>CM035840.1:121943855-123324688 GCA_020510985.1 Pholidichthys leucotaenia | reverse complement strand
ACATCTTTTGCCATTTAAGTTAATTTAGTTCATTAAATACAATTTTATTAATATTTTTTCTTTCTAATCAGAGTTAAATTATTGTTCTGTTCTGACTGCAAAATTATGGTCAAAAATGTAAATTGTTATCAGGAAAAAGTAAAAAAAAAAATTACCACAGTCTGTTACAGATTTATCTAAAAAAAACCAAACTAATTTTATTTTAAAAAACAGACAAAAATTAGACATAAAATAATCCATAAATTTTAACCCCTTGCACTCCGGTCAGTTTTCCTAAAAACGCCAAAAAACAATGTGCCCAAAGTAAATCGAAAGCTGTTCTTCAACCCTTTGCAGCATCTTCATGGAGTTGGTCTCATTTAAAAGAAAACGCTTTGAATTTTTTGGCAAAAAAAAAATAATCTCTCTAAGTGCTCCGGCCACTGAGTTACAGTCATCTAAACATAGTGAACTTGAAGAAAATTAATTTGGCCTGGGTGTTTTTTTGGATACAGATGCTTGCAAATAACACACAGCTTCAGATCCGGGCTGGAAAATGCAACAGAAATGTAGACCCAAGTGTTATCCAGCTGAGGTCCAAATTTTGTAACAATACCGCAAAAAATGAATATATTACACAGCTTTGTTCTCAGGCTGTTCCCAGGCGTTTTGGAACTGTGCCAAATTGTGCCAAATGGCACAGTTTGGAAAAATGTCTGTAACTTTTGAATGATTCAACATAGAAGCTTCATCTTGGGCTCAAATGAAAGGTCACATTCAGGGCTGTGTCTGTGTCTGTGTGTGTGGGGGTTGTCCCCCCACCCCCCCGCTACAGAGGACGGAGATCCGCCCTCGCTACATGACGGATTACACTCGGATAAGGCATGTTTCCACAGCAGCGCTGTCACCGCGGCTCCCCCACCCCCACCGCTACAAAATCGTAGAGGCGGGGGGGGGGGGCGGCGTTCGCGGTCCGGAGGCGGCGAAGAACCGTGTAACGCGACGCACGCACTTCGGACATCGTGCGCCGCACAATTGTAATTTACCGATCGGTCAAAAGTCATTTTTGATTACAATTTTCAGGGATAAAAAATAATTTGGCTTATAACACCTTACCTCTTCACAACCACATTGTCCTGGCGAACTTCTCTTCCTCATTGTCAGACGAACGCGACGCTGGTTCTAGTCTCGCGACCCGGTCAAAACATAATTCCATGATTGCGGTTTTGGCGAATGATTTACGACCTTCGTCGTTGGCCTCCGTCGGTCTATGATGACCATATAAGAGAATCCTAAACACTCTGCTGTAATTAAAAAAAAAAAAAAAAAAAAAAAAAAAAAAAAAGCACTGCCTGTGGCTGCTGAAGCAGTCTTTCTTCGCCCAGCTTTAGACAAAACAGCTCAGCGAACTTCTGTGCTTCAATTGGCTCGCGGCCGTTGGGAGACGGATCCTTCTTGCTAGGTTTTCAGTCATTGGTTCTTCAAGGTTTCAGAAACCCAATTCAAAGCTCTTATTAGTCGAATGAGAGGTCAATCAGATGAACTAATCTGTTCGCGGCTGTGTCTGCTGTGCCACACCACCTACATCACCACCATCAGGATCATGCGTCCGAGTCATGCGTCCGGCATCGTGCGCCCTCGTGCGCCCTAGGACTCAGAGACTTGCCCGTCCGCGGTACAACGGAGCGCAAGAGGTTAATAAAGTTTCAAATGTACAATTAAAGTAAATTTTACTAGAGGAAATTACAAATTTGAGGAACATGGTTTCAAATATAGATAAATTTACAGAGAAAAGTAGAAAACGATAAGAAAATTGTTATAAATTTTTGAGAAAGACCTCCAACCTTCAAGACTGAAGTCATTACTCAGGTTTTTAAGTGGGTGCTCTTTGTACCCTTAACTCAACTAGAAATTTTTGCTTGTCTACTTTTAATTATTAATTTCAAAGCACTGCTTTTACATGAGTAGAATTTCTGGTTACTATACCCACCTCATCATATAATTTAAGTATGCATAGTACATTACTATTATGAATGTTTCTTTCCCTTCCCTACTCTCTCAATGGAAAAAAGAAACACTAGAATAAAAATACAAAAAATACACATATTTTTTGTCATTTATGTGAACCATACCAAAAAAATCCTGCAGGACAAAACATGACACTTGATATTTTACTTGACAGAGAGAGAAGCTGAATTAGACAGAGCTCAGAGAGGGCAAGATGAGACAGAAGAGAGGAGCCAAGGAGAGGAAAGTGTTCAGGCAGAGGAAGGAGAGAAGGATAACACCACTAAACACTCTAAACACAGGATGTCTGGGTGGGACCCCAACTGGCCCAATATTCAAGCCTCGGTTGTACAATACTTCAGATGGTAAGTTCCATATGCAACGTTACTGTGTAAAATTTTAAAAAGAAATAAATAATATAAAATTAAAATATTCCAGTATGTTTACGCCTCCCCCACCCCCCGGGAAAAATATCTTGCCACCGCGCCAAGGTCTTTAAGCCAGAGGAAACACTGTCCTCCCTGTCTATCTGCTGCATGTCGGTCTTGACACGCACATTTGTCTCTTCAGACACACATGTTTCATTCACGGTGGTGGGGGGGGGGTGTCTCCGTCCAGACCGGAGATTCACAGCTTTAAAGCTCATTGACCAGATGTAGTAATGATTTTACCGCTAAAGATGACTAAATGTTCAAACACTGGCTGTAGTGTTAAATTTGCTCGTTGTGTTTGTGGCTTTACGGCGTCTCTCCTCACGCGCGATCCTGCGACAGGGTGCTTTTGGGGCAGGCGGACGTTTTTCAACACAAACCCAGCGCTTCGTACACGCGTCAGGATGGAGACGTGGTGAGATGTCCACCGGCAGGCTGAGGGAGATGGAGGAAGGGACGGTGTTGGAAACCTCCCAAGTGAGTGTTGTTGTTTTTTTTAAAATCACACTCTGTTTGATGATGTGATCGGTTAATACTCGTTGCAAACACAGAAGTGAACGCGGTGCAGCGATGCATTTGGTTGGTTAGACTGAACGTTTGAGCGCCAGTCAGAGAAAAATTTGATTGGTGAAATTGGCGGAAGTTGACGAGGATTGGCCAAAATTGTGGGAAAGTTGTGGTGATTGGACAAAGTTGCAAGGTCGTGCAATAGTTGATAGCTGATTTTGCGTGAATTGAGGGCATTGCAACAGCGTGAAAACCTGGAGGGACTGATTAGGTATATATTAATGCAGAAAAGATCCAGACTGATTTTAGCTGCACTGTTGGTGTATGGGGAAAGGGGAGTGCAAAGTTCATAGTGATCAAATTTGACCAAATGTGGTTTATTTTTCAACATGGCGTTCCCTTCGGTCCACACACTTCTTCCATCGGTGTGGCAGCGGTTGGATCACTGCGGTTGAAAAATAAACCACACTATGAACTTTTCAGCCTATGGACTTTTCATCCCCCCCATAGACTGGAACATTTTAGTCAGTTTAGGTATTGTTTTTTTTACATCATTAATTAATGAATAGTAACAGCTTAGATTAGCACTGCACATAAACAGTACATAGTTTATCCAAACCGACAGTGACTGAAGTTTTCAGACAGTGCACATCATGAGTAGTTAATTATGATGAAGTTGATCTACACTTTTTTACTCTTTTTTATTATTCATTTTATTCTTTTTTTGCAGTACTTTGTTTGTAGTACTTTTTCTAGTTGTCTGTTGATTTTCAAAAACTCCTTAAATTTGTTTCTTTTTTCCTTTAAAAATTAATACCTTAATTATCCTTAAAAGCAATAATAATCCTTATATCAGTCTTTCAGGGATCTTAAAATGCCACAGGCCTAATAAGAATGATTAATTTATTTATTGTGTTTTGAGATTGTTGCAACTTTAATGTGAGCTGGAATAACATAGTTTTTGCTGTTTTGCAGTTTTAAGGTCTTAAATTTTATCAAATGGCCACAAAAATGTATTAAAACATCTTAAATTCAACTTTCTCATACCTGCAGATATCCTGTATTTAATGAGTATTTCTTCTGTTTGTGGGTTGGGACATGAGACATAGCTTTGCCTGAGAAAAGAACAAACATACCTACAAAGATAGAGGGTGGACAGGCAGGAAGTGAACTCAGAGGGAACAAAGGCGTATATGATTGTCAGATATTTATAGCACAGTTAATACTCATTACACACAAAACTGAGTATACAGAGTTGTGACAATAGACAATGGTCTTAAAGACACATGTGGAATGATAGCCAATGTCTTATGACTCAAGATTTTTTTTCCCTGTCCTTCCCTTGTGAGATCTTAATCTAAGCACTACTGACAAAAGCCACAGTCATGCCTGTGCATGAAAAAGTTTGGGAATCACCAAATAAGATGGTTTAGTCCAAAACTTCTGCTAGTTTTCTCTCTGTTTCAACCTAACAGGCCAACAATGTCCAATAAAACTTTTACATAATTGCAAATAGATTTTCAATCCTCAATCTTAGACTTGTATGTAGTTTTGATGTTTTTCCAAATGACTACTATTTTACTCATATTTTCTAGTCATATTAGCTATTAATTGTTCTCCATCTTTGACTCAGATTCCGCAGGGTCAGCTGCATATAGCCCAAGTGCCACAAGGAGAGGAGGTGCAAATCACACAGGACAGTGAGGTACGTGTATATGTATTTGAGAGAAATACATTGTTTTTTGTATATAGACTTTACAAACACAGAGGATGTGTGGGGTAAAAAAGTATTTAGTCAGCCACCAATTGTGTAAGTTCTCCCACTTAAAAGATGAGGTCTCTCAATTTTCATCATAGGTATACCTCAACTATGAGAGACAAAATGAGGGAAAAAAAAATCCAGAAAATCACATTGTCTGATTTTTAAAGAATTTATTTGCAAACTAGAAAAGCACTCGGAGAGCGCAGACCTCCGCCAAGCACCACACTTCCCCCCATACAGTGTTTGTGTGTACGTTTTCAGATTCCTTGACCATGAAAACATATGACTAGCAATTGGATTCACAATGATAGGATTAGTGGTTGAGTAGTTATTCACGAAAATCGCATTGTCCGTAATGGTGGTTTAGCGCCACAGTTCCCCCCATACAGTGTTTGTGTGTACGTTTTCAGATTCCTTGACCATGAAAACATATGACAAGCAATTGGATTCACAATGATAGGATTAGTGGTTCACTAGTTATTGACGAAAATGGCATTTTCCGTAATGGCGGTTTTCTTCTCAACGGTGATCCGGATCACCACCAAAATGTAATCATCTGTAGGATACCCCATTTCTGACAATCTGTGAAAATTTCATGAAAATCCGTCCATAACTTTTTGAGTTACCTTGCTAACAAACAAACAAAAAATTCCTGGATCCAGACAGTGATCCGGATCACCACCAAAATCTAATCATCTGTAGGATACCCCATTTCTGACAATCTGTGAAAATTTCATGAAAATCCGTCCTTAACTTTTTGAGTTATCTTGCTAACAAACAAACAAACAAACAGACAAACAAACAAACACCGATGATCACATAACCTCCCCCTTTGGCAGAGGTAATTATGGTGGAAAGTAAGTATTTGGTCACCTACAAACAAGCAAGATTTCTGGCTCTCGCAGACCTGTAACTTCTTCTTTAAGAGGCTCCTCCTTCCTCCACTCGTAACCTGTATTAATGGCACCTGTTTGAACTCCTTATCAGTATAAAAGACACCTGTCCACAACCTCAAACAATCAGACTCCAAACTCCACTATGGCCAAGACCAAAGAGCTGTCAAAGGACACCAGAAACAAAATTGTAGACCTGCACCAGGCTGGGAAGACTGAATCTGCAATAGGTAAACAGCTTGGTGTGAAGAAATCAACTGTGAGAGCAATTATTAGAAAATGGAAGACATACAAGACCACTGATAATCTCCCTCAATCTGGGGCTCCACGCAAGATCTCACCCCGTGGGGTCAAAATGATCACGAGAACGGTGAGCAAAAATCCCAGAACCACACAGGGGGACCTAGTGAATGACCTGCAGAGAGCTGGGACCAAAGTAACAAAGGTTACCATCAGTAACACACTACGCCGCCAGGGACTCAAATCCTGCAGTGCCAGACGTGTCCCCCTGCTTAAGCCAGTACATGTCCAGGCCCGTCTGAAGTTTGCTAGAGAGCATTTGGATGATCCAGAAGCGGACTGGGAGAATGTCATGTGGTCAGATGAAACCAAAATAGAACTTTTTGGTAAAAACTCAACTTGTCGTGTTTGGAGGAGAAAGAATGCTGAGTTGCATCCAAAGAACACCATACCTACTGTGAAGCATGGGGGTGGAAACATCATGTTTTGGGGCTGTTTTTCTGCAAAGGGACCAGGACGACTGATCCGTGTAAAGGAAAGAATGAATGGGGCCATGTATCATGAGATTTTGAGTGAAAACCTCCTTCCAGCAGCAAGGGCATTGAAGATGAAACGTGGCTGGGTCTTTCAGCATGACAATGATCCCAAACACACCACCTGGGCAACGAAGGAGTGGCTTCGTAAGAAGCATTTCAAGGTCCTGGAGTGGCCTAGCCAGTCTCCAGATCTCAACCCCATAGAAAATCTTTGGAGGGAGTTGAAAGTCTGTGTTGCCCAGCGACAGCCCCAAAACATCACTGCTCTAGAGGAGATCTACATGGAGGAATGGGCCAAAATACCAGCAACAGTGTGTGAAAACCTTGTGAAGACTTACAGAAAACGTTTGACCTCTGTCATTGCCAACAAAGGGTATATAACAAAGTATTGAGATGAACTTTTGTTATTGACCAAATACTTATTTTCCACCATAATTTGCAAATAAATTCTTTAAAAATCAGACAATGTGATTTTCTGGATTTTTTTTTTCTCATTTTGTCTCTCATAGTTGAGGTATACCTATGATGAAAATTGGAGACCTCTTTCATCTTTTAAGTGGGAGAACTTGCACAATTGGTGGCTGACTAAATACTTTTTTACCCCACTGTAGGTAACCTGGACTTAAGGATTAAGTTTAGCTCTGTATACTCTTGAAATAGTTGCTTTTCTTGAATCATTTTCTTCTTTTCTTGATTATATACAAAAAGAACTATTGAATAGCACTTTAATAAGCTATAGTATCACATAATGTGGCACAAGTGTGTAGATGAACGATTGTTTTGATTATTTAGGCACACAATATTAGGAAAAGGTTCATTTAATAGAACAAAGAGCCCTTTGTTGTATGTCTGATTGGTATGAGGCTTTTGTGTGCTTTTTTGTTTGCCCACATAAGCAACTATCCTACTGAAGCATAGTGCAGTTGGTCATTAACAGACCGCATTTAATAATTGATGCAAAAAAAAAAGTCTCTAAAAAAGAAGTCTCTTCCAGCTTATGCATAAGGTTTTAACTTTTGTTTTCACACATAATGCCCAGGTGTCTTATTTCCCCCACCACATATTTCTGCCTGCTAACACAGCTTGCCAGTTAAAATCAAAATCCCACTCAAAACCACACTGGCTGCTAAAGAGGAATTTCCGCATCAGCAGTGTTGCTAATGATTTTAAAGGATGTGGGAAAGCCATCTATTCCAAGGCGCAAGTTTGTGTACACACATATACATGTAATCACACACTGTACATGATATATGCCACACATGCATAACAGCTTGACATTTTTGCAAAAGCGTTTGACACCTCAACAAATCGTTTTTCTCATTTCCTACCCATTTCTGGTGCTACAGACTGCTCAGAGGAAGAAATGCATGATTGAGTGAGGGAGGCAGAGTAAATTGGAGGCAGAAAACTCCAAAGCCTTTCCTGCTCTTTGTGGCTGAGCCCAGATTTCTTCCTATTCCATGATACTGTTTGTTTTTGGAGTTCAAAGCTTAGCAACAAAATCCCACTTCTCCCAACTGCCACTCTCAAAATATGTTTTCATTAGGAACGGCCCTCTTTCATCAGAGACATTGGTTTTAGTGTGTCTGAAAAGGAAATGAGCTGTTTGAGTGATTACACCACTCTCTGGCCATGTTGGTTCAGACAGTATTACATACGTATATACATGAAATAAAACTAGGCAGTGAGCAAACGGCTGAGGCTTGAGGCTGGTTTATGTATGATCCTCTCTTTCAAGTGGCCCAATGTAAATGCAATTTGCTTTTCATTCTACATAAACTCTAATCTGCACATCCCTATAAGATCAGCTCTAACACTGTCATGTTGCCTGTTGTTCATACAGTAGCTCTGTTATTGTTTAGTGGCTTAATTTACATCATAAAAAGGGCTTTGCTATCATAATCTGCTATGCATTTCTGATTTCAGATGTGTTAATTAAGCTAAGATAAAAAAAAAAGTGCATATATTTTGGATCCAGGCTTTTGACTGGCATGTCATCTCTACTGTTTAGGGAAATCTCCAGATTCACCAGGTACACGTTGGTCAGGATGGACAGGTAAGCCCTTATTCAATTCTGTGGTAGAGCATACCTTTGGACAGTGTTTTCCAACCTTTTTTGAGCCATAGCACATTTTTTTAGATCATTCCGGCAAAGCCGAAAGGAGGCAATGCAGTGACGTGACGTCTGTTGTCCGACTGTCTGTCTGTTCACATTTCATGGGAGCCGCTTCTCCTCCTAGCCATTTGCCCCCATGCTGACCAAACTCACTCACAGTGATCCTCAGGTGGATCTGCATCCAAGTTGTGCTCAAGGTTAAGGTCAAGGTCAACGGTCAGGAGATGTGAGTACTCCTGGGGTGATTTCGTCCGGTTGAAAGGTGTTACTACTCCGTTATTGATGGTCTGGTTTTACACTGGAAAAAAAAATCCCACAGCACACCACCAGCCAAAAATGTAACAAAATGACACATTGTACTCTATTACAACATATGCAATGACAACTTAAAGTGTGTTCAGACCAAACACGAAAATGCAAAGTTTTCAGGTAAATATGCAAACAGATATGAATTCATGTCTGAGCGAGTTGCCTTTATAATTTATGTAGCTGCTTTCTACCTGCTGTGAAAATCGCAAAACCTCCATCATGTTTAAGTTTACAATGTTATCCAGTGGAGTGCTCACCTGGAAAACTGTCACTGCCTCCTTCAAAACTTCACCTGGATGACTGTTGTTTACACTACTAGCCTACTAGCCCTCATTAGCACATCCGTGGAGGAGTACATCTGTGGATAATCTCCTGAATTTATGTAGCTGCTTTCTACCTGCTGTGAAAATCGCAAAACCTCCATCATGTTTAAGTTTACAATGTTATCCAGTGGAGTGCTCACCTGGAAAACTGTCACTGCCTCCTTCAAAACTTCACCTGGATGACTGTTGTTTACACTACTAGCCTACTAGCCCTCATTAGCACATCCGTGGAGGAGTACATCTGTGGATAATCTCCTGACACTTCAATTCAGCTCCAGAGCTGCAGTCCATCTGTCTGCAGGTGACTAGTTTACTCTCCAGTGTTGATAGTTTTTCTCTGGTGACGGCAGAATCTCAAGGCTGATTACTAGCTAGCGTTACCAAATCCCTCGGATGTGAATGTATAAATTTGCTTGGTTTTCCCATATTTACATCAACTTTACATGTATTCGCACTGAGCTTTTGCGTTTGGTCTGAATTCAGCTTTAATATTGTAATTTGTTTATAAACACTCGGTGTGAAACGTTGCGCAATTACATACAAAGTTAATGGAAAGACATCAACACACATGAAACGGCATCCGCGCAAGCCGGACCATGCTCAACCCAGACAAACATGGAGAACAAATTAGTGTGAAAATGAAACTGCCACCCACCGGTAGCCCATGAAACTGGACATCGGCCCGCCGGTCCAGTGCTGGGAACAGCCAATACCAGGATGCAGTCTTTGGAGGAGGCAGCAGCATCTCCCGACACATGCACCCCTCCGAACGGTGCCGTGAGCCCAAGGATGATAGGGTTTCCCTGGGACTTCCATGGCAGCTGCAGGGCAGCCGCAGAAGCCCTCCCACTCCCTAAGAACATTAGCACACGTTTTTATACGTTTCAGTCTGAAGTGCATATATTTTACAATTAAAGCTGCAGTTGGCAGAAATGGGAGAATCCTAGAAGAACTAAAAAAAAGCACTCAGAGAGTGCATACCTCCACCAAGGCTCCTTCTGTCCCTCATGGATCACCTCCAAAATGTAATGTGTTCGTGTGTAGGCCATAAACCAGTTCTGGTGAAAACTGTATCAAAGTCTATCCACTAGTTTTGGAGGATCCTTGCTAACACACTGTGAGAAGATAAGACCCTTGGTGGAGGTATGTGTTCTTGGATCATCACCAAAATATTATGGGTTCCTCTCTAGGCCAAGGACCACCTCTAATTAAAATTGCATCCAAATCCATCCAGTAGTTTTTGTGTAATCCTGCTTCACAAATACAAACAAGGTCCTTGGTAGAAGTATGCACTTGCAGACCATCACCAAAATTTAATGGATTTATCCTTGGCCCCACGGCTACCTCTGGTGAAATTTTCATCAAAATCTATTAAGTAGTTTTTGTATAATCCTGCTAACAGACAAACAGATGGACTAACAAACAGACAAACCACCCCAATTACATTACCTCCTTGGTGGAGGTAAAAATGCCAAAAGTTGAAAAAAATAAGGGAAAAAAAAACTGCCATCCTCATCTGGTCCCCCCTCCCATCCCTGTCCAAAACCAGTCCCCATCCGAACTGCACTTCTTTGAGGTTCGTCTTCTTTGATACAGCATCAAGTACCTTGTGACCTGGTTAAACTTTCTGCAGACTGAACAGAGCTCAGGGGAGATGCTGTGTTATAGTTGTGGTGTCAGATCACTTGCATTAAAATTGCTATAGGATGATAACTGATTAATTTTAAAAATTAAACACATTTTTCTGCCTACAGCAGCTTTAATGACTATTTTCAGTTATTGATGCTCCAAACTACATTTTTCAACCTATACAGTGCTGTGAAAAAGTATTTGCCCCCCATCCTGATTTCTTATATTTTTGCATATTTGTCACACTTCAGTGTTTCAAATCATCAAACAAATTTTAATATCAGACAAAGATAACCCCCCCTCATGGATCGTCACCTTATCGTGGTGGGGGGGTTTGCGTGCCCCAGTGATCCCAGGCCAAGCGAAGTGCAGCTTGGGTGGTTGCTGAAGCAGAAACCCGGGTATGGGAGGAGTTCGGTGAGGCCATGGAACAAGACTTTCGGTCGGCCTCGAAGAGATTCTGGCAAACTGTCCGGCGGCTCAGGAGGGGAAAGCAGCTCCCTGTCCACACTGTGTATGGTGCGGATGGGGCACTGTTGACTTCGACTGGGGATATTGTCAGGCAGTGGAAGGAATACTTTGAGGATCTCCTCAATCCCACTGATACACCTTCCACAGAGGAAGCAGGCTTTGGGGACGAGGGGGGTGACGGTGACTCGCCTATCACAGGGGCTGAGGTCGCCAAGGTGGTTAAAAATCTCCTTGGTGGCCGGGCCCCGGGGGTGGATGAGATTCGCCCTGAGTACCTCAAGGCCCTGGATGTTGTTGGGCTGTCATGGTTGACACGCCTCTGCAACATTGTGTGGAGGTCAGGGGCAGTGCCTTTGGCATGGCAAACAGGGGTGGTCCCAGCCTCCCTGGGAAGGTCTATGCCAAGGTACTGGAGAGGAGAGTTCGGCCGTTGGTCGAACCTCGGATTCAGGAGGAGCAATGTGGTTTTTGTCCTGGCCGTGGCACATCGGACCAGCTCTTTACCCTCTCGAGAATTCTCGAGGGTTCGTGGGAGTTTCCCCAACCAGTTTACATGTGTTTTGTGGACTTGGAGAAGGCATTTGACCACATCCCTCGTGTTTTTTTGTGGGGGGTACTTCGGGAGTATGGGGTATCGGGCTTGTTGTTACGAGCTATTCGGTCTCTGTACAACCGTTGTGAGAGTTTAGTTCGTATTGCCAACACTCGGTCGGAGTCATTCCCAGTGAGAGTCGGACTTCGCCAGGGCTGCCCTTTGTCACCGATCCTGTTCATAATTTTTTATGGACAGGATTTCTAGGTGCAGCCAGGGAATGGAGGGTGTCATGCTTGGTGACCACAGGATCTCATCTCTGTTGTTTGCAGATGATGTTGTCCTGTTGGCTTCATCCAGCAATGACCTACAGCTCTTGCTGGGACGGTTTGCCACTGTGTGTGAAGCGGCTGGGATGGAAATTGGCACCTCCAAGTCCGAGTCCATGGTCCTCAGCCGGAAAAAGGTGGATTGTCCTCTCTGGGTTGGGGACAGGCTCCTGCCCCAAGTGGAGGAGTTTAATTATCTTGGGGTCTTATTCACGAGTGAGGGGAAAATGGAGCGAGAGATTGACAGACGGATTGGAGCAGCATCTGCAGTGATGCGGACGTTATACCGGTCTGTTGTGGTGAAGAGGGAGCTTAGTTCTAAGGCAAAGCTATCAATTTACCAGTCAATCTACGTTCCTACTCTCACCAATGGTCACGAGCTGTGGGTAATGACCGAAAGAACAAGATCGCGGATACAAGCGGCTGAAATGAGCTTTCTCCGTAGGATTGCTGGACTCACCCTCAGAGATAGGGTGAGGAGCTCAGTCATCTGGGAGAGGCTCAGAGTAGAACCGCTGCTCCTCCACATTGAAAGGAGTCAGTTGAGGTGGTATGGGCATCTGATTAGGATGCCTCCTGGACGCCTCCCACTTGAGGTGTTTCAGGCACGTCCCACTGGGAGTAGACCCTGGGACAGACCCAGGACTCGGTGGAGAGACTATGTCTCCCAGCTGGTCTGGTAACGCCTTGGTATCCTCTCTGAAGAGCTGGAGCAGGTGGTTGGGGAGAGGGAAGTCTGGGCTTCTCTGCTTGAACTGCTGCCTCCGCGACCTGGACCTCCGGAAAAGCGGTAGAAGATGGATAGATGGATGGATGGACAAAGATAGCCTGAATAAGTACAAAATGCAGTTTTCAAATGATAATTTCATTTATTTTTATTTATTTATTTTTTTATTTAAGTTTTTGTAAAGGGTATACATGTCATTACAGCGTTGCATTGTTTACATTTTCATCACATTCCCTTTTTTTTGTTTTTTGACAACATTGGAAAAATAATTATTACAACACCCTTTTTTTTAAGTGAAAGAAAAAGAGAAATTAAAGAAAGAACAAAAAAACAAACAAAAAACAAAAGAAGAAAAAAACAAACAAAAACAAAACAAAAGAGCAAAAAAAAATAAAAGAATATCTGAGTAGAGTTGGAACAAAGAGAGGTGCCATTATTGAAATGGTATTTGTCAAAGATTAGATCTAATGGAAGACACATATGCGTTCCAGGGTTGCCAAAAGTTCAAGAACCCATCCATGTCCTGTCTCAGTGCGAATGTCAACTTTTCCATCGAATAAATGTCCTGAATCACGTTAATCCAATCTTCAAGTGTAGGACAGTCCTTCAACATCCATTTTTTTGTTCGAGCTTTTTTACTTGCCAATATTAAAACAGTGAATAAGTATTTTTCTCCTCGTCTTTCCAGTGATTCCGGTAGTAAACCCAGATACAAAGTTACAAAAGAAAAGGGAACTGTTATTTTGAATATTTTCCCCAATATTGTCTGTACATTGGTCCAATATTGGTGGATAACTGGGCACGATCAAAACACATGAAAATGATTTGCAGTCTCTTCACCACACAAGCGCCAACAATTCAACCCCTTACGAGTAAATTTGTTTTGTGCAGGTGTTCTGAAAAATCTTACCAAATTTTTCCATCCAAATTCTCTCCACTGCAGGAATGAGGTACTTTTCCATTGTTGTTTATTTAGCTTTTCCCATATTTCCAGTTATAAAGTGAAATTCCCCTCATTTTCCCATCTCTCTTTTATATATGATGTGTTGTCTCCTTTTAAGTCTTGAAGACCTTGATATATTTTAGAAATGTATCTGATACCTGGGATCCCTTTATATGCCATTAAGAAGACCTTCAGTACACCTCACTGGGCCCTTTCCAAATCCTCCTTTTTAAGTATTTTGTTTATGTGGTGTCTAAGCTGAAAGAACCTGTAAAGGTCTTGATTTATTAGACCTTGTTTTTTCAAATCTTCAAAACTTCTTAAAGTTTGCCCTTTAAAAAAATCATAACATTTTATCAGTCCGTTCTCTTTCCACTTTTTAAATCTAGTGTCCGTTTTATTAGGAGTGAAGTCTTGATCATAGGCAATCCATTGCAGTAATCGATAAAGTTCTTTAGTTTGATTCTCTCTGACTATCTTAAACCAAATTTTTAGCGGGGTCTCTATCCACGGGTTAGTGTTATTCAAAAGTTTAGGTAAGGCATTGTTCCCTATTATCGCCTGTAGGGGAATGTCACTTGTTATTTGGCATTCCATCTCCTTCCATTGTGCAGTGTAGACTGATATCTCTACTAAAGTTTTAATTTCTGCGGCTTTAAAATAGTCCCTGATATTTGGCAGCGCGAGCCCACCTTTGTCTTTGTTTAGCTGTAGGGTTCTATATCTGATTCTAGGTCTTTTGCCCTGCCATATGAATCTTGAGATCCTTCTGTCCAGTTCTTGCCATGTTTTTTTGGGAGGTGCTACCGGTATTGTTTGGAAAAGGTATAGAAGACGTTTGAAGTATATTCATTTTGACTGCTTCAATTCTTTGTGCAATACCCAAGAATGGTATCATATTCCATCTTGCTAGATCAGATTTTATTTTTGCCATCAGTGGATCATAGTTTAGTGTTATAATTTTGTTGAGTTGTTTTGGGATATTGACCCCCAGATATTTCATAGATTCCATCTCCCAGTTAGTTTTGAGTTTGCTTAGTAAATATTGATTTGGGTCATAGTTGAATGTTAAAATTTGGGTTTTATGCATGTTTAATTCGTACCCCGATAACTCTCCATACTCTGAAAAAACTGAAATTAGTTCTGGAAAAGAGGTGTCCGGCTGCCCCAGGTATATTAAAATGTCATCAGCAAAGAGTGCTATTTTATGTTCCTTCTGACCAAGTGTAATACCTTGAATTTTTTGATTCTGTCTTATCCATTGGCTCAGAGGTTCTATGAAGATTGCAAAGAGCAGTGGAGACAAGGGGCAGCCCTGACGACATCCCTTTCCAGTTCAAAAGATGATGATAATTTACGATTAATCCTTATTTTAGCTGTTGTTTTTTTATATAATGCCTGGATAGTTCTAATGAAGTTGTTATGAAAATTGAAACTGGATAAGATTCTATATAGGAAAGACCAGTCAACCGAATCAAATGCTTTTTCAGCATCTAATCCCAATATGGCTGCATTTAAAATATATTTTTTTATATGATGAATTATGTGTAAAGTGCGTCTAATGTTATCTTGTGTCTGTCTTTGTCTTATAAAACCTGTTTGGTCTAAATGAATTAAGTCTGTTAGTATATTTTCTAACATTTTGGCAAGGATAGTGGTAAAAAGCTTATAGTCCTGATTTAACACACTGATTGGTCTGTAGTTGGAGCAGTCTAGTTTATCCTTTTCAGGTTTAGGTATGACTGCAATGACCCCTTCTCTCCAGGAGGGGGGGATTTCCCCTGTGTGGAGGACATAGTTAAATGTTTTCAGGAGGAGAGGAGATAGTTGCTGTTTAAAGGTTTTGTACCACTCTGCTGTATAGCCATCTGCTCCTGGGGATTTGTTAGCTTTAAGTTTCATAATTGCTTTTTCTAATTCTTTAAGTTGTATTTCTGACAGTAGTGTTTTATTTTGTGACTCAGTTAAGTTGGGGAAGATTTAATGTATTTAGGAAGGCTTCGGATGCGTTTTGGTGTTTTTTGAGGGAGTATAAGTTCTTGTAGTAATTCTCGAAGCTTTTAAGAATTTCCTGAATTCTAAATTTTATTTCCTTTGATACTGGGTCTCTGATTTTGTAGATTGCTCTCTCCGTTTGTTGTTTCCTCAATTTATAGGCTAGTAAGTTTGCCGATTTGCTACCTGTTTCATAGTATTTTTGTTTCAGAAATGTAAGTTTCTTCTGGATTTCTATTGTGTAGATCTCGTTTATTTGTTTTTTAATTCCTTTAATTTTGAGCGAGTCATTACAATGAGTGTCATGTTTGTGCTCTTTTTCTAGTTTCTTAAGTTCTGACTCTAATGTGATTAGTTTTTCTTGTCTCAGTTTCTTTTGAATTGCCAGTTTTGCGATAATCTTTCCCCTTATTACAGCTTTGCATGCATCCCACAGTATTAAAGGGGATACTTCTCCATTATCATTTTCTTCCAAATATCTGAGAATATCTGATTTTTATTCATCTTTCAGTGGTCCTTTCAGCACATTTGAATTTAACCTCCAAGAAAATGTATTATTTGTGTATTTTTGGATATTTATGTCCATATAGATCGGACTGTGGTCAGAGAGATCCATCAGTCCTATTTTACATGTTTTTACTCTTCCAGTGTCTCTATTAAAGATAAAAAAATAGTCAATCCTTGAGTATGATGAATGTGGTGCTGAGTAAAATGTATAATCTTTTACACTGGGGTTGAATTCCCTCCACACGTCACAGATTCCCATTTCTTTTAGTAGCATCCGAGTTTTTCTACTTTGAGTGTTATTTTGATGTGGAGAATTACCTGATGCATCCCAGTATGGATTCAGTCTTAGATTGAAGTCTCCACCACATATCACTAAACCTTGGGCTTTAGTTATCATTAGGTCAAATACATTTTTATAAAATTTCCAGTTAGCCCCTGGAGGTGCATATACATTCAGCAGGGTGATATCTTCTCCCTCTAGCCGACCAAGTACCATGCTAAATCTCCCTTCTTATCTTTGTGTTCTGATTTTTTTCAAATATAATTTTGGTTGAGATCAATGTCGCTACCCCCTCCTCCTCCCTGACTTATATGAAGATGAAGAGATCATTTTAAACCCTTGTCTATTAAGTCTAGTGTGCTCCACGTCTGTTAGGTGGGTTTCCTGTAAAAATATTATTCCTGCTTTCTTTTTTCATTTTGCCTAGAATCTTGGATCTTTTTACTGGATTCAGGATCCCTTTTACATTATATGACATTACTTTGGTTACACCCTGTTTCTCCTTTGTGTTGCCTTATTTTTTTTTTCCACAATATTTTTTATTGAACCTTTTTTTTTTTTTTACAAACATGGCACAAACAATCAAACACTATCACTAAAGTAATTTAAAAATAAATAAATAAAAAACACTAACTACAAAAAAAATAAAATAAATTAAAATACTAAAAACACCAACAACCACTAACAAAGGCAAGTCATCAACAATGCTCCTCTGTTTAGTCTAGGTAATCTATTACATAAGTATGCATATTATACATTTGTGTCGGTTTGGTGTAAACCCCCACAAACAGACTGGACAGACACAGCGCTCAGCTAGAGCAATTAACAGAACAGTGAAATGTGTGTATTAATGTCTACAGGCAGCCCCGCTTCTTCTGGCTCTCTACTGTGATGTTAATGTCACCTTTCATGCATTGTGTTTATGAGTCCTGTCCTTACTGTGACCTAGAGACTGAGATCAATATGTAGATGTGCCTTGTAACCTCTTTGTTCTGCAGCTGGAGCAGAGTCTAGCAAATCTGCCTATTGTGATGTATGTCTCTCAAATGCAAATGTCTCATGCCTGTTCTGCAATCTCTTTAATCATACCAACTGCTGGGGAATGCTCTTTGATGTATTGTTGTAGTTGGGTATATATGCTGCAACTCTGTAACTCAAACTTTCTCTCGTTCTGATTCTGCAACTGCTACTGCTGACACATTGTGTCTCTCTGGAGAGCCGCTGGGCTCGCTCCCGGCGCGCATGCACTGCGCTGGGAGCGGAGCTCGTGACGGCAGTATGATTTAATAAACTCTGCTTAAAACCAACACCAACGCTGCTTATTTTTTCATGCCGCTGCACATTCACCAATTTGGAATTTGCAAGGTCCACACACATCATTCACCTTCTTCTTCAGAAGTTATGTTTAATTTCTTTACATAATCAATGAAAGGTCTCCATATATTCTCAAACACATTTTCCTTTGATTTCAGTATGTATGTTATTCTTTCTAGTGGAAGGTTTGTTAACATCTGCCTTAACCACTGAGTCACATCTGGTCTATGAGTCTTTTTCCACAGTAGTGCAATACATTTTTTGGCATTAAGCAAACTGAGGTCTATGAATGCTCTTTCACTCTTACTAAAGTTATGCTTTTCTGGATACAGACCCAACAAAAACAGTTTAGGGTTCAATGTGAATTGTTTTGAAATTATTTTTTCAATTGTTACCCTCACCTCTTCCCAAAACATTCTGATTTTTCTACATTCCCATAAACAGTGAAATAGGGTTCCTTTACTTTCCATACATTTTGTGCATGTATCTGGTATGTTTTTGTTATATCTATTTAACTCCACTGGTGTAACATACAGCCGCATTAACCATTTAAAATGTATCAATTTAAGACGTACATTTATTGATTTGGTTTGAGCTTCTGCACAAGCCAATTCCCATTGTTCCTCTGAAATTTCAATTTGCAGGTCTTCTTTCCAATAATTCAGTCTTTTCTGTGAATTTTCACTTGAGAATAGTGTCAACGAGTTATAAAACTCTGAAATAATACTCTTTCTCTTACTATCTTTCGTCAAAAATTTTTCCAAGGATGAATAAGTAGGTTGGGTGAGAGCATTACTTTGATTTGATCGAATAAAATTCCTAAGCTGAAGATATTTAAAAAAAAATGTGTTCTATTAAGATTGAATTTGATCCTCAGTTCTTCAAAAGACATTATGTTATCTGAACGTGACAAATATAAGTCTTGAATCTTTTGAATCCCTTTTAAATTCCATATTTTAAATACAGCATCCGCTCTCCCTGGTGTAAAATATTGATTACCCCATATTGGGCTAAATTGTGACAGTAAGTGTGGTTCTTTTAAATATTTTTTGGTTTCACACCATATTTTGATAATATGCTTTACAATTGGATTTTTAACTTGTTTCTGTAATTTTTTTAGCCGAGTCTGAGTATATGAATAAGGGAAGAGGTAAAGGTAAATTGTATGATTCCATTTCAGTCCAGTGAGGGAGATCATTTGATGAAAAATAATATGTCATAGACCTCAGTTGTGCTGACCAGTAATACAACATAAAGTTTGGACATTTCAGACCTCCACGATCAAATGGTAAATATAGTAAGGACAGACGTAATCTAGCCTTCCTATCGTTCCATATAAATTCCACTAACTTTTTTTTAATTCTTGAGAATAGATCTGAAGGTGGTGGCAAAGGAATGTATTGAAATAAATAAAGTATTTTGGGTAAGATATTACTTTTAAGTATATTAATTCTCCCGATCATCGACATTGGTAGTGACATCCATCTCTGAAGTAACTCATTAATATCTGTCATTAAGGCTTCATAGTTAGCATTGGCGACTGATTCTAGCTTAGGCAAAATTTGAATTCCTAAATATTTAAACTGATTTACAACATTGAATTGATTTACCTCAGGCGCTGGGTGATTTCTCTGGGTCTCATTTAGCATTAATATTGACGATTCAGTTTTATTTATTTCATATCCTGATATTTCCCCAAAGTTCTTTATTAAATTTAACAAGGTCGGAATTGATTTTTTAAAATTCGACATAAACAAAATTATGTCATCGGCATACAGGGAGATTTTATGTTCTGTTGGTCGTACTTTAATTCCATATATTTGTGGATGTAAGCGTACTGCCATCACTAAAGGTTCAATTGCCATAGTAAACAATAAGGGTGAAAGTGGACAGCCTTGTCAACATCCTCTATTGATTTTTATTGATTTTGAGATATTGCTGTTTGTTAGGATTTCTGCTGTAGCATTATTGTATATTATCTGAACCCATTTTATGAAATTATTTCCAAGTCCAAACCTTTGTAGGACTTCAAAAAGATAGGGCCATTCGACCCTATCAAAGGCCTTTTCGGCATCCAATGATAGGAGAGCTGTATCCGGTGCTTCTTTATTGGAATAAATAATATTAAATAGTCTTCTTACATTATGGAAGCCTGGTCTTCCCATTATAAAGCCATTCTGATCTCGGTTAATAATATTTGGTAATATTTCTTGTAGTGGTCTTGCTAAAATTTTACAGATTATCTTAAGGTCAACATTTAATAGGCTTATTGGTCTGATGTTTTCACATTTATTAGGGGGTTTACCTGGTTTTGGCAACAGTATAATTAAGGCATTATTCATGTATGGTGGTAAATTACCATTTTGAAATGCTTCTAAAACCATTTCCAAAAGTGGTTTTATTAATTTATTCTTAAATTTTTTATAGAGGTCAACTGGAAGACCATCTGGTCCTGCTCTTTTTCCTGATTTCATATTATCAATGGCTTGCCCAACTTCTTCTTGACTAATTTTAGACTCCAGCATCTCCCTGTTTTCATTTGGAATACACGGTATAGATAATCCATCCAAAAACCCATTTAGTTTTGTTAAGTCAGTTTCATTTTTTGTATCATATAATTTTTCATAATAATCTCTAAAGACACTATTAATTTCTAAAGGATCTATAACTGCCTGTCTGTTACTTATAATACTGGTAATTGGTGTTTTAAATTCTAATTGTTTAATCTGTCATGCCAATAATTTTCCTGATTTTTCACCTTGTTCATAAAAAGTTTGCTTCAATCTTAGAAGACTCGAGGCAGCTCTATTCACTGATTTTTTTGTCATATTCAGCTCTCAAAATCAGTAATTCGTTCTCTAACTGTGGGTTACTTCCTGCATACACTTTTTCTTGAAGAATTTTTATTTTACATTCCAATAGGGCTCTCTCCTCTCGAGTCTTCTTAGATTTTGAACCTGTATAACTAATAATATGCCCCCTAATAAAAGCTTTGAAAGCCTCCCACTTTATACATGCTGATGTTTGTGTAGTATTGATATCAAAGAACTCATCTATCTGTTTTTCTATGTACTTAACAAATTCCTCATCCTGAAGCCATTTATGCTGAAATTGCCACCTACCTGAATCCTTTGTCAATTTCTTATCCACATATATTAGACAGCAGGGTGCATGATCAGAGATCACGATGTTATCATAGAAACAGTTTTGAATCTTGGACCTTAATTCTGTGGAGATCAAAAAGTAGTCAATACGTGAGAATGTCTTATAGGTATTAGAATAACAAGAATAGGCTTTGACTTGTGGTTTCATTTCTCTCCATATATCTAGCAATCTCAATTCTTTCATAAAATGATTAATGGTCATCCTGCATCCATTGTGCGTACAGTCCAGTCATTTTGATCTATCTATACTGGGATTCAATGTACAATTAAAATCCCCTGCTATTATATGTTGCCCTGTAAGTGATGCTAAAGTAAGAAATAAATTAACGAAGAAGTTTTGATCATCAGTATTGGGACCGTATAAGTTCACCAGATTTATATTTTCTAATAACAAAGATCCTTGGATGATTAGATATCTTCCTAATTTGTCTCCAATTACATTTTTCACTTGAAATGGGACTGTTTTATTTATGAGAGTCATAACTCCCCTGGCTCGGGATAAAAATGATGAGGTGAACACGTTACCTTGCCATCTTCTCCTAATTCTTTTTACATCCTCTTCTATTAGATGAGTTTCTTGTAAAAACACAATTTTTGAATCTATGTCTTTTATTTTATTCATAACTTGTTTAAGTTTTTTTTAGATTTTGTAGACCTCTGCAATTCTATGAAGTTAAATTAAGATTAACGCTTTGATCTATGATCAATAAGGAGTTTGAGATTACCTTGCAATATAAACATGCTCATACAGAGAAGCAAAAACATGGATGGTTGAACATTCATCCTACAAACTACACAAAAACAAATTCCCTTTCCCCACATTCATGGTAATCCCCCCAAAATCAAAAAAATTCCATCTCCCGTTATAGCTAGTGACTGTTCCACACCTGCAAGGATCAGTCAAACCACTCTCTCTTTCTCCTCTCAATCACCCTGACTCTACTACTTTTTTAATGGCATTAACTCTCTTCTGTAGTTTTTCCAACATAACTTCAAAGTTTTATAGCAACTTTGTACATTATAGCTTTCATATATATATATATATATATATATATATAATACAATCTGTATTTTGTAGACATGTTATATGTTTCAGATCAGTCAGATGCCTGTACAAATGCTTAAATATTCTATCTTTATCATGTTCATGCTTAGCTCCCACCAGTTTCCTCTTGGATCTGCTTAATGAGCTCCTGCGCCTCTTGAGGGGTCTTGAAGATTCCGGTTCCGGTTCCGCCGGACCGGTGGCGCCACACGAGTAGGCTGCCCGTTGCAACAGCCTTTTTTTTAATCTTCCTTCTTCTTTCTACACCTTTCACTCTGTATATATATCACGGACGCACGGATCGCCCCCGGGGGTCGGCGGACGGAGCCGCGGTTTGCAGCGGGAGACGTTACAGCGGGGAGGAGCTAGTGCTAGCTAGCACTTGGCCGCCGCCTGGTGCTAATGGGAAACTCGACATACCGGGAGCTGTAGCGAAAACGACGCGGGTGCCGGGCTGGAGTTTAGGCGGCGTGCAAGAAATATAAGACAGAATAATAAAGAGCGATGGCAAGAACCAAGCAGACCGCCCGTAAAATCTACTGGAGGAAGAAGCCCCCCAGGAGACAGCTAGCCACCAGGGCTGCTCGGAGAGGCGCTCCGGCCACCGGCAGAGTGAAGAGGCCTCGCCGTCACAGGCCCGTGGCTCTGAGAGAGATCCATCGCTACCAGAAATCCACGGAGCTGCTCATACGTAAGCTGCCCGTCCAGCGCCTGGTGAGGGAGATCGCTCAGGACTTCAAGACCGTCCTGCGTTTCCTGAGCTTCGCCGTCATGGCTCTGCAGGAGACCAGCGAGGCCCACCTGGTGGTCTCTTCTTCGCTAAGGGGGTCACCATCATGCCCAAAGACTTCCAGCTGGCCCGCCGCATCCGCGGAGAGAGAGCTTAGACTTTCTGCTGCACATTCACCAACCAACCATAAATGCTCTGCACTGTGTGTCTGTATATATACATTTATAGTAATATGGACATATGTTTACTAGATGTTGTTTTTTCTTGCCTTCTGATTGTTGCTCTGAGTGTTGCTATCCCTGTGCTGTTGCAATCCTGGAATTTCCCCATTGTGGGACTAATAAAGGCTTATCTTATATGTGACCAGCAGTCTTGCCGGATGAATCACTCCGTGACGAATCCCGAGGTTGCGCAGCTCTTTACGGGCGGGGTCGAACTGCCTCCTTAATTGTTGAATTCCTGTGGCCAAATCTGGGTAGAACCGCACCTGTTGATCCTGGTATTTAATTTCTCCTTTAGCTTGCGCCGCGTTGGTGACCGTCATCTTGTCCCTGTAGCTGAGGAACTTCATAATCAGCGTCCTCGGTGGTGTCTTATTATCTCTCGGTGGGCTGATTCGGTGAGCGCTCTCTAAGACGACCGATGACTGCAGGTCCGCGTTGTTCAGCGCTTCTGGAATCCACTTTTCCAAAAAGGAACATGGGTCCCGTCCCTCCGCTCCCTCCGGGAAACCCACCAGCCTCAAATTATTCCGTCGCAAGCGGGATTCTAAGTCCAGGACATTATCTTCCAGACATTTGCATTTTAATTCCAGTGTTTGCACCTTTAATTGTAGGCTGGTGACGTCATCTTCAGCGCTTGAGATTCGGAGCGCCACCTGTGATACTCGTTCCATACAGTCACTTATTTCTTTTCTCATTCCTTCTATCGCTGCTATAATTCCATCAAATTTAAACGAAAAGTCTGCTCTCATGGAGCTGATGGCAGCAAGCACTGCATTTGTCCCCTCCTCAGCAGTTACCGCTCCGCCGACTTCAGCGTGGAAGTCTGTTAGTTTGGATTGTTTTGTCGAATCACTTTTTCCTCCGCCTAATTTCCCAGCCCTAGTCTTTACCATATCTGCGCCTAAACGCTGGGATAGGTTTTTGTTCCAATTAAGAGAGTTTTAGCCTACTTTTTTTTTTTTTTAGGAGCAGAGCAGTGTGAAACACTTCTTCCTACGTGGCTGCCATAACCGGAAGTCACGTGTTGTCTTATTTAGTATAACAGTGTAGTGGCCCTCTTTTATGCTACTCAGAAACTGAAAGAACATTAAGAACACAAAAAACATTAAGAACATAGTATATAAAACTTTAAAACAAAAAACAGACAAAAGATCTTCCTGAGCTGAGGTCTTTTTAGTGACCTTAGAAGAGCCTTGATGGTGTGTTGGCTCTGAGGGAAATTCCTCAAACTCTGTTACGTGTTGAGGGCCCTCTCTTACCCCTGTAAGTTGTCCCATGTTTTTAACGTGAATTTTAGATCCCAATCCGAACTTGTAATGTTTTTTTTTTTTTTTTTTTTTTTTATGCCTATACCCTATGAAATTGTGCGCAACCTCCCACCACCATCACAGCAAACAGTCACGTTAATACAGTATTTGTTAGTGTGGAGAGATCATGTGGTTCATTGTCACATTTCTATTTTAACAAGTTTTTTTTTTTTTTTTTTTTTAAAGACTTATTTGTTTCTAATATTATGTCTGTTCCATGAAATGTTTTACCACTTGATACTTGCTGATTCTGCATCTCCTTTAATGTTTGTTACCTTGTAGGAGGAGGGTTGGATGCGCAGATTGACTAAAAATATCGTTATTCCCTCCTGTAAACGCTCAGTTTGTCCTTATAGCCCTGGAGCTGGGTTTCCCGCTGCTGGCTCGTGGATTTTGAGGGTCTCTGTGTGCACCACGTTTGAGCCTTGATTCTTTTGATCGGGTCTGCTGCGGGTTTATACAGCGTTACCGGGATCCCTCTTCTCGCCATATCCGTGGTTGCTTCTCCGCCGAGTTGTAGAGACACGTCTCATCCCCGTAAAAAACCCGCAAATTCGCCAGAAATGGAGTTTGAATGCGCAGTTTCTTCTCTCGTAGTACCTTTTTAGCGTTGTTGTATTCCCAACGCTTTTTAAGGACCTCCGGGGCGTAGTCGTGCTCCACAAAAACTTTTCTCTCTTGGTGCATAAATCCTTTTTTCTGCCAAGCCAGTCTCACAACCTCTTCTTTTATTCTGGATTTGGAGAACTTCATCACCACCGATCTTGGTGGCGCTTCCGCCGACGGCCTTGGGGCTAATGAACGGTGTGCCCTTTCTATCTTCAAGTCGGTGGTTTGGGGAATTTCCAACTTCTCTCTCAGTATGGATTCCACGCATGCAGCCATTGTGGTGAAACGGTCCTCGACTCCTTCTTTCAGACCATGAATTCTTATATTGTCTCTTCTTAGTCTTCCTTCTTGGTCGGTTAGCTTAGCCTCCAGTCTTGACTGTCGTTTGAGTAGTTCCAGCACGGTGTCTTCCAGTCCTTTTATTCTTTCCTCTGCTTCCATGATTCGGTCCTCAGCCTGGTCCACTCTGCTGTTTGTCCTTTTTATTTCGTCTTTAATTTCACGAAATTCGGCCCAACACTCTCGGCGAAATTCTCTTAATTCTTGTAGTGTGGGGAGCGTGAAATAAAGAGACTGAATTATTTCTCAATTCAGGTTTAATGCAGAATTCACATCCCCAGCTTTCTCTCTAGACAAGAAGAGAATGAGCTGCATCAAAACCCCCACATTTATACATGACACATCAAAAGGCAGAATCACACATTGCTGTCAAACCCCCATTTGACAATAACTCTCCCCCCGAGTGCCTTAGTCCTCCGTCTGGTCCCAGGAGGTCAGGAAATCCTTTCAGAGTCTTATCACGGCACCTCCGTCCTCCTGCCATTATCCACAGGCGGTCCAGACGTATTGTCCCATCCAAGACGTGAGGTCAATCAACACATGCAGTCCTAAGCATCTCCTTGTGCTTATACATATGTAGGCAAAAATATATGAGCCACATAACCCCCCCAAACGTCGAAGAATGGACAATAAAGCATAGTTCACACAACATGGTAAAATCAACAGCATAGTCTACACAACATGATAAAATCACACATTAGTCCATACGCCATCTAGGCTTCAAACGTCTTCCAAATCTGCTGTAAGAAGGCTTTGCCGTCCCTGCGGCACCGTCCTGCAGAGAATCTGCTGAGGGAGAGAATGGTTATTTGATCCCTGCGGGGGCTCCAGGACATGCTCCCTGGGGGGTCTGCCATGTCGAGGGGCCCTCGCCACCGGATCAGACTCGTCGTTCATCACAAAAGCAGGCTTTAGTCTGTCAATACTAACTGTTTCCCTTCTGTCCCCCAAATCTAGCACAAAATGTTTATCACCTGTTTCCAGCACTCTAAATGGACCATCGTATGGTGGGCGGAGGCTTGGTCGCAGAGCCTCGTGCCTGACAAAAACAAACTCGGCATTTTTTAAAGCTTTGGGAACAAAAACACGCGGAAAAGTGTGATGAACGGGGCCCGGGAGCATGTCTGCTCCCGTGCCGATCAGTGGTTCCAGAGCCGGGGGGCGCCCGGGCGCCGGATGCTCTGGTAGGAACTCACCGGGCAGCCTGAGAGGTTGCGCAAAAACCAGCTCCGCTGGGGAGGCATTTAAGTCCTCCTTGGGCGCAGAGCGGTGAATTGTCGCCCCTAAGCTGCTGGCCATCGCTGACCAAAGCTCAGACACAAATTGAGGTCCCCTGTTGGACGTAATATCTGACGGAACCCCGAAACGCGCTATCCAGGCCGTCAAAAATGCGCGAGCCACCTCTGCAGCCGTGGTCGATGCTAGTGGTACCACTTTCGGCCAGCGAGTGGTTCGGTCCACCATTGTCAAAAGATGTGTGAACCCCTGCGACGACGGTAGGGGGCCCACAAGGTCGACATGCACATGATCGAATCTCTTGGCCGGAATGTGGAACGGTTCTAAGGGGGCTTTTGTGTGCTTGTGAATTTTGGCCCGCTGGCAAGCCATGCAGGTTCTTGCCCACTCTTTCACGTGCTTGCGCAGGCTCGGCCAAACAAACTTCTTCGCTACCATTTTCACAGAAGCGCGCACCCCCGGGTGCGCCAGGGAGTGAACCAAGTCAAAAACGCGGCGGCGCCACGCGGCCGGTACCACCAGGCGCGGTCGCCCGGTAGATACATCGCAGATTAGAGGGGGCATACCGGTTTGCAAACTCCTGCTCTCCAGCCTTAACCCTGTTGGTCCAGACTGGAGCGCGCACACGTCCGCATTGCTACCCTGTTCTTCTGCCATGGCTGCATAATCTATCCCCACGTGAACTGGGGCCGCGTGCGCTTTCGCACTGCTATTTTGCCCTGCGGCTGCGGTAGTATAATCTACCTCCGTGCGGACTGATGCTGTTTCCGCGTGAGAGAGACAGTCTGCCACTACATTGAGTTTACCCGCTACGTGCTGAATATCAGTAGTAAATTCCGAAATTGCGGCCAGCTGCCTCTGCTGCCGGCCCGACCAAGGTTCTGAAATTTTGGCCATCGCAAAAGTGAGCGGCTTGTGGTCGACAAACGCGGTGAAACGCCGACCTTCCAGCCAGAACTGGAAATGGCGAATGGCTAAGTGGAGCGCTAACAGCTCCCTGTCAAATGTGCTGTATTTCCGCTCGGCTTCGCGCAAGGATCTGCTGAAAAATGCCAGCGGCTGCCAAACCCCGGCAACCTGCTGTTCCACAACCGCCCCTATGGCCAAATCTGACGCGTCAGTGGTGAGCGCTATGCGGGCCGTTGGGTCTGGGTGAGCCAGCAGCGCAGCGTCAGCAAGGGCTTTTTTAACCAACGCGAATGCGCGCTCCCGCTCCGGGGACCACTCGATCGTATTGGAGGGTTTTTGCTTTTTAAGTGCGGCATATAATGGTTGCATGAGCTGCGCTGCGTGGGGTAGGAAACGGTTATAAAAATTTACCATTCCTAAAAACTCTTGTAATGCTTTGACCGTTTGTGGCCGGGGAAACTCTGCCACTGCACGTACCTTGTCTGGTAGCGGAACTGCCCCCTCTGGGGAAACGCGGTGCCCCAAAAAATCGATCTGCACCACGCTGAACTGGCACTTGGCTGGATTAATTATTAACCCGTGCTCTCCCAACCTCTGAAAAACTGCCGTGAGGTGTCTTTCGTGTTCCTCCTCGGAAGTGCTGGCAACTAAAATGTCGTCGAGTTAGACGAACACAAAAGGGAGATCGCGTAACACCGCATCCATCATGCGTTGGAAGGCTTGCGCAGCGCCTTTAAGGCCAAATGGCATGCGTAAAAACTCGAAAAGTCCGAACGGGGTTATTACCGCTGTTTTGGGAATGTGCTCGGCTCGGACTGGGACCTGATGATAGCCGCGGACCAGGTCTATTTTAGAAAAAATGCGCGCCCCCGCCACATGCACCGAAAAATCCTGGATGTGTGGGATTGGGTAGCGGTCATGCGCTGTGGCGTTGTTTAACCTGCGGTAATCACCACAAGGTCTCCACGAGCCGTCAGCTTTGGGGACCATATGCAGCGGTGAGGCCCATGGGCTCTTCGATCGGTGAATGATGCCCAGCCTTTCCAGGCTGGCGAACTCCTCGCACACTATGGAGAGTTTAGCTGCATCCAAACGCCGAGCTTTCGCGAAGACGGGAGGGCCAGCTGTAGTGATAAAATGCTCCACCCCGTGTTTCGCAACTGTTGCCGAAAATGTGGGAACTGTGAGCGCTGGAAATTGGGTGAGGAGTGTGTGAAACTTACCGCCTGCTTTGGCGACGTTGGTCTGCACTGGTGGTGGGGACACTCGAGCTGCACAAGGGATTGAATAAAAAGAGAGTGCATTTACCAGCCGCCTATTGGCAAGATCAACTAACAAACCATGTGAGCACAGAAAATCAGCACCTAACATGTTGAAACTCACCGCCGCTATAATAAAAGTCCATTCATAAGTGCGGCCGTGTAAGGACAGAAACAGAGTCCTCTCTCCGAAGGTGTCGATGCTCGAGCTGTTCGCCGCCATCGCCCCGTTACCCCGGGGGCCTGCCAGCTGGTCAGCATAGGTCGGGGTGATGAAACTCACTTGGGCACCGGTGTCCACGAGAAAGTGTCGCCCGGAGCTCGCATCTGTGATGTAGAGCAGCTTGTTTAGTTCGCCAAGAGCCGAGGCTGCTAACAACTCCCGGTTCTGGAGTTTCCCGAGCTCTTGAAGTGGCACGGCGGCACACATCTGTGTGCCTTCTCTGTGAAACGCCGATGATAAAAGCAGAGGCCATCTCCTCAGCTGTGTCGGGACCGCGCCGCTGCCATCGTTGGTGGGAATGGTTCCGCTATCTCCGGCCCTTCGCTGCTCCCGGTCGCCGCACCGAGGTCTGCTGCTGCCGCGGTGGCCATCTGCTCACCGCAGGAGTCGAGGAGCCGCTGCGCCTCTCGGGCCAGCGCACGGAAGTCCCGCTGGGTCACACAACGCATGCTGGACAGGATCCCCCTCATCTGCATCGGGAGATTTCTCAGGAATATATGCTTAAATAGGAAATCGTCGTTGTCTGTGTCCCTCAGCTGCAGCATATCCTCCATCAGGTCGACTGGCCTGCGTCCACCCCGGTCGTGCATAGCCAGGAGTCTCCTAGCCCTCTCCTCGGCTGAGGGCGCAAAGCACTGGATGAGGGCAGCCTTCAGCTCGCCGTTTTTGTCGTCAGCGGGCGGCTGCTGTACCAGGCTCCGCACGCATCGAGCTGTGCGGTTGTCGAGCTTGGCGATGACATAGTAGAACTTTGTGTCATCCGCCGTTATTCCCCCGAGTGCGAACTGTGCTTCAGCCTGAAGGAACCACGAGTCCGGGTTGTCCTGCCAGAACTCTGGTAGCTTGATTGAGACGGCGCTCGTTCGGGCGGTCTCTGACGAGTCTGGATCGGGGGAATCGCTTCTAGGCATTTTCACGTTCTTGGTCACCAATGTGGGGAGCGTGAAATAAAGAGACTGAATTATTTCTCAATTCAGGTTTAATGCAGAATTCACATCCCCAGCTTTCTCTCTAGACAAGAAGAGAATGAGCTGCATCAAAACCCCCACATTTATACATGACACATCAAAAGGCAGAATCACACATTGCTGTCAAACCCCCATTTGACAATAACTCTTCCCCCGAGTGCCTTAGTCCTCCGTCTGGTCCCAGGAGGTCAGGAAGTCCTTTCAGAGTCTTATCACGGCACCTCCGTCCTCCTGCCATTATCCACAGGCGGTCCAGACGTATTGTCCCATCCAAGACGTGAGGTCAATCAACACATGCAGTCCTAAGCATCTCCTTGTGCTTATACATATGTAGGCAAAAATATATGAGCCACAGTAGTACCATTTTTAAGCTAACCATGTTGCTAGCTTCATTCAGCTCCTCTGCTTCCGAGTGGATGTCCTCCAGGTCAGATTCTCCGGCCAATGCGTGTCTTGGCCTGGTAAATGTTGATCTCTTCTGTTTTCCTTTAGGCATAATGACTTTGTCTTTTGATTTTCACTCTTCCAAAAATCCATTAAATCTGATTTTCGAGGTATTTTCACGGATCGGGTCTGGGAGCTTCAGCGTTAAGCTGCTATCACCATGATGTCCAGACCGCAAGTCGATAATTTCATTTATTAAAGGAAAAAAACTATCCAAACCTACCTGGCTCTATGTAAAAACATAATTGCCCCCCTGTGTTACATCATAAATTAACTGTGATTAACCACATTTTTTGGAAAGCTGAGTTCACCCAAAGCTACACCCAAGCCTGATTACTGCCAGACTCGTTGAATTAAGAAATCACTTAAATAGAACCTGTTTGAGAACCTGAAGTAGGCTAAAAGATCTCAAAAAGCAACACATCCCGCTGTAATGTAAAGAAATTCAAGAACAGATGAGAAACAAAATCCCAGAGCAACTTCTAATGAACTGCAGGCCTCACTTGCCTCAGTTTGGACACTGGCTCACAATGGAACAGCAAGAAAGAGACTGGGCAAAAATGGCATCCAAGACAAAAACCACTGCTGGACAAAAAGAACATAAAGACTCCTCTGACATTTGCCAGAAAACATCTAGATGATCCTCAAGACTTTTGGGAAAATATTCTGGGGACTGATGAGACAAAAGTTGGAACTTTTTGGAAGACGTGTCCTGTTTTATCTGGCATAAAACTATCAGAATTCCATAAAAACAATATCGAATCAGCAGTCAAACATGGTTGTGGTAGTGTCATGGTCTGGGGCTGCTTTGCTGCTTCAGGACCTGGACAACTTGCCCTAATTGATAGAACCATCAATTCTGCTGTCTACCAAAAAATCCTGAAGGAGAATGTCCGGCCATCAGTTCATGAAGCCCTCATGTTACTGAATTTAAGCAATTCTGCACAGAAGAGTGGGTCAAAATTCCTCAACAGCGATGTAAAAGACTCATTGCCAGTTGTTGGCACCAATGGTGGCACATCCAGTTATTAGGTTTAGTGGGCAGTTAGGGGGCAATTACTTTTTCACAAAGGACCAGGTAGGTTTGGATAGCTTGTTTCCCTTAATAAATGAAATCATCATCTAAAAGCTGCATTTTGTATTTACTCAGGTATTCTGTGTCTAATATTAAAATTTGTTTGATGATCTGAAACATTTAGGTGTAACAAATATGCAAAAATACAAGAAATCAGGAAGGGAGCAAATAGTTTTTCACAGCACTGTAGATGGAGTGTTGTGATGCATTTGAAAAGTTCTTTATCACCTTAATAATATGTGATGTAAATACAGTCAGCTGCTCAAGTGTTTACAAAATATATACTTTTTGTGTGAAATGCAAAGGTGGGTTTTATGTTTCATCACACTCTTGATTATATAGCTGTCCATAATATAATAAGGATACTGTAATTACAAACAGAACACCAAGCACATATTTCTGGTTTTCAACTCTGCCGGTTATCAGTGTCCTTACTCACCCATCTTTTCTCCGTTTCGTTGTTGGATGAGGGCCCTTCCTGTTTTTCTGTTCTTTCCTTTGAAATTGATCAAGGCTTCGCCGACCTGTGTGTGACCATGTTGGACACACATGGATGCTTTCATTTGACATTCATTATTTCATTATGTTTGTCTAGAAGTTTGGGCTTGAGGGAAGGAAGTTCTTAGTCACGCTGCCCCTCTGGTGGTTACGATGTGTTTTATATTATTTTAGCTATAAAGAACCTTTACTTACAAAATAAAATCTGTAGCTATTCTGTGTTGGGTCATGACTATGAAATTATACATCTGTTTTAATGGAAACAAATTCCACATTCCCAGTTAAGAAATGGAGGTGTGTAGACCATGTTGTATCTCATTCCACTTGCCTGCCATGTTGCACTATGCATGATGTAAATTACATGTTTCTGTGGTTACACATAAACATTCTGCGGGAAGTGTGCTGGGAGTTACCTGAAACCAGATCAAGTTGTGTGGAAATATTTCATTTTTAAGGCTGTTTCAGACTACTCTGATGTTGAAAAAATGGCACGGCAGTGTGCATAATCTCTCACAAATTTTTCAGCATGTCAATAACCCTGCTCTGGTGTGATGTTGCCAATGTACGGTGGTCTATTTTTGCTCCATTTTGGTCACGAAAGGTTGAATATATTCAGTCACCTAGAGGGAAAACCCCCCCCACATTGGTGCTTGCAACGAGAGCAAAAAAGGAAAGGTCCGTGCAACAGAGACTTCTAACGCAGGTAAACTGATTCAGCATATAAACCCTACACTTCTAAAAGTGCACTTATGCTGTGGCGGTTTACAGTGGTGTGAAAAAGTGTTTTCCCCCTTCCTGATTTCTTGTTGTTTTGTATCTTTGTCACACTTAAATGTTTCAGATCATCAAACAAATTTAAATATTAGACAAAGATAACACAAGTAAACACAAAATGCAGTTTTTAAATGAAGGTGTTTCTTATTAAGGGAAAAAATGCAAACCTACATGGCCCTGTGTTAAAAAGTGATTGCAGCCTAAATCTAATAACTGGTTGGGCCCACCTTTAGCAGCAACAACTGCAATCAAGCATTTGCGATAACTGGCAATGAGTATTTTCCAGCGCTGTGGAGGAATTTTGGCCCACTCATCTTTGCAGAATTGTTGTAATTCAGCCACATTGGAGGATTTTTGAGCATGAACCGCCTTTTGTAGGTCATGCCACAGCATCTCAATCAGATTCAGGTCAGGACTTTGACTAGGCCACTCCAAAGTCTTCATTTTGTTTTTTCTTAAGCCATTTAGAGGTGGACTTGCTGGTGTGTTTTGGATCATTGTCCAGCTGCAGACAAACAAAAGAAGAAAGAAGAACAGAAAAGGTAGAAGAAGGTAGATTGTCAGTGTCATCTGAAGTCATTCTAAACATAATAATCAGGTCATCTAAGTCCAGTCTCTAAATGTCAAGCTTCAAGATGTCAACAGTCAGTTTACTTTAGAATCAAACTATATTTCAGTCAGGTCTTGAGGCCTTCTCCCACTGACAGTGTGTCATCGGGGTGCCTGCATTTTGATTAACTGTGCTGATACAAAGGATCCTTCATCAATATTATCCTAACAATGGTGTCAAAACATCTTGCGAAACACTGAATATCACTGTCACTTAAGACATGAATTCTAATAAAGCTAAGGTCTCAGTGTCTCAAAAAGGAAAAAAAGGAGAATAAAACATTATTATTGTATCCAAGTGTCATACTTGTTGTTATTGTGATGTATTTTTATCTTAAAGATTTGCAATACAGTCATTTAATAATTGTTTTTTTGTTTGTTTTTTGTTGTTTTTGTTTTTTTTAATTTTGTATGTGATCACATAGTTCAGATTAATCTTTGCTTTACAAACCAAATTATAATTTACTTATTTCAATTTATGGCCATGTAGTCAAAATACTCTAATTACTTGTTAGACTTTATAGTTTCTATTTTGTTGAACAACATTTTATGAAATTAATTAATCATACAGTTCACAGGACTGCCTCCTCTGGATGCCAGTTTTTCAAGATTTTCTCCATAATCAAACTCAAGTCATTTTTCTAAATTTATTTTGTATTCACCCTTGAAGGCAGAAATCTGACAAGGGTATGAGTAAGATTCATAGTTTTCAGGCAAAGGAAGAGTTCTCCTTGCTGGTGTGTTTTGGATCATTGTCCTGCTGCAGAACCCAAGTGGGCTTGAGCTTGAGGTCGTGAACAGATGGCCATACATTCTCCTTCAGGATTTTTTGGAAGACAGCAGAATTCATGGTTCCATTTACCACAGCAAGTCTTCCAGGTCCTGAAGCAGCAAAACAGCCCCAGACCATCACACTACCACCACCATATTTTACTGTTGGTATGACGTTCCTTTTCTGAAATGCTGTGTTACTTTTATGCCAAATGTAATGGGACAGACACCTTCCAAAAAGTTCAACTTTTGTCTCGTCAGTCCACAGAGTATTTTCCCAAAAGTCTTGGGGATCATCAAGATGTTTTCTAGTAAAACTGAAACGAGCCTTCATGTTCATTTTGCTCAGCAGTGGTTTTTGTCTTGGAACTCTTCCATGCATGCCATTTTTGCCCAGTCTCTTTCTTAACCACTTGCACTCCGGGCAATTTTCCTAAAAATGCCAAAAAAAAAACGTGCCCAAAGTAAATCGAAAGCTGTTATTCAACCCTTTGCAGCATCTTCATGGGGTTGGTCTCATTTAAAAGAAAACACTTTGAATTTTTTGGCAAAAAAACATAATCTCTCTACGTGCTCCGGCCACTGAGTTACAGTCATCTAAACATACTGAACTTGAAGAAAAAAAAATTGGACACAGTGTTTTTTTGGATACAAATGCTTGTAAATAACACACAGCTGTCCGATCCGGCTGGAAAATGCAACAGAAATGTAGAACCAAGTGTTATCCAGCTGAGATCCAAATTTGGTAACAATACCACAAAAAATGAATATTTTACACAGCTTTGTTCTCCGGCTGTTCCCAGGCGTTTTGGAACTGTGCCAAATTGTGCCAAATGGCACAGTTTGGAAAAACGTCTGTAACTTTTGAATAATTCAATGTAGAATCTTCATTTTAGGCTCTAATGAAAGGTCACACTCAGGGCTGTGTGTGTGTGTGTGTGTGGGCGGGGGGTCGTTCCCCCCCCCCCCCCCGCTACCAAGGACCAAATTCGGCCCTCGCTACATGACGGAATACACTCTTTTTTTTTTTTTCCTTGCATGTTTTCACAGCGGCTCCCCCCCCCTCGCTACTGTGTGTGTGTGTGGGGGGGGGAACCGTGAACGGACCGTGAACGCCCCCCCCCCCCTCGGTACAGAAGAGGGCCATCGCTACATGATGGAATAGACTGATATGCTTCCCCCCCGCCAACCGGGGAGCATTCGGACCGTGCCCCCCCCCCTCCTCTTCTGCAGCGGGGGGGGGGGGGGGCGGGGGCGTTCACGGTCCGAACACGGCAAATGAACCATTTATCGCGGCGCACGCACTTCGTATTTCGTGCGCAGTACAGCTGTAATTTACCGATCGGTCAAAAGTCATTTTTGGATTACAGTTTTCAGGGATAAATAATAATTTAGCTTATAACATCTTACCTCTTCAAAGTAGCAGAGTCGTGGCGAACAGCTCTTCCCACGCATCAGATGAACGCGACGCTGCTCCGCTCGTGGATCCCGATCAACATAATTCCATTATTGCCGTTTTGGCGAATGATTTACGACTTTTGTCGTCGGCCTCCGTCTATTCTGCTGGAATGAGTGCAGGTCCCACTTGTGGGTGTTCTCCATGCTGCTGGGTGAGCCTGGGTCTGTAGGAGATTCGTACAGAGTCCTTCTGCAGCAGTAAATATCGCTTCACCCAGCCAGAATTTCTGTGCTTCAATTGGCTCCTGCGTTCACAGTAGGCGGGTCCTCCTTCCTAGATTTTCATTCATTGGTTCTTCAAGGTTTCAGAAACCCAATTCAAGGCTCTTATTAGTCGAATGAGAGGTCAATCAGATGAACTAATCTGTTCGCGGCTGTCTCTGCAGTTTTCTTTTGAGTGGCGCTTGGGCGCTACTACATCACCATCACCACCATCATGCGTCATGCGCACGAGGGCGCACGAGCGCGCTCTCGCGCGCCCTCGTGCGTCATAGGACGCAGAGACTTGCCCGCCCGCGGAACAAGGGAGCGCAAGTGGTTAAGGTGGAGTTATGAACACCAACCTTAACTGAGGTAAGTGAGGCCTGCAGTTCTTTGGATGTTGTTGTGGGGTCTTTTGTGACCTCTTGGAGTTCCTGGCAGCGGAAGGCTAAGGACAGAGCTGTGTGGAGGAATCTGACCAGACCTAAATGAAACGGTCATTGTCGCCCTCGACAGACTGCTATGATGATGATGATGATGATGATGATGATGGATGAGTCGTTGCTGCGCTCTTGGGGTAATTTTGGTCGGCCGGCCACTCCTGGGAAGGTTCGCCACTATTCCATATTTTCGCCATTTGTGGGTAATGGCTTTCACTGTGGTTTGCTGGAGTCCCAAAGCTTTAGAAATGGCTTTGCAACCTTTTCCAGACTGGTAGATCTCAATTACTTTGTTTCTCATTTGTTCCTGAATTTCTTTTGTTTGCAGCATGATGTCTAGCTTTTGAGGATCTTTTTGTCTACTTCACTTTGTTAGGCAGGTCCTATTTAAGTGATTTCTTGATTGCGAACAGGTGTGGCAGTAATCAGACCTGGGTGTGGCTAGAGAAATTGAACGAAGCTTTCCAAAGATGCGATAAACCACAGTTAATTTATGTTTTAACGAGGGGCAATCACTTTTTCACACAGGGCCGTGTAGGTTTGGATTTTTTTTTACCCTTAATAATAAACGCCTTCATTTAAAAACTGCATTTTGTGTTTACTTGTGTTATCTTTGTCTAATATTTAAATTTGTTTGATGATCTGAAGCATTTAAGTGTGACAAACATACAAAAAAATTAGAAATCAAGAAGGGGGCAAACACAAAGGGGGCAAACAAACTTTTTCACACCACTGTATATGATTTTCTTGTGCTATGTGTTGCAGAATATAAAAAAATTGAAACCCAGTCTAAGCTACTGCTTATAAACAGGGGAAATAAGAAAGTTTTTGTTTTCTTTTTACTGAATATATTGAAGGCAAGTAACACTGACCCGTGAAACTGTTCTTTATTAATGAAAAAAAAATTCAGTGATATCGGCAAGAATTGTTATCATGAAAATTCACAAAAAATATCGCAATATCTTTTGGCCATATTGTCCACCCCTAATCACTAGCAATAATACCATTTTAGTAAAGGACTTGAAGCTTAAGTTGTGGATGTTTGGAAGTATGACATGATTGAAACGTTTTTAAATTTATTGGCCCAAATGAACCATCCTTATTGGATTCAGTATCAAGCATCTCAGCATTATCTTTTACAGTACTCATCCAAAATTATAGACAGTTGTTTTATAAGAATTAAACCATCACACGTTTTGCATTCAATGTAGTTATGTGGTTGATGTCGAATAGGTCATCTGCTGGTTGTTACGACATACAAAGAGATTGCTGATTGTTAAAAATATGGCTTGAAGAGAAAATGGAACCAATGACCATGTTTACATGTACATGAATAAACCGTTATGATTGGATTTCTGGAGTTATCTGATTATTCAAGTGCCCATGTAAGGGCCCTTTTACACAGCACAAAGATCATTGAGAGATTGGGCCAGTTTATTGATTTTTGGTATTGTTTTGGAGATCCTTATGTGTTTTGGACTGAGTCAAAACTTTGAGGAGACCATGACGACTTGAGATCACTGAAGATCATTGATAAATGAAAAATTGGCCAAATCTCAACAATCTCTCAATGATCTCCAACCCTGTGTAAAGGGGGTGTAATCAGAATAATTTGGCAAAGGCCATGTAACTGGGGTCATTAACTCAAGTGGTTTACCCTTCAATGATCCTTTTATTCACTGTATGTAAACATGACAGAGCTGATTATTCCCATTATCAGTTTATTCCCAGTAATCTGTTTATTGTGACCATGTAACAGGGGTCATTGATGGAGTGTGTCATTGTGGTCTAATGAACACACCCTGATCCTGCAATTGCCTGGGGGGATTGGTGATTCTTGACAAATGTGGATGAACGCAAGGACAGACGGATGATGGATGCAATGCTGTGGCATTGGCACATTTTACGCTTGTCAGTTTCAGTTAAAAAAAATCACAACAGTGTTTATCATGAGGGGGAAAATGGCACAGTTCAAGAAACACTGAGGAGAAACAAAGATGGTGGAGTTTCAACACAGTTATAATACTTGTAGATTTTGTGTAGTTTTGCATCACCATACCCTAGAAGGTCCTGGGCTCAAGCTTCCTGATCAACAGGATCTTTGTATGTGGAGGCATATGAGGTGATTCTGAATCCACCCAAGCTGTTAAATCTGAGAATGTGCAGTTGTTTGTCTCTCTCTGTGTTAGACTTGTGAATGACTGGTGAACAGTCCGGGCTGTACTCTTTCTCTCCCCCTGTTGCAGCTAGGCTAAGCTTCAGCCCCTCAATAAGGCTTGAATTGAAGTAATGATATAAGAAAATGGATAATGTTGTCCCTCTCAAGCACAGTGCTATAAATAAGTGCAAGAACCGGTAATGTGGACAACATTCATTTGACTAAGTGGCAATATAGGCACAGCTAGCACCAACAGTGGACCAGAGTAATTTGCTGCTGGAGCCATCAGTCTGTGTAGTCTGCCCATAATGTGGATTGTAGTTTTAACTGAAAACATCTTGTAACAAAGAGAATTTTTACGATGGAGATTATGGTAATAAGTACACTTGGCAGACTAGAAAGTGTAACACATGCAGTACCATTTTGGTAAAGACGTGGATGCAGTAATGGTAATTTTAAAGTTTAATAACTTAGAAATGGCATTTAATCTTAGACAATGATGCAGTCATTGCTCCTTCTGTATATTGGATATGTAGGTTTGCTAAGGCAATCCACCCACTGCCTTGTGCCTTAAGCTGATTTCTTCATTTTTTGACGGTCTGATTATGATCTAATTCATTTCTCTCATGGGGTCAAGATGCTCTTAGCTGTGGGTGTTGCACATACTTGTCATAGATAAGCGCATCTGTTCTCAATTAGTTTTTTTTTGTTGTTGTTGTTTGTATTGTTTTATTGGCTATTGGCTGTTGAGCTCTGTGTGTGTTTTCAATTGATTGATCTAGTCACCACACATCCTTATGCTTCCTCCCCCTTACACATTCAAACACACATGCATGTGTGTGACAAGAGTTGCAAATTAGCTAATAGCTATACACTCTGTGCAACACATCAGATTGATTGTCATTGATTAATTGTCTGTTTATTGCACTGTCCCTGTCAAATGTTCATATCCTCAGATGACTCTCACCAAGTCTGACTGCGGCATTCCTTTATGTCTCTCTAGAATCTTAAAGCAAGTGTTGCTAGAAAGTGGTTTAGTATGTGTGCCATTACACACTTTCCAGTGGTTATTCATGTCAGTTGAAATAGCGCGTGAACTGTTCTTTAAGATTTAAAAGAAGAAGAAAAAGAATTTTTTTTTCCACAGACAACAATCAATCACAAAGCATTGATATGATTTGTGTCAGGTTTGACACCTTTGTGTGCAGTATATACCCATATACATGAATGAAGTCACAGATCAGTCACGCATTTTCTAACGTCTGTCTGCCTTAGTTCTTTACAAAATGGAAACCAAACCACCTCCTTATAGAACAATTGAAGACTGTACAAAAACTGTTAATCCCTTGACTGTATCTTGGACACAGCTTCTTTATTTTCTCTAAAACTCCCTTGCAATATTTTGATGGGTCCTAAAATGATATGCATGTTGTGCCAAAACAAACACAGAGTGACTTGTTCTTTGGAGCCTCAAGTTGCAAGTCACATTTTTCACACACATGCTTGCTCACAGCATTGGCAGCATTGTGTTTCTTATCATATTCTCATGAACCAGAGGCGGGAAGCGACTCGTAGGTCAGCTCTTAAATCTCCATAATGAAAATGATTCAGGAAAATTGCAGTCGCCCAAATGAAATGAGACATTGTTGTCTGCATGACAGCAGTGAGAGCATTTGGAGATAAGTCTGTCTGACCTGATTTGATCATATTCAAATGAGATAATATGCCATTATCAATTTTGCTGCAGTGTGTCTTAGATCACATTTAAGAACCTCAAACTGACAGCAAAGATCAGACTTGATTCTTATGTCTCATGTCTTGAATTTGTTTACTGAGAGTCTTACATCAAATAAGCTCTGTATGATGTCACTGTTTTTGTAATCTGGCAGACTAGTGCTGAGGCCATGTTAGTGTAACCTAGCCTACTCAATTCATCACACAAAAGCTATCTATGGTCTCTCCTTCTCAGCGGCTGTTTTCTTCTCTTTATTTCATTAATCTCTGTTGTGAAGCTCTGGCTTCATCTGTGTTTGAAATGTCAGATGTGAACACTGGGGGCGGCAGTGGCTCAGGAGGTAGAGCAAGTCATCCAATAACCAGAGGGTTGGCAGTTCGAATCCCCCTCTCCCCAGCCATCCTGCCACTGTGTCCCTGGGCAAGACACTTTACCCACCTTGCTTCCAGTGTCCATGACGTTGGGTGTTAATGTGTATAAATGGTTTGGTAGTGGTCGGAGAGGCCGTTGGTGCAGAATGGTAGCCACGTTTCCATCAGTCTGCCCCAGGGCAGCTGTGGCGACAGCAGTAGCTTACCACTACCATTGTCTCTCTGTGGAGTGAATGAATAATGGACTCATTGTAAATCACTTTGAGTATCTTGAAAGGTGCTATATAAATGTAATCCATTATTATTATTAGTAGTACTCTGATCAAAGTTTGGCTGCTTTTATTTTATTATATATTTTTAATTATTCTTTTATTACTGAACTAGTCACATTAACACAGGTTTTTCTTCACTATGTGGGTCCTTAACCATCTTTAACATGCAGACATTTATCCAGTTTGCCCATAAAATTCCTATTTAGTATTCTTGTGCAGTGGTTGCTGCACTGAACTTGTGTATGTGTTGGAAAAATTCCTTATCAAAAATCAGGCAGGATCAAAGTTTCAGCAAATTTAATATGCACTGATCAACGGAAGACAATACGAAGTACAGCTGTGACAGACTGCTGCAGTGCATTGGCTTAACTAACAGAGTGACTCTAGCTATATATATCCAAGGGGCCGACGGGGTGAGGTCACTTCTTGATAGTTCATTCATGACTCAGTTGATAAAGGTTGCTGAACCTCTTGATTATTTCATTCATGACTAAGATTGTATCTGCTGGGTCCATGCAGAAAACACTAGTGATAAGCTGAACAGTCAGTGATAGAACTGAACGTTCATAGTCACATCAGCATCCTTCACTCTGTTTTTTCCACTACTCACCAACTCCAAATATGGTAACAGGATTTCCTAGGTATACACATTAAGCCTTATAAAGAAAAATTCATATAACTCAGTATAACATCGAATTTTTCCATCATTCCCCCCCTTTGATGCCCAAAAGGCGTCATAAAAGAAAAGTGGTTACAAGTTATGACGTTGAAAACCGTGTTTTTAACAATTCTTTGTCTCACTGCTTCAATCACCTTGCCAGGTGACCAGCAAAAGAGTTCACTAGTGGTTAGTGGGCACTGTTGATGAGTCCTGGATTTGGGACCTTTTTGCAATGGTTGATTCCCCGCTATGGATCTTTCTGCAACCTTGACAGCTGTGAAGGCCATCGACACGACGTTTGTGGCGTGGTTTCAGGCAGGTGATCATCTTTCCATTGCATAGTCATACTCGAATTATTGCTCGTTGAAATGAAGCCGTAAGTATCTTCACAATGTCTCCACAATGGCAATCTGGGCCCCTCCTTATCTGCCTCAGTCTCCTTCCCCACTCCACCAATAGAAAAACCATCTTCTTAGTTTTATTTTGTTTACTACTTTTACCTATGGAGAAAGGAAAACAAAAACAACCATATCTCCAAATACTTAGCACTTACCTATACACAATCTAAACCCAATTCATTTGAAATGTGTTATTGTGCAAGCAATGTTATGTTTCGATGGTAGACATGACAAGGCAAGCTTATAGGTTAATCATATTAGTTGAGTCTATGACGGGGTGGATTAAAGATGACAGATTAAGCTCAGGATTTCAGTCAGTGTTCATGCAACCAGTAAGAGTTTACCTCAAAGAAGAATAGACACTTAATTACCTGCTTGATGGACCCTTGGTCTGCATTTTCCTCAGACATGAATGTTTAAACCAGCAATTTCCTAGATTTCATTTACTCATAATATACTCACCTTTTATGTCAGTATTTAACTTACTTCAGCTTCATTTTTTTCCTGTGTTTACTAATCTGTTAAAAGGTTATTAAATTCATCAACTTTGGTTTAAATTCAACAAAGTACCTCATTCATCCTACCAAGTTATCAATGGATTCAGTAAAATACCCTTTTAATTTACAAATTTTTTAATTTAGGAATTCCCATTCTTATCAGGCATACAAAAAATATTTTCAAAGATGAATTATCATAGCAGAGTCAGCTCCCTTCCTGCTGGACATCAGTCCCCCTCATCTCAGACCAATTTGTTGAGGTATAGAGGCAGGAATCTTCCTGGGGGGCGTCCCCCCACCGATGTCCAAGGCAGGAAACGGACCTATAAATGATCCCAGAACACACATTCTTCCTTAAAAAAAAAAAAAAGAAAAAATTATATGTGTGTGTGTGTCTTCAAGTTAAATTAGCTATAATTTAATTTGTTTGCTTGTCAAATAATTTAACCTATATCAATAATTGTCAATAACTTTTATTCTTCAAACATTGTCTTCTTTTGTAATTTAATCAGTTTTGTCTCTAAATTAATAAGATTTGCCAAATTTATATTGTGTCAAAGTGAATATATAGGGAAAAATTAAAAAAAAAATTGCCAGTAAATAAGGAAACTGTTCATGAAGTGTATTCCAGATTTTGCCCCCTCCCCCTTTTTTTTCTTTTCACATCACCCCAAGGGCAGGTAGACAAACACAGACCAAATAAATAATTCAGGACAGAACAAGCAGACATCAAACAAAAGAAGAAAGAAGAACAGAAAAGGTAGAAGAAGGTAGATTGTCAGTGTCATCTGAAGGCATTCTAAACATAATAATCAGGTCATCTAAGTCCAATCTCTAAATGTCAAGCTTCAAGATGTCAACAGTCAGTTTACTTTAGAATCAAACTATATTTCAGTCAGGTCTTGAGGCCTTCTCCCACTGACAGTGTGTCATCGGGGTGCCTGCATTTTGATTAACTGTGCTGATACAAAGGATCCTTCATCAATATTATCTTAACCATGGTGTCAAAACATCTTGTGAAACACTGAATATCACTGTCACTTAAGACATGAATTCTAATAAAGCTAAGGTCTCAGTGTCTCAAAAAGAAAAAAAGGGGAATAAAACATTATTATTGTATCCAAGTGTCATACTTGTTGTTATTGTGATGTATTTTTATCTAAAAGATTTGCAATACAGTCATTTAATAACTGTTTTTTTGTTTGTTTGTTTTTTTGTTTTTTGTTTTTTAATTTTGTATGTGATCACATAGTTCAGATTAATCTTTGCTTTACAAACCAAATTATAATTTACTTATTTCAATTTATGGCCATGTAGTCAAAATACTCTAATTACTTGTTAGACTTTATAGTTTCTGTTTTGTTGAACAACAGTTTATGAAATTAATTAATCATACAGTTCACAGGACTGCCTCCTCTGGATGCCAGTTTTTCAAGATTTTCTCCGTAATCCATACTCAAGTCATTTTTCTAAATTTATTTTGTATTCACCCTTGAAGGCAGAAATCTGACAAGGGTATGAGTAAGATTCATAGTTTTCAGGCAAAGGAAGAGTTCTCCTTGCTGGTGTGTTTTGGATCATTGTCCTGCTGCAGAACCCAAGTGGGCTTGAGCTTGAGGTCGTGAACAGATGGCCATACATTCTCCTTCAGGATTTTTTGGAAGACTGCAGAATTCATGGTTCCATTTACCACAGCAAGTCTTCCAGGTCCTGAAGCAGCAAAACAGCCCCAGACCATCACACTACCACCACCATATTTTTACTGTTGGTATGATGTTCTTTTTCTGGAATGATGTGTTACTTTTATGCCGGATGTAATGGAACACACACCTTCCAAAAAGTTCAACTTTTGTCTCGTCAGTCCACAGAGTATTTTCTCAAAAGTCTTGGGGATCATCAAGATGTTTTCTGGCAAAACTGAGTGTTCTTTTTGGTCAGCAGTGGTTTTCATCTTGGAACTCTGCAATGCATGCTATTTTTGCCCAGTCTCTTTCTTAAGGTGGAGTCATGAATACTGACCTTAACTGAGGCAAGTGAGGCCTGCAGTTCTTTGGATGTTGTTGTGGGGTCTTGTGTGACCTCTTCGATGAGTCGTCGCTGCGCTCTTGGGGTAAATTTGGTCAGTCGGCCACTCCTGGGAAGGTTCACCACCGTTACATATTTTTGCCATCTGTGGATAATGGGTCTCACTGTGGTTCGCTGAAGTCCCAAAGCTTTAGAAATGGCTTTGTAACCTTTTCCAGACTGATAGACCTCACTTACTTTGTTTCTCATTTGTTCCTGAATTTCTTTGGATCGCAGCATGATGTCCAGCTTTTGAGGATCTTTTGGTCTACTTCACTTTGTCAGGTAGGTCCTATTTAAGTGATTTCTTGATTGAGAACAGGTGTGGTAGTAATCAGGCCTGGGTGTGGCTAGAGAAATTGAGCTCGTCTTTCCAAGATGTGATAAGGCACAGTTAATTTATGTTTTAAAGCGGGGGCAATCACTTTTTCACACAGGGCCATGTAGGTTTGGATTTATTTTTTTTTTACCCTTAATAATAAACACCTTGATTTAAAAACGGCATTTTGTGTTTACTTGTGTTATCTTTGTCTAATATTTAAATTTGTTTGATGATCTGAAACATTTAAGTGTGACAAACATACAAAAAATTAGGAAGGGGGCAAACACTTTTTCACACCACTCTGTGTGTGTATGTATGCATATACACTACCGTTCAAAAGTTTGGGGTCACCCAGACAATTACTTTGTGTTTTCCATGAAAAGTCACACTTATTTACCACCATGAGTTGTAAAATGAATAGAAAATATAGTCAAGACATTGACAAGGTTAGAAATAATGATTTGTATTTGAAATAATAATTTTTTCCTTCAAACTTTGCTTTCGTCAAAGAATCCTCCATTTGCAGCAATTACAGCATTGCAGATCTAACATGATTGCACAAGGGTTTTCTAATCATCCATTAGCCTTCTGACGCAATGAGCAAACACATTGTACCATTAGAACACCGGAGTGATAGTTGCTGGAAATGGGCCTCTATACACCTATGTAGATATTGCACCAAAAACCAGATATTTGCAGCTATAATAGTCATTTACCACATTAGCAATGTATAGAGTGTATTTCTGATTAGTTTAAAGTTATCTTCATTGAAAAACAGTGCTTTTCTTTCAAAAGTAAGGAAATTTCTAAGTGACCCCAAACTTTTGAATGGTAGTGTATATAAATATATACAGTGGTACCTCTACTTACGAAATTAATTCGTTCTGGAAGTATTTTCGTAACGTGAAAATTCCGTAAGTAGAGACGCGTTTTACATGTAAATGCCCTAATCCGTTCCAAGCCCCCCAAAATTCGGACATAAATTTTTTATAAATCATAAAAATGCATCAAAACATGTAACAAATACATGTTACAATTAGATTACTGCACAATAAACATAAAATGAGAGTTGTACATAATTTAAAAAAAACAAAGAATAAAGTAAAGAATAATAAAAATTATGTTCATTTACCGTTTAACTGCTATCGTCGTCGTCGTCACCTTTTGCCTTCTTTGGTTCATGTTCTCTCTCATCAGTGGTTTTTGCCTGACGTTTTGTGAAGAACCGATCCAAGGACATTTGCTTTTGTCGGCTTTTAACAATCCTTCGGCTTCCTTTTGTTTTAATACCGTGCTGATCGTAGATGTATTACGGCCATATTCTTTGGCGAGATCAACCAAACGCATCCCTTTTTCATACCTTTCTATTATCTCTTGCTTTGTTTGTATGGACAAAAAAACTCTCTTCTTCTTCTTTTCTCCTTTTCCACTTATCTCCATCACTTTCTTGGGGCCCATAGTGAATAAAAGTTAATACTGTACTGTACACACACGTAAAACTGCCCGAACTTCCCGAACACTTTGTGGCCAATGGGATACCAGGAAGATGCTAGGCGATAGCCAATGGCAGAGCAGCTACAAGTATGTTTACGTTCGGTAAACTACGGGAGCTGCGAGGAGCGCGTACTTTTTTGCCTTTCGTATCCTGAAATTTCTTTCGTAACAAGAGGCAATATTTTCCCGTTGAGGCGTGTCGTAACCTGAAAATTCCGTATGTAGAGACGTTCGTAAGTAGAGGTACCACTGTATATATATATATATATATATATATTAGTGTTGTCCAGCGATTAAAATATTTAATCATAATTAATCACACGATCTCATAGTTAACTCATGATTAATCACATTTTAGTTGCGTATTTTTGTCTCATGAAAAACCATTGTAATTCTCTTAACAGCACAAAAAGTGAGTGGGCTTGCTTTGTACAAATGTTTTTTATTATTATTATCATTGCAAAGCATCCATATCTTCCGTATTAGACCGAGAAAACAAAACAGGACATATTACTCTGAAAATAAAAAAATGTTTTCTTTTTTTCCTTTTCATTAGTTTAGTAACCCTGCCACTGATATCTGCGATAAAAAAAGATACATACAAATAAAAAATATATAGGCACAAAAGCAGCCCCTTAAATACAATATGAAAACAAGAGGAGAGTGTCCCCTGAGAGGAGTAGTACAGTCTAATGACTGTATAGTAGCCCAACTGCTGCAGTTTTAAACTTACCAACACAGCCTCTTGAACATGAACATAATGTAACTGCTAGCACGTAACAGGTGAGTCAACCTAAAGGCCTACTTTCTGTCTTTGAGCCAGTTGCTCAAACAGACAAGCCTATTGACATTTTCAGACAACAGGGAAGATCGTTTTTTCTGAACGACATGTCCAGACAGTGAAAACAATCGTTCACATGGTACTGACGTGGCAGGCGTTGCTAAGTATTTGCATGCAAGGGAGGCCATCTCACTGTGTGACGCTTTATGTGTGGACCACCATTCCTGTGGAGAGTCTTCAATGCCAATCATAGGTTCTGCCTTGTAGCGCTCAATGCAGCGTTCCACGGTGTCCTCCTCTTCATCTGAGGAAGATTCTTGTGCAAACATGAGAGCTGGCTTCTTCTTCTCTGGCTCAGGCATGCTTTGGTCATCCAATGCTGCTGGTCTCCCCTTCTCCTGCTGCTGGAGTAAGGCACGGATGGAATCCCACACGACAACCCGGTCAGGTTTGCTCAGACACTTGAGGTCCTTAAACCTTGAAATGAAATAATAAAAAATATCAACGTTATTGTCATACAAGCAAAGGCACTAGTAAAACAAAACATTGACCTAATCTCTATTCCAGATTCAGAGGAAAAAAATGGATATTGAAGAGAACCAACCCACAAAACAAAGTGGTGCTTAAGACAAACAAAATACTGAGAAGAATGTAGAATGAATATCTTACCTTGGGTCGAGTGCTGTAGCAACCCTGAGCCATGCGATGTTCAACTTCTCTTTGCGACCTTCCATATCCGCTGAAAAGGTTTCCTTGAACTTGATCAAGTACGCTGGGTCGTCCTCAGTGACTTCCATTACTCGGGACAGGTGGCATAATGCTGGCATCACCACAGAGCAAGAAACAAACTTCTCTCCACCCAGAAGATCTGTCACATATCTGCAATAATATACAAAAGCTCTTTCACAAAACTCTGTCACACACATACGGACACCTGATAGATAACCTACAGTTACAGTGATGGGAGGGGATATGAGGAATCACATGTGTTCCTGCGCGCACACACACACACACACACACATTACCCATTTACAGTGCTGTGCGGGACAAACACACACAGTTGAAGGGAGAGAGGTGATACCGACAGACAGACATTAGGGCCTGTGTCCACCAAATGCTTTTTTAGGGCGGAAAGTGCTGAAAACCTAGCCTCTTGGGCGCTTCCTGGCCTTCTCTGTTGTTAAGTTACACAGGGAATCATAGCTATTGAAACAGTCACTGATTATGTCAAAATACAGAAAAAATATACAGATAATCACGAGCTACACTTTGAGTAAAATGAAGCAAATAAACAGTCTACACATAGAGATGGCCCATCTAAAACATGCCACAGGGTGGTATTTTACGTTGGGTGAGACAGGTGCTAATGTTTCTGTCTTGACACAGATCTACTTTAATTGTTAAAGAATCAGATATAGGCTACAAGACATAATTAGGCCTACCTGCAATGCTCCAACACAGCTTCGAGCTTCTTTGTTTTCTCCAGCTCCGTTGCTGTTGGCATGGTGACTTTGGTTGAGTGTAGGGCCAGGGCAGCTGTCAGAGGTTCAATATTCCGGTTGACACGCTTTATCATTTCAAGGGTACTATTCCATCTTGTTGCTACCTCCTGCGTGAGCGCTTCTTCTTTCTGGTTGTGTGCGATTTGCTGCCGCTCGAGTTCCAGGGCATTCGTTGGGCTGTGTTTAAAGTGTCCCACAAGTTTTCTGCATTTTGCCAATGCGCTGTCGAATGGGCTATTGTGCAGAGAAACCGTGACTGCTCGGTGCACGCTGTGTGCGATGCACGGCAGGTGTTCAAAGGGGAGCTCTCTGGCTGCAGCCATCATATTGCGTGCACTATCCGTGGTCAGTGAAACAACTTTCTTTTCGATGCCCCACTCTCTGGCTACATTCATGAAGTGCTCTGCAACATTATCAGCGAAGTGCCTCTCTTCTGTCTTCATAACAGTCAAAGCATGGGACTGAAGTTTCCACTGTGGGGTGAAATAATGTGCTGTGACCCCGAGGTAGTTGTCATTGCCAAGTGACGTCCAGTAATCTCCCGTTAGCGCGACTATTTCTGTCTGCCCCAATGCCTGTTGTAACTGGGACTTCTCCGTTTCAAACAACGTTTCTATCCGGCGTGTGATAGTAGCTCTGGAAGGAGTTTCGTAGGTCCAGTCGTTGGATGCGATGCGAATTATCTTGGCCAGACCTTCATCCTCCACAATACTAACGGGCCTGCATGCCGTAGCCACCCACTTAGCTATGGCAGCTGTTAGCTTCATTTTAGTAGCAGCATCCATGGGCCGCTGTCGGAAGCCATCCAAACTTGTTTGGTTCTGACGCGGAGGAGGCAAAGCTACATCACTGGTGTGTTTGGCCATCAAATGGTATTTTAAACTGGATGTGCTTCGATGGTAGCTAAGTTCACATCGACAATAAGTGCAAATAACTTTAGTTTTATCGATCGAACCATCCTTTCCTATTTTAAATGTAAACTTTCCGTTCAGAAGTGTCCCTGGTGCGTCCATTACTGTGGCTGACTAGTGCCGCCAGTGCCGCGCGCTTTAGTCGTTGGGTTCTTCTTTGTTTGATATTTGAAATCGTATCCTTCGTTCCGCCACCATGTGTACGTGCGTGGTATTACAGCCAGTACACTGTGCTTATGAAAAACTACGGTCACAGCATTAATCTCGCGTTAAAAAAAATCTCGCCATTAAAAAGGTGCTTGAGTTAACGCGATAATAACGCGATATTTTGACAGCACTAATACAGTATATATATATATATAGATAGATAGATAGATAGATACTACTCTCAAAAAGTTAGTTATAAGCAAGATGCTGAGCTCTTTTGTTTGGAAGAATCGTCCACCAAGAATAGCTTTTAAAACTTTAACCAAAGTTAAAGAGAAAGGCGGATTGGGACTTCCAGATCCTCAATTATATTATTGGGCTGCTCAGATAAAAAGACTGATAACCTAGGTGCAAAGGAAAAGGACTTACTGGACAGATATTGAGGAAGGAACTCTGATACACCTTTTCACTGAACACTTGACTGTTTTTTTTTTTTTTAAGTTTTTGTAAAGGGTATACATGTCATTACAGCATTGCATTGTTTACATTTTCATCACATATTCCCCCTTTTTTTGTTTTTTGACAACATTGGAAAAAAATTATTACAACACCCTTTTTTTAAGTGAAAGAAAAGAGAAATTAAAAAAAGAACCAAAAAAAAAAAAGAGCAGAAAAATAAAAGAGCATCTGAGAAGCGTTGGAACAAAGAGAGGTGCCATTATTGAAATGGTGTTTGTCAAAGATTAGATCTGATGGAAGACACATATGCGTCCCAGGGTTGCCAAAAATTCAAGAACCCATCCATGTCCTGTCTCAGTGCAAATGTCAACTTTTCCATCGAATAAATGTCCTGAATCACGTCAATCCAATCTTCAGGTGTAGAACAGTCTTTCAACATCCATTTTTTTGTTAGAGCTTTTTTACTTGCCAATATTAAAACAGTGAATAAGTATTTTTAACTAACTAACTAACCTGCACTTATATAGCGCTTTTCTAGTCACAAAGACCACTCAAAGCGCTTTCACTAATACTAACCCTCTATTCTAAGGGCCTATAGGAAACAAATACCTAGGGACAATTTAGAACAACCAATTAACCTAACATGCATGTCTTTGGATTGTGGGAGGAAACCGGAGCCCCTGGAGTAAACCCACGCAGCACAGGGAGAACATGCAAACTCCACACAGAAAGGTTCCAACCCCTGCCAACCTGGGGATTCGAACCAGGAACCTTCTAGCTGTAAGGCAACAGTGCTAACCACTGCACCACCGTGCTGCCCAGGTTTTTCTCCTCGTCTTTCCAGTGATTCCGATAGTAAACCCAAATACAAAGTTACAAAAGAAAAGGGAACTGTTACTTTGAATATTTTCCCCAATATTGTCTGTACCTTGGTCCAATATTGGTGGATAACTGGGCATGACCAAAACACATGAAAATGATCTGCAGTCTTTTCACCACACAAGTGCCAACAATTCAACACTTTACGAGTAAATTTGTTTTGTGCAGGTGTTCTGAAAAATCTTACCAAATTTTTCCATCCAAATTCTCTCCACTGCAGGGATGAAGTACTTTTCAATTGTTGTTTATTTAGCTTTTCCCATATTTCCAGTTGTAAAGTGAAATTCCCCTCTTTTTCCCATCTCTCTTTTATATATGATGTGTTGTCTCCTTCTAAGTCTTGAAGACCATGGTATATTTTAGAAATGTATCTGATCCCTGGGATCCCTTTATATGCCATTAAGAAAACCTTCAGAACACCTGACTGGGCCCTTTCCAAATCCTCCTTTATAAGTATTTTGTTTATGTGGTGTCTAAGCTGAAAGAATCTGTAAAGGTCTTGATTTACTAGACCTTGTTTTTTCAAATCTTCAAAACTTCTTAAAGTTTGCCCTTTAAAAAAATCGTAATATTTTATCAGTCCGTTCTCTTTCCACTTTTTAAATCTAGTGTCTGTTTTATTAGGAGTAAAGTCCTGATCATAGGAAATCCATTGCAATAACCGATAGGGTTCTTTAGTTTGATTCTCTCTGACTATCTTAAACCAAATTTTTAGCGGGGTCTCTATCCACGGGTTAGTGTTATTCAAAAGTTTAGGTAAGGCATTGTTCCCTATTATCGCCTGTAGGGGAATGCCACTTGTTATTTGGCATTCCATCTCCTTCCATTGTGCAGTGTAGACTGGGTTACATATCTCTACTAAAGTTTTAATTTGTGCGGCTTTAAAATAGTCCCTGATATTTGGCAGCGCGAGCCCACCTTTGTCTTTGTTTAGCTGTAGGGTTCTATATCTGATTCTAGGTCTCTTGCCCTGCATATGGATCTTGAGATCCTTCTGTCCAGTTCTTGCCATGTTTTTTTGGGAGGTTCTACCGGTATTGTTTGGAAAAGGTATAGAAGACGTGGAAGTATATTCATTTTGACTGCTTCAATTCTTTGTGCAGTACCCAAGAATGGTATCATATTCCATCTTGCTAGATCAGATTTTATTTTTGCCATCAGTGGATCATAGTTTAGTGTTATAATTTTGTTGAGTTGTTTTGGGATATTGACCCCCAGATATTTCATAGATTCCATCTCCCAGTTAGTTTTGAGTTTGCTTAGTAAATATTGATTTGGGTCATAGTTGAATGTTAAAATTTGGGTTTTATGCATGTTTAATTCGTACCCCGATAACTCTCCATACTCTGAAAAAACTGAAATTAGTTCTGGAAAAGAGGTGTCCGGCTGCCCCAGGTATATTAAAATGTCATCAGCAAAGAGTGCTATTTTATGTTCCTTCTGACCAAGTGTAATACCTTGAATTTTTTGATTCTGTCTTATCCATTGGCTCAGAGGTTCTATGAAGATTGCAAAGAGCAGTGGAGACAAGGGGCAGCCCTGACGACATCCTCTTTCCAATTCAAAAGATGATGATAATTTACGATTAATCCTTATTTTAGCTGTTGTTTTTTTATATAATGCCTGGATAGTTCTAATGAAGTTATTATGAAAATTGAAACTGGATAAGATTCTACATAGGAAAGACCAGTCAACCGAATCAAATGCTTTTTCAGCATCTAATCCCAATATGGCTGCATTTTAAATTATATTTTTTTTATATGATGAATTATGTGTAAAGTGCGTCTAATGTTATCTTGTGTCTGTCTTTGTCTTATAAAACATGTTTGGTCTAAATGAATTAAGTCTGTCAGTATATTTTCTAACCTTTTGGCAAGGATAGTGGTAAAAAGTTTATAGTCCTGATTTAACACACTAATTGGTCTGTAGTTGGAGCAGTCTAGTTTATCCTTTTCAGGTTTAGGTATGACTGCAATGACCCCTTCTCTCCAGGAGGGGGGGATTTCCCCTGTGTGGAGGACATAGTTAAATGTTTTCAGGAGGAGAGGAGATAGTTGCTGTTTAAAGGTTTTGTACCACTCTGCTGTATAGCCATCTGCTCCTGGAGATTTGTTAGCTTTAAGTTTCATAATTGCTTTTTCTAATTCTTTAAGTTGTATTTCTGACAGTAGTGTTTTATTTTGTGACTCAGTTAAGTTGGGGAAGATTTAATGTATTTAGGAAGGCTTCGGATGCGTTTTTGTGTTTTTTGAGGGAGTATAAGTTCTTGTAGTAATTCTCGAAGCTTTTAAGAATTTCCTGAATTCTAAATTTTATTTCCTTTGATACTAGGTCTCTGATTTTGTAGATTGCTCTCTCCGTTTGTTGTTTCCTCAATTTATAGGCTAGTAAGTTTGCCGATTTGCTACCTGTTTCATAGTATTTTTGTTTCAGAAATGTAAGTTTCTTCTGGATTTCTATTGTGTAGATCTCGTTTATTTGTTTTTTAATTCCTTTAATTTTGAGCGAGTCATTACAATGAGTGTCGTCTTTGTGCTCTTTTTCTAGTTTCTTAAGTTCTGACTCTAATGTGATTAGTTTTTCTTGTCTCAGTTTCTTTTGAATTGCCAGTTTTGCGATAATCTTTCCCCTTATTACAGCTTTGCATGCATCCCACAGTATTAAAGGGGATACTTCTCCATTATCATTTTCTTCCAAATATCTGAGAATATCTGATTCTTTTTCATCTTTCAGTGGTCCTTTCAGCACATTTGAATTTAACCTCCAAGAAAATGTATTATTTGTGTATTTTTGGATATTTATGTCCATATAGATCGGACTGTGGTCAGAGAGATCCATCAGTCCTATTTTACATGTTTTTACTCTTCCAGTGTCTCTATTAAAGATAAAAAAAATAGTCAATCCTTGAGTATGATGAATGTGGTGCTGAGTAAAATGTATAATTTTTTACACTGGGGTTGAATTCCCTCTACACGTCACAGATTTCCATTTCTTTTAGTAGCATCCGAGTTTTTCTACTTTGAGTGTTATTTTGATGTGGAGAATTACCTGATGCATCCCAGTATGGATTCAGTCTTAGATTGAAGTCTCCACCACATATCACTAAACCTTGGGCTTTAGTTATCATTAGGTCAAATACATTTTTATAAAATTTCCAGTTAGCCCCTGGAGGTGCATATACACTACCATTCAAAAGTTTGGGGTCACTTAGAAATTTCCTTATTTTTGAAAGAAAAGCACTGTTTTTTTCAATGAAGATAACTTTAAACTAATCAGAAATACACTCTAATATCTAATATACATTGCTAATGTGGTAAATGACTATTCTAGCTGCAAATGTCTGGTTTTTGGTGCAATATCTACATAGGTGTATAGAGGCCCATTTCCAGCAACTATCACTCCAGTGTTCTAATGGTACAGTGTGTTTGCTCATTGCGTCAGAAGGCTAATGGATGATTAGAAAACCCTTGTGCAATCATGTTAGCACAGCTGAAAACAGTTTAGCTGGTTAGAGAAGCTATAAAACTGACCTTCCTTTGAGCAAGTTGAGTATCTGGAAAAAAAATATTATTTCAAATACAAATCATTATTTCTAACCTTGTCAATGTCTTGACTATATTTTCTTTTCATTTTACAACTCATGGTGGTAAATAAGTGTGACTTTTCATGGAAAACACAAAATAATTGTCTGGGTGATCCCAAACTTTTGAACGGTAGTGTACATTCAGCAGGGTGATATCTTCTCCCTCTAGCCGACCAAGTACCATGCTAAATCTCCCTTCTTTATCTTTGTGTTCTGAATTTTTTTCAAATATAATTTTGGTTGAGATCAATGTCGCTATCCCCCTCCTCCTCTCTGACTTATATGAAGAGGAAGAGATCAGTTTAAACCCTTGTCTATTAAGTTTAGTGTGCTCCAAGTCTGTTAGGTGGGTTTCTTGTAAAAATATTCTTCCTGCTTTGTCTTTTTTCATTTTGCTTAGAATCTTGGATCTTTTTACTGGATTCAGGATCTCTTTTACATTATATAAGATTATTTTGGTTACACCCTGTTTCTCCATTGTGTTGTCTTATTTAGTATAACAGTGTAGTGGCCCTCTTTTATGCTACTCAGAAACGGAAAGAACATTAAGAACATAAAAAACACTAAGAACATAGTATATAAAACTTTAAAACGAAAAACTGTCAAAAGATCTTCCTGAGCTGAGGTCTTTTTAGCGACCTTAGAAGAGCCTTGATGGTGCAGTGGCTCTGAGGGAAATTCCTCAAACTCTGTTACGTGTTGAGGGCCCTCTCTTACCCCTGTAAGTTGTCCCATGTTTTTAACGTGAATTTCAGATCCCAATCCGAACTTGTAATGATTTTTTTTTTTTTAATGCCTATACCCTATGAAATTGTGCGCAACCTCCTACCACCATCACAGCAAACAATCACGTTAATACAGTATTTGTTAGCGTGGAGAGATCGTGTGGTTCATTGTCACATTTCTATTTTAACAAGTTTTTTTTTTAAAGACTTATTTGTTTCTAATATTATGAGCCTTGATTCTTTCGATCGGGTCTGCTGCGGGTTTATACACTGTTACCGGGAGCCCTCTTCTCGCCATATCCCTGGTTGCTTCTTCCGCCGAGTTGTAGAGACACGTCTCTTCCCCGTAAAAAACCCGCAGCTTTGCCGGAAATGGAGTTTGAAAGCGCAGTTTCTTCTCTCGTAGTACCTTTTTAGCGTTGTTGTATTCCCAACGCTTTTTAAGGACCTCCGGGGCATAGTCGTGTTCCACAAAAGCTTTTCTTTCTTGGTGCATAAATCCTTTTTTCTGCCAATCCAGTCTCAAAACCTCTTCTTTTGTTCTTAAGTTGGAAAACGTCACCACCACCGATCGTGGGGGCGCTTCTGCCGACGGCCTTGGGGTAATGAACGGTGCGCCCTTTCTATTTTCAAATCGGTGGATTGGGGAATTTCCAACTTCTCTCTCAGTATGGATTCCACGCATGCAGCCATTGTGGTGAAACGGTCCTCGGCTCCTTCTTTCAGACCATGAATTCTTATGTTGTCGCTTCTTAATCTTCCTTCTTGGTCGGTTAGCTTAGCCTCCAGTCTTGTCTGTCGTTTGAGTAATTCCAGCACGGTCTCTTCCAGCCCTTTTATTCTTTCCTCTGCTTCCATGATTCGGTCCTCAGCCTGGTCCACGCTGTTGTTTGTCCTTTTTATTTCGTCTTTAATTTCACAAAATTCGGCCCAACACTCTCGGTGAAATTCTCTTAATTCTTGAAATATCATTTTTAAGCTAACCATGTTGCTAGCGTCATTCTGCTCCTCTGTTTCCGAGTGGATGTTGTCCTCCAGGTCAGATTCTCCGGCCGATGCACGTCTTGGCCTGGCAAATGTCGATCTCTTCTGTTTTCCTTTTGGCATAAGGACTTTGTCTTTTGATTTTCACTCTTCCAAAAATCCGTTAAATCTGATTTTCAAGATATTTTCACGGATGGGGTCTGGGAGCTTCAGCATTAAGCTGCTATCACCATGGTGTCCAGACCGGAAGTCCACTTTTTTTTTTTTTCACAATATTTTTTATTGAACCTTTTTTCTAAAGCCCATCCAGGGACAAGAGTTGCAAATTAGCTAATAGCTATACACTCTGTGCAACACATCAGATTGATTGTCATTGATTAATTGTCTATGTTTGTGGCACTGTCCCTGTCAAATAAACAAATCTATCTATTTTACAAACATGACACAAACAATCAAACACTAACACTAAAGTAATTTAAAAAAAAAAAACACTAACTACAAGAAAAGAAAAAAAATGTACTAAAAACACCAACAACCACTAACAAAGGCAAGTCATCAACAATGCTCCTCTGTTTAGTCTAGGTAATCCATTACATAAGTATACATATTATACATTTACCAATTTGGAATTTACAAGGTCCACACACATCATTCACCTTCTTCTTCTTCAGAAGTTATGTTTAATTTCTTTACATAATCAATGAAAGGTCTCCATATATTCTCAAACACATTTTCCTTTGATTTCAGTATGTATGTTATTCTTTCTAGTGGAAGGTTTGTTAACATCTGTCTTAACCACTGAGTCACATCTGGTCTATGAGTCTTTTTCCACAGTAGTGCAATACATTTTTTTGGCACTAAGCAAACTGAGGTCTATGAATGCTCTTTCACTCTTATTAAAGTTATGCTTTTCTGGATACAGACCCAACAAAAACAGTTTAGGGTTCAATGTGAATTGTTTTGAAATTATTTTTTTAATTGTTACCCTCACCTCTTCCCAAAACATTCTAATTTTTTTACATTCCCATAAACAATGAAATAGGGTTCCTTTACTTTCCATACATTTTGTGCATGTATCTGGTATGTTTTTGTTATATCTATTTAACTCCACCGGTGTAACATACATCCGCATTAACCATTTAAAATGTATCAATTTAAGATGTACATTTATTGATTTGGTTTGAGCTTCTGTACAAGCCAATTCCCATTGTTCCTCTGAAATTTCAATTTGCAGGTCTTCTTTCCAATAATTCAGTCTTTTCTGTGAGTTTTCACTTGAGGATAGTGTCAATGAGTTATAAAACTCTGAAATAATACCCTTTCTCTTACTATCTTTCGTCAAAATTTTTCCAAGGATGAATAAGTAGGTTGGGTGAGAGCATTATTTTGACTTGATCGAATAAAATTCCTAAGCTGAAGATATTTAAAAAAATGTGTTCTATTAAGATTAAATTTAATCCTCAGTTCTTCAAAAGACATTATGTTATCTGAACGTGACAAATATAAGTCTTGAATCTTTTGAATCCCTTTTAAATTCCATACTTTAAATACACCGGAAGTCCACTTTACTGTTTATTAATAATATAAATGTTCTTAAATCAGTATCTAGAACTTATGTAGTTTACAATATTCTTAGGACATGGTGGGACGTAAAGAAATTTTGCAGAAATCATGATAGAGTTTCTTTGTTGGCTCCACTGTCCCCTTAATCAAGATCTGCCGGCTTCAGTAGGAAAATCACTGCTCCTGAAGTGGAAGGAATTTGGTATAGAATAATTTCATCATCTGCTCAATAAAAAATCCCTTAAGTCATTTTCAGAATTGATGTTGGAATTTAAAATCCTAAATAGGATTTTTATAAATATTTACAAATTTGCATTGATGAGAGCAGAAGACTCCTTTCTGAGCTGACAGGAATGGAAGAGGTTTTGATAAAATTCGAAATCACTTGAAGTGCTCATGACACGATTTTGACATTTTTTAGAATATTGTATAAACCCAAAAGTCATTGTCGATGATCAATATAATAGTTACAGGCGCGCCTGCATAACATAGGTATCATCAAAAAACCGAAGCCACTAACTGGACTGTGGCGCCGCCCACCGAATGAAGAAGGAGGCTGAAATGACGTCAGCGAGAGAACGGACGCCGGTGTTGTTTACTGGAATGCCAGCAGCTTTGTAGCAGACAGTTTCTCTGGTTTCTCGTTTTAGTTTTACGGTTATGCCTTTGCGTTGTGTTGCAGGCTTAGATAAACAGCAGGCCGTGAAAGACCACATCACACGCTTCAGCTCCAGCTGTCATAAGTCTCCTCGTGCGCTTTTACACAGCGCACGGAGGAGAGGAAGGATGAATGGATTTACGCACATGATTCACCACAGCACATGTATTGAACATAAGACTGATGACAACAGTTCCCAAAAAGATGAAGACTTACAAAAAATAAACAGAAACACTTACAGTTGGCGTTCGGGGCCGACTTCGCCCAGCGAACGCATGGAGAGGAGACGTATTAACCACGGTTGCGCTCCAGGGCCGACATTGCTTCAAGGGGCGTAACAGAACCACGGCTGTGTGGAGTGGCTGACACGTCGTGATAGTGTTGGCAATATTGGCTGGCTGACAACACGGCAGATGATGCACACAATACATGAACAGCTGACTGTCAAAGAGAGAGGGGGCGTGGTCGGACTGGCGAGTCTTGGACAGCGCCCACCTGAAAGTGGGTCAAAACGACTGCCCAACAACCGCCGGCCAGAGCGGCAGCTACAGGCATGGAAAAGAAAAGGAACACAGACATAAAAACAACAAAAACTCAAAAGATAATACATAATAAACCCGATGCCTGAGCCACAGAGAATGGTCAGAACTGAGCCTACAGGATAACACAGGCTCGGTTCATGACACCAACTGACTATATTGTATTCATTGCCACTAATTTGGACTTTTTCCTGTTATAATAATTAATTTAATATTTTTGATATGTTATAGTACTGTACGTGTGTGCTATACCAGTTAAGAGTATTGTTTTTCTTGTGGCCAAACTCTAGAAAAAATGAGGGCTATCAGTTGGTTCTATTGCTTTTATTATTATTGTTGAAAATCACATGCCAGTTGATACAAGACAAAAGCAGTTAATAAACAATGATAACAAACAAAATTGCATTTTTTATGAGACATAAATAATAGGGAATACATTATTTTTAAGGATATTGCCATCAGTAACACAGAGAATAATTTTAATTTCTAAAGGGGTTTTACAGATAATTGAACTTTAAAATGACAAGTTATGTCCACGAGTATGCTCTAATTTCCAAATAAAAAAAAATATATTTGCAAAATAAAAAATAAAAAAAATTCTATCTCTTGTTCAAATACCCAGGATTGATACAGGATTGCATGCAACATCCCAATGATGACAACAGTTATGAGATTTTCAAGTATCACACTATAAATAATTAGTAATTTTATTTTCTTGTAAAAATTGACAACAGTTGTGGTCAGATAAACATTTATTGAATGAAAAACAATACCATGAAAACATAAAGGTAGTTAGTCAGCATAAGTAAAACCAACGTATTGTCCCTCTTGTATTGGAAAGGTCTCTCTGATCTTGTGAACGACACAGGCAGGTATTGGCATGCGGACTTTCTCACCAAGTTAGTGGTAGCACCATCAGATGAACTGTCTGTAAGCTGTATATCGCTTCCAGTTGTTCCCATAATCCACATTCACACAATGTTTATAGGTGAAGTAGGCCACTTCCAACACGTCCGTCTTCATTCAGACACACCGCAGGGAAGTTGTGTTGCTGCTTCACCTTTGCCTACTCCTGGCAGCAAATACTCTCCTCCTCTGTTGTTATGCTCACACACAGACCACACTGGCACCTGCAAAAATAAAAAATAGTATCTTTTTATTTGTTTATTTGGTGGGGGGGGGGGCGCGGGCGTTGACAGTATCAGGTAGATGTTTCAGTTTTATTATAAATACACTGCTATGATTTTATTGAAAAATCAGGTTTAAATAAATTATATTTATGAACAAATAATTTGTTGCAATATCTGTAACAAAAGCACACCACTCGGTGTTCCCCTGCCATGTGTTTGTTGCTGCTGCTGCGCCAGCCATGTGTGCCTCACCACCGTCACTCTGAGTCTGACTCGCTAGGCACGATATCCGCTTGGTACGGCTCAAACCTATAAGGTCTGATGCCCCCAGATTCTTCATTGTCATCCCATTCTTCGGAACTATGATCGTCTGAAGACTGGACAACACAAACCAATTCCAGACTACATGTACTGGAACCATCGTCGATGTTTTCAACCGCTTCCATCCTGCGTGTACAATGGGCAGCCAAGCGCTGTGTTCTCCCGCTGATGTCACAACATGGCTGGGGGGTTTTCCAGCCACTGACACAATTAGTGATGTGGCGTTCTTAGAAACGTCGGATATTCGTGTGAAAACAAGACTGTTTGACTTAGAACTGCACAGATCCACCTATTTTGTCATACTGAAATTATGTGTTGCAAAATTAGATGCAGTCAAAATCGTGTCATCAGTACTTTAAGGGAAAGATCTCTTTATTGTATAATACCTTACTTGAACATCATAGCTCTTCACTAACGTCACTGAAAACGATGTGGCAGAAAGATCTGACATGCGATTTCACTGATGATCAATGGAAAGCTATGTGTCAAAATGTTTTCGCTCTCTTCCCTCCAACAAAAGTATTGAGCAAAATTACAAATTATGCATAGGATGTATCTTGCTCCTGTCCGCTTATCCAGGATATACCTTCATTCATCCTCACAATGCCCTCGCTGTACAAGAGTGGTAGGATCTATCCTGCATCTCATCTGGACTTGCAAGATGCTGAATCAGTTTTGGCAGGATGGACATGATTTAACTGCAAAGGTCCTAAAAATATCAATGGACAAAACTGCAGTACTCTGTCTGTTTGGGACAGCGTTGAACAGGACATTAGACCCACTGTCAGTGAAGAGGATAGAAATTATCTCATACATTGCCAAGAAGTGTATCCTGCCCAACTGGAACCAGCAAAAACCTCCTACTTTCACACTCTTTTAAACGGATTCTTAAAGACACATTACAGCTGGAGCAGTGCACCTATAATTTGAAAAAAAAAAGGGGATAACTTTATCCAAATTGGGAACCTTTCGTGAACTTCTGATTTAATTGATTTCTTTTTAAATATATTGATCATGTATGTTTGCATTTGGATATCTGGACACAGAACTATAACTGATGACCATAGGGGTATTTGTCTACACTGTGGAGATGAAACAACCAGACCAAACTTTCCGAGCAGACGAACTTTATTTCACTCCCACATCTTCCAGAATGACCAAAAGCCAGTTTAGAAAGCTTGGGATCAGTCCGCCAAGGTCTCCGCCTTTGACCGCCACCTAATCCACATAGCACCGGACCCCCATGATCCCTCCTGCAGGTGGTGAGCCCACTGGAGGGCAGACCCATGTAACTCCTTCGGGCTGAGCCCGGCCGGGTGCCATGGGTGGAAACCCGGCCACCAGAGGCTAGCCTTCGAGCCCCTCCCCCAGGCCTGGCTCTAGGGTGGGGCCCCAGTAACCCCATACCGGGCGGGGTACACTGAATCCTTGATATAGAATTTATCATGAGAGTCTGTTGGATCGTTCTTAGTCTGGCCCTTCACCCAGGACCAGTTTGTCTTGGGTGACCCTATCAGAGGCAAATTGCCCCGGACAACATAGCTCCTGGGATCACTGGGGCACGCAACCCCCCCCCCCCCCCCCGATTAGGTGACGATCCATGAGTTTGCCCAACCAGTTTACATGTGTTTTGTGGACTTGGAGAAGGCATTTGACCGCGTCCCTCGTGGTTTTTTGTGGGGGGTGCTTCGGGAGTATGGGGTATCGGGCTTGTTGTTACGAGCTATTCGGTCTCTGTATGACCGTTGTGAGAGTTTGGTTCGTATTGCCAACACTCGGTCGGAGTCATTCCCAGTGAGAGTTGGACTCCGCCAGGGCTACCCTTTGTCACCGATCCTGTTCATAATTTTTATGGACAGGATTTCTAGGCGCAGCCAGGGAATGGAGGGTGTCATGCTTGGTGACCACAGGATCTCATCTCTGTTGTTTGCAGATGATGTTGTCCTGTTGGCTTCATCCAGCAATGACCTACAGCTCTTGCTGGGACGGTTTGCCGCTGAATGTGAAGTGGCTGGGATGAGAATCAGCACCTCCAAGTCCCGAGTCCATGGTCCTCAGCCGGAAAAAGGTGGATTGTCCTCTCTGGGTTGGGGACAGGCTCCTGCCCCAAGTGGAGGAGTTTAAGTATCTTGGGGTCTTACTCACGAGTGAGGGGAAATTGGAGCGAGAGATTGACAGACGGATTGGAGCAGCATCTGCAGTGATGCAGACGTTGTACTGGTCTGTTGTGGTGAAGAGGGAGCTTAGTTCTAAGGCAAAGCTGTCGATTTACCAGTCAATCTACATTCCTACTCTCACCTATGGTCACGAGCTTTGGGTAATGACCGAAAGAACAAGATCGCGGATGCAAGCGGCTGAAATGAGCTTTCTCCGTAGGATTGCTGGACTCACCCTCAGAGATGGGGTGAGGAGCTCAGTCATCCGGGAGAGGCTCAGAGTAGAACCGCTGCTCCTCCACATTGAAAGGAGTCAGTTGAGGTGGTATGGGCATCTGATTAGGATGCCTCCTGGACGCCTCCCACTTGAGGTGTTTTGGGCACGTCCCACTGGGAGGAGACCCCGGGGCAGACCCAGGACTCGGTGGAGAGACTATGTCTCCCAGCTGGTCTGGTAACGCCTTGGTATCCTCTCTGAAGAGCTGGAGCAGGTGGCTGGGGAGAGGGAAGTCTGGGCTTCTCTGTTTGAACTGCTGCCTCCGCAACCTGGACCTCCGGAAAAGCGGTAGAAGATGGATGGATGGATCTTCCAGAATCAGAACATTATACATGTGAAGCAGGGACTCTGTCTTTTACATCCCAAAACTCACACCTCCCTGCTACCTGAGGTCCTGCATTCACCATTCACTCTCCCAAGACAATTCCCCTTACCCCCCAGCCCTTTGATCTCCATGCTCTCTCAGTCTGAGAGGAAAACTACTGAACTCTACAGCATGGGTCCCCCACACTGCCCCCCCAGAATCTCAGACTGGGTGTTAACTCTCCCGTCCTCGCGGCTTCAGCCTCCGCCCATAGCTGCTGTAATGGGGGGTCTTTGGCTCCGCGATTCTGCTGTGCCGGTGGGGGGTTCCTGGGGGTGTGTCCGTCTGTGGGGGGGGCAATGGAGGGGGGGAGAAACATTCAGCATGCTTGTGTGTCTGCTGTGATGAATCATTTACCTGGGGAGGCCTCAGTGGGGGTCTTCCTCGCTGAGGGGCTCAAGCCAACACCAGCTGCTCGTCTGCCACAACAAAGGCGGGCTTAAGCCTGTCTATACATATTCTCTCCAGGCGACCCCCCAGGTCTAACACAAAATGTTTGTCCCCGGTTTCCAGCACTCTGAACGGGCCATCGTAGGGTGGGCGCAGTGGGGTCCAGTGGGCATCGTGCCTGACAAACACAAACGCCACGACCTTCAAGGTTTTTGGCACAAACGCACGGGGAAAACAGTGGTGGGCCGGACCAGGGAGCGTCTGCGCTATGCTGCGAGCGCGGGGACGGATGGGTGTTCGGCGCGGGGTTATCTGGTAAAAACTCCCCGGGGAGCAGCAGGGCCTGCGTAAAAACCAGCTCTGCTGGGGAAGCCGCTAAATCCTCCTTCGGAGCGGAATGCAATCCTAATAGAACCCACGGCAACTGGTCCACCCAATTTGCATCCGTAAGCAAAGCCCTGAGCGCTGCTTTCAGTGACCTATGGAAATGCTCACATAACCCATTGGCCTGTGGGTTGTACGTGGTCGTGCAATGACTTGAGACGCCCAGGCTCTGGGCCATCGTGGACCAGAGGTCGGAAACAAACTGCGGGCCCCGATCGAACGTAATGTCCGAAGGGGTGCCAAAACGTGCCACCCATTTTGTTAAAAAGGTCTGCGGACGCGGTGGAAGCTAATGGGACTGCTTCGGGCCATCGTGTGGTGCGGTCCACCACTGTCAGGAGGTGCGTGAACCCTTGCGATGGCGGGAGGGGGTTGACGAGGTCCACGTGAACGTGGTCGAACCTCTTAGCCAGGATATGGAACGGCTCAAGGGGGGCCTTTGTGTGCCTGTCCACTTTGGCTCGTTGGCACACTACACAGGCTGCAGCCCACTCTTTCACCTGTTTGCGCAGGCTCGGCCAGACAAACTTTGCTGCCACCATTTTGACTGACGTGCATACGCCTGGGTGCGTCAGGGAGTGAACCAACTCAAAAACGCGGCCTCGCCAAGCACGTGGTACGTCACAGATTGGGGGGGTCCCCCGTCTTGCATAACTCTGCTCTCCAGCCTTAACCCTGTTGGTCCAGACTGGAGCACGCAAACAGCGGCATTGCCGATCTGCTCTGCGGCCATGGCCATGTAATCTATCACCACGTAGACTGGGGCCACTAAGGCGCACGAGAGACAGTCAGCCACCATGTTGAGTTTATCGGTCACATGACAAATGTCGGTCATAAACTCCGAGATTGCGGCCAGCTGTCTCTGCTGCCGGCCCGACCATGGTTCTGAAACCTTGGCCATCGTGTACGTTAGCGGCTTGTGGTCCACAAATGCAGTGAAGTCGCGCCCTTCCAGCCAGAACTGGAAGTGGCGTATGGCCAGGTGGAGAGCCAGCAACTCCCTGTCGAACGTGCTGTATTTACGCTCATTTTCGCGCAAAGACCTGCTAATAAAGGCGAGCGGCTGCCAAGAACTGGCGACACACTGCTCCACGACGACCCCTATGGCCACGTGTGATGCGTCTGTAGTGAGCGCAAACTGAGCCGCCGGGTCTGGGTGTGCCAGCAGTGCAGCGTTCGCCAGAGCTGTTTTAACCTCGGAAAACGCTTGCTCCCGCTCAGGAGTCCAGTCAGCTCTGTCCGCCGGCTTCCGTTTCTTAAGCACGGCGTACAATGGCTGCATGGGCTGGGCTGCGCGGGGAAGAAAACAATTGTAGAAGTTCACCATCCCCAAAAACTCCTGCAGCACCCTGACCGTCTGAGGCCGGGGAAAATTTGCCACTGCGCGCACCTTGTCCAGCAAGGGTGTCGCTCCCTCCGGTGAGATGCGGTGTCCCAAAAAAATCGATCCCCGTCACGCCAAACTGGCATTTTGTCGGGTTGATTATTAACTCATGCTCGTCCAACCTCCAGAAAACCGTCCTGAGGTGGGCTATGTGTTCGTCCTCGGACGCGCTGGCCACCAGGATGTCATCCAGGTAGACAAACACAAACGGCAGATCGCGCAACACCGCATCCATCATGCGTTGGAATGTCTGTGCCGCGCCTTTTAACCGAAAGGCATGCGTAAAAACTCAGACAAACCAAACGGGGTTATTACTGCCGTTTTAGGTATGTCACCGGGACCTGGTGGTAACCACGGACCAGGTTTATCTTAGAAAAAATACGTGCCCTGGCGAGGTGAACGGAAAAATCCTGAATATGGGGATCCGGTCGCCACAATCCCTCGGCCTTAGGGACCTTATGTAGTGGGGATGCCCATGGGCTGTTTGATCGTCTGATGATGCAAAACCTTTCCAAGTTGGCAAACTCCTCGCGCGCTATGGCCAGTTTAGCTGTGTCCAGGCGCCGAGGTTGTGCAAAAACGGGCGGTCCGGTGGTGGTAATAAAGTGCTCTACCCCGTGTTTAGTGATGGCCGCCGAAAACGTCGGGACCGTGAGTTCTGAGAACCAGGTGAGCAGTGTGTGGAACTTGCCACCTGGAGCTGTGACGTTGGCTAGCGTTGTTGGCCCGGCTCCTTGAGCTGTACAGGGGAGAGAATCAAAAGACATTGCATTAATCAGGTGTCTGTTAGCAACATTGACTAGTAGTCCGTGTGCACACAAAACATCAGCGCCTAAGACTGGGAAACTGCATGCCGCTGTGACGAATGTCCACTGGTACAGATACGGCCGTGCAGGGATACAGTCAGTGTCCTCTCACCAAAAGTCTTAATGTCTCAGCTGTTTGCGGCCCTCAGCTCGGGGCCGCTATTTCCCGCTAGCCGGTCGGCGTAGGATTGCAGGATGAGGCTCTTTTGGGAGCCGGAGTCCACGAGAAATTGTCTCCCCGAGCGTGAGTCTTGTCACCTAGAGCAGCTTGCTTTCTTCACCGGCGGTCGCAGCTGCTATCGACTGCCGGTCCTGGCGTTTCCCAAGTGCATGAATTGGCACGGTGACACGCATCGGCGTGCGTCCTCTCCAAAACGGCAGTGGTAGGAGCAGAGCGTGTTTCTCTGGCGCTTCCTGGCCCCCGCTGCTGCTACCATCGCTGGCTCCTCGCTTCCACTGGCTGTCTCACTGGGTTCCGACGCCGCTGCGTTCACTGTGAGGGCTCTGGTGATGAGGATGATCCGATCTGCCTCCTGGGCTAGCGCACGGTAGTCACGCGCGGCCAGCAACGGCAAATTGGCAAGGACCGCTCTGGCCGCCGTTGGGAGGTTCCAGAGGAAAAGGTGGGCAAATAGAAAATGCCCGTCGTCCGTGCCCATCAACGCCAACATCTTCTCCATCCGTTCAACCGCTGACCCACCTCCCAACTCGGAACGCTTCAAGAGCCTCTCCACTCTCTCGCAGTCCGAGAGCGTGTAGCGCCGGGTCAGCGCGGCTTTGACAGCCCCATATTTGTCATGGGCTGGGGGCTGTTGGAGCAGGCTCGCTACTTGCTGAGTCGTGCGAGCGTCCAGCGCTGCAACCACGTAGTAATACCTGGTGCCATCTGCCGTTATTCCCTGGAGCGTGAACTGGGCCTCGGTGTGGAGGAACCAAGACTTCGGGTTGTGCAGCCAAAAGCTCGGTAGTTTGACCGAAACGGCGCACACATTGCTGGGGTTTCCCGTCCGGGTTGTCTCTGGGGTGTTCGCCTCATGTTCCATTCTGCGTCAAGGGTCGCCAGCGTGGAGATGAAATAACCAGACCGAACTTTCTGAGCAGACAAATTTTATTTCACTCCCACATCTTCCAGAATCAGAACATTAAACATGTGAAGCAGGGACTCTTTTTTTAATATCCCAAAATTCATACCTCCCTGCTACCTGAGGTCCTGCATTCACCATTCACTCTCCCAAGACAATTCCCCTTACCCCCCCAGCCCTTTGATCTCCATGCTCTCTCAGTCTGAGAGGAAAACTACTGAACTCTACAGCATGGGTCCCCCACAACACTAATATTTTTTTCCATCCATCCATCCATCTTCTACCACTTTTCCGGAGGTCCGGGTCACGGAGGCAGCAGTTCAAACAGAGAAGCCCAGACTTCCCTCTCCCCAGCCACCTGCTCCAGCTCTTCAGAGAGGATACCAAGGCGTTCCCAGACCAGCTGGGAGACATAGTCTCTCCACCGAGTCCTTTGTCTGCCCCGGGGTCTCCTCCCAGTGGGACGTGCCCGAAACACCTCAAGTGGGAGGCGTCCAGGAGGCATCCTAATCAGATGCCCATACCACCTCAACTGACTCCTTTCAATGTGGAGGAGCAGCGGTTCTACTCTGAGCCTCTCCCGGATGACTGAGCTCCTCACCCTATCTCTGAGGGTGAGTCCAGTAATCCTACGGAGAAAGCTCATTTCAGCCACTTGTATCCGCGATCTCGTTCTTTCGGTCATTACCCAAAGCTCGTGACCATAGGTGAGAGTAGGAACGTAGATTGACTGGTAAATCGATAGCTTTGCCTTAGAACTCAGCTCCCTCTTCACCACCACAGACCGGTACAACTGCAGATGCTGCTCCAATCCGTCTGTCAATCTCTCGCTCCATTTTCCCCTCACTCGTGAATAAGACCCCAAGATACTTAAACTCCTCCACTTGGGGCAGGAGCCTGTCCCCAACCCAGAGAGGACAATCCACCTTTTTCTGGCTGAGGACCATGGACTCGGACTTGGAGGTGCTGATTCTCATCCCAGCCGCTTCACACTCAGCGGCAAATCGTCCCAGCAAGAGCTGTAGGTCATTGCTGGATGAAGCCAACAGGACAACATCATCTGCAAACAACAGAGATGAGATCCTGTGGTCACCAAGCATGACACCCTCCATTCCCTGGCTGCGCCTAGAAATCCTGTCCATAAAAATTATGAACAGGATCGGTGACAAAGGGCAGCCCTGGCGGAGTCCAACTCTCACTGGGAATGACTCCGACCGAGTGTTGGCAATACGAACCAAACTCTCACAACGGTCGTACAGAGACCGAATAGCTCGTAACAACAAGCCCGATACCCCATACTCCCGAAGCACCCCCCACAAAAAAACACGAGGGACGCGGTCGAATGCCTTCTCCAAGTCCACAAAACACATGTAAACTGGTTGGGGAAACTCCCACGAACCCTCGAGAATTCTCGAGAGGGTAAAGAGCTGGTCCGATGTGCCACGGCCAGGACAAAAACTACATTGCTCCTCCTGAATCCAAGGTTCGACCAACGGCCGGACTCTCCTCTCCAGTACCTTGGCATAGACCTTCCCAGGGAGGCTGAGCAGTGTGATCCCTCTAAAGTTGGAGCACACTCTCCGGTCCCCTTTTTTGAAAAGATGAACCACCACCCCGGTTTGCCATGCCAAAGGCACTGCCCCCGACCTCCACGCAATGTTGCAGAGGCGTGTCAACCATGACAGCCCAACAACATCCAGGGCCTTGAGGTACTCAGGGTGAATCTTGTCCACCCCCGGGGCCTGGCCACCAAGGAGATTTTTAACCACCTTGGCGACCTCAGCCCCTGTGATAGGCGAGTCGTCCCCCTAGTCCACAAGCCCTGCTTCCTCTGTGGAAGGCGTATCACTGATACACTGATACTGATAATATTTTTTTGTTGTTTTTATTTCTATTTTTATGTATTTATTTTTTTCCCTTTCTTTTTTGTTGTGGGATTTTTGTAGGTTCTGATTAGTATTTGAAAATGTATCAAGAAAGAATTGGAAAAAAGTTAGGGATATTTGGCTTTCAGGTGAAATTTCAGGATGTACTTAAAATGCACTATAACCTTTACAGGTAAACTTAATTTGACCTTTAGCCTTTTGAATGCACATGTCCAACTGTTCAGTGTTTCAGTACTTTTTGCATAACTTGCTGTTCTCTCACAAGGTGCTTAATGGCAAAATCCACAACAGATGTTTGATCCATGAATCTACCAATAAGGCTGTGTGTCCACCAAATGCGTTTTTTGTTGGCCAACCGCCTTGAACGTCTTATTTCAGTGTTTGTGCACTGCGCTCTGGAAAAAAAAGTCTGTGCCGTGAATCCCAGCAACAGCTTGTCACTCAGAGCTCAGCACTTCTGTTTTTCCGATGGTCAGACTTTCTACTTATTTTCTAATAGCAGTCTCTAAATAACAATGGACAGTAAATGTATTCTAGCATTGGTAGCATCTCTGGATGCAAACTATGATGACACAGACAATGGGAGTCTGAGTACAGACTGTACCAGCGTCCTATATCTCGCCCTGCCTTATTCTGATTGGCTGCTTAGAAAGGTCTGACATTGACAAGCTCAGCTGCAGTCTGAAAAGTTGAAATTTTTCAACTCTGAGCGCCACGACAAGAAGTGGCCACCGCCGAGAGCATTTCAGCGCCAAGGGCGCTCAGAGCTGTAGACACTGGACTACATAGAGAATGAGTAGAAAGTAGTTGCCCAGAGCGGAAAAAACGTGTTTGGTGGACACGCAGCCTAAATTTTCTGGTTCAGTTAGAATTGGTATTTAAACAGTCCTCTTCATCATGCTGTTCAAATTTTGACATCATGAGACGAAGACAACACCTAACAATTGACCAACAGTACCTTGCCATCATGAGGCTTCAAACAGGATCTTCTCAGAGGGAAGTGGCCACTGAGCTTAGAGTGTCACAGAGTGTTATCAGCAGGTTGCAACAGAGATACAGAGACTGGCAGAGTCACAGGAAGGCATAGAAGTGGATGTCCTTTGGCCACATCCCACGCTGATGACCGCTTTATTGTGAGCAGTGCCCTGCGGAACCGAATGATGAATGCCACTCAACTCCAGGCACATTTAAGGGAGGTGAGAGGAACCCAAGTGTCATGTCAGACCCTTCGAAACCGTTTACATCAGCGTGGTCTGCATGCTAGATGACCTGCAACGGTACCTGACCACACCACCTGGCACAGGCGTCATTGTCTTGCATGGGCCAGGGAGCATTTTTGCTGGACAAGGGACCAGTGGGTCTCAGTGCTGTTCTCTGATGAAAGTTGATTCACGCTGACCAGAAATAATAGCAGCCAACAATGTTGGAGACATCAAGGAGAGTGCTATGCATCAGCCACTGTTGTCACCAGACGAGCCTTTGGTGATGGTGGTGTTACAGTCTGGGCAGGTGTGTCTAGTCAATACAGAAGTCCCCTACACCTTGTGAATGGTACAATGACGAGCTGATGCTACCTGCATAACATCATTAATCCAGTCATTGTGCCCCTGCATGAACAACACCGGTCTAATTTGATCTTCATGGACAACAGTGCTCCAGCTCATGGAGGTCACATCATTAGGGAGTAGCTGCTGGAGGCTGGGGTACCTCAAATGGAGTGGCCTGCACTTCTTCAGACCTGAATCCCATAGAAAACCTATGGGATCAGCTGAGTTGCTGTGTAGAGGCTCGTAACCCTGCACCCCTCAACCTCAATGACCTGAGGGCCACCCTTTAAGAAGAGTGGAATGCCAGGTCTCAGCAGACAATAAGTCGACTTGTGAACAGCATGAGATGTCATTATCAAGCTGTAATTGATGCTCAAGGGCACATGACAAGTTATTGAGACATTGACATTTTTTGTTGTGGTATATCCACCACTGTTGTTAGCTTTTGTTTCAATAAATTGTTTGAGATGAGGAAATCAGCATTGCATGCTTCTACTTTCATATTATATCACTGTAGCTTGAACTTTTTACATTTTACATAAATTTCACCCAAAATACAAATATCCCTAACTTTTTGTGAGTAGTGTGTGTGTGTGTGTGTGTGTGTGTGTGTGTGTGTGTGTGTGTGTGTGTGTGTGTGTGTGTGTGGTGAATATAAAAAATTGACACACCCCTGTTCATATGCCAGGTTTTTGTGATGTAGAAAATGAGACCAAGATAAATCATTTCAAAACTTTTTCCACCATTAATGTGACCTATAACCTGTACAACCCAATTGAAAAACAAATTCAAATCTTTTAAGGGGAAAAATATAAAATAAAAAGCTTACAATAATAATATAAGTGCCTCTGATTAACTCCAAATAAAAGTTCAGCTGTTCTAGTAGGCTTTTCCTGACATTTTTGTAGTCACATCTTACAGTACAAGCCATGGTCCGCAGAGAGCTTCCAAAGCATCAAAGGGATCTCATTGTTCAAAGGTATCAGTCAGAAGGGTACAAAAGAATTTCCAAGGCATTACATATACCAAGGAACACAGTAAAGACAGTCATCATCAAGTGGAGAAAATATGACACAACAGTGACATTACCAAGAGCTGGCTGTCCCTCCAAAATTGATGAAAAGACGAGAAGAAAACTGGTCAGAGAGGTTGCCAAGAGGTCAACAGCAACATTGTAGGAGCTGCATGAATTTCTGGCAAGTAGTGGCTTTTAGTACATCTGACAACAATCTCTCATTTATGGTGGCAAGACGGAAGCCGTATCTTACAAAGAAAGACATCCAAGCCCGGCTACATTTTGCAAAAACGCATTTGAAATCTCCCAAACGCATGTGGGAAAATGTGTTATGGTCCGATGAAGCCAAGGTTGAACTTTTTGGCCATAATTCCAAAAGATATATTTGGCACAAACACAACACTACTCATCACCAAAAGAACACCATACCTACAGTGAAGCATGGTGGTGGCACCATTGTGCTTTGGGACTGTTTTTCTTCAGCTGGAACTGGGGGCCTTAGTCAAGGTGGAGAGAATTATGAACAATTCCAAATATCAGTCAGTGTTGGCACAAATACTTCAGGCTTTTGCTTGAAAGCTGAAGATGAAGAGGAACTTCATCTTTCAGCACGACAATGACCAAAAGCACACATCCAAATTGACAAAAGAATGGCTTCACCAGAAGAAGATTAAGATTTTGGAATGGCCCAGCCAGAGTCCAGACCTGAGTCCGATCCAGCATCTGTGGGGTGATCTGAAGAGGGCTGTGCACAGGAGATGCCCTCACAATCTGACAGATCTGTTGTACGCTAACTTTCCTTTCCCCGTTCTATTATGCTGAGCACCAGGCTAGAAGGCAGAAAGTTCCATTTTTATATGGTCTTTTGGTATGACCTGGCCGAAATTTGAACCCACGGCCTCCCGGTTGTGGGGTGGATGCTCTACCAACTAGGACACCACTCCAGTCAAGTATTAGTTTAAGGGTGTGCATATTTATGCAAACAGGTTATTGTAAGTTTTTTATTTTTTATTCTCCCCCTTAAAAGATTTCAGTTTGTTTTTCAGTTGGGTTGGACAGGTTATAGGTCACATTAATGGTGGAAAAAGTTTTGAAATGATTTATCTTGGTCTCATTTTTTTACATCACAAAAACATGGCATTTGAACAGGGATGTGTAGAGTTTTTATATCCGCTGCATATACAGTCGTGGAAAACATTAGGACACCCTGTATAAGCCTATGTGGGTTTTTTTTTTAACATATTTGGACATATGGATATTTAATATCAGTGTTAAAAATACTGGGAAATTCATGTAATACAACTAAACAATTAAAAATGAATTAAAGACTTTTGTCAAATTGTCTGTAAAATGTAATTCTAAACAAACAGTGAGGAATAAATTAGGACACCCCCCATCTTTTTTAGGACACCCCCACATTCATTCCCACTTAAAATGGCTAAAATAAATGTTAAAAAATGCAAATAAAAACAAAAACATGGTCATACAGTGGTGTGAAAAAGTGTTTGCCCCCTTCCTGATTTCTCTTTTTTTTTGTATGTTTGTCACACTTAAATGTTTCAGATCATTAAACAAATTTAAATATTAGACAAAGATAACACAAATGAAAAATGTTTTTTTTAAATGAAGGTGTTTATTATTAAGAGTAAAAAAAAATCCAAACTTACATGGCCCTGTGTGAAAAAGTGATTGCCCCCCTCCTTCTCCTGTTAAAACGTTAAAGGTCTGATGACACGTTTTTGACTTCATCTAATTTTTCTACACATAATACAATATGATGAAATAGGTTGGTCTGTGGAGTTCTAAGTCATACGGGCTTTTTTTCACGTGAATATCCGACGTTTTCATGAGCACCACGTCACCAATTGCGTCAGTGGCTGGAAAACCCCCGGCCATGTTGTAACGTCATCGACAGAACACAGCGCTTGGCTGCCATTGTACACACAGGATGGAAGCGGTAGAAAACATCGACGATGGTTCCAGCACATGTAGTCTGGAATTGGTTTGTGTTGTCCAATCTTCAGACGATTATAGTTCCGAAGAATGGGGTGACAATGAAGAATCTGGGGGCATCAGACCTTATAGGTTTGAGCCGTGCCAAGTGGGCATTGTGCCTAGCGAGTAAGACTCAGAGAGTGACAGTGGAGAGGCACACATGGCCGGCACAGCAGCAGCGACAAACACACAGCAGGGGAACACCGAGTGTTATGCTTTTGTTACAGATATTGCAACAAATTATTTGTTCATAAATATAATTTATTTAAACCCGATTTTTCAATAAAATCATAGCAGTGTATTCTCTGTGGCTCAAGCATCGGGTTTACTATGTATTATCTTTATGTATTTTTGTATTATGTATTATCTGGTGAATCTTGTGCGTAAATCCATTCATCATGACCCTCTGTGCGCTTTTACGCAGGGCACGGAGAGGGAGGATGAAATAACGAGGATTTACATGCAGGGTTCACCACAGCACATTTAATACAGAAAAACAGACAATTCCCAAAAAGGTGAAGATGTACAAAAAACGCAAACACACGGGGGCCGGCATCGCCCAGAGAATGAATGAGAGGAGACGTGTTAGCCACAGGTGCGCCCCAGAGCCGACATCGCTTCAAGGACGCACGAGAACCACGGCGAACATGGAGTGATTAACACGTCATGAGAGTGCTGAAAATAATGGCAGACTAACAGCACAGATGACAATACTATGGCCCAGCAGTGCGAGACTGGCAAACAGCCACTAAGTACACGCACTGCTGGTGATGGTGTGATGAGAAGCACCTGGGCGAGGACCGGGAAAGATGATCAGTGAGATTTTTAATCAGCTGGTGATAATGATAGAGGGGATGTGGCCAGACCGGCGAGCGTCAGCATGCGATCACAGAAAGTAGGTCAAAGCTGCGCGTAAATCCATTAAGCCCTCCCCTCCTCGTGCGCTCCTCCTGCGTAAAAGCGCACAAGGAGGCTTATGACAGTTGGAGCTGAAGTGTCTGATGTGGTCTTTCACAGCCTGCTGTTTATCTAAGCCTGCAACACAACGCGAAGGCATAGCCGTAAAATTAAAACAAGAAACCAGAGAAACTGTGAGCTACTGTACAAAGCTGCTGTCATTCCAGTCAACAACACCGGCATCCGTTCTGTCGCTTACGTGATGGTGGTGCCGCCCTTCATTCAGTGGGCGGCACCACCGAATGAAGGGCGCGTAAATCCATTAAGCCCTCCCCTCCTCGTGCGCTCCTCCTGCGTAAAAGCGCACAAGGAGGCTTGTGACAGTTGGAGCTGAAGTGTCTGATGTGGTCTTTCACAGCCTGCTGTTTATCTAAGCCTGCGACACAACGCGAAGGCATAGCACGGTGGCTGTGGTGCCACCGGTGGGCGGCTGTGGTTTTTTGATAACTAGTTTATGCAGGCGCGGTTGTAAATATTATATTGATCATCGACAATGACTTTTGGGTTTACGCAACATGCTAAAAAATGTCAAAATCGTGTCATCAGACCTTTAACTGTGGTTTATCACATCTTTGGAAAGCTGCGTTCAATTTCTCTTGCCAGACCTGGGCCTAATTACTGCCACACCTGTTCTCAATCTAGAAATCACTTAAATAGGACCTGCCTGACAAAATGAAGTAGACAAAAAGATCCTCAAAAGCTAGACATGCTGCAATCCAAAGAAATTCAGGAATAAACAGGGATGAGAATCCTCTGCGGATCCGCGGAATTCCTCGGATTTGATCATGTCTAGGGTCATTCTCGTGAATCGTCTAAATTCGAGGAGAAAATTTTGGGGGAGGGGTATGTTAAGAGCGGCGAGTCGTATTTTCGATCAGCTGCTAAAATCCACCACGCAGAACGCGCTACCCAGCGAGATCAGTAATGTAATGTAACAAGGCCACTGATTGGCTGATACTTATTGAAGCAACCAATTGACGATTTTGTTAGATTTCCTTTGTCATATCCAACACGCGGAGTGAAATGCAAATGGCGGACAGTTCAATCAACCGAGTTTTCCCGATTTCGTGAAAATGGTGAACCTAAAACTCACGAAAGACAACAAAGCAAGAATTTTAGAAATCGACAAAGGGATAAGGAACAAGTTTCGTTGGGAATGGCTCGAAAAAACTGTGTCAATGACTGTAAAGATTGGTAAAAATACCGAAGTTATGGTTGAAAAAATGGCCGACTTCATAACAAAATGCCAAGTACCAGGGAAAGCCCAGTGTGTTTATTGTAACAATTTCTTGAGTTATGGATCTCGTGGTTGTGTTGCCTTAGTTGAACACTGTTCAAAACAGAAACATCTCAAAATTGTGGCTACAAGGAGATCGAACTACTCGCTCGTGCTGCATTCAAAACGATCGATGGACATGGTCAAATTCAGATGCCAGTTGATCAAAGTTCATCACATTCGGCCCCGATTACAGCAATTAGTGATCGGAAGACACATTCCGAGGTAAGATTTTTTTCTCGTTATAAGTAATGTACTTGAGAATTTTCGCGTAATGAATTTGTTATGAAATAGCATGTGTAAGTTGTGACGTCATGCCTGTTTTGAAACACTAATTGCATTTGAATGCTGATTATCGATTGTTAATAGATAAATGTTATTACATATTTTCTCACAATTTGAAATGCAATCTAAGAATTTTGAATATAATTTATCATTTTTTGCTTCACTAGGAGGAGTTACATAATGCATGTGTAAGTTTTTTTTGTCATGGGTGGTGATGGGTTGCCTTTCCTAAGATATCTTTGCTTTTATTAGTAAACATAATATCTTTATGGTCATTGCATAAAAATATTAAACATCTTTTAGGTTTTACTTACTTTCTTAGATTATCTTTCAAATATTAAAATATACTAATATGCAACTTTTTTATATTCCTAGTAACACTAACAAATGCACACATTAATAAACCAAAATGTTTGCAGAATATCAGTATATTTTAATAAATGGGTGATGGACTTGGTGATGGAATTTTGTTAATATTTATAATTTATTTTACTTGGTTAAATTATTTTGTCTGTTCTAGAACTATGTAAATGTAATTCTGTGTCAGTTCTAAACATATTAAATAGTAGTAAAATATAATTTAGTATTATTACATCAACATACCATTCAGATATCATAAATTTACACATGTGATGCAGCAGTAGATTAAAAAGGTAAACTATAAATGCATTTGTACTTACTTCTAACTTTAAATATAAGACCACATTTGAGCATTCTAAAACACCAGATTTCGTTAGCTTCTGGGGGGCGTTGCCTGCGTCCCCCAAGACCCCCGGCTTAGTTTCCTCTTTTTTTCCCAAACCCCATTCTCATCCCTGAATAAATGAGAAACAAAGTAATTAAGATCTATCAGTCTGGAAAAGGTTATAAAGGCTTTTCTCAAGCTTTGGGTCTTCAGTGAACCACAGTGAGAGCCATTATCCACAAATGGCAAAAACATGGAACAGTGGTGAACCTTCCCAGGAGTGGCCGGCCAACCAAAATTACTCCAAGAGCGCAGCGACGACTCATCCAAGAAGTCACAAAAGACCCCACAACAACATCCAAAGAACTGCAGGCCTCACTTGCCTCAGTTAAGGTCAGTATTCATGACTCCACCATAAGAAAGAGACAAAGGCCATGCAGGCAAAAATGGCCTGCATGGCAGAGTTCCAAGATGAAAGCAACTGCTGAGCAAAAAGAGCATAAAGGCTCATCTCAGTTTTGCCAGAAAACATCTTGATGAGCCCCAAAACTTTTGGGAAAATGCTCTGTGGACTGACGAGACAAAAGTTGAACTTTTTGGAAGGTGTGTGTCCCTTTACATCCGGTGTAAAAATAACACAGCATTTCAGAAAAGGAACATCATACCAACAGTAAAATATGGTGGTGGTAGTGTGATGGTCTGGGGCTGTTTTGCTGCTTCAGGACCTGTAAGACTTGCTGTGGTAAATGGAACCATAGATTCTGCTGTCTACCAAAAAATCCTGAAGGAGAATGTCCGGCCATCTGTTCGTGACCTCAAGCTGAAGCACACATGGGTTCTGCAGCAGGACAATGATCCAAAACACTCCAGCAAGTCCACCTCTGAATGGCTTAAGAAAAACAAAATGAAGGCTTTGGAGTGGCTTAGTCAAAGGCCTGACCTGAATCCGACTGAGATGCAGTGGCATGACCTTTAAAAGGTGGTTCATGCTCAAAAACCCTTCAATGTGGCTGAATTACAACAATTCTGCGAAGATGAGTGAGCCAGAATTCCTCCACAGCACTGTAAAAGACTCATTGCCAGTTATCGCAAATGCTTGATTGCAGTTGTGGCTGCTAAGGGTGACCCAACCAATTATTAGGTTTTGGTGGCAATTCACTTTTTCACACAGGGCCATGTAGGTTTGTTTTTTGTTTTTGTTTTTTTTACCCTTAATAATAAACACCTTCATTTAAAAAATGCATTTTGTGTTTACTTGTATTGTCTTTGTCTAATATTTAAATTTGTTCTGAATTCTGAATCTGAAACATTTAAATGTGACAAACATACCAAAAAATGAGAAATTAGGAAGGGGACCATCACTTTTTCATACCACTGTAGATGTGTGAACATTTCTTTATAAAGAACTGAATATTTAATTGGGTGTCCTAATTTTTTCATGACTCGTGTGTGCATGTGCACGTGCCTGTGTGTGTGTGTGTGTGTGTGTGTGTGTGTGTGTGTGTGTGTGAGAGAGAGAGAGAGACACCGATTGTCCATCCATCCATCTTCTTCCGCTTAATCCTTTTCGGGTCGCGGGGGGGCTGGAGCCTATCCCAGCATCTTTGGGTGAGAGGCAGTGTACACCCTGGACAGATCACCAGTCCATCGCAGGGCCAACACAGAGAGACAGACAACCATTCACTCTCACAGCCATACCTAAGGACAATTTAGAATCCCCAGTTTGATGCCAATTAACCTAACTTGCATGTTTTTTGGCATGTGGGAGGAAACCGGAGAAATCCCGGAGTAAACCCACGCAGACACGGGGAGAACATGCAAACTCCACACAGATCACTGTTGGTCGGGGGCTGGGATCGAACCCAGGATCCCCTGGCCAAGGGTGAGTTGCTGTGCTGCTGCAGTGCTAACCACTCCGCCACCGCGCTGCCCGACACCTATTGTAAGCCATTAAATTATGTGAGACAAATTCTGACAACATAACATTAGTTTGTATTGATTATATGTATAGTAGTTTCCTCAACAGTTAAAAAAGTTTTGGTCATGTTATCGTTTGTCCAGAGAACTAGTTTTGCCTTAACTTGACTGCTACTCTTCAGGTTCAGGTTCAGGTTACTTTATTTGTATCCATAGGTAGATTTGTTTTGCAGTCAGGTGACATCCATATTTACAAACCACAATTACATTCAACATAAACACAAACACAGGCACACATGTAGCTGACTATAAACATGAGAAAAATACTCAAGGCTCCATCAATCAGGACATAAGACAAAGAGATAAGAGAGAAGGGTCATATTAAAAAGTTAAAGACTTTTAAAGACAAAGAGGTTAAAAACTCAAAAGTCTAAAACCTAGTAAAAGATTTAGAACCCAAATAAAAAACCTACAAAAATAAGTAAATATAAAATGAAATTAATAAATAAATACTTTTTGACTTCCGGTTATGGCTGCCACGTAAGACGGACGTGTCTCACTCTGCTCTGCTCCTGGAGAAAAAAATCGGCAAATAACTCTCTCATTTGGGACAGAACGTATCCCAGCGTCTGGGTGAGGATATGTCGGCGAAGCCTAAGGCTGGAAAACCAGGTAAAGGAAAAAGCGAGCCGCCGAAACAGTCCAAATTAACGGACTTTCAGGTCTGTGACGCAGCAAATAAAACTCCATATATGGCGGAGGAGGCTGGCAACGGTGCGATGTCTGCGGGGAGCAGCGCAGATGCGCTGATGGCTGCCATGAGTTCAATGAGAGCGGACTTTTCCTCCAGATTTGATGGGATTATGACAGCGTTGGAAGGAATAAGAAAGGAATTGGGTGACTGTGTAGAACGAACGGCGCAGATGGAGCTCCGTCTCGCTAGTGCTGAAGATGACGTCACCCGTCTTCAATTAAAGGTGCGCACTTTGGAAAAAAAAATAAATGTCTGGAAAATAATATTTTGGATTTGGAATCTCGGTCGAGACAGAATAACTTGAGGCTGGTGGGTCTTCCAGAGGAATCAGAAGGTCGGGACGTATGTTCCTTTCTGGAAAAGTGGATCCCGGAGGTGCTGGGCAGCGAGGAGTTGCAATCAGCAGTGGTTCTGGAAAATGCACATCGTATTGGCCCACGGAGAGATAAGGGACCGCCGAGGACCTTAATTATGAAGTTTCTTAGCAACAGAGACAGGATGAAGATCTTCAACGCTGCACGAGCTAAAGGAGAGATTAAACACCAGGACCAGCAGGTGCGGTTCTACCCAGATTTGGCCACAGGAATCCAACAATTGAGGAAGCAGTTTGATCCCATACGTAAGGAGCTGCGCAACCTTGGGATTCGTCATGGTGTAATCTATCCTGCGAGACTGCTGACCACGTATGAGGGCAGAACCCACATCTTCAAGACCCCAGAGGAGGCGCAGGAGTTCATCAAGAAGATCAAAGAAGAAGAAGAGACTGGTGGGAGCTAAGCATGAACAAAATATAAGGTAGAATAATTAAGCATTTGCACAGGCATCTGACTGACTTGAAGTAAATAGTAAGTTTACAAAATATAGATTGTATTATATATTTTAAAAAAAACAACAAAAACAAAACAAACAAACAAAAACTATGATGTACAAAGTTGTTAAAAATTTTGGAGTTAAGTTGGAAAACTACAGAGGAGAGTTAATGTTACGTCATTAAAAGCAGTAGAGTTAGGGTGATTGGGAGGATGAAGAAGCAGTGGCTTAGGCTGCTCCCCGTGGGTGTGGAGCGGTCGATGGCTATATCGGGAGACGGAATTTTTCTTTTGATTTTGGGGGGTTTGCCACAAGTGTGGGAAGGGGAAATTTGTTTGTGTGTAGTTTGTAGGATGAATGTTCAACCACTCATGTTTTTGCTTCTCTGTATGAGCATGTTTACACTGCAAGGTAATCCCAAACTCTCTATTGATCATAAACCAAAGTGTTAATCTTAATTTAACTTCATGGAATTGCAGAGGTCTACAAAATTTAAAAAAACTTAAACAAGTTATGAATAAAATAAAAGACATGGGTTCAAAAATTGTGTTTTTACAAGAAACTCATTTAATAGAGGAGGATATAAAAAGAATTAGGAGTAGATGGCAAGGAAGTGTCTTCACCTCATCATTCTCATCCCGGGCCAGGGGAGTTATGACTCTCATACATAAATCAGTTCCTTTTCAAGTGAAAAATGTAATTGGAGACAAATTTGGAAGATATGTAATCATTCAAGGTTCTTTGCTATTAGAAAATATAAATCTTGTGGACTTATATGGTCCCAATATAGATGATCAAAAGTTCTTTGCTAATTTATTTCTTATCTTATCATCACTTACAGGGCAACATATAATAGCAGGGGATTTTAATTGTACATTGAATCCAGGTATAGATAGATCAACAGGACTGGATTGTACGCACAATGGATGTAGGATGACTATTAATCATTTTATGAAAGAATTGAGATTGTTAGATATATGGAGAGAAATGAAACCACAAGTTAAAGCCTATTCTTGTTATTCCAGTACCTACAAGACATTCTCACGTATTGATTATTTTTTGATTTCCACAGAATTAAGGTCCAAGATTCAAAACTGCTTTTATGATAACATCGTGATCTCTGATCATGCACCCTGTTGTCTAATATATGTAGATAAAAAATTGACAAAGGAATCAGGTAGATGGCAATTTCAGCATAAATGGCTTCAGGATGAGGAATTTGTCAAGTATATAGAAAAACAGATAGACGAGTTCTTTGACATCAATACTACACAAACATCAGCATGTGTAAAGTGGGAGGCTTTCAAAGCTTTTATTAGGGGACATACTATTAGTTATACAGGATCAAAATCTAAGAAGACTCGAGAGGAGAGAGCTAAATTGGAACATAAAATAAAAAGTCTTCAGGAAAAAGTGTATGCAGGAAGTGACCCAAGGTTGGAGAATGAATTACTGATTTTGAGAGCTGAATACGACAAAAAATCAGCGAATAGAGCTGCCTCGAGTCTTCTAAGATTGAAACAATCTTTTTATGAACAAGGTGAAAAATCAGGAAAATTATTAGCATGGCAGATTAAACAATTAGAAATTAAAACACCAATTACCAGTATTATAAGTAACGGACAGGTAGTTATAGATCCTTTAGAAATTAACAGAGCCTTTAGAGATTACTATGAAAAATTATATGATACCAAAAATGAATCTGATTTAACAAAACTAAATGGGTTTTTGAACGAACTATCTATACCGTGTATTCCAAATGAAAACAGGGAGATATTGGAGTCTAAAATTAGTCAAGAAGAAGTTGGGCTAGCCATTGATAATATGAAATCAGGAAAAAGTGCAGGACCAGATGGTCTTCCAGTTGACCTTTATAAAAAAATTTAAGAATAAATTAATAAAACCTTTTTTGGAAATGGTTTTAGAAGCATTTCAAAATAATAATTTACCATCATACATAAATAATGCCTTAATTATACTGCTGCCAAAACCAGGTAAGCCCTCTAATAAATGTGAAAATATGAGACCAATAAGCCTATTAAACGCCGACCTTAAGATAATCTGTAAAATTTTAGCAAGACGAATACAAGAAATTTTACCAAATATTATTAATCGAGATCAGAATGGCTTTATAAAGGGTAGACAAGGCTTCCATAATGTAAGAAGACTATTTAATATTATTTATTTTAATAAAGAAGCACCGGATACAGCTCTCCTATCACTGGACGCCGAAAAGGCCTTTGATAGAGTTGAATGGCCCTTTCTTTTTGAAGTCCTACAAAGGTTTGGACTTGGAAATAATTTCATAAAATGGGTTCAAATAATATACAATAATGCTACAGCAGAAATCCTAACAAATAACAATATTTCAAAACCAATAAAAATCAATAGAGGATGTCGACAAGGCTGTCCACTTTCACCTTTACTGTTTACTATGGCAATTGAACCTTTAGCGATAGCGATACGTTTACATTCACAAATATATGGAATTAAAGTTGGACCAACAGAACATAAAATCTCCCTGTACGCCGATGACATAATTTTGTTTATGTCGAATCTAAAAAAATCAATTCCAACCTTGTTGAATTTAATAAAGAATTTTGGGGAAATATCAGGATATAAAATAAATAAAACTAAATCTTCAATATTAATGCTAAATGAGACCCAGAGAAATTACCCAGCCCCTGAGGTAAATCAATTCAATGTTGTAAATCAGTTTAAATATTTAGGAATCCAAATTGTGCCTAAGCTAGAATCAGTCGCCAGTGTCAATTATGAAGCCTTAATGTCAGATATTAATGAGTTACTTCAGAGATGGATGTCACTACCAATGTCGATGATCGGGAGAATCAATATACTTAAAAGTAATATTTTACCTAAAATACTTTATTTATTTCAATACATTCCCTTACCACCACCTTTAGATCTATTCTCAAGAATTAAAAAAAAGTTAGTGGAATTTATATGGAACAACAGGAGGGCTAGATTACGTCTGTCTTTATTATATTTACCATTTGATCGTGGAGGTCTGAAATGTCCAAATTTTATGTTGTATTATTGGTCGGCACAACTGAGGTCTATGACATATTATTTTTCATCAGATGATCTCCCTCACTGGACTGAAATGGAATCATACAATTTACCTTTACCTCTTCCCATATTCATATACTCAGATTCGGCAAAAAAATTACAAAAACAAGTTAAAAATCCATTTGTAAAGCATATGATCAAAATATGGTGTGAAGCTAAAAACTATTTAAAAGAACCACAGTTATTGTCACAATTTAGTCCAATATGGGGTAATCAATATTTTAAACCAGGGAGAGCGGACGCTGTATTTAAAGTATGGAATTTAAAAGGGATACAAAAGATTCAGGATTTATATTTGCCATGTGCAGATAACATAATGTCTTTTGAAGAGCTGAGGATCAAATTTAATCTCAATAGAACACATTTTTTTAAATATCTTCAACTTAGAAACTTTATTTGATCAAATCAAAATAAAGCTCTCACTCGACCTATTTATTCATCCTTGGAAAAAATGATGATGAAAGATAGTAAAAGAAAGGGTATTATTTCAGAGTTTTATAACTCATTGACACTATCTTCAAGTGAAAATTCACTGAAAAGATTAAACTACTGGAAAGAAGATCTGCAAATTGAAATTTCAGAGGAACAATGGGAATTGGCTTGTACAGAAGCTCAAACCAAATCAATAAATGCATGCCTTAAATTGATACATTTCAAATGGTTAATGCGGATGTATGTTACACCGGAGGAGTTAAATAGATATAACAAAAATATACCAGATACATGCACAAAATGCATGGAAAGTAAAGGAACCCTATTTCATTGTTTATGGGAATGTAGATTAATAAGAATGTTTTGGGAAGAGGTGAGGGTAACAATTGAAAAAATAATCTCAAAACAAATCATATTGAATCCTAAACTGTTTTTGTTGGGTCTGTACCCAGAAAAGCATAATTTTAATAAAAGTGAAAGAACATTCATAGACCTCAGTTTGCTTAATGCCAAAAAATGTATTGCACTATTATGGAAAAAGACTCATAGACCAGATGTGACTCAGTGGTTAAGACAGATGTTAACAAACCTTCCATTAGAAAGAATAACATATATACTGAAATCAAAGGAAATTGTGTTTGAGAATATATGGAGACCTTTTATTGATTATGTAAAAAATTTAAACATAACTCTTGAAGAAGAAGGTGAATGATGTGTGTGGACCTTGTAAATTCCAAACTGGTGAACATAATATGTATACTTATGTATTGGATTGTCTAGACTAAACAGAGGAGCATTGTTGAAGACTTGATTTTGTTGGTGGTTGTTGGTGTTTTTAGTGCATTTTTTTTTTTTGTAGTACTTTAGTGTTAGTGTTTGATTGTTTGTATCATGTTTGTTTAAAAAAAAAAAAAGCTTCAATAAAGATATTGTGGAAAAAAAAATAAATAAATACTTTTTAATCTGAGTGCTCTGTGGTACTTTCAAAATTGGGACTGATTGTCATTAGATTTTTGCCACATGTCTAATTTTAGGACATGCATGATGGTGTTTTGGCGATTAAGACTTTATAACAACAAATTTGGTGCTTTAAACAGTATAGCTTCTTTTTTTATTTCTCTGACAATTTAAGTGAAACAGGGTGTATAGTTTGTCAAACTACTGAGCATACCATAGCTATCACTGCATTATGTTCCCCAGACTTAAACAAGATTTTCTTTTTACAAAGAGATAAGTGTACTGTGTATATGGTATTGTGATCAGATAAAAGGTCAAACGTCTGTTTCTGGAAACAAACAGAAAGAAAGTACAGGCATCTTTCCAGTTAAAAAGGAAGCAGGCTGTATTAAAATGTCAAAGCGGCTAAACTGATCCCACTGTCATCCTTTTGTCCATCTCTCATTAAGTGTAGCTGCAGATGTTTGTGTGTCTGTGCCAGCTGAGCCCTGAACTTAGTGCAAGTGTGCCAGCTGAAAGTCTGAGCAGAGCTGATCTAACGGGGTCCACCATTATCTGCCGACCTATAAAAACCCTCTTGTGGAGACAGAGCAGGAGGCAAAGCCATGAAGCCATAAAATAACTAGTCTTTTACTGTGCTCCCTGTCTGTCATAACCTCTTATCTTGTGCCTTTGCCTTTTTGTGCTCTGATCTTACCCTGCACTGATGCACACCAAATATAGGATTGGAAGATGAAAGGAGAGACTGATGAGGAGGAGTGATGAAGAGAAAAAGTCTTGAGAGGGGAGCAAAAAGAATGTCAAGAAGAGACGTTTTATCCTGTTGATGATTTAACAACGTAGACCGACTAAGCTGTGAAAGTATTCTCTTTACACGAACCGATAGTACCATTTACCATACACAAGCATGGACGGGGATGGTGCCCTCTGCTGGAGCAGTGCCTGGCTCAGGAAAATGCAGTGTGCTTGTTATGACGCAATATGACCTCTTTATCCTTTTTTGTCAAGCTGCTTTGTGTGACGTCTCCACCTCTGTTGTCTGCTGGGCAGGTTGTTTCTTTCTTAAAGTTTTCAGACAACATGGGTTATAGTGTCAGTTGATAGACAAATATTGGGTCTAAGAACTTTGTAAACCCACTGAACCCAAAAAGCAGAGCAAGTATGTCAAACTCTCCTGTCAGTTTGCTTTAATCCTGTGTCCATGTGAAAAATGAGACACATCTCAAGAGATGGTTGTGAAACTTGGATCAGCTTTACCAATCCTATCATTTGACTGTTGTCTATTAACTGTTTTCTTGATTGCCGCCCATCAGAGGTTTTAAAAGTTTTATTCACTCCCCCTGCCTTGTTTCCATTTCCACTAGCTGAACGAAAGTGCCATCCTTTCCTGTCATCACATGTTCTGCTGCATCTGTTGGTTCACCCCAGCTTACTTGGTTCTTGGTCAGTGTGGGAACTGGGTCACAGAACAGAGTCCAGCTCTGCGCTTGTCCCACCGGTCTTACAGACAGAAACCTGTAAACATACACATATTCCTCTGGAGAGAGGGTGTATAAAGGGAGCCAGAAGAGTAAAGGGGGCAGAATGAGGTGAGGTATTAATAGAAAGTTATAAAGGAAAGAGAGTATTTACTATTTGACCTCAGATCCCCCAAATTCTTGATTTTTTTTTTTAATCCTGATTTATTTGTGTCTTTGTGTTTTTGTGGGGACAGTCGGAGATCGATGTTCCAGGCCTGCTGCTTTAGTACAGTACGTTCTCATTTGTCATTTCTACACACAAAACAGATGTTTGAGCAGTTTGCAGGATTAAGCTCTGAAATTCGGGGTGTGATATGTACTGGAATTAAACTGCTGGCCCATGGCCCGACCTGCTCAGTTGTCCTCAGAATATTGTTCCCCGTTTGTCAGGGGCTATTGAGATTCTTGTGATTCAGAGCATCAGGGGAGGATAAAATGAAGATGAAAAGATGCAAACAAGATGTTTTATGACCAGTGTTTAGTGTAAGTGGGATATACGTAAGCATTCAGGGATTTAGACAGCTAGTGGTGGATCACATTTCAAAGGCGTAGTGGTCTGCTTTGTGTCCTTGTGGCATCAGATAAAGGGCCATATACTGGGGAATCCTGACATGTGTGGGTGTGTGACAATGTGTGGGTTGATGTGTATGTTTGTCAGTTAGCAGTTTGGAGGAGGATACCCCCAGTGGTGTTTTCTTTTCTTTGTAGACAGAGTCTGGGTCTCAGGTTATGTGACTAAGATGGACCAGATGTTATAGATGCATTTCTCTATGACTCACCATCAGCACTGGTCCATTGGCTTTCTCAGATACACAGCATTCTGCAATTAACATCAGTGCAGACAGTGTACAGGAAGAACACTCAGATATTAGTTAACCAATGAACAACCAACTCTGAATTATGGATAATATATTCAAGATATAATCAGAATAAAGATTAGTTAATACAATGTAATACTTCTTATTATACTTTAAAATAAGATACAATAAGTCTTTATTAGTTCCACAATGGGGAAATTACAGGATATCAGCAGCAAAGAGATAGCAGCACTCAGAGCAATAATAAATAAGATAAAGAAATTGGGTAGAAAAACAGTACATGTACATATATACATAGAATATATTTATACACAGTGCAAGAGCATTGCAGTTAAATGGTGTTTACAGCAATTACAGTTAAGTTTAATTACCCGATAATATATAAATCTAAATCCTTTACGGAAATTTGGTTTGGTGCTGCTTTTTACATCATTATCAACAATATACAATTAAATGCAATTAAAGAGGCAGATAGTGACACGAAAAGGATTAAAGGTGAGCTAGACAGTATTTTTATGAAAGCAAATATTTTCTAAAAAATTAAACATCAACAAATTGTTGAGAAAGATGCAGAATTAAAGTCTTAATATTCTTAGAAAAATATTGATTAGGAAAAAAAACCTTGAACCATATTTATGGGTCTGAAATAATCATAATATTCATAATCATAATATTTACATCTAAGCAGTTGCATAACGAGAATGTGGTGATATATACAGTATATACACAGTGGTGTGAAAAGCTGTTTGCCCCCTTCCTGATTTCTCATTTTTTTGTGTGTTTGTCACACTTAAATGTTTCAGATCATCAAACAAATTTAAATATTAGACAAAGACAACACAAGTAAACACAAAATGCAGTTTTTAAATGAAGGTGTTTATTATTAAGGGTAAAAACAAATCCAAACCTACATGGCCCTGCAGTGTTTCCTCTGGCTTAAAGACCTTGGTGCAGTGGCAACATATTTTTCCAGAGGGGGGGTGGAGGGTGTCATCATACCGGAATATGTTAATTTTGTACTAAGATAAGATAAGCCTTTATTAGTCCCACAACGGGGAAATTCCAGGATTGCAACAGCACAGGGATAGCAACACTCAGAGCAACAATCAGAAGGCCAGAAAAAAAGCAAGAGCAGCTAATATGCATATGTACATATTACTATAAATATATATATATACACACACAGACACACAGTGCAGAGCATTGTAGCTGGATGGAATAAATATATGAGTATATAAACACACAGTGCGGAGCATTGTAGCTAGATGGAATAAATATGTAGATATATAAACACCCACAGTACGGAGCATTGCAGCTAGGTGGAATAAATATGTAAATATATAAACACACACAGTGCGGAGCAATGTAGCTAGATGGAATAATATGTAGATATATAAACACACAGTGCGGAGCATTGTAGCTAGATGGAATAAATATATAGATATATAAATATAAACACACCCAGTGCGGAGCATTGTAGCTAGATGGAATAAATATGTAAATATATAAACACACACAGTGCAGAGCATTGTTGCTAGATGGGATGAAACAGCACAACCGTCTACTTAGTTATCCTACATGGTATGATTATGTGCCCATACATATTCTCACCCTCCATAGCGACTGGTATTTTCCTAGTTGTATGCTGGAGGGGACCATTGTGTAAGTCTATTGCATCTTTTGCATTCAAAAAACTATTAGGTTGTTACGTCTTTTTTGCTATCTCTGCGAGCAGCTCTGCTTAGGTTGTACAGTCTGACAGCCGTAGGTAGGAAGGACCTGCGAAACCTCTCGGTTGTGCACCTAGGATGATGTAGTCTGCTGCTAAATGAGCTCCTCAGTGCATTCAGTATGTCCTGCATAGGGTGGAACTCGGACTCCAGCAGAGATGACAGTTTAGCCACCGTCCTTCTCTCTCCTATCTCCTCCACCGGGTCAAGGCGCTGCCCTAGGACAGAGCTAGCTTTCTTGATCAGTTTGTTCAGTCTCTTCCTATCGGCTGCAGTAATGCCACTGCCCCAGCAGACCACTCCAAAAGTGATGGCTGATGCCACCACCGTGTCATAGAATGTCTTCAGCAGCGCCCCTTGTACACCAAAAGACCTGAGTCTCCTCAGTAGGACCAGCCTGCGCTGTCCCTTCTTGTAGAGTGCGTCAGTATTGTGTGACCAGTCTAGTTTATTGTTCAGATGAACACCCAGGTACTTGTAGGATGTCACCATCTCAATGTCTGTTCCCTGTATATTTACTGGTGCTGTGAGGGGTTGTCCATGCCTGCGGCAGTCCACCACCAGCTCCTTAGTTTTCCTTGCGTTGATCTGGAGGCAGATCCGATGGCACCAGTCCACGAAGTCCTGGATAAGCCCTCTGTACTCAGCTTCATCTCCATTGGAGATGAGGCCAACGATCGCAGAGTCATCAGAGAACTTCTGTAGATGGCAGTGTGTTGTGTTGTGTGAGAAGTCCGCAGTATAAAGAGTGAACTGGAAGGGAGCCAACACCGTTCCCTGCGGGGCCCCCGTGCTACCAATGATCGTGTCGGACACACAGTCCCGGGTTCTCACAAACTGAGGCCGGTTCGTGAGGTAGTCCAGGATCCATGATGACAGGTGCTGGTCCACCCCTGCGCGCAGCAGCTTGTCCTTCAGGTTCATCGGTTGGATGGTGTTGAAAGCACTGGAGAAGTCAAAGAACATGATCCTCACCACATTCCCGGGCTTCTCCAGGTGGGACAGAGAACGGTGAAGGAGGAAGATCACCGCATCCTCCACCCCAGTGCCATGCTGGTAGGCGAACTGGAGTGGATCCATCGCTGGTTCCACCAGGGGGCGGAGGTGAGCAAGGAGCAGTCTCTCCAGGGTCTTCATCAAGTGGGACATCAAGGCCACCGGTCTGTAACTGTTCAGGTCTTTGGGGTGGGAAGTTTTTGGTACAGGTACCACACAAGATGTTTTCCACAGCTGTGGTACCCTCCCCAGCGTCAGGCTCAGGTTGAAGATGTACGCCACAATCCCACACAGCTGGTCTGCACAGAACTTGAGGAGCTTTGCGCTGGTGCCGTCTGGTCCCGTCTGGTACTAAATCACTATTTATTTCTTTTTAAAATTTTACACAGTAACGTTGCATATGGAACTTAGCGTTTGAAGTATTGTACAACCGAGGCTTGAATATTGGGCCAGTTGGAGTCCCACCCAGACATCCTGTGTTTAGACTTTTTAGTGGTGTTATCCTTCTTTCCTTCCTCTGCCTGAACACTTCCCTCTCCTTGGCTCCTCTCTTCTGTCTCATCTTGCCCTCTCTGAGCTCTGTCTAATTCAGGTTCTTTCTCTGTCTATGGTGGTATACAAACAGGTTAGAAAATATCAAGTGTCATGTTTTGTCCTGCAGGATTTTTTTGTCGTGGTTTACATAAATGACAAAAATATGTGTATTTTTTGTATTTTTAGTCTAGTGTTTCTTTTTTTTTTTCATTGAGAGATTAGGGAAGGGAAAGAAACATTCATAATAGTAATGTACTCATGCATACTTAAGTTATATGATCAGGTGGGTATAGTAACCAGAAATTCTACTCATGTAAAAGCAGTGCTTTGAAATTAATAATTAAAAGTAGACAACCAAAAATTTCTAATTGAGTTAAAGGTACAAAGAGCACCCACTTAAAAACTTGAGTAATGACTTCAGCCTTGAAGGTTTGAGGTTTTTCTCAAAAATTTATAATAATTTTCTTATAGTTTTCTACTTTTCTCTGTAAATCTATCTAAAGTTGAAACCGTGTTCCTCAAATTTGTAATTTCCTCTTGTAAAATTGACTTTTCTTGTACATTTGAAACTTTATTATAAATTTGTGGATTATTTTATGACTATTTTTTGTCTGTTTTTTAAAATAAAATTACTGGGTTTTTTAGATGAATTTGAAACAGACTGTGGTCATTTTTTTTTTTAAATTTTCCTGATAATTTATATTTTTGACCATAATTTTGCAGTCAGAACATAATAATTTAACTTGGATTACAAAGAAAAAATATTAATAAAATTGTATTTAATGAAATAAATTAACTTAAATGACCAAGGATGCCATTATTTCTGGTATAATATTTCTTTATATTTATAGTTGTTGTTGTTTTTTTAGAAATCTCCTCACCACCCAGACAGCAGGAAAAACCTCCCTTATTTTGAAATCAAATGTTGACACGTTTAGTTTGTCTGAAGGCTGCTGACGGATTAAAGTTATTGACTTTGTGAATTTTGGTCATCTTAACCTGCCAGGTACATAATAGGGAACTGTAGTGAACTCGAAAGACTTAATTCACCACAATATGTGTTCATGTACAGAATGATCTGCTTAGGCAGTAAAAGATGTGTGCTCAGGCTTTCTCATCAGGCACCTCTCTAGGCAGCTGCTGAAGGACCTCAGTTTAGAGCTAGCGTTTTCAGCTGTTGCTTTTTGTCACTGCCGCTGGAGAATAAAAACAGCATGACTGCTCGTGCGAGAAAAGAGAGAAATTGCCAGTCTCTTCATTCCGGCAATTCCTACAGAGCGTAGCTTAATATTGTAGTGGCTGGTGAAATATATCGTTAGCAATTCATCAGTCTCCCTCGCCTTTCCCTTCATATGAAGCCGGCTGCATATGAATTCTAACCACATCTCTTAGCTAAGCGACTCTTCCATTATTGCCCCCGTTTCCAACGGGTTAAAACCATGATAAACGCCAGTGCTTACATACCTCTTCTGATTTTTTCCACGTTTAAAGTACTTTAATAAACTCATGCTTCTGTCGGACAGTCACGCTTAGCAAGACACTGTTTGCTGACTGACTGGAAAATTCGTGTGAGCGGGGCGCTTCTAAACTCCACGCATATAACGGCCACGCGCGTTGTTCGTGTGCACGCTTGTGGAAAGTCATTGCTTCTTATATTTTTCTTAATAAATTCATATCTCCTTGGGGTGGCGGTAAAATTTCTCTTGCGGCGGGCCACCACCAAGAAATATTACCAGAGGAAACCCTGGTTAAGGGTACAAAGAGCACCCACTTAAAAACTTTGAGTAATGACTTCAGTCTTGAAGGTTTGAGGTTTTTCTCAAAAATTTATAACAATTTTCTTATCATTTTCTACTTTTCTCTGTAAATCTAAAGTTGAAACCATGTTCCTCAAATTTGTAATTTCCTCTTGTAAAATTGACTTTTCTTGTACATTTGAAACTTTATTATAAATTTGTGGATTATTTTATGACTAATTTTTGTCTGTTTTTTAAAATAAAATTACTGTGGGTTTTTTTTTTTAGATAAATTTGAAACAGACTTTGGTATTTTTTTTTACTTTTTCCTTATAACAATTTACAATTTTAACCATAACTTTGCAGTTAGAACAGAACAATAATTTAACTCGTATTACAATGAAAAAATATTAATAAAATTGTACGTAATGAAATAAATTAACTTAAATACCCAAGGATGCCGTTATTTCTGTTATAATATATCTTTGTATTTATAGTTTGTTTCTTTTTAGAAATCTCCTCACCACCCAGACAGCAGGAAAATCCTCCCTTATTTTGAAATCAAATGTTGGCACGTTTACTTTGTCTGAAGGCTGCTGACAGATTAAAGTCATTGACTTTGTGAATTTCGGTCATCTTTACCTGCCAGGTACATAATAGGGAACTGTAGCAGACTCTAAAGACATAATTCACCACAATATGTGTTCATGTACAGAATGATCTGCTTAGGCAGTTATAGTTGTGCTCTCAGGCTTTCTCATCAGGCACCTCTCTAGGCAGCTGCTGAAGGACCTCAGTTTAGAGCTAGCGTATTCAGCTGTTGCTTTTTGTCACTGCCGCTGGAGAATAAAAATGGCACGCCTGCTTGTGCGAGAAAAGAGAGAAATTGCCAGTCTCTTCATTCCTGCAATTCCTACAGAACATAACTTAATGTTGTAGTGGCTGGTGAAATATATCCTCTGCAAGTCATCAGTCCCCCTTTCCTTTCCCTTCACATAAAGCCGGCTGCATATGAATTCTAACCACATCTCTTAGCTAAGCGACTCTTCCATTATTGCTCCCGTTTCCAGCGGGTTAAAACCATGATAAACTCCTCCAGGGCTTACATACCTCTAATGATTTTTTCCACATTTAAAATACTTTAACAAACTCATGTTTCTGTCGGACAGTCACGCTTAACGAGACACTGTTTGCTGACTGACTGGAAAACTCGCGTGGGTGGGACGCTTCTAAACTCTGTGCAGATGACGGCCATGCGCGTTGTTCGTGTGCGCGCCTGCGGAAAGTCATTGCTTCATATATTTTTCTTAATAAATTCATATCTCCTTGGCGAGGCAGTAAAATTTCTGGCGTGGCGGGCCACCACCGAGAAATGTTACCAGAGGAAACCCTGCCCTGTGTGGAAAAAGTGCTTTCCCCTCCATTAAAACATAAATTAAATGTAGTTTATCACATCTTTGGAAAGCTGAGTTCAATTTCTCTAGCCACACCCAGGCCTGATTACTGCCACACCTGTTCTCAATCAAGAAATCACTTAAATAGGACCTGCCTGACAAAGTGAAGTAGACAAAAAGATCCTGAAAAGCTAGACATCATGCTGTGATCCAAAGAAATTCAGGAACAAATGAGAAACAAAATAATTGAGATCTATCAGTCTGGAAAAGGTTATAAGATTAGATAAGCCTTTATTAGTCCCACAACGGGGAAATTCCAGGATTGCAACAGCACAGGGATAGCAACACTCAGAGCAACAATCAGAAGGCAAGAAAAAAACAAGCAAGCAAGAGCAGCTAATATACATATGTACGTATTACTATAAAATATATATATATACACACACACACAGACACACAGTGCAGAGCATTGTAGCTGGATGGAATAAATATATGAATATATGAACACACAGTGCAGAGCATTGTAGCTAGATGGAATAAATATGTAAATATATAAACACCCACAGTACGGAGCATTGCAGCTAGGTGGAATAAATATGCAAGTATATAAACACACACAGTGCGGAGCAATGTAGCTAGATGGAATAATATGTAGATATATAAATATATAAACACACCCAGTGCTGAGCATTGTAGCTAGATGGAATAAATATGTAAATATATAAACACACACAGTGCAGAGCATTGTTGCTAGATGGAATGAAACAGCATAACCGTCTACTTAGTTATCCTACATGGTATGATTATGTGCCCATACATATTCTCACCCTCCATAGCGACCGGTATGTTCCTAGTTGTATGCCGGAGGGGACCATTGTGTAAGTCTATTGCATCTTTTGCATTCAAAAAACTATTAGTTTGTTACGTCTTTTTGCTATCTCTGCGAGCAGCCCTGCTTAGGTTGTACAGTCTGACAGCCGTTGGTAGGAAGGACCTACGAAACCTCTCGGTTGTGCACCTGGGATGATGTAGTCTGCTGCTAAATGAGCTCCTCAGTGCATTCAGTATGTCCTGCATAGGGTGGAACTCGGACTCCAGCAGAGATGACAGTTTAGCCACCGTCCTTCTCTCTCCTATCTCCTCCATCGGATCAAGGCGCTGCCCCAGGACAGAGCTAGCTTTCTTAATCAGTTTGTTCAGTCTCTTCCTATCGGCTGCAGTAATGCCACTGCCCCAGCAGACCACTCCAAAAGTGATGGCTGATGCCACCACCGTGTCATAGAATGACTTCAGCAGCGCCCCTTGTACACCAAAAGACCTGAGTCTCCTCAGCAGGAACAGCCTGCGCTGTCCCTTCTTGTAGAGTGCATCAGTATTGTGTGACCAGTCTAGTTTATTGTTCAGATGAATACCCAGGTACTTATAGGATGTCACCATCTCGATGTCTGTTCCCTGTATATTTACTGGTACTGTGAGGGGCTGCCCATGCCTGCGGCAGTCCACCACCAGCTCCTTAGTTTTCCTCGCGTTGATCTGGAGGCAGTTCCGATGGCACCAGTCCACGAAGTCCTGGATAAGCCCTCTGTACTCAGCTTCATCTCCATTGGAGATGAGGCCAACGATCGCAGAGTCATCAGAGAACTTCTGTAGATGGCAGTGTGTTGTGTTGTGTGAGAAGTCCGCAGTATAAAGAGTGAACAGGAAGGGAGCCAGCACCGTTCCCTGGGGGGCCCCCGTGCTACCTGATGATCGTGTCGGACACACAGTCCCGGGTTCTCACAAACTGAGGCCGGTTCGTGAGGTAGTCCAGGATCCATGATGACAGGTGCTGGTCCACCCCTGCGCGCAGCAGCTTGTCCTTCAGGATCATCGGTTGGATGGTGTTGAAAGCACTGGAGAAGTCAAAGAACATGATCCTCACCATATTCCCGGGCTTCTCCAGGTGGGACAGAGAACGGTGAAGGAGGAAGATCACCGCATCCTCCACCCCAATGCCATGCTGGTAGGCGAACTGGAGTGGATCCATCGCTGGTTCCACCAGGGGGCGGAGGTGAGCAAGGAGCAGTCTCTCCAGGGTCTTCATCAAGTGGGACGTCAAGGCCACCGGTCTGTAGCTGTTCAGGTCTTTGGGGTGGGAAGTTTTTGGTACAGGTACCACACAAGATGTTTTCCACAGCTGTGGTACCCTCCCCAGTTTCAGGCTCATGTTGAAGATATACGTCACAATCCCACACAGCTGGTCTGCACAGGACTTGAGGAGCTTTGCGCTGATGCCGTCCGGTCCCGGCGCCTTCCTCGCCTTGATCTTCCTCAGCTCCGTCCTCACCTGGGTCCTGGTCAGGGTCAGGATGGGGGGCTGTGTGTTGGGAGTGGGGGGGTGTTGGTGGAGTGGGGAGTGGGCAGCAGGACTTGATTTCTTTAGAGGCAGCAGTGGTTGTTGTGCAGTCAGGGGGGAGGGCGGTTGGTCAAATCTATTGAAAAACAGATTCAGGTTGTTCGCCCACTCCCTGCCCCCTGTGGCCTGGGGGGAGGTATTCTGGAGCCCCGAGATGGTTTTGAGGTTTCTCCAGACCCCGCTGATGTCGCTCTGTTGCAGCTTGTCCTCCATCTTCTTCCTGAAGCTGTCCTTGCCTTCTCTGATCTTTCTCCTCAGCTCCCTCTGTACGGACTTCAGCATCTCCCTGTTCCCTGACCTGAAGATCCTCTTCTTCTCTCTCAGAAGTGTTTTTATCTCAGGGTTGATCCAGGGTTTGTTGTTTGAGTGACGCCGTATGGTCTTGGTGGGAACGGATTTGTCCACACAGAAGCTGAGGTAGCCCGTGAAGGTGTGAATGAGGCCATCGATGTCCTCACCATGTGGATCGCAGAGCTGCTTCCAGGCGGTGGCTTCAAAACAGCCCTTTAGGGTGTCATTGTCTCCTCAGACCATAACTCCACAGTGTGCATGGCCGGAGGTTGTCTGTGCACTAGGGGTTTGTACACCGGCCGGAGATGAACCAAGTTGTGATCCGATCTCCCGAGTGGGGGGAGTTGTGATGAGGTGTACGCCTCCTTAGTGTTTGCGTAGAATAAATCCAGTGTTTTATTGTCTCTAGTGTGGCATGTGACATACTGGGTGAACGTGGGTAGAATGGGAGACAGTGAAACATGGTTGAAATCGCCTGAGATGAGGAGAAGAGCATCTGGGTGTTCTGTCTGCAGCCTGCTGGTTACTGAATGGATGACGTCACGTGCTGTCCCAGCGTTCGCCATCGGATTTGCATAAACAACAATGCAGATCACGTGTGAGTGTTCTCTCGGGAGATATGTAGGCCTCATGCTAACAGCTAGCAACTCAATGTCTTTGCTGCAGTGTCGTTGTTTAACAGTGATATGTCCCGGTCTGCACCAGTTGTTGTTAACATACATTATCACTCCACCGCCCCTAGCCTTGCCACTGTCTGGTGTTCGGTCAGCTCGTATCATGTGAAAACCCTCCAGCTCAATGTTAGCATCTGCTGCTAGTTCAGTTAGCCACGTCTCAGTAAACAAAAGGAGAGAGCACTCCCGGTATGTGCTATCATAACGGGAGATAGCCGCTAGCTCATCTAACTTTCCCAGTATCGACCGTACATTTCCCATGACAACAGATGGAAGGGAGGGTCTGTACCTTATATTTTTTGTCCTCCGCCTTACTCCAGCCCGGCAGCCGTGGCGTTTTCGCCTCAGTTCTCTCGGTATGTCGAGTTTTTCCAATGGGACCGGGTGGCGGTTGAATGCTAGCAGCTGTTCTCTGCTGTATCGTATCCTGCTATAAACAGTGGCTCCGTCCACCGGCTCAGGAGACATTTAGGACGATCTGTGTGTCCGTGATATAAGTGGGGTGAAAAAAAAAGACGGATCAAAAGAGAGAGGAAGGGAAAAAGACTCGGAATCGAGCCGCTGTTGCAAAAGGCAGCCTACTCGTGTGGCGCCGAGAGAAAAAAAAAACGCAAACGAACCTGGAGAAGCTGGCGGGAGCCCCGGGGAGAGTTCTCTTTTCTTTGTGAAGGGCAGGGCGCCCTGGAATGGGTTCGCCCCGAGATAGGGGCCCGTGCCCTGGAAAGCGTCGCGGTTCCGGCGGCGTCCGGTGAGCTCTCGCTGGCCCTTGAAAATCCAGGGGAGAAGGTGTAAATCTCACGCCAGACCGTACCCATATCCGCAGCAGGTCTCCAAGGTGAACAGCCTCTGGCATGTTAGATCAAGGCAGCTAAGGGAAGTCGGCAAGTCAGATCCGTAACTTCGGGATAAGGATTGGCTCTAAGGGCTGGGTCGGTCGGGCTGTGGTGCGAAGCGGGGCTGGGCTCGCGCCGCGGCTGGGGGAGCAGTCCCCCCGTCGCCCTTCCCTCCCCCGCCGCCGGAGGTCCGGCGCGCGGCCCGCCGCCTGGGGCCCCCGTCGCCACGGCGCTTAATACTAAGCGCAGCCGGCGGGGCGTCTCCCCGCCGTCCGGCCATAAAGCCATTTCTAAAGCTTTGGGACTCCAGTGAACCACAGTGAGAGCCATTATCCACAAATGGCGAAAACATGGGACAGTGGTGAACCTTCCCAGGACTGGCCGGCCCACCAAAATTACCCCAAGAGCGCAGTGGCGACTTATCCAAGAGGTCACAAAAGACCCCACAACAACATCCAAAGAACTGCAGGCCTCACTTGCCTCAGTTAAGGTCAGTATTTATGACTCCACCATAAGAAAAAGGCTGGGCAAAAATGGCCCGCATGGCAGAGTTCGAAGATGAAAACCAGTGCTGAGCAAAAAGAACATAAAGGCTCGTCTCAGTTTTGCCAGAAAATATCTTGATGATCCCAAGACTTTTGGGAAAATACTCTGTGGACTGATGAGACAAAAGTTGAACTTCTTGGAAGGTGTGTGTTCCATTACCTCCAGTGTAAAAGTAACACGTCATTTCAGAAAAGGAACATCATACCAACATTAAAATGTGGTGGTAGTGTGATGGTCTGGGGCTGTTTTGCTGCTTCAGGACCTGGAAGACTTGATGTGGTAAATGGAATCATGAATTCTGCTGTCTACCAAAAAATCCTGAAGGAGAATGTCCGGCCATCTGTTCGTGACCTCAAGCTGGAGCACACTTGGGTTCTGCAGCAGGACAATGATCCAAAACACACCAGCAAGTCCACCTCTGAATGGCTTAAGAAAAACAAACTGAAGACTTTGGAGTGGCTTAGTCAAAGTCCTGACCTGAATCCGATTGAGATGCTGTAGCATGACCTTAAAAAGGCGGTTCATGCTCAAAAATCCGCCAGTGTGGCTGAATTACAACAATTCTGCAAAGATGAGTGGGCCAAAATTCCTCCACAGCGCTGCAAAAGACTCATTGCCAGTTATTGCAAATGCTTTATTGCAGTTGTTGCTGCAAAGGGTGGCCCAACCAGTTGTTAGGTTTAGGGGGCAATCACTTTTTCACACAGGGCCATGCAGGTTTGGATTTTTTTTACCCTTAATAATAAACACCTTCATTTAAAAACTGCATTTTGTGTTTACTTGTGTTATCTTTGTCTAATATTTAAATTTGTTTGATGATCTGAAACATTTAAGTGTGACAAACATACAAAAAAATGAGAAATCAGGAAGGGGGCAAACACTTTTTCACACCACTGTATATAAGGCTTGACATTAACACCTGCCAGCCCGCCACTGGCGGATTAATTCCACCAATGGCGAGTAATAGTGATTCATGGTTCCATTTACCACAGTGAGTCTTCCAGGTCCTGAAGCAGCAAAAAAGCCCCAGACCATCACACTACCACCGCCATATTTTACTGTTGGTATGATGTTCCTTTTCTGAAATGGTGTGTTACTTTTACCCTGGATGTAATGGGACACGCACCTTCCAAACAGTTCAACTTTTTTCTCATCAGTCCTCAGAGTATTTTCCCAAAAGTCTTGAGGATCATCAAGATGTTTTCTTGCAAAACTGAGACAAGCCATTATGCTCTTTTTGCTCAGCAGTGGTTTTTTGTCTTGGAGCTCTGCCATGCAGGCCATTTTTGCCCAGTGTCTTTCTTATGGTGGAATCATGAACACTGACCTTAACTGAGGCAAGTGAGGCCTGCAGTTCTTTGGATGTTGTTGTGGGGTCTTTTGTGACCTCTTGGATGAGTCATCGCAGCGCTCTTGGGGTTAATTTTGGTCGGCCGGCCACTCCTGGGAAGGTTCAAAACTATTCCATGTTTTCGCCATTTGTGAATAATGGCTCTCACTGTGGTTTGCTGGAGTCCCAAAGCTTTAGAAATGGCTTTATCACCTTCTCCAGACTGATAGATCGCAATTACTGTACTTTGTTTCTCACTTGTTCCTGAATTCTGTGGATGATGTCTAGCTTTTGAGGATCTTTTTGTCTACTTCACTTTGTCAGGGAGGTCCTATTTAAGTGATTTCTTGATTGAGAACAGGTGTGGCAGTAATCAGGCCTGGGTTTGGCTGGAGAAATTTAACTTAGCTTTCCAAAGATGTGATAAACCACAGTTAATTTATGTTTTACGGGTGGGGGGAATCACTTATTCACACAGGGCCATATAGGTTTTTATTTTTTTTTTTATTTTTTTTTTACCCATAATAATAAACACCTTCATTTAAAAACTGCATTTTGTGTTTACTTGTGTTGTCTTTGTCTAATATTTAAATATGTTTGATGAGCTGAAACATTTAAGTGTGACAAACATGCAAAAAAAATGAGAAAACACGATGGGGCACTTACAGTATATATACATACAGTGGGGGAAAAAAGTATTTAGTCAGCCACCAATTGTGCAAGTTCTCCCACTTAAAAGATGAGAGAGGTCTCCAATTTTCATCATAGGTATACCTCAGCTATGAGAGACAAAATGAGAAAAAAAAAATCCAGAAAATCACATTGAAGGATTTTTAATGAATTAATTGGTAAGTATTTGGTCAATAACAAAAGTTCATCTCAATACTTTGTTATATACCCTTTGTTGGCAATGACAGAGGTCAGATGTTTTCTGTAAGTCTTCACAAGGTTTTCACACACTGTTGCTGGTATTTTGGCCCATTCCTCCATGCAGATCTCCTCTAGAGCAGTGATGTTTTGGGGCTGTCGCTGGGCAACACGGACTTTAAACTTCCTCCAAAGATTTTCTATGGGGTTGAGATCTGGAGACTGGCTAGGCCACTCCAGGACCTTCAAATGCTTCTTACGAAGCCACTCCTTCATTGCCCGGGCGGTGTGTTTGGGATCATTGTCATGCTGAAAGACCCAGCCATGTTTCATCTTCAGTGCCCTTGCTGATGGAAGGTTTTCACTCAAAATCTCACGATACATGTCCCCATTCATTCTTTCCTTTACATGGATCAGTCGTCCTGGTCCTTTTGTAGAAAAACAGCCCCACAGCATGATGTTTCCACCCCCATGCTTCACAGTAGGTATGGTGTTCTTTCTCCTCCAAACACGACAAGTTGAGTTTTTACAATAAAGTTCTATTTTGGTTTCATCTGATCATATGACATTCTCCCAGTCCTCTTCTGGATCATCCAAATGCTCTCTAGCAAACTTCAGACGGGCCTGGACATGTACTGGCTTAAGCAGGGGGACACATCTGGCACTGCAGGATTTGAGTCCCTAGCGACGTAGTGTGTTACTGATGGTAGCCTTTTTTTTTCCACAATATTTTTTATAGAACCTTTTTTTTACAAACATGACACAATCAAACACAAACACTAAAGTAATTTAAAAAAAAAAAAACACTACCAGAAAAGAAAAAAAAATGTACTAAAAACACCAACAACCACTAACAAAGGCAAGTCATCAACAATGCTCCTCTGTTTAGTCTAGGCAATCCATTACATAAGTATACATATTATACATTCACCAATTTGGAATTTACAAGGTCCACACACATCATTCACCTTCTTCTTCAGAAGTTATGTTTAATTTCTTTACATAATCAATGAAAGGTCTCCATATATTCTCAAACACATTTTCCTTTGATTTCAGTATGTATGTTATTCTTTCTAGTGGAAGGTTTGTTAACATCTGTCTTAACCACTGAGTCACATCTGGTCTAGGAGTCTTTTTCCACAGTAGTGTAATACATTTTTTGGCATTAAGCAAACTGAGGTCTATGAATGTTCTTTCACTCTTATTAAAGTTATGCTTTTCTGGATACAGACCCAACAAAAACAGTTTAGGGTTCAATGTGAATTGTTTTGAAATTATTTTTTCAATTGTTACCCTCACCTCTTCCCAAAACATTCTAATTTTTCTACATTCCCATAAACAATGAAATAGGGTTCCTTTACTTTCCATACATTTTGTGCATGTATCTGGTATGTTTTTGTTATATCTATTTAACTCCACCGGTGTAACATACATCCGCATTAACCATTTAAAATGTATCAATTTAAGACGTACATTTATTGATTTGGTTTGAGCTTCTGTACAAGCCAATTCCCATTGTTCCTCTGAAATTTCAGTTTGCAGGTCCTCTTTCCAATAATTCAGTCTTTTCTGTGAGTTTTCACTTGAGGATAGTGTCAATGAGTTATAAAACTCTGAAATAATACCCTTTCTCTTACTATCTTTCGTCAAAATTTTTCCAAGGATGAATAAGTAGGTCTGGTGAGAGCATTATTTTGATTTGATCGAATAAAATTCCTAAGCTGAAGATGTTTAAAAAAATGTGTTCTATTAAGATTAAATTTGATCCTCAGTTCTTCAAAAGACATTATGTTATCTGAACGTGACAAATATAAGTCTTGAATCTTTTGAATCCCCTTTAAATTCCATACTTTAAATACAGCATCCACTCTCCCTGGTTTAAAATATTGATTACCCCATATTGGGCTAAATTGTGACAATAAGTGTGGTTCTTTTAAATATTTTTTGGTTTCACACCATATTTTGATCATATGCTTTACAATTGGATTTTTAACTTGTTTCTGTAATTTTTTAGCCGAGTCTGAGTATATGAATAAGGGAAGAGGTAAAGGTAAATTGTATGATTCCATTTCAGTCCAGTGAGGGAGATCATTTGATGAAAAATAATATGTCATAGACCTCAGTTGTGCTGACCAGTAATACAACATAAAGTTTGGACATTTCAGACCTCCACGATCAAATGGTAAATATAGTAAGGACAGACGTAATCTAGCCTTCCTGTTGTTCCATATAAATTCCACTAACTTTTTTTTAATTCTTGAGAATAGATCTGAAGGTGGTGGTAAAGGAATGTATTGAAATAAAGTATTTTGGGTAAGATATTACTTTTAAGTATATTAATTCTCCCGATCATCGACATTGGTCGTGACATCCATCTCTGAAGTAACTCATTAATATCTGTTATTAAGGCTTCATAGTTGGCACTGGCGACTGATTCTAGCTTAGGCACAATTTGAATTCCTAAATATTTAAACTGATTTACAACATTGAATTGATTTACCTCAGGAGCTGGGTGATTTCTCTGGGTCTCATTTAGCATTAATATTAAAGATTTAGGTTTTTTTATTTTATATCCTGATATTTCCCCAAAGTTCTTTATTAAATTTAACAAGGTCGGAATTAATTTTTTAAAATTCGTCATAAACAAAATTATGTCATCGGCATACAGTGAGATTTTATGTTCTGTGGGTCCTACTTTAATTCCATATATTTGTGGATGTAAACGTACTGCCATCGCTAAAGGTTCAATTGCCATAGTAAACAGTAAAGGTGAAAGTGGACAGCCTTGTCGACATCCTCTATTGATTTTTATTGATTTTGAGATATTGCTGTTTGTTAGGATTTCTGCTGTAGCATTATTGTATATTATCTGAACCCATTTTATGAAATTATTTCCAAGTCCAAACCTTTGTAGGACTTCAAAAAGAAAGGGCCATTCGACCCTATCAAAGGCCTTTTCGGCATCCAATGATAGGAGAGCTGTATCCGGTGCTTCTTTATTAGAATAAACAATATTAGTCTTCTTACATTATGGAAGCCTTGTCTTCCCATTATAAAGCCATTCTGATCTCGGTTAATAATATTTGGTAATATTTCTTGTAGTCGTCTTGCTAAAATTTTACAGATTATCTTAAGGTCAGCATTTAATAGGCTTATTGGTCTCATGTTTTCACATTTATTAGAGGGTTTACCTGGTTTTGGCAACAGTATAATTAAGGCATTATTCATGTATGGTGGTAAATTACTATTTTGAAATGCTTCTAAAACCATTTCCAAAAGTGGTTTTATTAATTTATTCTTAAATTTTTTATAGAGGTCAACTGGAAGACCATCTGGTCCTGTACTTTTTCCTGATTTCATATTATCAATGGCTAGCCCAACTTCTTCTTGACTAATTTTAGACTCCAGTATCTCCCTGTTTTCATTTGGAATACACGGTATAGATAATCCGTCCAAAAACCCATTTAGTTTTGTTAAGTCAGTTTCATTTTTTGTATCATATAGTTTTTCATAATAATCTCTAAAGGCACTATTAATTTCTAAAGGATCTACAACTGCCTGTCTGTTACTTATAATACTGGTAATTGGTGTTTTAAATTCTAATTGTTTAATCTGCCATGCCAGTAATTTCCCTGATTTTTCACCTTGTTCATAAAAAGTTTGCTTCAATCTTAGAAGACTCGAGGCAGCTCTATTCCCTGATTTTTTGTCATATTCAGCTCTCAGAATCAGTAATTCGTTCTCTAACTTTGGGTTACTTCCTGCGTACACTTTTTCTTGAAGAATTTTTATTTTACGTTCCAATTGGACTCTCTCCTCTCGGGTCTTCTTAGATTTTGAACCTGTATAACTAATAATATGCCCCCTAATAAAAGCTTTGAAAGCCTCCCACTTTATACATGCTGATGTTTGTGTAGTATTGATATCAAAGAACTCATCTATCTGTTTTTCTATGTACTTAACAAATTCCTCATCCTGAAGCCATTTATGCTGAAATTGCCACCTACCTGGATCCTTTGTCAATTTCTTATCTACATATATTAGACAGCAGGGTGCATGATCAGATATCACGATGTTATCATAGAAACAGTTTTGAATCTTGGACCTTAATTCTGTGGAGATCAAAAAATAGTCAATACGTGAGAATGTCTTGTAGGTATTAGAATAACAAGAATAGGCTTTGACTTGTGGTTTCATTTCTCTCCATATATCTAGCAATCTCAATTCTTTCATAAAATGATTAATGGTCATCCTGCATCCATTGTGCGTACAGTCCAGTCCTGTTGATCTATCTATACTGGGATTCAATGTACAATTAAAATCCCCTGCTATTATATGTTGCCCTGTAAGTGATGATAAAGTAAGAAATAAATTAACGAAGAAGTTTTGATCATCTATATTGGGACCGTATAAGTTCACCAGATTTATATTTTCTAATAACAAAGATCCTTGGATGATTAGATATCTTCCTAATTTGTCTCCAATTACATTTTTCACTTGAAATGGGACTGTTTTATGTATGAGAGTCATAACTCCCCTGGCTCGGGATGAAAATGATGAGGTGAACACATTTCCCTGCCATCTTCTCCTAATTCTTTTTTACATCCTCCTTTATTAGATGAGTTTCTTGTAAAAACACAATTTTCGAACCTATGTCTTTTATTTTATTCATAACTTGTTTAAGTTTTTTTTAGATTTTGTAGACCTCTGCAATTCCATGAAGTTAAATTAAGATTAACGCTTTGGTCTATGATCAATAAGGAGTTTGAGATTACCTTGCAATATAAACATGCTCATACAGAGAAGCAAAAACATGGATGGTTGAACATTCATCCTACAAACTACACAAAAACAAATTCCCTTTCCCCACATTCGTGGTAATCCCCCAAAATCAAAAAAATAATTCTGTCTCCCGTCATAGCTAGTGACTGTTCCACACCTGCGAGGATCAGTCAAACCACTCTCTCTTTCTCCTCTCAATCACCCTGACTCTACTACTTTTTAATGACATGACATTAACTCTCTTCTGTAGTTTTTCCAACATAACTCCAAAATTTTATAGCAACTTTGTACATCATAGGTTTTTTATTAATATAATACAATCTATATTTTGTAGACATGCTATATGTTTCAGATCAATCAAATGTCTGTGCAAATGCTTAAATATTCTACCTTTATATCTTGTTCATGCTTCATGCTTAGCTCCCACCAGTCTCTCCTTGGATCTGCTTGATAAGCTCCTGCGCCTCCTGAGGGGTTTTGAAGATATGGGTTCTCCCTTTATATGTGACCAGCAGTCTTGCCGGATGAATCACTCCGTGACGAATCCCGAGGTTGTGCAGCTCTTTACGGGCGGGGCCAAACTGTTTCCTTAATTGTTGAATTCCTGTGGCCAAATCTGGGTAGAACCGCACCTGTTGATCCTGGTATTTAATTTGTCCTTTAGCTCGCACCGCGTTGGTGACCGTCATCTTGTCCCTGTAGTTGAGGAACTTCATAATCAGCGTCCTCGGTGGTGTCTTATTATCTCTCGGTGGGCCAATTCGGTGAGCGCTCTCTAAGACGACCGATGACTGTAGATCCGCGTTGTTCAGCGCTTCTGGAATCCACTTTTCCAAAAAGGAACATGTATCCCGTCCCTCCGCTCCCTTCGGGAGGCCCACCTGCCTCAAATTATTCCGTCGCGAGCGGGATTCTAAGTCCAGGACATTATCTTCCAGACGTTTATTTTTTAATTCCAATGTTTGCACCTTTAATTGTAGGCTGGTGACGTCATCTTCAGTGCTTGAGATTCGGAGCTCCGCCTGCGATCCTCGCTCCATACACTCGCTTATTTCCTTTCTCATTCCTTCTATCGCTACTATAATCCCATCAAATTTAGACGAAAAGTCTGCTCTCATGGAGCTGATGGCAGCAAGTACCGCACTCGTGCCCTCCTCAGCAGTCACCGCTCCGCCGCTAGCTCCCTCCTCCGTCATTGTCTTTGGAGATTTTCCTGCTTCGTCACGAGCGTGGAAGTCTGTTAGCTTGGATTGTTTTGACGAATCACTTTTTCCTCCGCCTAATTTCCCAGCCTTGGTCTTTACCATATCCGCGCCTAAACGCTGGGATAGGTTTTTGTTCCAATTGAGAGAGTTTTAGCCTACTTTTTATTTTTAGGAGTAGAGCAGTGTGAAACACGTCTTCCTACGTGGCTGCCATAACCAGAAGTCCCCATGGTAGCCTTTGTTACTTTGGTCCCAGCTCTCTGCAGGTCATTCACTAGGTCCCCCCATGTGGTTCTGGGATTTTTGCTCACCGTTCTCGTGATCATTTTGACCCCACGGGGTGAGATCTTGCATGGAGCACCAGATCGAGGGAGATTATCAGTGGTCTTGTATGTCTTCCATTTTCTAATAATTGCTCCCACAGTTGATTTCTTCACACCAAGCTGCTTACCTATTTCAGATCCAGTCTTCCCAGCCTGGTGCAGGTCTACAATTTTGTTTCTGGTGTCCTTTGACAGCTCTTTGGTCTTGGCCATAGTGGAGTTTGGAGTCCGACTGTTTGAGGTTGTGGACAGGTGTCTTTTATACTGATAACGAGTTCAAACAGGTGCCATTAATACAGGTAATGAGTGGAGGACAGAGGAGCCTCTTAAAGAAGAAGTTACAGGTCTGTGAGAGCCAGAAATCTTGCTTGTTTGTAGGTGACCAAATACTTATTTTACCGAGGAATGTACCAATTAATTCATTAAAAATCCGTCAGTGTGATTTTCTGGATTTTTTTTTTCTCATTTTGTCTCTCATAGTTGAGGTATACCTATGATGAAAATTGGAGACCTCTCTCATCTTTTAAGTGGGAGAACTTGCACAATTGGTGGCTGACTAAATACTTTTTTTCCCCACTGTATATATAAAAGTAACACTGATATACATGGATACAGTGGATATAAAAAGTCTACACACCCCTGTTCATATGCCAGGTTTTTGTGATGTACAGGGATGAGAATCCTCCGCGGATCCGCAGAATTCCTCGGATTTGATCATGTCTAGGGTCATTCTCGTGAATCGTCTAAATTTGAGGAGAAAATTTTAGGGGGGCGGGTGAGGTCTGTTATGAGCAGCGAGTCGTATTTTCGATCGGCTGCTAAAATCCACCGCGCAGAACGTGCTACCCAGCGAGATCAGTAATGTAATGTAACAAGGCCACTGATTGGCTGATACTTATTGAAGCAACCAGTCGGCGATTTTGTTATTCCTTTGTCATATCTAACACGCGGAGCGAAATGCAAATGGCGGACAGTTCAATCAACCGAGTTTTCCCGATTTCGTGAAAATGGTGAACCTAAAACTCACGAAAGACAACAAAGCAAGAATTTTAGAAATCGACAAAGGGATAAGGAACAAGTTTCGTTGGGAATGGCTTGAAAAAACTGTGTCAATGACTGTAAAGATCGGTAAAAATACCGAAGTTGTGGTTGAAAAAATGGCCGACTTCATAGCGAAATGCGAAGTACCAGGGAAAGCCCAGTGTGTTTATTGCAACGATTTCTTGAGTTATGGATCTCGTGGTTGTGTTGCCTTAGTTGAACACTGTTCAAAACAGAAACATCTCAAAATTGTGGCTACAAGGAGATCGAACTACTCGCTCGTGCTGCGTTCAAAACGATCGATGGACACGGTCACATTCAGATGCCAGTCAATCAAAGTTCATCACAATCGGCCCCGATTACAGCAATTAGTGATCGGAAGACACATTCCGAGGTAAGATTTTTTTCTCGTTATAAGTAATGTACTTGAGAATTTTCGCGTAATGAATTTGTTATGAAATAGCATGTGTAAGTTGTGATGTCATGCCTGTTTTGAAACACTAATTGCATTTGAATGCTGATAATCGATTGTTAATAGATAAATGTTATTACCTCCGCCAAGGAGGTTATGTTTTCATCGGCGTTGGTTTGTCTGTCTGTCTGTTTGTTTGTTTGTTTGTTTGTTTGTTTGTTTGTTAGCAAGATAACTCAAAAAGTTATGGACGGATTTTCATGAAATTTTCAGAGATTGTCAGAAATGGGGTATCCTACAGATGATTAGATTTTGGTGGTGATCCGGATCACCGTCTGGATCCAGGAATTTTTTTTTTTTTTTTTTTACCTCCGCCAAGGAGGTAAAAAAAAAAAAAAAAAGAATCCTTTAAAAAATTCTTGCGAATGACATTTTTTTTCATGGTCAAGGAATCTATAAAGTTAGACAAAGTAAATGTAGGATTAATATTTATGATGTTAAACACTGTATGGGGGGAACTGTGGCGCTGGGCGGAGGTCTGCGCTCTCTGAGTGCTTTTCTAGTTACATATTTTCTCACAATTTGAAATGCAATCTAAGAATTTTGAATATAATTTATCATTTTTTGTTTCACTAGGAGGAGTTACATAATAATGCATGTGTGTTTTTTTGTCATGGGTGGTGATGGGTTGCCTTTCCTAAGATATCTTTGCTTTTATTAGTAAACATAATTTCTTTATGGTCATTGCATAAAAATATTAAACATCTGTTAGGTTTTACTTACTTTCTTAGATTATCTTTCAAATATTAAAATATACTAATATGCAACTTTTTTTATATTCCTAGTAACACTAACAAATGCACACATTAATAAATCAAAATGTTTGCAGAATGTCAGTATATTTTAATAAATGGGTGATGGACTTGGTGATGGAATTTTGTTAATATTTATAATTTATTTTACTTGGTTAAATTATTTTGTCTGTTCTAGAACTATGTAAATGTAATTCTGTGTCAGTTCTAAACATATTAAATAGTAGTAAAATATAATTTAGTATTATTACATCAACATACATTGCACGGTGGCGCAGTGGTTTAGCATTGTGGCAGCACAGTTTTACCCTCGGCCGGGGGACCGCGGGGATCATGAGATCGTGGGTTCGATCCCAGCCCCCGACCAACAGTGAGCTGTGTGGAGTTTGCATGTTCTCCCCGTGTTGCGCGGGTTTACTCCGGGATTTCTCCGGTTTCCTCCCGCATACCAAAAACATGTAGGTTTAGGGCGCTCGCGCACGCAGCGACCAGCAGCCGGTGGCTTGTCACCAGACTGCAAACCAAGTCTACCTACGGGTACAAATAAGTAACAAAAAAAAAAAAAAAAAAAAAAAATACCATTCAGATATCATAAATTTACACAAGTGATGCAGCAGCAGATTAAAAAGGTAAACTATAAATGCATTTGTACTTACTTCTAACTTTAAATATAAGACCACATTTGAGCATTCTAAAACATCAGATTTCGTTAGCTTCTGGGTGGCGTTGCCCCCCAGACCCCCCACCAAGGCTCCGCCTTGGATCCAGCTTGGGGGCCTGCGTCCCCCAAGACGCCCGGCTTAGTTTCCTCTTTTTTTCCCCAAACGCCATTCTCATCCCTGGGTGTAAGAAAATGAGACCAAGATAAATCATTTAAAAACTTTTTCCACCACTAATGTGACCTGTAACCTGTACAACCCAATTGAAAAACAAACTGAAATCTTTTCAGGGGAAAAATAAGAAATAAAAAACTTGCAATTACCTGGTTACTTTGTTGCAGCACCTTTGGTTTTTATTACAGCACTCAGTCTTTTTGAGTAGGAGTCTGTCAGTGTGGCACATCTTGATTTGGCAATATTTGCCCACTGTTCTTTGCAAAAATGCTCCAAAAAAATGCTCCAAATCTGTCAGATTGCGAGGGCATCTCCTGTGCACAGCCCTCTTCAGATCACTCCACAGATGTTTGATTGGATTCAGATATGGACTCTGGCTGGGTCGTTCCAAAACCTTAATCTTCTTCTGATGAAGCCATTCTTTTGTTGATTTAGATGTGTGCTTTGGGTCATTGTCGTGCTGAAAGATGCAAGTTCCTCTTTATCTTCAGGTTTCTAGCAGAAGCCTGAAGGTTTTGTGCCAACACTGATTGGTATTTGAAACTGTTCATAATTCCCTCCACCTTTACTAAGGTCCCAGTTCCAGCTGAAGAAAAATAGCCACAAAGCATGATGCTGCCACCACCATGCTTAACTGTAGGTATGGTGTTCTTTTGGTGATGAGCAGTGTTGTGTTTGCGCCATATATATCTTTTGGAATTATGGCCAAAAAGTTCAACCTTGCTCTCATCAGACCATAACAATTTTCCCACATGCATTTGGGAGATTTCAAATGTGTTTTTGCCGAATGTAGTCGGGCTTGGATGTTTTTCTTTGTAAGATAAGGCTTCCATCATGCCACCCTAAATGGGAGATTGTTGTCACATGTACTAAACAGCCAGTACTTGCCAGAAATTCCTGCAACTCCTTCAATGTTGCTGTTAGCCTCTTGGCAACCTCCCTGACCAGTTTTCTTCTTGTTTTTTCATCAATTTTGGAGGGAAGTTCAGTTCTTGTTAATGTCACTGCTGTGCCATATTTTCTCCACTTGATGATGACTGTCTTCACTGTGTTCCATGGTATATTTAATGCCTTGGAAATTTTTTTGTACCCTTCTCCTGGCTGATACCTTTAAACAATGAGATCCCTCTGATGCTTTGGAAGCTCTCTGCAGACTATGGCTTGTGCTGTAAGATGTGACTACAAAAATGTGAAGAAAAGCCTACTAAAACAGTTGAACTTTATTTGGGGTTCATCAGAGGCACTTTAAGTGGTGGCAAGTGTATGCTGACACCCATTTGACATGAGTTTGAGTGTGATTGGTTAATTCTGAACACAGCCACATCCCCAGTTATAAGAGGGTGTGCATATTTATGCAAACAGGTTATTGTAAGTTTTTTCATTTTTTTTTTCCTCAGTCCCACTGGCACGCCTTCCACAGAGGAAGCAGGGCTTGTAAACGAGGGAGACGACCAAGGTGGTTAAAATCTCTTTGGTGGCCGGGCCCCGAGGGTGGACGAGATCCGCCCTGAGTACCTCAAGGCCCTGGATGTTACAAGACTGTCATGGTTGACACGCCTCTGCAACATTACGTGGAGGTCAGGGGCAGTGCCTTTGGCATGGCAAACCGGGGTGGTGGTTCCCCTCTTCAAAAAAGGGGACCGGAGGGTGTGCTCAAACTTTAGAGGGATCACACTCCTCAGCCTCCCTCGGAAGGTCTATGCCAAGGTAGTGGAGAGGAGAGTTCGGTCGTTGGTCGAACCTCGGATTCAGGAGGAGCAATGTGGTTTTCGTCCTGGCCATGGCACATCGAACCAGCTCTTTACCCTCTCAAGAATCCTCAAGGGTTCATGGGAGTTTGCCCAACCAGTTTACTTGTGTTTTGTGGACTTGGAGAAGGCATTCGACTGCGTCCCTCGTGGTTTTTTGTGGGGGGGGTGCTTCGGGAGTATGGGGTATCGGGCTTGTTGTTACGAGCTATTTGGTCTCTGTACAACCGTTGTGAGAGTTTGGTTCGTGTTGCCAACACTCGGTCAGACTCATTCCCAGTGAGACTTGGACTCCGCCAGGCCTGCCCTTTGTCACCGATCCTGTTCATAATTTTTATGGACAGGATTTCTAGACACAGCCAGGGAATGGAGGGTGTCATGCTTGGTAACCACAGGATCTCATCTCTGTTTTTTGCAGATGATTTTGTCCTGTTAGTTTCATCCAGCAATGACCTACAGGTCTTACTGGGATGGTTTGCCGCTGAGTGTGAAGCGACTGGGATGAGAATCAGTAGCTCCAAATATGAGTCCATGATCCTTGGCCACCGGCAGAGTGAAGAGGCCTCGCCGTCACAGGCCCGTGGCTCTGAGAGAGATCCGTCGCTGCCAGAAATCCACGGAGCTGCTCATCCGTAAGCTGCCCGTCCAGCGCCTGGTGAGGGAGATCGCTCAGGACTTCAAAACCGTCCTGCGTTTCCTGAGCTTCGCCGTCATGGCTCTGCAGGAGACCAGCGAGGCCCACCTGGTGGTCTCTTCTTGGCTAAGGGGGTCACCATCATGCCCAAAGACTTCCAGCTGGCCCGCCGCATCCGCGGAGAGAGAGCTTAGACTTTTTGCTGCACATTCACCAACCAACCATAATGCTCTGCACTGTGTGTCTATATATATACATTTATAGTAATATGGACATATGTTTACTAGATGTTGTTTTTTCTTACCTTCTGAGTGTTGCTATCCCTGTGCTGTTGCAATCCTGGAATTTCCCCATTGTGGGACTAATAAAGGCTTATCTTATCTTATCTTATCTTATCTTATCTTATCTTAAAAGGTGGATTGTCCTCTCAGGGTTGGGGACAGGCCCCTGCCCCAAGTGGAGAAGTTTAAGTATCTCGGGGTCTTATTCACGAGTGAAGGGAGTATGGAGCGAGAGATTGACAGATGGATCGGAACAGCATCTGCAGTGATGCGGATGTTGTACTGGTCTCTTGTGGTGAAGAGGGAGCTAAGCTCTAAAGCAAAGCTGTCGATTTACCAGTCAATCTACGTTCCCACCCTCACCTATGGTCATGAGCTTTGGGTAATGACCGAAAGAATGAGATTGCAGATACAAGCGGCTGAAAGGAGCTTTCTTCGTAGGATTGCTGGACTCACTCTTAGAGATAGGGTGAGGAGCTCAGTCATCCGGGAGAGGCTTCTCCCAGAGGGACGAGATCCCGGGGCAGACCCACGACTCGCTGAAGAGACTATGTCTCCCAGCTGGTCTGGAAATGCCTTGGTATCCTCTCTGAAGAGCTGGAACAGGTGGCTGGGGAGAGGGAAGTCTGGGCTTCTCTGCTTGAACTGCTGCCTCCGCGACCCGGACCTCCAGAAAAGCGTTAAAAGATGGATGGATGGGTGGATGGATGGATTTCTCCCCTTAAAAGATTTCAGTTTGTTGTTTTTTTTCTATTGGGTTCTACTGTAGGTCACATTAATGGTGGAAAAAGGTTTGAAATGATATATCTTGGTCTCAAGCCTGGCATTTGAACAGGGGTGTGCAGACTTTTATACCCACTGTGTGTGTGCGTGCATGACAAAAATTAGGACATCCTTTGAAAGCCTGTGTGTTGTTTTTTTTTTTAAATATAGTTGGATATACGGCTATTTAATATCAATTTTAATAATACCGGGAGATTCAAGTAATATAACTAAATAATTGAAACTGAAGAAAAGACTTTTTAAAATGTTCTGTAAAATGTAATTCTAAAAGCATGCAATTTCTGGTGAGGAAAGGAATAAAATGGCTAAAATCACACACAGGTGTATCACATCAGGTGTGGACATGATTAGAACATCGTTACTCAGCATTTTGAAGGAGGCTTGTCCTATTTAAACCGCATACATTTAGTTTGGTGTGCACCTGACTGTTGAAGTGAGAGTGAACACCATGGTGAGATGGAAGGAGCTGTCTGAGGCCTTCAGAAAAAGATTGTAGCAGCTTATCAGTCTAGTAAGGGATTTAAAAAGATCTCAAAATAATTTGAAATAGGGCTACAATGATTACTTGAATAATTTGAATAATTCTGTTACAAAAAAAATTCTCGTTTCAAAATTTATGTCAGCGTGCCATTTAATGTAGCACTTCCAGTCTATATGACCTTCTTACGGCGCCATCTTCTTCCCGTCACACTACCTAAACAGAACACAGATTTGTTTAACAGCGCCATGTCAAGAGTGACATAGTGACGGGCCGACAACGATAAAGAAATTTTTTTTTAAAAATGACTGAAGTATCTCAAGTCTGGAATCATTTCAAGCTCAAATTGAAGGAAAGTATGCAATGCAGGGTTTCCTCTGGTAACATTTCTGGGTGGCGGCCTGCCCCACCAGAAAAATTTCCGCCATGCTTGTAAGCATATATCCACCTTATTCCTGAACGCTTATGGGCGGAGCTTCCGGTTTCAGCTGAAGTAGTGTTAAATCAGTTAGTAAGAGTGGAGTAGCAGGGGCATTTAAAATAGCATTTTTAAAAGTTTTTCAAATTCATTTTAATGTATAGTCCACATATGTGTTTTGCACTCAAGTGGCTGCTCATTTCAGCTCTTCTAGTTTTTGCATTTTTTGAATGCTTTGGCATAGTTCTGGTACTTGTTGCTGGTGTTGGTGGTTGTGCCCATAGGCTGTATAAATGGAGGCTTCTCACCACATGGTGACAGACGACATCAAAGCACGGTGTTGTGGCATACGTCTGCATTCAGGTAAATTTGATTATGTCCAACATATTTTAGCAAAATGCAGCCGACTTTATTGCGGTGGAGACGTGCTAGCAAAATTCAGAATGCGCACCACGTCATTACGAGCTTCAGGCAACGAGAAGTCATGACTCATGACTCTTTCTTTGTTTGGTAGCGGCAAGTCCCGGGAAAACCCCATGAGTGCCTGGTATCATTAGAAAGCTTAGAAATCGTACTTTCTAAAAATACCTACCGTAATTTCCGGACTATAAGCCGTTACTTTTTTCACACGCTTTGAACCCTGCGGCCTAAACAATGATGCGGCTAATCTATAGATTTTTACGGGCTAATGACCTCCAGGGGGCACTCTAGCAGGAAGTGCAAGAGCGAGACAGACTGGTGGAAGAGATAATGCACCGAGGAAGACGCTAGTTTTACTGTTTTGAACAGTCCGGACAAAAGCTTCCACTAATGGTGATTTTTAAGTGGATGACTATGCCAAAAGAAAAACTCCCAAAAGAAATCGTTGTCAAAGTCAAAACGAAAGGGTGGATGATAGAAAGCCTAATGAAGGACTGGCTGGCGGAGTGCTACGGCAGGCGACTGGGAGGATTTTTTCACAGAAAAAAAGCACTGCTCATTTTGGACAGCATGAGGGCCCATATAACAGATTCTGTGAAAGCAGCCATCAAGAGGACAAACTCAATTCCAGCTGTGATTCCTGGGGGCACAACGAAGTATTTACAGCCACTTGACATCAGTGTGAATCGTGCATTTAAAGTGGCACTCCGAGTTGAGTGGGAGGCTTGGATGACTAGCAGCGAGAAATCATTCACCAAAACTGGCCGCATGCAAAGAGCAACTTTTGCTCAAGTCTGCCAGTAGATCCTGACAGTGTGGAACAGTGTGAAAAAATCCACGATCACCAACGGATTTCGAAAGGCTGGACTGCTTCGTGATGAAGAGGACAGCACAAGCACAAATTCGCCACGAGACGAAAGTGACATTGAGAGCGACAACGAAAGAGAGACTGAGAAAGTGTGTGACAAAGTCATTCTGGGGCTTTTCAATTCCGACACTGAAGAAGACGACTTCAGTGGTTTTAATGCGCAGGAGGAAGATGAAGATAGCGATCAATGACTTTTCTGGCAGGCTGGTTATTTTTATCAGCCGTGTTACTGCCGGCAGTCTTTTTACTGCTGTGTTACTGCCGTGTTACAGGCACTGCTTGGAAAAAAGCATTTATTTAATTAAAAATTTTAAAAAATCTTTCTGTGAAAATATCTCATGTTACAACGTGGACACCTGCGGATTATAGACAAGTGCGGACTATATATGTACACATTTTATTTTCTTGTTAAATTTAGTTGGTGTGGCTTATATTCAGTCAGGTGCGGTTACGGAAGACATATCTCCTGACCGATCGAACACGAGTTTTCAACCTAGCCAAAATATAAACAAATCGTGTTCCAGGTCAATTTTTACGCACTTCCTGCAAGTTAAATATCATTTTGAAGGTCTTTCAATACAGAATATGGAAATAACGTTACATCAGTTTTGAAAATTTCCTCAAAGTGGCTGATTTTGCCAGCACAGGTCATTTGTTTACAGCGTTAACATCTTAGCAGCGGCACTAAATAATGGAGCTACTGTGTACGAGGCCACATTTTAAGGTCATCTTTCCATCCCTTGATAGTCATGGGAAGTGGTATGATTATATTTCTGTTTTGAGGTGCAAGTGGCCGTGTTCCCGCATTTCTGATGCCAAAGTCATTGTTTTTTAATGAGGAAAAGTGTCCCGTTTCAGTGACAACCATGTTCTAAACTAGTACTGAAAGTTGCCACCATAATTCACACAAGGCATCATGGGGCCTAGGAATAAGGTGGATAAATTTAAGAAAAATATATGAAGCAATTACTTTCCGCAAGCTTGCACACAAACAACGCGCGTGACCGTCATCCGTGCAAAGTTGAGAAGCTCCCTGCCCACACGAGCTTTCCAGTCAGTCACCAGGCAGAGTGTCTCACTAGCGTGACTGTCCGAGAGAAACACAAGTTTATTAAAGTACTTTAAATGCGGAAAAAAATCAGAACAGGTATGTAAGCACTAGCATTTATCATGGTTTTAACCCGCTGGAAACAGGAGCAGTAATGGAAGAGTCGCTTAGCTAAGAGATGTGGTTAGAGTTCATATGCAGCCAGCTTCATATGGAGGGAAGGGCAAGGGGGACTACTGAATTGCTGAGGATATAGTTTACCAGCCACTACAATATTAAGTTATGTTCCCTATTATGTATCTGGCAAGCTAAGACGACCAAAATTCACGAAGTTAATGACTTTAATCTGTCAGCAGCCTTCAAACAAACTAAATGTGCCAACATTTGGATTTCAAAATAAGGGAGGTTTTTCCTGTTGTCTGGGTGGTGAGATTTCTAAAAAAAAAAAACAAAAAAAAAAAAAACCAACCTATAAATAGAAAGAAATATTATAACAGAAATAATGGCATCCTTGGTCATTTAAGTTAATTTATTTCATTAAATACAATTTTTTTTTCTTTGTAATCAGAGTTACAGTAAATTATTGTTCTGTTCTGACTGCAAAGTTATGGTCAAAAATGTAAATTGTTATAAGGAAAAAGTAAAAAAAAATTACCACAGTCTGTTTCAAATTTATTTAAAAGGCAGTAACTTTATTTAAAAAAACAAACAAAAATAAGCCATAAAATAATCCAAATTTTTAATAAAGTTTCAAATGTACAAGAAAAGTCAATTTTACAAGAAGAAATTACAAATTTGAGGAACATGGTTTCAAATATAGATAAATTTACAGAGAAAAGTAGAAAACTATAAGAAAATTGTTATAAATTTTCGAGAAAACCTCAAACCTTCAAGACTGAAGTCATTACTCAAGTTTTTAAGTGGGTCCTCTTTGTACCCTTAACTAGAAATTTTTGGTTGTCTGCTTTTAATTATTAATTTCAAAGCACTGCTTTTACATGAGTAGAATTTCTGGTTACTGTACCCACCTCGGATCATATAATTTAAGTATGCATGTGAACGAGTAGCACGGTGAAGCGAGATCTGAGGCAAGGAAAACGGCCAAGGTCTTCAATTCCAAATTTCCATTTTTATTATAACTCACAAGTAAAAGTCCAGATATCCGACACAATTCTTCAACTCTGCTTCACAGCAATGATCGACGATCTCTCTCTCAGTGAACTCTACTCAACTCCACGTCACAATAATCACACCTGTTTTATACTAACATCAGTAATTAGGGCTGATTAGCCCCTACCATAATCCCAGGCAAAATAACAAATCTTCCATCATTTACACAATACCCACTAGTTATAAAATACATAAATATTTTCCCCACTATACAATATAAATAACATAATAAATAACAATCAATGACAACAATAATAATATAAATAGTCCAATAAATAGTTCAAAATCCTTATTTACAAAACTAAACCACCCCTCTAACTTACCATAGATGTTTCCTTCCTGCTGGTGTCCTATAAAAGGCCTTCAACTCCCTGAAGGAGTCTTTTGCCTGGACACCCACAGGAAGCATATTGGCAAAGGTATGTGCAATAACTTATTATCCATCATTTTACCCAAATACTTAACCCTACAATTATCTCCCAAGGCATTCAAATTAAACAAAGACAGATCACAAATAAATGTGTGTACTTTAACAAATAATAACATTTACCATTACAAAAATAACATAATCACACACAAACAATAAATCATAATAGTGGTGACATCCCATCGTCATATTTCCTCCCCCCTTTCCCGAGAGCACAGTACTCTAGGAGTCATGTACTCGTGAGAGGCTATCAGCCACAAGGTTGGTTTTCCCTGCCACATACCGAACAGTAAAATTATATGGTTGGAGGGACACATACCACCCTGTGAGACGACTATTTACATCCTTCATTCTGTCCAACCACTGTAGAGCCCGATGATCTGTCTCCAGTATAAAATGACGCCCTAGTAAATAATACTTAAGGGACCCTATTGCCCATTTCAGGGCAAGACATTCCTTTTCTACCGTAGAATATCTTGTCTCCCGGTCCAACAACTTACGGCTCAAGAACAGTACTGGGTGTCTCTCTCCCTTCTCCTCCTGGAGAAGTACTGCTCCAATGCCAACCCCTGAAGCATCAGTCTGTAAAATGAATGGGCGAGCAAAGTCTGGGCTGTAGAGAGCCTTCTCCCCAGAAATAGCCCTCTTCATAGGGATGAGAATCCTCCGCGGATCCGAGGAATTCCTCGGATTTGATCATGTCTAGGGTCATTCTCGTGAATCGTCTAAATTCGAGGAGAAAATTTTAGGGGGGGGGGGGGTCTGGCGGCAAGTCGTATTTTCGATCGGCTGTGAAAATCCACCGCGCAGAATGCGCTACCCAGCAAGATCAGTAATGTAATGTAACAAGGCCTCTGATAGGCTGATACTTATTGAAGCAGCCAATCGGCGATGTTGTTAGATTTCCTATGTCATATCCGGATAACACGCGGAGCGAAATGCAAGTGGCGGATGGTTCAATCAGTTCAGTCAACTGAGTTTTCCCGATTTCGTCAAAATGGTGAACCTAAAACTCACGAAAGACAACAAAGCAAGAATTTTAGAAATCAACAAAAGGATAAAGAACAAGTTTCGTTGGGAATGGCTCGAAAAAACTGTGTCAATGACTGTAAAGATCGGTAAAAATACCGAAGTTGTGGTTGAAAAAATGGCCGACTTCATAGCGAAATGCGAAGTACCAGGGAAAGCCCAGTGTGTTTATTGCAACGATTTCTTGAGTTATGGATCTCGTGGTTGTGTTGCCTTAGTTGAGCACTGTTCAAAACAGAAACATCTCAAAATTGTGGCTACAAGGAGATCGAACTACTCACTCGGTGCTGCGTTCAAAACGATCGATGGACACGGTTAAACTCGGATGCCAGTCAATCAAAGTTCATCACAGTCGCCCCCGATTACAGCAGTTAGTGATCGGAAGACGCATTCCGAGGTAAGATTTTTTTTTCTCGTTTAAGTAATGTACTTGAGAATTTTCGCGTAATGAATTTGTTATGAAATAGCATGTGTAAGTTGTGATGGCATGCCATCACAACTTACTGCATCACAGCATTACACAATGCTGTTCTTCAACCCTTTGCAGCATCTTCATGGGGTTGGTCTCATTTAAAAGAAAATACTCTCAATTTTTTGGCAAAACAGTCATAATCTCTCTAAGTGCTCCTGCCACTGAGTAACAGGAAAGTTCACCTGGGTGTTTTTTAGATACAGATGCTTGCAGATAACATACAGCTGTCAGATACTGGCTGGAAAACACAACAGAAATGTATGAACAAAGTGTTTTCAAGCTCAGGTCAAAATTTTGTAAAAATACCACAAAAAATGAATATATATTACACAGCTTTTTTCTGAGGGTGTAACAAGGCTGTGTCTGTACTGGAAGACCGGAAATACAGCTTCTTTTTTTTTTCAGTGCGCACTGAGATGCAGAGACTTGACCGCCCGCTGAATTCACAAGAGTTCAAGGGGTTAAAATATACTGATATGCAACTTTTTTATATTCCTAGTAACACTAACAAATGCACACATTAATAAATCAAAATGTTTGCAGAATGCCAGTATATTTTAATAAATGGGTGATGGACTTGGTGATGGAATTTTGTTAATATTTATAATTTATTTTACTTGGTTAAATTATTTTGTCTGTTCTAGAACTATGTAAATGTAATTCTGTGTCAGTTCTAAACATATTAGATAGTAGTAAAATATAATTTAGTATTATTACATCAACATACTATTCAGATATCATAAATTTAATACATATGTACTGTGTTTCACTTTATTTTGTGGTTGAAAAAATGGCCGACTTCATAGCGAAATGCAAAGTACCAGGGAAAGTGACACTGAATCAAAACAGTATTGAACATGATTACACATGTGATGCAGCAGCAGATTAAAAAGATAAACTATAAATGCATTTGTACTTACTTCTAACTTTAAATATAAGACCACATTTGAGCATTCTAAAACACCAGATTTTGTTAGCTTCGGGGGGGCATTGCCCCCCAGACCCCCCACCAAGGCTCCGCCTTGGATCCGACTTGGGGGCCTGCATCCCCCAAGACCCCCGGCTAAGTTTCCTCTTTTTTTCCAAAACCCCATTCTCATCCCTGTCTTCAGATCCTCAAACGCTCTGTCACACTCCTCTGTCCATTTTACCTTATTTGGCGCTGAAGCCTTAGTGAGGTCAGTTAACACTGCTGCTCTTTCAGCAAAGTGGGGGATGAACTTGCTATACCATCCCACCATTCCCAAGAATGATCGCACTCTCTTCTTAGTGGTGGGTACAGGGTAGGTCCGAATGGCATCCACTTTACCTACTCGTGGTCTAATGACCCCCTGACCAAACACATGTCCCAGGTACTCCACCTGCTGCTGTCCGAACGCGCATTTGCGTGGGTTGATTGTCAGTCCAGCCCTCTTAATCAGCTGAAGGACCTGCCCAAGGTGTACCACATGTTCTTCCCAGGTCTGACTATAGATGACCACGTCATCCAGATAGGCAGCCGCAAAGTTTGATACCCTCCTTAATATTTGGTCCATCAGCCGCTGAAACGTTGCAGGTGCCCCCTGAAGGCCAAATGGCATGACCCTAAAATGGAAACTGCCATAAGGTGTTTTAAAGGCTGTAAGTTCCTTTATTTCTGGTGCCAATGCCACCTGCCAATACCCCTTACTTAGGTCCAAAGTAGAAATAAATCTAGCCTTGCCTACTTTCTCTAATAATTCATCGATCCGGGGCATGGGGTATGACTCAAATTTAGATACTGAATTGAGGTATCTAAAATCAATACAAAATCTTAATGAGCCATCCTTTTTTGGAACCAGCACAATCGGGCTACACCACTCACTGGCTGACTCCTCAGTCACTCCCAGCTGCAACATCAAATCAATTTCATTTTTCATTTTTGGTACCAATCGTTCCGGGATCCTATATGATTTTCTACGTGGAACAGCTTCCTCTTTCAAATGAACCTTATGATGTACCAATGTGGTGAAACCCAGTCTCTCTTGAAACAAATCTGGATCCAACAATGTCTCTAACTCTCTCCGCTGATCCACCTGCAAATGAGACAGTTGAAATGAACAAGGCTCTGACACATTTGTGGGAAAGGATTGTTCCTTCTCCTCATCCACTTCCGTCGCACAGATCAAGAGATGCTGTGTCTCCTGAAGAGCAGGTTGCTGCTGCTGATGGCCAGGCTGCTGAAACTCTTTCAATAAGTTAATATGGAAGGTCTGATATTTCACCTTCCTGTCAGGCATATATAGTTCATATGTCACTGAACTTAGTTTTTTAGAGATTTCATATGGCCCCTGCCATCGAGCCAACAGCTTACTGTCACACGAGGGCAGCAATAACAAAACTTGTTGTCCTGGGTGAAAAACCCTTTTTCTGGCCTTCTTGTCATACCAAGTTTTTTGTTTGGCCTGCGCCGTTCTCATGTGTTCCTGAGCCAAAGCAGTCATTCGATCCAGTTTTTCTCTCATTTTAATCACATAAGAGACCACATTGTCCTGATCACTCGGTGGACTCTCCCAGTGCTCCTTTAATAAGTCCAGTGGGCCCCTCACCTGACGACCATAAAGCAGTTCAAAAGGTGAGAACCCTGTTGAAGCCTGGGGCACCTCCCGGTAAGCAAACAGTAAATAGGGTATCCATTGATCCCAATCTGAGCCCGTTTCAGAAACAAATTTCCGCAGCATATTTTTAAGAGTCTGATTGAATCGCTCCACTAGTCCATCAGTCTGAGGGTGATAAGGGGTAGTCTTAATGCCCTTAATCCCCAACAGCTTATACACTTGCTGCAACAGTTTTGAAAAAAAATTTGTTCCACAGTCTGTTAGAACTTCTCTGGGTATGCCTACCCTTGAAAACAACTGGATAAGGCAGTTGGCAACCTGCCTAGCCTTGATAGATTTCAAGGGAAAGGCTTCTGGGTACCGAGTAGTGTAGTCACAAATTACCAGAATGTATTTATTACCAGAGGAGCTTCTCTCTAGGGGGCCAACTACATCCATCCCTATTCTATCAAAAGGTGTTCCAATGATTGGTAATGGTTGCAGTTGGGCACGGGCTTCTTCCCTAGATGATGTAATCTGACATACTGAGCATGTCGTGCAGAAGTCATTTACCTGGGTATACATTCCCGGCCACACAAACCTTCTAGCAATTCTCTGCAGAGTTTTTTGAAATGCTAGATGACCTGCCCAAGGAATAACATGTCCCAGTTCCATAATTTTTGGTGTGAGGTCCTGTGGCAAAGCTATGGCCATAACTTCACCTTGTTGCTGGTACAAAATGCCCTTTTTTATGACATACATGGCCTCAGCCAAACAATCCATTCTACCCTGTTTCACACCCTCAATCTCCGAGACTTTATCAAACCAAGGTTTAAGTGTTGGGTCAGCCTTCTGCAATGTAGCTATGTCAGGAGGGATGTCAAACTCTACTGACTGGCTTAATTGTGGTGTTTCTTCACCCAGGTTCTTTACAGAAGCTAACACCTTATCTCTTCTCTTCTGAGCCTTGGATTTGGGTTGCTTAATAGGGCCTGCCTCTATCTCAGAATCATAGAATGGTAACTCCTGAAGAGTATTGGCAGCCCTCTGTGCTCTCTGTGCCCTGGTTGTCACTATACTACAATTTTTTACCACAGGTGTGTTTACTCTCTGCTCAACAGCGCCACCTGCCTGTCTCTCCTCCATTTGTTCCTCTCTAACCTGTTGTATGATGTCCAACAAAGTTGGAACATCGTTGCCAAGAATAACGGGATACGGCAAATCAGGCACAAGAGCTACAGGAAGGAGATAAGTTTGACCCCCTACTGTTAAATAAACCTCAGCGGTCGGGTACAATTTCTTATCCCCATGGACACAACTGATATTTATTCCCGAGTCATTCCACAAATCCCTAGGGACCAAACTAGGTAGCACAACTGTTTGAAAACAACCAGAATCTAACAGGGCCTCTTCACACTGACCATTAAGCAACACTTTTGTTTTATAAACTCCATTATGCACTGAGGCTGAAAAAGTGGGTCTAGGAACTGAGCACAACAATGACGATTTCTCATTCTTTATGGCAGGGCATGAATATTGGGTGTGACCGATTTTATTGCACTGATAGCAGCGTATATCTTTACTTGCAACATGTGACTTTTTGCTATCATCAAATCTGCTATTCGTGATCTGACTGGGCCTGGAATACAACTTATTTCAAGCTGGACCACCCCTTTCACCCTCATTAAACTCACTCCGTGTGGTGAAAGATCTGTCACGGCCAAGAGTAGTTCTCCTGCTCCCAGACCTGGCTGACAGAAAAACCTCCGCCAGACGAGCAGCGTCCTCTGCAGTCTTCGGGTCCCGCTCTTGTATCCAGACTCCCAGTTCCGGATTCACCATCCTTAGAAATTGTTCCAAAATCAGTAATTCAGCAATGTCTTTTACTGATAAAGTCTCTGGTTTCACCCATTTATAAAACAAGTCTTTCAGACGTACATATAGTTCCCGAGGGGTTTCGTCCTTATGAATGTCCAGGGACCGAAACCGCCTCCTTTATTTGTCAGATGTGATTTCATATTTATTCAAAATAGCTTCTTTCACTTTCTCATAATTATCCGTGTCTGTGATGTCCATCAGAACATATGCGCTTCGCGCTTTACCTGTGAGTAGAGAAGCCAGATGAATAGCCCACTCCTCTTTGCGCCAGCGGCAGACTGTAGCAATCCTCTCAAATGACGCTAGGTAGTGCTTGATGTCATCCTCGGGAGAGAGAGGGTTCAGCCTGGGCTCGTGATGCGTTCGTGGCGTCCTTGGCTGCACCTGCAGCAGCAAATCATCCTCTCGCGAGCCGACCCGACTGGCCGTTACCCTAGGATCCTCCCTCGAAGTGCCCTCGCCACCACTACGCTCAGCCCGGCTCCCATAGTCCTCCCTCAATTTCACCACCTGCGACTCCATCCGATGAATATGATTCTCTACCGCCTGCCATTTTTGCTCCTGACGAGCGGCTTCTTCCTCCATCTGTCGATCCCTGAGAGTCAGCGAACGCACCAAAGATTTCACCAGGCACGTGAGCTCCTCGAGCTCGCCCAGTCCGCTGACTCCCGGGTCCTCAGCCGCCATACCTGTGTCCAGGTCAGACTGCTCCTCTTGCCTCACCTTTCTTCTCGCCATGGGTCCTTCCGTCCACCGAACGCCACGGCGTCCACAGGCCAGACCACCGCTGCCACCAAATGTGAACAAGTAGCACGGTGAAGCGAGATCTGAGGCAAGGAAAACGGCCAAGGTCTTCAATTCCAAATTTCCATTTTTATTATAACTCACAAGTAAAAGTCCAGATATCCGACACAATTCTTCAACTCTGCTTCACAGCAATGATCGACGATCTCTCTCTCAGTGAACTCTACTCAACTCCACGTCACAATAATCACACCTGTTTTATACTAACATCAGTAATTAGGGCTGATTAGCCCCTACCATAATCCCAGGCAAAATAACAAATCTTTCATCATTTACACAATACCCACTAGTTCTAAAATACATAAATATTTTCCCCACTATACAATATAAATAACATAATAAATAACAATGACAACAATAATAATATAAATAGTCCAATAAATAGTTCAAAATCCTTATTTACAAAACTAAACCACCCCTCTAACTTACCATAGATGTTTCCTTCCTGCTGGTGTCCTATAAAAGGCCTTCAACTCCCTGAAGGAGTCTTTTGCCTGGACACCCACAGGAAGCATATTGGCAAAGGTATGTGCAATAACTTATTATCCATCATTTTACCCAAATACTTAACCCTACAATTATCTCCCAAGGCATTCAAATTAAACAAAGACAGATCACAAATAAATGTATGTACTTTAACAAATAATAACATTTACCATTACAAAAATAACATAATCACACACAAACAATAAATCATAATAGTGGTGACATCCCATCGTCACAATGCATGAGTACATTACTATTATGAATGGGGTTTTTTTTCCCCGTTCCCTTGTCTCTCAATGGGAAAAAAAAGAAACACTAGAATAAAAATATAAAAAATACGCATATTTTTGTCATTTATGTAAACCTTGACAAAAAAAATCCTGCAAGACAAAACGTGACACTTGATATTTTCTAACCTGTTTGTATACCACCATAGACAGAGAGAGAACCTGAATTAGACAGAGTTCAGAGAGGGCAAGATGAGACAGAAGAGAGGAGCCAAGGAGAGGAAAGTGTTCAGGCAGAGGGTCCAGGAGAGGTGAGAGCAAAGGAATGAGAGAAGGATAACACCACTAAAAAGTCTAAACACAGGACGTCGGGGTGGGACTCCAACTGGCCCAGTATTCCAATATTCAAGCCTCGGTGGTACAATACTTCAAGTGGTAAGTTCCATATGCAAAGTTACTGTGCAAAATTTAAAAAAGAAATAAAAAATGTAAAATTAACATATTCCGGTAACAATCGTGTCATATGTTTACCTCCCCCCCCCGGGAAAATATGTTGCCACCACGCCAAGGTCTTAAAGCCAGAAGAAACACTGCATTGTGTACGTGGTAAAGCTGAGCGGCAAGCTAGCATGCTACAACGTCAGCTGTTACAGTGTCTCGGCAGAAGGCATCCCACATCATGCACAGCCAGTGCACCCGAGACAAGGTATGTGATTGAGATAAAATTAAGATGAATAGAATGTAGTCAGCTACGCTAATTATGCTTATATGACCAAAGAACATTTAGCCACCGCAGCTATGCTGCATGTCCACTGGTCCGGATTTTTCGGAAAGGAATCCGCATACTGCAACCTCTGAGACACGGAAAAGGGGCGTGTAGCGTAGTTCTCTGCTAGGCGGAGTCAAGCAATATGAGAGGAAATACTGGAATAGTCATTATTAACCATGAGCAGATTGTTTTTAATAGTGCTGGTATATTTGCACTACAAAAGCGACGTCGTCGTCTTGTCGTCGTCTCCGCCGGCAAGAAAGTTCCGCAAATGTTGGTCAATGCGAGCTTCTTTAAAAAAAAAAAAAAAAAAGTATCAAGATTACTCGAGTAATCGTCGATTAGAGTGGGTGATTACCCAAGCCGTAAAATAGTTATTAGCTGCAGCCCTAATTTGAAATCAGCCAATCCACTTTCTGGAAAATAGTCTACAAGTGAAGGGCATTCAGAACAACTGCCAACATGCCCAGATCTGGCCGTCCAAGCAAGTTCACCCTGAGAGCAGACTGCAAGATGCTAAAAGAAGTCTCCAAAAACCCTAAAATGTCATCATGGGACCTATGGCAGGCTCTTGCTACTGTTGATATGAAAGTGCATGCCTCTACAATCAGAAAGAGACCGCACAAGTTTAACTTGCATGCAAATTAGGTTAATTGGCATCAAATTGGGGATTCTAAATTGTCCTTAGGTCTGACTGTGAGAGTGAATGGTTGTCTGTCTCTCTGTGTTGGCCCTGCGATGGACTGGCGATCTGTCCAGGGTGTACCCTGCCTGTCGCCCAAAGATGCTGGGATAGGCTCTAGCCCCCCCGTGACCCGAAAAAGATTTATCGGAAGAAGATGGATGGATGGATGGGTGGGAGTCATGCAAGGTGGAAACCTTTGCTCTGTAAGAGAAACATGAAGACCAGGCTGTAGTTTTCCAGAGAGAATGTAAACAAAGACCAGGGGCCTCATGTGCAGACTTGCATGGATTTTCTACTAAAATATGATGTATGTTTAAATCAAGAAAACGCTGTAAGCAAAAAAAAATTGAGATGTAGGCAGCTACGTACACAGGAATCCAAGCACATTTCCTTTGTACATCCCAATCTACTTGAAATTAAACGCACATGAGGAAATGCTGAACTCCTCCCTTGACATGTCTCCATTTGAATATGCAATTAGATACAACTAGATAAGCACTCATAGAGCGCATACCTCCGCCAAGGCTCCTTCCGTTTCTCATGGATCACCTCCAAAATGTAATGGGTTTGTGTGTAGGCCTATAGCCACTTGTGGTGAAAATTGCATCAAAGTCTGTACATCATTTTGTAGTATTGTTGCTAACACACTGTGAGAAGATAAGAGCCTTGGCTGAGGTATGCATTCTCACATCATCACCAAAATATAATGGGTTCCTCTGTAGCCCAAGAACCACCTCTGGTGAAAATTTCATCCAAATCCATCCAGTAGTTTTTGTGTAATCCTACTGCACACATACAAACAAAGACCTTGGTGGAGGTATACACTCTCAGATCATCACCAAAATTTAATCATCTGTTCCCCACGCCATTGCACACCTTTCCTGAAAATTTCATCAAAATGTGTTCATAACTTTTGGAGTATTGTTGCTAACGCACTGTGAGAAGATAAGAACCTTGGCTGAGGTATGCATTCTCAGATCATCACCAAAATATAATCATCTGTTCCCCGTGCCATTACACACCTTTCCTGAAAATTTCATCAAAATCCGTTCATAACTTTTGGAGTATTGTTGCTAACAACACACTGTGAGAAGATAAGAGCCTTGGCTGAGGTATGCATTCTCAGATCATCACCAAAATATAATGGGTTCCTCTGTAGCCCAAGAACCACCTCTGGTGAAAATTTCATCCAAATCCATTCAGTAGTTTTTGTGTAATCCTGCTGCAAGCTGTGTAATCCTGCTGCAAGGGCTTTGCTGCAAGCAAAGCCCTTGGTGGAGGTATGCACTCTCAGATCATCACCAAAATCTAATCATCTGTTCCCCGTGCCATTACACACCTTTCCTGAAAATTTCATCAAAATACGTTCATAACGTTTTGAGTTATGTTGGTAAAAGACAGACAAACAGACAAACAAACAAACCCCGATAAAATCATTACCTCCTTGGCAGAGGTAAATATGCAAATAGATATGTACAAGCACTGCACATTTGATTCTCCTGTATCCACGATCAGAAATATTGGATTTAAGGGAATTTCATGGACTGTGAGTTGGAGGTGCTCCTGAATGAGGTAGAGGCACGTAAAAATGTTTTGTTTGGCACACTGTCCTCCGGCATTAGCACCGGATGCAGGTAATTCAATAGCCTGCTCACAGCCCTGTAAGATTAGTTTACTGTTTTCCTTTATTCAGACAGGGATAAGAAGGAGATGTTTATTTAACCTTGACATGTTTCGACTGACGTCTGCAGTCGTCCTCAGAAGCGTCAGCTGATCGCTGTGATTTGTGACCAGCCAGCTGGATCAGCTCAACAGTAATGAAAAAGAAGACAATATGAACCTATTTGGTGGGTAGCCACGGTCACCTGTCAGTTGAAAGCAGATCATATTAGACTCAACAAGTACATATTTTATGTCCAAAATGCAAATCTCATCCTTTATAATTATGTACAACTTACATGGATTACACACACTACAAAATGAATGAAGTGTGCCGAGGAAAGGGTGAGACTGTTGCATGTCAAACTTTACGCATGTGTTTATTGATGTATCTACTGTACACACAAGGCAATTGGGGGCTTGGTAGAATGCTGTGAAACTGTAGTTTAATCAGCAACAAAAGAAAGTCACTTACTCAGACCACTGAGTTGTAATGAAGCCTTGAAGACGGGGTGATATTTGGGGGTGCACAGGCGCATTGCGCATAAGGTGGGATAGATAGATAGATGTACTTTATTGATCCCAAACTGGGAAATTACAGTGCAACAGCAGCATAACACTAGGCAACCAAACAACAGAAACACATGCATGACAGACAAAGGGATTACCCATGGAAAGTAAAACTAACACTACTATAAAAACCTATGTACATCATAGCTGAATATATGGTGACCCATATCAACACATGAATCATACCCACTGCACAATGCAGGACTATCAGGAGCAGAGTGAAATGTGAGGTACCAGTTAGACTGTAAGGTGCAGTATGGCAGCATAGTTATGACCAAAATACAACATCATAGTGAGTTATTGCACAGTGAAATGGCATGCGGCAGGAAAGATTTCCTGTACCTGGCTGTTCGACAGCAAAGCTGTAGTAGTCTACTAGAGAAAGTGCTCCGCTGTCTGTCCAGTGTGTGGTGGAGGGAGTGATCGGGATTGTCCATGATGGATCGCAGTTTATTTAGTGTTCTCCTCTCCACCACTGTCTCAAAGGTCTCAGGCCTGAGACCAATTACAGAGCCAGCCCTCTTGATAATCTTGTCACGTCTGTTGGTATCTCTGGCCCTGATACTGCTACCCCAACAGACAACAGCAAAGAAGATAGCGCTGGAGACAACGGTCTGGTAGAAAAGCTCTAGCATCCTGCTGCACACGTTGAAGGATCTCAGCTTCCTCAGGAAGTAGAGTCTGCTCATCCCCTTCTTGTGCGCAGCATCAGTGTTGGATCTCCAGTCCAGCCCATTGCTGATCCTGACACCCAGATATTTGTAGTCCTCAACCACTCCCCCATCCTCCCCCCTAATCTGCAATGGCTGAGAAGGTGTCCTCTTCTTCCTGGGTTATTTAGGACAATTAACATGAATTTACTCACCAAGAAGCCACTCATCTGTACAGGGCCAGCTTGTAGTTTGTTTCCATCAATGCTGTACATTAGAATCATTAGGAAAACCAGCTCTCACTGCAAATTGCACTTTGATGTTGGCCTGTTGAACTGCATTGTATGAGAATATGATGTACCTGGGTGACAGACAGATAATGCCATCCCATACAGCTGGCATAGCTCGGCTCAGGGTTGACTGGAAAATTCCAAATCAGTCTGCCAGCTCCCTCTGGAATGCCCCTGTTGCCATGAACCCCAGTGTTGTCAGCACCTGCACTGGGAAGGGCAGCGCATGGCTTCTCGCCATGCCGCGTTCCAAGAGTGGCCATAGCTCTGAGCACAGTTCCAAATCGACTGCCCGTGGAAAACTAAACTGCCCGAAAAGCCAGTTATCATCCTAAGCCAGAAAAGCTTCTGTGTCTAAATACCCTGTCTCTTCTCACTACACAATTTACAATATCCTCTAATAATGCTAATGCCATTGTTGTTAGAGGCATTTTCTGCACTTCTTTGCGCTTGCTTTTATATCCACTCATCTAATTGCGCACAGTTGGATGTTTGCTCATCATGTGTCTCTGGTGTGTACAACCATTTTCACGTCATTATCAGTCTCCCAACATCACAAGGACCAATAACAGTAGAAACGTACGTATGCCAGCCATGAAGTTGCCGTGGGGCTGCACATAGTTCCACAGTCATTTCATTCTTGATACATCTGAAATTTTCCATGGAAAAGGACATACACCATGTTTTTGTGTGCAAGTACCCTTTGTACATGAGGCCCGAGGACTTCTGGAATAATGTCATTTGGACAGATGAGTCTAAAATTGAATTATTTGGATACCAGAACAGAGGACGTGTTTGACATAGACCAAATACAGCATTCCAGGAAAAGAACCTCATACCAACTGTGAAGCATGGAGGTGGAAGTGTCATGGTTTGGGGATGCTTTGCTGCAGCAGGACTTGGGTAGCTCACCATCATAGAATCCACCATGAATTCTACCGTGTATCAGAGGGTGCTTGAGGACCACGTGAGACCATATGTAAAAAGTTAAAGTTAAAGCGGATCTGGACCCTGCAACATGACAATGACCCAAAACATACCAGTAAATCCACCAAGGACTGGCTAAAAACTAAGAAATGGGGAGTTCTGGAATGGCCGAGTCAAAGTCCAGATCTTAATCACATTGAGATGCTGTGGGGTGACTTGAAACAGGATGCACATGCAAGAAACCCCTCAAACATCTTACAGGTGAAACAATTCTGCTTTGAGGAGTGAGACAAACTTTACTCAGACCGATTTCAGAGACTGGTAGATGGCTATAAGAAGCATCTCACTGAAATTATTTCAGCCAAAGAGGGTAACGCTAGCTATTAGGCAGTAGAGTGTCCTAACGTTTTCCTCAGTTAGAATACGCATTTTTGTTGATATCTTTTAACGAGTAAAACAAGGTTAACTTTTATTTACCTGCAGTCAAATCACCTTCTTTTCCAGAGATACAGTGGTATAAAAAGTGTTTGCCCCCTTCGTGATTTCTCTTTTTTTTTTTGTATGTTTGTCACACTTAAATGTTTCAGATCATCAAACGATTTAAATATTAGACAAAGATGACACAAGTAAACGCAAAATGCAGTTTTTAAATGAAGGTTTTTATTATTAAGGGTAAAAAAAATCCAAACCTACATGGCCCTGTGTGAAAAAGTGATTGCCCCCTAAATCTAATAACTGGTTGGGCCACCCTTAGCAGCAACAACTGCAATCAAGCATTTGCGATAACTGGCAATGAGTCTTTTACAGTGCTGTGGAGGAATTTTGGCATACTAATCTTTGCAGAATTGTTGTAATTCAACTACATTGGAGGGTTTTTGAGCATGAACCGCCTTTTTAAGGTCATGCCACAGCATCTCAATCGGATTCAGGTCAGGACGAGGCCACTCCAAAGTCTTGATTTTGTCTTTCTTAAACCATTCAAAGATGGACTTGCTGGTGTGTCAGCAGAATTCATGGTTCCATTTACCACAGCAAGTCTTCCAGGTCCTGAAGCAGCGAAACAGCCCCAGACCATCACACTACCACCACCATATTTTACTGTTGGTATGATGTTCCTTTTCTGAAATGATGCGTTACTTTTACGCCAGATGTAATGGAGCACACACCTTCCAAAAAGTTCAACTTTTGTCTCGTCAGTCCACAGAGTATTTTCCCAAAAGTCTTGGGGATCATCAAGACGTTTTCTAGTAAAACTGAAACGAGCCTTCATGTTCATTTTGCTCAGCAGTGGTTTTTGTCTTGGAACTCTGCCATGCAGGCCACTTCTGCCCAGTCTCTTTCTTATGGTGGAGTCATGAACATTGACCTTAACTGATGCAAATGAGGCCTGCAGTTCTTTGGATGTTGTTGTGGGGTCTTTTGTGACCTCTTGGATGAGTCGTCGCTGCACTCTTGGGGTAATTTTGGTGGGCCGGCCACTCCTGGGAAGTTTCACCACTGTAACATGTTTTCGCCATTTATGGATAATGGCTCTCACTGTGGTTCGCTGGGGTCCCAAAGCTTAGAAATGGCTTTATAACCTTTTCCAGACTGATAGATCTCAATTATTTTGTTTCTCATTTGTTTCTGAATTTCTTTGGTTCGCAACATGATGTCTAGCTTTTGAGGATCTTTTGGTCTACTTCACTTTGTCAGGCAGGTCCTGTTTAAGTGATTTCTTGATTGAGAACAGGTGTGGGAGTTATCAGGCCAGGGTGTGGCTGGAGAAATTGAACTCAGCTTTCCAAAGATGTGATAAACCACAGTTAATTTATGTTTTAAGGGTAAGGGGGGGGGGGCACTTTTTCACATAGAGCCACGTAAGTTTGGATTTTTTTACCCTTAATAATAAACATCTTCATTTAGAAACTGCATTTTGTGTTTACTTGTGTTATCTTTGTCTAATATTTAAATTTGTTTGATGATCTGAAACATTTAAGTGTGACAAACATCCAAAAACATGAGAAATCAGGAAGGGGCAAACACTTTTTCACAACTCTGTGTGTGTGTGTGTGTGTGTGTGAGAGAGAGAGAGAGAGAGAGAGAGAGAGAGAGAGAGAGAGAGAGAGAGAAAACTACTGTGGCAAGTCCTGAAGAGATTTGGGTGTCCACCCAAGTTTCTCACCATCCTTGCGCAGTTCCATTCTGGGATGATGGCCCGAGTGGTAGAGGGAAGGCACAGCTCAGAACCTTTTGGAGTGCAAACCGGAGTGAGGCAAGGCTGTGTGCTGGCCCCAGTTCTCTTCAACATCTTTCTTGTCTGTGTAACAACTCTACGTAGGAGGGTGGAGAAGCAAGCTGGAGTTACCATTGACTTCAGGCTTGATGGTAACCTGTTCAACATCAGGAGGCTACAGGCAACTTCCAAGCTGACATCAGAGACCATCATTGAGCTACAATACGCCGATGACTGTGCCCTGGTTGCCCATACACCAGACGCTCTACAAAACATCCTCTCGGCAGCTGTAAATGCATACACCAGAATGGGACTGACAATCAACACCCAGAAGACAGAGGTACTCTGTCAGTCCAGTACTGACCCCCCACAAAACCCAATAACCCTCACAGCAGCAGGGCAACAGCTGCTCACAGTGCCCACATTCAAATACCTGGGGAGCATAATGTCTGACACCTGCTCAATGGATGACGAGATCCAGAACCGCCTCAAGCAAGCATCAGCATCTTTTGGTCGTCTAAGGAGAAGGGTTCTTCAGAACAGCAACCTCCAAACTCCACATCAAAGTGCTGGTCTACAGAGCTGTATGTATCACCACCTTACTGTATGGATGTGAGGCATGGACTGTTTACAGCCGCCATCTGAGAAGCTTGGAGACCTTCCATGTAAGATGTCGCCAGAAGATCCTTGGCATCATTTGGAAGGACAGAGTGCCGCACACAGAAGTGGTGGAGAGAGCTGGCAGCTGCAGTGTGGAGTCCATCATGGCCCAACATCAACTCAGGTGGTTGGGGCATGTCATCCAGATGCCCAGCCACAGACTCCCACGCAGAATCCTGTATGGTCAGTTACACCGTGGCCAACGCAGCGCTGGTGGGCAAAAGAAGCGCTTCAAAGACCAAATGAAGTCCATCCTGAAGAGATGTCGGATCAACCCCTCTTCACTGGAGGAACTCGCTTCCTGCCGAGACATCTGGCGCTTCCACTCCTCACAGGGAGTGGATTATATGGAGGAACAGCGCACACAACACTGGACAGCAAAGCGTGCAAAGAGGCATACTCGCCAAGTCCCCCCTGCTCCCCCCAGCACCTCCTTCACATGCCCGGTCTGTAACCGAATCTGCAGATCCAGGGTCGGACTATTCAAACACCAGCAGACTCACAAATAAAGAAGATGGTCATCATCGAATCGATGGACAACCAGAGAGAGAGAGGGGGAGAGAGAGAGAGAGAGACTTTGACTTTTCAAAAAAGGCTTTATTGCACATTTCAAAATTGCAGAAAGACCAATATCAGTTGTCCAAGTGTGTCACATCTCAAAAGTGCAAACATAACTCATCCCCCTGACCCACTGAACACAAAACATTCCCTACAGCCCATCTATTGATGAACGCCTCCAGATTGTCTACCATTTGATAGTAAGAGAACTCTACCCGGAGTCTGACTGTCAACAAGACCTTGAAAGTGGACACAGGATCCACATTGCCAGCATTGCTTGCCCGATTTTTCCTCGTCAGCCAGATGGCAAGCTTAGCAGTCCCAGATAGGAAGTTCATCAAAGTGTGGGCAGCCTTCCTTGCCACTTTGTACTTCGGACCGTAAATGAACAGACCAAAAGAGAATCGTTCACCCAAAGCCTGAAACCACTCATGCAAAATGTCAAAAAGTCCAGATAAACGAAAACAGTGGACAAACAAATGGTCGAGGGTCTCAACTTGGGAACAAAACAAACATTCCCCCCCCCCACAGTCGGATCAAGGTGTGCCCTGTATTTATTTGTGGCTATTGCCCCATGCACAATCCTCCACTGGAGATCTGCTGTGCGTTTCTCAATAGGTTGTTTGTACATGCACTGCCAGCTGCCTTTTGGGGAGACCCCTGGCCCCAAACAACCCACCCACCTCGACTCCGTGACATCCTTCAGAGAGCGCAGATTCAGAACCTTCACACAGATGTGATACACCGCCCTTGTCCCGACAAACTGGAACTTGCCCAGGCGAGGAATCCTGAAGGTCAGTAGGTGATCCTCTCCTCCCTGCCACTCCCCCACATCCGGAGTTATGGAAATTGCAGGAAAGGTGGACGCAGTGTCGTCATCCCATTGATTGGAAAGAGTGCGGTTCGTCGCAAACGCTCGAAGCGGCTGCGGCAGGGCGGCGCACACGTCCTCCACCACCCTTTGCAGCAGTCTGACAGATGTAATTTTTGCACTCCGCCTCAGTGTATCCATCGATGTGGTCGACATCCTCATAAGATGACCCAGCTTGGTACAGCGTGCCTCCCGCAAACAACTCCGCAGACTGGCAGACTGCAGCACCTCTGCTGCGATGAATCGATTGAAAAACAGTGGTTCTTCGAACAGCCACATGCCCGGCGCCTCGTCACGGAAGCGGGCCATGTTGAAGACTCGCCATGCATGCAAAACGGACGTGTAAAAAGCAGATAGTCCAGTAAGGTCCACCTCCCCAGATGTCACGAGGAAGAGCTGCTTATCATAGCCCAAGCGACCAACTCTCCTCAAAAGCAGCTTAGCAGTGTCCATCCAGCAGGGTCCGCATCCGTAAAGGAGTCGTTGTGCAGTTCGAAGCCTGAAGCTGGCGATCTTGGAATGTATGTCCACCAGGCCCTGTCCCCCCTTGGCCGCAGGCAGGTAGAGAACTGGCGCGCGGACCCAGTGGCGACCAGACCAAAAGAAGTCCACGATTGTCTTCTGAATCTCCTCCACGAGGCTCCTTGGCGGTGTCAAAGCCACCAGCCTATGCCAAAAAGCCGAGGCAACCAGATTATTCACGACCAGAACCCTGCCCCTATATGACAGCTGTGGTAGCAACCATTTCCATTTAGAAATGCGAGCACACACCTTGTCCTTAACACCCTCCCAGTTCTTTCGTTCAAAAGCCTCCGTACCCAGAAAAAACCCCAACACTTTGAGACCGGCCGTCCCCCACTGAAGGCCGCCAGGCAGGCGAGGGACGGCTTGACGCGACCAGTGGCCCACCAATTGACCCTCACTCTTGGCCCAATTAACCCGTGCAGAAGATGCCCTTTTATAAACTGTCAAAGTGTCCACCAGACGCTGCACATCCCCGTTGGAGGTGATGAAAACGTCGACGTCATCCGCATAAGCAGACAAGACAATCGGGCGGCCACAGCTTGATGGCCCCAGCAGAACCAGACCACCCAGCCGAGCGCGCAACCTGCACAGCAAAGACTCAATAGTCAAGCTGTACAGCTGACCCGAGAGTGGACACCCCTGGCGTATTCCCCGGTGTACAAGGATTGGCCGACTCAGTCCTGCCCCCACCTTCACCAAGCACTCAGCTCCAGTGTATAGCAGATTGACCCACCTCAAAAACATATTTCCAAAACCAAACCCCCTCAGGGTAGAAAACAAATAAGAATGGTCAACCCTATCAAAGGCTTTTTCCTGGCCCAAAGACACAATTCCCAACTGTAAGTCATGACATTTACTGAGCTGGAGAACGTCACATATGAGAAAAACATTGTCCATAATGTTCCGGTCAGGAATACAGTATGTTTGATCCCTATCCACAATCAAACCCAAGACAGTGTTCAGTCTGTTTGCCAGGGCCCTGGAAAGCACCTTGTAGTCCGTGCAAAGAAGAGCCACAGGCCTCCAGTTTTTCAGCAGGGCCAAGTCCCCCTGCTTTGGCAACAGAGACAGCACTGCACGGCGACATGAGACAGGTAACGTTCCTTCCCTGTAACAGGCCATCAGAACGTTATAGAAGTCTGGTCCAACAACATTCCAAAAATGCTTAAAAAATTCTGAAGAAAGGCCATCCAGTCCAGGCGCGTGTCCCAGCGCCAGCTGATTCACAGCCACAGTCAACTCATCCAATGTCAGGGCACAGTCCAGAGCGGCCCTGTCGTCCTGGCCAAGCACCGGAAGGGCCTCGAAGAGCTGATTTTGAGAGTCTTTGCAACTTGCAACACGTTCCCGCAGCAAACAGGGCCCCGTAGTAATCCACTGCATGGCGGCGCATCTCGGATGGGTCCGTAGTCAGGCGATCATCTGGGAGTGTCAAGCAAGCCATCAGCTTCTTTGTCGCAGTAGACTTTTCCAAATTGAAGAAGAAGGACGTTGGTGCATCCATGTCCTGCAGGCGAGTGAAGCGCGACCTCACTAGCGCCCCCTCCACTCTGCCCTGCAAGAATGTGCGCAGGGCCGATCTCTTCTCCTGCAGCAAAGGACCAGCGGTAGAATCCCGACCCGTAACCAAGCTGGCCTCCAGCCTCTTTACAGCGTCCTCTAGTTCACTGACCTTGGCGTTGATGAGAGAGAGAGAGAGAGAGAGAGAGAGAGAGAGAGAGACTCTGACTTTTAAAAAAGGCTTTATTGTACATTCCAAAAATGCAAAAAGACCAATATCACTGGCCCAAGTGTGTCACATCTCAAAAGTGCAAACATAACTCATCCCCTTGACCCACAGAACACAAAACGTTCCCTACAGTCCAGCTATTGATGAATGCCTCCAAATTGTCCACCATTTGATAGTAAGAGAACTCCACCTGGAGTCTGACTTTCAACAAGACCTTGAAAGCAGACACAGGATCCACATTGCCAGTGTTGCTAGCCCGATTTTTCCTCGTCAGCCAGATGGCAAGTTTAGCAGTACCAGATAGGAAGTTCATCAAAGTGTAGCATCATCTCACTTTGGCTCAGCAACAATTATTCTTCTGCTTAAAGACATTTTTGTTTCATCCAGGAATAACGCAAAGAAATGGATTTTCTTCCCCCAGGCCACAGCTGAAATCCCCTTCTTTTGTTAAAACCAGCCTAAGGAATTTCCCCAATGTCCGGCTTCACTTTTATTGCCCCCATAAAACCTACACAGATCCACGACTCAGCTAATTTCCTTAAACTGTGGACATGCTGGATTTAAACAGTGAACTTTAAAGTACATTATTACAAACTCAATTCTAAACCTTCATTCTTTTCAGAACTATGAAAATGCAGATGGACTCTGATGTTTTTGATGTGGAAAATATGTGTGAAATGCATTAATCTGTGATTTTATATATATGCATGCTAATGTTTATATGAATGTTTATTCCTGCATGTTGATTTAGAAGCACTGCTTATAATTTATACTAATCACTAAAGTTATCTTAGTTTAATACATAAAGGGAAATATTAACTTCCAGTATGTATGAGTTTTGCCTCGATATCACATGTGACTCCAACAGCCAATCTCTGCATGACGACTCTTCATTCCAAAGCGCTCCAAACAATAGACTGTTTGTTCATTGGACTAAAAGTTCATCGAGCCCGCCCACGAAGGACGCTCATTGGCTGAGATTCCGGTCAGGCCGGAAACCCGCGAAACTCAACAGAGCTTATATAAAGGAGAGAGACTCTTTTTTTTTTTCTTTTTTCTGCTCCGGACTCTCTTTTCGCCTGCTCTTTTCGTCATCCCTTTTTTCTGATCTCCTCCATTGTCTACGCACAGCAAGGAAGAACAAAGGACCGTCTGAACACGCTTTTCTGAACACAGAGCAGATAACTCGTAATTTATGTAACTTTGTATTTTCTTTCTCTCTTAAATGCCTAGGAATTTCTTTGAGCTCAATTCTTAATCGGAGTTAAACTCCAATTTTTATTCATCACTTTTTCTTTATTAAACTTTCTGTAAAACCACCGTTTGTTTGATTTTAATGTAAACTTAATTTTGACTTTTCTTGACCAAGCACCCACCCGAAGCTACTATTTTTATCTAAAGTCCGAAAGTTTTTTTTTAATTTGAGATTGGATTAGATATCTTTAATTATTCCCGAAAACCTCTGCAGCTGCTTGTCTACCAGGAAGAAAAGACGCAGCTGAGGAATCAACGCGCAGCTGTCCCACATCGCGCTGAAGAAGCATCGGCACCATCTGGCTAGGACCCGTTTCAACTGTGGGTCATACGGCCAAGATCCAGCCCCCTTCGACCGCTTGAATCTAAAGGTCGAACTGTGGACCCTGAAATATCTGCGGGCAGATATTTCCCCTAACATCCACGAAATCTTGGGCTGAGGACGACGACAGACATCGACCGAGGATCACGTGAGCTGCAAAAACTTTAATTCCACTGCTGAATTAACGTCTGAGGTTCGGTAATAATTTGTATATCTAATCAGATGCAAATTAAGAAGCCCTTAACATAACTCTCCTTTTCATTAAAATTCCGTTTTTATTTTCTTAAGATTAATTTAGGACTTTTTCATAATTAGTAAACTTTCTCCATAAATTTGCGGGGATTTTTCTATAATCTGTTAACTCAAACTGATAGAAATTCATTTCTCAGTTTAACCCTGGTTCCGAAAATATTGACATTGTTAATCTATCATTTACAAGATTGATTTTATGATTAAGGAAATTACAATGTCTGTTCATCATTTCATTTAATAAATATTTAAAAATGAGAGAAGTTGTTGGGAATTTATTTCATTTTGAGTCTGTTTCAAGCCCAGGTATCGAATTCACGGAAAATTTTTGAGACTGATTATTGATTAATTTATTGAGTGATCAAACAGGTATAAAGTGAAATTAAAGATCAAATTGCTTCTTAAAGATAGAAGCTGGTGCCCCTTACGAGTGTTATTAACCTTTCTGATGTATATGAAATGAGATTTGTGCTCAGATTCCAATACATCAATATAAATTAAATAATTCATACCTGATCATATTTATTATTTATTAAATATTCCCATTTTCCCTTACAAAAGTGTGGGCAGCCTTCCTTGCCACTTTATACTTTGGACCGTAAATGAACAGACCAAAAGAGAAACGTTCACCCAAAGCCTGAAACCACTCGCGCAAAATATCAAAAAGTCCAGAGAGAGAGAGAGAGAAGAAAATGTAAGAGCACCAATATCATTCCACCAAGTGTCTCACATTGGAAAAGTGCAAACATAAGTCATCCCCCTCCCCCACACAACACAAAGTATTCCTTGCAGTCCACCCATTCCACATTGCCAGTGACAGTAGTCCGAGTCTTCCTTGTAGTCCGTGCAAAGACAAGCCACAGGCCTCCAGTTCTTAAGCAAGGCCAAGTCCCCTTCTTCCGGCAGCAGAGATAGCGCTGTGCACCCGCAGCCAGTTCCGTTGTACGTCCCAGAGACATTTTCCTCATCTCAGATGGATTGTAGTCCTTAGACCATGCGGGATTTTCAAGCAAGTCATCTTTGCAGCAGGCTCGTCCAGATTGTAGAAGGAAAACGTTGGGGCATCCATGCCCTGCAGGCAAGTAAACCGTGACCTTGTAGTCCGTGCAAAGAAGAGCCACAGGCCTCCCGTTTTCAAGCCAGGCCAAGTCCCCGTCCTCGGGCAGCAAAGATAGTGCTGCACGCCGGCAGGAGACCGGTAAAGATCCGTGACAGTCAATTACAGTCATTTAGAAACGTTGTATAAAAGTCTGATCGAACAATATCCCAAAAATGTGTAAAACAGGCAGAGGAACGACCGCCATTTATTCCTTCTGTCGGGCGTGCTTGACCCCTGTTCCCCCTGCTGCTTTACGCAGGGCTGTCAGGTGTTTCTTGAGGTGAAAACGTTTCCTTTCATCCAGGAGGTCACGACCAACCTGCCTTCTTAGCACATTAACAGACTTAATGAATTTATCAGTGTCACTGAAGTAGTCAGTGACTTTAATGGCCTTGTTATAGGTTTCATCCAGAAAAGCATTTATTTCTTCCAGTGAATACAAACTCGTGTTTGTACTGCATTTTCCTCAATAGACTCTGTATTAGACACAGTGTCGGGATCAGATTCCATTTCCTCGTCAGCACAACTCAGCTGACTGTTTGGTTCATCTGGGCCAGTGGATTCATCATGGGCCACATTTTCCTGGACACCACCCACAGCAGCTGACTGTCGCTGTTCCGTCCCCTGCTGTGAAACGGTAGCAGCCTCCGGAAGCACAGCCGCTAATGTCACACAGCGAGATTCTGACGCACCATCAGTGACAGTTTGGGCGCCATCACCAGCGACGCTCCCGGCCGTAAGCTGGGCTGCGGGCGCCACAGCTGGGCTGTCCACAGACACAGCGGCAGGCTCCGGAGCAGGACCGGCGGAAGGCCCCGCAACGTCGTCCGTAGTAGCGGCGGGAGCGGAGGCCGCGCGGAGAGAGAGAGAGAGAGAGAGTTTTGAGTTTTAAAAAAATGGCTTTATTGAACAATTCAAAAACGTAAGAACACCAATGTCATGCCCCCAAGTGTGTCACATCTCAAAAGTGCAAACATAACTCATTCCCCTGTCCCACAGAACACAAAATATTCCCTACAGTCCATCTATTGGTGAATGCCTCCAAATTGTCCACCATTTGATAGTAAGAGAACTCCACCTGGAGTCTGACTTTCAACAAGGCCTTGAAAGCAGACACAGGATCCACATTGCCAGCGTTGGTAGTCCGATTTTTCCTTGTCAGCCAGATGGCAAGTTTAGTAGTACCAGATAGGAGGTTCATCAAAGTGTGCACAGACTTTTTTGCCTCTTTATACTTTGGACCGTAAATGAACAAACCCAAAGAGAAACATTCACCCAAAGCCTGAAACCACACTGGCAAAAGATCAAAAAGGCCAGATAAACGAGAGAGAGAGAGAGAGAGAGAGAGAGTGTGTGTGTGTGTGTGTGTGTGTGTGTGTGTGTGTGTGTGTGTGTGTGTGTGTGGCCGGTAAGGTGTCACAGCCAACAGCATAACTGGGTTGATGTTACTTGCTTCTACTAAGCAGTTGGGACAAGAGTAAGTATGACACCTACTGGAAATGAGGTCAGAATGTTGTTACCTTTAAGCAGTTAAGATGAATGAACAGGCAAATAAATGAATGGGTACATGCAACATGTCACTGCTAGGAAAAATTATTAGGCCACACAAATGGCACTTTTCATCAGCATTATCCATCCATCCATCCATCTTCTACCGCTTCTCCGAAGGTCCAGGTCGCCGAGGCAGCAATTCAAGCAGAGAAGCCCAGACTTCCCTCTCCCCAGCCACCTGCTCCAGCTCTTCAGAGAGAGATACCAAGCCATTCCTAGACACAGTTGGGAGACATCGTCTCTCCAGCGAGTCCTGGGTCTGCCCTGGGGTCTCCTCCCAGTGGGCGTACCCGAAACACCTCAAGTGGGAGGTGTCCAGGAGGCATCCTGATCAGATGCCCAAACCACCTCAACTGGCTCCTTTCAATGTGGAGGAGCAGCGGTTCTACTCTGAGCCTCTCCCGGATGGCTGAGCTGCTCACCCTATCTCTGAGGGTGTGTGCACCAATCCTATGGAAAAGGTCATTCCAGCCGCTTGTATCCACAATCTCATTTTTTTGGTCATTACCCGAAGCTCATGACCATAGGTGAGGGTAGGAACGTAGATTGACCGGTAAATTGACAGCTTTGCCTTAGAGCTCAGCTCCCTCTTCACCACAACAGACCGGTACAACGTTCGCATCACTGCAAATGCTGCTCTGATCCGTCTGTCAATCTCTCACTCCATTCTCCCCTCACTCATGAATAAGACCCCAAGATACTTAAACCCCTCCACTTGGGGCAGAAGCCTGTCCCCAACCCGGAGAGGACAATCCACCTTTTTCCAGTTGAGGACCATGGACTCAGACTTGGAAATGCTGATTCTCATCCTTGCCACTTCACATTCACCAGCAAACCATCCCAGTAAGACCTGTAGGTCATTGCTGGATGAAACTAACAGGACAACATCATCTGCAAACAGCAGAGATGAAATCCTGTGGTCACCAAGCATGACACCCTCCGTTCTCTGGCTGCGCCTAGAAATCCTGTCCATAAAAATTATGAGCAGGATTGGTGACAAAGGGCGACCCTGGCAGAGCCCAATTCTCACTGGGAATGAGTCCGTCCGAGTGTTGGCAGTACGAACCAAACTCTCACAACGGTCGCATAGAGATTGGATAGCTTGTAACAACATGTCTGATAACCCATACTCCCGAAGCACCCCCCACAAAAAACCATGAGGAACGCAGTCAAATGCCTTCTCCAAGTCCACAAAACACATGTAAACTGGTTGGGCAAACTCCCACGAACCCTCGAGGATTCTCGAGAGGGTAAAGAGCTGGTCCGATGTGCCACAGCCAGGTCGAAACCCACATGCTCCTCCTGAATCTGAGGTTTGACCAACAGCCCGACTCTCCTCTCCAGTACCTTGGCATAGACCTTCCCAGCATTATACATCCTTCCTACAATATGCAGTTAACAGGCCATCGAACAATGCTGTATTTATCGTTTCACAATATGTGTGGTTTTCTGTTTGACTGATGGATGCCATACTCTAATTTCCAGTGTTTGACAATATTACTTTGATTGTCAGAGAAAAGCAACACATTAAAATGCACTGTGAGATGGAGTACGATTATTTTTTTCCCATCACTTTGTTACTTTACTTTAAAGCTACAGCTTTAAACAATCTGAGCTCTACTGTAGCTATTGTTTTAACTGTAGCACTAGCATGGCTTTCATAGTAGTATTTGCTGCCAATGCTCAGGGATCATCCTGAGTATTAAGCTGCATTTCAAGCTGAGCAGGTGACAGACATGCCTTCTAAAACACTTCCAAACTGTAAAGTCATGTGCATATTGGAAGATTGCACCAGTGTTTTCCTACATATGAATTGGGATGTTAATGGAACCAGAATGAAGTCTTTATTGGATGTAGTATTTTTTTCTCTTTGTTGCAACAAAAAGCAGCAGCAGAATGCAGCAAATGGTATGACATAGTTTTTAAACTAGAAAAGCACTCGGAGAGCGCAGACCTCCGCCAAGCGCCACAGTTCCCCCCATACAGTGTTTGTGTGTACGTTTTCAGCTTCCTTGACCATGAAAACATATGAGTAGCAATTGGATTCACAATGATTAGTTTATTTGACAGGGACAGTGCAATAAACATAGACAATTAATCAATGACAATCAATCTGATAGTGATAGGATTAGTGGTTCAGTAGTAAAAGCATTGCCTCCTTGGCGGAGGTAATAAACTGAAGTGTTGCTGTTGTGTCCATCTCCTCCACTGACAGATTGGGTAGACAGGTTGCCGTGGGTTTTATATTATATTATTGGGGTTGCGCTCCGCGGCAAAACAGAATTTAGAAGCTTCCCCGGCAGAGAGCTCGTGTTTGCGCAGCGTCTATGGCTGGCCGGTGAATTTCTGGCAAATGCGCAGCACCTATGGCTGGCCGGGGGATTTCTGCCAAATAATCCGGCGGCGGACAGCTGCCCGTGTCAGGTTTTGCAGCTGCGCGCAAACACAGGCACGCTGGCGGGCCCAGGCCACCAATGTTTTCCACATGCTTTTGTGCGTAAAAGGTTGAAGAACGCGGAGTTTGTGTTGGTCAGACACGACGACCAGCGCCCTCCATTGCGCCTGCGCACATGTTGAAAATGGCCGTATGTCACAGTGTTAAAAAAATGCTTTAAAAAATTCCTGTATCCAGACGGTGATGCGGATCATCCCCAAAATTTAATCAGTTCTTCCTTGTACCATTTCCAACAACGCCTGAAAGTTTCATCGAAATCCGTCCAAAACTTTTTGAGTTATCTTGCTAACCAACAGACAAACAGACAAACAGACAGACAAACCCCGGCAAAAACATAACCTCCTCCTGGCCTTTTTCGGCCTGGCGGAGGTAATAATCACTTTTTCAAATTGGATAATATGTAACACTCTATTAGATTACTGCAGCTCTGTTGATTTCTGTCTTGGTTTTGATTGATTTACAGTATGCGTCTCTGCAGAGAATAGTGATAATGATAAAAGGTCTACCACAAATATTAAGCATTTTTTGTTTTCATTTATTGATTTCAAGAAATGTTGAAATGATCTACAAAACAAAAAGTTCAAAGCAAAATATTCACTAAACTTTTAAGTTTTCTGCTGACTAATAAATAATTAGTTTAGACAGAGGACGGACCAAATTGAAATGAACAACATAGTATTACAGCAGAGGGCAAAAGCAACAAAAAAATGATTTTATCTGATAGTTGTGATGAGTCAGTGAGTTTAAAGGTGGACTGTGTAGAAACTGCAGGGACCTTTATCTACTAGGCTGAAGCAAATTTGATAAAGCTTTTTTTACTGATGACCCATGACAATTTCTTCAAGTGTGTCTACTCCAAGTGAACCGATAGATAGATAGTTTATTTTGAACAAAAAAAGTATAACAAAAACAAACAAATGGCAAATGCAATAAAGTAACAGTATACACTGTTCGAAAGGGAGAAGGAAGAAGTGAACACTTATTAATTCCATCTCCTCTTTTCCATAAATACACCCATGTGAATTTTATACAAATTACCACCTTTAAGACCCCAAGTAAACAATTTACTGTATTTTTTACAAATCAACATTAACACCCATCCATCCTAACACACATTGATGTCCATACATCAAAACCAGCCTCAAACAACACAGATATACACAGTGCTGTCCCACCCACCATTCCATAGTGTCCCATAATGTCGCAGAGTGAACATAATGAATCGTACATATAAATACTACCCTTCTAACATATATCCTTTCAGCAAATGGTGTTTATACCTCTTTTTGAATTGATTTCTGTTTGTGCATAGTTTCAGTTCCGGCTCCAGACTGTTCCACAAATCCACCCCACAGACAGATATGCACATACTTTTCTTGGTTGTTCGTATCTTGGGTTTTGTAAAGTTTAAGTCTCCTCTCAAATTATGATCATTGTCTCTTTTTTAAAATATTTTTTGTATATTAGTTGGGAGTTGATTATTAATTGCCCTGTACATTACTTGTGCTGTCTTAAATTTAACTAAATCGATGAACACAACATACACAACATAACAAAAATAATTTTTTTGTAAGTTGTCTGTGTTTTTCAACTGATTTAAGACAATTTTGCGCCGCTGAATCCGAAAATGACATTGTTTCTCTCGATCAGGTCAGGTTTTTATGTTAAGTTATAAGCAGTTGTGCAGCAGTTGTACTGTAAATTGAATAGTAGACATTGATAAAGGTAAGTACATGTAAATTGAATGTTAGTCATCATTGTTCAAAATTCAGAGAATTTCAAGAAATAAAAAGAATTTTGCATCATATAAAATGAAAATACCCGTCCATGTAAACAAGAACGTAAGAAAACATGTGGCCATAGTTCAAAAAGTTGACCTGATTGAGCAAAACCAATGTGATTTTTGGATTCAGCACATCAAAATTGTCCTAAATCAGCTAAAGAAACTTTGACAATAAATTTGGTGTTGACCAGTGTTCTCTGTTATCATTGTATGTTCTGCCCTACTTGGGAAATTGACATAATTAAGTTAAAACACATCATTTGTGACTCAGAGAGGAAAACTGGCCTAATACTCACCCTGCTGGTGAAGAGTGGTGTTTATCACTTTGTCAGCCCGACAAACATCATAAATGAATTCATAGCTCTGCAATATCATAAATTATCATATTTGGCATGGCAGCAAAAGAGTTGTTTTTTTACACTCAAATTACATTTTTAGGTATTTCTGGAATATTTGAAAGTAGAAAATACTGCATATTCTACCTTTAAAGACCCATATAAGCTACATGCTAATGTCCTGTGTATTTATAACCAACAATTCCAATTACTACGACTTTTCATCGTAGGGGTCAGTCATCAGTTATGTGTATGTATGATTCATGTTCATTCTTGTTATTTTTGTATAGTTTCATCTGTGTATGGGTATTCCACCTGCCTTAACTGCAGAAAACGATGCATCACTTTATTTTTGTCAGGCTAGATTAAATGTCTTGCTATGACAGGTGTGTGGTAGATTGTTATATTTTGTTAGTTGAGTTTTATAACCTCTGTATATCATCTTCTCTGGCTACATTAAATTTAACAGTATAATTGGAAACATGATAAAGTAATGAGTTGAAATGATGAAATTTACAGATGTTGTAAAAATGCCATCATCAATTAGGCAAGCCAAGTTGGATTTACACAAGAGAATTGTGAATAAAATTTCCCCCCTTATTGCTTTGAAGGGGCCTGGTACTTAATTGCAGCTCTTATTTTTGTTATCAAAACCCCTCTGATTTTCTGTTCTGGATCAGATCTTATTTCAAGTTAGTTTTGTCAAAAACGTCTGCAAGTGCTGTCTGAAATGGACTTCTAGTCCTCTGGTGGGAGTTATGAAGCAAAAGATGCAAGGGAGGGTTTGATTTGATGCAGGTGTCCAAATCTGATGTAGAAACAGTGTCAGGGTGTGGATGGAGTCACGGGTTAGGTCAGAAGGTAAAATATGTATGCACAAAAAGTTTAAAGTAGATATGGTGGCCAGTCAGAAATAAATATATTGAAAGTTACTTGTCATTCATTTTATACACAGCAAGGCATGCACGATAGAACAAAATAGCATTTCTCCTAGCCATAGTGGTAATGACATCTTGTGCTGCCATGAAGGTCTTTGGATTGTGGGAGAAATCCAAAACTCCTGGCGTGAACTCACACAAGCACGGGAAGGACGCACCATCTCCACACGGATGGGCTCAACCTGGGTTTGAACTTGGATTTACCCCCAGACCCTTTTGTTGTCAGGCAGCAGTGCTAGCCATTGATCCACCATGCAATTGTTAGAAGTTTAATGTCTCCACAAATAAGTGAAATAATTCATACAGATGAGAAACAAAGTTCAATTCTCAGGCTTCTGTTTCTACTCTATTTGTATTACCAGCTCACGGTTTTCTGTTTAGTCGTAAAATGGTCCAAGGGAAAGGCTGAAATCAGAATAGCCCTCGGGCACTGTGGTGAAGTATAAGGAATATGTAACAGTGAGTTTATGATTGCATTGAGACCTATATGGGCCATTGTGTTTGTTTTCCCAGTTCACTCAAAACAAGCACTTTGGCCACTGCTGTGTCTGCGAGCATCTTTATAGCCCAGTTTCAGCCAGACCTCCATCCTCCACATTGACCGCACCTACCCACCCGGAGCTAGTGTTTCTCCTTGGACATCTGTAAAGGGTTGGCAGTTGCAGATGTTGTTGACGGCTGTAAAGCAGAGGAAGTTCCAGGCACTCCAAAGTCCAAATGTTTCTTTTCTCATTTCCCTATTTTCTTTTAGTTATTTTTTTTTCACAGATCTGAAAGAAGAGGTGGGATTCCTGGGGGATTGATAGAACCCAGATTTGTATCAACCTCTGATACTTGTTCCATTAAAAAATATGTGTGTGGGTGCATGCGTGCGCGCGCGCGCGTGTGTGTGTGTGTGTGTGTGTGTGTGTGTGAACAGTGCTATGTTGGATTCCAGGGCATATTTAACAGAGGAAGAAAAATCTTTGTAAAAACCAAGTCAGACACAAACAAACCATGTGCACTCCCAGCTGGTGACTCATAGCATCATCGGATGCACAGCTGAGTTTAACTAGGACCTCCTGTGAGACTGGCAATTGGTGCCAGCTCACATAAGACTCCTTGGAAGCTGATTATCTGAGTATTGTGTAAATCTTAGACTGTGACTAAGATTAGTGACAGGAATTCACAGGCATTGTCTCATTTAACAATGCTTGTTTTCATAACGTCCCCATTAGTGAAGATTAACCAGGTTCATACAAGGTGAATGGGGGAAAGGATAAATTCTGGATAAAAGCCTTCTTTACACAGTTATCTTTTTTTACTTCATGGATCTGGAATTTTTTTTTTTTTTTTTGCATTGGAAATGGTGCTGTTCATTAAGGTCTTCTATACTAGTTATCAGCAGAAGTTTATTTTTTAACTTTTTATACGCCTATCGAAAGACAGGGACGTGTTATGGTATGATGTCTCTGTCCAGTCATATGGGTTTGTCTGGCAAAGTCCTACTTTTTTCAAGCGAGGGCTCTTTCATTTCACACAGTGTGTGTGTGTGTGGGGGGGGGGGGGGACTGAAAAGTTCATAGTGGCCAAATTTGACCAAATATGGTTTATTTTCAACATAGTCTCCCCTTCGGTCCACACACTTTTTCCATTGGTGTTGCAGCGCTTGGATCCCTGCAGCTGAAATATAAACAACATTTGGTCAAATATGACCACTATGAACTTTTCAGCCCCCCCTCATACATGTATTGAAGATGTGCATATTGTAGAGGTAAAATAATTATCTATTTTCTCTCAATTTGTTCCACTGTGAATTGTAGATTGTTTGCTTTGCTTAAATACCTTGCATTTACATTGTTAGTTTTATGAGAGATCTATAGTATATTGAATCTTGAATTTGAACTGTATTTTATGATTGTTGGTGTGCTAGTTCTGCACTATTGCTAATGGATGGGTGTACAGTGGTGTGAAACAGTGTTTGCCTCCTTCTTGATTTCTCATTTTTTTGTATGTTTGTCACACTAAAATGTTTCAGGTCATCAAACAAATTTAAATATTAGGCAAAGATAACACAAGTAAACACAAAATGCAGTTTTTAATTGAAGGTGTTTATTATTAAGGGTAAAACAAATCCAAACCTACATGGCCTTGTGTGAAAAAGTGATTGTGCCCCCCCCCCAAAAAAAAACATAAATTAAGTGAAAGATGAGTTCAGTTTCTCTAGCCACACCCAGGCCTGATTACTGCCACATCTGTTTTCAATCAAGAAATCACTTAAATAGGACCTGCCTGACAAAGTGAAGTAGACCAAAAGATCCTCAAAAGCTAGACATCATGCTGCGAACCAAAGAAATTCAGAAACAAATGAGAAACAAAATAATTGAGATCTATCAGTCTGGAAAAGGTTATAAAGCCATTTCTAAGCTTTGGGACCCCAGCGAACCACAGTGAGAGCCATTATCCACAAATGGCGAAAACATGGAACAGTGGTGAAACTTCCCAGGAGTGGCTGGCCAACCAAAATTACCCCAAGAGCGCAGCGACGACTCATCCAAGAGGTCACAAAAGACCCCACAACAACATCCAAAGAACTGCAGGCCTCACTTGCCTCAGTTAAGGTCAGTGTTCATGACTGCACCATAAGAAAGAGGCTGGACAAAAATGGCCTGCATGGCAGAGTTCCAAGACAAAAAACACTGCTGAGCAAAAAGAACATAAAGACTCATCTCAGTTTTGCCAGAAAACATCTTGGTGATCCCCAAGACTTTTGGGAAAATACTCTGTGGACTGACTAGACAAAAGTTGAACTTCTTGGAAGGTGCGTGGCCCATTACATCCGGTGTAAAAGTGTAAAAGTCATTTCAGAAAAGGAACATCATACCAACAGTAAAATATGGTGGTGGTAGTGTGATGGTCTGGGGCTGTTTCGCTGCTTCAGGACCTGGAAGACTTGCTGTGGTAAATGGAACTATGAATTCTCCTGAAGGAGAATTTCCAGCCATCTGTTTGTGACCTCAAGCTGAAGCGTACTTGGGTTCTGCAGCAGGACAATGATCCAAAACACACCAGCAAGTCCACCTCTGAATGGTTTAAGAAAAACAAAATGAAGACTTTGGACTGGCCTAGTCAAAGTCCTGACCTGAATCAAATTGAGATGCTGTAGCATGACCTTAAAAAGGCGGTTCATGCTCAAAAACCCTCCAATGTGGCTGAATTACAACAATTCTGCAAAGATGAATGGGCCAGAATTCCTCCACAGCGCTGTAAAAGACTCATTGCCAGTTTCTCGCAAACATTTGATTGCAGTTGTTGCTGCTAAGGGTGGCCCAACCAGTTATTAGGTTTAGGGGCAATCACTTTTTCACACAGGGCCATGTAGATTTGGATTTTTTTCCCTTAATAATAAACACCTTCATTTAAAAACTGCATTTTGTGTTTACTTGTGTTATCTTTGTCTAATATTTAAATTTGTTTGATGATCTGAAACATTTAAGTGTGACAAACATACAAAATAATGAGAAATCAGGAAGGAAGCAAACACTTTTTCACACCACTGTATAAGGCACCAAATGTGGTGCTCTTGTCTTTTTTTAAGAGCAATTAAGATGTGTCCACATCTTAACCAGATGTTGGAGCCTGGCTCAGCCTCTTTTATCCACATTCTCATTCTTTTTTCCATCACATACTTTGTGGCAATAGAAGATGATAGAAATGTTTATTTGACCAGGAAATTCTGAGCCTTGCCTTTTATACTCGGTTCTCTCTTCACACAGCTGGACTGGTGCATACGAAGAGGGGATGAAAAGTTCATAGGCTGACTAAGAAGGAGTTATGCTCGTAGATGCTGACCCAGTAGTGTTTGTGCTTCAGTGGCCGAGGAACGAGAGGGCAGAGCTGAGAGTGATAGAACTGTCAAGAGTATGGTACAATAAATCACATTTGGTCAAGTTTGACCACTGCATCATGGTCAACCTATGAACTTGTCAGCCCCCCCTCGTAGCTTGATTTGTCAGATCTCTTTGTTTGCTCAAGACAAATGGGAAAAACTAAATTTATTAAAAAAATATATTGGTGTGTGTCACTATTATTCCAGAATTTCATATTAGTGCATTCTTCCTTTCCACTACTGAAGTGCATTATTATTGCCCTTAATCCTGCTTGCCTCCTTTGTTTTTTGGGCCCCGAGTCAGGAGTTGTCCAGCCAGCCAACGCTGATGGATGGATAATTTAAAGGTCCTTATCATAAATATCTTGAGGTCAGCAGTCACTAATGCACTTAAAATCCACTTTTAATCCAACTTCCTGACAATTTGAGCCCGCTACATCAAATCTCATATACTGGGGTATATTTTAAATCACCCATTCAAGATCTTGGTTCAAAGAATAATGCAATTGGTATTTCAAGGAATGGTTGTAAAGTTTCCAAGTTTTCCATGTGTATGCTCCAGGAAAGCACATTCAAGTATTTCTCACCTTGTTGTAAAATGTTCATTTCTACTAACAATATGTAACATATTTTTGTTAATTCAATCTAATCATCTGGTTCAGCATTTTCTTCCTGTTTTAAAAATAACAAACAAAATCATTTCCTTTATTGTATTATAGTTAGTTTTGTTTCTGCGCCAACCGCCCTAATTGTGATTGTGTCCTTTTAGCTGAATGGGAGGTAATTATCATTAGTACTCTCATTATTGCTACATAGTGCTCCATAGAGTTTAAATGAACTTCTAGTGAAGAAGTTATCATATACAACAGAAGAGTGTTTATGCTAATGTGAACAAATGCAGCATATAGATTATTAAGCATTCTCTGATTGCATTTTAATGGCATCTCTTCTTACTTGTTATCTGTTTTGAATAGCTTTAAAGCCAAGCATATCAGTATTACACCATAGAGTGGAGTTGAGTACTTCTGACAAAGAAAGTCATGGGACAGGATGTGGACCCAAGAAGTTCCTGTGTAATCGCTGTCGAGATCTCACAAACTGTTCCAACTCTGTAAATGCTTTTGCGAGTCTCCGTGTGCTGCGCCTCGCAGCTGAGAATGCAAACTGCTCTCAAATCGAGGTTGAAACTCTAATTGAAAGCGACAAGTGTTTATGATCTCAAGTGTCAACCATAGCATCCCCTAAACCCCGGTAATTGAACGCTTAGATACACCAGCGCTGACACTTCATCATGTAAGACCTTCTGCGCAGACATGAACTGTATATATGATTTCAGCACTAGGAGGAAGCTTTGGTTGTTTCCTCACAGAATGGCGGAGACAGTCGAGAAGCATCTCAGTGGATGACTGTCATAAGGAGACACTTAAGCAGCTGGCTGTGATTTTAGATTCTCACCATTCTCAGTGAGCTGTCTCATTGCTTTTATGGATTTAGTCTCTAAGGGAGAATTCCTGTTTAAAGATTGTGCTTCTGCCTTAGAGGAATAGTTTTGTCTTGGGAAATATTTCTAATTACTTTAATGTCAACAGTCATCAATACCATTAATTTCCATGGACCAGCTCCACTTTAAATTAATGGTGCTGACTTGAGAGTGACATTTAAAATATTTTCTAACTCCTTAGGAAAATGAACATAAGCCTGTTTCTCAATATACTGAACAATTCCTATAGCAGCCTGGGTCCCATTTTCATCAATACCCTAGTCTAATTCTCTTAATAATACAGAATGTTTTATGGGCCCACAAATGCTGCAATTCCTTTGACCCAGATCTAATACTGAGTGAGACTGCCCAGCCAAAATCTGTTTCTCTTCTTGAAATGTCGTGATTGAGTGAGTCAGGAGAAATTCATACACTCATAGCTTCCATCTGGCTGGCTGAGTCTGGCACATTTTGGTGATGAGGCAGCACATTTTGTGGCGAAACTGGCAAAGCTTCTCCCCAGAGGGCACTTGAGTGGTTAACTGAACCTTTGAGGCACATCACCAACTACGAACTTGAAAGCAGTCATCCAACTGGGGGTTGAGAAGCATTGTGGGATTTAGGGATTGGGAGGGCTATGGGGCAACAAACATTATCTGTACCGACATTTGGGAGATTTAGATTTCTCTGCTTGCTTGCTTATTCACCTTTGTTACGGTCTGTGAAGTAGGTCCCCGCCAGTCCCAACAACATGTACAGCTGCAGATGGAAAGAAATGTAAGATTAAAAACTGCTATACAGAAGAAAATAGGAAACTTGCAAAGAATATATTACACTTTCCAAGAGTTCCATAATATTACGGATGTTAAAGAAGCCAAGGTCATTAACATCCGTAATATTATGGAACTGGACAAATATCAATGAATGTTATGAACTGGAGTCACAGCAACAAAAGACAATTGTAGGACACTGAAGGATTATACTCATCTGCTACAAGACATTTAACAACATGAAACAAAAGATCAACAAATAGGAACAACAGGAACTGAAAGTTTTGGAATGTACAGATCATAACCCACAGGACGTAGAATATAACATAGACCCTGATAATAATTTATTTAGCTCCATCAATAATGACTGTAGTTACTACACAGATGATCAGTTTAACACAATGGTCACATCTGATTTAAATATTTCTATGATCCACTTCAGCAGCAGAAGTCTCTATGCCAACTTTAATAACATTAAAGATTATTTACATCAGTTTAAAGAGCCGTTCAATATTGTGGCAATATCAGAGACATGGCTCAGTGAAGAGAAAGGAGTGGATTTTACCATGGATGGCTATGAATTAAATTATATAAATAGAAAAGTGAAAAAAGGAGGAGGAGTTGCAATTTATGTTGACAAGAGCTTGAAATACAAGGTTGTTGAAAATCTGTCAGTAACTGTGGATGATTTATTTGAATGTATTACAATAGAAATCTGTCTAGACAATGTGAAGAATGTAGTAGTGAGCTGTGTATATAGAACACCTGGATCAAACATTGACTTATTTAAGGACTGGATGGAAAAAATGTATGCAAAACTAACTCATAAAGTTATGTTCATCTGTGGGGATTTCAATATAGATCTGATGAACTCAAAACAACATAGTTTGACAGAAGAATTTATCAACACAATGTACAGTATGGGCTTACATCCAACAATTACCGGACCTAGCAGAATCACATCACACAGTGCCACACTAATAGATAACATATTCACAAACATTATGGAAAATAATATCAGGAGTGGGCTTTTATTGAATGATATCAGTGACCACCTGCCGATTTTTGTTGTCTATCAATGTGATTATAGGAAGAAAAAGTATACCAAAAATATTAAATATAAAAGAATAAGAACCGAAGAATCAATGTATTTACTGACAAAGGAATTATTAATACAAGATTGGAAGATAGTTTATGATGAAAATGACATAAATAAAGCATATGATAATTTTTTACAAATTTTTCAATCATTGTACAATAAAAACTGCCCTATAAAACAATACAGTGACAGACAACAAAAAAAAAAATATTCCTTGGGTCACCAAGGGGTTAATAAATGCATGTAAAAAGAAGAATACATTATATAAACAATTCATTAAATGCAGAAAGGTGGAAGCTGAGATCAAATATAAAAGATATAAAAATAAGCTTACTAATATAATGAGGACTTGTAAGAAAGAATATTACAACAGAATATTAGAGGATAACAAAAATAACTTAAGAGGAATATGGCAAGTACTCAATGAGATTATTGGTAATCGACCTAAGAATGCTAATTATCCAGAATATTTTATTGAAAATGGCAATTTGATAAATAATATGGAGGATGTGGTCAGTGGTTTCAATAAATTTTTTGTAAACGTTGGTCCTGAATTAGCAAAATCAATAGTGACACCAGAAACAAACAACAGTGGTTCTGTAAATGAAATAGAAGATAGAAATCCAAACACAATCTTTTTGGGTGCAGTTACTGAAAAGGAAATTATCGAGACTGTGAGTAAATTTAAGAACAAAAAATCAACGGACTGGAATGAAATTGACATGACAATAGTGAAAAAAGTAATTGAAGGAATTGTTAAGCCACTCACCCACATCTGTAACCTGTCATTTCAAACTGGTAAATTTCCAGACAAAATGAAAATAGCAAAAGTAATACCTCTATACAAAACAGGAGACAGTCATTGTTTCACAAATTACAGGCCAGTCTCTTTACTCTCACAATTCTCCAAAATACTTGAAAAAATCTTCACTAAGAGACTGGATGATTTCATTGAAAAACACAACCTCCTTACAGATAGCCAGTATGGTTTTAGAGCAGATAAATCTACATCTTTAGCACTGATCGAACTTATAGAAGAAATTACTAGTTGTATAGATAAAAAAAAAAGGTTGTTGTAGGAGTATTTATAGATTTAAAGAAAGCTTTTGACACCATTGACCACAGAATACTACTAAGGAAACTGGAAAGGTATGGGATAAGAGGGGTAGGACTGAGTTGAGTGGAAAGTTATTTAAGTAACAGACAACAATTTGTACAAATTGGTGAGCACAAATCGCCCTTCATGGACATCACTTGTGGTGTGCCCCAGGGGTCAGTTTTGGGACCCAAACTCTTTATTTTGTATATAAATGACATATGCCAAGTATCAAAAATTCTGAAATTTATTTTGTTTGCGGATGACACAAATATCCTTTGCACTGGTGAGAATTTGCAGCAGGTTTTAGAGGTGGTCACAACTGAAATGAAAAAGTTAACGCAGTGGTTCAACAAAAATAAATTATCTCTAAATCTAAAAAAAACAAAGATTATGTTGTTTGGAAATTATAAAATAAATCATGAAATAATGGTAACGATAGATGATACCAGAATAGAAACAGTACAGGAAAATAAGTTTCTGGGGGCGACGGTAGACAATAAAATCTGCTGGAAACCTCACATCAGTCAAATCCGGGCCAAGTTAGCAAAATGTATAGGCATACTGGGGAAGACAAGACACATCTTGGACTATAAATCATTGGTCTTACTGTACAATTCACTGTTTTTACCTTATCTTAACCCCTTGCACTCTGGTCAATTTCCCTAAAAACGCAAAAAAATAACGTGCCCAAAGTAAATCAAAAGCTGTTCTTCAACCCTTTGCAGCATCTTCATGGGGTTGGTCTCATTTAAAAGAAAACACTTTGAATTTTTTGGCAAAACAGTCATAATCTCTCTAAGTGCTCCTGCCACTGAGTAACAGTCATCTAAACATAGTGAACTTGAAGAAAATAAATTTGGCCTGGGTGTTTTTTTGGATACAAATGCTTGCAAATAACACACAGCTTCAGATCCGGCTGGGAAATGCAACAGAAATGTAGAACCAAGTGTTATCCAGCTGAGGTCAAAATTTTGTAACAATACCACAAAAAATGAATATATTACACAGCTTTGTTCTCAGGTTGTTCCCAGGCGTTTTTGAACTGTGCCAAATTGTGCCAAATGGCACAGTTTGGAAAAACGTCTGTAACTTTTGAATGATTCAATATAGAAGCTTCATCTTGGGCTCTAATGAAAGGTGACACTCAGGGCTGTGTGTGTGTGTGCTACAGAGGACGGACATCGCCCGTTGCGCCGTGGTCACGGTGCGCCGCGGTCTACAACGCACAGCTGTAATTTACCGATCGGTCAAAAGTCATTTTTGATTTCAATTTTCAGGGATAAAGAATAATTTAGCTTATAACACTTACCTCTTCACAACAGCAGCGTAGCTGGCGAACTTCTCTTCCTCATTGTCAGACGAACGCAACGCTGGTCCGCTTGTTACGGACTCGTGGTTCTGGTCTCGCGACCCGGTCAAACTGTAATTCCATTATTGCGGTTTTGCGCTTCCATGATTGCGGTTTTGGCGAACGATTTTTCAAAACAAATAACAGTAGTAATAAAAAAAGACTGGCGAACGCGTGTGTGTCACCCAGCCTTCGTCGTCGGCCTCCGTCGGTCTATGATGACCATGGAAGAGAATCCTAAATGTCTACTCTGCTGGGACAGCACCGTCTGTGGCTGAACAGGCCGATGCACAAATGGCAGTCCCTGTCACACAGGTCGCACTTGTGGGTGGTCTCCGTGCTGCTGGGTCTGTGGCGGTTCTTCCTGTGGGTCCTTTTTTCATCTGCTGCAGCAGTCAGTCTCTCTTCACCCAGCCTTACACAAAACAGCTTTCGAACTTCTGTGCTGCAATTGGCTGGCTGCATTCGCAGCTGTTGGTAGGCGGGTCCTTCTCGCTAGGTTTTCAGTCATTGGTTCTTTAAGGTTTCAGAAACCCAATTCAAGGCTCTTATTAGTCGAATGAGAGGTCAATCATATCTAATCTGTTCGCGGCAGTGTCTGTAGTGGAAGAACGGAAATGCAGCTTTTTTTTTCAGTGAGCTCTAGGACGCAGCGCCCTCGTGCGCTCTAGGACGCAGAGACGTGCCCGCCCGCGGTACACCAGAGTGCAAGAGGTTAACTACTGTGTAGAAGTCTGGGGAAACACCTACAAGACCAACCTACAGTCAATATGCACATTACAAAAAAGAGCTATAAGGATAATAAACAATGTAGGATATAGAGACCATACCAATTCGTTGTTTTTAAAGTCACATGTCATAAAGTTCATCGATTTAGTTAAATTTAAGACAGCACAAGTAATGTACAGGGCAATTAATAATCAACTCCCAACTAATATACAAAAAATATTTTAAAAAAGAGACGATCATAATTTGAGAGGAGACTTAAACTTTACAAAACCCAAGATACGAACAACCAAGAAAAGTATGTGCATATCTGTCTGTGGGGTGAATTTGTGGAACAGTCTGGAGCCAGAACTGAAACTATGTACAAACAGAAATCAATTCAAAAAAAAGATATAAACATTATTTGCTGAAAGGATATATGTTAGAAGGGTAGTATTTATATGTACGATTCACTATGCTCACTCTGGGACATTATGGGACACTATGGAATGGTGGGTGGGACAGCACTGTGTATATCTGTGTTGTTTGAGGCTGGTTTTGATGTATGGACATCAATGTATGTTAGGATGGATGGGTGTTAATGTTGATTTGTAAAAAATACAGTAAATTGTTTACCTGGGGTCTTAAAGGTGGTAATTTGTATATAATTCACATGGGTGTATTTATGGAAAAGAGGAGATGGAATTAATAAGTGTTCACTTCTTCCTTCTCCCTTTCGAACACTGTATACTGTTACTTTATTGCATTTGTCATTTGTTTTGTTTTTGTTATACTTTTTTGTTCGAAATAAAGTATCTATCTATCTATCTACTTTTCTGTTGAATCATGCTGGAATGCCAAGATTGCCATCAGAGAAACCTCTGGGCCACCCCGAAAGGCAGTCATGTGGTCTCTGACCTCGGTCTGAATAAAACGACCAGGCGCAAGCACAAAGCTGAGTGAATACTTCCCTCTATATATCTTTCTTAGTGTTCATGTTGACAGGATGATTGTATGTTAATTGGTATGTCTGCTGTCATGTGAAAGTTATGCTATCCAAATTAACAGCAGTGCTTTGCTAATCCCAAAGCATCTGTGCATGTTTTGTATGCATGCATGTGTGAGAAGGACCTAGTACAAGTGTATACATGCACAAGCAATCTGCTGTATTGTGGTTACAGTCTATCTATAGAAATCACCTCAATGTATTAAAGCAATACCCAGTAAGACTCCAGCTGCACTGCTGCTCTGTAATTAGCGCTTAAAAACCACAGAGCTCTAATGTTGCCTGGCTGACTTTCAACTGCGTGGGAGATTAGGATCTCCTGTGACGTCCCACGAGCTATTCTCTGCTACTTTCCTCTCAGTTGTTGTCTAAATATGAAACCAAATAAAAGTGAATACAAACAAGCATGTCATGTTATTGAGCCCAGGAAAACAGAATTTAATTGAACAGAGCGGACCGTAACCTCATTGTCCGAATTTGGTGTGTAATTGGAGGATCAGGATTGTGAATTGTGTATGTTTATTTTGCTCGGATACCACATGGTACCATGTCTACTTTCATGTTGAGTTTGTGTCATGAAGTTTGGGCTCAGAGTATACAGTAATCACCAAAGTGGATCAAAAAAAAAAACGTATGAAGGTATACTCCTTTTTGTTTTGTTTGGCCCATGTTGTGTATGCTAAATCTTTGTAAACCACACGAAACATACGGACGGGATGTCAATGACACATGCATAAATAAGAGCAAATGCTGATTTATAGTGCTAAGAAAAAAACTGTGATTTATTTTTGCCTATTTTTTTGTCTTCTCTGCTTTAGGTGCTGCGTGGAGCTCAGTTGATAGCTGTTGCTTCAGCTGATGGTGGAGCCACAGCTGTGGAGGGCTCCCCAATTCCTTCTGATATCCAAGTGCAGTATGTCCAACTAGCACCTGTTGCTGATCACACAGCCACTGTACAGGTAAAAACCACACAAACGCAAAAACCCATACTCTAAAACAGGGATGGGTGATATTTCCTTGGAGGGCCAAGACACAGTAGGTTTTCTTTCCAACCAGTCTCTTCAACAGGGGATTTCACTGAATTCCTTCCCATTGATTACTGATCAGGGAAAGCACCTGTTTCAGTGGCTGGTGCTTTGGTGACCCTCTGTGGCAGGCTCCATCAGAAATATGTTTAATGAGAAAAATGTTGACATGTTCAATACTTATTTTCCCCGCTGTATGTATATACATGCGAGCAACCCTGCATGTGTACCTCTCCCCAGATCTATGAATGTAAGTCTCTGTCAGTGACTAAAAGTAGTGATGGTGTTGGGATAAATTCTGACATTCCATCAGTCCGTTTGATTCAGACTGCTGTGCTTCTCCTGAACATTCTCCTACTTCTCTGAGCTAAACTTTCTGACATGATTTAATATTAGACCCAGGAGCTGACAACAGACTCGGTTAGAATGACAGTAATCTTTATTGGAAGTGTGTGTGTGTGTGTGTGTGTGTGTGTGTGTGTGTGTGTGTGTGTGTGTGTGTTGAATGGGAGGAGTCTGGCAACCCTGCAGAGAGGAGAGAGAAGGTGACGTGAGTAACTTGTTGCACACAGATGAATATTGTGGAGGTAATAATGATCTTACGGAGCAGGGAGCAGTTGGAGTGAAACAGCCTGCAGCCTCGTTCTCTCCTGGTTGCTGTGGTCCCGTGAAGATGAAGAAGTGCCGGTGCAGATATTTACAGTGCCAGGTGCAGAGTATTCCTGAGCTGAGAGGGAAAGGGAAAAAGTTCAGTCTAATGATGATGCACTCACAGGATACTGACGGGGAAGAGGAGCCACCAGCTCAGGGAATGAGTCCTGGTCCGCCGCCCGGAGGAGAGTTGGTCTGCCAAGGAGATGGTCCACCTATGCACAAGTATCTAGGACAAGCAGAGGTAAGATGCAGGAAGGTGAGAACAGGTTGGGAGACTGCTTACGGTTGTCGAATCAGAGGCGAAGTTCCAAGCTGAAGAAGAGAGGAGTTGAATGGCGTTGAGAAGCACTTTAGTTGCATAGGAGCGTTGACGTCTCCATGCAGGAGTGGAGGGCTCCACTCCTTATAAAGGCTGCTTGATTAGAGAGCGCAGGTGTGGATGAAACCGCAGCTGTGAAACATAATTAATGAGAGGAGAGAATAACAACACACAGCTCTGATCACCACAGTGCCCCCCTCAAGGAACGCCTCCCGGCGGCCAACTCAACCTTCCTGGGTGAGACCGATGGAATGCCCTGACCATCTCCCGATCCGTGATGAAGGAAGCCTGGACCCATGATCGCTCCTCAGCGAGCGACCCAGCCCAGTCCACCAGGTACTCTAGGCCTCACCCCCTGCATTGTACATCCATAATGTGGTTGACCTTAAACACTGGACCGCCGTCAATCATCACCGGAGGGGGAGGCGACACAGAGGGCTGGTGGAAAATGGCTTTACCTGAGAAACATGAAAAGTAGGACAGATGCGGAGAGCAGGGGGAAGAGACAGGCGAACAGCAGCCAGATTGATTATGTGAGAGATTGGGTAAGGGCCAATAAAGTGAGGAGAGAGCTTCCTGGAATCAGTCTTAAGGTTAATGTGTTTCATGGACAACTATACCTTCGGCCCAACCCGATAAGGGGGGCCAGGGTCCTCCGGCAGTTGGCAGTCTCAGAGTTGCGATCCGCAGTGCGGTGGAGAGCAGCCCTGGTGGTCCTCCAAATCTGGTGACAGCGCTTGATGTGAGACTGCATAGATGGAACAGCAATCTCTACCTCCCCCTCCGGGAACGGAGGCGGGGGGAGGTTGTAACCCAAGGACACCTCGAAGGGAGAGAGACTCGTAGCCACAGAAGTGGCGGAGTTGTGTGCATACTCAATCCAAGGTAGGTACGTACTCCAGGATGCAGGATTAGAGGCCGTGACACACCTCAGGGCTACCTCCAGCTCTTGGTTTGCTCATTCGCACTGGCCATTACTCTGAGGGTGATATCCAAGGACAAGCTGACCGTCACCCCAGTGGCCTTAGAAAAAGGATCGCCAAACCTGCGAGACAAACTGAGGACCCCGGTCCGAGACTACGTCCACCGTCCACCAGAATCACATGGAGGTGGACAACGTGCAGCACGAAAAGGTCGGCCTTCTCCTTGGCAGACGGGAGCTTATTTAGGGGAGTGAAGTGAGCTGCCTTTGAAAACCTGTCCACAATGGTGAGGATGACAGTATGTCCAGTGGAGGGGGGAAGCCCGGTCACAAAGTCAAGAGGCATGTGGGACCATGGTCTGCTGGGGATGGGTAGGGGGTGCAGCAGTCCCGAGGGAGGAGAAGAAGATGATTTACTGGTGGCACACTGGGGACAAGACTGGATGAACTCATTTACGTCCTTCCTCATCGACGACCACCAGAAGGTCCTTTGCAGCTTCGACAAGGTGCGAGACACACTGGGATGACACATGACCTTAGAAGAGTGTAACCAATCAATGACCTTGCCAAGGACCGAGGAAGGAACATAAATCCTCTGGTTCGTCACTTCCTTGTGGTAACGTATCGTCACTTCCTGTTTTGCTGTCTGCCTGTGTGGTTTGCTCTCCAGCTCTCGAGCCACTAGCTATGGCTACTACCTCTCTTTCCTCTCCTCCTCTGGTGTGCTCTCTCTGTCAGATGTTTAGCTACACCTCTGCCTCTTTTAGTGATAACGGTAAATGTAATAAATGTTGTCTTTTTGAGGCGCTCGAGGCGAGGTTGTCTGATTTGGAATCCCGGCTCCGCTGCATTGAAACACCGTCTGCGCCAGTTAATCTCGACGGACGCCCATTAGCTGCAGCGGAGCTAGCTAGCTTAGGTCCCCCTGTCACCGGTTCCCCGGCTCTCCTCTGCAGCGAGGAGACTGGGTGGGTGACGGTGAGAAGGAAGCCTAGTCGCAAAGCCCCGGTTCACCACCAACCTGTTCACGTTTCTAATCGTTTTTCCCCGCTCAGCGACACACCCGCTGAGGAAAAAACTCTGATCATTGGCGACTCTGTAGTCAGAAACGTGAACCTAGAGACTCCAGCGGCCATAGTCACATGCATTCCTGGGGCCAGAGCAGGCGACATCGAGTCAAATTTGAAAATGCTGGCTAAAAGTAACTGTAAATATTCCACAATTGTTATTCACGCCGGCATTAATGACATCCGTCTCCGGCAGTCGGAAGTCACGAAACTTAATATAGAATCGGTGTGTGACTTTGCAAAAACGATGTCTGCCACTGTAGTATTCTCTGGGCCCCTCCCCAATCTGACCAGTGATGACATGTTTAGCCGCTCGTCATCCTTGAACCGCTGGCTGTCTGTGTGGTGTCCTAAAAATGATGTGGGCTACATTGACAATTGGAGCTCTTTTTGGGGGAAAACCTGGTCTTATGAGACGAGACAGCATTCATCCCACTTTGGATGGTGCTTCTCATTTATCTAACAATCTGGCATCTTTTTTATCCAAATTTCCAAAACCATGACTACTCAGAGTTGGGACCAGGAAGCAGAGTCGCAGTCTTACACGCCTCTCTGCAGCTCCTCTTCATCCGCCACCCCTCAGCTTAGCCCCTGTCTTCCCCATCAGAGAATCGTTGTCTGCTCCCTCCAAAGTAAATAAAAATATAATGTATAAGCATCCCAAAGTGATAAAGCAAAATATTGGTAAAACTCAAATTAAACATAAAGCCTCTAAATTGAATGATTTGGCCTCTGTTCCTCCTCATAATTTAAAAATTAAATGTGGTTTATTAAATATTAGGTCTCTAACTCCCAAGTCTCTGTTAGTCCATGATCTGTTAATTGATCATCAGATTGATTTAATTTCCCTTACAGAGACTTGGTTAGGGCAAGAGGATCATGTTGGTTTAAATGAATCAACTCCCTCTGGTTATTTAAACTGTCAAAATCCCAGAAGTTCTGGTCGTGGAGGAGGAGTAGCATCAATTTACCATTCCAAATTACTAGTTAATGTAAAGCAAAAAACATGTTATAATTCCTTTGAGGGCCTGGTCCTCAGTGTTGGGCACTTTAGCAATTCCAGGTTAAACCCAATTTTATTTGCCATAGTTTATCGTCCCCCATCAACCTATTCAGAATTTTTATCCGAATTTGCTGATTTCTTAGCTGATTTAGTGCTGAAATCTGATAGAATAATTATAGTAGGGGACTTTAATATACATGTGGATGTAGATAGTGACTGCCTTAATGTGGCTTTTAATTCAATATTAGACTCGATTGGGTTTTCTCAGAAAGTAGGAAATTCTACTCATTACCTCCACCATACATTGGACCTTGTTCTGACATATGGCATAGAAATAGAAAATCTTGTAGTGTCTCCTCATAACCCTGTACTGTCAGACCATTGTCTGTTAACCTTTGATTTTACTATTTCTGACTATTTGGCTCCTAAAGAAAAATATTATCACAGTAGATGCCTCTCAGATGATGCTGTTTCCAAATTTATGCAGATTGTTTCCTCTATGCCATGTGTCAACACAACGGAAATAAGCTATAGACAGCTTGCTCCTTCTGTAATTGATAACATGGTGGATAGTGTTTCAGCTTCTCTGCATCAGGCTCTAGACTTGGTGGCCCCCTTAAAAAAGAAAAAGTCTAATCAGAGATTTTTAACTCCTTGGTTCAACACAGAAACTCGTAGCTTAAAACAGAAGACTCGTCAATTAGAAAGAAAATGGCGCTCTACTAATTTAGATGAAATCTATTTAGCTTGGAGAAATCATCTTTTAATTTATAAAAAATCTCTTAGAAAAGCTAGAACGAGTTATTACTCTGCATTAATAGAAGAGAACAAGAATAATCCCAGGTTTCTTTTCAGTACTGTAGCCAGGTTGACAAAGAGTCAGGACTCTGTCAATCCTAGCATCCCCTTAGAGCTTACTAGTCAGGACTTTATGAACTTTTTCAATAATAAAATTTCATCCATCAGAGATAAAATCAATCAGATTCTTCCCACAGTTAACTTAAATACTGTAACTACTACAACTCCTTCTATTGATGTCTGTCTTGATGAGTTTACTCCAATCGACCTTTGTGAGTTAGACAAAATAGTTTCCTCATCCAAACCTTCAACTTGTCTTTTAGACCCTATTCCTACCAGGTTATTTAAAGAAGTCTTCCCACTTATTGGTAGCTTTATTCTTCATATAATCAATTCTTCATTAACTTTAGGCCATGTACCGCAGGCTTTTAAAACGGCTGTAATTAAACCCTTACTCAAAAAGCCAACGCTAGATCCAGGAGCTTTAGCTAACTATAGACCAATCTCTAATCTCCCTTTCATTTCAAAAATCTTAGAAAGAGTTGTTGCTACGCAATTATTTGACCACCTGCAGGGAAATGGTTTATTTGAGGAGTTTCAATCTGGGTTTAGAATCCATCATAGCATTGAAACAGCCTTAGCGAAGGTCACTAACGACCTCCTCATTGCATCTGATAATGGACTAGTTTCTGTACTTGTCCTTTTAGATCTTAGTGCAGCTTTTGATACTATTGATCATAATATTCTACTTGATAGATTAGAACACTATGTTGGACTTAATGGAACTTCGTTGCAGTGGTTTAGATCTTATTTATCTGATAGGTTCCAGTTTGTTCATGTAAATGATGAGTTTTCTCTCAGCTCAAAGCTTAGTCATGGAGTTCCACAGGGATCTGTGCTTGGCCCTACTCTTTTTAGTTTATATATGCTTCCGTTAGGCAACATTATTAGAAAGCACTGTATACATTTTCACTGTTATGCAGATGACACACAATTATACCTGTCAATGAAGCCAGATGATACTAATCAATTAGCCAAGTTAGAAGCCTGTCTTAAGGAAATCAAAGTTTGGATGACTTGTAATTTCCTGCTATTAAATTCAGATAAGACTGAAGTCATTCTTGTTGGTCCAAAAAACCTTAGAAATTCCTTTCCAAATCAAACTTTCAGTTTGGATGCAGTTACTCTTTCTCTTAATAGCTCTGTGAGGAACCTTGGAGTTATTTTTGATCAGGATTTGTCCTTCAATTCACATATTAAATTTGTTTCTAAGACTGCCTTCTATCATTTGCGTAATATTGCCAAGATTAGGAGCATCTTGTCTCAGAGTGATGCTGAGAAGCTGATCCACGCTTTTGTTAGCTCGAGATTAGATTATTGTAATTCTTTATTATCAGGCTGTCCTAAAACATCTTTAAAAAGTCTTCAGCTGATCCAAAATGCTGCAGCAAGAGTTTTAACAGGTACTAGAAAGAGAGATCATATCTCTCCGGTTCTGGCCTCCCTTCACTGGCTTCCCATAGAGTTTAGAATTAAGTTTAAAATCCTTCTTCTTACTTACAAAGCTCTAAACAATCAGGCTCCTTTTTTTTTTTCCACAATATCTTTATTGAACCTTTTTTTTTTTAAACAAACATGATACAAACAATCAAACACTAACACTAAAGTACTACAAAAAAAAAAAAATGCACTAAAAACACCAACAACCACCAACAAAATCAAGTCTTCAACAATGCTCCTCTGTTTAGTCTAGACAATCCAATACATAAGTATACATATTATGTTCACCAGTTTGGAATTTACAAGGTCCACACACATCATTCACCTTCTTCTTCAAGAGTTATGTTTAAATTTTTTACATAATCAATAAAAGGTCTCCATATATTCTCAAACACAATTTCCTTTGATTTCAGTATATATGTTATTCTTTCTAATGGAAGGTTTGTTAACATCTGTCTTAACCACTGAGTCACATCTGGTCTATGAGTCTTTTTCCATAATAGTGCAATACATTTTTTGGCATTAAGCAAACTGAGGTCTATGAATGTTCTTTCACTTTTATTAAAATTATGCTTTTCTGGGTACAGACCCAACAAAAACAGTTTAGGATTCAATATGATTTGTTTTGAGATTATTTTTTCAATTGTTACCCTCACCTCTTCCCAAAACATTCTTATTAATCTACATTCCCATAAACAATGAAATAGGGTTCCTTTACTTTCCATGCATTTTGTGCATGTATCTGGTATATTCTTGTTATATCTATTTAACTCCTCCGGTGTAACATACATCCGCATTAACCATTTGAAATGTATCAATTTAAGGCGTACATTTATTGATTTGGTTTGAGCTTCTGTACAAGCCAATTCCCATTGTTCCTCTGAATTTCAGTTTGCAGATCTTCTTTCCAGTAGTTTAATCTTTTCAGTGAATTTTCACTTGAAGATAGTGTCAATGAGTTATAAAACTCTGAAATAATACCCTTTCTTTTACTATCTTTCATCATCATTTTTTCCAAGGATGAATAAATAGGTCGAGTGAGAGCTTTATTTTGATTTGATCGAATAAAGTTTCTAAGTTGAAGATATTTAAAAAAATGTGTTCTATTGAGATTAAATTTGATCCTCAGCTCTTCAAAAGACATTATGTTATCTGCACATGGCAAATATAAATCCTGAATCTTTTGTATCCCTTTTAAATTCCATACTTTAAATACAGCGTCCGCTCTCCCTGGTTTAAAATATTGATTACCCCATATTGGACTAAATTGTGACAATAACTGTGGTTCTTTTAAATAGTTTTTAGCTTCACACCATATTTTGATCATATGCTTTACAAATGGATTTTTAACTTGTTTTTGTAATTTTTTTGCCGAATCTGAGTATATGAATATGGGAAGAGGTAAAGGTAAATTGTATGATTCCATTTCAGTCCAGTGAGGGAGATCATCTGATGAAAAATAATATGTCATAGACCTCAGTTGTGCCGACCAATAATACAACATAAAATTTGGACATTTCAGACCTCCACGATCAAATGGTAAATATAATAAAGACAGACGTAATCTAGCCCTCCTGTTGTTCCATATAAATTCCACTAACTTTTTTTTTATTCTTGAGAATAGATCTAAAGGTGGTGGTAAGGGAATGTATTGAAATAAATAAAGTATTTTAGGTAAAATATTACTTTTAAGTATATTGATTCTCCCGATCATCGACATTGGTAGTGACATCCATCTCTGAGTTAACTCATTAATATCTGACATTAAGGCTTCATAGTTGACACTGGCGACTGATTCTAGCTTAGGCACAATTTGGATTCCTAAATATTTAAACTGATTTACAGCATTGAATTGATTTACCTCAGGGGCTGGGTAATTTCTCTGGGTCTCATTTAGCATTAATATTGAAGATTTAGTTTTATTTATTTTATATCCTGATATTTCCCCAAAATTCTTTATTAAATTCAACAAGGTTGGAATTGATTTTTTTAGATTCGACATAAACAAAATTATGTCATCGGCGTACAGGGAGATTTTATGTTCTGTTGGTCCAACTTTAATTCCATATATTTGTGAATGTAAACGTATCGCTATCGCTAAAGGTTCAATTGCCATAGTAAACAGTAAAGGTGAAAGTGGACAGCCTTGTCGACATCCTCTATTGATTTTTATTGGTTTTGAAATATTGTTATTTGTTAGGATTTCTGCTGTAGCATTATTGTATATTATTTGAACCCATTTTATGAAATTATTTCCAAGTCCAAACCTTTGTAGGACTTCAAAAAGAAAGGGCCATTCAACTCTATCAAAGGCCTTTTCGGCGTCCAGTGATAGGAGAGCTGTATCCGGTGCTTCTTTATTAAAATAAATAATATTAAATAGTCTTCTTACATTATGGAAGCCTTGTCTACCCTTTATAAAGCCATTCTGATCTCGATTAATAATATTTGGTAAAATTTCTTGTATTCGTCTTGCTAAAATTTTACAGATTATCTTAAGGTCGGCGTTTAATAGGCTTATTGGTCTCATATTTTCACATTTATTAGAGGGCTTACCTGGTTTTGGCAGCAGTATAATTAAGGCATTATTTATGTATGATGGTAAATTATTATTTTGAAATGCTTCTAAAACCATTTCCAAAAAAGGATTTATTAATTTATTCTTAAATTTTTTATAAAGGTCAACTGGAAGACCATCTGGTCCTGCACTTTTTCCTGATTTCATATTATCAATGGCTAGCCCAACTTCTTCTTGACTAATTTTAGACTCCAATATCTCCCTGTTTTCATTTGGAATACACGGTATAGATAGTTCGTTCAAAAACCCATTTAGTTTTGTTAAATCAGATTCATTTTTGGTATCATATAATTTTTCATAGTAATCTCTAAAGGCTCTGTTAATTTCTAAAGGATCTATAACTACCTGTCCGTTACTTATAATACTGGTAATTGGTGTTTTAATTTCTAATTGTTTAATCTGCCATGCTAATAATTTTCCTGATTTTTCACCTTGTTCATAAAAAGATTGTTTCAATCTTAGAAGACTCGAGGCAGCTCTATTCGCTGATTTTTTGTCGTATTCAGCTCTCAAAATCAGTAATTCATTCTCCAACCTTGGGTCACTTCCTGCATACACTTTTTCCTGAAGACTTTTTATTTTATGTTCCAATTTAGCTCTCTCCTCTCGAGTCTTCTTAGATTTTGATCCTGTATAACTAATAATATGTCCCCTAATAAAAGCTTTGAAAGCCTCCCACTTTACACATGCTGATGTTTGTGTAGTATCGATGTCAAAGAACTCGTCTATCTGTTTTTCTATATACTTGACAAATTCCTCATCCTGAAGCCATTTATGCTGAAATTGCCATCTACCTGATTCCTTCGTCAATTTTTTATCTACATATATTAGACAACAGGGTGCATGATCAGAGATCACGATGTTATCATAAAAGCAGTTTTGAATCTTGGACCTTAATTCTGTGGAAATCAAAAAATAATCAATACGTGAGAATGTCTTGTAGGTACTGGAATAACAAGAATAGGCTTTAACTTGTGGTTTCATTTCTCTCCATATATCTAACAATCTCAATTCTTTCATAAAATGATTAATAGTCATCCTACATCCATTGTGCGTACAATCCAGTCCTGTTGATCTATCTATACCTGGATTCAATGTACAATTAAAATCCCCTGCTATTATATGTTGCCCTGTAAGTGATGATAAGATAAGAAATAAATTAGCAAAGAACTTTTGATCATCTATATTGGGACCATATAAGTTCACAAGATTTATATTTTCTAATAGCAAAGAACCTTGAATGATTACATATCTTCCAAATTTGTCTCCAATTACATTTTTCACTTGAAAAGGAACTGATTTATGTATGAGAGTCATAACTCCCCTGGCCCGGGATGAGAATGATGAGGTGAAGACACTTCCTTGCCATCTACTCCTAATTCTTTTTATATCCTCCTCTATTAAATGAGTTTCTTGTAAAAACACAATTTTTGAACCCATGTCTTTTATTTTATTCATAACTTGTTTAAGTTTTTTTAAATTTTGTAGACCTCTGCAATTCCATGAAGTTAAATTAAGATTAACACTTTGGTTTATGATCAATAGAGAGTTTGGGATTACCTTGCAGTGTAAACATGCTCATACAGAGAAGCAAAAACATGAGTGGTTGAACATTCATCCTACAAACTACACACAAACAAATTTCCCCTTCCCACACTTGTGGCAAACCCCCCAAAATCAAAAGAAAAATTCCGTCTCCCGATATAGCCATCGACCGCTCCACACCCACGGGGAGCAGCCTAAGCCACTCCTTCTTCATTCTCCCAATCACCCTAACTCTACTGCTTTTAATGACGTAACATTAACTCTCCTCTGTAGTTTTCCAACTTAACTCCAAAATTTTTAACAACTTTGTACATCATAGTTTTTTTTTTGTTTGTTTTGTTTTTGTTGTTTTTTTAAAATATATAATACAATCTATATTTTGTAAACTTACTATTTACTTCAAGTCAGTCAGATGCCTGTGCAAATGCTTAATTATTCTACCTTATATTTTGTTCATGCTTAGCTCCCACCAGTCTCTTCTTCTTCTTTGATCTTCTTGATGAACTCCTGCGCCTCCTCTGGGGTCTTGAAGATGTGGGTTCTGCCCTCATACGTGGTCAGCAGTCTCGCAGGATAGATTACACCATGACGAATCCCAAGGTTGCGCAGCTCCTTACGTATGGGATCAAACTGCTTCCTCAATTGTTGGATTCCTGTGGCCAAATCTGGTTAGAACCGCACCTGCTGGTCCTGGTGTTTAATCTCTCCTTTAGCTCGTGCAGCGTTGAAGATCTTCATCCTGTCTCTGTTGCTAAGAAACTTCATAATTAAGGTCCTCGGCGGTCCCTTATCTCTCCGTGGGCCAATACGATGTGCATTTTCCAGAACCACTGCTGATTGCAACTCCTCGCTGCCCAGCACCTCCGGGATCCACTTTTCCAGAAAGGAACATACGTCCCGACCTTCTGATTCCTCTGGAAGACCCACCAGCCTCAAGTTATTCTGTCTCGACCGAGATTCCAAATCCAAAATATTATTTTCCAGACATTTATTTTTTTTTTCCAAAGTGCGCACCTTTAATTGAAGACGGGTGACGTCATCTTCAGCACTAGCGAGACGGAGCTCCATCTGCGCCGTTCGTTCTACGCAGTCACCCAATTCCTTTCTTATTCCTTCCAACGCTGTCATAATCCCATCAAATCTGGAGGAAAAGTCCGCTCTCATTGAACTCATGGCAGCCATCAGCGCATCTGCGCTGCCCCCCGCAGACATCGCACCATTGCCAGCCTCCTCCGCCATATATGGAGTTTTATTTGCTGCGTCACAGACCTGAAAGTCCGTTAATTTGGACTGTTTCGGCGGCTCGCTTTTTCCTTTACCTGGTTTTCCAGCCTTAGGCTTCGCCGACATATCCTCACCCAGACGCTGGGATACGTTCTGTCCCAAATGAGAGAGTTATTTGCCGATTTTTTTCTCCAGGAGCAGAGCAGAGTGAGACACGTCCGTCTTACGTGGCAGCCATAACCGGAAGTCATCAGGCTCCTTTTTATTTAAAAGATCTGATACTACCGTATCATCCTAACAGAGCACTACGCTCCCAAAATGCAGGTTTACTTGTAATACCTAGAATCTCCAAAAGTACAATGGGAGGCAGAGCCTTCAGTTATCGAGCTCCTCTCCTGTGGAATCAGCTGCCAATCTGGATTCGGGAGTCAGACTCGATCTCTGTTTTTAAGAATAGGGCTAAAACCTACCTTTTTGATATAGCCTACAATTAGGGAGGGATCATGTGTTTCTGAACCCTCCCTTAGTTATGCTGCTAATAGGTTTAGTCAGCCGGGGGACCTCCAGTAATGCACTGGGCCTCACTCCTTTCCTCACTCTCTATGAAATATTTTTTTTTTGCTGGTCATTAACATTTGTTTGTTCTCTCCCATAGATTGAGTCCCCATCGTGCTGTTTGCTCTCTACATGTCTGTTCTTTTCTTCTTCTCTGTCCCCTCACCCCCCAGCCAGTCGCAGCAGATGACTGCCCCTCCCTGAGCCTGGTTCTGCTGGAGGTTTCTTCCTGTTAAAAGGGAGTTTTTCCTCTCCACCGTCGCCAAGTGCTTGCTCACAGGGGATCGCCTGATTGCTGGGGTCTTTCTGCAACTGTGGGGGTCCTCCCTACAGTTGATAGTGCTATGAGATGACTGTTGTTGTGAAATGGCGCTATATAAATAAAGTTGAATTGAATTGAAATCCGTCCCGCAGGACCCCCACCCGGGTCAGGCTCAGTGTCCTGCGCCCTCTTGACCCTCTCCTTGATCTCCCAGGAGAGCATGCCGACCACACATGACGGAGAAGCAATGGGATGTGGCTCAGGCAACGTCGTGTCAGTGGAAAACTGTCTCGAGAGAGCGTCAGTTTTGATGTTTTTAAACTCCGGGCGGTAGGTGATGGTAAAATTAAACCTGCCAAAGAACAGTGACCAGTGGGCTTGTCTTGAGTTTAGCCATTTAGCCGTCCTGAGGTACTCCAAGTTCTTATGGTCCAGTCCACACACAGCAGCGAGGCTCCCTCCAGCCAGTGGCACCACTCCTCCAAGGCCAACTTGACTGCCAGCAACTCCCGATCCCCCACATCGTAATTCCTCTCGGCTAGGGACAGGCATCGGGAGAAGTAAGCGCAGACCTTATTGTCAGTGATCGAATGCTGAGAAAGGACCGCCCCCACTCCGGAGTCCAAGGCATCCACATCTACCAGGAACTGCAAGCATGGGTCCACCTGAGCGAGGATAGGGGGAGAGGAGAAGCGAGACTTTAGTTCAGAAAATGCCGCTTCAGCCTCTTCAGACCACCGAAAAGGGACCTTGGTGGAGGTGAGGCGGGTGAGAGGCAGACCAACCACACTGTAGTCGTGGCTGAAGCACCGTTTAAAGTTGGCAAACCCCAGGAACTGCTGCAACTGCTTGCGGGAGGAAGGAACAGGCCACTCCACGACTGCCTTCACCTTACCTGGATCGGCTCGGATCCCTTTATGGGCAATGACAAACCCCAGAAAGGTGGTAGAGGATGTATGGAACTCACATTTCTCAGCCTTGACGCAGAGTTGATTTTCTGGTAGCCGCTGAAGGACCCTCCTCATATGTACCCGATGTTCATCTAAAGAACGAGAGAAAATGAGTGTCATCCAGGTACACAAACACAAAGGAATCTAGGAAGTCCCTCAGAACGTCATTGATGAGCCGTTGGAACACCGCTGGTGCGTTTGTCAACCCAAAAGGCATCGCCAAGTACCCGAAGTGGCCACTAGGTGTGCAGAACCCTGTCTTCCACTCATCGCCCTCCTTGATCCTGACCAGATGATAGGCGTTGCGCAGGTCCAACTTGGTGAAAACAGTGGCTCCCTGAAGCAAGTCAAAGGCGGCGTTAATGAGCAGCAAGGCATGCTTTTCCTTCACAGTAATGTTATTTAGCTCTCTAAAATCAATGCAGGGTTGGAGGAAATCGTCCTTCTTACCCACAAAAAAAAAAATCCCACCCCCACCGCCGATGAAGGCCTGATGATGCCTGAACTTAATGACTCCTTGATGTATTTATCCATCGCCTCCCGCTCCAGGGCAGACAGACTATATAGTCTACTGGATGGCAACATAGCTCCCGGAAGGAGGTTAATGGCGCAGTCGTAAGGGCGGTGAGAGAGTAGAGAAAGTGCCTTAGATTTGCTGAAAACTGGAGCAAGGTCATGATATTCAGGGGGAACTGAGGTGAGATTGGACATATGGGTGGGCGAGGCACTAATAGAGTCAGAGGGAGAACAGGCTGCAGACTGTAAACAGGCGGCTAAGCAAAAGGTGCTCCATGAAATAACCTTCCCTGCCTGCCAGTCAATAACTGGGTTGTGGAGTCTTAACCAAGGACACCCTAAAATGACAGGGGAGGCAGAGATGGGCAAAATAAAAAAACTCAAGTGCTCCCGATGGTTACCTGAAACCGAAATGGAAATGGGAGCAGTCTTTCATGTGACTCTGGTGAGTGGCTCTCTGGAAACAGCCACTAAATTCAATGGAGTCTCCAGATCTTGACAAGGGAGCTTCAGCCGGGTTGCCAGACTCTCCGAATTGAAGCTTTGTTCTGCGCCTGAATCAGTGAGAGCAGTTGTGCAAAAATCAGTATGATAGTGATGAAAGCAAATGGGCAGTACAAGTCGTGTAAAGGATTTAGACTTGCCCACATCCATTAGCCCCCCCCCCCCCCCCCACTGTGATGAACAGATCCCCCCTTTTGGCTGGTTGGGGCAGGAAGCAACCTCGTGTTCGGCACTAGCACAATACATGCACAACCCGAGATTGCGGTGGCGCTGTTGTTCAGCGGGGGGCAGCCTAGACTGGCCCAGCAACATAGGTTCCCCGGTGTCAGAGGGTTCGGAGGGAGGAAGGGTTGGAAGAGGGGGCTGAGAGAGAAGGTCTGGCTGAGGGCCCGAGCGATTAGTAAGACGGCGCTCGTTGGCCCATTCCCCTAAACAGTTATCTCTATTGATGGCCAGGGAGATTAACCTGTGTAACGAGGAGGGTTTATTTAAATGGGCCAACTCATCTCAAAGGCTAGGGCTAAGGCTGCGCATGAAGGTACTACATAGTGACGCGTCCGCCCATCCCACCTCTGCCGCAACAACCCGGAAATCTACAGAGTAGTCGACCACGCACTTGGCCCGCTGCCGGAGATTAAGAAGGCGGGTGGTGAGGACATTGTCCCGGTCAGAATGATCAAAAAGCTGGGTGAACTCGGATGCAAGTCGGTCATAAGTGTAGTTGGGATAATCCCAGCGATCCATTATAGCATATGCCCAGGCTAAGGCCCGTCCCTCCAGCAGGTTCACCACGTAGCTAATCTGGCTATGGTTAGTGGGGAAATCCTCTGGCACCCACTGAAAAACTAGGCTACACTGAAGGAGCAACCCCCGTGCCTCGCCCAGCCTCCCGCTGAAGCAGGTTAGTGTGGGAACTGGCGTTAACCGAGGGTGCCGCGCTGAAGGGGAGGACGGAGGCGGCGGAACGGCTGATACCCTGGAAGCAGTCTGAGAGGGCAGCGCTGCGGTAAGCTGATCGAGCCATGAATTTATTTGAGTTAATTGATTCAAGATTACTTGTTGCTGGTATGTGAGCTGGTCTAACCAAGCCTCCATGTTGTTCAGTCTTTGTGCGGTGGCACCGTCTGCTGGGTCTCACTGACAGAGACGTACTGACATGATTTAATATTAGACCCAGGAGCAGACAACAGACTCGGTTAGAATAACAATAATCTTTATTGGAAGTGAGTGTGTGTTTGAGTGCTGAGCGGGAGGAGTCTGGCAACCCTGCAGAGAGGAGAGAGAAGGTGACGTGAGTAACTTGTTGCACACATATGAATATTGTGGAGTTGATGATAAACTTACGGAGCAGGGAGCGGTTGGAGTGAAACAACCTGCAGCCTCGTTCTCTCCTGGTTGCCGTGGTCCTGCGAAGATGAAGAAGTGCCAGTGCAGATATTTAGTGCCAGGTGCAGAGTATTCCTCAGCTGAGGGGGAAAGGGAAAGAGTTCAGTCTAATGATGAGGCACTTACAGGATGCCGACGGGGAAGAGGAGCCACCAGCTCAGGGAATGAGTCCTGGTCCACCACCCGGAGGAGAATTGGTCCACCAAGGAGATGGTCCACCTCTGCACAGGTGTCTAGGACAAGCAGTGGTAAGATGCAGGAAGGTGAGAACAGGTTGGGAGGTTGCTTACGGTTGTTGAATCAGAGGCGAAGTTCGAAGAGAGGAGTTGAATGGCGTTGAGAAGCACTTTAGCTGCATAGGAGCGTTGACGTCTCCATGCAGGAGTGGGGGGCCCCCACTCCTTATAAAGTCTGCTTGATTAGAGAGTGTAGGTGTGGATGAAACCGCAGCTGTGAAACATAATTAATGAGAGGAGAGAATAACAACACACAGCTCGGATCACCACACTTTCATGGCAACCACAATATTTTTATTAGCTAATGTGTTTGAAGCAAAGTAGTGGTGGTGATCAAAGTTGGACAGCAAACTGCATGGATGTTTGTTGAGCGAGTGTACACTTGTGCATTTTGAGGTTCAGACTGAGACAAAAACAAACCAGTGTGTCAGTTCCAGCTTTTGCACAATGCACACCTTTAGGTGCTTGGAAGAGATACCCAGAAGTTCCCACTTCAAACACAGTCATCGACAGTCACTCCGATTGGAGTTTGATGACCCCAGTAAGGTTGTTCATGGGAGAGCAATCCTACGTAATGCGTGCAGCTCCTTCCATAGTATTGGGACAACATCAGGAGGGGACTGCTGTGAGTCAGAATCCAGAAGACTCTGCCGGTTTGGTGTCTGCCCCGCAGTGTCGGTCATGATGGATAGGTTCCCAACCAGGTGCTACTCTGATAAAATCAGAGACACCTGTTCGGAGGGATACCGGTATCCTTGGCTTTACTATTTGGCCCATAGCTGGTTTGAGGACTGGGCCATTTCTCCTTTGTCAGGCATTGTTTTTCATCCTGCAGGGTTTTCTCTCACCCTCCTCCCTCAGCCAGATAGTATCGGGGGGGTTGCCGGTTTAATTGCCAACAGCCCGACCATGGGACAGGTAGTACGAGTTACTTGGTACCCATAACAGACTGCAACGGGCCTCGATCTGGCTTTAATACAAATACAGTATCGTTGAGGATGTTAAACAAGTTCAGTATATACAGTAAGTGAAGTTAAATAGTATCCTATCAATCATAGAGTATATACAGTATATAATATATATTATTTTAGTAGCCAATCTTTTTTTGTCAAATGGGAAGATTCTGAACAGTTGCAAATTTCCCCAAGCCCATTCCACGGCATTTTGTCTCTTGACAAACGATAAGAACAAAGCAACAACCCATGACCCATGGGTACAAAATCCTAATGGAATTTGACTGGAGTTGTCAGAACTTTTAAATATGGTAATACAACTTGGAACTTGTAGAACAAATAGACACCACAAAGTTCTGGTACTTCTTTTTCAAAATGAGCATGAATTTGGGCAGTACAGTGGCACAGTGGTTAGCACTGCGGCAGCACAGCAACTCACCCTTGGCCATGGGATCCCTGGTTCGATCCCATCCCCTGACCAACAGTGATCTGTGTGGAGTTTGCATGTTCTCCCCGTATCTGCGTGGGTTTACTCCGGGATTTCTCCGGTTTCTTCCCGCAGGCCAAAAACATGCAGGTTAGGTTAATTGGAGACTCTAAAAGTGGCCCTAGGTGTGAATGTGTGTGAATGGTTAAAGCGTACCTGTGGTGGTCGTGAAAAAAAAAGATATTATATTGAGCCCCTGTCTCACGTTCTAGTTCAAGTTTAAGTTCAAGTTCAAAGCAATGTGATATAAATCCATTGCTGATGTGCTGGTTCAGCTATGTCAGCAAAACATGCGAGCAGCCATACTGGCAGCTACATGGCCTGCCAGGACACTTCCTGTGACGTAGTGTCGTGGATACTGTCTGGATCAGTATTGGCTGAGCCTGGAGTGCCCGGATGAGCAGTGGCTTTCAGGATATTCAAATTCAAATTCAAACGTTTATTTCAAACTCAGGGTTCATATTAAATGCAGAACTAAAACGAGTAGAAAATAAATAAATAAATGCTTAAATTCAGCGGGTCGTCTCGTCTGATCTGAGGTCGCCTATGATTTGGCGCTGGGCTCTCCCCTCGCCGCTAAAACTATATACAGATCAGCAGACACTCGGCGCTCTTGTAACAACAAAAACATACAATGCGATATGGATATCGCAACATGGCGGAATGTAAAGCCTTTGGATGTCTCAATAATAAGTGAAAAAACAAAGATAAACACTTCTTTTGTGTACCCAAACCCAGCTCACCTTGTCAGAAGATCATAGCGGAAAAGTGATTGCGCAATCTCGGAACAGGGCAGACGTTTCCTTTCAGACGAAATTGCGTTGTGTGTGAGGACCACTTTGTCACTTTCACCCTCAGAAGACCTTTCTGGCTCAAACCTGTAGCCATGTTGGACGAATTCTTCCTCAGACTCCGACAATTCAGCCACAATAGAATAAAAACACTCACAAAAGCACCCTAGTCACTCATACAGGCGGAGTATTGACTTTTCAGTCCCAACGACGTGACGTCACATCCGCATGTGCCATGGCTGCGCGCAGAGTTTTCATTGGCTGGCCATGCCTGCGGTCGTATTTGCATATTTCTCTGGTGGTATATGGCTGGCAATAATTATTTAACCAAATAACGAATACTTTGCCTAATGTTTTCAAGTTGAATGCGTTTAGACGACCACCACAGGTACCCTTTAAGGGATAGCGCCGTACCGTGGCTGCTTCAGCCATCCAGGTGGATGCCCTCAATTTCCCCTCTGGGGATCAATAAAGTATACAAAATCAAAAAAAAAAAAAAATTGTAAGGTATCAAGAGCACTTAGACCTCACATGGATCATGGCCACTTTGTCACCTCACTTTAACTGTCTGCCTGTTTTCCACTCATGCACACTGATGAATAGTGACGAATGTTTTTATTATAATTTGTAATTACAGTAATGCCTAAAGATAATTTTAATGGGATGATAGCAGCTTTATTAAAGCATGAGTAGAATAAAGCTGCTTTTCACCTTATGTTGAAATTGTTTATGTATGGACTCAGGTGTCTGGGCTAAGAACAATTAAGTGATATAGCAGAAGGCGAGGACTTAGTAGGCATGGTTATAATTGATTTGTAGTGCAGCAGCCACATGTGGAATCAGGATTGTATCCACCTGGGACACTGACCCTTGAAGTGGTCCTTTAACTCTGCAAGGAATATGAAAGTACCTAACTTTTTCATTGTTGTCCCAGCTTTTGTTCTTCCCAAACATGCTGACTCTGATGTCTTCTCTTCCCTGCTTCCTTCCCTGAAGATTTTAAAAAAGTGCAACTGCTTCTGATGTCAGTGAAGTCTTTTAGGTGTTAAAATGTTAGCTGACAGAAGCAGAGTTGTCGTTATGTAAAATGCCTTCCCTGTCCTGTTATGAATTTCCCAGCAGCCTTGGTAGTGTGAACATTCCTATTCGTCTCTGTAACCCATGCAGAAAACAAATGTGCCGACCAGCCATGCCACAGGTTTTGGAATATACTGAAGCAGTTTCACACAGCTTTTCCATCCCCATAAGGTCCTGTCTTGTTGTCCTTTTGTTGTTCATAGTTGTCTGGGTAATTGGTTCCTTGCCCCTGTGGACTGTAGAAGCATCTGATTAGCAACTGATTACACTTTCTGGGTGTGGATGATATACAAACAGATGACCCTGATCTAGTATTTATTTGCGTATTCATGAGTGTAAGCAATGATTGCCGCTCCATGTAGCGCGTTCCAAGATGTGAGCTTCATGTAGCAATCTGCAATCGAACTGTTTGTTTACACAAGTGATTTGTTTGAATGGCCTTTTAGGTCTTAAAAGACCAGATTTTTTTTCCCCTTAATGTTTGACTGTACACAAAGTTTCACAAAAATCAACACAGAGGTCTGATCAGTCATCACTGTTTGGTCAAATGGAGCTGGAGTTCACCAAGGGCATATGGATGCACGTTAAGGATAAAATAAAACCATCTGCAACAGTGCTGTACCTAGTGATCAAATAGTATTGACCCTTACTGAATAACGTATTATGCAATACTCCAAGTTAAATATACTCATAACTTGGCCTGCTTGGTTCATGGTGTACAATCAGCACATTGGGGTCCTATAGTGGGCTCTAAGTTTAGCTCAGAGTTCGGAGAAGGGTTAGCAGTTTTTCCTTCTTTCTGAAGAACACTGAATCAACATGCTCTCATCGGTTTCCAAACATATGGTAGCATTCAAGAAACTTGTTAAATGACTTGGGCTTTTGTATTGACTTATCTGTGCATCCCCCCCCCACTTTTTTATCAAACAGTTTCCATTACACAAACAAAAAGTTAAATGAAACGAAGATTTTTGCAAGGCGATTTGCTTAATTTTTAAATAATTCTTGGTAGCAAAAACGTTACAAAAATCCATTAACCATATTTAAAAACTGATATAGTTTCATTTGTTCCCCATCAGTAGTGAGATGCCATGAAAAGTTTACATGACATCCATTTCAGTTCACGGGTTCTTGGGAATTTTATAAAGCCATTATTTATGATGTGATTGTGCACGTTTCTGCATTGTGTGCACAACTTTATTGGAACTGGGCTCATGTCAATGCCGTTGTCTAATGACAGCATGCTGGGCTGGAGGGAAGATTAAATGCTGCAGGTGTGTTGGAGGGAACATTGGACGTGCGTTCAAGGAAGGAGTGAGTCACTCTTCATGGTCATCATTCAGCACTGAGTCATCAGGCCCATCTTTTTAAAGGGTTTTACCCAAACAATACCTCACTATGTGCAGAGGACAGAAGCCATACAAATGCAGTGGTGGACAGAGGTAGGAGCTTAACTGCAGCTTACAGGAAATGATCAGTTTCAGTGCTGCAGTATTTAAAATGATTTTATTCACAGCAGCCACTGGAGTACAACGGGCCGTCTGGTGATCATGGTTTTTAGTAGATCGATGCATTCTAAAAAACCCAAAGCAAAACTTCACCTAGTAAGGTTTTTTCTTCTATCCCAGGGGTCTGCAGCTTGTGGCTCTGGACCTTCATGCTGCTCTTCTGCCCATAACCAGTGGGGGGAGAATGAATAAATAAATAGCAAGAAAATGTTGCAAATTCACATAAAATTTTGAGAAAAGCCTCAAAAATTTACAAGAAAAGCTGACAGTTTAATGGAAAAAATCTGTAAAACAAGAGGGTGGAAATTTACCTTCAAAGCTGGTTGTTTCATCTTCATTTTGTTAGTCTGAAATATGGTTTTCATCTGCATGCAGATTGATTTTGGCCCAAAGATGGCTCAAAATGATTGAAATGTTAGGACTAGTGGTCCCTTCCTTTTCTTTTGGTCAGTTTCCAGCTAATGTCACACACCGGGGTAGATGCGTCCTTCAAAAAAAGCAAGCTAAAAACCAAGATGGATCTCCCCATGAAAGTCACTCATATGCTAGGTCTTTGTGAGACAATCAGACAATCAGATGAACTCATCTGCAAAAATGAGGATGAGGAAATGACGTGCCAAAAGTACATTTGTTTTTCTTGTGGATTAATCTTTCTATAACGTTTTAAGTGCATTAGCCAATTTGTGTCTATAGGAATGCTACATTTGACCTCAGCTTTGAAGAGGTTCACCAAACCTCACCAGCAAAAATATAAAACCTTCACAGACCGAAAGTACTAGGGCACAAAGGTGCTACAGAGGCTGCTGACCCCTGTTCTAACACAATGCTTTGAAATTTGAAAATAAATCTCGATTTTAAAGGTAAAAAGTAATCACATGTTTTGAGATCTTATTTGGAATGGCCCTTTTTTTTCATCCCCTGAGTCTCAAAACTTGATGACTGAGTTCTTGAGTCTAATATCACATATGGTTCACATTCAGTGGAGGAGTTTTGCTATCAGGGTTCTTGAATATAATGCATATTAAGCTCCAGAAAAAAAACTGCATTGTTGGCCATTTCATCCCACCACCTTGTTTTTTTTTCCTCTTTGATGTGTTGCAGGCTGCTGAGCTGGCTCCAGCACTGCAGGCTGAGATGGAGGTGAAAGAGGCCATCCAGGGTGCCATCCACGGAGATAACAGCGAGGTCGTCCAGATTGTAACCTCTGTGGCCACCTGAGAGCTCTTCTGTTAACCACACACCAGAATGTGGTCCTGCTGCACAGCCTGACCAGTCTCACTGGAACTTCAGAGGTTAATAAATGTCAGTCTAACAAGCAAAAAGCTACATAGTCTTAATGAATGCTGAAGGTCATTGACGGAAGAAGTGGTTTTTTTTCTGATTTTCCTTGCAATCTGCACAGTTCATGTGAACCAGAGACTCAATGTAGAAATGTTCACAGAGAACATTAAAAAGTCTGGTAATGAAAACACCAGAAGGACCTGACCCAGCACAGAAAACCATGTCTCTCCGTAGTGGGTAATTAAACAGACCCTGCCACTTCATCAGCACTACAGTGTGATTATTTTGATTTATGATTTACTGTACAACCCGTGAATCTCACCCCCACCAACCTGCACAGTGCTCCGTTTTTCATCATTTCCTGAACTGATTGATTTGTTTCCTTGTTGCTTGCCATGATTTACTACCAAACTGTGTACCCTGAGCACTCCCTCTCTTGTCTCTGTTCAGCATGGATAAGCCACACAGCTTTTTTTTTTCTTTAGTTTATTGTACATTGTGAAAATATGAACTTGGATTAGCCACACAGCTTTGTTTGTTTGTTCTCCCCTTTTGGTTTATTTAATTGTAACTTTGTGAAATTTTGAGGGAGCTTTTATTTTTGAGGTAGAAGACCATAAAATGGGAAAAATGCTGTCATTGGTAGGCTGTTGCTTAACTTCAGAGGAAACTTTGAAGTTGTTTATTTCCTCCAGTTGTCTCTGACAGATAATTTCATGTGAATAAAACATGTTTCTGGGTGCTCCATAGTGTACTTTTATAATTATTTGTTTTTCTCTCTGCATTTTCATTTAATTTCCAGTAACCATGGTTATGAGAAGCCACAAGAAGTTCTCCAAGCCATGACTTTTCTTTCATCCACAGAAACAGACTATTGAAGCAAGTCTGAAATAATTTTTGGCGTTTGAGGTCTTGTTTCATATTGAGCTAATTTATTCACCATTTTTGAAGAAAATATGTCATACCACCACCAGTAACAATAGGATTAGGCTATTGTATTATGCTATTGTCTACAGTCCGCAACAAAATAAGCTTTTTCTTTGGCTCAACAGAGCTTTTTAACAAAATACTGTATATAATGTAGTATATACATATGTACTATATTGTTTATGAACTCTTAACTGCATTTTGTCAAATCCTTTTGTGTCCACTATGGATATCTTTTTTTAAAGATTGCATTAACATATTAATAAATACAACTGAAGACTTGGAGAGAAGATTGAGTGAGACACATGACTGTTATTTTGCTCATTTCCCATGCTCAGAGTTATGTAGTAGTGTATTTTGGAGTGGGGATCAAAACTAGGCAACAAAATGAACTTGATCAAACAACATCCACAAACTTGGCTGCTTGCTCTTGTTTCCGTTCAGTCTGCTGTTGCAGTCTCTGACCTCCTTTATGCTGCCCCATCATCATATAAATTCCCTTGACTGCCTCTCCCACGTTTGCCCCTTCTCCCACTCAACTTGTTTTCCTCTCCCCTTTGGAACTTCTTAACAGTCCGTTTACTCCCCCTTAAAAATTACACACAAAGTTAGGCTAAAATTTCATGGGGTAGTCCGGGGGGCCATCCCTTGCCATAGATGCATTGGCATGCACTGGCAGCCACCCCAGTGAGGCCTCCATTAAATCTTGGACTTGGAAGAGAGTAGATGTTGCTCTTCCCTTTTACAGCCATGGAGCCCATTCAGGAGCTGGAGTGGTTGCCATGGCAACAGCCCTTCTAACAGGCTGCCTCATAGATGGCCCGCTGAAAACAGAAACAAATGATAAATGGACAGATGAGAATGTCTGGAAGCAGAATGAGTGTTTGGAGAGGAGCAGAAGAGTGATGGACAGAGATGGGGTTGTCTTTCTTTTGGCTTCCTTTTCAGCAGATTAGCTGGCATCTGCTGCAACACGCAAGTACCGAATTCTGCCCCGTCTACATGCCTTCCCCTGTTCCAGCCTCAGATAAGGCCGAAGGAGCTGTCTCAGGAACTCGAGATGAGTGAAGATAATTTCTGGAGCAACAATATCCAAACACAGCTTGTCTCCAGAATCATAAATCAGCAACTGTTAATCTTAGAAAGCACAGCTCCCCTTAGCCAGTGTTTATTGGTTTTGGTTCATTGCACAGATTTCACCAGTGTGGAACTGTTTTTGCAGTTTAGGATAGGTGCACATGGCAGAAGTCAGACAAAACCTTAACACAGCTATCATTACATAATAAGTTGGGGGGGGTTTTTGGATGTTGAAGGTTAAAAATTTGTAGCAATAGTAAATCATTTGTGCCCTTTGGTTTGCTTATTAAGAGATGATGGGTTGTTGAAAAGATCTGTCTTGTTTATGCACTTTTCTGTGATACTTTTGTGCATAAATGGAGGACATTTTTGTGCGAGTTCGGGTAGCTAACTTGAACTATGACAGACTATTACACAAAACACTCTTTACTCTCTACATCCTTCTAAGTTAGTGGTCTATCCAAGCAGCAGAATGTCCTTCATCTTAGTCCTTAATAGCTAGTGCTTAATTTGTAAAATGACTAAACACACTAGGAAAAACAGAAAATTGGGCAGCCTGTGTGCTAAATTTTCCAACTAAATAAACCTAAACAACATTATTTTAAGAACTAGAGGAACATTTATATAGATGCGTTATCAGAGTATTGGGTTCACTCAAAATCAGCAGGAGGAGACACATTAACAGCTGTTAACAGTTTGCAGCATTTCGTTACACATTACAAAGACTTCCACAAGTTCATGAGGTTTTCTGTAACTGTACACTACAATGTGTACACACCAGAGGTTGTGCTGTCATTTTGACAGATGGGGTTGTAGAAATTATGTCATAATCTATAATTATCTGTCATTTTACCTAGATCACCCTCAGTGTAATCTGTCAAAACGATACAGCTTTCAGATTTTTCTGTCATTGCTGAAAAAAATCTGTCAATGAACAACAACTTTCAGTTAACGCATCCTCTGATACACTATACAACTGTATGTAGCATTAATAATGTAGCTAGCCTCAAAATAATCAACAAAGACACAGCAGAGAAAAACCTCTTAACGAGGGCTAGCAGTGTAAACAACTGTCATCCAGGTGCAGTTTGTGGAGGAGGTGATGGCGTTTTCCCTGGTGGGATCCCCACCGGATACTGTTGTAAACTTGAGAAACTTCCCCACAGTAGGTAGAAAGCCACTGCAGAAGTTATGAAGGCAACCCCATTCCTCTGTAACTTGCTCAGATGCAAATTCTGGTCTATTCTCATGTTTACATTGAGTTAACATGTAATCCCACTGACAGAAAAATCGCTCTTTCATATTTGGGCTTTTGCATTTGGACGTTTAGAGTCCGACTGTTCTGTCAGTTTAAAGAAATTCAATTATGTTGCCTGTCTTCTGGCAAATCAGTTTACTCCTTGATGCTGAGAGTTTAATCAAACCAGGCACGGCCCTGGTAAAGTCCAATACAAAATGCAGATCAAGTAGGTAAATGAAGGATTTGTTTGCGCAGCAAATAGACACGTGATCTTGGTGACCAACATTATGATAACATTAAGTAATAGACAAAACTTATTTACATATTTTCATAGTGAAACAAGAGTTGGCAGATCCCACTAAAGAGGTTCCGGTCCCGATGTGGGAGTGGCTGGAGCAAGATCCGGCTTGATCCAGCACAAATTAAGCCCTGCCAATACCGAAAGTTTCCTTTAACTGGTACCATTTAATGAAGCCAAAGACTGTTGCTGTTTTTGACTTGCTGAAAGCCTCTAGTTTGCATTTTGGTAAGATAACCTTGTGATAACTGGAAGATTGTAAGTCCAAATGCATTTTAGCAAGACACCATTAGTTTCCTTATACACAAACAGCTTTAGTGACCAAGATCATGTCTACATCTGCTCAAGAAATTTGATTTATTTGGATAGGTTAATTGGCATCAAACTGGGGATTCTAAATTGTCCTTAGGTATGACTGTGAGAGTGAATGGTTGTCTGTCTCTCTGTGTTGGCCCTGCGATGGACTGGCAATCTGTCCAGGGTGTACCCTGCCTCTCGCCCAAAGATGCTGGGATAGGCTCCAGCACCCCGCAACCTGAAAAGGATTAAGCGGAAGAAGATGGATGGATGGATAGTTCATTCGTTGGTGTCCATTTTAAAAAAGGCTGCTAAAATAAGATAAAGATACCCATTTGTGATGGTTATCATACTACTGTGGACATATCAGTACCACTTAAGTATGGTTTCCTCTGATGGTATCAAAAGAATGCATGAACTGTCTCTTCCTGACTTGGTGTTGTGTTACCCTGCTGTGTAAAACTCTCCACCACCCGGCATCAACCTGCAGGCTCCATGGGGATGATTAACTGCAAGAGTGATGGACACCAAACTGCAAATGTTTCTTTTTATCTGTAAATATAGTTGTTTCATAAAATCATTTCATGTGCAGTTTGAGTGTGTTTTTGTTACCGCAGTAAATATCACTGCATAAAGTTTTAAAAAGAATGTTAGATGGCTCATCAGAAATCTATTTCAAGGTGGGCTAAACAAAGTAAAGGAGAAGAAATCTCACAACTTGCAATGCGATGTTTTTCTCTTGCTTTTAAAGTTTGATTAGGACACAACATTTGTTTATAGGTACTCAACAGTTTTAATATCTATCCTGCAATGACTGTAGTCATTGTTATCCCACATCTGTCAGACAGACGGATGAATTGGATGGATTATTGCCTCTACAATAGAAAGAGAATTGAGTATTTAAAAAAATAAATAAAATGTAATCAAAGCAGTCCTGTTATACAGGTGTACTTTATATTATTCAACCAATTTGAACTATTTAAATGTTTCTTGGTTTATTTGTCTTTTGCAAACCCCTGAAACTTTGCAAATTTTGGAAAATAAACCATTTTCAATGGGGGCTGAATAATTGTGAGTTAAACACAAACTACTTCACAACATAACAATGTAAGATTTTTAATTAAACAATTTGTGTGACTTTTCTTGTAAATTTGCATCTAGTGTATTTGTAAATATTTTTTCTCTTTGTGTCTTAAAAAATATTTTGTCAAATTTGAGATTTTTTTACATAAATTTTAGACTTTTTAGGGTAAATGTGATATACGTATATTAAGATATATACAGTGGTTATAAAAAGTCTACACACCCCTGTTCAAATGCCAGGTTTTTGTGATGTAAAAAAATGAGACCAAGATAAATCATTTCAAAACTATTTCCACCATTAATGTGACCTATAACCTGTACAACTCAATTGAAAAACAAACTGAAATCTTTTAAGGGGAAAAATAAAAACTTAGAATAACCTGGCTGCATAAATATGCACACCCTTAAACTAATACTTTTTTGCAGCACTTTTGGCTTTTATTACACCACTCAGTCTTTTTGGGTAGGAGTCTATCAGCGTGGCACATCTTGATGTGGCAATATTTACCCACTCTTCTTTGCAAAAAACAATCAGATTCAGGTCTGGAATCTGGCTGGGCCATTCCAAAACCTTAATCTTCTTCTGGTGAAGCCATTCTTTTGTTAATTTGGATGTGTGCTTTGGGTCATTGTCATGCTGAAAGATGAAGTTCCTCTTCATCTTCAGCTTTCTAGCAGAAGCCCGAAGGTTTTGTGCCAACAAAGCTGGTATTTGGACTGTTCATAATTCCCTCCATCTTGACTAAGGCCCCAGTTGTCATAATGATAGAATGATCAGCTCACATGCAGGGAAAACACTCACGACACAGAAACGACATTTCAACAGTTTATTGATTTCAAAAACGGAAAGCGCTGTTATGGAAAACGCCACTTCGCCAGAGGAAGACTAAGCCTGTGGAGAGAGGCGAGAGCGAATTAGTGGAGGAATGCGGCTATAGAAGTGGACAGTCATATTGCCACTTACGTGTGCTGAGCAGAAAACCGGACAGAGAGAGACCCAGCAAAATAGACGAACCAGCGGGATGAAACCGGTGGAAACAGGTAGGGAAGGAGCTGGGTGGTGTCTGACTGGTTGGAGATGGCTGCTGAAGCGGGATGAGGTTGATGAGGCAGGTGAGTGCACAACAATCCCCAAAGACACACCACGCAGATGGCAACAACCTGAGAAGGAGAGAAAAAGCAGAGGAATTAATTAGGTTATCCTCGGCTAGAAAGGCTTATACTTGATGAGGCAGTTTACCCAACGAGCCAGCGCTGAAGTCTCCACTTGGTGGTCTTTTATGCGCTGGCAAGGCAGAAGAGGCAGGTGCGTCTAATCACACAGGTGAACTGATTGCCTGTGAGGTCGGGGAAATTCTTCTCAGAAAGGAGGGGGCAAGCACTCACCTGATCATGACACCAGTTCCAGCTAAAGAAAAAACAGCCCCAAAGCATGATGTTGCCACCACCATGTTTCACTGTAGGTATGGTGCTGTTTTGGTGATGAGCAGTGTTGTGTTTACACCAAATATACCTTTTGGAATTATGGTCAAAAAGTTCAACCTTGGTTTCATCGGACCATAACACATTTTCCCACATGCGTTTTTTGAGATTTCAAATGTGTTTTTGCAAAATGTAGCCGGGCTTGGATGTTTTTCTTCGTAAGATAAGGCTTCCGTCCTTGCCATCCTAGATGGGAGTGTTATGTATGACAAATGAGGGACTGGAGTCTCTTCTGTCATGCAGCAAATCCCCACTTTATTAAGAATACCAAGAACTATATACAGAGTGGCCGTGCCCGCCTGACATCACGTTAGGGGTGGGTATGGCAACACACACACACCACACTCACTACACAACAATTCCCCTCCCCCTTACAAAAATGGAAAAATGCACACAACCGACACCTGTCACGCCGTGCCGCTCATCAGCGGCGCCACCTGCACACACACCTGCACATCATCATCGGCGAGGGATTTAAGCCGCCTCGCCCTGGGCTTCGGCCTGAAGCCGTCAGACTTCCCTACGCATCGCTGTGAGTTTCCTTTCATTCTCAGCTGATCATTCCGGTAAGAAGATCTTACCTTTTTCTCCTCCAAGTCTGCTCCCCTGTGCACAGGTGGATTTCCCGGCAGTGGACTACTCCTCTCCATCGCCTGTTCCTCGCTGCTGCACCGGGCTTTCCAGGTGGCTGTCTACCGGACCTCGTCCCTTGCTGTGCTAGTCATCCGTCCTGTCCAAGTAAGCTCCTCTCTCGCTTATATATCTCCTGTGTTGGTGTGTGCCCGTCACCCTTCTCCCTGTGCTTTTCCCATAGGGTTGTCCGGCTGTACGGTCTCCTGTCTCTGTGCCCGAAGCAGACGCCGCCACCAACACATTCACATCTCGCAGACACACATTCATACACTCCTGATGTTAATAAAGCTATTTGAGCTACTCTGAGCCTGTGTGCGTGCGTCTCCTGAGCCGTGCGTTATGTCAGTACGGCTTTAGCAGAGCAGCTCGGCAGACGGCGGGCTCGCACACCGGCTTACCACTCTCGAGGCTCGGGTGGACCAAGTAGCTTTTCAGCAACAGGTGATTTTTAATCAGTTGATTATTATAAATAACCGATTGGACCGCTTGGACCCCCAACAGCCGTTCCCCCCGGCTCGTCAGGGTGGCGCGGCTCCTGCTGCTCCAGCGGCCGTCCAGCAGGCTCCGGCGGCACCGACTCGGCTCACGCCCATTCCAACCCCCGCCCACTTTAGCGGAAAGCTCGGCGGAGCGCGGGGGTTCATAATGCAATGTGAGTCCGTGTTTCACCGTGTGCCCGGAGACTTTCCCTCAGATCATAGCCGAATTGGTTATATCGGGAATCTCCTAGAGGGGCGAGCATTAACCTGGACCTACGCCGTAATGGCGAGGCCCAGTTATGCCACCCTCACGTATGACCAATTCGTGAGACGCTTCCTAGAGGTCTTTGACCATTCTTGTACCGAGACGGTCTAGGTCGATCGGCTTCTCGCCCTCCAGCAGGGAAGCCGGTTGGCAGCGGACTACGCGGTCGACTTCCGGGTAGCAGCGGAGGAATTAGGCTGGGAGGAACGCTCCCTCTGTGGCCTTTTCCTCCGCAGTCTCAACGATGATCTGAGGGATGAACTGGCTGGGCGGGATATCCCTGAGACGCTAGCGGAGCTAACATCCCTAGCGATCAGTTTGGACAACAGGCTGCGCGAGCGCTCCTCGGGACGGAAGTCGTCTTCTTCTCGCCCTCGTGGAGTCTCGCCGCGCCTGTTCCAAGCTCGCCCCCTGGCGACGCCGCCACCATCGTGCCCCGAGGAGTCGGAGCCGATGGTGACGGGTTGGACAAAGCTTTCCCCTGCGGAGAGACAATGCCGCCGTGAGTTGGATCTCTGCATGTATTGCGGAGATGACCAACACACGGTGAAGCTTTGCCCACGGAAAGCCAGTTGGTGGGGTCCGCGAGTCACTGTAGGGGGCCTCGCGGACGTCAATCGGTTAAGTCCCCTCACACAATTGAAACTGCCCATCCGTTTCTGTCACAACTCCACTGGGCATCTCACCCACGCACTGGTGGATTCGGGCGCGGAAGGCAGCTTTATTTCTCAAAGCCTGGCAACCCGATTGGGCATCCGCTGTCAGGCATTAAGGAACCCTATCTCCCTGGTCAACCTCTCTCGTGCCTCCCTTGGGAGAGTTACACACCAGACCATCCCCGTCCCGGTTATTGTCTCTGGAAACCACCGGGAGGAGATAACCTTTTACGTCCTGCCCAACTCTGTGTCGCCCGTCATCCTGGGGTATCCCTGGCTACGCCTCCACAACCCCGTTTTGGATTGGAAGTCCGCCGGGGTGTCGGCATGAAGCACGTTCTGCATGAGCACCTGTCTACAGTCCGCTGCCTGCTTTCCGTCCGCTTCTCCCTCACCTACGGACGCTGCGCCCCCGGACCTGTCCCTGGTGCCATTGGAATTTCACGATCTGGGTATGGTATTCAGCAAATCCAAGGCGATGTCTCTCCCTCCTCATAGGCCCTATGACTGTGCAATCAACCTCCGCCAGGGGGCACCCTTACCCTCCGGGCGACTCTACAGTCTATCGGCGCCGGAGAAGGAGACCATGAACTCTTACCTCAAGGAGTCGCTGAGTGCTGGGATAATCCGCCCATCGTCATCACCTGTGGGGGCAGGATTCTTCTTCGTCGGTAAGAAGGACGGATCCCTCCGTCCTTGCATTGACTATCGTGCCCTTAACGACATTACGGAGAAGGATCGCTACACCCTGCCCCTCATGGACACCGCTTTCCACTCCCTCCAGGGGGCGACTTGGTTCACCAAGCTGGATCTACGCAGCGCATACCACCTTGTCCGGATCCGGGAGGGAGATGAGTGGAAGACAGCCTTCCGTACCCCGAATGGCCACTTCGAATACCTGGTGATGCCGTTCGGGTTGACCAACGCTCCAGCCGTCTTTCAGCGCCTCATCAATGACGTCCTCCGGGATTTCATCGGCCTTTTTGTGTTCGTCTACCTGGATGACATTCTCATCTTCTCCAAGTCCAGGGACGAGCACCAGGTCCATGTGAGGCGGGTCCTCCAAAGGCTGCTGGAAAACCGGTTGTACGTGAAGGCCGAGAAATGCGAGTTTTATGTGAAGACAACATCCTTCCTCGGGTTCATCATCTCCCACGACCAGGTGCTTCCGGACCCAGAGAAGGTGAAGGCGGTGGTGGAATGGCCCACACCTGCGTCAAGAAAGCAGGTGTAGCAGTTCGTTGGGTTTGCGAACTTCTACCGCCGCTTCGTCCCAAATTTTGGCACCATCATTGGCCCGCTGACCCGCCTCACGTCCCCTAAGGTCCCGTTCCGGTGAACCGAAGAGGCCGCGGCTGCCTTTCAGGCGCTGAAGGCGGAGTTCTCCTCCTCCCGGGTCCTTAGCCAAGTCAACCCTGCGCTGCAGTGCATCGTGGAAGTGGACGCTTCGGACACAGGAGTGGGGGCGGTGCTATCCCAGCGGTCGCCAGATGACAGAATCAAACGGCCCTGCACCTTCTTCTCCCGGCGCTTGTCCCCGGCGGAGAGGAATTACGACGTGGGTGACAGAGAGCTCCTCGCCATCAAGCTCGCGCTACAGGAGTGGCGTCACTGGCTAGAGGGGGCAGACCTGCCGTTCGTGGTCCTGACGGACCACAAGAACTTGGAGTACCTTAGATCTGCCAAGCGCCTGAACGCCTGCCAGGCGCGCTGGTCCTTGTTCTTTGCCAGGTTCCAATTTACCATCACCTTCAGGCCTGGCTCCAAGAACGGCCTGCCCGACGCCCTCTCTAGGCAATTCGCCCCTGAGGAGTCGGAGGACACGGTCCACACCATCCTACCCAGGTCGTGCGTCGTGGGAGCCGTCACCTGGGACATTGAGAGCAAGATCCGGAAGGCGCAGGAAGTGGAACCTGACCCTGGCGGCGGACCGGAGGGAAGGCTGTTCGTGCCATCCACGGTTCGGGGGGAGGTCATCCACTGGTTACACACATCCAAGCTCACCTGTCACCCTGGCTCCTCCCGGATGATTGACCTCCTCCAGCGGTCCTTCTGGTGGCCGGGCCTGCGGAGGGACGCTGCCCGCTACACCCGGGCCTGTCCAGTGTGTGCCACCAACAAATCGGGTAATGCCCCTCCAGCGGGTTTGCTCCAGCCTCTGCCCGTCCCTGGCAGGCCCTGGTTGCATATCGCCCTGGATTTCATCACCGGACTCCCAGTCTCGAACACCTATGACACCGTCCTGACCATCGTGGACCGCTTCTCCAAGGCGGCACACTTCGTCCCCCTACGAGGTCTCCCAACTGCCCTGGAGACGGCGGACCTCCTAATCCAGCATGTGGTCAGGCTGCATGGGATTCCAGTGGACGTGGTCTCGGACCGGGGCCCCCAATTTGTGTCAGAGGTTTGGAGGTCGTTCTGCAACGCCCTGGGAGCCAAGGTGAGCCTCTCCTCCGGCCATCACCCCCAAACCAACGGGCAGTGTGAGCGGACCAACCAGGAGCTGGAGGCTGCGCTCCGCTGTGTCACGGCATCCAAACCAACGTCCTGGAGTAACCACCTCGCCTGGGTTGAATACGCCCATAACACCGCTCGCTCTTCTGCTACTGGGATGTCCCCCTTTAAGGCATCCCTGGGTTATGACCTCCCTCTGCTCCCGGCGCAGGAGAGTGAGGTAACTGTCCCCTCAGTACGGGCGCATCTCAGGCAGTTCCGCTCCATCTGGGCGTCAGCGTGCAATGCGCTTTTACGCACGGCGGAGCGCAACAGAGCCGTGGCGGACCGACACAGAAGACCTGCCCCGGCGTACAGAGTTGGTCAGCAAGTCTACATGTTGACCCAGGACGTGATTTTAAAGGGCGAGAGGAGGAAGCTGGCACAGCGCTTTATGGGCCCATACCCCATCACCAGGATCATCAACCTGGTGGCTGTGCGTGTAGCTATTCCCCCCTCCCTCCGCATCCATCCCACCTTCCACGTGTCCAAGGTGAAGCTGGCAGTCTCCGACCCCCTTTGCCCTCCTCCTGCTGCGCAACCCGCGCCCCGGATGATTGATGGCCATCCGGCCTGGCCCGTCTCCTCCATCCTGGACTCCCGGCGCCGGGGTCGTGGGTTGCAGTACTTGGTGGACTGGGAGGGCTATGGGCCTGAACATCGGCAGTGGGTACCCTCGTCGTTTGTGTTGGACGCTGATTTCCACCGAGCGCACCCAGAGAAGCCATCGCCAGGAGGCGCTGCTAGAGGGGGGAGTACTGTCACGCCGCGCCGCTCATCAGCGGCGCCACCTGCACGCACACCGCTCATCAGCGGCGCTCATCAGCGGCGCCACCTGCACGCACACCTGCACATCATCAGCGGCGAGGGATTTAAGCCGCCTCGCCCTGGGCTTCGGCCTGAAGCCGTCAGACTTCCCTACGCATCGCTGTGAGTTTCCTTTCATTCTCAGCTGATCATTCCGGTAAGAAGATCTTACCTTTTTCTCCTCCAAGTCTGCTCCCCTGTGCACAGGTGGATTTCCCGGCAGTGGACTACTCCTCTCCATCGCCTGTTCCTCGCTGCTGCACCGGGCTTTCCAGGTGGCTGTCTACCGGACCTCGTCCCTTGCTGTGCCAGTCATCCGTCCTGTCCAAGTAAGCTCCTCTCTTGCTTATATATCTCCTGTGTTGGTGTGTGCCCGTCACCCTTCTCCCTGTGCTTTTCCCATAGGGTTGTCCGGCTGTACGGTCTCCTGCCTCTGTGCCCGAAGCAGACGCCGCCACCAACACATTCACATCTTGCAGACACACATTCATACACTCCTGTTGTTAATAAAGCTATTTGAGCTACTCTGAGCCTGTGTGTGTGCGTCTCCTGAGCCGTGCGTTATGTCAACACCCTCCCCAATTTAGGATCGAATCATGCACTTAGGGAACAGGGAACCATGAACTGTTGTAGAATGACCTATCACATTCACACAAAACAACTAAAACCAGTATTTTTTTAAAAATATATATACAGTGGGGCAAAAAAGTATTTAGTCAGCCACCAATTGTGCAAGTTCTCCCACTTAAAAGATGAACGAGGTCTCCAATTTTCATCATAGGTATACCTCAACTATGAGAGACAAAATGAGAAAAAAAAAATCCAGAAAATCACATTGAAGGATTTTTAATGAATTAATTGGTAAATTCCTTGGTAAAATAAGTATTTGGTCACCTACAAACAAGCAAGATTTCTGGCTCTCACAGACCTGTAACTTCTTCTTGAAGAGGCTCCTTTGTCCTCCACTCGTTACCTGTATTAATGGCACCTGTTTGAATTCATTATCAGTATAAAAGACGCCTGTCCACAACCTCAAACAGTCAGACTCCAAACTCCACTATGGCCAAGACCAAAGAGCTGTCAAAGGACACCAGAAACAAAATTGTAGACCTGCACCATGCTGGGAAGACTGAATCTGCAATAGGTAAGCAGCTTGGTGTGAAGAAATCAACTGTAGGAGCAATTATTAGAAAATGGAAGACTTACAAGACCACTGATAATCTCCCTCGATCTGGGGATCCACGCAAGATCTCACCCTGTGAGGTCAAAATGATCACGAGAACGGTAAGCAAAAATCCCAGAAGCACACGGGGGCACCTAGTGAATGACCTGCAGAGAGCTGGGACCAAAATAACAAAGGCTACATCAGTAACACACTACGCCGCCAGGGACTCAAATCCTGCAGTGCCAGACGTGTCCCCCTGCTTAAGCCAGTACATGTCCAGGCCCGTCTGAAGTTTGCTAGAGAGCATTTGGATGATCCAGAAGAGGATTGGGAGAATGTCATATGGTCAGACGAAACCAAAATAGAACTTTTTGGTAAAAACTCAACTTGTCATGTTTGGAGGAGAAAGAACACCATACCTACTGTGAAGCATGGGGGTGAAAACATTATACTTTGGGGCTGTTTTTCTGCAAAGGGACCACGACGACTGATCCGTGTAAAGGAAAGAATGAATGGGGCCATGTATCGTGAGATTTTGAGTGAAAACCTCCTTCCATCAGCAAGGGCATTGAAGATGAAACATGGCTGGGTCTTTCAGCATGACAATGATCCCAAACACACTGCCCAGGCAACGAAGGAGTGGCTTCGTAAGAAGCATTTCAAGGTCCTGGAGTGGCCTAGCCAGTCTCCAGATCTCAACCTATTAGAAAATCTTTGGAGGGAGTTGAAAGTCCGTGTTGCCCAGCGACAGCCCCAAAACATCAGTGCTGTAGAGGAGATGTGCATGGAGGAATGGGCCAAAATACCAGCAACAGTGTGTGAAAACCTTGTGAAGACTTACAGAAAACGTTTGACCTCTGTCATTGCCAACAAAGGGTATATAACAAAGTATTGAGATGAACTTTTGTTATTGACCAGATACTTATTTTACCAAGGAATTTACCAATTAATTCATTAAAAATCCTTCAATGTGATTTTCTGGATTTTTTTTCCTCATTTTGTCTCTCATAGTTGAGGTATACCTATGATGAAAGTTGGAGACCTCTCTCATCTTTTAAGTGGGAGAATTTGCACAATTGGTGGCTGACTAAATACTTTTTTTCCCCACTGTATACAGTATACACAAAATAAGTAAAATAATCCCATAACATACATACTCCCATGCACACCAGCAGGATATACAGTATACATATTTACATCAAGGGTATTTAAGTCACACCTACGTCCACTGGCAGCCAGAGGTAACACAGGCCCGGGGGACCAGGGCAGCCCCAAATCATGCACGCCCCTGGCTGCCAAAGATAAGACCGGCTCAGAGGTCCCGGGCAACCCCACGGCATGAACACCCCTGGCCACCGTCTGCCTCCAGGATCAAAACCAACCTCTCCTGCAAAAATGTCACTCTTCACCGCCAACGGCCTCACTCCTTGGGACCCGCTGTGCTGCTGTCCGGCACACCATCCCTCCGTGCTCGTCAGTCTGCTCCCGACTGCTTTCAACACCACTGCAGCTGCCATCGTTGCCCCAAACACTCCGGCCCCCTGCGGCAGCACTCTGGGGAAAACCAAAGTTCACTCATCAATGCCGCTTGCTGCCTCGGGTGCCTTGTCATAACGCCCAACACCCTCATCCAAGGCACATTGGGCTCTGGCACTGAGACCCTGCCCGACCTCTACGGTGCCCAGCACCTGTTACTCACTCGTGGGGTTCACAGCATCCCTTTCGCCGCCGTCGTTCTCCGACCCAGGCACTTCGTCGCTGCTCTCAGCACCCTTGTCCCAGGTGCTCCGCTGCATTGTCTCCATGCCCGGCTGTCGCTGCTCTCCCCTGAGGTTCTCAGCCTGCATGTTCCTGCTCTCCCATTGCCCAGCCTCCAGCTGCAGGGATGACTCCTGTCGCTGCTCTCCCTCTCCACTGTCATCACACATCGTGCCATCAAACTCACCAGCGCTACGGTCCCATACCGTGCTGCGCTCCTTGGCTGGCCCGCCATCTGCAGTGACCGGGAACTCCACCACTCGCGACCCCGGTCCCACCTCAATGCCTATCTGGTAGCCTGGAACTTGCTTTTGGAGCACAGTTAGCTTTGTGGCTAACTTGCCCATAGACAAGGAGTGGGCTGTTAGCTTCGCCGAGCTAACTAGCCTAGCTCTATTTGGCCCCAACACTTCCGCCACCCACAGCTCCATGGTCCTCGTCTGCTCAGCGAAGTGCTCGGCCAGCCGCTCAGCAACATCCTCATAGCACTCCGTTTCACCCAATGTACCGAGAATTCTTCGGCCTTCCGCGCCGAGATGGTAAGCCAGAAGTGCCCGTCGTCGTCTCCCGTCGAGTCCACTTAGGCCCAGTTCCCCAATGTAATCCTCAAACATGGCCCGCCAGTCCGGCCACAGGAACACTGGCTCTCCCGGATATTCCAGAAACGGTAGCAGGAGTGGAGGTAACCCGTACGCTCCCACAATTTTTCTCGTTGCCAAAATGTTATGTATGAGGAATAAAGGACTGGAGTCTCTTTTATCATGCAGCAAATCCCCACTTTATTGAGAATACCAAGAACTATATACAGAGTGGCCGTGCCCGCCTGACGTCACGTTATGGGTGGGTACAGCAACACACACACGCCACACTCACTACACAACAGGGAGATTGTTGTCACATGTACTAAACAGCCAGTACTTGCCAGAAATTCCTGCAGCTCCTTCAATGTTGCTGTTGGCCTCTTGGCAGCCTCCCTGACCAGTTTTCTTCTTGTCTTTTCATCAATTTTGGAGGGATGTCCAGTTCTTAGTAAAGTCACTGCCGTGCCATATTTTCTCCACTTGACGATGACCTTCACTGTGTTCCATGGTATATTTAATGCCTTGGAAATTCTTTTGTACCATTCTCCTGACTGATACCTTTTGTCATGAATCTGGGTTTGGCTGTTCAAAACCCAGTTCTGACTTATTGTTATGTTTTGCCCTATTTTCCACCTGGTGCTTCAGGGAGCTATTGGGCCTCTGCTCCCTGACAGCTTGGGCACACTCCCTTCTCCTGTCAAGTGTCATCAGCTGTACTGTCACAGGTGTTCACACACACACATGCACATGCTCCATTCATTCCCATCCACATGCTCATACACGCTCTCTCACACACCAGATACAATCACGTTCAGCCCACACTTTCTCGCACTGGCAATCTCTTTCCTCGTTAGCTTCAGGAGTATTTCTTCACTGCGTTTGTGGAAAGAGATTGTCGGAGCATTCACCTCCATATGCGGCAGCTAGCTCTCTACGTATGAGTTTTCAATACCTGCTATTATTCAGCCAAGCACTTGAAGTTCGGTTTATCCCTTGGTGTAATCGGCTGACCCTGCTCACCCTCTTCATCCTCCAGACTGCACGGATCACCCCGGGATCGCTCCAGCCCCGTAAGTGTCATGTTCGCCTTTCTCTTTGTGCTGACAGCAGTCCTGCGGCACTAGGCTTCCCCCTGACCGGGCTGTAGAGCATCCGGCAGATGCCCTGTATGTCTGGTGGACTTAATTCCCTCATTTGCATTTCTCTGTACTTTTGTGGTCTACTGGACTTGTTATTTTGTGAAGGTTGTCTACTGGACTTGTTATTTTGTAGGTTAATATAATAAAATGGCACTTTCTACTCACGCAATTGGATTTTTTATTCTCTCCCTCTACGGCGCACGGGGAATTGTGACACCTTTGAACAATGAGATCCCCCTGATGCTTTGGAAGCTCTCTGCTGACCATGGCTTGTGCTGCAAGATGTGACTACAAAAATGTCAGGAAAAGCCTTCTTCTTCTTCTTCTTCTTCTTCTTCTTCTTTTTTTAGATGTGATTGGCAGTTGGTAACCAGCTTAGGTGCATTACCGCCACCTACTGGGTTGGAGTGTGGACAAGAGAATGGCAGGAAAAAAAAAACCTTAATTCTTTTAATTAACCCAGTTGCATTTAAATATCTAAATAGACCTGTATATATTTCTTTGACTGTTGTTCCTTACATGTTCCCCAAAACAAAACTTAAATTAGCCCTTTCCATTACTGCAATCAGATGCTTCCTTTGTTCCTGGTGTCCCTGACATTCCAACAAAATGTGCTGAACTGTTTCCAGAGGACCACAATGTGCACAGCTATCAGTTGGGTGTTTACCTATTCTATGTAGCGTCTGGTTTAAAGTCGTGTGTCCGATTCTTAGCTGGGTGATGAGTATCTTTTCTTTCCTGTTTCTGCCCACTCCCATTCCAGAGTTTACCTGTTCCCAATATCCTTGCCACTTTTCCTCTACATACTTTTCAATTATTGATTTGCCTTCTGCCTAACTGAGTGAGAATTCCAGATTTATTGCTTCCAATTTTACTGATTGTTTTGCTGATAAATCCACATCCTCATTACCCTCTATTCCAACATGGGCTGGAACCCAAAGAAAGTTTATTGCCTGACCTTGTCATAAACCTTCCCGTGTGCTTTTCCAATGTGCACGGCGAGGGGTGAAATAATGAGGATTTACGTGCTGGAGTTACACCACACACATTTATTAAACACAGCAATACAGACACACAGTTTCAACAATAGTTTCCAAAGAAGCTTAAGGAGTCCTAAGGAGTCCTCAAGGACGCTCAACAGTCTACAAATGAGATTGACCGGGGAAAACACACACAGCTGATACTCACAGAACTGGAGTTGTCCGAGTAAGTCCAAACAAGCATCAATAGAAACAGTCCTTTAGCGACTTAGACTTTCATACGGCGATTAATGATTGTATGTCAAGTGCAATGACCCAGCAATGTGTGACTGGAAAAAGGCTCCTTAAGTACACGCATTGCTGGGGATTGTAGATTGGACGCACCTAGGCGAGGACCAGGAAAGATGATCAACGGGGGTGGGAACAGCTGATGGTAATCAATGAGGGGGCGTGGTCGGACCGGCAGACTGTCAGCAGTACACACAGCTGCCGGCCCCAGAGTAGTGGCTACAGATACGGTAACACACTGGAAATACATACTAGACATGCATACACAACGGTACTGAGACCCACAGAGAGATCAGGACCAAGCCGGGGGAAACCAAGCCGGCTCAGCTCCTGACAGACCTTTATTGTGGAGGTTGTAAATTAAGGAGTGGATTTCTGCAGTTAGGTCCTGCCTATATGACTGCAGCGGCTGAATACTCTTGAGAGCTGCCCAGCTGTCTGAAGCAATGACTGGATTATTTCTATAATTTATCTCCAGCCACTGTAAAGCTAATATGATGGCAACTAGCTCAACTGTGTATACAGATAAGTGATTACTGGTTCTTTTTTTGATAGCTATTTTATACTGAGGAATGTATACCACAGCTCTACTATGACCAGTTTCAGGATCCTTGGAACCATCAGTAAATGCTATCAGCCTGTTTCTGAAGTTCTGTTCAATATATTTATGCACTATATAATATGTTAATGATTGTTTATGGTGCCTCCTCAGTTGTTGCATTTGAAAATCTACCAGTGGTATCTCAACCAGCCATGGAGGAATAACAGACAACAGTACCGCTGGGCAAAATTCTATGTATTTTAATCCTCCCTGCTCAGCAATGGCATCACTTATTCATCCTAAACTACCAATACTGGACTCATTGTGTTCCCAGCAATCATTAAGAATAGCTTTTGCAGGATCTTATGCCCCTTCAAATTGATCCAGTATGCCAGCATTAATTTGGTTCTTCTTAATATTAAAGGCATTTCGCCCATCTCTACTTGGATCACTGATAATGGAGAAGTTTTAAATGCACCACAACATGTCCTAAGAGCCTTTGTCTGCTCTATATCCAGTTGGTTCAGGTGACAATCTGTCATGTTCAGGTGAGTGCATGCCCCCTCCTTCCTGAGAAGAATCTCCCCAACCTCACAGGCAATCATTGCACCTGTGATTGGACACACCTGCCACTTCTGCCTCGCCAGCGCATATAAGACCACCAAGCGGAGACTTTGGCGCTGGCTCACTGGGTATACTGCCTCAGCAAGTGTAAGCAATTTCTAGTTGAGGATAACCTAATTGATTCCTCTGCTTTCTTCCCTTCTCAGGTTGCTGCCATCTGTGTGGTGCATCTTCGGGGATTGTTGTGCACTCATCTGCCCCATCAACCTTATCCCGCTTCAGCAGACTTCTCCACCCGGTCAGACACCACACAGCTCTTTCCCTACCTGTTTCCTGCCAGCGTCATCCTGCTGGTTCGTCTATTACTGCTGGGTCTCTCTCTGTCGGGTTCTCTGCTCGACTCATGTAAGTGGTCATTTGACTATCTACTTCCACAGCCGCCTTACTCCACTAATTGCTTTCGTCTCTCCCAACAGGCCGAGTCTTCCTCTGGTGAGTGGCGTTTTCCATAACAGTGCTTTCTGTTTTTGAAATCAATAAACTGTTTAAACGTTGTTTCTCTGTGTAGTGAGTGTTTTCTCTGGTGTGGTTCCCTGCACATGAGCTGATCATTCTATCAATATGACAGAACAAGCCAGCCAAAACGTGAGCTCAGTGGGAGCTGCATCAGCGGAACACTCCGCTCTTCACCGCCTACACGTCACAGAGAGACAGGTGGCCACGCTGCAAACTATTACACAGCAATTGGGCACAGTCACCGAGCATTTGGCTCATATCTCTCGTCTGGCTCCCTCCGCTCCACCTGCGGCCTCTATTTCTTCCACCGTGCGCTGAACAACTTCCGTTCCCTCACCTGCCCCATACGCGGGGGAGGTCACATTTGTCACATTTGGCTTTACCTGAGCCAGGTGGGCGGGGAGTATCCGGAAGAGATCTCCAGAATTCATTTCATGACTCTCCTGCTGCGGGACCGTGCCCTCAGTTGGGCTCAGTCCATACTCGACAGTCCAGAGGGTCCCACCTATACATTCGATCCCTTTGTCACTGAGTTTTCCCGTACTTTTGACCACACGGAGAGTGAGGGCAACATTGTGAGCCGCCTTTTGTCTCTCTGCCAGGGAAGCCGGTCTGTAGCCGACTTCTCAGTGGAGTTTCAGGTGGTCACAGCGGACTCTGGATGGAATGATGTTGCGTTACGCAATGCGTTCCTCCAGGGTTTAAATGCTCACCTCTGTGACGACCTGGCGGTTCATGCTGTTCCCTCATCTCTGGACAGTGTCATGTGGGATGAGACGCCGTGTCATCCGGCACTCAGACCATATTCTCCCTCAGCCCGGTTCTTTCTGTGACAGCGTCTCAGCGGGCTCCCAGCTGTCAGTTATACGGGACTGCTGGAGCCCAATTAACCCTCATCAGCTGAGGCGCTGCTAATGAGTATAAAAAGGAGCAGCTCTGATCATTCGGGGCTGTGACTTCGCACATCGAAGGCTGGAACCCCTACGCCCGGCGCCAGCCACTTGCTCATCGTTCTGCATTATTTGTGAGTGTTACACCTGTATGAGTATTTGTGCTTTTGGCCCCACAAGGCCGTGTTCCTTATCCCTTGTTCCCTATCACAATAAACATCGCAAACTCACTGGCTCGCCCTCGGCTCTCATTGTGTGGCTCGCGAGGGCCACACGTAACAGACGGCTTAAATGACCAAGCTGTCAGTTTGGATAACCGTTACCGCAAGTGCACAAAGGAGTGCAAATCCTCCTTTCGCCTGCCCTTCGCGCAAGTGCCCATCCAGGCTACTGATTCAGGTGGAGCCGACTCCTCCTCTGAACCGATGGTGCTCGGCCGGGTCCGTTTGACCCCAGAGGAGCACCAGCAGCGGAGGAGGATTGGTGCTTGCATGTATTGTGGCTCGTTAGAGCATACATTGGATTATTGCCACCTGAAGCCAAAAGACGCGGCCCGTCAGTAGCCGTGGGGGGTCTGATGGGCGGGACCATTCTTCATCCCCCCGGTAATCTATCTATTTCGGCCCTCATTCAGTTACCGAGGGTCGAGAGGAGGGTTACAGCTTTAATTGACTCAGGGGCGGAGCATAATTTTGTTTCATCCTGGCTCGTGCGGGAGATGGGTATTCCCATCACCAAATTATTTCCCCCACTGAACATCACTACTTTATCGGGCAAAAATGTGGCTTCAGTAACTGAATGCAGGGCACGATACCCGTCCTTCTTTCCAGGAGCCACCGGGAGGAGTTGTCGTTCCTCATCCTCCCAAATTCGTCCTCCTTGGTGGTCCTAGGATACCCATGGCTCCGGAGACATAATCTCATAATTAATTGGACACAGCATTCAATTTCCTCCTGGAGCCTGCATTGTTTGGCATCTTGTTTGAGCTCGGCCGAGTGTTCACCATCCTTATCTATCTCTTCCCCTGCAGCTGAGCCGCCGGACCTCACCCTCGTACTTGAGGTCAATCATGACCTTGGGGAGGTCTTTAGCAAGTCGAGAGCGCTCTCTTTACCACCTCATCGCTCGTATGACTATGACAATGACAATTGACAATTAAAGTTCTGTTAGTTCTACTACTTCTGGCAGGAGATATTCACCTTAACCCTGGACCTGCCACTATTAAACAGCAGACCACTGGGTTAGCACAAAACCGAGCTGTACAAAAGCAAAAACAACATTTATTTTTCCAAACTGTTAATCATGCACGAGTTCTTTGGGACACCAAGGCTAAACCAAAGGGGATCCTCGGCGGTCATTTAAACATACGGAGCATAATCCCCAAAAGAGATGAGATTTCGGTGTTGCTGTTGGACTCAAATCTGGACTACCTTTGTCTCTCAGAAAGCTGGCTACACAGGAACATAGACACTAATATGATCGATATTGTGGGCTACCAGTGTTTTAGAAAAGACAGGCAGGTAGGGAGGGGAGGAGGTGTTTTAATTTACATCAAAGAGAAATATAAATGTCAACTGGTTGATTTGAATACTTCACTTGAATGTTTAGCTGTTAATGTATGTCTCTCTCCGGTAATGAATTTCAACATTGCAGTAGTGTACAACCCACCGTCACACAACTCTTCCTTTTATAATGAATTAAGTGATCTGGTTAAACAACTTGAGAAGAACAGAGAAACAATAATTCATGGTGACTTTAATATCAACTGGTCTGCTAAAAAAGACAAACAAAAACTGAAAAGCCTCATGACTAAATTTAATTACCAGCAAATCATCAAAGGACCCACCAGGATAACCAAACAATCCAGAACACTTATTGACATGGTATTTACTAATAAACCAGAACGAATAACCAGAACCTATAATCTTGTAACTGGTCTCTCAGATCATAACATGGTTCTTGCTGTCAGGAAACTTACTAAAAAGCGACTACAGTATTTTGGGGGAGTCGATATTGACAAATCAAATTTTATTATCCCCAAATCAAAAAATGAGGAGTTTGAACATTACTTAGAGAATCAAAATTGGGAGCAGCTCATGGCAACATGTGAAGTAGATGATTGTTGTAATTTTATAACTGCAACAATCACAAAGTCTATAGAAAAATTTTCAAAGCAAATTAAAAGTAGACAACAGAAGATTAGCGTACCATGGTTAAATAATGAAATAAGAAAACTTATGAAGAGGCGAGACTATGCACTGAAAACATCACTAACCTCCAAACTACAAAATGATCACCTTGTGTACAAAAGTTTAAGAAATAAAGTGGTACATGAGCTGCGAAAATCAAAAATATCTTATTACAATAAACTGATAGATCATGCAAAGGGTAACAACAGTTCCCTATGGAGGCATTTAAATAACTAATAAAAAAAACGATCAGAAGGGGGTAAAGGAACTTAGAATCAATGGCAAGACCGTCAGTGACAAGGCTACTTTGGCAAATGAATTTAATTCACACTTTGTGGGCTCTGTGGAAGACTTAACAAAAATTTTTGTGCTGCCAAATGTGCTCAACAACACAAATTCCATACTTCCAACAGATACTTTTCACATCAATGAGGTAAATGAGAAGTTAATTGCTGGTATTGTTAAAACACTGTCAAACTCAAAAACTCATGATATCTACAATATGAGCACCTCCTTTCTCAAAATGCACAGCAAAATATTAATCAAACCACTGACCCATCTCATTAATCTCTCCATTAGGTCTAGTACATTTCCATCTGGCTGGAAAAAAGCTGTCGTCATACCAGTTCATAAATCAGGCAGTAAAGACGATATATGCAATTACCGCCCAATCTCTATCTTACCAGTCCTATCTAAGGTTCTTGAAAAAGTTGTAGCTACACAGCTGATAGACTACTTACAAGACAGTCAACTTCTTCATCCACATCAATTTGGTTTTAGACCAGGATACTCAACAGAAACAGCAAATTGTTGCCTTATTGAAAACGTCAAACAGTCCTTGGACAGGGGTAATGTGGTAGGAGCTGTTTTTCTAGATCTCAAAAAGGCTTTCGATACTGTAAACCACAGTTTGCTTTTATCCAAAATGGTATCTTTCAACTTCTCCCCAAATACATTAGAATGGTTTGCATCTTATCTCCAGAATAGAGAACAGTGTGTAAAAGTTCACCAGGATAAATCCTCATTTTTAAACAACCGCATGGGTATCCCACAAGGGTCCATTCTTGGTCCTTTACTTTTCAGCATTTTTATTAATGACTTGCCGTTACACTGCTCAGCGGCAACATGCCAACTTTATGCAGATGATGCAGTTATTTACACAGCTGCCAAGACTCCAGCACAGGCTGCAGATATACTGTCTACAAGTATGGTTGATGTCCAAGAGTGGCTCCTCAAGAACCATCTATTGCTGAACCTTCAGAAAACAGTCTCAATGTGCTTTTCAATCAAAAAATGTAACCTGCAACATTTTAAAGTTAATATACATGATCATGACATCAGTTTAGCTACAGAATTCAAATACCTTGGCATTGTACTAGATCCTCAACTCAAATTTAATCTTCATATAAAGAAAATTTCAAAAACAGTAAAAAAAAATCTGAACTGCTTTAAATTAATTAGATATTACATACCTTACGAAGCAGCTGCACTGTATATGCATTCTATGGTTTTTTCTCATATATCATACTGTTTGACAGTCTGGGCTCAAGCAGCCCCTTCCACAATAAGACATATAGGTTCATTATATAATCAAACCCTAAAAATCTTGGACAAAAAGCCCATTAGGTGGCATCACTGTAATGTTTTAAAAAAATACAACCTATTGAGTTTTGAGAGCTTCATTGACCTCTGTCTTCTGAAATTAACGTTCAAATGTTTCCATAAATCAGCACCCGAGCCACTTGCTGGTTTCGTCCAAAGACAGGACAGCAGCAGAGCCACCAGGAGTTCTGTTAACAATAACTGTAAAATATTCCACCGCAGAACCACATTTGGACAAACAGCTTTCTCTATAAAGGGCAGTCACATCTGGAACACAATGCCAAATGAAATTAAAATAATAACGGAACTTTAAAACATTCACTAAAAATGTTAAAAACTGGCTGAAAAATAAACAAGAATGTACTCATGTATGAATTAATTGTCTGCAAAGTGAGAGTGAATGAAGGGAAGGAATAAATGTGTTTGTTTATAGTGAGTGACGAAGGGAGGGAGGCCTGAAATAGGCAAATGTGAGTTATGTTATATGTGTTAAATGTGAGTCAGGCTGTTATATTTGTGTATTTATAATATTTATAATATTTATGTTAAATGTGAGTCAGGCTGTTATATTTGTGTATTTATAATATTTATAATATTTATAATTGTGTATTTATAATTTTTCTGCATTGATGTATGTGGTTATTGTGTATATTTTTTATTTTTTTTTTCCCATCTTTACTTGATTCTTTTTTCTAAAGCCCATCCAGGGACAAGAGTTGCAAATTAGCTAATAGCTATACACTCTATGTGCAACACATCAGATTGATTGTCTTTGATTAATTGTCTATGTTTATTGCACTGTCCCTGTCAAATAAACTAATCTACTACTACTATAGATCTCCTCCTGGGTGCGCGGCTGTCGTCCAGCTGGCTTTACAGCATTTCTGGCCTGGAGAGGGAAGCGATGGAAAGATATATAAAGGACTCGCTGAACGGCGGCCTCATTTGGCCTTCCTTGGCTCCTCTTGGGGCAGGGTTTTTCTTTGTCAGTAAGAAGGACGGATCTCTGCGTCCGTGCATTGACTACAGGGAACTTAATGTGATTATCATTAAAGATAAATATCCTCTTCCTCTGATAAACTCCATGTTTGAGCTCCTTCAGCACGTGTTTACCAAACTCGACCTATGCAATGCATATCATTTAGTTTGTATTCACGAGGGGGACGAGTGGAAGACTCACCTGGGGCAGTTTGAGTACCTGGCTATGCCTTTTGGTCTAACGCTCCTACCGTCTTCCAACGACTCATTAACGACGTCCTCCGTGATATGGTTAATCAATTCATTTTTGTCTATTTAGACAGTATTCTCATTTTTTCCCGCATGCCAGAGGAACACAAGGTCCATGTCAGAGCCGTGTTACAACGGCTTCTGGAAAACCAGCTGTTTGTGAAGGCTAAAAAGTGTGAGTTTTCCACCTGCTCCACTTCTTTCCTTGGATTTATTGTGGCGGAGGGGGAACTGAGAGCCGACCCTGTGCTAGATTGGCCAACACCCCACTCCCGCAAGAAGTTTCAGCACTTCTTGGGGTTTGCAAACTTTTATCGCGGGTTCATCAGGGACTATAGTGGGGTCGCACAGCCTCTCAGGCAGCTGACCTCCGATAAGGTGCCATTTCTTTGGTCCAAGGCAGCTGAACAGGCTTTTTCCAAATTAAAGAGCCTGTTCTCTTATACTCCCATCTTGGCCCAGGTCGACCCTCAGCTCCAGTTCACCCTAGAGATGGATGCGTCTGATTCAGGGGTGGGCGCTGTCCTCTCACAGCGCTCGGCCTCCGATCAGAAGCTCCATCCATCCGTGTATTTCTTTCGGCGGCTCACCCCAACCGGGAGGAATTACGACGTAGGGGACCGGGAGCTCCTAGCAATTAAATTGGCCCTTGAAGAGTGGAGGCATTGGTTGGAGGGGGCTATCCATCACATAGTTGTGTGGACCGACCATAAGAACCTAGAATACCTCCAGTCGGTCCACCAACTCAACACCAGGCAGGCCTGCTGGGCCCTGTTTTTCCTTAGATTTAATTTCACCATCACCTATAGGCCTGGCTCACGCAATGTTTAACCAGATGCTCTTTCCCGACAATTTAGTCCAGATTATCTAGCCCCCCGTCCCCCCCCCCCCGTCCCTCCTCTAGCCTATTGTTCTGCCTTCAAGCGTCCTCGGAGCCCATACCTGGCAGATCGAGCAGAGGGTCCGACAGGCCCAGTTGCTGGAGTCCGAACCGGCGGGAGGGCCTGGTAATCGTCTGTTCGTTCCTACCACCTTCCGCAGCGATGTCATCCAGTAGGGCCATTCCAGTCACTTCGCCTGTCATCCTGGGGTGTCCCACACTACAGACCTTATTCAGCGAGTGTTATGGTGGCCCACCCTGTGGAGGGACGTACAAGAATATGTGAAAGCATGTCAGACTTGTGCCCGCAACAAATCCAACTCTTCACCTCCGGCTGGCTTGCTTCACTCCCTGCCTGTGTCCGGTCGACCATGGTCCCGTATTGCCTTAGACTTTGTTACTGGACTTCCCCCTTCTCAAGGCAAGAGTGTCATTCTCACCATTGTTGACCATTTTTCTAAGGCTATTCACCTTGTAGCCCTCCCCAAATTACCCACCACTTCTGAAACCGCTGATCTCCTCACTTCCCATGTCATCCACCTCCATGGTATCCCTTTGGACATCATGTCTGACAGGGGTCCCCAGTTCACCTCAATGGTTTGGAAGTCTTTCTGCCAATCACTTGGGATGACTGTCAGCCTCACGTCTGGTTACCACCCTCAGAGCAACGGGCAGGCTGAGTGTACCAACCAGTCCCTGGAGGCTGCCCTCAGATGTGTGGCAGCCGAGAAACCCTCCACATGGAGCTCGCATCTGGTGGAATATGCTCATAACTCAGCTGTCTCTGCTGCTACAGGACTCACTCCATTTGAGGCCTCTATGGGGTACATTCCCCCCCCCCCCGCCGTGTTGCCCATGGCGGAGAGAGAGGTTGCCGTGCCGTTCAGAGGGCTCACACATGCTGCTGCCGCCGACTCTAGAGAGCCACCTGAGCCGCCCTCCTCCGCTCCATGGAGCACAACCGCTAATATGCGGACTGTAAGCGGGTCCCGGCTCCCAAGTACAGGGTCGGGCAGCGCGTCTGGTTATCGGCGGACCAAATACCATTGAAAACAGACTCCAGAAAATTGTCACCCCGCTTCTTGGGTCCATATGCTATTACCAACATCATCAAAGAAGCCGCGGTCCACCTACAGCTCCCACAGGCCCTCCGCGTCCATCCTTCATTCCACGTGTCACACATCAAACCTCTCTCCACCAGCCCTTTCTGTCCCCCCCGAAGCCGCCTCCTCCTCCTCGGATCCTCAACAGCCAGACCACCTACACGGTCCACAGAATTCTGGACGTTCGCCATCGGGGCCGAAGCCTCCAGTATTTGGTGCACTGGAAGGGCTACGGCCCAGAAGAAAGATCATGGATCCCCAAGTCATACTTTCATGACAAGGGGATGGTTCGGGCCTACCATCAAGCCCATCCAGAAAAGTCCAGTGGACCGCCAGGAGGCACCCCTTGAGGAAGGGGGGGGCACTGTCATGATCAGGTGAGCGCTCGCCCCCTCCATTCTGAGAAGAATTTCCCCAACCTCACAGGCAATCACTGCACCTGTGTGATTGGTCGCACCTGCCACTTCTGCCTCGCCAGCACATACAAGACCACCAAGTGGAGACTTCGGTGCTTGCTCGTTGGGTATACTGCCTCAGCAAGTGTAAGCAATTTCTAGTTGAGGATAACCTAATTGATTCCTCTGCTTTCTTCCCTTCTCAGGTTGCTGCCATCTGCGTGGTGCGTCTTCGGGGATTGTTGTGCGCTCACCTGCCCCATTAACCTCATCCCGCTTCAGCAGCCTTCTCCACCCGGCCAGACACCACACAGCTCTTTTCCTACCTGTTTCTTGCCAGCGTCATCCCACTGGTTCGTCTATTACTGCTGGGTCTCTCTCTGTTGGGTTTTCTGCTCGGCTCATGTAAGTGGTGATTTGATCTACTTCCACTGCCGCCTTGTTCCACTAATTGCTCTCATCTCTCCCAACAGGCCTAGTCTTCCTCTAGCGAGTGGCGTTTTCCATAACAGTGCTTTCTGTTTTTGAAATCAATAAACTGTTTAAACATTGTTTCTCTGTGTCGTGAGTGTTTTCTCTGGTGTGGTTCCCTGCATGAGAGCTGACCATCCTATCAATATGACACAGTCAGCAGCTGAAATGAATGCAACACATCCATAGTCTAGTGTAGCTCTCATTAGACCTCAATACACCCTCAACAGAGAGGCCCTAGGGGCTGCCCAGTCCCGTCCTGACAGACATCTCAAAATATTATTTATTTTTTTTTACATTTTCCTTTACTTTTTTCGTTATGCTGCTTCCAAGTTAGTTTCTCATCAAACAACATACCTAAATACAAAACTACCTTTACTTGCGCTAACTTTTGGGCATAAAGTTTTAAAGAAATTTATTTGTGAATTTTAGAGAAGTAAATTATTTGTGTCTTTGAGACCGATAATTTAAAAACCCATTGATTCGCCCATTGTTCAACCTGGTCTATTGCTGCCTGCATTTTCCTCTGAATGTTCACAAGATTACGTCCCCTTATCCATAAGGCCCCATCATCTGCATACAAGGCTTTCCCTATTCCACTATCGATTCCTTCAAAAATATCATTAATCATAATATTAAACCAAACAGGGCTACACACGCTGCCTTGGGGGGGGTACCATTTTCAACTTGATATATTTTTGAGTACTCTGTACCAGCTCTTACCTCAATCGTTGTGTCAAACAGGAAATCTAATACCCAGATGTATAATTTACCTTCAATACCAAGTTGACTAAATTTAATCAGCAACCCTTCTTTCCACAGCATGTCATACACTTTTTCTACATCAAAGAAAACAGCTGTCACATTTTCCCTATTTACTTGGGCTTTTCTAATTTCAGATTCCAGGTGCAAAATGGAATTCATAGTATTTCTCCCTTTTCGGAACCCACTTTGAAAAGGAGAAAGACATTCCCTCCTTTCCAAGATGTAATTCACCCTTTCAGTCACCATTTGTTCCATTGTTTTCCCTAACTGTGAGGTAAGAGCTACTGGCCTATAATTATTGGGATCTGATTAATCTTTGCCTGGCTTTAAGATTGGTACTATAACTGATTGTTTCCATGCCCTTGGAGTCTTCCCAGTTTCACTAACTTTATTAAATAACTTCAATGTTGTTTGAAGTGCACTCTCCTCCATGTGCGATAACATCCTATAACATATGCCATCCTTCCCTGGTGAAGACTGCTTCGTTTTCAGAATGGCCCTTTTCAATTCTGATAGAGTGAATGGCAAATCTATCGTGTCCCTTGAAATATTCTTCCTTTTGTTTATATGTGGGTGTTTGGATAAAGTGTCTTCCCTGCTTTGTCTAATTGTGTTTGGTAAGTTTTCTGAACTATGAATCTTCACTAAGGTTTGTGCCAGAAGTTCTGCTATGTCTATATAAGTGATAGCCATTTCCCCATTACTCTCCAACACTGGTATTTTGTATTCTCTTCTACTACCACTCCTTTTCTTAATCATTCCCCAAATATCTGATAGCTGTGTTTCTCTTCCTATAGTATTACAATACTATCTCCAAAATAAATGCTTAGCTGTTTTAATTGTTTTCCTGATGATTGCCTGACAACATTTGTACTCAATCATTGCTTCCAAAGTATGATGCTTTTTCACTTGTCTGGATGCCCTATTTCTGTTTTTAATAGCTTTATTCCAATTATCATCCAACCGAGGAAGATTCTTTCGTTGTCTATAGCCTGTACTTTTTGGTATTGTTTGATTTGCTGATTCTATTATAATCGCACTAATACTTTTACTAAATTTCTCCCCATTGATAATGTTCTCACTATGTAGCTGGTCACATCGAGTCTTACACAGATATTTAAATTTATCCCAATCTGCCTTATCTAATTTCCATCTTGTGCCATATTGTATCCCTTCCCCTCCCGCTTCTAGACCAGTTTTAACACTTACTGGGTAATGAGCACTACTATTAGGTGATCGACTTAATACCTCCCAAGATGTGATACCTGCAATAGCATTTGAAAGCAAAGTTATGTCTAACACACTTTCTGTGTCTAGACTACTGCTGAATCTAGTACCTTTCCCATCATTCATGCATACTAACCCCCTGTCCTCTAAAAATTCCTCAATTACTGTGCCATTTATATCGATATTCCTGCTACCCCACAACGTGTCATGTGCACTGAAATCCCCCACACCAAACTACCTTACCCTATGCTTGTCTATTTACTGTGTTCAAAGTGTCGACTATCAATCTGTTACATGGATTATAGTAATTAATAATTGTTATTTCATCCTTTACTGCCCATATTTTTTACCATTATTGATTCATGTTCTTTCCCTATTTCCATGATTTTATAATTTGTTCCATTCTGCACAAAAGTTGCTACACCCCCTCCTCTACCAGTTTCCCTGTCGTTCCTTATAGATGTGGATCCTTGAACGACAAAATCCAACTGAGGATTTAGCCATGTTTCCTGTATACAAATTACTTGGGGTTTGTCTTGCATATCAGATACTGTGGTGGCACAGGTGGGGGATCCTACACCCAGAGAAGGCAGCTGGGAAAAGGGAGAACAATGGACCGGAGAAGGAAGTGCCACCGGGGGGTCTCAAATGGGAAAGTATGGACTATGCACCCCCTGGGGAGAAGAGGAAGCACCGGAGCTGCTGGAAGAGAGAAGGGTGTGAGCAGCGGGGCCGGCGTTATGTTATGATAATGTGCCACACAGGTTTTTGTTCCAAACAGTGTATTATGGTCGGAAGTTCCGGGTCTCAATGTAGGGAATTAAAGGTATAAAAGAGGAATGCACAGAGACTCGGGAGCTCTTTTTTACTGTACTGTACTGTATGTTGGAGATGGAATAAAGCTCATGTGTCGTCCAGCTTGTTATCTCGCCTGCTTCCTTTCTCCACATTGGTGACCCTAAGATGTGCCATGGAAAGTGAGCCGAGCACCGCCCGAGACTACCTGGAGGGAGAGCACCAGCGCCACGTGCGCTGTCCCAGTCAAGCTCCCAGACTTTTGGCTTCACAACCCAACCGCGTGGTCCTTGCACATAGAAGCCCAGTTCGCACTCTGCAGGATAACAATGGACAATACCAAGTATTACTACGTGGTCACTGTGCTGAATGCGTGCACCATGCAACAGGTGATGAGCCTGCTCCAGGAGCCTCCGGCCCAAGGAAAATATGAAGCGCTCAAGAGGATGCTTCTCCAGCGCTATACCCTTTCTGATGGTAAGAGGGCAGAGAGACTTCTAAGGCGTTTGGAATTCAGTGTTGATGTTGCTAACAGGAAATTAGTGGATGCTGTCTCTTTTACCACACTGCCCTGTACAGCTCTGGGAGCTGGGTCGACAACACTGGCTAACGTTATAACTCCAGGGGGTAAGTACAAACATTTGCTCACACAGTTCCCAGCACTCGCGGTCCTGACTTTTTCGGCTACAATAACAAAACACGGGGTTGAACACTTCATAACGACAAAAGGCCCGCCAGTGTTTGTGCAACCTCTGAACTTGGACGCAGCTAAACTGGCCAGTGCGTGAGAGGAGTTTGCCAACTTAGAGCAGCTGGGCATCGTCAGGTGCTCCAACAGCCCATGGGAATCCCGCTACACATGGTCCCGAAAGCTGATGGTTCGTGGCGACTGTGCGGCGATTTTAGGTGCTTGAATCCAAAGACATGCATGTTAGGTTGACTGGTTGTTCTAAATTGAATCGGTGAATTCCAAAAGGGCCCAAGTCCACACTTTTTCAAAGGGGACTTGGGCCCCTTTTGAATTCACCAATTCAATTGTCCCTAGATATCTGTTTCCTATAGGCCCTTAGAATAGAGGGTTAGTATTAGTGAAAGCGTTTTGGGTGGTCTTTGTGACTAGAAAAGCGCTATATAAGTGCAGGTTAGTTAGTTAGAATAGCACCACGGAACATGATCGTTATCCCATTCACGTAGATTTGGTGGGACCCTTCCCGCCATCTCAAGGTTTCACGCATCTTTTAACAATCGTGAACCGCATCACGCGCTGGCCTGAAGTGGTCCCGCTGGCTTCTACCACGTCCACAGAAGCGGCTCATGCTTTTTTGTTGGCTTGGGTTGCACGGTTGGGGTCCCCATCAGACATCACTTCCAACAGAGGTCCACAATTCGCTTCAAAACTTTGGTCCGCAATGGCCCGGAGCCTGGGGGACAAAATTCACCTCACTAATGTGCACAACCCCCAAGCTAACGGGTAATGCAAGCGTTTTCATAGGTCACGTAAAGCAGCGCTCAGAGCTTCGCTCATGGACACAAATTGGGCCGACCGCCTGACCTGGGTTCTTTTAGGGTTGCGCTCCGCACCTAAGGAGGATTTGGCAGCCTCCCTGGCAGAACTTGTTTTTTCTCATCCGCTATGTTAGACTTGGGGGGGGGGGGCATAGGGAGACCGTCTGCATAGACAGGCTGAAGCCTTCTATTGTGTTGGCAGACGAGCAGGTAGTGTTGGCCCAAGCTCCCTAGCATGGACATCCACTGTTGGTGGCTCTGCAAGTTGGTGTTCCCTCGGTAGGGACCTGCGCACGTGAAGCTGATGTGTTTCCCCCCCTCTCTTTTTCCCTCCACAGACTGACGTGCCCTCCTGTACACCTTGCCAGCAGGGTGCTCGGACTGGATTGGCGACCCCCCGCTACAGTCACTATGGACGCCGGCTCAAGCCCAAAGTACGGGGGGTTAATGCCCTTTCTGGGTGTTTTGGGGGGGGGCTGTGTGGAGGCACGGGTGGGGGATTCTCCACCCAAAGAAGGCAGGTGGGATAAGGGGGAACAATGGACCGGAGGATGAAGTGCCACCGGGGGGTCTCAAATGGGAAAGTATGGACTATGTACCCCCCGGGGAGAAGAGGAACTGCCGGAGACGCTGGAAGAGAGAAAGGTGTGAGCAGCGGGGCCGGCGTTATGTTATGTTAATGTGCCACACAGGTCTTTCTTCCAAACAGTGTATTATGGTCAGAAGTTCCAGGTCTCAATGCAGGGAATTAAAGGTTTCAAAGAGGAATGCACAGAGACCTGGGAGCTTTTTTACTGTACAATATGTTGGAAAAGGAAGAAAGTTCATGTGTCGTCCAGGTTGTTTCCTCACCTGCTTCTGTTCTCCACATTGGTGACCCTAAGACGTGCCATGGAAAGCGAGCCGAGCACCGCCCCTGAGACTAACTGGAGGGAGAGAACCAGCGCCACGTGCGCTGTCTCAGTCAAGCTCCCAGACTTCTGGCTTCACAACCCAACTGCGTGGTTCTTGCACATAGAAGCCCAGTTCACACTTTGCTAGATAACAACGGACAATACCAAGTATTACTATGTGGTCACTGCGCTTGATGTGCGCACCACGCAACAGGTGACAAGCCTGCTCCAGGAGCCGCCGGCCCAAGGAAAATATGAGGCACTCAAGAGGATGCTTCTCTAGCGCTATACCCTTTCTGACAGTGAGAGGGCAGAGAGACTCCTAACGCGTTCAGAGTTAGGTGACAGATCAGCAGTGGAGCTCATGGAGAGCATGTTGGTGCTGAGGAGGAAGGACGATGAATCTTTCCTGTTTGCCCACTTGTTCCTCAGGAACCTACCGGCTACAGCGAGGGCGATCCTGGCCAACTCGCCGTGGCTGGTTGCAAAGGACTACCGCGCCCTGGTGCAGGAAGCATACCGCATCATTTTGGCGACCACAACTCTCAGCGTGCAAGCAGTGGCACTGGCATCCATGAGGGACGCCAGCAAGGTCAAGGAGCCGTTGGCGGTAGCTGGGATGGACACCAGGAGACAAAGAAACGGGGCGATCTATTTTTATCATGGCTGTTTCGGCTCAAATGCCCAACACTGCTTGTTGCCATGCCAATTCAAGAAGGTGAGAAGATGGCACGTTTGGATTTCAGTTGCAGCTGCAACCGATGGTGACAGGAACAGACTGCTTTATGTCACAGGCACACGTTTGGAGAGATGGTTTTTGGTGGACTCCGGCTCCCAGAAGAGCCTCATCCTGCCGGTGAATGCAGACAGGGTGGCAGGAGGCAGTGGTCCCGAGCTCACGGCCACCAACGGATCCACCATCAGGACATTTGGTGAGCGGACACTGACAATATGCTTACACAGACGCATCTTTCAGTGGGACTTTGTGGTAGCTGCATGTTCCTCTCCCATTTTAGGCGTAGATTTTTTTATGTGCTTATGGGTTGTTAGTCGATGTTGCTAATAGGAGATTAGTGGATGATGTCTCTTTTACCTCACTGCCCCGTACAGCTCTGGGAGCTGGGTCGACAACACTGGCTAACGTTATAGCTCCAGGGGTTAAGTACCAACATTTGCTCACACAGTTCCCAGCACTCACGGTTCTGACTTTTTCGGCTACGATAACAAAACACGGGGTCGAACAATTCATAACAACAAAAGGCCCGCTGGTGTTCGTGCAACCTCGGCACTTGGACGCAGCTAAACTGGCCAGTGCACGAGAGGAGTTTGCCAGCTTAGAGCAGTTGGGCATCGTCAGGTGCTCCAGCAGCCTGTGGGCATCCCTGCTACACATGGTGCCAAAAGCCAACGGGTCGTGGCAATCGTTATCCTATTCAGAATCAGAATCAGATAGCTTTATTGCCAAGCATGTTTACAGTGTAAACAAACGAGGAATTTGACTTGACATTGGGCGCGCTCGATAAGCGCCTCCAATGACGCAGCAGCCATGAGGGCGCCTGTCATCAGTGGAGGGTAAAGAGGGGGAATGGGGGAGGGAATGGCACAATGGGCAGAGAGAAAAAACATAGTTAATCAAAATAAAGATTGCATAGATAATCAAAATTGTGATTACATAGAAAAAAAAACCTCTAAGCACAATTAGCAGACTAATACAGATCACACAATACAAAGGAGCAAAGAGAGACCAGTGTGTGTAGTCAGCATGTAATAATCAGTGTGAGTGCAGTGTTGAATGTATCAGTTGCTGGTGTACAACAAAGGGGCGCCTCCTGGCAACGGATGGTTGTTATGTTCATGTATTCAAAACACAGATAAGCATGTCCCAGAGTCTCTCTCTCTTCGTGCATGCCAGATGGCAAAGTTCTGTGTTAGACACATGATAGCGCTGTCCTTGAAGAGTCCGGTTTGCTGAACAACAGCAACTGATGTTAATTGTTTGGGTTAAAGAGAAGCCAAAACACCTTCCAGCACAATCTCTGCACCTGGAGGAACGAGTTCCCAAGGACATTTTTTTTTTTCAGATCGTTTTATCCTATTCCACACATCCAGGATTTTTCCATGCACCTGGCCGGGGTGCGTGTTTTTTTGAAAGTGGATCTGGTCCACGGATAACATTAGGTCCCGGTGCGTATGGAAGACGTTCCGAAAACAGCAGTAAAAACTCCTTTTGGCCTTTTTGAGTTTTTACGCATGCCGTTTGGATTAAAAGGCATGGCGCAGACTTTCCAGAGGATGATAGACGCAGTGCTTCGCAACTTGTCCTTTGTTTTCATCTACTTAGACGACATTCTGGTAGCTAGCGTGTCTGAGGAGGAGCACATCCCCCATCTCAAGACGGCTTTCCAGAGATTGGAAACGCACGGGCTTATAGTGAACCAGTGAAGTGCCAGTTTGGTGTTCGTCTGATTGATTTTTTGGGCCACCACATTTAGTCAGAGGGTGCAATTCTGCTACCGGATAAGGTGCGCGCCGTGTCAGAATTTCTGCGTCCGCAGACCATGAGGGCCCTGCAGGAGTTTTTGGGGATGGTCAATTTTTATAATCGTTTCCTTCCCCGGGCAGCCCAGCTGATGCAGCAGTTGTACGCCGCGCTAAAAAAAAGGAAGCCTGCAGAAAATGTCGACTGGACTCCGAGCGAGTCCAGGCTTTCACGAACGCCAAAACAGCGCTTGCGGATGCCGCGTTGCTAGCTCATCCAGATCCATCGGCATGGATAGCGCTCACTACGGACACGTCTGATGTTGCCATAGGAGCAGTGATAGAGCAGTACGTCTCCGGTTCATGGCAGCCGCTCACATTTTTCAGTCGGACTTTGCACAACAGCGAGCACAAATACAGCACGTTTGACAGAGAGTTGTTGGCTCTACATCTGGCGATGTGCCATTTCCAGTTTTGGCTAGAAGGGCGCGAGTTCACCGTGTTCGTGGACCATAAGCTGCTGACGTATGCAATGTCCAAGATCTCGGAACCGTGGTCGGCCCGGCAGCAACGGCATTTGGCCGCGATCTCGGAGTTTACAACTGACATTCAACACGTTGCCGGTAAGCTCAATGTCGTGGACGATTGTCTGTCACGTGCGTTAGTCTCCCCGGTCTACATGGGAATAGATTGCCCTGCGGTGGCTGTGGAGCAAGCCGGGGATGTGGACATTTGCGCATTCCAATCTGCGTCTACTGGGTTAAGGCTGGAGAGCAGGGTGGTGCAAGAAGGATGCCGTCCCTTGCTCTTGCTCCATTGCTCTGCCACTAGGGGCACGCAAATTCACACACTCAAAGGGTTAACAATCGTGGACCACACCATGCGCTGGCCTGAAGTAGTCCCGCTGGCTTCTACCACGTCCACAGAAGTGGCTCATGCTTTTTTGTCGGCTTGGGTTGCACGGTTCGGATCCCTGTCAGACATCACTTCCGACAGGGGTCCACAATTTGTTTCGGAACTCTGGTCCGCGATGGCCCAGAGCCTGGGGTCAAAATTCACCCCACTACCGCATACAACCCCCAAGCGAATGGGTTATGCGAGCATTTTCATAGGTCGCTTAAAGCAGTGCTCAGAGCTTCGCTCACGGACACAAATTGGGTCGACTGCCTGCCCTGGGTTATTTTAGGGTTGCGCCCTGCACCTACAGAGGATTTGGCAGCCTCCCCGGCAGAACTCGTTTTTTTCTCATCCACTGTGGCTCCCTGGAGAGTTTTACCGGAAAACCCCTCGACCGAGGTTGATCCGCCCGCATAATTTTTGCACAGTACGGAGGCTTTTAACGTACCGGGCCCGGCCCACCATTGTTTTCCCCGTGCTTTTGTCCCCAAGAGTTTGCAGAACGCCAGCTTTGTTTTTGTCAGGCACGATGCGCACGGGACCCTGCTGTGCCCACCGTATAACAGACCGTTCAGGGTGTTGGAACCTGGGGTGAAACATTTTGTGTTAGACTTGGGGGGGGGGGGGCGTAGGGGGACCATCTACATCGACAGGCTGAAGCCCGCTTTTGTGTTGGCAGACAAGCAGGTGGTGTTGGCCCAAGCTCCCTAGCGTGGACATCCACCGTTGGTGGCTCTGCAAGTTGGTGTTCCCTCGGTAGGGACCCGCACACATGAAGCTGATGTGTTTTCCCCCCCTCCCTTTTTCCCTCCACAGACTGACGTGCCCTCCTGTATACCTCGCCAGCAGGGCGCTCCAACTGGATGGACGACTCCCTGCTACAGCCGCTATGGGCACCGGCTCAAGCCCAAAGGACCGGGGGGTTAGTGCCCTTTCTGGGTGTTCGGGTGGGGGGGGGGCTGTGTGGAGGCATGGGTGGGGGATTCTCCACCCAGAGAAGGCAGGTGGGATAAGGGGGAACAATGGACCGGAGGAGGAAGTGCCTCCGGGGGGTCTCAAACAGGACAGTATGGACTATGCACCCCCCGGGGAGGGGAGGAACTGTCGGAGCCGCTGGAAGGGAGAAGGGTGTGAGCAGCGGGGCCGGCGTTATGTTATGTTCATATGCCACACAAGTCTTTGTTCCAAACAATGTATTATGGTCGGAAGTTCTGGGTCTCAATGCAGGGAATTAAAGGTTTCAAAGAGGAATGCACAGAGACCCGGGAACTTTTTTACTGTACAATATGTTGGAAAAGGAATAAAGTTCATGTGTCATCCAGCTTGTTGCCTCCCCTGTTTCCTTTCTTCACTATATATATATATATACAGTATATATACACTGTATATATATATACTGTATATACAGTATATATACGTATATATATACAGTATATATACGTATATATATATATATATATATATATATATATATATATATATATATATATATATATATATATATATATATATATATATATATATGAAATACCTACAATGTATTTTGGATGTCCAAAATTATATTATAGATACCTGGAATGTTTATCCAAAATGAAAATTATGACTAGTAACAATTGGATTGTTGATGTCTGAAATAAGAGTTTCTCCTAGTAAGAATTCTATTTCAGATATCCAGAATGTTCATTCTAGATAGGAAGAATGTAACTGTAGATATCTGGAAGTGAAAACCCAATACACATGAATGGGGAAAAGTGACGTCTTTCTCCAAGGAAGAATGATGTCATACATATCTGAAAAGATCATTATGGAGAGGAAGAATTTCATTGTGGATATCTGAAATGTTCATTTTTATTAGGAAAAAATGAATTATTGATATCTACAATACATATCCAGGGTAGCTATTAAGTGTTAAAACAGCTTGCCATAAGCAACCTCATCCATTTCGATCATGTACACACACTCACACACACTTGATAGCGTCATTGACTGGGGTTGCTCATTCAAAAGTATGAAAATGAGGAGAATTTCTGTCAAAGTGAGCAGAGAAAAATGAACACTCCAATATGAAAGCTTCTAACTCACCACTGAGGTCATGAGCTCTGGAAATCAAGAGTTGATCCTTTTGTACTTTTCAGGGTTGAGATAATTAGTAAAGTAATTTTAAGCAGAAGCACTGACATCCTCCCCCCCTCATGGATCGTCACCTTATCGTGGTGGGGGGGTTTGCGTGCCCCAGTGATCCCAGGAGCTATGTTGTCCGGGGCAATTTGCCTCTGATAGGGTCTCCCAAGACAAACTGGTCCTGGGTGAAGGGCCAGACTAAGAACGATCCAACAGACTCTCATGATAAATTGTATATCAAGGATTCAGTGTACCCCGCCCGGTATGGGGTTACCGGGGCCCCACCCTGGAGCCAGGCCTGGGGGAGGGGCTCGAAGGCTAGCGTCTGGTGGCCAGGTTTCCACCCATGGGACCCGGCCGGGCTCAGCCCGAAGGAGTTACATGGGTCCGCCCTCCAGTAGGTTCACCACCTGCAGGAGGGATCATGGAAGTCCGGTGCTATGTGGATTAGGTAGCAGTCAAAGGCGGAGACCTTGGCGGACTGATCCCAAGCTTTCTAAACTGGCTTTTGGTACGTGGAATGTCACCTCTCTGGTGGGGAAGGAGCCTGAGCTGGTGTACGAGATTGAGCGATACCGGCTAGATATAGTGGGCCTCACCTCAACACACAGCTCCGGTTCCGGAACCAGTCTCCTGGAGAGGGGCTGGAGCTTGGCCTTTTCTGGAGTTGCCCCGGGCGAGAGGCGACGAGCAGGGGTAGGTATTCTTGTATCGCCCCACCTTGCTGCCTCTATATTGGAGTTTTCCCCGGTGGACGAAAGGGTTGCTTCCCTGCGCCTTCGGGTTGGGAAACGGGTCCTGACCATCATTTGTGCCTATGCACCAAATGATGTTTCAGAGTACCCACCCTTTTTGGAGTCTGTGACTGGGGTGCTGGAGGGTGCTCCTCCTGGAGACTCCATTGTCCTACTGGGGGACTTCAATGCGCACGTGGGCAACGACAGTGAAACCTGGAGGGGGGTGATTGGGAGGAACGGCCTGCCCGATCTGAACCCGAGTGGTGTTCAGTTATTGGACTTCTGTGCTAACCACAGTCTGTCCATAACGAACACCATGTTCAAGCATAAGGGTGTCCATATGTGCACCTGGCACCAGGACACCCTAGGCCGCAGGTCGATGATCGATTTTGTTATCGTATCATCAGACCTGCGACCGTATGTCTTGGACACCCGAGTAAAGAGAGGTGCAGAGCTGTCAACTGATCACCACCTGGTGGTGAGTTGGATCCGATGGCAGGGGAGGAAGCCATTCAGACCTGGTAGACCCAAACGTATAGTGAGGGTGTGCTGGGAGCGTCTGGCTGAGGCCCCTGTCCGGGAGGTCTTCAACTCCCACCTCCGGAAGAACTTCAACCACATTCCGAGGGAGTCTGGAGACATGGAGTCTGAATGGGCCATGTTCTCCACCTCTGTTGTTGAAGCGGCGGCCCAGAGCTGCGGCCGCAAGGTGGTCGGTGCATCTCGTGGTGGCAACCCCCGAACCAAGTGGTGGACACCAGTGGTGAGGGGGGCCATTAAGCTGAAGAAGGAGTCCTATCAAGCTTGGTTGGCTTGTGGGACTCCCGAAGCAGCTGAGGTGTACCGGCAGGCCAAGCGGAGTGCAGCTCGGGTGGTTGCTGAAGCAAAAACCCGGGTATGGGAGGAGTTCGGTGAGGCCATGGAACAAGACTTTCGGTCGGCTTCAAAGAGATTCTGGCAAACTGTTCGGCGGCTCAGGAGGGGAAAGCAGCTCCCCGTCCACACTGTGTATGGTGCGGATGGGACACTGTTGACTTCAACTGGGGATATCGTCGGGCGGTGGAAGGAATACTTCGAGGATCTCCTCAATCCCACTGATACGCCTTCCACAGAGGAAGCAGGGTTTGGGGACAAGGGGGATGACTCGCCTATCACAGGGGCTGAGGTCGCCAAGGTGGTTAAAAATCTCCTTGGTGGCCGGGCCCCGGGGGTGGACGAGATTCGCCCCGAGTACCTCAAGGCCCTGGATGTTGTTGGGCTGTCATGGTTGACACGCCTCTGCAACATTGCGTGGAGGTCGGGGGCAGTGCCTTTGGCATGGCAAACCGGGGTGGTGGTTCCTCTCTTCAAAAAAGGGGACCGGAGGGTGTGCTCCAACTTTAGAGGGATCACACTCCTCAGCCTCCCTGGGAAGGTCTATGCCAAGGTACTGGAGAGGAGAGTCCGGCCGTTGGTCGAACCTCGGATTCAGGAGGAGCAATGTGGTTTTCGTCCTGGCCGTGGCACATCGGACCAGCTCTTTACCCTCTCGAGAATTCTTGAGGGTTCGTGGGAGTTTGCCCAACCAGTTTACATGTGTTTTGTGGACTTGGAGAAGGCATTTGACCGCGTCCCTCGTGGATTTTTGTGGGGGGTGCTTCGGGAGTATGGGGTATCGGGCTTGTTGTTACGAGCTATTCGGTCTCTGTACGACCGTTGTGAGAGTTTAGTTCGTATTGCCAACACTCGGTCGGAGTCATTCCCAGTGAGAGTTGGACTCCGCCAGGGCTGCCCTTTGTCACCGGTCCTGTTCATAATTTTTATGGACAGGATTTCTAGGCGCAGCCAGGGAATGGAGGGTGTCATACTTGGTGACCACAGGATCTCATCTCTGTTGTTTGCAGATGATGTTGTCCTGTTGGCTTCATCCAGCAATGACCTACAGCTCTTGCTGGGACGGTTTGCCGCTGAGTGTGAAGCGGCTGGGATGAGAATCAGCACCTCCAAGTCCGAGTCCATGGTCCTCAGCCGGAAAAAGGTGGATTGTCCTCTCCGGGTTGGGGACAGGCTCCTGCCCCAAGTGGAGGAGTTTAAGTATCTTGGGGTCTTGTTCACGAGTGAGGGGAAAATGGAGCGAGAGATCGACAGACGGATTGGAGCAGCATCTGCAGTGATGCGGACGTTGTACCGGTCTGTTGTGGTGAAGAGGGAGCTTAGTTCTAAGGCAAAGCTGTCGATTTACCAGTCAATCTACGTTCCTACTCTCACCTATGGTCACGAGCTTTGGGTAATGACCGGAAGAACGAGATCGCGGATACAAGCGGCTGAAATGAGCTTTCTCCGTAGGATTGCTGGACTCACCCTCAGAGATAGGGTGAGGAGCTCAGTCATCCGGGAGAGGCTCAGAGTAGAACCGCTGCTCCTCCACATTGAAAGGAGTCAGTTGAGGTGGTATGGGCATCTGATTAGGATGCCTCCTGGACGTCTCCCACTTGAGGTGTTTCAGGCACGTCCCACTGGGAGGAGACCCCGGGGCAGACCCAGGACTCGGTGGAGAGACTATGTCTCCCAGCTAGTCTGGGAACGCCTTGGTATCCCCTCTGAAGAGCTGGAGCAGGTGGCTGGGGAGAGGGAAGTCTGGGCTTCTCTGCTTGAACTGCTGCCTCCGCGACCCGGACCTCCGGAAAAGCGGTAGAAGATGGATGGATGGATGGATGGCACTGACATCCTCTTCGACCGTGTCAAAATAAAACAGGAAATGCAACAGAAAATGAAACAGGAAATGCAACAACAATAATGGTGCAACAATCGTAGTTTTGCAGAGAATCGACTTCCTCTTTATAATGAACTGAAAAAGAATGTTATAAATTGCTGTCATAATTTTTAAAAAATTGAATCTACAGTCATGATTACCAAGTGTTTTATGTTGCTGTAGCAGTATTTTTATTGAATATGAGTGCCACAGGTTCTTTTACATAGTTTGCTGTAATTTTAGTAATCATATAGAAAATGTGCAATGAATTAGTTAAATAAATGTAATCAGTGCACATCCCTAGTTTACATTTTGTTTAAAGTAGACTCATGCTTCCATATCTGTTTGTTCACTAACTCTCAAAACAGTCAGATTGTAGGAGGAATTCCTGAATGGAAAGAAGTGAAACTCCTGAGCAGCGTTTGCAGCAGCACAGATGGGAGGTTCTCCGTCAGTTTGGAGAGCAGATGTGAGGAGGAGGAGAACAGCCTCATTCAGACTGAATTCAGCCTAAAAATGCTTCCCGGTTAACGAGATCCCGCTAAACAAACTTCAAAGGTTGACAGCTTGGACTTGAACGGTCAGATTTCCCAGCTGAGGTGAGTCATGCTTTAAATGTTTGCTGATAATTGAATATACGCAGTAAGCGGGTGTCCTCCATGTGAACCGGGAGACGTGATGACACCAGAAGGTACGAACTTTTCGCCGTGTCCTCAGATAACTTCTCTGGAGTACTAAAGACTGCGTTTAGTTTCACGTGCTAGCTGGCATCAACAACTGAAAACCATAAGCTGTTAAAAGTTGTGGTTTTCAAGTGATGTCTGCAGTCACTAAACTGTAACAGGTGGACTGGGCGCTGGACCCCCAGATTGTAGATTTTAAAATATTGTTTCTTGCTATTGTGTTACACTTTATATGGAACGTCAAAGAGATTTAAAAAAAAAAAAAAAAAGAGTTTGGGGTCTGTATCTCAAATGGGCAAATAAGCTCAAAACCATGGGCCCACTGTCCTGACAGGAAACCAAAGCAGTGCTCCCGGAGTCAGTCAGAAACAATTATGTTTAAAGAATATAACTTCCATCTAAAAGGATTTCATCAGTGACCTATCAGACAGTTAATTAATAATTCCCTTGTAGCCTAGAATCATTTTTAACCAGAGTGGTGGCCTTGTGGTAGAGCATATGTCCTACAGCCAGATGGTTGTGGGTTCACGGCCCAGCTGGATGGTACCAAAGACCAGATAAATATGGTACTTTATGCCTTCTAGCTTGGTGCTCAGTATAATAGAGTGGGGAAGGGAAAGTTAGCCGGGGGGGCTGCATAAACCAGTGTACTCCTCGTGCCAGTCCTAAGCCAGGTAAATGGGGAGGGTTGCATCAGGAAGGGCATCTGGCGAAAAAATCCTTCCCAGATCAAATCCGATCATCACAAATAGGGCTTCCACACTGTGAGCTGGAGGCAGATGATCTGCTGTTGTGACCCCAAAATAGTGAGCAGCCAAAATTGAAAGAAGCCTAGAACCATTTTTTTTCTTCCGATAGCTATAACTCTGGTATACATTGTCTGATTTGGCAGAGAAGTATGTGAGGGTGGTGCAGGACATGTATGAGGACAGTGAGATGGTGGTGAGGTGTGCTGTAGGAGTAACAGATAGATTCAAGATGGGAGTGGGATTACATGAGCCCCTTCTTTTTGTTGTGGTGATGGACAGGCTGACAGATGAGGTCAGGCAGGCGTCTCCATGGACAATGATGGTCACAGATGGTGGAAGTGAACCTGGAGAGGTGGAGGTATGCACTGGAGAGAAGAAGAATGAAAGTCAATAAAAGCAAAACAGAATAAATGTTTGTAAATGAGACTGAGGCAGGTGTAACAATAAAGATGCAAGGATTAGAGGAAGTGAAGGCAGATGAGTTTAAATACCTGTGGTCAACTATCCAAAGCAATTGTCGGTGCACAACAGAGGTGAAGAAGAGAGTGCAGGCAGGGTGGAGTGTCAGGGGTGGTTTGTGACAGAAGGATAGCAGCTAGAGTGAAAGGAAAGATTTACAAGACAGTAGTGAGACTTGCTATGATGTATAGTTTGGAGATGGTGGCACTGACAAAAACACAGAGGCAGAGCTGGGAGAGCTGGAGGTGGCAGAGTTGAAAATGCTAAGATTCTCATTGGGAGTGACTAGGTGGGACAGGATTAGAAATGAGTATATCAGAGGGACAGCTGAGGTTGAGCGGTTTGGAGACAAAGTAAGAGAGGCAAGGCTGAGATGGTTTGGACATGTGCAGAGGAGGGACAGGGGATATATTGGACAAAGGATGTCGAAGATGGAGCTGCCAGGGAGGAGGAAACAAGGAAGACCACAGAAGAGTCATGGATGTAGTGAAGAAGGACATGGAGAAGGTTGGTGTTACAGAGGAAAATGCAAGCGATAGAGTGAGATGGAGGCAGAGGATCCACTGTGGTGACCCCTGAAGGGAGCAGCAAGGAGGAGAAGAAGAAGTTAATGTGTGTCCCCTCCATTTGGCATACATTGTCTCAAGCCAGTGTGATCTTTTATACAGAAAATGTTGTTAACCCCCAATTTGTACCAAATGCAACAACAACTAGAAGCACCCAGAGAACACAAATCTCCACCAGGGCAGTAGACTTCCTGCTTTGGATTCTTGGGGGGAAAAAAAATATATATAATCCCGACCACCTCCAAAACCTAATCTAAAACAGAGGCCAGCTTGTACAGCACTTTAAATGTAATAAAACAACACTGTTTTTTATTTGTAACATACAAATTATCCATATGATTTATTTTAAGGCAATAGTAATAGTGTTTGATATGTGTGTTGTGGTAATATGAGGGGTGGGCTGCAAAAAAAACATCTCTGATGACTGGGAGGTTTTATGTGTTTTATGAGCTAACAGTAAAATAAACATCAAACATTACTTGCAAATATTAAGCATCTGAACCAGAGACAGTTACTCAATGAGCTCTGTGGCTTGTTTGAGCAAGTGGCTTCACCGCATTTTATTAGCAACATCATTAGGAGAAAATCACATTATGTCCCCACTGTTGCCTGCAGATAACTTAATAGACCCAACAGTGCCTCTGTGCATCCAACCATTTGATAGGAAGACTGTCATACCACACATTATCTCTACATATATATTAAACTGAATGATATATTTTTAACCAGTACACTGAAGTACAGTGGGGCAAAAAAGTATTTAGTCAGCCACCAATTGTGCAAGTTCTCCCACTTAAAAGATGAGAGAGGTCTCCAATTTTCAACATAGGTATACCTCAACTATGAAAGACAAAATTAGAAAAAAAAAAAATCCAGAAAATCACATTGAAGGATTTTTAATGAATTAATTGGTAAATTCCTCGGTAAAATAAATATTTGGTCACCTACAAACAAGCAAGATTTCTGGCTCTCACAGACCTGTAACTTCTTCTTTAAGAGGCTCCTCTGTCCTCCACTCGTTACCTGTATTAATGGCACCTGTTTGAACTCATTATCAGTATAAAAGACATCTGTCCACAACCTCAAACAGTCAGACTCCAAACTCCACTATGGCCAAGACCAAAGAGCTGTCAAAGGACACCAGAAACAAAATTGTAGACCTGCACCAGGCTGGGAAGACTGAATCTGCAATAGGTAAGCAGCTTGTTGTGAAGAAATCAACTGTGGGAGCAATTATTAGAAAATGGAAGACATACAAGACCACTGATAATCTCCCTCGATCTGGGGCTCCACGCAAGATCTCACCCTGTAGGGTCAAAATGATCACGAGAACGGTGAGCAAAAATCCCAAAACCACACGGGGGGACCTAGTGAATGACCTGCAGAGAGCTGGGACCAAAGTAACAAAGGCTACCATCAGTAGCACACTATGCCGCCAGGGACTCAAATCCTTCAGTGCCAGACATGTCCCCCTGCTTAAGCCAGTACATGTCCAGGCCCGTCTGAAGTTTCCTAGAGAGCATTTGGATGATCCAGAAGAGGATTGGGAGAATGTCATATGGTCAGATGAAACCAAAATAGAACTTTTTGGTAAAAACTCAACTTGTCGTGTTTGGAGGAGAAAGAACACCATACCTACTGCTTTGGGGTTGTTTTTCTGCAAAGGGACCAGGACGACTGATCCGTGTAAAGGAAAGAATGAATGGGGCCATGTATCGTGAGATTTTGAGTGAAAACCTCCTTCCATCAGCAAGGGCATTGAAGATGAAACGTGGCTGGGTCTTTCAGCATGACAATGATCCCAAACACACCGCCCGGGCAATGAAGGAGTGGCTTCGTAAGAAGCATTTCAAGGTCTTTGAGTGGCCTAGCCAGTCTCCAGATCTCAACCCCATAGAAAATCTTTGGAGGGAGTTGAAAGTCCGTGTTGCCCAGCGATAGCCCCAAAACATCACTGCTCTAGAGGAGATCTGTATGGAGGAATGGGTCAAAATACCAGCAACAGTGTGTGAAAACCTTGTGAAGACTTACAGAAAATGTTTGACCTCTGTCATTGCCAACAAAGGGTATATAACAAAGTATTGAGATGAACTTTTATTATTGACCAAATACTTATTTTACCGAGGAATTTACCAATTAATTCATTAAAAATCCTTCATTGTGATTTTCTGGATTTTTTTTTTCTCGTTTTGTCTCTCATAGTTGAGGTATACCTATGATGAAAATTGGAGACCTCTCTCATCTTTTAAGTGGGAGAACTTGCACAATTGGTGGCTGACTAAGTACTTTTTTGCTCCACTGTATGTGTGTCTCTGTGTCACTGTGTCTTTGACAGATGCCAAGTCTGAAGTCTTGCATTATAAATTTGCATCAGGTTACTTAAAATATGTTTTTCCTGCATTTAAGATGTTAGAATGGTCATGTGTTTTAGTGGGGATTTTAGAGATTCAGAGTGGTCATCTAGTCTTGGCAGAGACCACCTCTTATTCCATGGGAGAACGACTGCTTGTTTGTTAACGCCAGAAAACTCTCACGTGATCAAAGGAAACTTGAGAAATATGCTTTTATTGAGTAGAATTATGCTATCTGCAAGACTGATTTACCTCCTCTTATCTTTGTTTTGGTTTCAAATATATGATCATGCCACATGTGGCGTGCAGTACACGTCTTTGTCTGGAGCCATAAATTGTTCACGTCTCAGGCCGTGTATTTCATGTCCAACTGTATCAGGAGGTCAGCCCAGAATAACAGGGACTTGGAGGGTTCTGGAGCTGTTGAGCACACATGTGTCTGACACTGAAGGTCACGTCTCTGGTTATAATCACACATGAACCGAACACGAGGGCAAGCGTGTTACTGTACTGTGTGTGAGACTGACTATTCACTTATTTACAGTACATTTGTGTGTATGCATGCAGGGGTGACAGAAGTATGTGTTCTCCGGGTGTTTATGAGGCTTTTTAAAGGGAGCTAGTCCTGCTGGAGAATTAACATAGAAAAGAAAGTCTCTAGTGAATCTGGACAACACAGAGTCAAAGGTGAAATCATTTGCAGGCCTGTCTGTATATATAAAAAAGGGGAAAAAATCCTGTCACCATACTCACAGGAGGAGCAGAGACAGGAAAGTCTTGTTCAGTCTTTAGACGTGCTTCAGACTAGACACAGCACTGGTGTATTGGCAGTTTTTACATTCATAGAAACCAAGACTAGAGAGATCATCAGGAGCCATCTACTGTACATGTGGCCCCAGTGCTAGGAGGAGATAAACATATTGTTCTGGATCACAACGGGCTTCTAAAGAAAAAAGGAGGGTCTGGAAAAGAGGAAAAAAAGGTCAATACAGATTTGAATGGTGTGATGGAATTACGCAAGTACGTATATAGACAACAGCAGGAGGACATTTAAAGTGCACCATGTTTTCCGGCCGAGCCAAAGAGAAATCTAAGACCCTCTAACCATCACAAAACCTGCATGTTTACCATTGCTGGCAGATGTTTACTTAACGGTTGACAGATGTTTTGCTCAGACATCCTTTTTTTTTCAGCCATTACAATTCTTTGCTGAGTTAATGTGGTTTATTGTTGTGAGCAAAATAGCATTTCAGATACAAGTGGGGTGCATTTCTAAACCCATCCATGGGGTTTTCATTTTTTAGGTTTTATCACAGACAGCTCAGAGTGGAAAAATGAGAAGAGAGATGACAGCGAGAGATGGTTTTATTTTTCAGTAGACTGGTGGAATGCATTGTGTGATGTTGTTTATAGGCAGTAAGTCTTACCTGTAAATGCCACAAATATTCATTGATGGTGGGAACATTGCTTCTTGGCATTCGGCTCTTTAAAGGGGAAGTGATTGCACTCCCCCCCCAACACACACACACACACACACACACACACACATTTTTACAGCTCACACATGTCTTAATGAAATGTTTGTGACATATTTTGTTCATATTTTCTTTAATTATATAATTATTGGAATAAATCATTTTTTGTATGTCACTTTCTAGTCTCTCAGACCGCATTCAACTCCATCCTCCCTCTTACGTCATTATTGCTAACATTAGCTGCCCGTAGCTGCCTAGCTGACAGCCAACTAACATAAATTTGTCTCAAAGAATGAATGAACTAAAGCATCCCTGGTGGGGAGAGGTGTGTGGTTTCAGCGGTCAAAACGATATGACCGTTCCCGAGTACAATTAGTACAGAAACATGTGTGAATGAGTGGCTAAGCTGCTAGCTTCAGCTAACCACCATGGATCACGGTCTGAGAAAATAAAACATTGACTACACTGAAATAATATCTAGAACAAAATATATTGTCAAATGTTGTTAGATTAATAAGGATTCCAATGGGACTGAATCAAATTTGTAGAAAAAAGCAATCAAAACTGACCAGATCCAGGTGGCCTATCCGTCACCTCCTCCTTGCCGAGGTGACCTGTGTCCTGGTACAGTGACTCAGCGGGGAGGAGGTGACGGACAGGCTAAATGGATCAGACTGCCTAGCATGCTAGTGCTAACAGTTCAATATAAAATTATGGTGAAATTATAACAAAACTATAGGGCACTCAGAGAGCACATACGTCCACCAAGGCTGTTGTTCACCCAAACTCTGCTCTGCCACTGCATATCAGCCTCAGGCAAAAATCTTGGCGGAGGTAAAAATCCATCCAGTAGATTTTGTGTAATCCTGCTAAACCATTGCTAGGACATTGAGCCTTGGTGGGGGTATGCATTCATGGGTGATCTCCAAAATGTAATGGGTTCGTGTGTAGCTCAAGAGCCACCTGTGGTGAAAATTTCATCAAACTCTCTTCAGTAGTTTTGGAGTAATGATGCTAACACATTGTGAGAAGATAGAGCCTTGGTAGAGGTGTGCAGTCTTGGATCATGTAATGAGTTCCTCCTTAGCCCAAGAACCACGTCTGGTAAAAATTTCATCCAAATCCGTCCAGTAGTTTTTTTTTGTAATCCTGCTGCACAAATACAAACAAGGCCCTTGGTGGAGGTGTGCACTCTCAGATCACCACCAAAATCAAATCATCTGTTCCCCATGCCATTACACACCTTTCCTGAAAATTTTATAAAAATCCGTTAATAACTTTTTGAGTAATGTTGCTAAAAGACAGACAGACAAACGAACCCACCAAAAACATTACCTCCTTGGTGGCGATAATAAGCCAGAATGACATGAGATTTTACTATCGACTGTGGATTAATGAACTAGGTTGAAACAGAAATGCATACTAGGGTGACTGAAATCTAAAGAGGTTCCTAGTGCAAGCTTCCTAGTACTACTGTTAGCTCGGAAGCTAACACCTCTGACTCCCATCCATCTACATGACAGACAGCTATGCTGACCAGTAGAGCCTAAAGTCACGCCACCTCTACTTCTGCATATGAGACCTTAAATCAAAAAAATTCTCCATCACTCATATATAATTCAAGAAATCTCGGTCTGTCTGTCAGTGTGTCACGATCATAGGACTGCCTATGATGTGTCTATGATGTCTGCATGATGTCCTATGATTTTCCTATGATGTCGATGATCATAGGACCACCTAGGATGTTCCTACGATGCCTACATGATGTCTATATGACGTCATATAAGCCATTAGCCTGATGTTCTGATGATTTCTACATGATGTCTACATGACGTGATATAGCCCATAGGACTCGCCAAAAGATCATATAATCCAAGAAATCTCTGTCTGTCAAGATGTCACGATCATAGGACTTGCTAAAAGAGCAAAGGCAGGCATCACTCATGATCATGGCACTCGCTATGACATCATCAAAGATCAAAGGCAGGCATCACTCACGATCATAGGATTCGTGATGACATCAGCAAAGATCAAAGGACTTATGACATCATCAAAGATCAAAGGCAGTCATCTCTCACGATCATAGCCCTTGCTATGACATCAAAGATCATAGGACTCACTATGACATCATCAAAGATCAAAGGCAGTCATCTCACGATCATAGCCCTTGCTATGACATCAAAGATCATAGGACTCACTATGACACCATCAAAGATCAAAGGCAGGCATCACTGAACAAGTGCTGACGTGCTTGCTTACACCTTTGCTTACACCTGCTTTCTTCTTCTTCTTTTAGATTTGATTGGCGGTTGACAACCAGCTTACAGGTGCATTACCGCCACGTACTTGGTGTTGTTCACAACATTATAAGTTCACTTCTTCTTTTCTACACCTGCTTTCTACGGGCATGCACAAATGCATGCTTATACTTGGTTTCTACAGGCATGCACGGGTATGTACTAGTTGAAATGAATGGCAAGAGCGAAATTATCTTTTGATCCTGATCAAATTCTGCCACAAGTTACACATATGATGTTTCTCAGTTTAAAAGACAAATTTCCACATAAATAACGGTGTAGGTTGTTGTTTGAGTGTTAAGGTATAAGGTTATGAAAATACGTAAATTAACAAACTACAAACACAGATGGACGGAGCTTACGTCATCTTTTCAAAGTGCCCAGGGTGAAGTAACTAAAAGTCCTCCGGATCAGCTGCAGCTCCCACAATACAAAACAATACCTTTGTGTTGTTTTTCTCCTCTTTGGATCCTTCTTTTACCGGTCAGGAAACTGGAGGTGAGGTTTTAGTGATCTCCTGCCATACTCATGTTTAGTGATGTGGGATGATGGGAGTTGTTGCTAGTCATTTAAACAAAAACTAAACATTGCTCTGTTGTTATACAACAGTCGACAACTTTAATTACGTGGGAAATTATCTTTTTTTTCCCCCCCTTGTCCTGTCAGACAGCTAGGTGAGCAGAACAGAAATCTGCTACCCTTATTGTGCCAAACAGATTTACTTTGCTAAAAGGAGATTGTTGTAAGCGTCTCTTGTAATAACTTTTAATACTTTATTTAAATTATTTTACCCATGAAAGACCCGACAGGAGGGAAATGGGGAGGGGGAAAGAAAAGGGAGAGGAACAGGCAAAAACAAACAAACAAACCAACAACATAAAACAAACAAAAGACAGACTACCTATTCCACCGAAGAGGTCTCAACACAAGTCTGGTAGTTGCATTTCAGAAGGTTAAAACTCAACAAATACACAATTTTTCAGTCATAGACCCCATTAAGAGATGTGTGTTATCATTGGTGATAGTTTATTTATTTGATTTTATCCGGATTATGCAAAAACTTGTGAATGGATTTTCATGAAATTTGGAGGAAATGTACAGTGGATATAAAAAGTCTACACACCCCTGTTCAAATGCCAGATTTTTGTGATGTAAAAAATGAGACCAACATAAATCATTTCAAAACTTTTTCCACCACTAATGTGACCTATAACCTGTACAACCCAATTGAAAAACAAACTGAAATCTTTTAAGGGGGAAAATAAAAAAAAAACAAAAATCTTACAATAACCTGGTTGCATAAATATACACACCCTTAAACTAATACTTTTTGTTGTAGCACCTTTGGCTTTTATTACAGCACTCTGTCTTTTTGGGTAGGAGTTTATCAGCGTGGCACATTTTGATATGGCAATATTTGCCCACTCTTCTTTGCAAAAATGCTCCAAATCTGTCAGATCGAGAGGGCATCTCCTGTGCACAGCCCTCTTCAGATCACCCCACAGATATTCAATCAGATTCAGGTCTGGACTCTGGCTGGGCCATTCCAAAGCCTTAATCTTCTTCTGGTGAAGCCATTCTTTCGTTGATTTAAATGTGTGCTTTGGGTCATTGTGGTGCTGAATGATGAAGTTCCTCTTCATCTTCAGCTTTCTAGCCAGTTCCAGCTGAAGGAAAACAGCCCCAAAGCATGATTCTGCCACCACCATGCTTCACTGTAGGTATGGTGTTCTTTTGGTGATGAGCAGTGTTGTGTTTGTGACAAATATACCTTTTGGAATTATGGCCAAAAAGCTCAACCTTGGTTTCATCAGACCACAACACACTTTTCCCACATGCATTTGGGAGATTTCAAATGTGTTTTTGCAAACTGTAGCCGGGCTGGGATGTTTTTCTTCGGAAGATGAGGCTTTTGTCTTGCCACCCTACGCCACAGCACAGACATATGAAGAAGACACGTACTAAACAGCCAGTAGTTGCCAGAAATTCCTGCAGCTCCTTCAATGTTGCTGTTGGCCTCTTGGCAGCCTCCCCAACCAGTTTTCTTCTTGTCTTTTCATCAATTTTGGAGGGATGTCCAGTTCTTGGTAATGTCACTGTTGTGCCATATTTTCTTCACTTGATGATGGCTGTCTTCACTGTGTTCCATGGTATATTTAATGCCTTGGAAATTCTTTTGTACCCTTCTCCTGACTGATACCTTTGAACAATGAAATCCCTCTGAGGCTTTGGAAGCTCCCTGCGCACCATGACTTGTGCTGTAAGATGTGACTACAAAAATGTCAGGAAAAGCCTACTAGAATAGCTGAACTTTATTTGGGGTTAATCAGAGGTACTTTAAATGGTGGAAGGTGTGTGCTGACTCCCATTTAACATGAGTTTGAATGTGATTGGTTAATTCTGAACACAGCCACATCCCCAGTTATAACAGGGTGTGCATGTTTATGCAGCCAGGTTATTGTAAGTTTTTTTTTTCCCCCCCTTAAAAGATTTCAGTTTGTTTGTCAATTGGGTTGTACATGTTATAGGGCACATTAATGGTGGAAAAAGTTTTGAAATGATTTATCTTGATCTCATTTTTTTACATCACAAAAACCTGGCATTTGAAGAGCGGTATGTAGACTTTTTATATCCACTGTAGGTCTTGGCCCAGACTTGACTCAAATAAGATTAGGTGTAGATCCAGTTAAGGGTGTGGATTCAGGAATTTTTTTTTTACATTGTGATTTTTTTTTTTTTAGAATGTATTTTTGGTAATAACTCACACATGCAAGATTGAATCTGCATCAACCTTGACCTGTTTGATGACAGCCCCCTCCTGAACACGTCTACATGTCAGTATTCTGTCATCCATAACCATAGCACCGCACACTGACAGCAGGAAGTCGCATGCTGTTGTCTATTCCTCTGAGTGTGTTTGCCATACCCCCTTCCATCTTGGCCAAAACATGTCTAACATTTAACTTACACCTAACTGTACTCATTTTAATTCTAGCAACTTCCTGTAAATTTACCATCCCTTGCCATAAAACAGGAAGCTCTTATAACTCACACATACAACGTGCAGTGTGCACCAAAATTCACACCTGATGGCAGACCCTTCCTGAACACATCTATAGTACATGCTAATATTCTGTCATCGCCATAGCCCTGTCCACTGACAGGAGGAAGTGCCTGTTTTTGCACTTTTATGTACTATTCTGTCATTCCAACATGTTGTGAGCAACTTAAAACCTGCTCACAACATGCTTAACATTGTGATGTCTCGTTTTACAGATTGTAGTTAATTTTAATGCCTCCTGTAAAATGTCAAGCCTTCATCATTAAGCAGGAAGTTTCTGTTACCTGATGTTGCATCATCTGACCTGACCTAAATCTCTTATTGCTACATATCGGACCAAATATACAGTATGAATACAATATACAGTGTGTGAAAAAGTGTTTGCCCCCTTCCCTGATTTCTCATTTTTTTGTATGTTTGTCACACTTAATGTTTCAGATCATCAAACAAATTTAAATATGAGACAAAGATAACACAAGTAAACATAAAATGTAGTTTTTAAATGAAAGTGTTTATTATTAAGGGTAAAAAAAATCCAAACCTACATGGCTCTGTGTGAAAAAGTGATCCCCCCCCCCCCCCCGTTAAAACATAAATTAACTGTGGTTTATCACATCTTTGGAAAGCTGAGTTCAATTTCTCTAGCCACACCCAGGCCTGATTACTCCCACACCCTGTTCTCAATCAAGAAATCACTTAAAAGGACCTGCTTGACAAAGTGAAGTAGACCAAAAGATCCTCAAAAGCTAAACATATCATGCTGCGATCCAAAGAAATACAGGAACAAATATGAAACAAAGTAAGTGAGATCTGTCAGTCTGGAAAAAGGTTATAAAGCCATTTCTAAAGCTTTGGGTCTCCAGCGAACCACAGTGAGAGCCATTATCCACAAATGGCAAAAACATGGAACAGTGGTGAACCTTCCCAGAAGTGGCCGGCCAACCAAAATTACCCCGAGAACGCAGCGACGACTCATCCAAAAGGTCACAAAGACCCCACACAAAGAACTGCAGGCCTCACTTGCTTCAGTGAAGTCAGTGTTCATGACTCCACCATAAGAAAGAGACTGGGCAAAAATGGCCTGCCCAAGATGAAAACCACGACTGAGCAAAAAGAACGTAAAGGCTCGTCTCAGTTTTGCCAGAAAACCATCTTGATGATCCCCAAAACTATTGGGAAAATACTCTGTGGACTGACGAAGACAAAAATTGAACTTTTTGAAGGTGTCTGTCCCATTACATCCAGCTTTAAAAGTAACACAGCATTTCAAAAAAGGAACATCATTCCAGCAGTAAAATATGGTGGTGGTAGTGTGATGATCTGGGGCTGTTTTGCTGCTTCAGGACCTGGAAGACTTGATGTGGTAAATGGAACCATGAATTCTGCTGTCTACCAAAAAATCCTGAAGGAGAATGTCAGGCCCATTCTGGTTGGTGACCTCAAGCTGAAGCACACTTGGGTTCTGCAACAGAACAATGATCCAAAATACAACCAGCAAGTCCACCTCTGAATGGCTTAAGAAAAACAAAATGAAGACTTTGGAGTGGCCTAGTCAAAGTCCTGACCAGAATCTGACTGAGATGCTGTGGCATGACCTTAAAAAGGTGGTTCATACTCAAAAACCTTCCAATGTGGCTGAATTACAACAATTCTGCAAAGATGAGTGAGCCAGAATTCCTCCACAGTGCTGTAAAAGACTCATTGCCAGTTATTGCAAACGCTTGATTGCAGTTGTTGCTGCTAAGGGTGGCCCAACCAGTTATTAGGTTTAGGGGGCAATCACTTTTTCACACAGGGCCATGTAGGTTTGGATTTTTTCCCCTTAATAATAAACATCTTCATTTAAAAACTGCGTTTTGTGTTTACTTGTGTTATCTTTGTCTAATATTTAAATTTGTTTGATGATCTGAAACATTTAAGTGTGACAAACATACAAAAAAATGAGAAATCAGGAAGGGGGCAAACACTTTTTCACACCACTGAATTGTGTCTATTTTTTGTGTTGAGTGGCTCAGCCTTGGCAACTGTTTCATTTTCTTTCAGGGTTGCGTAAGGATTTTTTTTTTTTTTTGATTACGTTAATTCTGTTAACCTCTCAGCTCAGACTGTTTTTTTGCCTAAACCATTGGTGTTCAGGGCCAGTCAGTGTTGTCCTGTAAGAAAGACAATTGTGAATTTTTGCACGAATATGATGGTAGAGGAAAGTGGGTTGCAGGGCGGTCTGTATTGACTGTTTGTGTTCATGATCTGAAATTCATGTTACTATCCTTCACCTTCAGTTCACAAAGATTATGTGAATATTTCTGTGGACAGCTGTGGTCTTCATCTTGCAATAGTTTGGTGCAATTAAACAGCATGAGATGAGATCAGGAAACACCCCAAGAGCCAACATTTGTCGTGCAGTCACTCCTGAATATCATGATCAAGACAGCGTGACTGCCAGTGGCCCTCAGAGGCCCAGGGAGGAATTGTTTGTGAAATTGATGGATTACAAGCATTTAGAGAACTTCACTACAGGGCCTGACAAAACCTAGCACAACATCAGTCAGCTTGTTGGTTAGAGACAGCAGTTGGAGTAGTTACAGCAGTCCAGCCAACAATAATGTGCACAGAGGTCACAAACTGCCTACATCTGTTTTACAAATACATTGGACAGTGTTGTGTTTGGTATATTAATATGTGATCAAAAATGTACGTGAAAGGTAACTGGTCAGGTGTAAAACACTACACCATACGAAGCCATAAATTCTTGAGACGTTTGATGTTGTTGTTGGTCTGTGTATGTGTGAGACTGAGCCAGAGGAACACATCCTACATGCACACACACATTCTTTTTCACTGCCAGACTGCACTGGTTGTTATGAGGAAATGACTTTTAATCCCCAGAGAGAGGCAGGCTTACACAGTGCATTGAGGTGATGCACACCTATTCCTAAAAGTCACGTAACTTTTCTGTTTAGTGTTATTTTTCTGACCTACAGAGCTGTGAAAAAAGTATTTGCCAAGGGCGCACAACCGATCATTAGGTTTGGTGGGTAATTACTTTTTTTTCACATAGGGCCAGAGAGGTTTAGATAGCTTTTTTTGCCTAAATAAGGTGAAATCATCATTTAAAAAACTGCATTTTGTATTTCTCAGGTTATCAATGTCTAATATTAAAACTTGTTGATGATCTGAAATATTAAGTGTGACAAATATAACAAAAAGTATTTAAGCATTATTACACAAGGGAGGTGGGGTATCAGTGAAGAATAGTAACTGTGGTTATTATCATAGACCCGACTTACGCAGAGGGCCAAAGGAGCCCACCGCAGTTACTATATTGTGACGTTTCAAGGATTCACACAGGTAATGAGAGAGGATTTGGAATGATAAAGCATTTATTTTCTTCGCTGACTAATTGCACAGAACAGAGGGAGGTCATTCACACAGACACTCACCGCACTGAGGGAGACAGACACGTATCTCTCACACACAGGGAAAACACTATCACAACCAGACTTATAACACAATTAGAACGGTACTACAATAACGCTCAGAACACTAGAATAATAACAGTCCTTTGAATCTCCTGCAGTGCAAAGCAATGCCAGGAGAATCCCCCGCCCCTGGTTTCTGTCCCAAGAATAATAAGTCAGCTCAAAAGTCCAATATGAACCCGTACAGGCATTGGGTGCCCGCCCGTCGGTGGCAGCTGGTACACAGGGGCCCTTAGTGTCCATTGGCACCCTCGACTGGGGTATCCGGTCAGGATGGAGCCTCTTGCTCGCCACCCGCAGGGCAGGGGTGGCTAGTACGGGGTTAAGGCGGTCGCGGTGAAGCACCACCACCCTGTTCCTCTTCTGCATCCTCGCCCTGTACACTGCGTCCAACAGTCTCTGTAGGACCACGCACAGTCCCGACCAGTGGCTTGCCAGCTTTGGTTACAGTCCCTTTTTCCACTCCGGGTAGAAGACCCAGACTTGATCCCCGGGTGCAAAGTCTCTCCCCTGACAGCGGGAGTCGTACGCTTGCTTCTGCCAACTCCCCGCCCACTACCAGGGCCTCCTGAACCAGTTCATGCACAGTGTGAAGATGTTCTCTTAAGCAAAACAAATAATCCAACCTCAGTTTGCCCTCCACCTCCCGCTCTGGGGGAAGGCCAAACATCAAATCCACTGGGGTGAGCAGCTCACGTCCAAACACCAGCGCTGCCGGGGTGCACCAGGTGGATTCCTGGACTTCTGTCCGGTATGCACACAGAACTAGGGGCAGATGTAGGGCCCAGTCTTGCTGTCGCTGGTCCACTAGGATGGCGAGCTGTGTGGTCAGGGTCCGGTTAAAGCATTCAACCAGGCCATTGCTCTGGGTGCAGCGGGATGGTCCGGGTCTTTCGGACGCCCAGCCACCCGCAGACCTCCCCGAAGACCTCTGCTTCAAAGTTCTATCCCTGGTCACTATGTAGCTTCTCCGGGGTGCCGAACTGGCAAAACATCTCATCCACCAGCTTTGATGCTGTGGTGGTGGCTCTTTGATCAGGGAATGCGTACGCTTCTGGCCACTTGGTGAAGTAATCCATTGCAACCAGAATGTAGCGATTCCCCCGATCCATGGTCAGAAAAGGGCCCAGAAGGTCCACCCCCACATGCTCCATAGGTACCCCTACGTGGTACTGCTGCAAGGGGGTGTGGGATCACTGAGTCGGCCCTTTCTGAGTCGTGCAGGTGTCACAGCGGTGGACATGGAACTCCACATCCTGATGACACCCCGGTCAGTAGAACCAGGCCCGAAGATGCTGCAGAGTTCTTCACCCTGAAGTGACCACCCCACTGACCTGTGGACTAACTGGAGCACCTTAGGGCGGAGCCATTGGGGAACCAGCAGCTGCCAGACATAACGCTGCCCATCTGGAGACTGCAACCGCCGATAGACAACACCCTCACGACAGCAGAGGTTGCACCACTGGGAATGTAGTGCCTTGGTCTCTGGGTCCAGCACAGACACAGCCTCCCAGGCGGGCTGCTGGTCCGTGTCCAGCCACTGCTGGACCCAGGAGATGACAGGATCTCCATCCTGCTCGCTCCAAAGCTACTGCGTGCCGAGGGCCTCTATGATGTCATTGCTGGGGAGAGCTGGCTGATTATCTGAGGAAGAGTTGTGAGCCACTGTGCTATCCCCGGCCGCAGCAGTCTGGAGAACAGCAGCCTGTGAGACTGCTGGGTCATGATACTCTATCTGTTGGCAGTGCCGACAGGCCTCCACAGCACAGGGGCACCGGGACAGCGCATCAGCGTTGGCATGGAGGCGGCCTGCTCGATGCACAATCTGAAAATCATAATCCTGCTGTGCCTCCAACCATCTCACTAACTGTCCATCCGGCCCTTTAAAGTTCAGTAGCCAGTTCATTGAAGTGTGGTTCATCCTGAGCTGAAACCTCCCCCCATAAATGTACGGACGGAAATGGCGGAGCCCTTTGATGACTGCCAACAGCTCTCGGCGGCAACAGCACAGAGAGCAGGCAGCTGCCTCCATGTTCTCCCTCCTGGGATAGCACTGCCTCAATGCCCTGGTTGCTGGCATTTGTGTCCATGATGAAGGGGTGGTTCGGGTCAGGATACTGCAGCACAGGGGCTCTGATGAGTGCTGAATGGAGCCGGGAAAAAGCAGCAGCACAGTCCTCGCTCCACTCAAATGTGTGGCCCCTTTGTCTCAGCTGATGCAGCAGGCTGGTGATGATGGCAAAATCCTTCACAAACCTCCTATAATAGGAGGCCAATCTGAGAAAGCTCCGCAATTCTCCTACATCCCGTGGAACTGGCCAGTTTCTCACCACTGCCACCTTCGCTGGGTCGGTGGCGACTCCTGCAGTGCTGACGATGTGGCCCAGGAAAGTGGTTTCTCGCCCAAACAGGTGGCATTTCTGAGGATGCAGCCACAGCCCGGCCTGGCGAATGGCGTCCAACGCTTCCCAGAGGTTGGACAGGTTGCCACCAAAATCAGCTGCGTGAACCAACAGGTCATCAAAATAAATGATGCAGCAGCTGCGGGGGACATGAGCCAGCACCCGCTCCATCGGGTGTTCAAAGGTGGCTGGGGCATTGCAAAGTCCAAGCGGCATCACCTTGAACTGCAGCAGTCCCTGCCCAATGGAAAAGGTTGTTTTCTGGTGGGCCTCTGCAGACAGCTATACCTGCCAGTAGATGCTGCCCAGGTCAAGCGAGCAGACCCAGCTGGGCTGGAACCAGTGATGTAATCCAGCGCATCATCAATTCAGGGCAGAGGGTAGGGGTCCTTTCGTGTGACGTCATTCAGGCACCAGTAATCCACACAGAACCGCCACAAACTGTCCTTCTTGACCAGAACCACTGGTGCCACCCAGGGGCTGCTGGAGGGTTCAATAAGATCCGCCTCCAGCAATTCCTGAATCTTTTGCTCTGCCGCCGCCCACCTTGAAAAAGACAGACGGTGGGGGTGGAGCCGGATTGGCCTGGTCTCATCAGTGTTGATCTAGTGCTTCACCAAAGTGGTTCGGATGTGCTCTTCATCCCTGGCAGTGAAGACGTCGACATAGCAGTCCATCAGCTCCCGCAGCTGGTGCCTCTGTCCCGACTCTAACCCTCTGCAGCTCCGCGATCGCCTGCTGGGTTTCTGATGACGTGGCGATTCGTTCCGCTGCCCCCCGTCCCCCCGGCGGTGATGATGGTCCCTTTGCTCATGCTGGTGGTGCTGCGGCAGTCGGCTCTGGCAGCAATCCCCTTAGCTCGGTCTGTGCTGACGGCTTCTCGATCGCGCAGGCCCCCTGGTTCCTCATCTGGCTCTTGCTGCAGAGCGTGATGGTCTTAGCCCCCTGAAGGAGAGAAGAGCTGGCAGTGTCAATCTTTGCACCCCATGTTGTGAGCAGATTTAGTCCAATGATGCAGAGGTCTTGGATGTCAGCCAGCCAAAATGGGTGGTTCATGTTTTGGCAACAAGGACTTGTCGCCCTCCCAGTCTGTCACGCTCACCGGTGGCTGTGGTGACGCAGCGCGTGGTGGGTTCCCACCCCTATGGTCCGAGTTCATCTGTACCGGGCAGCACCCCGGGTCAGACCAGGGAAATGGTGGAACCGATGTCGATCAGGGCCCGGATTGGTGTGCTGTCCATGTTGCCCTACAGGTACAGCTCCGGTGAGTGTAGAAGTCGGCCCAGACGTGGTGATAGTTCAATGGGGAAAATGTCTGTGAGAGGTGGCAGGTCCCTGTCTGTGCCACCTCGCTCTAGTTTAATGCTGGTGATGGGGCGGGTTGTCGCGGGGTAGGTGCAGAACAGTAGCGCACAACGTGACCTGGCTCCCTGCAGTGGAAGCATCCCTTCTTGCACTGCCATCGTACTCTTGCCAGATGTGCAGCTGTGGTCTGGTGCAATTCCTTCTCGTCCTCACTCTCAGCCGTGGCCTGGAAAGCGCTCTGCCTTGGCGATGACACACCAGCTGCGTACTCCAGCATTGGCCCCACCCGCTCAGTTTCTGAAGGGCGAGCTTCTTCACCGCCTATGACTCGAAGTCGGGGTAGCCACGCTGCGTCAGTAGCCATATATCTGCTGCAGAGGCCCCCAGGCTCTCTCGTTGCCTCACTGGCAACTGGCCAGCTGTTCCTGGGCATGGTCAGCGTGGGTCGCCCTCCCGAACCGCCTCCGAAGTGCTCCCTGTAGTGCTGGCCAGCTGTGATGTTCCTCAGGCCGGAGATCAGACAGCGTGCAGAGAGCTCCTCTTCAGGTGTCCAGCCATTCAGCGTAGCGGCCAGTTCAACCTGGACTAGATAGTCATCCAGCGAGGTTTTGCCACAAAGGCGGGTAAGCTTGGTTGGTTGGCGGATCGGTGGGATGGTCATTTCCGTGTTGATCAATGCTCTCAGCCGCAGTGGAATCGCTGGCTCGTAGTTCCCCCGCTGGTGCTCCCCGTCCTGCCTTGAAAAAGGTGGGATACGGGACACGCTTGCTCCATCCGGTCTGCTTTCCCATCCTTTGCGGCGAGCAGCTCTGGGGGCCAGCGTGTCTGCTCTGCTGTCCATCTCCATCTGGGCGATGAGCCGCTCAAGCTGTCGAATCTCTGCCTTGGTCCTCACTTCCATCTCTCAAAATCCCATTTCTCACACCAGTGTGACGTTTCAAGGGTTCACACAGTAATGAGAGAGGATTTGGAACAAATAGGCATTTATTTCTTCACTGACTAATTACACAGAACAGAGGGGAGGCCATTCACATAGGCACTCACCTCACTCATGGTGACACAGACATGTAACTCTCTCACACACAGAGAAAACAAACAGTGTCACAACGAGAGTTATACACATTTGTACAACAATAACGCTCAGAACACAAGAATAATAACAGTCTTTGAATTGCCCTCGGTGCACAAGCATGCCGGGAGAATCAGCCCCGACATTCAATATTCATTGATACTCCACTCCTCTTGTGTAATCTTGCTTTTATACAATTCCACTAGCACAGTTTATTAAATGACAGCAATACAGACCAAAATAGCATGACTTGTTTAACTAGTTATTTTCTCCACCGAGAAAAAATAGACCCTTCTAAATGTAACCAGTTAACTGTTGCTAAGCACCCTCAAATCAGCATAATACAGAAAGGAATACATAAATTGTCATTTCACACACATATAAACACTGACTTGATTTGTTTACAACACATACAGTGGTGTGAAAAAGTGTTTACCCACCTTCCTGATTTTTCATTTTTTTGTATCTTTGTCACACTTAAATGTTTCAGATCATCAAACAAATTTAAATATTAGACAAAGATAACACAAGTAAACAAAAAATGCAGTTTTTTAAATGAAGGTGTTTATTATTAAGAGAAAAAAAATCCAAACCTACATGGCCCTGTGTGAAAAAAGTGACACAATGGAGGGTTTTCAAGCATGAACCTCCTTTTTAAGGTCATGCCACAGTATCTGAATCGGATTCAGGTCAGGACTTTGACTAACCCACTCCCAAGTCTTCATTCTGTTTTTCTTGAGCCATTCAGAGGTGGACTTGCTGGTATATTTTGGATCATTGTCCTGCTGCAGAACCCAAGTGCGCTTCAGCTTGAGGCCACGAACAGCTGGCCGGACATTCTCCAAAATTTTTTGGTAGATAGCAGAATTCATGGTTCCTTTTGCCACAATAAGTCTTCCAGGTCCTGAAGCAGCAAAACAGCCTCAGACCATCACACAACCACCACCATATTTTACTGTTGGTATGATGTTCCTTTTCTGAAATACTGTTACTTTTACGCCGGATGTAAGAGGACACACACCTTCCCAAAAGTTCAACTTTTGTCTCATCAGTCCACAGAGTATTTTCTCAAAAGTCTTGGAGATCATCAAGATGTTTTCTGGCAAAACTGAGACGAGCTTTTTCGTTTTTTTGCTCAGCCGTGGTTTTCGTCTTGGAACTCTGCCATGCAGGCCATTTTTGCCCAGTCTCTTTCTTATGGTGGAGTCATGAACACTGATCTTAACTGAGGCAAGTGAGGCCTGCAGTTCTTTGGATGTTGTTGTGGGGTCTTTTGTGACCTCTTGGATGAGTTGCTGCTGCGCTCTTGGGGTAAATTTGGTCGACTGGCCACTCCTGGGAAGTTTCACCACATGTTTCATGTTTTCGCCATTTGTGGATAATGGCTCTCACTGTGGTTCGCTGGAGTCCCAAAGCTTTAGAAATTGGCTTTATAACCTTTTTCCAGACTGATATATCTCACTTAATTGTTTCTCATTTTGTTCCTGAATTTCTTTGGATCAACAGCATGATGTCTAGCTTTTGAGGATCTTTTGGTCTACTTCACTTTGTCAGGCAGGCCCTATTTAAGTGATTTCTTGATTGAGAACAGGTGTGGCAGTAATCAGGCCAAGGTGTGGCCAGAGATATTGAACTCAGTTTTCCAAAGATGTGATAAACCACAGTTAATTTATGTTTTAACGGGGGTGGGGTGGGGGGGTGGAATCACTATTTCACACAGGGCCATGTAGGTTTGGAATTTTTTTAATAGGTGTTTAATAATAAAGCACCTTCATTTAAAAACTACATTTGTGTTTACTTGTGTTATCTTTGTCTAATATTTAAATTTGTTTGATGATCGGAAACATTTAAGTTTGACAAACATACAAAAAAATGAGAAATCTGGAAGGGGGCACACACTTTTTCACACCACTGTATCAGTCACCGGTTGAGTAGGATTGTGGGTGTCTATGAGATCACACAGGTAGCCTGCTAGTCATATGGTTTTGGCACCCTCACGCACTTTTTCTGGCATTTTCAAATGAAATAAAGAGTCCATCACAACAAAAGTATTTGTTGGTTTGCCTCAAACGATAGTCAATAAATCCAACTCTAGCTTGTCTGTTTGGTTTTAAACAGGGATGAAATATCTTGTCAGATGTTTACAAGGGTGGGACTTCCAGGTCTGATGAGGTCTGGATTAGGACTGTCTATACTCTCTTTTTCAAACAGCGCCTTGTTATGTCTGGAAACCCAGAGTGAGGCACAGTAGGAGTGGTGCTATTGTGAAACATGAACTTTATTACACCAAGTCACATAACATACCTGCAGTTGTGATATCGCTTATTGAGCCAGCCAGGAAAGAGACCCTAAGACAGTGGTTCTCCCCCTTATATGTGGTTTGGCGTGATGACGTCACCGGCCGGCTGTGTCATCACGCCGCTCCCTGTGATTAACCCTTACATCACATTCACCCCCTGCCCCTTGGAAAAACATAGAACACTTTAGTAAATTGTAACCCTCCCCAATTTGGTATAAACAACATTAACAATACTATAACTAGGGCCAGTGGGTGGACCACCGCATAATCCAGTGCAGCTGAGTGGATTATTCTGCCACTCGGTACCATGCTCCTAACTAAACAGTCACTTTTTTTTTTTTTTCCACAATATCTTTATTGAACCTTTTTTTTTTTTTTTAACAAACATGATACAAACAATCAAACACTAACACTAAAGTACTACAAAAAAAAAAAAAATGCACTAAAACACCAACAACCACCAACAAAATCAAATCTTCAACAATGCTCCTCTGTTTAGTCTAGACAAACAAATACATAAGTATACTATTATGTTCACCAGTTTGGAATTTACAAGGTCCACACACATCATTCACCTTCTTCTTCAAGAGTTATGTTTAAATTTTTTTACATAATCAATAAAAGGTCTCCATATATTCTCAAACACAATTTCCTTTGATTTCAGTATATATTTTATTCTTTCTAATGGAAGGTTTGTTAACATCTGTCTTAACCACTGAGTCAATCTGGTCTATGAGGTCTTTTTCCATAATAGTGCAATACATTTTTTGGCATTAAGCAAACTGAGGTCCTATGAATGTTCTTTCACTTTTATTGAAATTATGCTTTTCTGGGTACAAGACCCAACAAAAACAGTTTAGGATTCAATATGATTTGTTTTGAGATTATTTTTTCAATTGTACCCTCACCTCTTCCCAAACATTATTATTAATCTAGCATTCCCATAAACAATGAAAAAGGGTTCCTTTACTTTCCATGCATTTTGTGCATGTATCTGGTATATTTTGTTATATCTATTTAACTCCTCCGGTGTAACATACATCCGCATTAACATTTGAAATGTATCAATTTAAGGCGTGCGGTTTATTGATTTGGTTTGAGCTTCTGTACAAGCCAATTCCCATTGTTCCTCTGAAATTTCAATTTGCAGATCTTCTTTCCAGTAGTTTAATCTTTTCAGTGAATTTTCACTTGAAGATAGTGTCAATGAGTTATAAAACTCTGAAATAATACCCTTTCTTTTACTATCTTTCATCATCATTTTTTCCAAGGATGAATAAATAGGTCGAGTGAGAGCTTTATTTTGATTTGATCGAATAAAGTTTCTAAGTTGAAGATATTTAAAAAAATGTGTTCTATTGAGATTAAATTTGATCCTCAGCTCTTCAAAAGACATTATGTTGTCTGCACATGGCAAATATAAATCCTGAATCTTTTGTATCCCTTTTAAATTCCATACTTTAAATACAGCGTCCGCTCTCCCTGGTTTAAAATATTGATTACCCCATATTGGACTAAATTGTGACAATAACTGTGGTTCTTTTAAATAGTTTTTAGCTTCACACCATATTTTGATCATATGCTTTACAAATGGATTTTTAACTTGGTTTTTGTAATTTTTTTGCCGAATCTGAGTATATTGAATATGGGAAGAGGTAAAGGTAAATTGTATGATTCCATTTCAGTCCAGTGAGGGAGATCATTTGATGAAAAATTAATATGTCATAGACCTCAGTTGTGCCGACCAATAATACAACATAAAATTTGGACATTTCAGACCTCCACGATCAAAATGGTAAATATAATAAAGACAGACGTAATCTAGCCCTCCTGTTGTTCCATATAAATTCCACTAACTTTTTTTTTATTCTTGAGAATAGATCTAAAGGTGGCGATAAGGGAATGTATTGAAATAAATAAAGTATTTTAGGTAAAATATTACTTTTAAGTATATTGATTCTCCCGATCATCGACATTGGTAGTGACATCCATCTCTGAGTTAACTCACTGATATCTGACATTAAGGCTTCATAGTTGACACTGGCGACTGATTCTAGCTTAGACATAATTTGGATTCCTAAATATTTAAACTGATTTACAACATTGAATTGATTTACCTCAGGGGCTGGGGTAATTTCTCTGGGTCTCATTTAGCATTAATATTGAAGATTTAGTTTTATTTATTTTATATCCTGATATTTCCCCCAAAATTCTTTATTAAATTCAACAAGGTTGGAATTGATTTTTTTAGATTCGACATAAACAAAATTATATCATCGGCGTACAGGGAGATTTTATGTTCTGTTGGTCCAACTTTAATTCCATATATTTGTGAATGTAAACGTATCGCTATCGCTAAAGGTTCAATTGCCATAGTAAACAGTAAAGGTGAGAGTGGACAGCCTTGTCGACATCCTCTATTGATTTTAACAGTCACTTTTTTTATTCTGCTAGAGGGGCTTTGTAGCGGGCTCATGATGGATGCGCCCCTGGTGGCGCCAATTTCAGCAGGCCTGGGTGCCATCCCTCTGAGGCCATGTGAACATGCTCAAGTTACGAGTTAAAGTTTTGGCTACACAAATCACCACAGAAAAACTATATTTATCCCGTATGACTGAGGATCTGAAGACTTGGATTGTGGCCCCGGTTGGATTTTCTATCGCTTTAGAGACCACTTTTAAGGGATTGACCCAAACTTTTCAGGTTGACTAGCATTCAGATGCCCTGTCAGGTTTAATAGCTATTTTGTTGTGTTTTCTATCCATCCCCACTCAAAATATGTTCCCAGCTCCTTCAGTGATCCACAGTCAATTTATTTTATTAGATTTTGGCTGTGATAGCTGGGTGGATTGTTCTGCTAATGTTAGCTGTGTTAGGCAGCTTGTGTTGGGGTTTCTACTGCACCAGACATTGCTCTCACTTTGATCGCCTGAAAGATCAAGCCACCTAATATTAGGTAACCTGTCAGATCTGTCATGGTCTGGCAGGTTGTCATGCTTAAAGGTTGTCATGCTCTAGGTTCATTTTTTGATGTCATTGTGTTTTTCCTGTTGCTGTTATTATTTGCATTATTGCCTTTTGCGTTCCTTTGTGATTGTCCTTTGTGCTCTCCAGTCCTTAATCTGTCCTGTCGTCCCCATTGTCCCTGTTATTGTTGTTCTCTGTGTCCCCCCTAGTCTCCTATGGAAGTCCTTGTGTGTGTCCCCTGTACTTGTTTAACTGTTGTTTTTGGTCCCTTGTGTGTTTCTGTACCCATAGCCACTTTCCCTCACGTGTGCTATGGTTTACCCTGATTGTCTCCCAGCTGTCTTGCATCCATGTAATTGTGAGTTCCCCTATTTATGTCAGTTTGTGCTTGTGCTGTGTCTGGTGTCATAGTCATTCATCCTTGTCGGTTATTCCTTGCCTAGTCTTCAGTCTTTGCTCCTATAGTTTTGTTTGCAGCCCCTGTGCTGTCGTTTGTTTTCCTCAGTTTCTGTTAATAAAATATCATTGCTCCATCGTTCTGCCTGCGCCTTGGGTCCTACTTCAAAACTTCATCTGCCTCCCAAAGCAGATTACGTAACAGTATGGCGCCAGCAAACAAGGACTCTACAGGCATGGACTCACAGCTCTCGGGTATAATGCGGAGGAATGTTTGGAGGTTTGAGCTGTTCCAGGGACTGTGTGTCTGAGGTCCTTTACCTCCCACTCTCCGGAGGAGGGTCTGGAGTACCTGGATATTGCGGAGGAGACACTCCAGGTGACTCTCAGCCTGTGGAGAAAATTATTATTGGGTTCCTCGTCTCCATGTTTAAACTCCAACGCTCACTCCTGTAGTGGATTTAGATTAATGGGTTTATAGGTGTTTTATTGTTGGTACAAGTATTAATGTAAATATGAATGTGAGTAGGGATGAAAATTTCCTATTCTTACACAACCATATCCTCGTAGGGCACCAGTCTAGATAATGGACAGTTTTATTAACAATTCTTTATTTGTACCAATTATGAATCTGTCTATAAAAAAAAAAAACCCTTGTGAGTTCTTGTCTGCTGATAATCAAGAAGATGGACATGAAATCAAACAATAACTCCCATATGTCTTTCAGTAGTTTAATAAGAGATGTCAGAATAGGTTGACACATTTGGATAACTTTAAAAAGAGAATTCAACATGTATCATTGGCGTCATAGACGGTTATTGAGCATCGCATGTGACTCAAACATTTGTGGAACCAAAGAACCATAGTTTGACTTGGCAATATACTGGAAATTGGAAAACCGTAAAATAGCATTGGCCAAGGAAAGTGGATGCAATTTTATGAAGAAAATGATGAGTAAACTATTTATCCATCTATCATTCTTCTTCCGCTTAATCCTTTTCGGGTCGTGGGGGGTGGGCTTGGAGCCTATCCCAGCATCTTTGGGCGAGAGGCAGAGTACACCCCGGACAGATCACCAGTCCATCGCAGGGCCAACACAGAGAGACAGACAACCATTCACTCTCACAGTCATACCTAAGCACAATTTAGAATCCCCAGTTTTGATGCCAATTAACCTAACTTGTATGTTTTTGGCATGTGGGAGGAAACCGGAGAAATCCCGGAGTAAACCCACGCAGACACGGGGAGATCATGCAAACTCCACACAGATCACTGTTAGTCAGGGGCTGGGATCGAACCCAGGATCCCCCGGCCAAGGGTGAGTTGCTGTGCTGCCGCAGTGCTAACCACTCCGCTAAAAATGTAAAATTGGTGTTACTCTGGAAAAGAACATAACTTAATGGAAGGACAAAAATGCATTTTGAAATTCTGATAGGAGTTTCATGAAAGTAAGTTTAAAGAACTTACACCAGGAATATTCTGAAGAATTAAGTTTAAATTAAACAACAGACTGTCAGCCATACAGAGTCATATTGCGTCCCATGGCAGCAGGAGGTCCACTGGATTCTGTTCCAACTGGACAGGCGTGGATTTTGATGGAAGAACTGGCAGACAGATTCTTTACAACGGTTATGGCCTGCTCCCGAGATCACATCAGCTGTTTCTTCAGCAAGCTGGTGAAGTCTTCTCTATGCACTGCAGAAGGAATTTGTTTACTGTACAAGGTCCAATCAGAAAATCAAATTGAGACAAAACCACGCCACAGATCCGTTTCTTCCGATGTATGGTTTAAATAAGTTGGTTTAAGTTTAGAAAAAAAAATTACAAAATCTTCTTGCAAGGTAATTTAAAGAAAAAGATTAAAATAAGAAAAAGTGAACTTTAAAGAAAAGAAAAAAAAAAATTCACAGAGCATTGGAGGCTCTGGGCCTACTTGGAAGATAAAAAAAAAAAAGTGGGAGAGCAGAGAAGTCTGCTCCTTACAGCTTGACCAATGCCCCAAAAACTTGAGACAAAGGGAAGATTTTTTTCGGGTGTGACAGAATTTCACTGACTTTCATGAAATCTGAGCTGGCCCAATTACATTACTTCTTTTTGCAGCAGAAGTCATAAACTCAACCTAAAAAAGGAAATGCAAGGGAGCTTGGAGGCCCATTGCTCATTCAAAGTTCAGGGCTTTGTGGGTCTCCCAGCAGAAAGAGGAGGGGGAGAGACATTTGATATGAGAAGTTAGACACCCCCCCCCCCAGACACATATGTTGCTGAATAAAGCATAAATTCCTTGAACTTTAGCGACTAAGATATTCTACTCAATATCAAGGGAACATACAATGTCTCTGCATTGTAACTGTAATTAATTTGTGTAGTAAGCATGCAAAAACTAATTTCTTCCTGAAAATAAAGCAACACATATATCAAAATCAATAAAAGCATTTGAAATCACAATTGTCCATTTCAGAGTTAAACCATGTCTTCAGTAGTGGATGCTATCTTGAGAGAAAGAATATGAATTAATTTATTGTTCACAACTGCAGAGATTCTCAAATCAAATCAAAATCAAATCAAATCAAATCAAACTTTATTGTCATATTGATGTACATACAACTGTAGTGCAGGCAAGATGAAATTGTGTTTCTCTCGGCATCCATATAAATAGGAAGCAGCATGATTTAAGAACACTCACACATAGCTTCACCACCCCACCACCCACCCCCCATCCATTCACACAATCCTGAGACAACTATGGGAAAAAAAAAACTAACTAACAAACTACAATATACAAATAATATCCAAAATGTCCGTAGGTGCAGTAGTTGGTGTATGAGAGATTCTGGGTCAGCTGTTCAGTAGCCTGACAGCTTGTGGAAGGAAGCTGTTGATCAGTCTGGTGGTTCTGCCTCTGATGCTCTGGAATCGTTTACCAGATGGAAGAAGTTCAAAGTGTTTATGCAGAGGGTGAGAACGGTCCTTGACAATGTTCAGTGCCCTACTCCTACAACGGTTCTGAAAAAGTTCTTGGACAGAGGGGAGGGAGACTCCCAATTACCCTCTCAGCCCCCTTGACTATCCTCTGCAGGGCTTTTTTGTCTGACATACTGCAGCTGGAGTACCATGTAGCAATGCAGACGTCAGAACACTTCTCCACCACACCTCTGTAGGAAGTTCCTGAGGATGCAGATGGGGAGAAAGGCCTGTTTGAGTTTCCTCAAGAAGTGCAGTCTCTGCTGAGCCCGCTTCCTGATCCCCAGGACTTCTTGCTCCAGGTCAGGTCCTGCGAGATCTGCACTCCGAGGAACTTGATGTTCTCCACTCTCTCCACTAAACAGCCGCCGATGCTGAGGGGACGTGCTCAGGCTGTGACCGCCGGAAGTCGATAATCATCTCCTTCTTTTTGTCCATGTTGAGCACCAGATTGTTCTCCCTGCACCAGCCCTCCAGGTCTCTCACTTCTTCCCCTGTACATTATTCCTCATCCCTCTGAATAAGTCCCACCACCGTGGTGTCGTCTGCAACTTAATAATCTGGTCCCCTTCGTGTCTGGATACACAGTCATGTGTTAGAAGTGTAAACAACAGTGGACTGAGTACACAGCCTTGAGGGAGCCGGTGCTCAGCGTGACAGAGTTGGAGATGTTGTTTCCAACCCGGACAGACTGAGGTCTCTCAGTCAGAAATCCAGGATCCAGAGACATGTGGCAGTGTTCAGACCGAGAAGGAGTAATTTCTCCATCAGTCTCTGGGGAATAATGGTGTTGAATGCTGAACTGAAATTAATGTACAGGATTCTGGCATAGGTGTCTTTCTGGTCCAGGTGGGTGATGACAGAGTGTAGGGTGGTGACTATAGCAATCTCCGTGGAGTGGTTTGAACGATATGCAAACTGGAGCGGGTCGTGTGATGCAGGGAGGCAGGCTGTAATGTGTGGTTTGACAAGCCCGTTCAAAACACTTCATCACAATTGGTGTCAGTGCAACCAGGACGATAGTCATTCAAACAGGACACAACTGGTTTCTTTGCCACCGGTACAATGATAGAGGTCTTGATGCATCTGGGAACGATGGCCGACTCAGGAAGATGTTATAAATGTCAGTCAGGACATCCGCCAACCGCTCTGCGCAGTCTCGGAGCACACGTCCCGGGATGTTGTCCGGACCTGCAGCTTTACATGGGTTGACTCTGGTTAGGGTCCTCCGTGTGTCCGCTGTGTTTGATGGTAAAAGCTGGTCCGACCGATGGTGGGGTGGGCCAGCCCTCCCTCTGATTGTCGAGTTTGATGCTTCAAAACGTGCAAAGAAGTCGTTGAGCCTGTCTGGAAGGCGAAGCGTCGTCATCATCGACCCCCATGCCGTAGGAGACTTATAGCCTGTCAGTGTCCGAACTCCCCTGCACATCTGCTTGGTGTTCTAGTGTCACAGAGGTGTCCCCTGGATTTTCTCCGCATAGGCCCGCTTCGCTGCCTTAATTCCCTTTGAGAGCGCAGACCTGGCTGAGCGGGAGGGCGATCCTGTCCTTCGCTCTGAAGGATGCCTCCCTGGCTATAAGCAGTGAGCGCACCTCTGCAGTCATCCAGGGCTTATGGTTACCCTGCATAGTGATGGTCTTCATGTAGTGAATCCTCTGTGCACTTCGCGTTGTAGCTGGTGACCCATTTCAGCATACTCCTCCACATCTGTCTCGTCTTCCTGGGAGGCTGCTATTTTGAAGACCTCCCAGTCTGTGTGCAGAAAACAGTCTTTCAGTGCAGAGGTTGCACTCTCTGGCCAAATTCTGATTTGTTTCACTGCTGGCCTGCTGCGCTTCAATAAAGGTTTGTAGGCAGGCAGCAGCATCACGGATATGTGGTCAGAAAGGCCGAGATGGGGGGGGCGGGTGGGTATCGCCTATATATGCATCTGTGTTGTGTGTACACTAAGTCCAACATATTCTCTCCTCTGGTCTTAAAGTCTACACATTGTTTTAAACTTGGGGAGCAGTCTTTAAGCTGGTGTGGTTAAAATCCCCCGCAACTACCACAAAACTGTCCGGGTGTGAAGTTTGGATTTCACTAATCGCATTGTGCAGTTCCCCGAGTGCCTTCTTAGCATTAGCGTTAGCGTTAGTGCTCGGCGCTATGTAAACAGCTGCTACAAACACGCTGCTGAATTCCCTCGGCAAATAATATGGCCGACAATTTACAATAAGGAACTCCGCCAACGGAGAGCAGTGTTTAGGACAACTAACATGGCATTAATGTGCCAGTTCTTGTTAAACATAGATGCATAGCCCACCCCCCCGGCTCTTACCGGAGCTCGCCGTTTCCCTGTCGGCATGGAACATCGCCATATCTTCCAGTTGAAATGGCCTCGTCAGGGATGTTGTCATGGAGCCATGTCTCCGTGAACGCAAGCACACAGCAGTCTCTCTCCACTCTCCTCCGGGTTTCTCTCAGCAGACGGCAGCCCAATCCCAGCTTGTTAGGTCAAGGGAGCGGACGTTAGAAGAGATATGAGCGACGGTACCCCCCGGGGGGCTGGTTCTGGAGGGGTTAGCCTTGAGCCTAGCATGGATCCCGGCCCCTTTTCCCACGCTTTTGCTTGCATTCGCTCCGCTTAGGCCTCCTCCTCTCTCGGGTAGCTTCCGAGCGGGGGGGACCTCCGCCAGAATTCCATGCTGGCGTAGAATGTCCAAATTCACAACCGATCGCTGCGATTCTTGCAGCGTGCAGTACCTTGATGTTTAATAAGGTCTCACGGTTGTAAGTTTTACAGAATGTACGTCTGGGAAGATCAAAACACTCAAAACTCTCACACTCGCTGATGCCAAGAGGGGCCGCTGCGTCCATGCGCGCTGCCGCCATCTTAAGAATGATTCTATTTCAGAGAAAAAAAAAAATTAATATTCCTGCGTTGTCCACCAGATGGCACTGTGAAGCTGTCTGGTTGGTTAATGAGGAATCTTGACTCCCAAGTCTGGACTTTATCAACCATAAATCTGTCATTTGGGGCATTCTGGTGTCACCTGGCTGCACGGTGGCCATAGTGGTTAGCACTGTGGCAGCACAGTTTACCCTCGGCTGGGGGATCGCGGGGATTGTGAGATCATGGTGTTCGATCCTGCCCCGGCCAACAGTGATCTGTGTGGAGTTTGCATGTTCTCCCCGTGTTGCGTGGGTTTACTCCGGGATTTCTCGGTTTCCTCCCGCATGCCAAAAACATGCAGGTTAGGGATAAGGGGCGCTTGCGCACACAGTGACCGGCAGCTGGTGGCTTGTCACCAGACTGCAAAACAATTCTACCTACGGGTACAAAATAAGTAATAAAAAAAAAAAAAATTCCTTTGCCAAGAGCGGAAGAGGGAGAATGGACTTAAGTCCTGGAGAAGGGATTAACTTCCACTTTATGGCTGATGGATAGTGTGACAGCTCTGGTCCTTGGGTGACAGAAGCAGTTCATGACCAGACTTTTGAGTTGAAACAATTTTCTTCAGCAAAGAATGATTTTATGGATTGGAACCAAAAGGGTTAACGCTACACTCCGCATGCTGGTAGAGAGCTCACCATCCCTGCCAAAGCCTGTGCCAACGACGAAGCATCCCCGGGCTCTGGCGCCTCTGTTTACCATGCCTCCTCGCTCCTCTTGAGCCCCACGGAGCCCTCCTACGGCGGCTCCCCTGGCAGCTGCAATGCCGGGTTCCTCAATGTTGGCTTCCATGGCAGTTGCAACGCCGTTCACCATGCCTGCTGCCCCACCAGCAGCTATGGCTTCCACTCCAGGCTCATCTCCGGCAGCGACAGCAGAGCAGCGGAACAGGCAGTACATGACACACCATGACACACACCATCTACCTGGGCCAGACACGGACATGGCACCAGACACGCCATGTTCTTCTGTCTGATGGCCCATGGACTCTGGTAGGCCACATGATCCACCGTGTCCTTCAGTACGGTGGGTCAGAGACTTTGGCTGACCACCCGATGAACATTTTTTTCTCTGTATTGGTGTTTTTGTTTTGTCCCACCGTGCCTATGTCCCCCTCCTCCTGCCCGATTGGGGTGGGGTTTTTTTTTTGGGGAGGGGGTGTGTCAAGAACTGGGTGTGGTCTGGGGACGCTGCCCATGCTCTAAGTTCCATTTTTTGATATCATTGTGTTTTCCCTGTCACTGTGACTGTTATTATTTGCATTATTGCCTTTTGTGTTTCTTTGTGATTGTCCTTTGTGATCCTCGGTCCTTAGTCGGTCGTGTCGTCCCCATTGTTGTTGTTCTCTGTGGCCTCTAATCTCCTGTGCAGTCTCGTGTGTGTCCCCTGTACTTGTTTAACTATTGTTGTCAGTCCCTCGTGTGTTTCTGTACCCATAGCACTTTCCCTCGGTCTGTGTTACAGATACCCTAATTGTCTCCCCGCTGTCTTGTGTCCATGTAATTGTGAGTTCACCCTAGTTATTCAGTTTGTGCTCTTGTGCTCTGTACTGGTATCATAGTCATTTGTCCTTGAAAGTTATTTCACCTGCTAGTCTTCAGTCTTTGCCTCCTATGGTTTTTAGTTTGTTTTGCAGCCCCCGTGCTGTCATTTATTTCTTCTCAGTTTCTGTTAATAAAATATCATTGCACCATCATTCTGCCTGCGCCTTGGTACCTACTCAAAACCCTCATCTGCCTCCCAAAGCAGGTATACATGACAAAATCTTTGTTGGGTTTTATCGCTATTTTTCTGTGTAATTCTATATCTTACTTTTTTGTTAATGTCATCAACAGTATCTCATTCACGTAGAGATCATTTTAATTTGTTTTGTCACTTGCAGTTAGAAACTGTGCTAGCAGAGCTAGCTATTCCACTCATTCAGAGGTGGGTTATGTGCTTATTTTACACTGTGGACTGGTAATAGTCTATTGACCACACACCCCTGTCCCCAATAATGCTTTATTTGGGCTTTGACATTAACCTCAGTTACATGATCACAATAAATCGACTACTGGGTATAAACTAATAATGGCAATAATCAGTTTTCTCATGTTTACATACACTGAATAAATGGATTATTAGCGGGTAAACCACTTGGGTTAATGACCTCGGTTACATGGCCTTATTGGATTATTCTGTTTAACGTGGCCACTTGAATAATCAGATAAATACAGAAATCCATATACTGTATACTGGTTTATTCATGCGCATGTGAACATCGTCATTAGCCCCTTTCCCACTAGTACCAACTCAGCCCTACTCAACTTTACATGGTTTGTAGGGTTTTCCATAGTACCTGGTACCAGGTACTTTTTGGGACTACTTCAGTGAGGTTCCAACGCTGCTGACTTGAGCTGAAATGTGACGTCAGCAGATTGCAGGCCACTGATTGGTCAGGACGTAACGTCAGTGGATGAGAGCGACGTTTTCACAAGATTCAAAACCGCCATTTGTAAATTCGGCTGTGAGTTTTTATTATTTCTGTGATAATCAATGAAATAAATGCTGCATACAAATCAACACCGTCACAAAACACTCACCATCTTCCCCATGAGCAGCCATCCAGCTTGGAGACCTCCTGGTATACTTTTTTTTTTTCATTTTGGCTTGCTCCACCGCAGCAGGGCCAACGGGGCTGAAATGTTCATTGTGGTCAAATTTGACCAAATGTGGTTATTTTTCGACAGTCTCCCCGATGGTGCACACAGTTCTTCCATCGGTGTTGCAGCGCTTGAAAAATAAACTACATTTGATCAAATTTGATAACTATGAACTTTTCAGTCTATGAACTTTTCAGCCCCGTTGGCCCTGCTGCGGCAGAGCGAGCCAAAATGGAAAAAAAAAAGTAATGCAGGAGGTCTCCAAGCTGATGTTGCTCACAGGGAAGATGGTGTTTTATGATTATAAGCCTCTTTTCCGTTATTTATCAGTGAAAATGTCAGAATGTAAACAACATAACGGGATAACGGGCTGCCTTCCTGTAATGATCTCAACCCCCACCCACTTGAGGTGTACTCGGTTGAATGGATAAACCAATCACCCCGTGCTGAGCGAGTAGAGTCGAGGTGAGTTGGGACTGAGTAGGTACTAGTGGAAAAGAGGCTATTGTCTCACTGTCAGTTTTTACATTAGTTAGGCCTTGCTTGTGACCAGAGCTAGTAGCAGCCTCTAGCCATCTAATGTTAGCCTCAAAATGATGCGCACCCTAGGTCAATCAAAGATCTCAGTAGTGATGAGAGAGGGCGGTGTGGTGAAACTGGGAGTTCATGTGCATTTAAAGAGGCGTGGAGTAAAACCATTCATGAGGAAAAGTACATAATGTGGGTGTTGTAGCATGGCCCAAAATAGTATATGTGAATTTTTATACACAAGAAAACTTTCGTTGCCTTGGAGTTGCTTAGAAAGAGCTTTTACATCTTCCTCCTATGTACTTAAGTATGCGCATATGTATGACTATTCTAATTAGCTCCACCATACTCCGCCCACCTCAGTAGCGTGAAGAACAGGACATTGGGCTCTGAGAAGGCGATCCAACTTGAGGAATGGTATTGTTGTAGGTGAACCTGCAGAAGGATCATTCTCGTGGGAGTGGAGAGTTGCTGCCCCGGCCCCGCATGGAGTGGAGTGGCTCTCCGCCGGTCTCTGGTTGCCCACCTTCACTGAGGATCTCCCCGGCTCGCTCCGAGTGTCTTCCTCATGGGAGTGAAGGAGGCGGGGGAAGTGAGCTGTTTGGGGACTTGGGGACTGACAACCAGCCTCTTTTACACCTTGCACCCAGCGGAAAATTCATTTTTACATCGCTGTGATAAGGAAATGAACTTGGAAACACCCATAAACAAGTTCTACGTCAGTGACGACTGATTATGGGCTGTGTCATTGTAATACGGCCCTAAATCTCTAATAGAAAAGTCACTGTAGCATGTTATATAGATCCATATATACTGTAAATGCTACTTCTTTCAGGCCTTTTTTGATTCTGACTTGGCATTTTGAAATAAATATACTTAATTATGTTAGTATAATTTTTGAGATGAATTATTATAAGATTTTCCATGTGTTTTTACACAGATCTTTGTCTTTCTCTAATTATTCAGCCTGTTTCCTGCTTTCTCTCCCCTTCAGCAAATGTCTTCTCACAGGCAACCACTGATTAACAGGTTGCCATTAAAGTTATGATAGCCACATCCTGAGGTAAAATCAGGAGGTAATTAATTATTCATTCAGGCTGTAATGCTGTACTCATTTATACAGGAGAAGAGTCATAAAGCTGTGCAAGGATCAATTGCTGTCAAAGAGATGAGAGGAGCTTATTGCTGGAGATGAATGAAGATTATTACTGCCTCTCTCTTTGTCTTTTGGCTTTGAAACATTCCAAGTTTACAAAGAGTGCTACCTGAAGTTACACTGACAGAAATGTGACAGTGGATTCTTGAGAATGTGTTTGTGCAGACTTTTTTATTTTATGGTAAAGGACATTTTTGAGGGAAAAAAAAAAAGAGCTTAGCTGTCTGAGCCAGTAGTGGAATGAGTCTCCCTTTTGTAAAACACTACATGGAAGAAAATGTCAATGATACAGCCATTGCTTTTTATATCACTTAGGTCAGCTATTTTATGTTTTATTAGTCTAAGGCATGGTTTGGATACATTTGGATATATTTTATTTAAAATTTTATTGACGTATTTCTTGGCAGAATTTAAATAGGCTGGTTTACAAATGAAAAGGAATGGAAAAATTCTGTTCTAGTCATGTTCTAGCCTAAAGGAGCCAGCTACAGTATACCCCAGTGCTGTGTAGTTTTCACTCATGTGTAATTTGAACGTTTTGCAAAACCAAAAAGATGTCTTTTTGTTGTTGTTTTAACTGTGGAAAAAAAATGCTCTCAGTGAAAGTTTAACATTGAATGGTCAGACACTACACACTGGATGTCCCTCCAAACTGGATGAAAGAGCTGTATTTAACTTTTTTGCTGCATATTCTAATATAAGATAATAACAAACATGAAAACTCCACCCTTCTTTGTGGAGTTTGCATGTTCTCCCCATGTTTGCGTGAGTTTACCCTGGTACTCTGGTTTCCTCCTACAGGCAAAAACATGCAGGTTAGGTTAATTGGACATTCTAATGTGGCCCTAGGTGGAATGCTGACGGGATTGACACCGTACCATGGCTGCCTCATCCATCCAGGTGGATGCCCTGAATTTCACTGTGGGATTAATAAAAAGTATACAAATAACATTGCATCATTTGGGCATTGAGTTACTGTTTTGGCTAATATTTATCTTACAGTAGAGGTATTCACGTCTTTGTGTTTTGTTAAGTCATCTGATCCAGGTCATATTGACTGGAGCTTCCACTCTGAGACATACACCCAGAAGTCACTGTATGTGACGAGTGATTATATTTTGATTAGACATCAGGTTTTGTCATTAATGGTCCAACTATGTATAAGTTCTGTATATCATGTTAGGTTCTGGGCCACACAGGGCTGTAGTGTCCATGGTTGAGTGGGCTCTCAGTGACTCCCTGAATGGACTTTGGGTTCTTTGAGTAAGTCCCCTCTTTTGTGTGGCTTTGCATCACATTAAAGCTGAATTATTTAGAGCTCTGTTTTTTGAGGGAAGTGACATGATGATGGCCATGTGATAATAGTGTGTGAATAGAGGTCTTAGTGCATAAAGATGGATATCCAGAGACTTTTAACTGCATAGAGCTCAGTATTTTGTACACTCTGAACTAGGCTGGACTGCCAGTATACGGTGTCTCCAGTGTAATGTTCCCTATCTACCTCAGTAACTTTATCACATCATTGTTAGTGTGCAGAACTATAGAGGCTATGTATTACTGTATGTCCCAACCCCTTTTGTTCATGAGCAACTGCACATAAACATTAAATACTAATTGTTATTACATAAACATTGAAGCATATTTTAAATTACATATCTTTGCAAAGATATCCATTAAAGAGAGAGAATTTGAGAAAGGCTTTTTAAACCTGTACCAGTTAAGTTTCCCTGCTAAAAGTAATGAAAAATGTCAAAATATTAAAGCCCCGCTCATTGAAAAATGGTGTTTTGTCAATTTTAGCTTTCTTAAATGTGTTTATTGGTCATGTGATTATCGGAAATAAAAATCCCATCAAAACACTCACTTCTCTTAAAAAAAAAAAAAAGCACAGCCTATCGTTTTTGTGTCCAATTAGCTGTTTTAACTCTCCCAGGGTTTTTCCTCTGTCAAAAAAGGTAAGCCTAGTCTTGATATGTGCTGCTGCTCAGTTATTAATCAGCATAGTTGTCTGTCTGCAAATGTAGATGAGCAGGGAGGCTAGCCAGGGCATTAGCTTCAGAGCTAATATTGCTAACTGGAAGTTGTCTTACCAGGCTTGGTTTATATTGTTATTTTGTTTAAACTTAACTCACCTTAATTAACATGCCTTTTTCCAACTGGTTCACTATTCCACAGTCTATAATATATGTTCATTCTAGCTTATTTTGTTATATTTTCTCGGTGATGCTACATTGATCCGTTAGCATTGGCTTGGCTAGGCAGTCAGAGCCAATCCTTATAACCCCATAGAGAATCTAAGCCATGCCCCCTCTACTTCTGCATGAGACCTGAAATTGGAAAAAATCTCCACTGAAATGAATAGGGCTGTCTACGCTTACGTCACCGATCCCATGAACGAGCAGAATGACGTGCCGAGGTATCAAAAAAATGACAATTTCAATGCATTTCTATGGTGTGGGGGCACAGAGTAAGGAGTTCTCCACCCAGAGCCAGGGGTCGGGGGGAGAGATGGATAAAAGGACAGAAAGGTTTTAGATGTAACAAAAGGGAGCCGTCGACCCCCACGGTGACAGGAGTCACACCGGAGTTCGCAGGGGAGCCATAGACGATAGTAAGTAGCACTCTGTGTTCTGTATGTTGATGTGCCAGACATGCTTCGTGTACCGTGTACAATGTCTTTTATCCCCGGGTCTGTGAGGCGGGAGTAAAGAGGTATAAAGGTGAGCGCCCACAGACCCAGGGACATGATATTCTGTTTTCTGTAATGGAGGATTTAATAAAGTTTGTGTGTCATCCGGCTCGCTGTCTCGTCTGATTTCATCCTCCACATTGGTGACCTTAAGACGAAAATGAGCCGAGCACCGTTGTGGAGACACCCCAGAGGGAGCACACCAGCGCAGCATGCGCTGTCACAGTCAGGCTCCCGGACTTTTGGCTCCACAATCCAACCGCTTGGTTTTTACATGTGGAAGCCCAATTCGCACTCTGCGGGGTCTCTATGGACGACATGAAATATCATCATGTGGTCACTGCGCTGGATGTGCGCGTCACACAGCAAGCAACGTGCCTGCTCCAAGAACCGCCAGCCCAAGGGAAATACGACACGCTCAAGCAGATGCTGCTTCAACGTTGCACCCTTTTGGATGGGGAGAGAGCAGAAAAACTCATCACGCGCTCAGAGTTGGGTGACAGATCAGCTGTGGACTTGATGGAGAGCATGTTAGCGCTGATGGGGAAGGAAGATGGCTCCTTCCTGTTTACCCACCTCTTCCTCAGAAACCTATCAGCTACAGCGAGAGCGATCCTCACTAATTCACCGCTGCTGGAGACCAGGAACTACCACGTGCTGGCGCAAGAAGCAGACCGCATCATCCTGCACGCAGCGGCACTGGAACCCACGGAGGAATCCAACAGGGTTGAGGAGCCGATAATAGTGGCTGGGACAGCCACCAGGAGACAAAAGAATTTGTCGCTGTGGTTTTATCATCGCTGTTTTGGCAAGGAAGTACAACATTGTCTGCCACCATGCCACTTCAAGAAAGCTGGTAAACGAGACGGCCAGCAGTCAGTGGTAGCTGCGACCATTGACAACAGGAACAAGCTGCTTTTCATTATAGACACATGTTCTGGAAGACGTTTTTTGGTGGACTCTGGCTCCCAGAAGAGCCTCATTCGGCTGGTCAGCACGGACAAGTTGGCAGAAGGCAGTGGCCCCGAGCTCACAGCCGCCAACGGATCCCACACCAAGACATTTGGCGAAAGGATGCTGACAGTGTGCTTACACAGACGCAATTTCCAGTGGGACTTTATGATGGTTACATGTTCAGTCCCCATTTTAGGTGCTGATTTTTTTATGCGCTTACGGACTGTTAATTGATCTGTCTCTTTTTCCTCCTTGCCCTGCACAGCTCAGGGAGTTGAGCCACCAATACACGCTAACATTCTAGCTCCAGGGGGTAAGTACCAGCATTTGCTTTCACAGTTCCCAGCACTTACAGTTCCCACTTTTTCCGCAAAAGTAACCAAACACAAGGATGAGCATTTCATAACAACGGAAGGTCTGCCGGTGTTCGCACACCCTCAGCACCTTGACGCGGTTAAACTACCCAGCAGGCGCGAGGAGTTTGCTAAGTTAGAGCGGGTAGGCATCATTAGGCACTCCAACAGCCCGTGGGCATCTCCGCTACACATGGTGCCCAAGGCTGATGGGTCATGGCGACCGTGCGGCGATTTCCAGTGCTTGAACGCCACTGAGCACGACTGGTATCCCATCCTGCACATCCAGGATTTTTCCGTGCACCTGGCCAGGACTCGTGTTTTTTTTTAAAGTAGACCTGGTCGGCAGTTACCACCAGGTCCCGTTGCACATGGCGGACGTTCCCAAAACAGCAGTAATAACTCCTTTTGGCTTTTTCGAGTTTTTACGCATGCCATTCAGGTTAAAGGGTGTGGCGCAAACTTTCCAAAGAATGATGGACGTGGTGCTCTGCGACTTGCCCTTTGTTTTTGTTTACTGAGACGACATTTTGGTGGCTAGCGCATCGGAGGAGGAGAATCTTGACCATCTTAAACAAGTTTTTCAGCGATTGGAAGCGCACAGGCTTATCGTTAACCCAGCAAAGTGCCAGTTTGGGATGCCGGCAATTGATTTTTTTGGGTCACCACATCTCGCCAGAGGACGTGATTCCGCTGCCAGATGAAGTGCGCGCGGTGTCAGATTTTCCACGTCCACAGACCGTGAGGGCGCTTCAGGAATTTTTGGGAATGATAAATTTTTTTACAACCATTTCCTTCCCCGGGCAGCCCAACTGCTGCTGCTGCTGCTGCTGCTGCTGTACGGCGTGCTCAAAAAAAAAAGAAGCCTGCGGAGAACATTGACTGGACCCCCGAGCGGGTCCACGCTTTCACAAACGCCAAAACAGCGCTGGCTAATGTGGCTTTGCTAGCTCACCCCATCAGCGCAGATAGCACTCACCACAGACGCATCTGACGTTGCCATGGGGCAGTGGTGGAGCATTATGTCTCTGGTTCGTGGCAGCCACTCACATTTTTCAGCTGTACTTTGAGCAACCAACAAACGCAAATACAGTACGTTTGACCGAGAGTTGTTGGCTCTCCACCTGGCGATGAGCCATTTCCAGTTTTGGCTGGAGGGGCGCGAGTTCACTGTGTTCACTGATCATAAACCACTAATGTACACAATGTCCAAAGTCTCGGAACCATGGTCGGCTCGGCAGCAATGACATTTGGCCACAATCTCGGAATTCAAGACCAACATTCAACAAGTAGCCAGTAAGCTTAATGTCGTGGCTGACTGCCTGTCGCGCGCATTAGTCTCCCCGGTCTATATGGGAATAGATTTCCCCACCATGGCCGTGGAGCAAACCGAGGACGCAGACATTTGCATGCTGCAGTCCGTGCCTGCGGGGTTAAAGCTGGAGAGCAGGGTGGTGCAAGAAGAATGCACCACCTTGCTCTGCGACATCTCCACCGGCTGCCCGCGCCTGATGGTTCTGAGCTCTTGGCGCCGCCACATTTTTGAGTCCGTCCACTCCCTTTCACATCCCGGTGTGCGTGTCTTGGTTAAACTGTGGAGGCGAAATTTGTCTGGCCTTGCCTACCCAGGGATGTGAAAGAATGGGCTGCAGCATGCGTCCCATGCCAGCTGGCCAAAGTGCACAAACACACTAAAGCCCCCCTCGAGCCCTTTCAAATTTCAGCCAGGAGGTTCGACCACGTCCACGTGGATTTGGTGGGCCCCCTCCCGCCATTACAAGGTTTCACGCACCTTTTGACAATTATGGACCAAACCATGCATTGGCCTGAAGTGGTCCTGCTAGCCTCCACCACGTCCGCTGAGGTTGCTCGCGCTTTTTTGTTGGCTTGGGTTGGAATGTTCGGATCCCCATCAGACATCACTTCCGACAGGGGTCTGCAATTCGTTTCAGAGCTCTGGTCCGCGATGGCCGATAGCCTGGGGGTTGTATGCGGTGGTGCAGGGGATTTTGACCCCCAGGCTAATGGATTATGTGAATGTTTTCATAGGTCGCTTAAAGCAGCGCTCAGAGCCTCACTCACGGATGCAAATTGAGTCGACCGCCTGCCTTTGGTTCTATTAGGGTTGCGCTCCACACCTAAGGAGGATCTGGCAGCCTCCCCGGCAGAACTTGTTTTTTCTCAGCTGTTGGGGATCCCTGGGGAATTTTTATCGGAAAACCCGGGACTGATCCACCTGCGCAAAATTTTTACAGTACAGGGGCTGCTAATGAGCCAGGTCCGGTGCACCATTGTTTTCCTCACACCTTCGTGCCAAAGAGCTTACAGAGCACCAAGTTTGTTTTTGTCAGGCACAATGCACACAGAACCCCGTTGCGTCCACCGTATGATGACCCGTTCAGAGTGCTGGAAACTGGAGCAAAGCATTTTGTGTTAGACTTGGGGGTGGGGGCGTAAGGAAACTGTTTGCATTGACAGGCTGAAGCTAGCTTATGTGTTGGCAGATGAACAGGTGGTGTGGGCTCAAGCTCCTCGATGTGGACGCTGATAGAAAAATTCCATATTATCTACATTATTATTGATATTAATAATGTATTATATTTGAGAAATATCATACCATTCATATGCCATGTTTAATGTTTATATGTGCATTCCATATAGGATAAGTTCATATATTCTTGGCATGTTTCTGTGAGCAACTTCAGAGAGTTCAGACTGGAAATCAGTACAGGGTCATTACATGCGTAAGGAATGATCTAAGCCACTTTTATAATCTCTCTGACATGTCCTGTTTCAGGTCACAGGAATGCACAGGAACTTCTCAGCTTACATAGATTAGTGTTTTATGAACATTCTGTTAGTTTTATGGAGCTCATGTCTCCATGACCCCATGTCTCCAGAGTGTCTGTGACATCCGCCTGGATAAGCTCAGTTATCAGGACTTTCTGTCTGTCCCTCATCTTTCCTCCTTTCATCCCATCCTCCCCTACCTATATATATATCAGACTTAGAAGAATGGATCCTTTAGAGATTCTAGGTGTGTCTGAATGCCATGCTTTGTAATCTCTCCCCCAAGGTTGCCATTGGGGTGACTCCTTATATTTTTGTAATACATAAATCCAACTTTCCGCCTGATTTTTGACTTTGAATAATTTAAGCTCAAAATTATCACAACACCACCCACCTATGGTGCTTCCGCAAGTTGGTTGTCCCCCTGCAGAGAACTGTGCTCATGAAACTAACCCTGTTCCCTCCCCACCCCCTTCCCCTCCACAGACCAACATTCCCTCCCACACACCTCGCCAGGAGGGCACTTCAACCGAACCGCTGGTTCCCCGCTACAGCTGCTACGGCACTGGCTCAAGCCCAAAGGGCCGACAGTTTAGGGCCCTTTCTGGGTGTTCGGGGTGGGGGGCTGTGTGGGGGCACAGAGTAAGGAGTTCTCTACCCAGAGGCAGGGGTCGGGGGGAGAGATGGATAAAAGGACAGAAGGGTTTTAGATGTAACAAAAGGAAGCCGTCGACCCCCACGGTGAAAGGAGTCACACTGGAGTTCGCAGGGGAGCCATAGACGATAGTAAGTAGCACTCTGTGTTCTGTATGTTGATGTTCCAGACATGCTTTGTGTACTGTGTGTAATGTCTTTTATTCCCGGGTCTGCGAAGCGGGAATAAAGAGGTATTAAGGTTAGCGCCCACAGACCCAGGGACATGGTATTCTGTTTTCTGTGATGGGGGATTGAATAAAGTTCGTGTGTCGTCCAGCTCGCGGTGTCGTCTGATGTCATCCTCCACAATGGCAATGTTAGCTAAATTTAAACAAAGAAAATGTAGAAATGATATGCAACTGGGTCATGTAGCCATCACCATCTTATGAAAGATGGTGATAGCAATCAGAATACAAGTTTTTTAAATCCTCCAAAGGAGAATTTTCTGGGCTCCCTTTTCATATGAGTTGCTGAGGGATGATATGACCCACATCTCCGTCTGGCCACAAATGGAGATTGCTCCTGCTGCAGGTGTGTCTGTTTACCAAACAATGACTCTTATTTATCATTAAAAGTAACTTGCCTACACTTAAAGTTAATGCGAATATGTGAAAAACACCCAAATTTGCATCAGAGGGAGTTAATAGCTAAAATGGCATTAGCATAGAAACGTGTCGGCTTGAGAGAAACCTTTTAACTGTCACAGGTGCCAAATTGTGACATAACCCCATAGTAGTCAAGAGTGGTCAAGATTTTTTTCAAGAAAATATTCAGATCAGATGTCAGATTTCCAAGGCTATAACTTGAAAGTGGTGAGAGATAATGGCTTGCTGTCAATTAGAAAGATATAGAATATGATTAAAAGTTTGAGATAGGAGTAAATTTATGCATCTAATTTGCTGCATAATGCCACAGCAGCCGTATCAAATTACATAACTCAGTCAAAAGTGGACTTTAGACATATTTACACAAAGAATGGTTCTGCTTTTTGTCACAGTTTCTTGTTTTGGGCATTTTGTTATCTTATCTTCAAAGTATATGAACCAGAAAATCAGTACAATACAGTTCAATGTAAACAAAACAAGCCATATTCCTCACTTACCGCTGGTGAAAGCGGCTCTTGCTGTGTCCATTTTCATCCATCCTGGTCGGTATTTCCTCTTCTCTTGGTCATTTTAGCTTTCTCTACCACATCCAGAAACCGTTAGGATTATTCCACCTTAATTTCGCTTTTATTCCACCTCTATTTATGTCATAAAACGACACGAAAGTCAGAATCACCGGAGTGATTGTCACCCTCGGTCACATGGCGCTGTGGCTGACGGCAGGTGAAATCAACCAGCTTCGCGCACCCTCTGTTATAACAAAATGTAAACATTTACCTTCATAAACTAAATGATCTCTTTTTTTGAATCATAGTTGGCAAATTTGGGAGCAAATTCTCCTTCGTCCACGACCGAGTACGTGCACACAGTGATTGGGAATGTCCATATTTATTTGTCTAATCTAAAAAAAGAAGAAGAAGAAAAAAATCTTCCTGTCTGGTGTGAATACGGATGCTTCTTTGTCGGCCATAATTCCTCCAAGGCAAGATCAGCAAGTTATACGTGTCTGCCACCTTGTGAGGTGGCATTCTCAGTACAACGGGAGTGTACTGAGTGCTTGGCACATCATATAACATCACTTGACAGGCACATTGCTGCGCTGTGCCACTAGGGACGCGATCTGTCAATGAAATCTTGCCAAACTAAGGGTTAAATTCCAATTTGAGCTGTTTATCAGCCTCAGAGTAAACATATTAACACTGCAGTTAAACTAGTTTAAAAATAAGACTGACACCTGCTGACAAATGGACCAAAGCTCTGTAGAGCTGAAACGAAGTGTTGGGATTAACAGGATGAACAAGTGTAAATAAACAGGAGTGTACGGGAGACGGGAGGCTGTTTTTCCTGTAAACTCCGGTGGATAAATTTTGTAAACCTAAACATGACGGCTTTTTGGGGATTTCCACAGTAGGTACAATTTATTTTCTATTATTGGAGTGTTCCGCCAATGTACAGCCAAGCTGGCGCATTTATTCGTTGTTAGAAATATCAGTATATGTTGTTTCTGGACACACTGTTGAATCATTCTTCCACATACTGGCTGGTAGACATAGGGACACTTTTTGAGACCACAAATTTAAAGTTTTTGATCATATCGGATCCGATCTTGCAGTGAAAGCTCGTCATAATATTGATATGCCATATTGTTTCAATAGTAAACTGACAGTTTTTCTCACCTCCGCGCTTTGCGCGTTCACATGCAAGTACCCGGATGTGTAGATAGCTCTATGGCAAGAGCGAAATTATCTTTTGATCCCGATCTGATTTTGCCACAAGTTACACATAGGATGTTTGTCAATTCTAAAGATAATTTTCCACGTAATTAAAGTTGTCAACTGTTAAAAGATTCAAAGATTTTATTTGTCAATACTACTATACGTACAGGACATATAGGAGAATTGAAATGGCTTTTCTCTGTCTCTTCAGTGGTGTGCACAATATAAAAAAAGGAATAAGACTGGAAAAACAACAACAACAGTCTATGTACAGTAATGCTACCCATAGTGGAAATGCTGACAAAAGACTCAGACCTCCCATAGTGTAAAGATAAACGATGAGAACCAGCATTCTTATATACAGAAAAGTAGAGCAGTAATACTCGTAGTACCAAGTTCAATGTGGTAGAGTAGGTGCAGACTTTTATTGCAATGACAGACAGCACCAGATATGGCATTTGTGCAAATGGTTGCAGTTAAAGTGCAGAGACATACAGCAGCAAATGTATTACTGTTGGTGTGCCAGTCTTTCTGTGCCAACAGCTGAGGTAGTTATTCTGCGGGTGACTGTGTTATGGTACGGGGGAGGGCGGCAGAGTTCAGGGTCCTGATGGCCTGATGAACAAAGCTGTTTAGCTGTCTTGTGACGTGGGACTGGAGGCTCCGGTACCTTTTCCCCAAGGGCAGGGGGCTGAAGAGGGAGTGGGAGGGGTGGGGGGTGTCGCCTGCAATGTTGATGGCTCTGTGGGTGAGGCAGGTGAGGTACATGTTCGAGGTGGGGCACCAATGAGCTTGCTGGCTGCTTTCACTGTGTTGTAGTGTCTTCTGGCAGGAGGCAGTGCAGCTTCCGTACCACACCGTGATGCAGCTGGTGAGGATGCTCTCAGTGGTTCCCCGGTAGAATGAGCACATGATGGGGGTGGGACTCGTGCTCTCCTCAGTTTGCAAAGGAAATGGAGGTGAGTTTGAGCCTTCTTGGCCAGTGATGTGGTGTTGTTGGACAAGGAGAGGACCTCTGAGATGTGCACCCCCAGGAACTTGGTGCTGCTCACCCCCTCCACAGCTGCTCCATCGATGATCAGAGGGAGATGCTGTGTGTGCTCTCCTGAAGTCGACCACAATCTCCTTGGTTTTTCCCACATTCAGGAAGATGCACCCTTGAGGGGCCCCTGTGCTCATTGTGATGGTTTTGGATGTGTTGCTACCAACCTGCACATTCTGTGGCCTCCCTGTGAGAAAGTACAGCACCCATTTACAGAGAGAGGTTTTGATTCCTAAGTGTCTGAGTTTTTGTATTAGGTGCTGGGGGATGATTGTGTTGAATGCTGACTGAAGTCCAAGAACAGCATTTGCATGTAGGAGTTCTTTGAGTTCAGGTGGGTGAGGGCTGGGTGGAGAGCAGCAGCAATGGCATCCTCTATGGATCTGTTTGACCTGTATACAAACTGAGATGGGTCGTGGGAGGGAGGGAGGGAGGGAGGGAGGGAGGATGTACTTGATGTTCTGCATGACCAGCCGCTTAAAGCACTTCATTATGATAGGGGTCAGCGCTCCGGGCTGGTAATCATTGTAGCTGGATGGGACGGGCTTCTTTGGGACTGGTATTATGGTGGCAGTTTTTAAACATATGGGGACAACAGCATGAGTCAGGGAGATGTTGAAGATGTCGGCCAGGACATTCTTGAGCTCCTCTGCACAGTCCTTCAGAATGTGACCTGGTATGTTGTCTAGACCAGCTGCCTTGCGTGGGTTGATCCTGCAGAGGGTCCTCTTCATGCTAGCCAGATCCAGACTTATGGCCTGCTCGCCTGGAGGAGGAGTGGTCTTATGTGCTGATGTGCTGTTTTGTGCTTGGGCCAAGGGGTTACCTTTTAATTGTTTGATATGTTGTTTTTTAACTTCTCTAATGCTTAATAGATACTTGAAAAAATAAGGGGAGCTTGAACTTTTGTGTTTGCAGGTCGAAAACTGTTATATATTCTAGGTGTATGTATATACTCATTTACACTTGTATATAAGTTTTTGTGTATGTTTATTTACAAATCCATTCTCCCCACATTCTCACACGGACACCCCACACACACACACGTGCACACACGTCCCCCCCCACATACATACACAAATTTTATTCTCTCAATCCAAGACCCAAGAAGGCTAGTTAAAGCTAGCAATTTAGACACTCGTTCACAAATGTTTCTGTGCTTATTGTACTCCAGGGACTGGTTATATCCGCCAATGAAACTGCACACCCCTGTCCACGAGTGATGCATTATTTCATCCATTGTTTAAGACAAATTTATGTTCATTGGCTCAGGGTTGATCTGATCAAGGAGCTAGCCAGCTTTAGTTAGTTTAGCTTAGCATTAGTGACATAAGAGGGAGGGTAGAGTTAAACGTGGCTCTTAGGGAATTTAAAGAAACATGCACTGAAATGAGCTGTTCTGAGTAAGGCTGCAAAAGAGGATTTTCACAATATACTGTATTTAAAGACAATTTGATCAAAATATGTCACAAACAATTCATTAAGACCTGTGGGAGCTGTCAAAATGTGGGAAAAGTGCAGTGAATAGGACTTTTAAAGAGCACTGCAAAAGGATATGAGTTAAACACATGTACTGATTTGTTTCTTTAATTTTTGGACAAGTTCTTTGCAGGACTTTTTGTGCATTTGAGATTCCATGGCCCACTATGTTGCACAGCTCCCAAAAATGTGTGCAGGAAAAAAACTAGAAACTAGTGACTGCACTCACTAATTTCACATTTTATCACATTTTTTCTGAAATATTTGCTCAGTCTACTTTGACAGGAATATTAATTTTTTTTAATCATTTTATATGAAAAATGTTACATCTTTGTAAATAAATGATAAAAGGGTAAATAAAAGATAAGCTTTTTAAAAGTCCCCCCAAAAAGGGCTTTGTTCAGAGATTAATTTCAAGTTTTAGCATCCTAAATGATATATAGAGCTGTCTGTAAATCTCTGTCTGAAAGAGTTTTTTATGTCTGCTCTGATCCCAACCCTGAGCCTGTACTCTGATTGGATAAAGGTTTTTTTAATGAGCTAACCATAAGTAATGAAGCAGTAAGAGTCTGCTTGATTTGCCAGTATCAAGAAATAAAGGTTTGACTTGTTAGTTTGTGACAACACATAACCCAGAAAGCACGGTCAACTTTTTTTTTTTTTTTTTTTTTTTTAAGATTTTTGCCACATTAAAAAAGTGTGGATTTGTTGGTAAAGTGTGGATTTTGATATTTTAATGGCGTACGTATGACTCATGGGTGTATTTAGAGAGTTAAACCCATAAAATCCCATCTCTTCAGTTAATGGGATGTTTCAAGTTTCTCTCACACCTCATCCATTTGGTCCAGACTTTCAAAAATTTCAGTTGGATACAGGCCAAAGTTATAGGTGTGAAACCTTCCTGGGCCACAGACCAGAGCAAAGAGCTGAAATCTGGTCCAGCAAATTGGTTTAATTGGTCTAGATCAAACAGAACCTTGGTCCCTTTCATTTCTAGCATGAAACCAATTTTAGTTTAGAATGTTTATTTCAAACATGCAATATAAGAACAAAGAACTGAAAACCCCCCCATAAATTTCAGCCCATACCAAAAATATTGTGTACTGTCAGTCTGAAAAGGAGTAAAAATGTAAATGGCATTCACTTATATAGCACTTTTTTTCTCATCTCTAGATGACCAAAGCATTTTATAGATCCTGCCATCCACCCATTCACACACACATTCACACACTGATGGCAGCGTAGCCGTCATACACCGGCACTGGCTTGACCCACCAGGATAGGAAGAAGTAGAAGGAAAACGTATTTAGATCCTACCCCTTTACCATCACATCAGATCAATTATTCATCCTGAAGTGCAACCCAAAATACCCACTTACATCTAACCACATATATACATACATACATAGATATTGACATACAAATCTACCTACATACATGCATTATATACATACATACAGTTAGGCCCAGAAATATTTGGACAGTGACACAATCTTCATGATTTGGGCTCTGCATGCCACCACATTGGATTTGAAATGAAACAACTACAACGGAACTGAAGCGCAGACTTTAAGGTTTAATTCAAGGGGTTGAACAAAAATATGTGATTAAACATGTAGGAATTGTAGCTATTTTTATACAAACGCTCCTCATTTCAGGAGCTCAAAAGTAATTGGACAAATAAACATAACCCTAAGTAAAATGTTACTTTTCAATATTTTGTTGAAAATCCTTTGCAGGCAATGACTGCCTGAAGTCTGGAACCCATGGACATCACCAAACGCTGGGTTTCCTCCTTTGTGATGCTTTGCCAGGCCTTTACTGCAGCTGCCTTCAGTTGTTGCTTGTTTGTGGGTCTTTCTGCCTGAAGTTTTGTCTTGAGCAAGTGAAATGCATGCTCGATTGGGTTGAGATCTGGTGATTGACTCGGCCATTGCAGAATATTCTACTTCTTTGCTTTAAAAAACTCCTGGGTTGCTTTTGCAGTATGTTTTGGATCATTGGTGAAGTGCCGTCCAATCAACTTTGCTGCATTTGGCTGAATCTGAGCAGAAAGTATATCCCTATACACTTCAGAATTCATCCGGCTGCTTCTGTCTTTTGTCACATCATCAATAAACACAAGTGGCCCAGTGCCATTGGAAGCCATGCATGCCCATACCATCACACTGCCTCCACCATGTTTTACAGAAGATGTAGTGCTTTGGATCATGAGCTGTTCCAATTCTTCTCCAAACTTTCTTCTTCAAATCATTCTGGTACAGGTTGATCTTAGTCTCATCTGTCCAAAGAATGCTGTTCCAGAACTGGGCTGGCTTCTTCAGGTGTTTTTTGGCAAAGTCAATTCTGGCCTTTCTATTTTTGAGGCTGATTAATGGTTTGCACCTTGTGGTGAATCCTTTGTATTTACTCTCATGAAGTCTTCTCTTTATGGTAGACTTAGATACTGATACACCTACTTCCTGGAGAGTGTTCTTCACTTGGGTGGATGTTGTGAAGGAGTTCTGCGATCATCCACCACTGTTGTCTTCCGTGGACGTCCAGGCCTTTTTGAGTTCCCAAGCTCACCAGTGCACTCTTTTTTCCTCAGAATGTACCAAACTGTTGATTTGGCCACTCCTAACATTTCTGCTATCTCTCTGATGGATTTCTTCTTCTTTTTTTTTTTTTCAGGCTCAGGATGGTCTGTTTCACCTCCATTGAGAGCTCCTTTGACCGCATGTTGTGTGTTCACAGCAACAGCTTCCAAATGCAAACGCCACACCTGGAATCAACTCCAGACCTTTTAACTGCTTAATTGATGACAGGTTAACGAGGGAAGAGCCCATGCAGCCTTGTTATTTTTTTTGCAGCCTTCTGAGTCAATTGTCCAATTACTTTTGGTCCCTTGAAAAAGAGTCGGCTACGTACTAAAGAGCTGTAATTCCTAAACCCTTGCTCCAATTTGGATGTGAATACTCTCAAATTACAGCTGAGAGTCTGCACTTTAAGCCCATATTGATTATATAATTGTATCCTGAATATGTTTTCGTAAACAGCTAAAATAACAAAACTTGTGTCACTGTCCAAATATTTTTGGGCCTAACTGTATACACACCCTCTACAGACAGTATACTTACATACATACATACATACACACAAACATACAAAATATACTTACACACACACACACACACACACACACACACACACACACACACTTAAATACAAATACATATATAAACACCACATATACACATCTATATTTGCACCCCACATACCAAACTATTCTCTATACACACACATGCAGTACATGTACATTTTTTACACACACACCCACAAACATAACACCATATCACCCTTCTCCCCCCTCCCCAGACCCTGTGTGTAGTATATTTTTATACATTCTTTTAAACTGGTTTATGTTTGGACATTGCTTTAATTCCACACTCGTACTGTTCCACAGTTTCACACTACATGTTGACAAACAAAAACTCTTCCTAGTTGCATATATGTTTAATCTTTTAAAAGTGTATTGACCCATCAAATGACAATTCCCTTCCCGATTCCAAAACAGATTTTGAATATTTTCAGGTAGTTTATTATTTTTGGCCTTGTACATTAGTAGTGCTGCTTGATAAGTCACATTGTCGGTAAATTTAATAGATTTGATTTTAAAAAGAGTGGTTTAGTGTGTTCTAGATATCCTTCTTTATGAATGATCCTTATTGCTATTTTCTGTAGTATGATCAGTGACTGCAATGAATTCTTGTAGTTGTTTCCCCAAACCTCAACACAATGTTGTAAATATTGCAATACTAAGGAACAGTAGAGGGTGTGGAGTGGTTTAAGATCTAGACTACCTTTGGCTTTGTTTATGATGGCAATGTTTCTTGATACTGTGGACTGAACATGCTTAATATTAATGGGTGTCAATGTTGATATGTATAAAATATAGTTAATTGTCTACTTGGGCGTCTTAATTGAGGTAATATGTACTGTATATATTCACATGGGTTGTATTTAGGGAAAAGAGGAGTTGGAGTAAATAAGTGTTAACTTCTTCCTTCTCCCACTGTGCACGGTCACTTTTATTGCACTTGTCATTTGTTTTGTTTTTTGCTTTTTTGTTCGAAAAAAGTATCTCTAATATGCAGCCCCCAGCTAATCCTGTCATCAATTGTGACCCCTAGAATTTTAATATCTTGCACCCTTTCAATTGTAACCCCATCTATTTTTATCTGTACCTGTGTATCTGTTCTGTGATTCCCAAATAGCATAAATTTTCTTTTGCTCACATTTAATGATAGTTTTTTACAGTCAGACCACAACTTAAGCATGTTCGGTTCTGTCTCAATAGTTTGTTGCAGTTGTTTTAAATCACCTGCACAGAAAATGTTTGTGTCATCTGCAAAAAGTACCAGTTTTAATGGTTTAGATACATTACAAATGTCATTGGCACTCATGTCTGGAGTCATGAAATGTTTTGAGTGACTGGTGTCCCAGCACATCAGGGACTGGCTTCCCCCCCTCCTTCGACCCCCATCAGTTCGCCTACAGGGAAAACCGGTCTATGGAAGATGCCATTGCCATCATTCTCCACAGAGCACTGAGCCACCTGGAGAACCCAACGTGCTACGTGAGGGTGCTCTTTGTGGACTACAGCTCAACTTTTAACACCATCATCCCAGACATCCTGATCAACAAACTACACCTCCTCCAGACCGCCCCCCGCCACCCACCCACCTGCTCTTGGAAAAAGAACTTTCTCACCAACTGCCCACAAACAGTCAGACTTGGCCCCCACCACTCCTCCACACTGTCCCTCAGCACTGGCTCCCCCCAAGGCTGCATTCTAAGCCCTCTACTGTACTCCCTGTACACCTTTGACTGTATTCCAACCCACCCAACCACCATTGTCATGAACTACGCGGATGACACCATCTTGGTTGGGCTCATCACCGATGATGACGAGAAGGCATACAGGGCGGAGGTAGAAAATCTGCTGCTGTGGTGCCAAGCAAACAACCTGAAACTGAATGTCCAAAAAAACAAAGAACTTATTCTGGACTTCAAGAAGAACAGACGGGACCAGCCCTCCCCTTATAAATGGCGACCGCATGGAAAACGTCCCCGCCGTCAGTTTCCTGGGCACCCACATCTCCTCTGACCTCTCCTGGTCTGTCAACACCAAGGCCCTGGTGAAGAAAGCCCAGCAGCGGCTGCACTTTCTCCGTTTCCTGAGGAAGCACAACTTGGACCAGAAGCTGCTGCTGGCCTTCTATCGCTGCTCAGTGGAGAGCTTGCTCACCTACTGTCTGGGTGTGTGGTACGCCAGCTCCATGGCTGAGAACAGGAAGGCTGTGCAGAGGGTCATAAACAACGCCCAAAAAATTATCGGCAGCCCTCTGCTATCCCTGGAAGACATCTCCAGAGCCTCCTGTCTCAGAAGGATCAAGGCCCCTGACATCCCGCCCACCACCAGTTTGACCTGCTTCCTTCTGGACGACAGTTTTGATCAATCAGGTCCCATGCCTCCAGACTGACAAATGGTTTCTTCCTCTGGACCATCCAAACTGCAACCATTCAGAGCCCTCCCCCCCCGAACACTCACATGCACAGAACTGAGGACCTTTTAATTACGTATCACTATAACTCACCTATCTTTGCACTCCTCACTTTCATGTATATTGATCCATCTGTGAAATCACTACTGTACATATTTTCATAATCCTTGGGCCATTTTACTCAATTACGTATTCTGCACTCCGCACTCTTATGTACATAGGTCCACCCACAAAGCCACTACTGTACCTGTGTATATACCAATGGGCTATTTGCTATTTTCACTTGTATTTTTACTTCAGTCGTATGGTTAATCGTGTGTAACTGTTCTATTTCAAATTCTTCTCACTGACTTTATTGCGCAGTAGCTTGGTGAAACACCCACTATTTCGTTGTGCTGTACAACTATACAATGACAATAAAGCCTATTCTATTCTATTCTATTCTAAATAGAACCTGCCTGACACCCTGAAGTAGGCTAAAAGATCTCAAAAAGCAACACATCCCTCTGTGATCTAAAGAAATTCAAGAACAGATGAGGAAAAAAAAACCCCAGAACAACATCGAAAGAACTGCAGGCCTCACTTGCCTCAGTTTGGACACTGGTCCACGACGAAACAATAAGAAAGAGACAGGCCAAAAATGGCATCCATGGGAGAGTTCCAAGACAAAAACCGCTGCTGGACCAAAAGAACACAAAGATTCATCTCACATTTGCCAGAAAACATCTAGATGATCCTCAAGACTTTTGGGAAAATATTCTGGGGACTGATGAGACAAAAGTTGAACTTTTTGGAAGACACATGTTCTGTTTTATCTGACATAAAACTAACACAGAATTTCATTAAAAGAACATCATATCAACAGTCAAACATGACGATGGTAGTGTCATGGTCTGGGGCTGCTTTGCTGCTTCAGGACCTGGACAACTTGCTCTAATTGACAGAACCATGAATTCTGCTCTCTACCAAAAAATCCTGAAGGAGAATGTCCGGCCATTAGTTCATGAAGCCCTCAAATGTGACTGAATTTAAACAATTCTGCAAAGAAGAGTGGGTCAAAATTCCTCAACAGCGATATAAAAGACTCATTGCCAGTTGTTGGCACCAATGGTGGCACAACCAGTTGTTAGGTTTAGGGGGCAATTACTTTTTCACATAGGGTCAGGTGGGTTTGGATAGCTTTTTTCCCTGAATAAATGAAATCATCATCTAAAAACTGCATTTTGTATGTACTCAGGTTACCTTTATCTAATGTTAAAATTTGTTTGATGATCTGAAACATTTAGGTGTAACAAATATGCAAAAATATAAGAAATCAGGAAGGGGGCAAATACTTTTTCACAGCACTGTAGATGGAATGTTATGATGTATTTGAAAAGTTCTTTATCATCATGAGACGTAATTCTAGTAGGTTTACTGATTGTAGGAAAGAGGCTGAAACTGTGCATTGAATTGACAAAATCCTCAGTCCTGTCACGTCAGGGCTGTGATAAGGGGTGGAGGATTCTCCCGGCATGCTTTGCTCTGTAGGGTATTCAACGACTGTTATAATTCTTGTGTTCTGAACATTATTGTTAGGTTAGTGTTATACTTGGGTTATGAGTCTGGTTGTGATAGTGTTGTTTTCCCTGCATGTGAAAGATTACGTGTCTGTGTCACCCTGAGTGAAGTGAGTGTGTGTGTGTGGATGACCTCCTCTCTGTTCTGCATTGATGTCGCGCTGGATTACATCGCCAGCTCCAGCTGTATCAGCTTGCTCGACCTGCGCAGCAGCTATTGGCAGGTGGAGCTGTCACCAGAGGTCCGCCAGAAAACAGCCTTCTCCATCGGGCAGGGTCTGTGGCAGTTCAAGGTGATGCTGTTTAGACTTTGCATTGCCCTGACCACCTTTGAATGCCTGATGGAGTGAGTGCTGGCTCATGTCCCCGGGAATCACTGCATCGTTTATCTCGACGACCTGCTGGTTCACACAGCTGATTTTGGTAGTGCCCTGTCCAACCTCTGGGAGGTGTTGGACACCATCTGCTGGGCCGGGCTGCGGCTTCACCCTCGGAAATGCCACCTGTTTGGACGAGAAACCACCTTCCTGAGCCATGTTGTCAGCACTGTGGGTGTCGCCACCGACCCAGAGAAGGTGGCAGCAATGAGAAACTGGCCGGTCCCGTGGAATGTAGGAGAGTTGCAGAGCTTCGTCGGACTGTCCTCCTATTATAGAAAGATTGTGAAGGATTTCGCCACTATCGCCAGCCCACTGCATCAGCTGACACAAAAGGGCTGCACATTCGAGTGGAGCAAGTACTGTGCTGCTGCTTTTTCCTGTCTCCGCTCGGCGCTCATTGGAGCCCCCGTGCTGAGGTATCCCGACCCAAACTGCTCCTTCATCATGGACACAGACGCTAGCAAACAGGGCATCGGGGTGGTGCTATCCCAGGAGGGAGAACATGGAGAGCAGGTGGTTGCTTTTTTCAGCCGCACTCTCAGCAGAGCTGATAAGAAGTATTGCGTCACCCACCGAGAGCTGCTGGAAGTCATCCAAGGGCTTTGCCACTTCTGCCCGCACATTTACAGGGGGAGGTTTCAGCTCAGGACGGACTATGCTTCCCTGATCTGGCTACTGAACTTTAAAGAGTCGGATGGACAGTTAGCAAGATGGCTGGAGGCACTGCAGAATTATGACTTTCAGATTGCGCATCGAGCAGGCCGCCTCCATGCCAATGCTGACACGCTGTCCTGATGCCCCTGTGCTGTGGAGGCCTGTCGGCACTGCCAGCAGGCAGAGGATCATGACCCAGCAGTCTCACGGGGTGCTGCTCTCCAGACCACTGCAGCCGAGGATAGCGCAGCAGCTCACAACTCGTCCTCAGATTATCAGCCAGCTGTCCCCAGCAATGACATCACAGAGGCCCTGAGTGCGCAGCAGCTTCAGATCGAGCAGGATGGGAGATCCTGTCATCTCCCGGGTCCAGCAGTGGCTGGACATAGACCAATGGCCTGACTGGGAGGCTGTATCGGTGCTGGACCCAGAGACCAAGGTCCTGCATTCCCAGTGGTCCAACCTCTGCTGTCATGAGGGTGTCGTCTACCGGCAGTGACAGTCTCCAGCTGGGCAGCGTCACATCTGGCAGCTGCTGGTCCCCCGACGGCTCTGCCCCAAGGTGCTCCAGTTGGTCCACTGGCTCAGGGGTGACAAAGATCCTGCAGTGTCTTTGGGTCCGATTTTACTGACTAGGGTGTCATCAGGACGTGGAGCTCCATGTCCACCGCTGTGACACCTGCATGGCTTAGAAAGGGTCGACTCAGCAATCCCACGCCCCTTTGCAGCAGTACCGGGTAGGGGCACCCATGAAGGGTGTGCGGGTGGACATTCTGGGCCCTTTTCCAACCATGGATTGGGGGAACCATTATGTTCTGGTCGCAATGACTTACTTGACCAAGTGGCCAGAGGTGTATGCGGTTCCTGATCAAAGTTTCGCCACCACAGCATCAAAGCTGGTGGATGAGATGTTTTGTCAGTTCAGTACGCCGGAGGAACTGCATAGCGACCAGGGACGGAACTTCAAGGCAGAGGTCTTCGGGGAGGTCTGCAGGCGGCTGGGCATCTGGAAGACCCAGACCACCCCATTGCACCCACAGAGCACCGGCCTGGTTAAACGCTTTACCCGGACCCCGACCACCCAGCTCGCCATCGTAATGGATCAGTGACAGTGAGACTGGGATCTGCACCTGCCCCTGGTCCTGTGGGCATACTGGACAGCAGTTAATCAATCCACCCGGTGCACCCCAGCAGCGCTGATGTTTGGACGCAAGTTGCGCACCCCAGTGGACTTAGTGTTTGGCCCATCCCCGGAGCTGAAGGTGGAGGGTAAATTGGGGTTGGATTATTTGTTTTGCTTAAGAGAATGTCTTCACACGGTACACAAACTGGCTCAGGAGGCCCTGGTAGCGGCAGGGAATCAACGGAAGCGAGCTTACAACTCCCGATGCCAGGGGAGAGACTTTGCACCCAGGGATCAAGTCTAAGTTTTCTGCCCAGAGCAGAAAAAGGGACTGTCACCAAAGCTGACAAGCCACTGGTCGGGATCGTGCATGGTCCTACAGAGACTGTTGGATGTAGTGTACAGGGGGAGGCTGCAGAAGAGGAACTGGGTGGTGGTGCTTCACCCCGACCGCCTTGCCCCGTACTAGCCAGCTGTCCTGCGGGTGGCCAAACCAGAGCCTCCATCCCGACCGAAGACCCTGGCTGAGGCACAGATGGACACTGACGGGCCTGTGGGTGCCAGTGGCGGGCACCTCAACGCCTGGACGGGTTCGTATTGGGCTTATTGTTCTGGGGACAGAAACCAGTCCGGGGGGGGGGGGGACAGTGTAATGTTGGGGCTGTGATAAGGGGCAGGGGATTCTCCTGGCATGCTTTACGCCACGGTTTGTTCAAAGACTGTTATAATTCTTGTGTTCTGAGCATTATTGTTGTAGTGTTATAATTGTGTTATGAGTCTAGTTGTAATAGTGTTGTTTTCCCTGCATGTGAAAGCTGATGTGTCTGTGTCACCCTGAGTGAAATGAGTGTGTGTGTGTGGATAACCTCCCCTCTTTTCTGCATAATTTGTCAATGAAGAAATACACTCACCGGCCACTTTATTAGGTACACCTGTCCAACTGCTCGTTAACACTTAATTTCTAATCAGCCAATCACATGGCGGCAACTCAGTGCATTTAGGCATGTAGACATTGTCAAGACAATCTCCTGCAGTTCAAACCGAGCATCAGTATGGGGAAGAAAGGTGATTTGAGTGACTTTGAACGTGGCATGGTTGTTGGTGCCAGAAGGGCTGGTCTGAGTATTTCAGAAACTGCTGATCTACTGGGATTTTCACGCACAACCATCTGTAGGGTTTACAGAGAATGGTCCGAAAAAGAAAAAATATCCAGTGAGCGGCAGTTCTGTGGGCGGAAATGCCTTGTTGATGCCAGAGGTCAGAGGAGAATGGCCAGACTGGTTCGAGCTGATAGAAAGGCAACAGTGACTCAAATAACCACCCGTTACAACCAAGGTAGGCAGAAGAGCATCTCTGAACGCACAGTACGTCGAACTTTGAGGCAGATGGGCTACAGCAGCAGAAGACCACGCCGGGTGCCACTCCTTTCAGCTAAGAACAGGAAACTGAGGCTACAATTTGCACAAGCTCATCGAAATTGGACAATAGAAGATTGGAAAAACGTTGCCTGGTCTGATGAGTCTCGATTTCTGCTGCGACATTCGGATGGTAGGGTCAGAATTTGGCGTCAACAACATGAAAGCATGGATCCATCCTGCCTTGTATCAATGGTTCAGGCTGGTGGTGGTGGTGTAATGGTGTGGGGAATATTTTCTTGGCACTCTTTGGGCCCCTTGGTACCAATTGAGCATCGTTGCAACGCTACAGCCTACCTGAGTATTGTTGCTGACCATGTCCATCCCTTTATGACCACAATGTACCCAACTTCTGATGGCTACTTTCAGCAGGATAATGCGCCATGTCATAAAGCTGGAATCATCTCAGACTGGTTTCTTGAACATGACAATGAGTTCACTGTACTCAAATGGCCTCCACAGTCACCAGATCTCAATCCAATGGAGCATCTTTGGGATGTGGTGGAACTCTCTGAGGAATGCTTCCAGCACCTTGTTGAATCTATGCCACGAAGAATTGAGGCAGTTCTGAAGGCAAGAGGGGGTCCAACCTGTTACTAGCATGGTGTACCTAATAAAGTGGCCGGTGAGTGTAAATGCCTGTTATGTTCCAAATCCTCTCATTATTGTGCAAACCTTTGAAACGTCACAGTACTTTTATGATTTTTGGGGTTCAATAAATCAATATTGAAATCCCCACATATAAATACATTTTTCTTACCTAATTTAGAAAGCATGCCTTCCGTCCATTCCCTAAAGTGATCAATACTTGAACCTGGTGTTCTGTATAGCTTCCACCACCTTAAATTTCAGATTTCTCTCCACATAGAGTATATCTCCATTCCTCCTGTTTTTGATCTGTTATCATATAAAAGTTCATCACCATCCAGCTCAAAGTCTGTTCCCTTTTTAGTGTTAATCCAAGTTTCAGAAATGGCAATGATGTTGAACAGCTGTGAGAATGAGTGTACATAGTTCAGTACATGGTCCTTGATGCTTTTAAAGTTTGTGTGTAAGCTTCTATTTTTGAGATGTGTAATGGATAACTTGCCTTCAGAGTCAGTATTGTGGTTGTATTGATCAATGCTGTAGTAGTAGCAGGTATTATTAATATTGGAAAAAATTCTGGTAGGTTCAGCCGTTGGGCCAAAAACAGGAAGTTATGGCAGTTGAAAACGGGGGCAATGAGCCATGGTAGTAGTTGTGGAGAGGAAGAGATGTAGTTTTTAATGGTGTGATAAATAGTCAACCAGAAAAGATCACAATCTCAGATGAGAAGAACAAAAGTCCTTTTATTGATAAGCCGGATAACAGTTTAGCAATCACAGAACTCGTTCATCTCTTTAGGGGCTGAAGTCTTCTCCAGCTTCATCTTAAAGTGCAGTTACTGATGTGCCCAGGGCTACAGTAGTGTTATAGTTGAGGTCAGATGGAAATTATACTGACACAAGAGTACTAAGACCGAGACCAAGTGGATACCAAGGCCATTGTGTATGTAGGTTTTGGTCTTGGTCTTGGTCATGGTCGTGGAGGCTCTGGTCTTGACGAAGTCTCAACTACAGCACTCAACTACAGGAAGCACCTCAGAGGATGAGTAGCATGTTTGCAACTCATCCTGTGAGTTACTACTGCTGCTGCGGGTACCACTACAATCTGTGCTAACTACACAAGCGTCATTATTACAATAGGACACAGGAAATGTTAAGTTGTTTGATTCACTGGGATAAGGAGCAGTGTGAAACCAAACTTAACCAGAACAACTGTGTACACCAACTGTATATAATAAAAACGTGAACCTTGGTCTGGATTTTGGAGTGGACTTTCAAGTGTGAAAACACCCTATGAGAACTAGAGACACTTTATTTGGACACATTTGGACACTTTTGCTCACACTGCATTTTAACAAGATATCTTATTTACTGTATTTATTAATTGTTGAACATTTTAACAATTTCCTCTTTGGTTCTGGTTTCTAGATGAACAGCGCCTACTCTGGTCTCCACGTGGCAAAAATCTGTTTAATCCCTGTACAGTATGCCTAATCTCAGGTAGAGCTATACTGCAGAGCCTTGGTGCAAGGCTCAAGTGCTTACTAATTTATCTTTTTCTGTGTTTCTTCAAGAATATTCAATGGTCTGAACACCAAGAACCAAGATTGGATGTGGGAGTTGCTTGTAGCTTTTCAGTTATTCTCTGGGATTTTGGGGTTGTGTTATTTCAGTGTTAATTTAGTAACTTGTGTGGTGTAAATACTTATTCTATTTCAAAATACTAGGGAAGAATAGTAACATGGCTTAATTTACATTTTGGGTAAAGGAAGGAAATAACTAGCTGTGGAGGTTTGTTTGGGGCAGTGTGTATGAGGCTCCCTGTTTCCGATCATTTGAGACCACAGATGTTTCACATTTAAATTCAGCATCCCTGAGGTTGGACTGCATCATGCTTTTGCCCCAGTACTCAGCTCTTAAAAATGGTTGCTCAGTGGCCCTTTTTCCAAGGAAATGTCAGGAGCATACATACAGTATATAAGTATAGAGGGAATACAGATATGATTCCTGTTAATGGTGTGTTTAGCTTCTGAGAAATGTGCATTACTTAACAATTAAGGAGTATTTTATGGCCTGACCTTTAAGGGAATGCAGAAAAATAATTCACATGATTGTTATTGAAGACAGGATATGTTTCATATCCATAATAAACACAGGGGAGCTTTGGTTGTCAATATTTCAGGTGGTGTGTACATCTGCCTAAATGATCTGTGTCAGGAAAAAATGAAATGAGGAAAACAGCTGTGGGTGCTCATGAAAACACAAAACCCACTGGAAATGGTTTGCTGTGTGATCAATTGACAAACAGTACAGCAATTTATTCAGCTCTTCTTTCTGGTCCACTTTGACAGTGGTTTTGGTAAACCAGAGGCGTCAGTGGCGGATGAGTCCCCAAAATTTAGGGTGGAAAAGAAAGACAAAGCCTATAGAGAATTTTTATTTTACCTCCATAAAGTAGGATATGTGATTGGTTTGCTTTTTGTTGCAGAAATAATCAAAAAACTATTAGATAGATTTGCATGAAAATTTTTACCGAAAGTTTAGCTTGGCCCAACTTAGACGTAATTTTCTTTTTAAATCAATCCAGTTTTTTTTAATAACCCTTTGAGTTGGCAGAGCTACATTTTCCTATATTTCTTTGCAGGCAAATACAATTGATAACATGTATCACCAAAGTAAAGCATGCATTTGGTCTCTTATCTGGAGTGTAATTTTTAGTTCATTTCTGTCAAAGTGAAATGAGCTCATGTCATAATGAAAGCAACAAGGTGCTGTACCTCGGTGCCTGTGGCATGGTAGCATGGGGGGCTGTAAAAAAGTGGCACACCGACCCCTACTGGCCCGGGATAGTTATTACACTACCTTTTTTCGTGGTTGCACTGGCAGAAATGGTGAGTTAAATTTGTGTTTATTTTGAAAACAAAGCCTCATCTCAAAATTCTGGCAAATTAAAAGTTGAGAAAATATGGCGATACAATGATACAAGCCTTTAGTTCCACTTAATTTTGACTGGACGAGCTGAAAAGCTGGTAACAGACAGATACACATACACACAACCACACAGACACATTGAGTGATTACTGTATGCCTGCATTGCACAGAGGCATACTAACAATGTGCCCATCCATCTCTTCATCTGTCCATCCACAGCTTGCAAGAATCATGACATGTCCATGCCACCATTCTCAACCAACTCCCACACAATGATCCTCAGCTAGCTCTACATCTAGGTTGTGCTCATGGTCAAGATCAGGTCAGTGTCAAAGGTCAGAAGATCTGTGCATTTATGTGATTTCACAAAAACTGCTGCTCCTCTCAGACAATTGCTTGGATGCTTACCAAACTCACACACGGTGAACATCAGTTTGGTCTGCACTAGGGTTGAACAGGCCTTGACTTTAGTACAGAGAGAGAAGTAAAGGCTGTTGGCGGCCATGGGGTAGATCTATCCCATTGGAATGAGCTATTCCTTCACTGACAGTGTGAGTTTGTTTGTTTTATTTATTTATACTTAAGGATGGATTATACAGTGGTGTGAAAAAGTGTTTGCCCCTTCCTGATTTCTCATTTTTTTTGTATGTTTATCACACTTAAATGTTTCAGATCATCAAACAAATTTAAATATTAGACAGCGATAACACAAGGAAACACAAAATGAAGTTTTTAAATGTAGGTGGTTTTTTTTCCACAATATTTTTTTATTGAACCTTTTTTTTTTTTTTTTTTTTTTTTTTTTTACAATAGTCAGACATTAACACAAAAGTAATTTAAAAATTAAAAAGAACAATAATAAAAAAAGTGTAATAAAAACAATAACAGCCATTAACAAAAATAAGTCAACAACAATGCTCCTCTGTTTAGTCTAGGTAATCTATTACATAAGAATACATAATATACATTCACCAGCTTGGAATTTGCAAGGTCCACACATATCATTCACCTTCTTCTTCAGAAGTTATGTTTAATTTCTTTACATAATAAATGAAAGTGTTTATTATTAAGGGTAAAAAATCCAAACCGACTGTACATGACCCTGTGTGAAAAAGTGACACCCCCCCCCCTTAAATCCATAAATTAACTGTGGTTTATCACATCTTTGGAAAGCTGAGTTCAGTTTCTGTAGCCACACCCAGGCCTGATTACTGCCACACCTGTTCTCAATCAAGAAATCACTTCAATAAGACCTGCCTGACAAAGTGAAGTAGACCAAAAGGTCCTCAAAAGCTAGACATCATGCTGCGATCCAAAGAAATTCAGGAACAAATGAGAAACAAAGTAATTGAGATCTATCAGTCTGGAAAAGGTTATAAAGTCATTTCTAAACATTTGGAACTCCAGCAAACCACAGTGAGAACCATTATCCACAAATGACAAAAACATGAAAAAGTGGTGAACCTTCCCAGGAGTGGCCAGTCGACCAAAATTACCCCAAGTGTGCAGTGACAACTCATCCAAGAGGTCACAAAAGACCCCACAACAACATCCAAAGAACTGCAGGCCTCACTTGCCTCAGTGAAGGTCAGTGTTCATAACTCCGCCATAAGAAAGACACTGGGCAGAAATGGCCTGCATGGCAGAGTTCCAAGACAAAAACCACTGCCGAGCAAAAAGAACAAAGGCTCGTCTCAGTTTTGCCAGAAAACATCTTGATGGGCCCCAAGACTTTTGGGAAAATACTCTGTGGACTGACGAGACAAAAGTTCAACTTTTTGGAAAGTGTGTGTCCCATTGCACCTGGCGTAAAAGTAAGACAGCATTTCAGAAAAGGAACATCATACCAACAGTAAAATATGGTGGTGATAGTGTGATGGTCTGAGGCTATTTTGCTGCTTCAGGACCTGGAAGACTTGCTGTGGTAAATGGAACCATGAATTCTGCTATCTACCAAAAAATCCTGAAGGAGAATGTCCGGCCATCTGTTTGTGACCTCAAGCTGAAGTGCACTTGGGTTCTGCAGCAGGACAATGATCCAAAACACACCAGCAAGTCCACCTCTGAATGGCTTAAGAAAAACAAAATGAAGACTTTGGACTGGCCTAGTCAAAGTCCTGACCTGAATCCAATTGAGATGCTGTGGCATGACCTTAAAAAGGCAGTTCATGCTCGAAAACCCTCCAGTGTGGCTGAATTACAACAATTCTGCAAAGATGAGTGGGCCAAAATTCCTCCACAGCACTGTAAAAGACTCATTGCCAGTTATCGCAAATGCTTGATTGCAGTTGTTGCTGCTAAGGGTGGCTCAACCAATTAATACCTCCGCCAGGCCGGAGGCCAGGAGGAGGTTATGTTTTTGCCAGCGTTTGTCTGTCTGTTTGTCTGTCTGTCTGTTGGTTAGCAAGATAACTCAAAAAGTTTTGGATGGATTTCAATGAAACTTTCAGGCGTTGTTGGAAATGGTACAAGGAAGAACTGATTAAATTTTGGCCATGATCCGGATCACCGTCTGGATACAGGAATTTTTTAAAGGATTCTTTAACATTGTGAGATACGGCCATTTTCAACATGTGTGCAGGCCCAATGGAGGGCGCTGCTCGTCGTGTCTGACGAACACAAACTCCGCCTTCTTCAAAGTTTTAGGCACAAAAGCACGTGGAATACAGTGCTGGGCAGGGCTTGGCAGCGTGCCTGTGTGCCTGTGTTTGCGCTACGCTGCAAAAGCTCAGACGGGCAGCTGTCCGCCGCCGGATTATTTGGCAGAAATTCCCCGGCCAGCCATAGTAGCTGCACAAAAAGAAGCTCTCTGCCGGGGAAGATTCCAAATCCTCTTTTGCCGCGGAGCGCAACCCCAATAAAACCCACGCCAACCTGTCTACCCAATTTGCATCTGTCAGTGAAGCCCTCAGTGCTGCTTTCAGTGATCTATGAAAACGCTCGCATAACCCATTGGCCTGTGGGTTGTACGCGGTTGTGTCATGATTTCTTTTGTTTTTTCTTTGCAATTCTTGGATGGAACATGGGTGGGCAATATAAGCTGCGGATTCACCCATCACACATTTCGGATAACTTATGTTGAACTGTATAATCAGAGGAGTTATTGTCTAATTTGACCTTGTTGGATTTTATTACCCCCTTTGTTATATTATTCACTTTCTTTTAACCTGTACTCTTAATCTATTCGAAATCAAGATTAATTAATTCATTCATTCAATTGCAACGCCCGCAGCCTGGGAGTTTGCAGATGCAGGAGATGGACACAACACCAACACTTCAGTTTATTACCTCCGCCAAGGAGGTAATGCTTTTACTAATGAACCACTAATCCTATCATTGTGAATCCAATTGCTAGTCATATGTTTTCATGGTCAAGGAATCTGAAAACGTACACACAAACACTGTATGGGGGGGAACTGTGGCGCTTGGCAGAGGTCTGCGCTCTCCGAGTGCTTTTCTAGTTAGGTTTAGTGGGCAATCACTTTTTTACACAGGGCCATGTAGCCATGTGTTGCATCATGGCGCCCCCCGAGACAGATGTGTTGACGTGCTCCGTTCTCGAATGCCGGCTTTTTCTTCTTTTTTGCATGTTTGTTGCTCATTCTGCAGTGCATAAATGTCACGCACTTCTAACATCCAACCGACAGGCACTGCTGGACATCGCCAAGACAAACAGCCATACGGAATTTACTGGCTTTATACCACCTGAACTACAATGCATTGTCCGCTCCTGCAATGATCATCCCCACCCCCAGGAAGGCCCCAAAGTACCGAGGCCGCATGAGCACACTGATCCCAAGAGAGCGCTTTGGAAACCGCGCCACAAGCGAGGCGGGGTGGGGGTGGGGGGGTCATGCTAGCCACCCACCACTACCTAGTCTCCTGCTAGCCAACGTACGGTCTCTGGAAAACAAACTGGATGAGCTAAGAGTAAGGATTGAAGATTAGCGGGAGATAAGAGTGCTGCACTCTAATTTTCTGTGAGACCTGGCTCTCAGACAAAGTCCCTGAGTGTGCCGTTCAGCTACAGACCCACTCTGTACATCGGGCAGACTGGACATTAGCCATGGGTAAGACAAGAGGGGGTGGGGCGTGTATGTGTTTATAAACAACTCGTGGTGTGGAGATGTACAGACTGTTTACAAGCACTGTTCACCTGCTGTGGAGTTTTTACTGCTGAAGTGCCATCCCTATTATCTACCGAGGGAATTCACCGCTGTGTTTTTGGCCGCTGTTTACATTTCCCCGCAAGTTAACTACGCAGCAGCGCTCTGCAAACTCCATGACATCATCAGCGCATTAGAGACATCCCATCCTGATACTGTTTTTATTGTTGCTGGTGACTTTAACCAGTGCAATTTACGAACTGTACTTCCCAAATATTACCAGCATGTGGACATTCCCACCCATGATAAGAACACACTGGACCATGTTTATACCAACATACGTGGTACATACAGAGCGGCACCCCGCCCCCACTTTGGACAGTCAGACCACATCTCTGTGTTCATGTACCCGGCCTACAGACAAAGACTGAAACAAACAAACCTTGTTATTAAACAAATTAAATGCTGGACTCCAGAGGCTGAGAGCACCCTGCAAGACTGTTTTGCCCGGACAGACTGGGATGTGTTTAACGCTGCAGCCATCCGGGAGGACTCTTCTTTAAACATACAGGACTATGCAGAGTATGTGACTGGTTACATTAGTACTTGCGTTGGTATCATTATACCCATCATACAAGTCAGGAAGTTCCCCAACCAGAAGCCCTGGATAAACAGTCAGGTACGTCAGATGCTTCATGCTCACTCTCTTGCATTTAAATCAGGCAATGAGGCCGAATGCAAAGCTGCAAAGTATGGACTGAGGAAGACTATAACAACAGCCAAAAGGCAGTACAGCGAAAAGGTGGACAGCCTCTACTCCACTCCTGACCCTGGGTGCATGTGGCAAGGCCTGCAGCACATCACAGACTACAAGAGAACCACCGGCAACATCACAAGCTCCACAGACAGTCTTCCGGATGATCTCAACATCTTTTACACTCAGTTTGAGACCTCCAGCTACAGTGCAGAGAGGAAACGCACACGCACCCTCACCCTCCACTAAAGTTTCATCAGGCCAGGTAAACAAAGCACTGAGGAATATCAGCAGGACTAGACAACATCCCTGGGTGGGCTCTCAGAGCATGTGCTGCCGAGCTGACTGATGTTCTCACATCCATCTTTAACCTCTCCCTCAACCAGATTATAGTCTCCTCCTGCTTCAAAACCACAACCATCGTCCCCCTCCCCAAAAAGAGTCCGCTGACCTGCCTGAATGATTACAGTCTAGTAGCACTCCAATCATCATGAAGTGCTTCGAGAGAGTGGTGCTGGCCCTCATTCAGGACAGCATACCGGATACCCTGGACCCCCTGCAGTATGCCTACCTGCCCAACAGGTCCACCTCAGATGCCATTGCTGCAACACTCCATTATTCTCTAGTCCACCTGACTTCTTCTTCCGGCTTTCAGAGAGAGCAGACACATTTCTTCTCCTCTCCTCCTCCTCTCCTCCCTTCACTGATCCCAGCTTGCTGTGTCCTGTCTGTGTTGCTCTCCTTCTCGCTGCATCTGGATCCAAACGGAAAAATATGGAATTGGTGAGCTGGGCTTTAAATACAATTGACACCACTTTTTCAAACAGAAAATCGGGCCCGGGGGAGCCCAAGTGTCCTGCAGGCACTTCGGCTGCGGGTTATGTGAGAGACTCATGGGACAATTGGAAACTCATGTGTCTGTGTGATCTTTCGGTTGAAGATGTGGAAGACATCTACCTGTTTGGCTTTATGATCACAGGATTTCTGCTGTTTGGCTTTGGAGTTTTCCTGGTGTATCGGAAATTAAAGAAGTTGGAAAGAGCTAATCAAAATGCAGACCCGGCGAAGCTCCTTCAACAATTTGACCAGCTGGGGAGGGCACTGATAGCGGCTAATGGCGAACTGAATCAGAAGGTGGGAAACATCTTGGAGTCGCTGGGTGCTCTCCAGGGAATGATTTTAAAGCCTGTGATTGTTAATGTAAATTGCGATGCACAGAATCGCATGAGAGATGAAAATTCTATGCTCCAAGTGAACTGTGCTTATCTGGCCTTGATTCGGCGGCCTTGGAAGAACTCATTCCTCCAGGAGAAAAGATAAAGCAGAAGGGAGTTTTGGCTTTTCTCTAACCCAAACATTGTGATGTGCAGCAATCTGAACTCTCCATGGATAGCATCATGTGACTAGCATGGAATCTTACCATCTGACATGAACTGAAGAGAGATGAACTCTGTGGACATGTTATCTATGTTTAGAATACCAAGGACATAACATCTAGTCGTTGCCTAGGAGAGGATTTTTGTTTTTTTGTTGTTCACCAGTAACTGATACTTCACACTGCATTCACACTGATATCACATGACTGACATACACACACTGGTCTCTCAACTTGCTTTGTTAATGTGTGTAACTGTAACTTGTCTGCTAAATGTGCAATTAGAGGGTTTTTTCTATGTGATCATAATCTTGCTCACTTGAGCCCTATTTTGATAACTATGCTTTTTTCTCTCTGCCCAATGTGTCACCCCCTCCCCCTCTTTACCCCCACTGTACAGGCGCCTGTCGGCTGCCGCGTCATTAGGGAGCGCTTAACATGAGCGGACCTTAATGTCAAGTAAAATTCCTCGTATGTGTAAAAAGCATGCTTGGCAATAAAGTTCATTCTGATTCTGACCTGGAAGATAAAGACTCCTACATCAGGATGCTCTTTGTTGACTACAGCTCCGCCTTCAACACGGTCATCCCCCACAAACTCACCTACAAACTGTCTTCACTTGGCCTGCACTCCACCCTCTGTGACTGGCTACTGGACTTTCTGACTGGCAGGCCTCAGTCTGTCAGGATGGGTAACAAGACCTCAGCCAGCATCATCGCGAACACAGGTGTCCCACAGGGTTGTGTTCTCAGCCCCATCCTCTACAGCCTCTTCACCCATGACTGTGTCGCCTTCTACAAGGACAGTGTCATCTTAAAGTTCACGGATGACACAGCAGTTATAGGATGCATCACTGGTGGTGATGAAGCATCCTACAGGAGGGAGGTGGCCAGCCTGGTGTCATGGTGTGAGGACAACAACCTCACCCTTAACACGGACAAGACGAAGGAGATGATAGTGGACATGAGGAAGGGGAGGAGACCTCATCGGCCGTTGTTCATCCCGGAGCTTGAGGTGGAGAGGGTGAGCAGCTTTAAATACCTGGGCATCCACATCAGCAGGGACCTTACGTGGGCACTTAACACCACAGAGCTGGTTAAGAGAGCTCAACAGTGGCTGTACTTTCTGAAGAGGCTGAGGAAGTTTGGAATGTCCCCCAAGATCCTCAACAACTTCTACAACTGCATCATCGAGAGCATCTTGACCAACTGCATCACTGCGGGGTAAGGCAGCACTACTGCTTTGGACTGCAAACGCCTCCAGAGAGTGGTGAAGACAGTGGAAAAGATCATCAGAACTCCACTCCCCTCTCTGCAGAACATCTATCACCACAGAGTCCAAAGAAGAGCTGATGCCATCCTCCAGGACCCTACCCACCCCTAGTACAGAATGTTCACACTTCTACCCTCAGGCCGGAGGTACAGAAGTGTGAAATGCAGGACATCCAGACTAAAAAAAACTTCTTTCCCACTGCCATCAGACTCCTGAATAAATAACAAAACTCTGGACACAGCTTTGCAAATAGGAATTCACACACTGGATGCTAAATTTGCATATTGCTCATTTGCACATTGTACATAGTCTCACCCCATCTTATACCCATATCATCTCTGCTGCTAAATTATCATTGTACAGTCTACTGGGTATTATCAGGGCACACGGCTTTACACAGAGGAATTCTCACACTGGGTGCTAATTTGTACGTTGTTCATTTGCACATTTTACATAGTCTCATGCCATCTCAGGTTCATATAATCTCTGATATTAAAATTACCATTGTACAGTCTGTTGGGTATTATCAGAGGCGAGTCATACTCATTCAGTGAATTTTTACTTACTCAGGGTCATGTTCTTGTCATCCAGTGAATTTTCATTCTTCTTGTTTCCTCATTTTTAACTGCTTTAACTGTCCTAATTGTTTTTAATGTGTATTTATAAGTATTAGTATTTAGTATTAAGGTGTATTTATTACTTTTATTAGTATTGATGTGTATTTTTTACCTTGGCATTCATTCGGAGAGCAGAGTCAAGGTGCGTTCACACCAAACACGAACATGCGAATTTTCCGCGTGGCACGATTACATTATAAATCAATGTAAACATACCAACAGACATGAATAGTGAGATGCAGACAGGCAAAGTTGTCTTTAACCCTTTAACTGCCCAGATTAAATGGACGGGTCGCGCACCCCCAGTGGCACAGCGCAGCAACTGCACGTGTCAACTTATTGACTGAGTTATGTAATTTATATAGGTGCCGCAACATTATGCAAATTAGATGTGTAAATTTATACCTACCTGAAACTTTGGATCATATTCTACATCTTTCTAATTGACAGTAAGCCATTATCTCTTGTAACTTTCAAGTTATAGCCTTGGAAATCTGAACTATTTTATTGACAAATTTTTTTACCACTCTTAACCACTAGGGGGGGCCTTGAGTTGCCTTGCATTGCCCCAGGCACCATATGGCACCTAGGGCAGTTAGTGTTAAAACTTCTGCAGCTGTGTTCAACCTGCTGTGGAAATTCCCAAAATAACGTCATGCTTAGGTTTACATTATCCAACTGGGGGCTCCCCTGAAAATGTCATCTCAAGCCTGCAAAGCTTGGCAGAAGATGGGTGTTTATGTTGCTAGCTTGCTAGGACATCTGTGGCTGGAAACTGTGGGTAAATAACTCCAAAATCCCGATTCAGCTGAAGAGTTCCCCGTCCTCCTGTCTCCCGGTGAGTGAGTTTCATTTTCTAACTAGTTTACTCTGCAATGGTGATAATTTTACTCCGGTGACAGCAGAATCTCAAAGCTAGCAGCTAGCTAGCTGCTAGCAGACGTGAACGCGTAACCACACAAATTTGCGCGTACTCGCATCTTCCCATTCACTTTGTATGGATTTGCACTGCCCGTTCGCGTTTGGTGTGAACACACCTTAAGAATTTCATTGCTCAGGAAATGTTGCATTTCTTAACTCTGCACATGATAATAAAGCCTTTGAATCTTGATTCTTAAGTTTAGGTTTGGATTTTTTTCCCCTTAATAATAAGCACCTTTTACCACCATTTTGTATTTACTTGTGTTATCTTTTTCTAATATTTAAATTTGTTTGATGATCTGAAACATTTACTGTAAGTGTGACAAACATACAAAAAAATGAGAAATCATGAAGGGGGCAAACACTTTTTCACACCACTGTAGGTTTTCTTAAGTTACAGTTTGCTTTTTTTTTTATGTTACAACTTGGAGAATTTAAAAAAAGACAAACCAAACAATACCCTATGTTTTTCTGATGTGGAAAGAGAGCTCCAGTCTTCGATACTGTTCAACAATGATGCACACAGTTCATGTATCGCCTGTCACCCAAAAGATATTAAGTACTGTATGTCACTGTGCTGTGATAGCTCGTGACTAATTGGAGATGAAAAAAAACTTGCACAAAATATGAGTTAGCAACAATTTTCACTTGGAATCACACTGAATTGGCACATTTTTGACCCAGTATTTTCCGGGAGTTTGCATACATGCCAATGCGTGCGACATTTCTGCAACAAAATTGTGCATTTTTTGCACTTACAGTTATTCCTGTGACATAAGATCAAGGACCTGTGACTCACCAAAGGAAAATGCAAAACCCTGTGAGTGTTTGTAGAGATTTTGGAAGCTCCCTCACAAAGGCCGTTCTTCAACTAGCTGCCAGCTGTTGCAGCCCAGTGAGATACGGACTCCACTAATTAAAGGAGGGTAAAGATATTGGATATTTTCTGTTCAAGAGATGTATTTTTGCATTTCAAGGTAGCCTAAGAATAATGTTCACCTTGATTTCACAGTAAAATTTGCTGAGTAAATTTTATTCAAATTGAATAAAATTTGACTCTAAAAAAGGTAGTATTTGGTCCCAGTCTAAATAGTGAAAGTTACTCTCTTGGCAGAGTAAATTTTTCAGAGTAATTTCTACTCTATTCAGTGTTTATATTTTACTCTACATGATGACAATTTACCCTATGAAGTATAAAATTAAAACAACCCTACCCCAATTTTACTCAACATTGAGTTGTACGTCACTCAATGCAGTCATACCTAAGGACAATTTAGAATCCTCAGTTTGATGCCAATTACCCTAACTTGCATGTTTTTGGCATGTGGAAGGAAATCGGAGAAATCCCGGAATAAACCCACGCAGACATAGGGAGAACATGCAAACTCCACACAGGTCACTGTTGGTCAGGGGCTGGGATTGAACCCAGGATCCCCTGGCCAAGGGTTTTGTTAAAACTCGTGGTCAATAAATCAGAAATCAGATTTCAACCAAGCACATTTTATTCTTAATAAAAATGAGCAGTATATCAAAACATTGATATTTTAACAGTTTCCGTCACAAATATAATTAACAAAACTGTGGCCCTTGTACAATCAAAAATAAAATTTTGACCTCCATCTTAAACAGTAACTGTACATGTTAATTAAAAAATGGAACCCAACCCATGGGCTTTAAAGAGTTTACTGTGCATACTGTACTTTATAGATCACAGGAAACAGTATGGGACAATAAACAAGCTTGAATCATCATGACTTCATGACATCTAAAAATCAAATTCTTTTTTGACAGAATAGCTCTTTGATATCAACTACACGAGTGCCATCTTTTGTACACAAAACTTTAAATGCATTAAAATGCTCAAGACATACGTTTGTAGTTCAAATGTAACCAACAGTAACCGCTTATCCTTAAAAACAACATTGTGGATTTTGTGAAAACTGGCATCTCACAATGGACTTTAATACAAACAACTAAACCTGATCGATACAAATTTCCATGGTGTTTGGCCCATTTAACTTTTAGCACCTTGGTGTCAATTGGTACCTGAAGAGTCTCCGCTATCTCATTCCCCCAGTCCATCACATTTAAAGATAACATTTTACCTGGTCCAATTATCATTCTGTTGGGGTCAAATGTCTGCCAATTGTATGCCTTTTGACTTTGGTGTTTCTTTGCCAGTGCCTTAGTTACATTTTTGAAGCTTTTCAATTCCTTTTTAAAGAAATGAGGCTTTGCTTCATGCACCAACTATGCAGAAGTGGTCCAATTTTAAGAACAGATGTAGAGTAATGCACCATAAAATGATGCTTTGGTAGCAGCTTCTTGCTAGGAAACAAATGCTTAAATAGCATGTGGTGTTCAGCGATCAAGTGTTTTTAAAAAAATAGTTATACCTTTTGATAACACTGGAGAAAATACGATGTTAACCATTTGAAGTAACAGCAGAAGCAAATACCAGTGTTGATCGTTTGGACAAACCAATTCTCAAAAAATAAGTGGCAGATTACGAAGTAAACACCAGGATTGGATGGCATTTATCACCAAGTCACTGCAGTCCTCTCCTAAGTACGGTGCAGGAGGTTTGTTGCTTTGCTTCATGTAGTCATAGTTAAAACAGCTCTTAAGTCTTCTATCCACTTCCTCTGATGTTGTATACTCATCTATCAAGTGCAGTATTATCAGTTTCATTTCATAATGTGCGACTCCCTCCAAGATGTAATGCGTAATATCGACTGAGAAATATTCACATGTATTGAAGTACTGCAAAGAATTTAGAGTGCAAGAACGTTTAACACCCATTACATAGGGATTTACATTTGCCTGAGAGCTTTTGCAAATAAAACACAACATCTCATTGTCAACTCAATGCAGCAGCCGAGCCCTCAACTCTACAACCCTGGGATTCACCTTAGTGGTGTCAACATCTATTTCATAAATGGTGGTCTGCAAGAAGTTGTGCACATTCACCAGATCATGGTTGTATGAGATACCGAAGACAAAATGCGCTTTGAAGAGCTCATCAAAACAGGCAAGAGAGTCTGATGACTTACAAGGTATGACCCGTTTGTCAACCACAATAAAGTTTTTTTGGATCACATTCCTTCAGGTCCCCACATCAAGCAGATAGGGCTGACGGCTCTCTGTGCTGCTGTCCAGATGCCCCTGGATGCTGGTCCCTGTGTGACATAATAACTACATTAGTCTGCTATTAAGTAGAACAGTTTGAAAACTTTAACTAACAGAATCATGATCTTACTATGATCGTAAAAAGTGATTAATAGGATAAGAAATTGGGACAGAACATTAAACTTCTTTCAAATTTAACTGAACTAGTGCATTGCCCGTAGAACCAAGTATTCCTGTCTGAAAGAGGTATCCCAATCAGGCTTTACAGGCCCAATTGTAGGCAGTGTTTAAAAGTGGAATACAGAGGTGTAGCTTATATGTAGGCAATCACATGTTAGACTTTGACAAATCTGAAAGGGAGTAAATGACACTAAGATTTATTTGACTGTGTGAATATTAATTACAAAACACCTAATTATTGAAAATGAACAGGACATCCAATATTGGCGACTGTTTCAGATCCCTTGTTTATTTGTTTGTCAGATCACTTATTTGTCTGAGCCTTTATCACTTATATTCATAATAGTGTATCTTGGGGAACGGGAGTTGTTCAGTCACCATTATAATTATTTTAGTTTATCACTGTTCAGTGATGGAGTTCAGTGGAATATTGAATTTCTTCTGTGTATCATCATTAAACCCATGCAGTGCTATAACAGGACACGTTTACAAATATATGAGACTCATTATAATGCATCATTTTATATTTTAGCAATATTTTGTTATTAGAAGTTTTTTTTTAAAACTGTAATCAACTGAATTAACTACAAAACATCCAACATCAATAAAGTACATCTATCCATCTATTGTAATTCACAGCAGAAGGACCCGTTTTACTGCAACCGTTGCATCAGTGTTGCCCATTTGTCAGTAAATATTTAACTAAAAAGTGATTGATTTCATTATTTGGGTGCTTTTGTGTCCTGCGTTTGGTCATTAAGTCATTCCGGCCATTCCGCTCCACAGTCATGGCGGTATTAAGTTTTTAATTTTTAGATACTCACACGGGAGGAGGGACTCGCAATCCTGCGCACACAGGTGAAGCAGAAGCCTGGACTCCCATCTACTACTGACTGGGCAGACTGGGCGTGCCTCCCCACGAAGGACCGTGATCCACCTGGTTAGGCTGCTGCTTCTCCCGGCATGTTCTGTGTTGATACACTGGTGTTCTTTGTCAGACCCGGGTCTCCACTGACGCTCCGCCCAGTCTGCTCGCGCACCTCATGTTCTTCACATATGCCAAATTATGCTTTAGATCTACGCAATCACGACAACTTTATAGTATAATTTTTTTTAAGGATTAAATCTTCAGTATTATCTTTTTCTAGTCAAATTTGTCATTTTTCCCTTCCTTGTTTTGTCCAGGGAACACTGTGGTGACTGACAGGTCATGATGCCGCGTATTGTCCAATGAGCACAGAGTCAATCCGAAACCCCGCCCACACTTCTTGAAGCCAGGACATGAAGACAGCGGTCACAGAGTGGTGGCTGAATGTTTATTGATAAAAATTACATATTTTGACTGAGTGACCCCATATTCAGGGATACACACCCTAGTAACACCAGGAAACTACATAAAACCTTAGGTCAGTCTGAGGAATGGTTTGAGAGATATCTGAGGAACACTCACACAGACGGATCCCTTGAATTTATAGATAGATTGTAACCTTACCTTGATGAAATTTACAAGTTGGTCAGTGGCTTGTCTAAGAGCTTTCTTGGTCTCTTGTGGCCATGAGGTGATGGTGGCAAAAGGTGGACAAGGATCAGAATGGACGACATGTCACTGTCCCACCCTTAAAAAATTTTAAAAAGTGTAAAAGTACAAATTTTGTAGTATTTGCAGTGCAGAAAAAAAGTGTAGTACTTAGTATATTAGAATAACACTTTTATTCCAACATACCATTCTCCATTTCAGTTGTGGATTCAGCATTTTGAACCAGGTCTTGGAACTTGCCTGTGTGTGAGACCACGACTTTGTTGAAGGACTTTATGCTTGTACACAGTTGGCCACTTTTCAAGGAACTTTGCAAAGACTGCATCACCAAACACCAGACTATAGTCCTGCTCAATCTGCAGATGAGCTGAAGTAAGTGAAGGCAGAACAGTAAACATTAAGGTGTAGCACTGTAGTCCTGACAGAGTTACTGCCCTAACCAGGCTGTTATAGAACAAAAAAATTGACAGTTTCAAAACCAAGCAGACTAAGATCTACATACCATTTCTGCTATGTCCAGGAATCTTGGGAATGCTGTAAAGATCTCAGAGGATTTCACTTGGTCATGAACCATCTTTCGGTGAAAGGTGAAGGTCTGCTTCATCTTCTCCTTTACCGTTGCTTCATCAGCTGTATGCTTCATTAGTGCGGCGGCCTCATGACACAGGCTCTCTGTGACCAGCCAGTTTTCCTCTCTGAAAGGGTCTCTTTCAGTTTTTGGACCACCTATAAGAGTGGTAAAACTTTAACCAATGACTGGTTCAAGCATATGACCCTGTCCTAGTATTTAAGAAACAAGGCCGGGAAACTGCAAGGATGACCACACTTCCTGCTTTGTGACAAGATAAAAATAGGTTGATATTATTTAGTTCAGAGACAGATTAAATACAAAAATATACCAAGACAGTAAAGGTCTTAAACCAGATTGCTTTTTCATTAGTCTACATAAAATTATTCAGTCATATCATAACTGAGGGGAACCCCCCCACCCAGAAAAATCACATACCTGTTCATGTTTGTGACTGACAAAGGGTCTTCTTTTGTCCCGCTGATGCTTCCTTTTGAACAAACTTCAGTCTCCATGCCAGATACCCACTCCCATCTTCTGCATTGTAGTAGTGCTCCTAACATTACGAGTGTTATTTAGTTTAAATGGGCAAAATATTTGTTTTATAATTTTTTACTGTGCTACTCTCTACTGGCTATAAAAATAGCTGAGCTAGGAAGAGATGACCGTGATGGTGGGTATACAGAAACTGCACAAGAGTTAAAGAAAAGTGAGCCAGAAATAGGTTACACTTTGTTTTTAATGTACTTGTGTAGCCAGACTTGCCCCTAGGATCAGCCAGGTATGGGAATAATGAAATGATGCCCTTTGCGCAGTTCTCTTTGACACGCCTTGTCCTAACCAGACAGACACAAACACTTTACTGTATGAGATCCAAACAAAAAATGACAGTCTGCACAAGAATGTTGGACAGGTTTAGATCAGGTGTGAAAGTATGTACTCATTACAACATACCCATGTTCACTTGTCATATGTGCAACCAATATTTTGATCATGTCACGTCGTCTGCTGTCTGTTAGGCTTTTTGTTCGAGCATACCCATTCAAGATCTTCTCTCCTCCAGGTTTGTTCTTTAGAATGTCTACAACCATCCAAGTGGGATCAATCAGAAAATTAAGACATGAAAACAGAAAGGAAACTAATAGTGAAACAACTTATCACAAAAGTCAACAACAATTACTAACTGGCACAGACAATAAGCTTTGAGACCACCTTATTTTCGTACAAATGAGAATAATAACAGCTTCAAAAACAAAAAATCTCTGATCTTTTTGATCTTGGGAGAGCATATATCTGATAACTTCATAGAACAACAGAATTCTCCATTAATAAAATTACTGTTGGCTGCAGCCCTAATTCTGACAGTTAGGTCAATACAGGAAACATCATGATGCATGTGTCTGTGAAGATTCTCAGTCATCAAGGTCATCATAATCTTGGAGAATTAAGTCATGGCGACTGGACTCGATTAAATCAAATCCAGTTACCACGACTTAATTCTCCAAGATTATGATACATAAAAACATATTATAGAACAGAGGTGGAAGTAACAAATTACATCTGCTCAAATAACCAAGTTTTTTTGGTTGTACTTCAACTTTTATGAGTATTTTTTCAGAGTCTTTAATATCATATGTACCTCAGTGTGCATTAAATCATGTAATGTCCTTAGTTACTTTTAAAATCATAATTGAGTACTGTGCACAACTTGAATTAATATCAACCTGTCACCTGCATTTTGTAACCAATAAGGCTATTTGATCACAAATGGACCTATGATAACCCTAACATACTGACAAAAAAGGACAAAACTTCAGCAGCTCAATGTTTGGAGAGGTGACCATTACCACAGAGCAGAACACAACAGGTGATGGGAAGAACTCACAGTGAAGATTTGGAGAACTGATACTGATAACTTTAACTGAATGTTGCAATTGTGTGAGAACACTTTGGACTTTAAAGTATAATTTTAATATTAGTCATAATACTTGTAATTGAGTAATATTTAGGTAAAATAAATATTTGTACCCGAGTACATATTTTCAGTACTCTTTACACCACTATTATTGGCTAAGCTGCAGACACTGATGCAAGTATATGGATCTTCCTTTAAAAAAAATTGTATTAGTGTACAGGTTCTAATAAACATGCATTGACTGGAAACCACACTTCCACAAAATAGCCTATGTAATAAAATACTTTGGATGTTAGTTTATATTTGGCACAACTATTTTGTGGAAACTAGTAACATTTCACTTACCACATTCCAAAAAGGGGCTGAAGGCCACTTGGCCCTCATAACAAATGCATTTCTGACGATCTCTGTACTTCACTCGTATTGTCCGCATCCGTGATGGCAAGAAAAAAAAATTTAATTTTAAAAGGGATAGTTCACTCACAAGTGCAAATTCAGTCAGTCACTCGTGACAATGGAAGGGTTGATGTTATTTTTGTCATAAATCGCACTTTTCAAGGGCTAGACGAAGGGCACCAAACGCACGCTGTGAGTTTTCAACATTTCTTAACACAGACACAACACTATACAAAAACACTACACTTACAGATAGAGGAAAACAGTAGGAAAGGCATGTGGGGATGCCGGGGTTCACGTCTACAAAATACAAGGAGAACAACCTATGAATCACCAGACTAAGACGCACGGACACACCAGAGGAAAAGAGAAAACGACAACGAAGCTCACCCGTACACTAGTGATGTTACGCTCGATACCACCCACTCGAGACTGACTCGAGCAATATAACATGGAAGTGTCGCGAGCAGAGTGTCAAGTGCTGTGTCAATATGCCCACAGTCACGTGACCGTAGTGAACGAGGCCTTGTTGTCACATCAAGTGATTTGAGACCTGGCGAGAAATTTGAGAAGGCTGGGTGTTACATATGTTCCTGCAAGCCCTCAAGTCACGTGATTCGACCAACACAACGAGACCTTGCTTACTACGGTCACGTGACTGTGGGTGTGCCGAAGCAGTGCTTGATGCGCTGCTCATGATGCAAAAAAAATTGCAAGAGACATTGGACAGCTCCTATTACTATAATCAAAAAAGACTATTTATCAGAGAATTGTTGTGCTCTTTACTCTCTCTCTCTCTCGCTCGCTCGCTCTCTCTCTCTCTTTTAATATAACCCTTTTTCTTGGTAATTGGAATGTGAAGTTTGACTGATTGTATATTTTTTGTGAAAGTTCTGATTTTGTAACTCTTTTGTAATCTTTATCCTCATCGGGAGCTTGTATGTTGTATTTTATTCTTTATTATTCTGTATTTTATTAAATTTAAAAAAAAATTGCTCATGACACTTCCGCTTTATATTGCATGAATCGGTGTTGAGTGGGTGGTGTCGAGCATGTAGCTGTCTTACCGGCCGCCAGTGTTAATGTCAAGCCCTGCTTTCTCTTTCTCTCTCTCTCTCTCTCTGGTTTCGTTCACTGAAAACAGAATTTTTCCAGCAATGACTACAAATTCTGAAAGCTGTCTTTCATTTGACAGATTATGTGGAGGGTGAGCTAATTAAAGTCAATTAACATGATCAAATCAAACTTTATTGTCATATTGCTGTACATACAACTGTAGTGCAGGCAAGATGAAATTGCGTTTCTCTCGGCATCCATATAAATAGAAGCAGCATGATTTAAGACACACTCCCACATAGCTCCCCCACCCCACCCCATCCATTCACACATCCCTGAGACATACTTGGGGGAAAAACAACCAACTAACTATACTATACAAATAATATACAAAATGTCCGTAGGTGCAATAGTGTGTATGAGAGATTCTGGGTCAACTGTTCAGCATCCTGACAGCTTGTGGAAGGAAGCTGTTGATCAGTCTGGTGGTTCTGCTTCTGATGCTCTGGAATCGTTTACCAGATGGAAGAAGTTCAAAGTGTTTATGCAGAGGGTGAGAACGGTCCTTGACAATGTTCAGTGCCCTGCTCCTACAACGGTTCTGAAAAAGTTCTTGGACAGAGGGGAGGGAGACTCCAATTACCCTCTCAGCCCCCTTGACTATCCTCTGCAGGGCTTTTTTGTCTGACATACTGCAGCTGGAGTACCATGTAGCAATGCAGTACATCAGAACACTCTCCACCACACCTCTGTAGAAGTTCCTGAGGATGCAAATGGGGAGAGAGGCCTGTTTGAGTTTCCTCAAGAAGTGCAGTCTCTGCTGAGCCCGCTTCCTGATCCCCAAGGAATTCTTGCTCCAGGTCAGGTCCTGCGAGATCTGCACTCCGAGGAACTTGATGTTCTCTACTCTCTCCACTAAACGGCTGCCGATGCTGAGGGGGACGTGCCCAGGCTGTGACCGCCGGAAGTCGATAATCATCTCCTTTGTTTTGTCCACGTTGAGCACCAGATTGTTCTCCCTGCACCAGCCCTCCAGGTCTCTCACTTCTTCCCTGTACATTGATTCCTCATCCCTCTGAATAAGTCCCACCACCGTGGTGTCATCTGCAAACTTAATAATCTGGTTCCCCTCATGTCTGGATACACAGTCATGTGTTAGAAGTGTAAACAACAGTGGACTGAGTACACAGCCTTGAGGGGATCCGGTGCTCAGCGTGACAGAGTTGGAGATGTTGTTTCCAACCCGGACAGACTGAGGTCTCTCAGTCAGGAAATCCAGGATCCAGAGACATGTGGCGGTGTTCAGACCGAGAAGGAGTAATTTCTCCATCAGTCTCTGGGGAATAATGGTGTTGAATGCTGAACTGAAATCAATGTGCAGGAGTCTGGCGTAGGTGTCTTTCTGGTCCAGGTGGGTGATGACAGAGTGTAGGGTGGTGACTATAGTATCCTCTGTGGAGCGGTTTGAACGATATGCAAACTGGAGCGGGTCGTGTGATGCAGGGAGGCAGGCTGTAATGTGTGGTTTGACAAGCCGTTCAAAACACTTCATCACAATTGGTGTCAGTGCAACAGGACGATAGTCATTCAAACAGGACACAACTGGTTTCTTTGCCACCGGTACAATGATAGAGGTCTTGAAGCATCTGGGAACAATGGCCTGACTCAGGGAGATGTTATAAATGTCAGTCAGGACATCCGCCAACTCACTCGTGCAGTCTCGGAGCACACGTCCCGGAATGTTGTCCGGACCTGCAGCTTTGCGTGGGTTGACTCTGGTTAGGGTCCTCCGTGTGTCCGCTGTGTTGATGGTAAAAGCTGGTCTGACCGATGGTGGGGGTGGGCCAGCCCTCCCTCTGATTGTCGAGTTTGATGCTTCAAAACGTGCAAAGAAGTCGTTAAGTCTGTCTGGAAGCGAAGCGTCGTCATCATTGACCCCCTGCCTAGACTTATAGCCCATCAGTGTCCGAACTCCCTGCCACATCTGCTTGGTGTTCCTAGTGTCACAGAGGTGTCCCTGGATTTTCTCCGCATAGGCGCGCTTTGCCGCCTTAATTCCCTTTGAGAGCGCAGACCTGGCTGAGCGGAGGGCGATCCTGTCCTTCGCTCTGAAGGCTGCATCTCTGGCTGTAAGCAGCGAGCGCACCTCTGCAGTCATCCAGGGCTTATGATTACCCCGCATAGTGATGGTCTTCACTGTAGTAACATCCTCTGTGCACTTCGTGATGTAGCTGGTGACTGTATCAGCATACTCCTCCACATCTGTCTTGTCTTCCTGGGAGGCTGCTGATAGATAACTGATAGAATTTTTTACAAGCCTGTCTTAGAAAATGACATAAAAAGTGTCGTGCAACCTGTGATATAGAGTATTGCCCTTTTTTCATAAACTCAGATGCAGTTCTGACAGTCAGTCACCAGATGGCAGTCTTTATTAGATGTTTCATAACACTGTGTCGCTCATGAAGCAGTTGTCCCAAAGTTGCTCATTGCTTCTTGAGGCCTCAGTTTTAACATCACTACCGTACACCCCCACGGAGAACAAACAGGAAACCAGAAGGACATGGCAATGGGAAGCGTTGCTGTTGTCCTTAAATAAGCATATGGGAAATGGGCAAATGAATCATAGGTGTGGATCGAACAACAGGAAATAATCAAGTAAACCATTGACAGCTGGGGCAGCCTGTGAACAGGGTTGACAGGAGGAAGTAACCAAAAGTGATTGTCAAAGTAAAAGCACAGACCGGGATGAAACAAAAAGTAACTGACAAGAAATAAGAACTCATTTCAAAATGGGAACATACCAAATGATACAATAGGAAACATAACCCATAACGGTGAGGACAAGAAAACCTCAGAACAACAACAAAGAACAACTCAAATACACCAACCATACTAAATACCAAATAAACAGAGATGCATAAATACAGGAAAAGACTAAAATACACTCAGAGACTAAGCACAGCACTCCACTGTGCTCAGACTCATGACAATTTTATAGTCCACAAAACACTGCTGGAGTTTTACGGGGGGGGGGGGGGCAAAAAATGCGCCAACTGCTCCACCATTAACACGTGGAAGAAGAGCTTCAGAAGTTTAGCTTTAACATCTCATGTTAACAGCTACAACAGGGTTCACCAACTAAAAGTGCAAGAGGCCCAATAAGTCAGTCCTCCTCCCCAGCTGAGGTCTGAATTAGGGCTGGGGATCTTTAGGCACCTCACGACACAATTATGATTCAGGGTCTCCAGTTTGATTCTAAAACAATTCTCGATGCATTTTTGTTTGTTTTCAGGATTTTTTTTTCTCAGTGTGACAGCTTGGTGCTTCTAAAGCCGTGTTTGCAGTGACCCATGAATTTACTTCAAACATCTTTTAATAAAAGAAAAGGAAGAGCAAATGTGACAAGTCATATGGACAAATCTATCTGAAACTGTACATTTAAGAACTGTCATCTTTTCATGGACATTCTTTAAGAAGACCACAGCTGTCTCCAGCAGACCAATACCATTTGCTTTTACACATTATTTTATTCAGCAGATGTTTTAGCTGCTTTTAATTCTGTATTAATTTTCTGAACAAAAAAAAATCTAATAAATTCTTTGCTCAATTTCAAACAAAACACGTAATAATTTAATCATAATAATACAGGAGAACAATAAATGTGTTTTTGACTCCAAATAAATAGCTCTAAAATTATAAAATCTACAACTTAAATCCTAAAAATGTAAAGTTTTACAGGAGAACACAAACTAAATTATATACATTTAAAAAGATTAATTTTTACAAAACAAAATCTCACAAAAGTCTGCTTCATTATATCTTCAGTATTAAAAAACAACATTTCAATCTGTAAGCCTAAAAAAGAAACTGAAAATATAATGAATTCCACACTAGAGAATTCCTTTTGAGGTTTCTTCATGTCAACAATGTTTTTATTTTTCTAACCTGGTCTGGGTAACACTGTCACAGGGAGAGAGGAGGTGGATTTGTGTGAAACTTTTCATGTTCAGCAACACACAGAGAAAATTATTGTTTTAACATGATATCAGAGGGTCGCGGAAATTACCTCCATAAACAACGTCATGTGGCCTGAAAGGGAGGAGGTCCCAGGGAAGGCGTGGAGGAGCTGTGGGGATCTCCTGTCAACAGACCTCCAGGTGGACACGTACCATCAGAAGCAGCCACAGTGGCGGTGGATACAGTTTCACAGCAGCGTTTCATTCCACGGGTTACACCGGGAAGGAAGTGTGTCTGTCAACCTCATGCGACACCCGCAGCGAACGGTGATTTTGCCTCCCGCTGCATCCCCCAGAGAACGTCCAAGGTCTCACGCAGTAAAATGTCCCGATGGCCACCGATACAGCAGTTCACAGATTCGTCAGTTCCGCTTTTTCTTTTGGTTAAAACAAAACGGTATAATTTTCCCCAAAATTATATTACAAAGCTTTGGAGTCTGGACGGAGGACTCTCAAGGTCCGGATCCTGACCGAAGTCCACCAGTTGGTGACCCCTGAGCTACAAGTTAAGCTATAGTCTAAAAATTAAAATTGTACATTTACATTGTTATCATATAACATCTTGATTTCAAATGTTTAGTGTGTGGTCAATATTAACCATATATTCCATAACCTACATATGTTAGAGCATGTGGAAATGTTTGGTGATTACATATGTAAAGAACTTCACACCTCTGAAAGGACAAAGGACTCTCACCCGCCGAGTGAAGAACAAAGACGTTCCCGGACGCGGCGGAGGAGACCGGAGGAGCCACCCTCACCCCCCAAGGCGAGGAGAGGAAATACCAGGACAATGGGGGGATTAAGATAATGAGGGATGTCAGCCTTTGTTATGCATGTCTTTTGTTGTGTGCATATATATAATCAGTGAGTTGGAGAGATTCTGCCTCTTTTCCCTTCTGCCACTCTCTGCACCAGATGAGACTTGTTAGAAGAGCTGAATATTAAAGCTTTGCTTATAAACCAAATTGCCTCTTCATTTCCAAGCTCTTCTACACTGGTGACCTTGACGCGAGTATGGACCTGAGGCGTTCCCCCGCAATCGACTCATCCGCGGCGACCCAGGCAGACGCCAGCCGCCACGCAGACGAGGGAGCAGATGGACAACTGTTCCCCCCGGCAGAAGAGATTGAGAGGGCTCAACCGAGCACCAGCACCGCCGCGAGAGCCGAGGCAAGGCACTCTCACCCGGCGGGCACAACAGTGATGGTGTGCACGGATGCCGTCGCTGTCCAGCTGCCAGACTTCTGGCAAGAAGACCCCGCCTCTTGGTTTCAGCAGGCTGAAGCCCAATTTGCACTGGCGGGCATCACGGCTGATGACACCAAATTTTATCATATCGTCTCCAAACTCGACGCCGCCACTTCGAAGTGTGTGCGGAGCATGATCCGGCGACCACCGGCCCGGGACAAATACGAGACGCTCAAAGCAACCATCGTGGCGAACTACGTCCCATCAGCGGAAGAGAGAGCCGAGAAGATCCTGGCGGTCTACGGCCACAGAGGGTGCAAACCGAAGGCCCTCATGGAGGATTTGCTACAGCTCAGAGAGGAGGACAATGACAACTTCCTCTTCCAGTTTATTTTCCTCAGCACGCTGCCGCCACACATGAGAGGGACACTCGCCAGCATGAAGTGCAACAACCACCAAGACTTCCGCGTGCTGGCCAATGAAGCTCATCGGCTCGTCAACGCCTGCAAGGAGCAGACACCCACAGCAGCATCCGCAGACCTCAACGCTGACGCCCCGAGCCACGAGGAGCCACAACCCACGGAGCAGACCCAGCCCACGGTGACAGCGACACAGCCAAGACGTAACAGACGGAGCAATGTTTGTTATTACCACCACCGCTTCGCCGAGAAGGCTCACAAATGCGTTCCCCCCTGCAAATTTAAACGCCAAAGCCGAGAGCCGTTAACGGCAGCGGCTCTCGGCGAGAAAAACAAGCTGTTGTACGTGACGGATGGACACTCAGGCAAGCAGTTCCTCATCGACACAGGAGCCCAGCTGAGTTTCGTCATGCCCTCCCACGCAGATCGAGCCACGGGCACCCGGGGCACCGGAGCCGTGGCAGCCAACGGCTCTAGCATCGACACGTTTGGCGAAAAGAGCCTGCACCTCCTCATCCACGGCCGCAGCTACAGATGGACATTTGTTGTAGCGGCGGTGAGTTTTAACTTATTAGGCGCAGATTTTTTGTGTGCACATGGGTTATTAGTGGATCTAGCAAATAGGCGCCTGGTTAATGCACTGTCCTTTGCTTCTATTCCATGCTCAGCCCGAGTTTCTCCACCACCTGTGCAGGCCAACGTCACCATAGCAGGAGGTAAGTTTGAGCAACTCCTCACCCAATTTCCAGCACTCACAACCCCCAAATTCTCAGCCACTGTGGCTAAACACGGGGTTGAACACTTCATTCCCACAACGGGACCTCCCGTTTTTGCCAAAGCTCACCGCTTAGACGCGGCCAAGCTCAACATAGCACGGGACGAGTTTACAACTCTTGAAAAATTGGGCATTGTTAGACGCTCGAAGAGCCCCTGGGCCTCACCACTTCACATGGTTCCGAAATCCGACGGTTCTTGGAGACCGTGCGGAGATTACCGCAGATTAAACAACGCTACAGCGCATGACCGTTACCCAATCCCTCACATTCAAGATTTTTCACTACATCTAGCGGGTGCGCGCATTTTTTCAAAAATAGACTTAGTCCGCGGTTATCACCAAGTCCTAGTCCGAGCAGAAGACGTTCCTAAAACAGCGGTAATAACCCCTTTCGGCCTTTTTGAATTCCTACGAATGCCTTTCGGCCTCAAAGGTGCTGCTCAAACTTTTCAACGAATGATGGACGCGGTCCTACGCGACCTCCCTTTTGTTTTCGTCTACCTCGACGACATGCTGGTAGCCAGCTCGTCTGAGGAAGAACACGAGCAGCACCTCACTACAGTTTTTCAGAGGCTAGAAGAGCACGGGCTAATAATCAATCCAGCCAAATGCAAATTCGGCGTGTCACAAATTGATTTTTAGGACACAAAGTCTCTCCGAAGGGGGCAGTTCCACTCCCAGACAAAGTTCATGCGATAGAAAGTTTTCCACGGCCACAAACGGTCAAATCGCTACAGGAATTTTTAGGGATGGTTAATTTTTACAACCGCTTCCTCCCCCACGCAGCTCAGCTCATGCAGCCCCTATATGACGCGCTCAAAAAAAAGAAAGCTTCCAACGCGGTCGAATGGACCCCGGAGCGCAAACGCGCTTTCGCGGAAGTAAAAAGTGCCCTAGCTAACGCCACATTGTTAGTTCACCCAGATCCCTTGGCCCGCATTGCACTAACCACAGATGCTTCAGACCTAGCCATAGGGGCAGTTGTAGAACAACTTGTCAGCGGGGTCTGGCAACCTTTAGCATTCTTTAGCAAATCGCTAAACCAAACTGAACGCAAATACAGCACTTTTGACAGAGAGCTGCTGGCGCTTCATTTATCCATCCGCCACTTCCAGTTCTGGTTAGAAGGGCGGAGTTTCACGGCTTTTGTAGACCATAAACCGCTCACCTTTGCTATGGCTAAAATTTCAGAACCATGGTCAGGCAGGCAACAAAGACAGCTAGCTGCGATTTCAGAGTTCACCACAGACATTCGACACGTGGCAGGCAAACTTAACGTAGTAGCGGACTGTCTCTCTCGCGCTGTGACACCACCAGAGCGCGGGGAGACAGATTATACTGCCTCAGCAGCAGAACTCTTCACTAACGCAGACACATACGCAGCACCTATCCATGCAGGGATAAATTATGCAGCCATGGCGGAGGAACAAAACAGTGACGCGGACGTGCGTGCACTCCTGTCTGGACCAACAGGGTTAAGGCTGAAGAAAAAGGGTTTACGCGACGGCGTGCCCCCCCTAATATGCCATGTTTCAACCGGCCGACCTCGCCCGTTAGTACCAGCTACATGGCGCCGCCGCATTTTCAACGCAATTCACTCCCTCGCGCACCCAGGTGTGCGCGCCTCGGTTAAAATGGTCGCCGAAAAGTTTGTGTGGCCAGGCCTGCGCAAAAACGTAAAAGAATGGGCAAAAACTTGCATTTCTTGTCAACGCGCCAAAAAACACAGACACACAAAAGCCCCTCTGGAGCCTTTTCCAATCCCTGCTAGAAGGTTCGACCACATTCATGTCGACCTCGTGGGACCACTACCTTCCTCCCAAGGTTTCACACACCTGTTAACAATGATAGACCGCACCACGCGCTGGCCAGAGGCAGTCCCTCTAGCGGCAACCACAGCGGAGGAAGTCGCTCGCGTTTTTTTGACAAACTGGGTGGCACGTTTCGGCGTCCCATCGGACATCACGTCCGATAGGGGGCCTCAATTTGTCTCAGAGCTCTGGTCAGCCATGTCCAGCAGCTTAGGGGCAACAATTCACCGCACCACCGCTTATCACCCTCAGGCTAATGGGTTATGCGAGCGTTTTCACAGGTCTTTAAAGGCTGCCCTCAGAGCTTCACTAACGGACACAAATTGGGTAAATAAACTTCCCTGGGTTTTATTGGGGTTGAGTGCTGCGCCTAAAGAGGATCTAGACGCCTCTCCCGCAGAATTAGTCTTTGCACAACCTCTCAGGCTCCCAGGTGAATTTTTACCAGAGAACCCAGAGCCAGGGCATCTTCCAGTCCCAAGGTTTTTAGGCAGCAACGGACCAAACTCTCTCCCCGGCCCAGCTCATCACTCCTTCCCACGGGTTTTTGTCCCTCAGGCTTTAAAAAATGCTGAGTTCGTTTTTGTTAAGCATGAAGCTTTAAAACCTACCTTTCGCCCAGTATACGATGGGCCATACAGAGTGCTGGAACATGGTGATAAACACTTTGTGCTTGATTTTGGGGATAGAAAAGAAACAGTCAGCATTGACAGACTTAAACCTGCCTTCTTGTTGAAAGACGAGCCTGCACAGTTGGCAAGAGCACCTCGGCGGGGTAGACCCCCCAAGAGAAAAGACTCAGCCCCCCAGCAGGGAACAGTTAACCTCTCTCCTTCCCACACTGCAGATCCCTCTCAAGAAGGTCCCAGCAGGGCGCCTAAACCAACCTACAGCAGTTTTGGGAGAAGATTAAAACCCAGACAGCACAGGGACTGATACCAACCACTCCACAATTTTTCACTAATTGTGCTGCAACAGTTTAGGACTGACTTATGATTTTACTATGCTGTTATGATTACCACTGAACTCTCTTAGGAGCATGGCTGCTAGAAAGTTTCTTCCATGGCAACAGATGTAACACTTAGTATGTCATAATAACTATCTTAGACTGTGAACCTTCCTGTTGTCCTTTCTTAGTTGTTTGGGGGGCCTGTGGTCTATATTAACCATATATTCCATAACCTACATATGTTAGAGCATGTGGAAATGTTTGGTGATTACATATGTAAAGAACTTCACACCTCTGAAAGGACAAAGGACTCTCACCCGCCGAGTGAAGAACAAAGACGTTCCCGGACGCGGCGGAGGAGACCGGAGGAGCCACCCTCACCCCCCAAGGCGAGGAGAGGAAATACCAGGACAATGGGGGATGCCAGCCTTTGTTATGCATGTCTTTTGTTGTGTGCATGTATATAATCAGTGAGTTGGAGAGATTCTGCCTCTTTTCCCTTCTGCCATTCTCTGCACCAGATGAGACTTGTTAGAAGAGCTGAATATTAAAGCTTTGCTTATAAACCAAATCGCCTCTTCATTTCCAAGCTCTTCTACAAGTGCATCTAGTACACCTGCTTAAACAAGGCTGTCACACCAAAAACTGCATGTTTGGACCAATCTTAGGTAAAAATCTGTAGCCCAACACCCAACTCTTTTCAGAGTAAAACACATGTGGTCTTCCATCAAACTGCAGGTAAAAACTGCATCCTTGACTCTATTCAGAGTAAAATACACGTGGTCACAGGCCAAACTGCTGTATTCAAAGTAAAACGCATAGCACTACACCTGCCACCAGTCAATTTCAGGAGCTAATTTACTAATAAAATCAATTAATGTTATAGCTCGGCTGATAATTTCATGCAGATACCTTGTGTCAAATCCATAAACAACCAATACAAGGGGCTAGCAATGTCAAATACACAAAAGCAATGTTAGCATCTGACTTTGACTTAAAGTATGCAGAGTGTTCAGCAGTTGTTGGCTGTCATTTTACTTAACCTTACGCACAATAAGTAAGCCAAGAATAAAAAACTAACCTGGTATTTTACACCAAAAGAAAAGTCTTGTGAAATTCTCGTTCCTTGCACATGCGGCTCTTCCACGCTATGCAACAGATTTGTAATTTCGTGAAAAACGGCAGTGGGCGTGGCTTTGATGAATTACTCCAATAGAATTTAATCTGAATTTTTGCTCCTACTCTATTGGCTGCAGGTAATCATCCATTTATCCAAACTGATAAAAAGGACTATTTTAGAGGAAAATTATAGTAACTCTGGAACAATTACTCTCCAGATTTTGCTGTGTTGATAAGAACAAATTGCTTCCCCATGAGCTGTCAGTGTTTGTGGCCAGTGTTTTCTTATTGCTCCAGATACATCCCTGTGTTTGGGCAGGGAAAGTTACATCATGTATTAGAGTATGTGAACCTTGGAAAAAGAAGACATTAATTTTTTTTAAAATGACAGCTATCAACTCTATGCACTAAACATGCCAACACTGATTTAAACTTTGTGCATGAAATAAGGTAATGCTCTTTTCAGAATAGCCTTTAAAAGAGTTCTGTTTCAGTTGTTTGGCCATTATGATTTTTTTTTTTTTTGACAGCGAGTGTGCAGGATCTATAGCTATCATCTGGAGGGGTGCACGTTTACCTCTGAAGCTTAGAGGAAAAGGCTGCAGTGGTTGGAAACAAACTCGGAGTAAACACGAGGAGTAATTAGTGTGATTAGTAAAACCTCTTCTTGATTATGTTTTTGTTCATACATTTTATGTCCCACTGCAGACTCGCAGTTTAAAACTGAGCTGTCAGGATACCAACAGTGACTCAGGAGTAGGGTTCAGGTTGAACACTGAACTGGTGTCATAGAAACGGTGTCCATGAGGCAAAGAAGCTGATGGGGATCACATGAAAAGGAGGGGGCCAAAACCAACCCATAATTCCAACAGTATTAAGGATTTGGCAAATTTCTTGCCCATTAACAAGCAGAGGTTCATGCACAAAAAAGGCACAATGGGACGTAGTACATATATAAAAGATGAACATGTGAGTCATTGCACAGTTGTGACATTTGCTGTTTTGTAATGGTGGTCACTGAATCATATAGAAACAATTGAAACAAGACTCAAATGTGATAGACGGCTTTCCTCCACAACAATGCCAGACATGTTTATAGGAAATGGTAGGTAATTTAGTCTTGAGAAATCTGGCATAATTTAAGTGTTTTAAAAAAAGTCTTGGCCAGTATCTTTGGTACCTTGAGGCATACAAGAAAAATAATTGTCACTATTGGCTTCTGGTGAAGATGTCTGATGTAAGCCACACCCATCTGCCTCATTGCTTTCTTGTTTTGTGATGTTTTATGACTTGACAGATTAGAACAATGTGTACCAAAAACAGGTGTATTGAATGTGGGACATGAATTGGCATATTTCCTATTGCTGAGTTATTACTGATGCTTCGAGCTGTTGCAATTACTCTCATCTTTCCCCTGCAGTTTCTCAGGTAGATGCACCATGGATAAAACGCTGACCTTTGATGTCGTTTTCAGCACACACATTGCTGTCAGTGAAAGCTATCAGCCATGGTCCTCATGCACAAACACCAATTCCAATGAAGTTGGGATGTTGTGTAAAACATAAGTATAAACAGAATGCAATGATTTACAATTCCTTTTCAATCTATATTCAATCGAATAGACTAAAAAGACAAGTTATTTAATGTTCAAACTGTGCTTTTACTTTTTTTTGCAAATATTTACTCATTTTGAATTTGATGTCTACAACACATTCCAAAACAGCTGGGACAGGGGCAAGAAGAGATTGGGAAAGTTGAAAATTGACAACAAAAACACCTTTTTGGAACATTCCAGAGGTGAACAGGTTAACTGGAAGCTCATGATTGGATATAAAAGGAGCATCCCCAAAAGGCTGAGTTGTTCACAAGCAAGGATGGGATGAGATTCGCCACTTTATGAACAAGTGTGTGGGCAAATAGTCCAACAGTTTAAGAAATGTTTCTCAAAGTACAATTGCAAGGAACTTATGGATTTCATCATCTACAGTCCATAATGTCATCAAAAGATTCAGAGAATCTGGAGAAATTTCTGCATGTAAGCGGGAAGGCCCAAAACCAACATTGAATGCCTGTGACCTTCGATCCCTCAGGTGGCACTGCGTTAAAAACGAACATCATTCTGTAAAGGATATTACCACGTGAGCTCAGAAGTGTGCTGTAGTCTGACGAGTCCACATTTCAAATTGTTTTTGGAAATCATGGACATTGTGTCCTCTGGGCAAAAGAGGGAAAATGCCATCTAGATTGTTATCGGTGCAACGTTCAAAAGCCACCATCATGATGGTATGGGAGTGTGTTGTTGCCCATGGTATGGGTAACTCGCACATTTGTTAAGGCACCATTAATGCCAAAGGATACATACAGGTTTTGGAGCAACATATGCTGCCATCCAAGCAACGCCTTTTTCAGGAACGGCCCTGCTTTTTTCAGCAAGACAGTGCCAAGCCACATTCTGCACGTGTTACAACAACGTGGCGTCGTAGTAAAAGATTGTGGGCACTAGATTGACCTGCCTATAGTGCAGACCTGTCTCTCATCGAAATGTGTGGCACATTATGAAGCACAAAATATGATAACAGAGACCCCGGGCTGTTAAAGTACTGAAGTCTTTCATCCTGCAAGATGGGAAAGAATTCCACCTATAAAGCTTCAGCAATTAGTGTCCTCAGTTCCCAAATGCTGAAAGGTGATGTAACACAGTGATAAACATGCTCCTGCCCCAACTTGTTTGGAACATGTTGCAGGTATCAAATTCAAAATGAGTAAATATTTGCAAAACACAGTAACATTTAAGAGTTTGAACATTAAATAACTTGTCTTTATAATGTATTCAATTGAATATAGATTGAAAAGAATGTGCAAATCATTGTATTCTGTTTTAATTTACATTTTACACAATGTATAAGTGTCACCTTTGTTGTTATACTTCTTAACCTGTTTGTAATCCATTTTATTTATCTCATGTGCCTCTTGGCATCAGTCCTTGCTATTAGCACAGAGAAACATGTTTTGCTGTTAAAACTTGCCTTCACTCACACTTGTCTTCACTCACACCCCCTTCTCTTTTAGATCTAGATGCCTCCTGAGGCTCTTCCTGTGTACATTTTGGGTAGACTGCATAAATGTCTCAACTACTGTACTATAATTGCCCACAATAATTTCCACATGTTGCTATTGTATTCTGCTATTGTAAACTTCTCCCTGAATTGTCAATTTGAGAACTGACAATATCATGGAGCCCTACTATGATTTAGGAGAATTAGAGGGATTGCTCATTAGGTCATTAGGGGTTGCTGAATGTGTGAGGCCAACGTCACCGCTTTGTACTCAGTTCTTGGAATGTAAAGACCTGAGTAATCTAAATATGGGGCTTCACAACACAAACCACTATTCTGTTTTTCAATTCTTCCTTTTATTTCACTCCTGTCTGGGAATTCTTCTTATATGTTGAATCACTCGTCAGTAGGGTGTATTTTTTTAGCTCATTCCACCAATGCCAAAAGGAGGTTTGTCTGTCCATCTGTCCGTTCACATTTCACTGAAATTGCTACTCCTAGGGATTTGCCCCAATGCTCACCAAAAGTCACTCACAATGATCCTCAGGTAGGTCTGCATCTAAGTTATGCTCAAGGTCAAAGGTCAGGAGATCTGGGCATTTATGATTTCATGAAAAAAGTTACTCCTCCTAGACCGTGACTTTAAGCACATCCTTGATAGGTCTGTATCTAGGCTGTATCTGGCTGTATCTAGGTCAAGGTCAATGGTTAGGAGATCTGAGTACTCCCGGGGTGATTTTGTCAAACTGGAATGAGCTATTCCGTCATTGACTGTCTGATTCATGGTATGTATTAGTGCCTGCCATGCTGTATTATGAAGTAACACTTAGAAAGATGTAAAAAAAATTGTTGCTACAACAATGTGCATATCTATATCCAGCTAAATGATCTGTGCCTAGTTGGCTCATACATGTTGTATTTATAGCAGTGATATGCACTTAGCTTGTGGTATGTTCAGTGATAGACTCCATAGTGCCTTTAACTTTGTGTAACTGAGCCTCAAAGCTTAAAAAGACTTCAAAATTTAGTTCTGTGTTGATCATGTACAGTTGCAATCAAAATTATTCAGCCCCCACTGTAAAACAGGTTGATTGGAAAAATATACAAACTTGCAGCTGTTTGCAATAAACAAATCAAACAAGAACAATTTAAATAGCTCAACACAACTAATATTGCAAGTGATTTCTCCAAATTCAACACAAAATGCCACTTTTCATGACTACTGCAGTCTAAAAATTATTCAACCCCCTTCATGACAAGCATCTTTAGTACTTAGTAGAGCACCCTTTTGTTGTTATGACCTGCTGCAAACATGATGCATAGTCAGACACCAGCTTCTGGGAGCGTTCCTGAGGAATCTTAGCCCATTCCTCATAGGCAAACACCTCCAGTTCACTAATATTCTTGGCTTTGTGTCCAGCAACCGCCTTTTTCAAAGCCTGCCAGAGATTTTCAAAGGGGTTCAAGTCAGGTGACTGTGATGGCCACTCTAGTATCTTCCAGGCTGAAATCAAACCTTGGTGGAGTTTGAGGTATGCTTTGGATCATTGTCCTGTTGGAAGGTCCAATGACACCCAAGGAAGGACCTTCCTCTTGGGTGTCATCCTCTCTGTTCAGTTTTTTCACAACAGAAGGGAATTCCCAAACCTCTTTGGCTTATTTACTGTATATAGTTTTGAGCAAACTAGAGCCAACTTTTCTTTTTCTTTTGGGTCTTTATGTCTTGGAGTTCGGGCATGGAGTCCTTTATCGGTTACTGTGGAAACTGAAACCTCAATGCCTGCTGCCACCAAGTCTTGCTGTAGGTCTATTGCAGTCACTCGAGGGTTTTTGACCATCTGCCTCCTCAGGACTCTGCTGGCAGCTGTTGATAGCTTCTTCTTTCTACCACTGTTCCCTTAACTTTAAATTTGCAAACTGTGATTCCAACTGTATCTATAGGAACACTCAGTATTTTTGCTATCTTTCTGTATCATTTTCCTTGTTTGTGCAAGGCAGTGAGCTCTTCTCTGAACTCTTTGGACAATTCTCTTGACCTAGTCATTTTTCTAACGTGTAATCAAACGTTATCAGGTTCCGGTTCCTAGCCAAAGCCGAGCATCCGTCACACCCAACCAAGTTGCATCCCACCTACTGACTATCGCCAAAGCACCCCAAGACAAAGACACCAGAAGAGCAGTTACAACTGAGCTAAAAAAACACCAAAAAATGCCTGTAAAGGAAACGAACCCTGAACCCTTCGAGGCTGCTGAACTGGAGAAAGTCCTACAGGGCCTGAAATGTGGAAAGGCAGCAGGATACGATAACATCTTCCCAGAATTCATGAAGAATCTTGGCCCCCGAGCCCTAACCTGGTTGACACAATTCTACACAAGGATCACACAAACGAACTCGATCCCAAAGAAATGGCGGACAGCAAAGGTCATTGCCATCCCAAAACCTGGCAAAGACCACAAACTACCAGCAAGCTACCGCCCAATCTCCCTACTCAGCGTTCCTTACAAAATCATGGAGCGCCTAATACTGCAACGCATTTCCCCAGAAATAGAGGATATTCTAAGTGTGGATCAAGCAGGTTTCCGCAAGGACCGCAGTACAGGAGAACAAGTACTGGCCCTAACCACCTTCATTGAAAATGGCTTCGAGAGCAGACTGAAGACAGGGGCTGTGTTTCTCGATCTTACAGCCGCCTATGATACGGTCTGGCACAAAGGCCTCCTCCTGAAACTTATAAAGGCGATCCCTGCTTGGGCAACAGCAATTATAAAAACCCTGCTGACCAACCGAAGGTTCAGAGTCCACCTCAGTCAGAACACAAGTGCATGGAGAATGCAGAAAAACGGACTCCCACAAGGCTCAGTTCTAGCTCCAACTCTGTTCAACCTCTACATAAACGACCTGCCTACTACAAAATCCCGCAAATTCATCTATGCAGACGACATCTGTTTGGCATTCCAAGCACCAGACTTTGAACCACTGGAACGGGTGCTCACGGAAGATCTTGCTAAACTGGACCAGTTCTGCAAAATCTGGCGCCTAAAACCAAGCCCAGCAAAAACCGTCTCCAGTGTATTTCATCTCCACAATGCAAAAGCTGCCAGAGAACTAAACATCCACCTGAGCGGACTCAAGCTTAAGCATGCCCCAAATCCAACTTATCTTGGAGTGACCCTTGATAGGACCTTATCCTTCAAGGAACATCTAAAGGGGACGGCTGCTAAGGTGAAAGTACGAAACAACCTGCTCTGCAAGCTCGCTGGTGCAAAATGGGGGGCGGCAGTCTCCACCCTGCGCACCTCAGCACTGGCCCTTTCATACTCTGTAGCAGAATATTGTGCCCCTGTCTGGTCCAGGTCATCTTACACACACCATGTAGACACCCAGCTCAACTCAACCATGAGAACTATAACTGGAACAATCCGCTCAACACCACTCCCCTGGCTCTCTGTACTGTCAAACATAGCCCCTCCACACATCCGGCGAGCAGCATTAACTCAAAGGATGCTCCAAAAAGTTAAAGATTTTCCTCACTTACCAATCCATGCAGATATCTACACCCCACCCACTGCCCGACTTTCATCCAGACGGCCGATTTGGAAAAACCCTCCCCCAGCTGACTTTACCATCCAGACAGCTTGGCAAGAGGAATGGGAAACCAAGGAGGTCCCAAACAAACAGCTGGTGATAAACCCCAACCAACAGGTCCCGGGCACCAACCTCCCAAGGAGACAGTGGTCTACACTCAATCGCTTCAGGACTGGACATGGCCCCTGCTTGGCCAGGCTTCACAGATGGGGCAGTAGCCCTAGCCCACTGTGCGCATGTGGAGAGGAGCAAACTATGGAACACATCATAGAGGCTTGCCCGCTCCAAAGACTGGAAGGAGGATTACACACCCTCCATACAGCAAACCAGGAGGCAACTGCTTGGCTTAAGGACTTTGCATTCGCTAAATAAAATCAGGTTCCGGTTCAGGTTCAGGTTACTTTATTTGTATCCGTAGGTAGATTTGTTTTGCAGTCTGGTGACATCCATATTTACAAGCCACAATTACATTCAACATAGACACAAACACAGGCACACATGAAGCTGACTATAAACATGATAAAAACACTCAAGGCTCCATCAATCAGGGTATAAAGACAAAGAGATGAGAGAAAAACCAGAGGTAAGAGAGAGGGGTCATATTAAAAAGTTAAAAACTAGTCAAAGAGGTTAAAAACTCAAAGGTCTAAAACCCAATAAAATATTTAGAACCCAAATAACATCCTACAAAAATAAGTAAATATAAAATGGAGTTAATAAATATCGTCAATAGTCCAGGTATTTGAAGTGTTCTATCTCAAGCACACCTGCTGCAACTAATGAAGCCCTTGATTGGTTGCATCACAGGTGCTTGAGACCACACCTGATTTGCAAATATGTGCTCTTATGAGGAATTTTTCTCCTATTCAGGGGCTTGAATAAATTTGAGACTGCAGTAGTCATTGGAAGTAGGATTTATGTTGAATTTGGATAAAATCCTTGAAATATTAGTTTTATTTAAATATTTGAACTGTTCTTGCGTAATTTGTTTATTGCAAATGCCTGAAAATGTTTACATTTTGCCAATAAGCCTAAAATGTAATGGGGATTGAATGATTATGATTGCAACTATATGCCATACCTGCATGCATGGCAATTTGCTGATACTTTACTACAAAAGAATCAACTAGGCCTGCCTCTAAAAAGCAAACTTTGTGCTTACCAAGGAAATAGTATAAAGATGAATTAGACAAGTGCGTAAGCGTTCCTAATTTCAGACAGTTTTGGGCAAAGTTTGGTTGTTTTGTTTCTTGGATTTATCCTTGTTTACATCTTTTTTTTTTTTGGTCAAGCTCAACCAGATATAAATCACCGATATTGCTATCCAGCTGGACTGAGTTCATCTGAAATTAAAAGAAGATGTTCTCTAAAATGAGTCATTGTCAGCATTTCCACTCTGTGCTGGAGGCTAGGAAGAGAACATCAATTTTGTTGTGTTCTTCAACCCTTAGCTGAGCTCAGACAAGTTTGCATGCTCTCACAAGTAACTGTGTGTGACTGGGAAGACTCTGTGTCTTGCAAGTCGTTGTGTCTTTTATTGATTTGCTGAACTTTACTAAAAAAAATTTATATCAGTTTTTCACAGTTTTTATTGGTTTCTAGATAAGTTATTGTACTGAAGTAAATTTATGAAAAGTGAAAGGATTTATGGGGCCTTTTTATGATCCTCTCTCAGTTTAGTTTAGGTGCACTGATACATTAATAATCACATTCACCTTTTCAATTGACTCTACTGCACTTTGCCAAGTGCTTGAGTTGGATTATCTGGTTCCCTTGCTCTTTTCACATTTTCATCTTCTCCTTGCTGCTCCCTTAAGGAGTCGCCACAGCAGATCATCTGCCTCCATCTTACCCTGTCCCTTGATTCCTCTTCTCTCACACTGACCCCCTCCATATCCTCCTTCACTACGTCCATGAATCTTCTTCGTGATCTTGCTCTTTTCCTCTTGCATCTCAGCTCCATCTTCAGCATTTTTTGTCCAATATATCCACTATCCCTCCTCTACACCAAACCATCTCAGCCTTGTCTCTCTTACTTTGTCTCCAAACCACTCAATTTGAGCTGTTCCTGCTATTTCAAATCCTGTCCCTCCTAGTCATTCCCAATGAGAACCTTAGCATCTTCCACTCTGCTACCTCCAGCTTCACCTTCCTGTCTTTTCATCATCACCACAATCTCCAAACCATACATAATAGCAGGTCTCACAGCTGTCTTCTAAATCTTCCTTTCACTCTAGCAGCTGTCCTTCTGTCACAAATCACCCACTACACTTATCTCCACCCACTCCACTCTGCCTGCGTTCTCTTCTTCACCTCGCTTGTGCATTTTCCATTGCTTTGGATGGTTGACCCCAGGTATTGAAACTCATCTACCTTCACTTCCTCTACTCCTTGCATCTTTACTGTCACACCTGCCTTCCTCTCATTCACATACATGTATTCTGTCTTGCTTCTATGGACTTTCATTCCTCTTCTCTCCAGTGCATACCTCCACCTCTCCAGATTCTCTTCCACCTGCTCCCTACGGATTACTATGGATCATAGTGTTGTTTGCAAACATTATGGTCTACAGCAGGGGTGGGCAGTGAGGGCCATTCCACTGCAGGTTTTTTGTTCCACCCAGTCTCTTCAGCAGGTGTGTGCTCTGACCAGCTTCAAGGATTGCTAATCATTGAAAACACCTGCTGAAGAGACTGGGTGGAACAGAAAACCTGCAGTAGAATGGCCCTCCATGGCACATGATTGCCCACCCCTGGTCTACAGAGACTCCTGGCTCAGAGCTGATCCTTGATGTATTCCCGGCCCCATCTTGAATCCAGCTGCCACTCCTACAGCACACCTCACCACAGTCTCGCTGTCCTCATATATGTCCTGCACCACTTTCACACACTTCTCTTCCACTCCAGACTTCTTCATACAGTACCACACTTCCTTTCTTGGCACTCTGTCATATGATTTCTCAGGATCCACAAAGACAGTGCAACTCCTTCTGACCTTCTCTGTGCTTCTCTTGTATTTTAACGTCTCTGATAAGTATCCATATCTGTTGTTTTTATTTTAATGTCAGCATGAAAATAATTTATATTTAATCCCAGCTGCACATTCATCTGTGTTGTGTCAAAGCACTGTGATCCCAGTCTTTGACATTTCTTTTCTTTCTGTTGCAGTGGTTGGGTTGGGCTGTCCTTTTGTCATATCTTCTTATTTCAAAAAGCACTTTCTCATGTAGTGGGAAAATGACTTGGGGATGTGAAAAAACAGGCACTTTTATATGAATGCTTGAATCAGTGATGTGATTTTTTTTCTATTTTTTTCCATTTGTAAATAACAAATTATCCTTACTCTTGTTCCTCATAGGAGAATGTGGGGAAACTGCAGTGACTAATTGCTCAGAGTGATGCAACTATAACAGAAACTCAAACAGTTACAGTAAGTGCAATTTTTCTTTCTTGTATTCATGCCTGTTATGTGTTCTGTATTTGGGTGGCTACAGTATCTCACAAAAGTGAGTACACCCCTCCCATTTTTGTAAATATTTTATTATATCTTTTCATGGGACAACAATGAAGATATGACACTTTGATACAATATAAAGTAGTCAGTGTACAGCTTGAATAACAGTGTGAATTTGCTGTCCCCTCAAAATAACTCAACACAGTGTCATGTTACTTGTCAGTGTTACAAGGCCTCAGGTGTGAATGGGGAGCAGGTGTGTTAAATTTGGTGTTATTGCTCTCACACTCTCTCATACTGGTCACTGGAAGTTCAACATGGCACCTCATGGCAAAGAACTCTCTTAGGATCTGAAAAAAAAGAATTGTTGCTCTACATAAAGATGGCCTAGGCTATAAGAAGATTGCCAACACCCTGAAACTGAGCTGCAGCACGGTGGCCAAGACCATACAGCGGTTTAACAGGACAGGTTCCACTCAGAACAGGCCTCGCCATGGTTGACCAAAGAAGTTGAATGCACGTGCTCAGTGCCATATCCAGAGGTTGTCTTTTGAAAATAGATGTATGAGTGCTGCCAGCATTGCTGTAGAGGTTGAAGGGGTGGGGGAGTCAGCCTGTCAGTGCTCAGACCATATGCCGCACACTGCATCAAATTGGTCTGCATGGCTGTTGTCCCAGAAGGAAGCCCCTTTTAAAGATGATGCACAAGAAAGCCTGCAAACAGTTTGCTTAAGACAAGCAGACTAAGGACATGGATTACTGGAACCATGTTCTGTGGTCTGATGAGACCAAGATAAACTTATTTGATTCAGATGGTGTCAAGCGTGTGTGGTGGCAAACAGGTGAGGAGTACAAAGACTAGTGTGTCTTGCCTACAATCAAGCATGGTGGTGGGAGTGTCATGGTTTGGGGCTGCATGAGTGCTGCCGGCACTGGGGAGCTACAGTTCATTGAGGGAACCATGAATGCCAACATGTACTGTGACATACTGAAGCAGAGCATGATCCCCTCCCTTTGGAAACTGGGCCACAGGGCAGTATTCCAACATGATAAGGACCCCAACACACCTCCAAGACGACCACTGCCTTGGTAAAGAAACTGAGGGTAAAGGTGATGGACTGGCCAAGCATGTCTCCAGACCTAAACCCTATTGAGCATCTGTGGGGCATCCTCAAATGGAAGGTGGAGGAGCGCAAGGTCTCTAACACCATGATGTCATCATGGAGGAGTGGAAGAGGATTCTAGTGGCAACCTGTGAAGCTCCAGTGAACTCCATGCCCAAGAGAGTTAAGGCAGTGCTGGAAAATAATGGTGGCCACACAAAATATTGACACATTGGACACAATCTGGACATTTTCACTAGGGGGTCACTTTTGTTGCCAGCGGTTTAGACATTAATGGCTGTGTGTTGAGTCATTTTGAAGGGACAGCAAATTTACACTGTTATACAAACTGTACACTGACTACTTCACATTGTATCAAAGTGTCTTGTCTTCAGTGTTGTCCCATGAAAAGATATAATAAAATATTTACAAAAATGTGAGGGGTGTACTCACTTTTGTGAGATACTGTATATGTTCAACCTATTGCTGTTTTTATTGGGTAGAGTAAAGCATCATGTCTATTTAGCTGTTGGAACTTTTATCATTTAGTGTTTCGTCTAATTGAAAATTTAACTAGGTACAGTATGCAAATGCTGAGTAACACCACATGGGCCTTCTTTCTATTGTTTTGAACTGCATGACTGTTGTGCACAGATGTCAGCAGCAAGCAACCATGGCATTTTATTATGTGTAATACAACAGACAAAATATCAAAATCTTAAATTCCATAAAACAGATTTAAAAAGTGAACAAGCTACCCAGGTAAAGAGCCCATTGTTCTTACTAACACCATGTGATAATACACTTGAGATTTTATGTACTTTTTCATAAGCTTCAGTCAGGTCATTTGGCTTGAAATCAAGCACTGAGATGATTTGCATTTCAAAAATAACAAAATGCAAGCTGTACACATGAGAGAAAATTGTAACAAAATTTAATACATAATTATTTTAAGGACACAGACTTCCAACATCTGTCCAGTAGTTTTTGTGTAATCCTACTAACAAACAGACCAACAGACAGGACCACGACAGGTATGCAGTCTCTTGGGCTGTCGTCGAGACCTGACAGAGACCAGAGTCTCCCAAGACTAAGACCAAGACTAAGTTGAGATCAAGACCACTGTGTATGTTGGTCTTGGTCTTGTTCTCCGCTTTGGTCTTGGTCTTGTTCCTAGTTTTGGGAAACTCTGGTCTTGACAAGGTCTTGATGAGGTCTCGAGTAAAACACTTGCCACTACTAATATTTATTTGTAATATTTTCATTCTTACACCATTATCACAAGAAGATTAGTGTACAGGTGCATCTCAATAAATTAGAATGTCATCAAAAAGTTGATTTATTTCAGTAATTCAATTAAAAAAATTAAAGTAATATACAGTATTATATAGATTCATTACACACAGAGTGATATATTTCAAATGTTTATTTCTTTTAATTTTGATGATTATGGTTTACAGCTCATGAAAACCCCCAAATTCAGTTTCTCAGAAAATTAGAATATTATATAAAGTAAATTTTTAAAAAATTGATTTTTAATAGACATGTTGGCCAACTGAAGTGTATGTCCATGTACCCACTCAATACTTGGTTGGGGCTCCTTTTGCATGAATTACCACATTAATGCAGTGTGGCGTGGAGGTGATCAGCCTGTGGTACTGCTGAGGTGTTATGAAGGCCCAGGTTGCTTTGATAGCGGCCTTCAGCTCGTCTGCATTGTTGGGTCTGGTGTCTCTCATCTTCCTCTTGAGAATACTCCATAGATTCTCTAGGGGGTTTAGGAATTTGCTGGTCAATCAAGCACAGTGATACTATGGTCATTAAACCAGGTTTGGTATTTTTAGCAGCGTGGGCAGGTGTCAAGTCCTGCTGGAAAATGAAATCAGCATCTCCATAAAGCTTGTCAGCAGAGGGAAGCATGAAGTGCTCTAAAATTCCCAAAATTAAAAGAAATTAACTCTTGAAATATCTCACTCTGAGTGTAATGACTCTATACAAGTTTTATTTTTACCTCCGCCAAGAGGAGGAGGTAATGTTTTTGTCTGTCTGTCTGTTAGCAACATAACTCAAAAAGTTATGAACGGATTTTGATGAAATTTTAAGGACAGGTGAATAATAGCATGGGGAATTGATGATTAGATTTCGGTGATGATGTGAGAGTGCATACCTTCACCAAGGGCTTTGTTTGTAATTGTACAGCAAGATTACACAAAAACTACTGGATGGATATGGATGAAATTTTCACCAGAAGTGGTTCTTGGGCTAGAGAGGAGCCCAATATATTTTGGTGATGATCCAAGAATGCATACCTCTGCTAAGGCTCTTATCTTCTCACAGAGTGTTAGCAACAATACTCCTAAACTAATGGACAGACATTGATGCAGTCTTCACCAGAAGTGGCTCTCAGCCTACACACAAACCCATTACATTTTGGAGGTGATCCATGAGGGACGGAAGGAGCCTTGACGGAGGTATGCGGTCTCTGAGTGCTTTTCTAGCTTTAATTAAATTACTGAAATAAATCAACTTTTTGTTGACATTCTAATTTATTGCGATGCACCTGTACATCATGAGGCAAACATGTATCAGGTTGCATTAGGGGGAAATTATGTAAAAGCAGTTTATAAATATTCCATCTTAATGCTGATTTTAACATTATGTGCTTGTAAAATTGGTCATAAAAAATATAACTGTTAATATATCAGCGTTAATGCATAATACTCCTTTAAACTAAGGTTCAGGTGGCTCAGTGTTTTAGCTGTGCTCTAGAAACACTGCCTTAGACCACCATGTTCACGGGCAAATTGGTGTTGCTTAGAATGAGGCACAGAGACTTTTATTGAGCTTGTGTTGGGATTTTATCAACAAGAGGATTTGTGCAGTGTCGGCACAGCCCCACAGTTCTCCTGGGTGCTCTTAACAGCAGAAACTAGCAGAAAGCAGAGCAGACATATCTGCACTACTCAGCATAAGTGACCTGTAGATCCAAACACAGCCACTGGGAGGCAGGAGACTAGTAGTGATGATAGGCTGTAATATTAAAATGAGACAAAACCTCATTTTATAGGTATGTAGAGCCACCTATCCCCCAGTTTTTTCAAAATGAAGCTGTATTACACGATTCCATTTGACAAGCATTTGGAAAGGAGTTCTGATATTTTGTTTTGAATACCTGGGTCTCTTTCTGCACCTTTTTTTTTCTGAATCTGGTTTTGGGATTAGAACAATCAGTCAGCCTAAGCAGTCTGAATCTCTAAATTGTTACCACGTAGGATGTATCTTTTCTTGTGAAAAATGACCTTCAGATTGCAGATAATACATGACTGAAGAAATTGGGGGAAATCCAAAGACTGCAACCACCTGGTGAGAGAATGGGTTCAGCTTCAACTTCACTTGCTCATTGTACAGAAAAAAAAAATATTAACAGCATTCTCCATCTTAAAGCCTTTTGAGAAAAAAATGCCACCACTCTCTACTAATACTTAATAAAAGATTAAGTGTTTAAAGTCATGCCCTTAAGGTTGATTATTAGGTTATTTTTCCTTGTTGCAAAGTAGGAAATTTCCTCATCTCTGTAATTCACGCAGAATAAGGTTAAGGAAATGCACTTCTTTTCATTTAGGTAATTTATTGTTCCTAATAATCAAAGGGGTATTATGGATTTCAGTATACAACTGGAAAAAAATTAAGAAACCCCTGCAAAATCTTTCCTAAATTATCATCTCTACATGTATGGCAGCCATTCAGTTTGAGTATCTGTTGAATTCCAACACAAGGACACCTCAGACTACTTAAAGAGGAAGTGATTAAGTGATCATCTAAGCATGGTAAGTAAGTATTGTAGTGCTTAAGAATGAATATGAACTTGTTTTCTTTGCATTATTTGATCTAAAAACACATCTATTGATTCAAAAGGAGCTCTAGCCTCAGACGCCACACACACGCAACACGGTCGGTATAATCTCTTACCCTCAGGCCAGAGATAAAGAGCACTCACCTTTAGCACTAATAGAGCCGTGGCAAACTTTGTGCCCACATCCATTAGACCTTTGAATAAATGAGTCATGAATTTTTAAAAACTTTTTAATTTAATCTTAACTTCTAGGTTAGAGTTTACTTTTATGTTATATGTGTGAGTGCTGTTGAGTGAAACGGGTGTCTCACATTGTTTGATGCTCATGCACAAATGAAATTCCTAATGGATAGATAAAGTTATTTGAATTTCAATTTGAATCTACAAGCAACATCTTTTTTGTTGTTGTTGTTTTGGACAGTTGTCATTTCCTGTAAATAAATGCTCTAAATGATGATATTCTGACTTGGAATTTGGGTGAGTTGTTTTCATTAGATTAGAGAATAAAACAAAATTGTTCATTTTACTCAAACTCATACGTTTAAATAGTAAACCAGATAAAGTGATAATCTTGCAGTGGTCTCTTTGTTCTCTTAATTTTTTTCCAGAGCTGTAGATTTAGTTAAATGTGCAAAATTATATATTGTCCTGTATGAAAAATGTTCACTTTAAAAACAGTCACTTCTTCTGTAGGAACACAAAAGCTGCAGGTTTGCACAAAGGTTCAAGCTGGGTTCACACTATAATGTTTGGACTGACTTTTACTGACGTTTTGAAAAATCAGAGAAATCAGTCCAAACGGTGAAATTACATTTGTGAACACACACCAACTTTAACAAACTTTTACAAACTTTTGTTAGCATTGCCAGTGTTGCAGCATTCAGCATTGTCAAACTTCTGCCAACTTAGGCTTGCGAGAGTGAATGGTTGTCTGTCTCTCTGTGTTGGCCCTGCGATGGACTGGCAATCTGTCCAGGGTGTACCCTGCCTCTCACCCAAAGATGCTGGGATAGGCTCCAGCCCCCCCACGACCCGAAAAGGATTAAGCGGAAGAAGATGGATGGATGGATGGCTAGCATATGTGTAGCAGTTGCCAACTTAGGTTAACTTAAGCAAAGGAATACTCAGTGCAGGTCAGCTGACAGCGTCAGGCGACACTTATATAAAGATCAGCATTTGTGGAGACTTCCCGCCATCCTGGACCTGCTTTTTTGGATTCACACTACAACGTTTGGACCAACTTTTACTAACATTTTCGCAAATGTCTGGCTCTGCTGGCAAAAGTTGATCAAAGTTGGTGTTTGTTGGCAAATGCTGGTGAAGGCTGCATTCGTTGAGAATTTTCAGCATGCTGACATTTGGAAATAAATGTTGGTGAAAGTTGTCCTCAATTTGTAATAGTTCCTGAGCGCTGGGCTAAGTTATGCAGAGTTCGCCTAAGTCAGCCTAAGTTAAGCTCCATTGGCAAATGTTGACTGAAAAGCTGGTGAAAACAGATGTTTTTAGATCAAAACTCAGTTCAGACATGCAGGAACAAAAGGGAAATAGAGAGAAGGGGGAGTTAAAAAAAAGAAAATATATATATGTAAGAGGACAATGTAGAGTATTTGTTTGGTGATAACATGGTGTGTGTATGACATGTTTTTAATTTTTTTTTTAGTGTGGTATATATATATTATGGGCATTTGTGTGTTTGTGGGTTTGTTCACAGGTGATGGGTGTGGTTTGGTGGATGGTTTTGTGTCTTTCCAGTCTTATTTTTCTACCACTAGGCTGTGTTGTTGCACAAACGTGTCTTTTGCCAGTATGGATTATTGGTTGCCTTGGAAACAACAGCCATTTTTTTTTTCTGTCTGAAAAAAACATTTTCTTGGTCTGTGGAATAAAGGTTTTTCAAGAAATTTTCAGTAAGAGTCTGTCTGCTCTCTGCCTGCTCCATACATATATATATATATATACAGTATATATATGTATATATATACTGTATATATATATATATATACAGTATATATATATATATATATATATATATATATATATATATATATATATAAAATCTCCCAAAAATGTGACAGCCCAGAAGAAGAAAAAAATCTCCTCATTGAGAAATTTACTGTTCTTTATTTCCTGCTCCATGTGTAATCATTCTCCAGGATTTATTGGTTCACTTCCATTGTGGGAATCAAACAGTGCTGATGTGGTGTCAAAAAGTAAATGACATTTAACGGGATTTTATGTTATTTTAATGGAGAGAGGTGTAAAGTCAAAATATAATCACCCGCCATTTTATTTATATGATGATTCATTAACAGTTCTTTTAATTCACATTCGCATTTTAATTTCAGACTTAGTGTTGGAGTCTACAGCATTATTTTGTAATTTTTTTTAGATGAATGAATGAATGAATGAATGAATGAATGAATGAATGAACAGGGGAAAAGGGTATGCAGAAGTAACTACATAGGAATATAAAATGAAAATAAATACTGAAACTTATGCCCGAGGGAGATGTGTTCACTCCAGAAGCAGGTCCAGAACAGCAGGAAGCCTCCCCAAATGCTGATCTTTATACGAGCGTCACCTGACACTGATGTCATCTGATCTGCGCTGAGTATTTCTCTGATTTTTCAAAACGTCTGTAAAAGTCGGTCCAAACGCTATAGAGTGAACCCAGCTTTAACTTATGCTGACTTAGGTAAACTGTGCATAACTTAGCTCAGCGCTCAGGAACTTTTCTAAAATGAGCACAGCGTTCACCACCGTGTATTACTAAACGTTGGTAAATTTTCAGCAGGCTGAAAATTTTCAAAGAACACAGCTTTTGCCAGTGTTTGCCAACAAACACCAGCAATCATTAACTTTTGCCAGCAGAGCCAGACGTTTGCCAGAATGTCAGTAAAAGTCGGTCCAAACGTTGTGGTGTGAGTCCACCTTTAGATGTGGTTATTTATGGTTTAAAACACACTCTGTGACACGATTTTTTTAAAAAAATGCATCCTTATTACTTGGATTTACTGCCACATTCTAGCCCAGATTGTTTTCTCCTTTGCTCAGTCATCTCTACTCTTTCTTGTTGTGACAGGTTAGAGTTTTAACTTTGACTGCCTTTCAGTGCTTTTATACTTTAACCATCTTGGTAGCTTTAATATGGTCTTAGCTGTCAGGTTTTCAACTGTGTAGCAGCTGTGTACCAAAGATGAGCTAGGTTATGCTACCGGGCAGGAAATTCTCCCTCTTAAAGTCACCTCTGCATTGCTGCAAATATCACACCTTCATTCAGCCCGGGATATTTAGTGTTTTTGCATTGCCCCCCATATGTTGAGGTTTTGTCAGAGCCGCGCGTGGTGATAACCATGTTAACGGCGGCAGCGCCAGACAGGAGGCTGAGCTCCGAGCCCTGCCATGTGGCCTCTGAAAGGGCCACTGTATCTTAGAAGTGAGTCTCACTTTCTTTTTTTCACTGCATCATAATCATTACTCCGGTGTGCACAGTGATTTATGAGGTGTGTAATAAATGCTAGAAGTGCTTCCTGTCTAGGTGCTGACATCCACCCACTGATTGCCTCTGTTTGTCTGTGTGTATGTGCATTTGTGTGTGTATGGAGGGGTTTGATAGTGTAGCAGGAGGACTGCTATGAAGGTTGGTTAAAGCTAATATGAGTCTGTCTTTTTCAGTCTGTCTAAGTGCGGCCGATTGTTTTCCTGTCTGCATGTGTGAGAGCCGAGGGCCGCCAGGTCTAGAGTTCCACTCTCCGTAAGAGGATACAGTAATGTTTCACTGCAGGGTGCTGATGGATTGTGCTTTAAACACAGCAATGTGACCTCTGAATCCAAATAGAGGAAGCCGTTGCATCACTGAAATTCCCATCAAATGCTTAACCTTTATTTTTAAAGCTGCTTATGAACGTAATATTAGATGTTAAGTCTTAAAAACAAAATACACCCAAAGTGTTGCCAAGAGAAACGACTCAGTATTCCCCCAGATTTGTTTTGCATTAGCATCTTTTGTGTGGAGATTAGCTTTCCCAGGTGCAGCCGAACATGTTGTCTGAACAGGTTTGAGTTGTACCCTCGCCGTGACGAACCTCTGCCAGCATCAGCTTTCATTCTCTGACACGCTTCTTTGGAAATATTAGTTTTAGACTAATGCATATCTCTACCTGTGTGTTTATAGATATAGTTTCAGGCATAAATAGTGTATGCGGCGGTAGGAGTCATCCCTCGATAAGGTTGTGTATGTGTGTGTGTATGTTTGTAAACATTTGTATTGGTTACTGTGATAAATGCATTCCAGAGGTCAGTTTTTGCAAGATGTGATGAATATATCGTTCGTCTGTCTCGGTCAGGCCAGACAACGAAGTGCCTGCGTCTGTGTGCGCTCACCAGAACGGAAATGGCAGGTGTTAGGAAGATTAAAAAAAAATAAAAAATGTTCCCTTAGTTATATTTGCCTTCTGCCTGTTGTCCGTGTACATTTGCTGAATGGACCACCCAAAACCTTGGAGGTCATAACAATAACAGGTTCACTTCCTGCCTGTGATGTGGCAGGGGCTGCACACGGGATGGACACTCCTTTGTTTAGCCGACTTGTCACAACTGTGAAGGATGTCGTTCCTTCTCTCGCTCCTTTCGTGGAATCCTTATTATTCAGCCACAGCCTTGTTCGGTGCAAGGAATTCTTGAAAAGCACAAACATTACTGAGGGGACCAATCATCACCCGTCAGTTGTTGAAAGTTTAATGCAGCAATTAGCGTCTCTGACCCCGAAGCCTCTTTTGCAAAGGGGGCGGGGGGAGAATCCTGCTGCTTAACACACTTTTTTCCACTTATTTTGCATCTTTACTTTAGGGTAAACAGATTCCTCTGGCTAGGAAACACATTCATTTTTGTGATTCTTTTTTTTTGACATTATTTCTCCTCCTGGTGAGCGAAAATACACTGTGGTAATTAAAATGATAATATGTGTGTGTGTGTGTAGTGGTGGTGGTATAATTTTTTCCAGGCATTACTGTGAGCCATGTTAAATTGAGGTTTGTATGAGGTTTCGGCTGGAAGCACTGAGGAGAGGTCTAGTACAGTGTGTCTCTGTCAGTCCTTGGCCAGTTTGGGGGGAGAGGGGGAGGGGGATAATATTTGTTTTTTTGGAGAGAAGAACCATTTGCTCACAGTCAGAGCTATTTTATTTGCCCAGATAAGTGAGTGAAAGTTTAGACCTGCTCCCCTTAGTTCACAGCTTGTTTGTTGCTGTGCAGAGCAGACTCCATGCATTGTTTGTATTCACCTTCCTCTGAGGCAGAAGACAACATCCTGAAACGTGCCATACGCATATGGAAGCCACTTAAACAATATAGTAGCTACAGCTTGGGGATTTATTTTACCGCACTCTTTAGCCTCTAAAATCAAGTCCGCGTTAATGCGTTTAGTCAAAGGGGAATTTCTGAGCTCTTTATGGTATGAAACCTTGTTTGCAGATTGCTTCTCTCACTACACCCCAACATTTAAAAGCTGTTTATATGTGAGCAGTTGATTTATGTTGTTAAATGACAGTGGAGAACTCATCTGTGGTTAACAAGGGTGCAGTATACTTCTCAGATGCCCATGGCTGCCAGTCCCCCCTCCCCTCCCCCCGTCTGTCTAGACGAGGTAAACACTGGGCTTTATAGACCTGCCGACTGGTAATCACTGATGATTGGGTTTGTGGGATATGCGAGGCTGGGTCAGTTAAAATGATTGACAGTTTAGTGGCATTCTTTGTTTGTGTGTGTGTGTGTGTGTGTGTGTGCACGCATGTGCGTGTGCATGTGTGGCTTCGTCACTCTATGGCTGACATGGGAAACCTTTAAGGGGAATAGGAGGACTCAACCTGCGCAACCTGTTATGAAATGATCAACACCAATGCTGCCTGAAAATGTCAAGTGGATGGCATTTATTCCTGCCGTGCCTTTCACAGCCAACAATGGCATCCATAGTGCTGCTGCTGAGTCACACTGATAACAAAAGCCCAGAGATCTTCCCAAGAAAAGGAGTGTTGGCTTTGATTTACTCCCGATTTGATCCCACAATCATCTGTCTCCATTGCTCTTCTGTTGTGACTGCTGGATGCTTTTGCTGTGAATCAGGGAGGGAATTGATAGCAATAATTCTTACTGATGTGTTGCCTTTTTCTTTTTTTGAGTTGACATCTGGACTATATCTTTGGGTTGTCCTGGAAAACTTTCACAGTGTAAAATCATGTAATAAAGATATCAGTATTTTATCTTTTTTTTTTTTTTTTCAAATTATATGCAAAGAATTTTGGGCAGTGTGGTGGCGGAGTGGTTAGCACTGCGGCGGCACAGCAACTCACCCTTGGCCAGGGGATCCTGGGTTTGATCCCAGCCTCCGACCAACAGTGATCTGTGTGGAGTTTGCATGTTCTCCCCGTGTCTGCGTGGGTTTACTCTGGGATTTCTCTGGTTTCCTCCCACATGCCAAAAAACATGCAAGTTAGGTTAATTGGCATCAAACTGGGGATTCTAAATTGTCCTTAGGTATGACTGTGAGAGTGAATGGTTGTCTGTCTCTCTGTGTTGGCCCTGTGATGGACTGGCGATCTGTCCAGGGTGTACCCTGCCTCTCGCCCAAAGATGCTGGGATAGGCTCCAGCCCCCCGCCACCTGAAAAGGATTAAGCGGAAGAAGATGGATGGATGGATGGATGGAATAACAAATTTACTTATTTACTGAACAAAATTAATAAAGATGCCAGTTTAATTTCTGTTTAAAACATGGATGTCAAACTCAGTGCATTTTGGGCCAAGACCCTGCACATTTTACTTCCACCCAGTCTCTTCAGCAGCTGTTTTTTTGCTAATCAGGAGTGGAATCAATGGGAAGAAATTCAGTTAAATCACCTGTGGAAAACACCAGGTGGAGGTAAAACCTGGAGGGTCTTGGCCCAGAATGGAATGAGTTTAACATCCCTGGTTTAAAATGCCAATAATTTCATTCAGGTACAAGTGATTAGAACATGTTTTTAACCTTTATTTATACAGGGAAGGTCCACTGAGAAGCAGCCTCTCTTTTTCAAGGACACCCTGTTCACATTCACACAGATACACAGTCTCACCAGGAAGCTGCCCAGTACAACCACAGACTGACCAGTGGCCACTGAGCAGCTCTACTGGAGCAGTTGGGGTTAAGGACCTTGCTCAAGAGCACCACAGTGGTGTTTAGGAGGGTGGGGAAAACACTGCTATGCTATCTGTCCCACTCAGATCTGATCCTGCTAGTCCAGGGATTTAACCAGCACCCTTCCAGTCACCGGTACACTTCCCTAACCACTGGGCCACCACTACCCAGTGTTACAGAGCATTTTAGATTAGTCTGCCTTATTTAAGCCTCAACATTGGGCTTTCTTTGCTTTTTATTGTGGTATCACCATGGTGAGATTAGCCATTCCACTGTCTAGAAAATAATCTACATGTGGAGAATATCTGAGCAATTTCAGTCCAAGAGTGGACAGCAAAATGGTCAGAGCAGATTCTAACAATCCTAAAATGCTGGAAATTCCACGTCTTACCACAGGTGATGTCAGAGTTCATACATTTTCTATCAGAATGGGACGACACAAGTTTGAGTTTCATGAGGGGGATACAAAGAGGAAACTGTTGGTGTCAAAAAAACCAACCCAAAACAACAACAGCAAGGCAACACTGAAGTTTTACAGAGCACCTACATGAAGAGCAAGACTTTCAGAACAATTACTATGGATAGATAAAAGGTTTACTGCTTTCCCACTTGTTGACAGTTCCCACAAGTCTTACTGAAATGTTTGTGACATGTTTTGGTCAAATTGCCTTTAACTGTTTAATTATTGCAGCATCACTGTGAATCATTTTTGCAGCTTTCCTGAGAATGGCTTGTACACTGCATATCTTTTTAAATGCCTAAGAGCTGCAGTTACCTCCACCCTCCCTCATGCATCACTATTGCTACTGTATTATATATCTGGCTTGCTCCTAGCTTGGATAGCAAACCTGAGCCAACTAACATAAAATTTGACTTGAAGAATGAAAGAAATAAAGCAGGACAGGGTGCAGTGTGTGGTTTATGTGGTTGAGAGGATATGACCTGTCCCTAGAGCAGGGGTTCCCAAACTTTTCAGCCTGCGACCCCCAAAATAACGGTGACAGAGACTGGTGACCCCCACTATCCCCGGAGGTGACTGATACATAAGGAAACGTGAGCACAGTTTGATATATCTGCAGATTCATCTAACTGCAAAGCATATTTCCCTTTCTTCACTCTGTCTATCAGCTGACACTTTATGTCCAGAGCCATGTTGGTGATGCGCTGGGACATGGTCTTGTCAGACAGCGGCACTACTTCCAGTTACCGCACCTGTTTGTCCCCATGCATTGTCCAACTCATAGCGAAAGTAGCAGGTTTTATTAGGGTTTCTCTGATTGTCTGTGGCGTTTTTGCCTGTGCAATTAAATATGCCACCTTTGAGCTTTGGTAGTGGTTGTTGTTTGATTAGTTATGACTTTCTTTTGGCCTTGCAATTCTCTCTCCTTTTATGGAAAAAATCCGCTGTTTTAGCAGCAAGAGATGGGTGCTTAGTTATCAAGTTTTTGAGCATTTTTACGAGCTTTAAACTCTCATGTGCAAGTACCTTGGTGCACACTACACATTGGGGATGTTGTACTTTACTGACAACGATGCATGAATCCATACTGAAAATATTCCGATACTTGGGAGACTTGGCGGCTGGTCCGACTGCTTATGGAGCCCTGTCCGGTGCTGTCCTCCTCCTCCTCCTCCTCCTCCTCCTCCTCCTCCTCCTCCTCCTCCTCCTCCCACTGTGCAAGAAATCGATGGCCTTTCTGACGGCATGTCTCCACTCTCCTCTGTGGCCTCTCTGCATTGTCTTTGGTCGGTATTAAGAAACGTTTCAGTTTTAAAAATACTATCCTAGGCTTAAAGCATAGTGTGTTGATTTGAGCTGTTCAGACAAAATCTTACTGGTGCACACTGACCTGTGTGTGACCTGTGACGTTTACTGTGGTGCAGTTCAAGTAACATGTCACCTGTGTAATCACCTCAGGAGGATTCTGAAAATCATCTCATGACCCCCCTTCAATGTCTCGGAACCCCCCCGGGGGGGTCGAGACCCCCACGTTGGGAACCTCTGCCCTAGAGTACAATAAGTACAGAAACATTCACAAATGAGTGAATGATGGCCCAAGTCAGCTAACAGACACCAATTAGCTGCTAGCATCAGTTAGCCACTAAAAATAAGGTCCAGGAGTGAAGCATATGGTAGAATGTCAGAAGATGAATAAGGATTCCAGTGGGGAGTAAATAGAATTTATAGAAAACAGTGAACAAACCAGTTGGATTGCAGTGTTTCCCCTAGGTTTACAGCCCGGGAAAGAGGGGGAGGCAGCGTGGAGGTTGACAATGACAAACTCTTAAAGGAATCATGGCATTCTGGTGGTGTATAAAAAATAAATATTGAAAAATTACACAATACCTAATTTTTGAAAACGAATACGACATCCAATATTAGCAACTGTTTTGGAACCCTTGTTTATTTGATTGTCAGATCACTTATTTGTGTGATCTTTTATGACTTATATTCATCATAGTGCATCTTGCTTGAATGGGTCCTAGCATTTTTAGCATTTTTCCTTCTGAGGACCAGGCCAAATGTCCTCACAAGGAAAAATGTTCTTGCAATAAAGGTGGTTTGTCAAGGGGTGGTCTACACAAGAATAAAAAGACAGGAACACACACACACACACACACACACGCATACTGGTTTTCAAGTTTGATAGGGACTGATTTTCTGATCATCACTTGTGGGGACTACCCTTTCTATCCAGATAGAGATTACTTGCATTTAGATAGAGAGAAGATTAATTTAACACTCTAGGAGGGGGGGCAGGGGGCACTGGGGGGGTGCCCCCCAGTATAATGGTAGGAGAAGCACTGAATTGATTGCTAAGCTTCTGTAGGCAGCCTATCTGCCAGGATCTCCCTGCTGAGGTGAGCTTCGACCACCTAAAGCGCAAGTTATGCACCCACGTTGACCCGATGCAGCTGTGATGGCATTGACGCAGTGTCAGCGTGCGTTCCTATTGTGTCGCCCGACATGCATCTCTCCAGAGAAGAAAAGGTGCACGTCGGTGATGCAGGCCGTAAGAGCTGTGATTGCCTGCTTTGTCTCCTCCTTCACGTTTCCTGGTTCTTGCCGCTGCTTTGTTCTGCCTGTTCATAGAGGCACAACTTCCAAGGTGATTCGATTAAGCAGCAGTCCAAATTCAAAAGAATATTGAGGAAGAAAGCAAATACAGAGCATTTTGTGGCTCGTCATAACCCCACACAGACTGCCAAAACGGCACCAGCAGTGGTTGCACGCACCGTTTTGTCTGACTTCTCTTTTTAACTGTGCAATGATCGTATTAAAAGTTGCTTTTTCTTCACATTTAGCTCCAACTCCCTCACAATCTGCTTTTGTCCATCGCTATTTCATAAACAAAAACACATGACAAACACAAATTACTGCACACATCGGCTGAAACCTGTTTTGGTAACAGACCAAGGCATTTCACCCAACACACAAGAAAAAGCTGCCGATCTCTGCGTCTCCGACGGACATCCGTAATGGCATCGACGTGATGCGGGTGCATACATCCAATTTAAGGCAAGCTAATGCTACTGGCTTAGTGTAGCATCACGGCAAAAATATAAGAAAATGTGCCAGAATGATGCAAGATATACTACACAACATAATAAAAATAATTTTTTTGTAAGTTGTCTGTGTTTTTTCAACTGATTTAAGATGATTTAGCACAGCTGAATCTGAAAATGACATCCATTTCTCTCGATCAGGTCAGGTTTTTATGCTAAGTTGTAAGCAGTTGTACAGCAGTTGTACAGTTGTACTGTAAATTGAATAGTAGACATTGATAAAGGTAAGTACATGTAAATTGAATGTTTCATCATCATTGTTCAAAATTCAGAGAATTTCAAGAAACGAAGAATTTTGCATCATATAAAGCGGAAATACCTGTACATGTAAACAAAAATGTAAAAAAACATGTAGCCATAGTTCAAAAAGTTGACCTGATTGAGCAAAACCAATGTGATTTTTGGATTCAGCACATCAAAATTGTCCTAAATCAGCTAAAAAAAAAGACTTAGACAATAAATTTGGTGTTGACCAGTGTTATCAACTGTGGATGAGAGAACCAAGTGGAAACAGGGATGTCTATTAGGGTGACTAAAATCTGATAAAAATAACAATATAAACCGTGCTTGGTAAGCCAACTCAGTAGCAGTACTGTTAGCCTTGGTTGGGCTCTGTGCTCATCTATGTTTGCAGACAGACAACTAAAAGAGCAGCAGCATGTATCAAAGTTTGGCTTGTGGGTGACCCCCACAGCCTACGAACAAGCAGAGCGCTCAGCTGGAGCAATTAGCATAACAGTGAGATGTATGTACTGATATCAATAGGCAGCCTCTCCTTTCGGCCAGTAATCCTGCTATTGATATGCGTGACTCGCATGTAAATGTCCATGCCTCCCTGCAGTTTACTGTGATGTTAATGTGCCATGCATGCATTGTCTAGCTGGGTATATAAGCCAACCATATCGCTTGCTCTCTCTCTCTTACTACTGCTGTTTTGATCACACGCATTGCCTGTTTGCTGAGGGCTCACTCCAGTGCGTTTTCACAGCGCTGGAGTGAGTCCTGTGATGGTGGATGAATAAAACACCCTTTTAAACTTCAGTTTGCCGTGCCTGCACTTATTCCGTGCCCTCCACACCTGGGTTTCCTTATACCAATCCGCCACAGGCTTACTTTTTTTGATGTTTTAGAGGAAAACACCAGGAAGAGTTAAAATGTCTCATTGGACACGGAAGTGATATAAACTATGTGTGTTTGTTTTAAGAGAATCGAGTGTTTTCATTTTTTAAATAATCATATGACTAATAGATAAATTTCAGAAGGTTAAAACCTACAAAAACACCATTTTTCAGTGAATGGGACCTTTAATCTAAAATGTTATTATTTAGACACAATAGCAGGTGACATGTTTTGCATAAGCCAAGACAGCACTGGAGCAAAAGAACCCATTACCTGTTGCTTTCCACCCCACTGTTAAACATGGGGGTAGAAATGTCATAGTTTGGGACTGCTTCGCTACAGCAACTCACCTTTATAGAAGGCACTATGATTTTTTTTTTATTGTATCAGAGGGTGCTTGAGGAAAATGTGAGAATATCTGTTGAAAAACTGAAGGTGAAGTGGAGGTTTACGGTGACCCACAATATTTCAGCAGATCCACTAAGAATGGCTCAAAAGAAAGAAATTGAGATTTCTGGAAATTCCAGATTTTTACCCTTGAGATGCTGTGGGGTGATTTAAATCGGCTCCATAAGAAACCCCTTAATCATCACAAAGCTGGAAGAATTCTGCAGGGCCAGTGGAAGAAAGATGCAGAAGGTTATATGAAACTCCTGAGGTTATTTCAGCCAAAGGGGACGTATTAGCTGTTAAAGCATATTAACTTTTTTTTTATCAGCTTGATTAAGGAGGTTGTGGGCCCCTGGAATAAAGCAAGCCCTCCCACATATTTATGGAAGTTTGATATGCAAAATGGCCATGTCTTCATGCACAGTAATAAACCATTTATAATTGGATTTCTGGAGTTATCGGATTATTAGTCATGTAAAAACAATAATCAGATAAAAGGCAATTATTGTGTTACATAAAGTGAAATTACATTAACACACATAATTTATTGTCCAATAATCCATTTATTCAGTGCATGTAAACACTGATTGAGGAATCTGAAGGAAACAACACCTCTCTCTGGAAACACTTGAACAGTATCACTAAACTTTATTCATGTTTTGCTTTAAACATGTTCTTTGATATTTTATATTGTACATACGTAAATGTTATGTCAATGTATGAATTTAGTGATGTATTTTTGATCATTTTACAGTAGAAAAGCCTAACCATGGAGTGAGATTGCAAATTAGCCTCAGCTAGAAATCTTATGTGCAATGCATCTGTGATGTTAATTTTAACTGGTCACAATGGTTTTTGCATTGTCCCTGACAAATATACCAATAACTAAATAAACAAATAAATAAATGTCCAATCTGATTACCATTATCTGATTATTCCTAGTTATTGGACTAGGAATAGTCTTCTGGAAAAAGATGCTGGACAATTAAAAGATTAAAAGATACCGGACAATTAAAACAAAAACAAACAGACTGAAAAACAGCTTCTTTCCCCAGGCTGTGAAAAGTATCATCTCAGCTCTGTTTCCGGCGGCCAAAGGAGGAGGGCAGAAATAGGGAACTTCGTGTTTGGTTTGGACTTTTTTTTTTTTCGATTTTCTATTACTGGCCGCATATTCAGTTTTTGTTTTTTTGGGGGCGAGGATGGTGACGTTGGACATGCCATCTCTGTCTATCCGCCAGGGGGTGCGGATCGTTCCCCCGGACAGCAGCGTTACTGTGGAGGAGGTCCTTCTGGCTGTGGGCGAGCAGGTGGGCCATGATGCGATCTGCTTTGCGTCCCGAATGAATAGAGCTGTAGTTGTTTTTCTGGCTGCTGAGGAGGATGTCCACACACTGGTTGCAAGCGGTGTTGTTATCGGGGAAACGTATGTACAGGTGTCCCCCTTATCTGTCCCATCAATGCGTATCACCGTCTCAGGTGTTCCCCCTTTCATCACTGACGAGCAGTTGGCGACGGAGCTCCACAGATTTGGGAAGTTTGCGGGCCCGTTTAGAACTGTGACTTTGGGGTGCAAGGATACCAAGTTAAAACATGTGAAATCACTCAGGCGACAGGTGTTCATGTTTTTGGACTCGCCAACTGAAACTCTGTAAGTGTCCTTCCGGGTCAAACACGGGGACGGCTCCTATATGGTGTATGCGAGCTCAGGACAGATGAAGTGTTTTGAATGTGGAGACATGGGCCATAAACAGTTCGCTTGTCCGCACAGGCAGCGGGCGGGGGGCTCTGATGGAGCCGCGGCTGGAGCCGGCGGTGCGGCCTCCGCTCACGCCGCTGCTGCGGATGGCGTGGCAGGGCCTTCCGCCACAACTGAGGCCGGCGGTGCGGCCTCTGCTCCCGCCGCTACTACGGACAACGTTGCGGGGCCTTCCGCCGGTCCTGCTCCGGAGCCTGCCGCTGTGTCTGTGGACAGCCCGGCTGTGGCGCCCGCAGCCCAGCTTACAGCTGGGTGCGTCGCTGGTGATGGCGCCCAAACAGTCACTGATGGTGCGTCAGAATCTCGCTGTGTGACATCAGCGGCTGTGCTTCCGGAGGCTGCTACCGTTTCAGAGCAGTAGATGGAAGAACGCCAGTCAGCTGCTGTGGGTGGCGTCCAGGAAAATGTGGCTCATGATGAATCCGCTGGGCCAGCAAACAGTCGGCTGAGTTGTGCTGACGAGGAAATGGAATCTGATTCCGACACTGTGTCTAATACTGAGTCTATTGGGGCAACTTGGAGTACAAACACGAGTTTGTATTCACTGGAAGAAATAAATGCTTTTCTGGATGAAACCTATAACAGGGCCAATAAAGTCACTGATTACTTCAGTGACACTGATAAATTTATTAAGTCCGTTACTGTGCTAAGAAGGCAGGTTGGTCTTGACCTCCTGGATGAAAGGAAACGTTTTCGCCTCAAAAAGCACCTAACAGCCCTGCGTAAAGCAGCAGGGGGACAAAAGGTCAAGCGCGCCCGACAGAAGGAATAAATGACGGTCGTTCCTCTGCCTGTTTCACGCATTTTTGGGACATTGTTGGATCAGACTTTTATGACATTTCTAATTGACTGTTACAGAACTGGATCTTTACCGGTCTCCTGCCGGCGCACACTACTATCTCTGCTGCCCAAGGACAGGGACTTGGCCTGGCTTAAAAACTGGAGGACGGACTACAAGGTCACGGTTTACTTGCCTGCAGGACATGGATGCCCCAACATCTTCTTTCTACAATCTGGACGAGCCTGCTGCAAAGATGACTTGCTTAAAAATCCCACATGGTCAAAGGACTACAAATCCATCTGAGATGAAGAGCCATGCAGATGCAGTGGATTTTTACAGGGCCCTGTTTGGTGCAGAACCTTGTTGCATATACTCTCAATGCCAACTCTTTGAAGGTCTTCAAAATGTCTCTGGGACGTGCACCTGGACTTGACGGTCTTTCTTCTGACTTTTTTAAGCACTTGTGGGATATTATTGGATCAGACTTTTATGATGTTCGAATTGACTGTTACGGAACTGGCTGCGGGTGCGCAGTGCTATCTCTGCTGCCGAAGGAAGGGGACTTGGCCTTGCTTAAGAACTGGAGGCCTGTGGCTCTTCTTTGCACGGACTACAAGGAAGAATCGGACTACTAACACTGGCAATGTGGAATAGATGGACTGCAGGGAATACTTTGTGTTCTGTGGGGGAGGGGGATAAGTTATGTTTGCGCTTTTGCAATGTGAGACACTTGGTGGAATGGCATTGGTGCTCTTACATTTTTGAATTGTGCAATAAAGGCATTTTTTAAAACTCTCCATCCCATTCCCCCCAGGATATATCTCTCTCTCTCTCTCTCTCTCTCTCTCTCTCTCTCTCTCTCTCTCTCTCTCTCTCTCTCTCTCTCTCTCTCTCTCTCTCTCTCTCTCTCTCCCCCTCCCTCCCTCAGGTGGGGTCACTGATGGATCAGCTTGACCTCCAAGGTCCTAAATTACTAAGGCAGTGGCTATGAATACGGAACCGTACCCATAGAATTCTTGTTACAGATATGGCTCGAATCTGATCAGCCAGTACATTCTATTAATGCTTATCTTAAAAGCAGCAGGCTACAGGTACGGAAATCTGAGGCATTTATTTGTTTCAAAATTTTAATCAGTATCTGTTTACTACCTTTTTAACCTTACCCACTCCCAAATCCTAAGGCTAACCTCTTAATTTTAAGTCTAAATTTCATCTCATAGTATAAGGGTTTGGACAAGGTGCCGATAGCAGGACACAAACCGTCAACCTTCTGATCACATGTCATGATTGAGTAAAGGATAAGCTAACGTGCAGGCTGCCAACACCAGAGAATGCACATGACACAGAGCGGCACCATTTAACACAACTTTATTGAAAATAAGCTCAAATCTAGAAAAAGCGCCACTCACCAGAGGAACACCCAGCCTGTGAAAAGAGGGAGACGAGAGCGGGTTAGGATTGAGGAGGGAAGCTGCTGAGAGTAGTGAATAAATAAGGGTAGATCTTACGATTGGGGAGCAGAGAGCCTGACAGAGGAACCCAGCGGCAACGAAGGAACCAGCGAGGCAGAGCTGGCAAGGAGAAAGAGAGGAGTGGAGCTGGGAGGAGAGTCTGACTGGGTGGAGAGGTAATCTGGAATGGAGATGATGATGGGGCAGGTGAGTGCGCAGCAACCCCAGAGACGCACCACGGAGATGGCAGCAACTTGAGAAGGAGAAGGAGCGTTAGGCTGAGTTCCTAAAAAACATATGTTTTTTAGTTCAATTTTAAACTCTTGTTAGAGGCAGCTATACCCAACGAGCCAGCGCTGGAGCATTCACGAACAGGTCCTTTTAAGCGCTGGCAGAGAAGAGGCAGCAGGTGCATCTACTCACGCAGGTGTGCTGATGACCTGCAGAACCGGGAGCTTGATGGAGAACCTCGCTCACCTGATCATAACAGTGCCCCCCCCCCCCCCCCCCCAGAGGTGCCTCCTGGTGGCCCACGTGGCTTGTTGGGATGGACTCGTTGAAAGGCACGAACCATCCCCCTGTCATGGAAGTAGGAGCCGGGGATCCATGACCTCTCTTCTGGACCATAGCCCTTTCAGTGGGCCAGGTATTGCAAACCCCGGCCCCGGTGGCACAAGTCCACAATCCTCTGAACGGTGTAGGTGGTCTGGCCATCGAGGATCCAAGGAGGAGGAGGCGACTTCAGGGAGGGGGCGGCTTTGGAGAAACGGTCTACAATGGTGAGGATGACAGTATTGCCCTGTGAGGGGGGAAGTCCAGTGACAAAGTCCAGAGCAATGTGCAACCAAGGGCGACTGGGAACCGGCAGGAAGGGGAGTTTGACTTGTTCCAGACGCACACTTGACAGGCCTTGACATAGTCCCAGACGTCCATCCACAGCATGAGCCACCAGAATCCTTGCTGGACCAGGTTGATGGTACGAGAAACTCCTGGGTGGCAGGAAAAGTGGCTGGTGTGCCCCCACTCTATGACGTCACTGCGGAGGCCGGCCGGGACAAACAGATGATTGTCGTGTCCCCCCTTGAGTTTGGGCTCAGCAGACTGGGCCTGCCGGACCCTCTGCTTGATCTCCCAGGTAAGAGATCCAAGAATACAGGAGGAGGACACAATGGGTTCGGGGAGTGAAGAGGAGACTGGTTGGTCAGGGGTGAACTGGCGGGAGAGAGTGTCTGGCTTGATGTTAGGGGAGCCGGGCCTGTAGGTGATGGTGAGGTTAAACCCAAGAAAGAATAGGGCCCAACGGGTTCTGCCTGGCATTTAATCTGCAGGCCGACCTAAGATACTCTAAATTTTTATGGTCGGTCCACACTATGATGAGATGGACTGCTCCCTCCAGCCAGTGCCTCCACTCCTCAAGTGCCAGTTTAATGGCCAGAAGCTCTCGATCCCCTACGTTGTAGTTCCTCTCGGCTGGCGTGATTCGCCGAGAGAAATACATGCATGAGTGGAGCTTCTGATCGGAGGCTGAGCACTGCGAGAGGACAGCGCCCACCCCCAAATCAGAAGCGTCCACGTCTTCTATGAAGTGGAGCTAAGGGTCAACCTGGGCCAAGAAGGGTGTGTTGGAAATCCAGGCCTTCAATTTGGAGAAGGCCCGCTCCACTGCCTCAGACCAGGCAAAAGGCACCTTGATCGAGGTCAGCTGGGTAAGAGGCTGTGCCACCCCACTGTAGTTCCTAATGAACCGGAGATAAAAATTTGCAAAACCCAAAAAGCGTTGAAGCTCTTTGCGGGACTGGGGAGTTGGCCAATCGAGCACAGCCTTCACCTTGACTGGGTTGGCCCTCAGTTCCCCCTAAGCAACAATAAACCCTAAGAAGGAAGTGGAACGGGTGGAAAACTCACACTTTTCCGCCTTTGCAAAGAGTTGGTTTTCCAGAAGCTGCTATAACATGGCCCGGACAAGCACTGTGTGCTCCACTAGCGTGTGGGAAAAGATCAGAATGTCATCGAGGTATACAAAAACGAATTGGTTAACCATATTGCGGAGGATGTTGTTAATCATGCACTGGAAGATGGCTGGGGCATTGGTGAGCCCAAAGGTCATCACGAGGTATTCGAAATGCCCCAGGTGTGTTTTAAAGGCTGTCATCCACTCGTCCCCCTCGCGTATATGGACCAGGTTGTACACGTTGCACAAGTCCAGTTTGGTAAACACACATGCGCGCTGAAGGAGCTCAAATGCGGAACTGATCAGAGGCAGAGGGTATTTATCCTTAACTGTAATGGCATTTAACTCGCGAAAATCGATGCACGGGCGCAGGGATCTGTCCTTCCTGACAAAGAAGAACTTCGCCCCAAGAGGAGCCGAAGAGGGCTGAATGAGGCCGGCGTTCAGAGAGTCCTTGATGTAGTGTTCCATCGCCTCCCTTTCCCACCCAGAAAGGCTGTAGAGCTGGCTGGAGGGCAGCCGCACACCTGGGAGGAGGTTGATAGCACAGCCGTAAGAGCGGTGAGGTGGCAAAGAAAGTGCTCTCGACTTGCTAAATCTCCCCAAGGTCATGATAGACCTCGGGTACGAGGCTGAGGTCCGGCGGCTCCACCCAGAGGGAGGAGATGGGAAGGGATGGTGAATACACGGCCGAACAGATTCAGGATGCTAAGCAAAAGGGGGTCCAGGAAGAGATGGAATTTTGTGCCCAATTGAAAATGGGATTGTGCTTCTGGAGCCAAGAGTACCCCAGGACCACTGGGGAGGATGAGGTAGGGAGAATAAAGGTGGATAAGGTCTCCCGGTGGTTCCTGCAAAGGACGGAGATCGGCACCGTGCGATCAGTAATGGAAGCCACACTACAGCCAGATAATGCCTCGACGTTTAATGAAGTTGTCAATTTAGTCATGGGGATGCCTACTTCCCGAATGAGCCGTGAGGAAATGAAATTCTGTTCCGCCCCTGAGTCAATTAATGCTGACACCCTTCTCTCAACCCTCGGTAACTGGATGAGAGCTGGGATAGAAAAGTTACCGGGGGGATGAATGGAATTCCTGCCCGTCAGACCCCCCACGGCTACTGACGGGCTGCGTCTTTTTGGCTTCAGGTGACAATTAAAGAGTTTATGCTTTAAAGAGCCACAATACATACACGCACCGGCTTTCCTCCGTCGCTGATGCTCTTCTAGAGTCAGACGGACTCGGCCGAGCACCATAGCTTTGGAAAAAGAGTTGGCTTCACCTGTGCCAGTAGCTGGGGGAGGTGTGCACAAAACAGGCGGGCCGGAGGAAGTCTTCCACTCCTTCACCCTGCTCGCGGTATGGGTTATCCAAGCTGACAGCCTGATCAATGAGCCCGTCCAGAGAGAAGGGAATGGCATGAACTGCCAGGTCATCGCGGAGGTTGGCGTTCAGACCCTGGAGGAAGGCGCTGCATAAGGCAACGTCATTCCACCCAGAGCCCGCCACGACGACCCGGGACTCCACAGAGAAGTCGGCAGCAGACTCACTCCCCTGATGGAGCGACATAAGGCGACTCATAATGTTTCCCTCAATCTCCGTTCGGTCAAAGGCCCAAGAACACTTGCCAACAAATTGGTCAACGGTGTAATTAGGGCCCTCCGCGCTATCAAGAATAGAATGAGCCCAGCTAGGAGCCCGGTTTCGCAGCAGGAGGGTCAAAAAATGGATTTTGGACGTGTCGTTCGGGTACTCCCCACCCACCTGCCCCAAATAAAGCCGAACATGGAGCAAAAACCCCTTACATTTCCCCACCTCCCCCACATACGGGGCCGGTGAGGGAATGGAAGTGGTTCGGCGAATGGTAGTAGAAACTGGGATGGCAGGTAGGGGGGAAGGACCCAGACGAGACATGTGACAAAGATGATCGGTGACCGTGCTCAGCTGCTGCATAATTGTCTGCAGCTGCTCCGTGAGCATGGCCATCTGCCGCTCTGTGACATCAAGGCGGTAAAGGGTGTAGTGCTCCGTTGATGCAGCACCTGCTGAGCCTAAATCATGGCTGGCTCATTCTGTCACGATTGAGTAAAGGATAAGTTCACGTGCAGGCTCCCAACACCAGAGAATGCACACGACACAGAGGGGCACCGTTTAACACAACTTTATTGAAAATAAAACTCAAATCTAGGAAAAGCACCACTCGCCAGAGGAACACACAGCCTGTGAAAAGAGGGAGACGAGAGCGGGTTAGGATTGAGGAGGGAGGCTGAGAGTAGTGAATGAATAAGGGTAGATCTTACGATTGGGGAGCAGAGAGCCCGGCAGAGGAACCCAGTGGCAACGAAGGAACCAGTGAGGCAGAGCTGGCAGGGAAAAGGAGAGGAGTGGAGCTGGGAGGAGAGTCTGACCGGGTGGAGAGCTAATCTGGAACGGAGATGATGATGGGGCAGGTGAGCGCGCAACAACCCCAGAGACGCACCATGGAGATGGCAGCAACCTGAGGAGGGAGAAGGAAAAGGAGCGTCAGGCTGAGTTCCTAAAAAATATGTTTTTTAGTTCAATTTTAAACTCTCGTTAGAGGCAGCAATACCCAACGAGCCAGTGCTGGAGCGTTCATGAACAGGTCCTTTTAAGCCCTGGCAGAGAAGAGGCAGCAGGTGCATGTACTCACGCAGGTGTGCTGATGACCTGTGGAGCCGGGAGCGTGAGGGAGAACCTCCCACAGAAAGGGAGGGGGAGCGTGCCCACCTGATCATAACATCACAGGCCCAACGTACTATCTACCTAAGCCACAGCAGCAGTTGGCTTGGAGCTCATCTGAAAAGGTTTAGTCAGATTGTCAACTCTTCCATACCTATAGACATTTTGTATAGGGATACAGCTTCCATATCCATAGCCACTGCCAATTACTAAATAAAGTGAATGACAAGTGAATGAAAGTTCCAGGTTTAGCTTGAATAGCAGAAAAATATAGTGCCATCACGACTAACAACTGACAAATATCTTGTATCAACCCACAACTTTAATTATGACAATGAAAAAAAAAACACATGCAGCTGGTGTTTTCTGTTCAAGGGTTAAATATGAATTATTTGAAGCCAGAGCAGGGTTTTTCAACTACACTGAGGAAAAAAAAACATTGCCAGACCAGCCTGCCCTACCGGGAAAGTGAAGAACAGCAGGTTATATGTGCACAAACCCGATATTCATGATGTAATGATGACAGTTTTTAAAATTTTATCCTCATTCACTGTCAATCATTTAAAAGAATGACTCAAAATGAAAATATCCCGACAGCTGTTTTTAATTAAATCTACAATTTTGAATTCACCAGAGCAGATTAATAGAACTCCAGCTGAGATGAATAACACAACATAACAAAAATAATTTTTTTGTAATTTGTCTGTGTTTTTTCAACTGATTTAAGACAATTTAGCACCGCTGAATCTGAAAATGACATAGGTTTCTCTTGATCAGGTCAGGTTTTTATGTTAAGTTATAAGCAGTTATACAGTTGTACTGTAAATTGAATAGTAGACTTTGATAAAGGTAAGTACATGTAAATTGAATGTTATGTCATCATTGTTCAAAATTCAGAGAATTTCAAGAAATAAAAAAGAATTTTGCATCATATAAAACGAAAATACCCGTACATGTAAACAAAAACTTAAAAAACACGTGGCCATAGTTCAAAAAGTTGACCTGATTGAGCAAAACCAATGTGATTTTTGAATTCAGCTCATCAAAATTGTCCTAAATCAGCTAAAAAAAAAAATAAAAAATTAGACAATAAATTTGGTGTTGACCAGTGTAATATGTGGCATCATCTCTGAATGACAGCTCTCATCCATGGCCAAGCAAGGCTGTGGAGTTAAAAAGCTCCTTTGAAGTTTGTAAAAGTTGGTGTGCGCTGGCTTAAAAAAACTGCTCACGAACGTAAGTTCACAACATTTGGAATAATTTCTCTGATTTTTCAAAACGTCTGTAAAATTCGGTCCAAATGCTATCGCGTGAACCCAGCTTAGTGGGGGAAAAAAATCGCTGTATATGCACCAGGCAAAACAATACAAACAGCCGTGGAAGAAGAAAATGGAAGCCATTGTCTTGAAATGTACTTACCATTTGGAAATCTGCGATTGAAATGGCACTTGGAGGAAAATGTTTCTGCTGTTTGTAACGTTCAGATGCTCTGATATCAGCATCCTTTTTCTGGCAGCTCTCCGGTCCTTTTCTGGATCAATATTCCCAGTGTGTACAAATCTTTAACACTTCCACAGATGTTTTACAACTTCGATGACCTGGAGCTTCTGCCCGCTGTGACTGATGGATCTTCAGACAGCGGCTCTGCCCGTGTGTCCCTGTTAGCATTTGTAATGCTAACAGTTTGACAAACATCTTGTTGTGACTGTAAAGTTGACTCTGCCCATCTGTATCGCAACTTAAAAAATCCTGTCAATTTAGGAGTCTTTTTTTTAAAAAAACTCCTTTTCATGTTCCTGTTTTTCTTTCTTCTTTTTTCTGTTTTTGACACCGCTATTGTACATTCATTCATTCATTCATCCACGGATTCACTACTGGCCCACGTCCAACCTTAATCAGGTCAAATGTCAACTCTTAACCAATTAAATTAAGCAGGCGGGACAGATGTACGCCTCAACAAATGAAAAGTTGATACAGCAAAACAAACCCTCCAATAAATGTTGGGCATGGCAGAATTAGCAAAAAAAAAAGTGTTTCTTTCGGGGCCCCAAACAAGCCGGGGTCCCCGGGCTCCTGCCCCAGAAAGCCCTCTTCATAATCCGGGGCAGGTTACACTTACATCAATTTACCTCTTGATATAAATTGAATATAGGATGGGCTCTTCTAATTTTTTCACCAAGCAACTTCATTCATCATTACATAGACACAAACACATAATTATCACCCAAATTTATCTAAATTATTTTGAATGATTCTCTAGTTCAGTAATGACATTTCTATAGATTTCATTGATTCAATTCACATTTTTATGTACATATATCCCAATAAATGATTTGTTCTACATTAATATTCTTATTATTAAGGTTTTCTTTCAGTCATTTTGAATCAGGAATCACACTCACTGTTGGTTTATAAGAAATAATGTCAGTTTGGCTGTATGACTGTGTTCTGGACAACTGCTGCCCTCCTGGAACATTCATGGAAATCAAGGGCCATAAAGAAGCTTGCCAGACAGCAGCAGTGCCGGGCAAACTGGAGTTTCTTAAATGGGACACAGAGAGATTTAGTCGTCAGATTTAGCTGATGTGGTCTCACACACTGGCACTGAGCTCAGCTCTGTGGCCTGCCCAGAATGACATTTTCCTTTTTGTGTGTATTTTACATATAGACTAAACTTGAATTTGTCGTGAAGTATTTAATAGACCAAACAAAATACAGCAACATAATTTGTCCTGTCTGGGATGAATGGGACCATTTGAATATTCGTTTTAAAAGAGGGTTTTCTTTTTCCAATCTGCATCTGATTAAGGCAAGATGTTGAAACACAAGAATGCTCTTTTTAGTAAATATCTGCCTTGTTTTGTCTGCGTTCCCCACTCCACTCATCCAATGCTGAAACTGCTCCAGGTGTCAAAGTTGAAGAAATGTAAATGTACTGCATAATGTACTGTATTTGCATGCTCACTGGGCTCTGCATATTCATCGTACAGAGGTATCACCATGCTGCATCCAAAATAATCCGTCAGTTTTAACGAATGAATAGAGAAATCAATTACATCCTGGCTAGAGTGATTGCACCAGGAGAATTCTTGATTAAACAGCAGCGCGTTGCCAAGGTTGTGCCATAATGAGTCAGTTTCCAGGCAACTATTCTTAGATCAATATTACACCCCTGAAGGCATCTAAAGCAGTTTTTTGCAAACACACACAGCCTTCTGATGTAAACTGTCCTGCCTCTCTACAGGGATGCTTTAAAAACCAAACGTCAGAAGGTGTGCCGATGGGCCTATCGCAGTTTAAAAAAAATATGCATTCCTTCATCTTTCCCCTGGTGCCTCACTTTCAGTTCCAGTGACGGAAAGAGAAAATGAAAGCTAGAAAAGAGGGCTGAAGAAGAGCAGGGGCACTGCTGGAGTTTGAGAAGCAGTTCTTAGTTGCCACTTTGAGGTGACAGAAATAATAGTGTGTTTTTTTTTAAATTTTTTTTACAGGTTGCACATTAATTGCCCACTGCTGCTTTGAGGTCAGTAGGGCCTTTAGGGCTCGGTGTTGGCAGCCGCTACTCATTCTCAGTAACCACACGTTCACCTCATGCTAATTGAGATGAATGTGACAGCTGTATTCACAGGACCAGCGTGGGCAGAAACAAGGATTCACGGTGACATCTGTGCTGAACCAGCCGCACCTCTCTGCCTTTTCACACTTGTTTAACTTCACATGGGTGTTGAGTTTTAAATCCGCACCAACTTCTCATATGTTCGTCCTGAGGTTGTCCGGTGTGTAGCACAAGGCTGAGCAATGTGTCTTGTGACCACAAGGGGGTAGGCATTCGGCACACATGATGCTCCCCCCCCCTCCCTCCCTCAGACATGGATCAATCTCAGCTTGTGATTCGGGGACACACTAAATCCCATGTAGGTGACTGTGGCTGTGTTGTTTTGGTTTCATTCCTGCAGAAAACCTTTGCAAAGGTGGCGTGCACACGGACATACCCATCGTCGCTTGAAAGAGTTCACCTCAGTTCAGTGCACTGTGACAGGAGGGTCTTAAAACTCCAGTTATTAACTGCTCTGATCTGGTTGTTACTCTGTTAGTGTCGAGTTGTCTGTTGTTATACCCCCCCATCAATTTCACCCCATGACTTATATGTTGAAGGCAGACAAATGTGATCTTTGGATTATATATTTATAAACACACATGAGAGTTAAAAATGTCTTTGGATTACATTGGGAAATAAATTGGAGTAAGATAGAGGTCAGCTTTGCTCATCCTGCCAGACCAAATGCACTCAACAGAAAGTGAAGTTTTGTTGTTGCTCATCTTGAAAAGAGTAATAGCTCAGACCCTAAAACCCCATCTTTCTTTCTTTACTTAATTCGTTTTGTCCATGCGAGCGTAACATATTTACCCGTCATATTAACTTTTGAGGGGGAAGATAAAAATGCTAACATTTTCTTTTGTTAATCTAACACTCATCAGCTGTGTTTTGTTTGTGGTGGTTGCACCATTGCAAGTGCACAAACTGTAGTGTGATTGGGAAATGATGGTACTACTGTGGAATAAACATCCTAAATAGATGGATGAGTTTTAACAGCAGGAGATGTTTATATAATATTTATGGCTGTGTATTACCAGCATGAAGTTTCTAATCAGTACGCGTTTAATGTCCCTTTTAATAGGAACATACGCATGCACACAAGCTGAAAATACCTAATGACCCCATGCATATACTGTATATGTAGCTGAAAGGCTCATGATGGAGGCAAAAAACTTGGATTGTCTTATTCACATTATGTCATTGTTTTGACTTTATTATGACTGTACTTTTTCCAGTAACGTACCAAAATCTCCTGGTTCATCTGTCGTATTCTGTGTCACATAATGAGCTTTGTTTGATCTGCTGTTGATCAAGTCGGTGTTATGTCAAATGTCATCTGGGGACACCTGGACTTTTTTATGTTTTCTTGATGCTCCAGTAGATTTATGAGGCCCTGCACTTTGTCTGCCCTCAGCCTGATTTCCACACTCCTCCAATATAATCAAAAGCATCACACAGCCACCCCCCCCCCCCCCCCCCATAGCAATCCCTCCAGCATCCCACCATACCACTGTGGTCACGGCTCTGCATTGTGCATGATTTTTTTCACTTTTGTTCTCTTCTATTGTCCTCCCGACTGTCAGTACATTGTCACACTTTCCAACTTTATCTCTCAAGAGAATTTTGTTGGCGTGTGCTGGCAGGATTAAAGCTTGTGTTGGCAGGACTGTGCTGGCTGTACACTGAACTGTAAGTTCATACTAGGGACTGTTATTGCAGTATGTTATGGGAGCTTGTTTATTCTTTTTAAAAATGGATAAACAAATTAAAAACAAAGGTGATTATAAAAAAAAACAATGGGCCTCATGCAAGAACATATATTAGAATGTGTAAATCATTCTTTCTTTGTTAGGGCCCCTTTACACAGATGGAGATCGTTGGGTGACCATTAAGAGACCAGAAATTGACCTGATCTCTCAATGATCTCCTAAAACCTCAAAAAAGCCTTTTCTGTGTAAATGTTTGGGAGGTCATAAGATTTTCATGGTGATCTATAGGGATCTTTGAAAGATCTTTGAGAGCTCATTGAGAAACCAGGAGAGATTGCTGAGGGATCATTGAGAGTTTATTGGCTGATCAAAGGGGTGTGTATATATTACATACTACTCACAGAAAGTTAGGGATACTTGTATTTTGGGTGAAATTTATGGAAAATGCAAAAAGTTCACACTACAGTGATATCATGAAAGTAGGGCATTTAAGTAGAAGCATGCAATGGTGATTTCCTCATCTCAAACAATTTATTGAAACAAAAGCCAACAAAAGTGGTGAGTATACTACACCTAAAAATTTCAATGTCTCAATAACTTATCATGTGCCCTTGAGCATCAGTTACAGCTTGACAACGATGTCTCATGCTGTTCAAAAGTTGACTTATTGTCCGCTGAGGCATGGCATTCCACTCTTCTTGAAAGGCAGCTCTCAGGTCATTGAGGTTGTGGGATGCAGCATTGCGAGCCTCAACACAGCAACTCAGCTGATTCCATCCATCCATCTTCTTCCGCTTAATCGCTTAATCCTTTTTGGGTCGCGGGGGGGGGGGGGGGCTGGAGCCTATCCCAGCATCTTTGGGCAAGAGGCAGGGTACACCCTGGACAGATCGCCAGTCCATCACAGGGCCAACACAGAAAGACAGACAACCATTCACTCTCACAGTCATACCTAAGGACAACTTAGAATCCCCAGTTGATGGCAATTAACCTAACTTGCATGTTTTTGGCATGTGGGAGGAAACCGGAGAAATCCTGGAGTAAACCCACGCAGACACGGGGAGAACATACAAACTCCACACAGATCACTGTTGATTCTATAGGTTTTTTATGGGATTCAGATCTGGAGAAAGTGCAGGCCACTCCATTTGAGGTACCCCAGCCTCCAGCAGCTGTTCCCTAAGGATGTGACCTTGATGAGCTGGAGCATTGTTGTCCATGAAGATGAAATTAGGTCTGTGTTGTTCATGCAGGGGCACAATGACTGGATTAATGATGTTATTCAGGTAGTATCTGTTAAGGTGTGTTGCATATGACCCAAAAGCAGACACAGGAGGAAATGATTAGAAGTGAACAATAATATTTATTACAATAATTGTGCAAGGTAATGTGCGACACGATGAACCCAAGGATCTGGAAAACCCTAAGAGGAGAGAACAGAGGGGCAGGTAAGTATAACTGATAAGCAGAATGATGAGGTTTTAATTTCTTTGCTTACACATCTGCAAGGGAGAGCGGCTGGGAGCAGGTGAAAGACCCCCACGCTGGGGAAGCAGGTAGCCAGGGAGAGAGGTGCTGAAGTGCTGCTGGGGTGTTTCCAGGGGATTACTGAGGTTAGGTTGGCCAGGCCTGAGGGCTGGAGAGTGAGAGTGAAGAGCAGTGACGATAACGGTGGGAAGTCAACTTACTTTGAGGAAGAGGGTGTGCACAGTCTGAAAATATCCAAATCCAGTCCACAAGGCTATTTCCAGAGTCCAGAGGCAGGCAAGGGTCAGGGCACAGTAGACTAGATGCAGGCAGGCAGATAAGTCCAATAAAGCAGGCAGTCTCAGGGTCTAGGACAAGCCAAAGAACAAAACACGGCAAGGCAGAATAATCACATGAAGCTGAGCTCAGAGCATGGTACAGGTTGTGTGTAGGTTAACATCACCAGGCAGAGTGAAGGGAGAGTGCCCTATTTAAAGGGGCTCTCTGATTGGCAGCAAGTGAGGAAGAAGGCTGCAGGGTGCGAGCCTAATCAGAGGGAGAGAGGAAGGCAGAGTACACACAGAACCATTACAGTATCAGCTTGTCACTGTACCATTCACATGGTGTAGGGCAGTTCTCTATGGACTAGACACACCTGCCCAGACTGTAACACCACCACCACCACCAAAGGCTCATCTGGTGACAACAGTGGCTGATGCCTAGTGCTCTCCTTGACGTCTCTGACATCGTTGGCGGCCATCATTTCTGCTCAGTGTGAATCGACTTTAATCAAAGAACAGCACTGAGGCCCATTGGTCCCTTGTCCAGCGTAAATGCTCCCTGGTTCATGCAAGACGATGATGCCTGTGCCTGGTGGGGTGGTCAGGTACCTTTGCAGGTCATCAAGCACGCAGACCAAGCTGATGTAAACAGTTTTGAATGGTCTGACGTGATACTGGGGTTCCTCTCACCTCCCTTAAATGTGTTTGGAGTTGAGTGGCGTTCATCATCCGTTTCTGCAGGGCACTGTTCACAATGATGTGGTCATCAGCATGGGATGTGGCCAAAGGACGTCCACTTCTATGCCTTTCTGTGACTCTACCAGTCTCTCTGTGTCTCTGTTGCAACCTACTGATGACACTCTGTGAAACTCTAAGCTCAGTGGCCACTTACCTCTGATAACATCCTGTTTGAATCCTCGCAATGGCGAGGTACTGTTGATCCAATTGTTAGGTATCATCTTAGTCTCATGATGTCAAAATGTGAACAGCATGATGAAGAGGACTGTTTAAATACCAATTCTAATTGAACCAGAAAATGTACTGGTCAATTCATGGACCCAAACACCTGTTGTGAATTTTGCTGTAAATCACCTTGTTAGAGAATAGCAAGTTATGGAAAAATACTGAAACACTGAACAGTTGGACATGTGCAGGGGGTGCTGAAAAACTCATAGTAGTCAAATTTGACCAAATGGGGTTTATTTTTCAACATAGCCTCCCTTTCGGTCCACACACTTCTTCCACTGGTGCTGCAGTGCTTGGATCCCTGTGGTTGAAAAATAAACCACATTTGGTCAAATTTGACCACTATGAACTTTTCAGGCCCCCTTGTGTGTGTGTGTGCATATATATATATATATACAGTATATATATATATATATACACACACTACCGTTCAAAAGTTTGGGGTCGCCAGACAATTTTGTGTTTTCCATGAAAAGTCACACTTTTATTTACCACCATGAGTTGTAAAATGAATAGAAAATATAGTCAAGACATTGACAAGGTTAGAAATAATGATTTGTATTTGAAATAATAATTTTTTCCTTCAAACTTTGCTTTCGTCAAAGAATCCTCCATTTGCAGCAATTACAGCATTGCAGACCTTTGGCATTCTAGCTGTTAATTTGTTGAGGTAATCTGGAGAAATTTCACCCCACGCTTCTAGAAGCCCCTCCCACAAGTTGGATTGGCTGGATGGGTACTTCTTGCGTACTATACGGTCAAGCTGCTCCCACAACAGCTCAATGGGGTTTAGATCTGGTGACTGCGCTGGCCACTCCATTACAGATAGAATACTAGCTGCCTGCTTCTTCTCTAAATAGTTCTTGCACAATTTGGAGGTGTGCTTTGGGCCATTGTCCTGTTGTAGGATGAAATTGGCTCCAATCAAGCACTGTCCACAGGGTATGGCATGGCATTGCAAAATGGAGTGATAGCCTTCCTTATTCAAAATCCCTTTTACCCTGAACAAATCTCCCACCTTACCAGCACCAAAGCAACCCCAGACCATCACGTTACCCCCACCTTGCTTGACAGGTGGCGTCAGGCACTCTTCCAGCATCTTTTCAGTTGTTCTGCGTCTCACAAATGTTCTTCTGTGTGATCCAAACACCTCAAACTTCGATTCGTCCGTCCATAACACTTTTTTCCAATTTTCCTCTGTCCAATGTCTGTGTTCTTTTGCCCATATTATCTTTTTCTTTTATTGGCCAGTCTCAGATATGGCTTTTTCTTTGCCACTCTGTCCTGAAGGCCAGCATCTCGGAGTCACCTCTTCACTGTAGATGTTGACACTGGTGTTTTGTGGGTACTATTTAATGAAGCTGCCAGTTGAGGACCTGTGAGGCGTCTATTTCTCAAACTAGAGACTCTAATGTACTTATCTTCTTGCTCAGTTGTGCAGCGGGGCCTCCCACTTCTCTTTCTACTCTTGTTAGAGACTGTTTGTGCTGTTCTCTGAAGGGAGTAGTACACACCGTTGTAGGAAATCTTCAGTTTCTTGGCAATTTCTCGCATGGAATAGCCTTCATTTCTAAGAACAAGAATAGACTGTCGAGTTTCACATGAAAGTTCTCTTTTTCTGGCCATTTTGAGCGTTTAATCGACCCCACAAATGTGATGCTCCAGATACTCAACCTGCTCAAAGGAAGGTCAGTTTTATAGCTTCTCTAACCAGCTAAACTGTTTTCAGCTGTGCTAACATGATTGCACAAGGGTTTTCTAATCATCCATTAGCCTTCTGACGCAATGAGCAAACACATTGTACCATTAGAACACTGGAGTGATAGTTGCTGGAAATGTGCCTCTATACACCTATGTAGATATTGCACCAAAAACCAGACATTTGCAGCTAGAATAGTCATTTACCACATTAGCAATGTATAGAGTGTATTTCTGATTAGTTTAAAGTTATCTTCATTGAAAAAAACAGTGCTTTTCTTTCAAAAATAAGGAAATTTCTAAGTGACCCCAAACTTTTGAACGGTAGTGTGTGTGTATATATATATACGTATATATATATATATATACAGTATATATATAATATATATAATAGAGAGAGAGAGAGATGGATGTATATATATATGTGTGTACACACACGGTGGTGTGAAAAAGTGTTTGCCCCCTTCATGATTTCTCATTTTTTTGTGTTTGTCACACTTAAATGTTTCAGATCATCAAACAAATTTAAATATTAGACAAAGATAATGCAAGTAGACACAAAATGCAGTTTTTAAATGAAGGTGTTTATTATTAAGGGGGAAAAAAAATCACAGCATCTTAATCAGATTCAGGTCAGGACTTTGACAAAGCCACTCCAAAGTCTTCACTCTGTCTTTCTTAAGCCATTTAGAGGTGGACGTGCTGGTGTGTTTTGGATCATTGTCCTGCTGCAGAACCCAAGTGCACTTCAGCTTGAGGTCACAAACAGATGACCGGACATTCTCCTTCAGGATTTTTTGGTAGACAGCAGAATTCATGGTTCCATTTACCACATCAAGTCTTCCAGGTCCTGAAGCAGAGAAACAGCCCCAGACCATCACACTACCACCACCGTATTTTACTGTTGGTATGATATTCCTTTTCTGAAATGCTGTGTTACTTTTATGCTGGATGTAATGGGGCACACACCTTCCAAAAAGTTCAGCTTTTGTCTCGTCAGTCCACAGAGTATTTTCCCAAAAGTCTTAGGGATCATCAAGATGTTTTCTGGCAAGACTGAGACGAGCCTTTATGTTCTTTTTGCTCAGCAGTGGTTTTCATCTTGGAACTCTGCCATGCGGGCCATTTTTGCCCAGTCTCTTTCGTATGGTGGTGTCATGAACACTGACCTTAAATGAGGCAAGTGAGGCCTGCAGTTCTTTGGATGTTGTTGTGGGGCCTTTTGTGACCTCTTGGATGAGTCGTCACTGTGCACTTGGGGTAATTTTGGTTGGCCGGCCAGTCCTGGGAAGGTTCTCCACTGTTCCGTGTTTTTGCCATTTGTGGATAATGGCTCTCACTGTGGTCCGCTGGAGTCCCAAAGCTTTAGAAATGGCTTTATAACCTTTTCCAGACTGACAGATCTCAATTACTTTGTTTCTCATTTGTTCCTGAATTTCTTTGGATCGCAGCATGATGTCTAGCTTTTGAGGCTCTTTTGGTCTACTTCACTTTGTCGGGCAGGTCCTATTTAAGTGATTTCTTGATTGAGAACAGGTGTGGCAGTAATCAGTGCTCATCTTCCATCTGAATAATGAATGAATGCTGTACATATGCAAACGCTTTATTCCTGGATGCTGATTCTCATTCTTTTCTGCCACACAGTCAGCATACTAGATCATACATGGAGGAAAAACAAATCCCAGAGGACAGAAAAAGCCCCACGTCTTCTCTGTTCTAAAAATTAAACAAAGAAACCTTCCAAAAATCAATTGAAGATCTTATTATGCTAAAGTGTCTTGTAATTTTGGCAAATATACTATTATCACGTTCAGTTTTGATTAATGTTATCCACATTATATTCATCCATCCATCCATCTTCTACCGCTTTTTCGGAGGTCCGGGTCACGGAGGCAGCAGTTCAAACAGAGAAGCCCAGACTTCCCTCTCCGCAGCCACCTGTTCCAGCTCTTCAGAGAGAATACCAAGGCACTCCCAGACCAGCTGGGAGACATAGTCTGTCCAGCGAGTTCTGGGTCTGTTCCGGGGTCTCCTCCCAGTGGGACGTGCCCGAAACACCTCAAGTGGGAGGCGTCCAGGTGGCATCCTGATCAGATGCCCATACCACCTCAACTGGCTCCTTTCAATGTGGAGGAGCAGCGGTTCTACTCTGAGCCTCTCCCGGATGACTGAGCTCCTCACTGTATCTCTGAGGGTGAGTCCAGCGATCCTAAGAAGAAATCTCATTTCAGCCGCTTGTATCCACGATCTTGTTCTTTTGGTCATTACCCAAAGCTCGTGACCATAGGTGAGAGTAGGAACGTAGATTGATCGGTAAATCGACAGCTTTGCCTTAGAACTCGGCTCCCTCTTCACCACAACAGACCGGTACAACGTCCGCATCACTGCAGATGCTGCTCCAATCCGTCTGTCAATCTCTCGCTCCATTTTCCCCTCACTCGTGAATAAGACCCCAAGATACTTAAACTCCTCCACTTGGGGCAGGAGCCTGTCCCCAACCCGGAGAGGACAATCCACTTTTTTCCAGCTGAGGACCATGGACTCGAACTTGGAGGTACTGATTCTCATCCCAGCCGCTTCACACTCAGCAGCAAACCATCCCAGCAAGAGCTGTAGGTCATTGCTGTATGAAGCCAGCAGGACAACATCATCTGCAAACAACAGAGATGAGATCCTGTGGTCACCAAGCGTGACACCCTCCATTCCCTGGCTGCGCCTAGAAATCCTGTCCATAAAAATTATGAACAGGATCGGTGACAAAGGGCAGCCCTGGTGGAGTCCAACTCTCACTGGGAATGAGTCCGATCGGGTGTTGGCAATACGAACCAAACTCTCACAACGGTCGTACAGAGAATGAATAGCTTGTAACAACAAGCTCAATACCCCATACTCCTGAAATACCCCCACAAAAAAAAATGAAAACTTGGATAAAAACACAATATGCTATATCTAAATTTAACTGCTATCCAGTATGTTTCTGTTCTGACACCAGAAACGTGGCTGCTAAAACACTGCTATTGAATATGTGGGAAGCTGTAAAAATTCACCCTCTTTTTGGCTTTATGGCAGGATTTCAAGATGAATGTAATTCTGGATCCTTCAAAATAAAGGTTGTCTTTTATGTTTTAACAAGGTCATTAACTGTCAGGAACTGAGCTGGCTTGGTTTCCCCCAGCTCGGTCCTGGCATCTCTGTGGGTACGTGCCAAGTTGTATGTACTGTATGTTAATAGGTATTTCTGTGTAGTCTGCCGCACCCATAGCCACTGCTGTCTGGCCGGCAGCGGTGAGGCAGCCTCTTGGGCTCACGCTGCAGTGGGCGCTGTCTAGCTGTCTACCGGTCGGACCACGCCCCCTCTCTATTACTGCCAGCTGTTCCCACTCCCATGTGCCATCTCCCCGCTCCTCGCCCAAGTGTGATCAATTTGTGGATCCAGCAATGCATGTACTTAAGGAGCCTTTTTCCAGTCATGCATTGCTGGGTCATTGCACTTCATCTACGGTCTTCGTTCACCGTATGGAGTCACGTTAAAGGACTGTATTCGCTTGGAGCTTTTGGATTTACTTGGACAGCTCCAGTCTGGTGAGCCTAATCTGTGTGTGGACTGTTGAGCGTGCTGGAGGACTCCTTGAGCCATTGTGTATGTTATGCATTTAAACTGTCTGTCAGTTGTGGGTGTTGAATAAAGGTGTGTGTGGTGTAACCCAGTGTGTAAATTCACGTTCTTATCTCCTCCTCCGTGCGCTGTGGAAAAGCGCACGAGAAGTTCATGACAGAATGACCCAGCCGAATAAGAGGATTTAGTGGGTACACTCACACATCACTCTTCTGCTATTTTGGAACTGTTTTTCTGGACTAACCTGAATCTGGAGAGCGTCATTCCCCGGTCTCACTGAAGAAGAGGAACAGCAGCGGGGTTTCCCACGGTGGAGGAGGGATGGGCTGCCGAGTTCATACAAAGCTTTGTGAATGAAGCCCTTGTTGCCCGTGGACCAAAGAAGACGCTGGAATGCCTGGACGGAGCAGTAGGGATCCTGGAAGCGCATCCTGGTTTATGGAACTACCCATAGTTTGCCAAACTGCTCTCCGCGGTCTGCTCACTCCAGCGCTCTTTCCCTGGTTTGGCGTGGCCCACGGCGCCGAGGCGGAGGACCAGTAACTCGCAGACCGTCACCCTCCGTAATGCTTCACCCGCCCCTCCTCCCGCTCCAGTACAGTCAGCACCAGTAGACAGAGGACAGCGTCACCCCGCGTGGGTACGCCGGGAGAAGCCCCCCCTCGTCGTCAGCTGCCATCACCCTCCCAGCTGCTGTGAGGGTAGACGGGGCTGCCTCAGGAACGCCCACCTCCATTGCCACGGATATGTCCCCTCCTCCATCTGTTAAAGAGGGCCACATCACTGTGGACACAGAGAGGGATGACAGCTTGCTAGCCGCAGCAGTCAACATCAAAGACCGGGATGACAGGCAAGTGTTTTTTCATCCTATATGATGATGATGATGATGATTTTGATGACAATAAACCTTGTCTGTCTCCCAGGAAAAGGGCCCAGTTACAGCAGTCCGCTGGGCTCCCTCTACCAGCTGCAGCTAAAAACTCTTTTTCTATCCCCTCTGTGTCTCCTCTGTTAATTCCTGAGTGCCTGTCAGTCCAAGAACCGAGCCGCCAGATAGTGGAGGAGGTCAGGGCCCTGGATGATCCTGCCTAGTGGCCCGCACGGAGGCGTTTCCCTGCAGCCACGCCGGCGAAATCCCTAGCATTGGAGCCACAGCAGGAAGACAATGGGACTGCTAGCACCATCTTGCCAGCTGCGGAGGAGTGCCGCGAGAGGGAGGTCCGAGGACGCACTTCCTGGCTGTGAAGGATCCACCCCCCCCATGCCTACTCAACCCCCAGTCTCATCATCGGACCAGGAGTGGTCGAACCTGCTCTCCATGGTCAACAGCCGGGCCAAGGAGGAGCATCGGGAGATGGAGGAGCACTGTGAGAGGGAGTCCCAAGGACACACTCTCCGACTTGCGAGGGTGCCACCCCCTGCGCCTGCTCAACCCCCAGGCTTGCCATTGGACGAGGAGTGGGTGAACCTGCTCGCCGTGGTCAACAGCTGGGTGAAGGAGGAGCATTGGGAGAGGGAGGAATGTCGCGAGGTACTCCTCGGTATGACTAACTCGCCGGCCAGCACGGTACTCCGCATCCCGGATTATCTGGTCCCCGAGTCGCCCGTAAAGAGGAGGAGGAACTCTCGCCGCAAAAAAACAGCCCGCCTCACCGACGACCGCCCTGCCCCTTTGCCCTGAGCCATGCCCTGCCCTGTTCCCGGCGGAATTGGAGGAACACCAGGAGAGAGACGTTCCGGAGGCCGCTGGGGAGGTCCATTGCCAGGAGAACAGGCAAGTTTTTTCTCATTCGACTTTCTCTGTTAATGAACAATTTTGCCTGCCTCCTGGCAAGGAGACTCAGGGTGTGCAGTCCCCCGAGCGCTCCGCCCCAGCAGCACGTGGTGCTCCCTCACCTGACCTCACTCAACTCCTTCTATGTATCCCCACGAGCTCGCCGGCACCGGATCCAGGTCGCTCGAGGGGAGAGGGACCAGAAGCCCGGGAGGGTCCAGCTCATGATGACGCAGGTCCAGTGGTTCCAGAGGAGATCGACAGGGGTGTAGCACCCGACGGACCAGAGGAACCTGTGCACCCTAAATCGCTGGAGTCCTGGATGGCGGTGGAGCCCGAGTTCAGGCACGTGTGCTCCATTATGGCAGTAGGTTCTATGTCGATGTCACACTGCCCGACTCATGGTGAGGAGGACCCGGTGCAGCTTCTAGTAGCTCCCGGGACCACCTCACCAGGCTCTGCCGCTGCCGGCGACCCTGACCTGGTCTCTCTTTCTCCCTCTCTGGGTTCGAAGCCCCCTGACAGGGTCACCAGAGAGCAGCTGATCTCACCAAAGGCCTCCTAGGATCAGAGGGCAGCGCCAGGGGCCAAGGGGAGCACAACCTCCCCCGTTGGGGAGTTCACCGCGGGTGCAGCCCAGCTCTAGCCGGAGGTTACCACGGGTGCTGCAGAGCCTCAGCCGGAGGTTACTGCGGTTGCTGCAGAGCTGGCCTGGTCGGGGTCCATTGCAGGTGCTGCGGAGCCCGCCCAGTCGGAGTTCATCGCGGGTGCGGCGGAGCCGGCCCAGTCAAGGCCCATTGCGGGTGCAGCGGAGCCGGCCCGGTCGGGGCCCATCGTGGGTGCAGCTGGGTCCCAAGCCGGGATTATCGAGGGCACTGCGGATTGCCATGAGGACGCCGGGGTCCCCTTCTCCTCCAGGTCCTATGCCATGGGGGTTCCCTCCCTTTGGTCCGGTCACCCACCTGTGAGCTTCCCGGTAGGCAGGCCACCTCCCGCCTCATTCCGCCGGCCCTGGTGAATGAACAATGCTGGCCGGCCTCCGGAAGGATTGACTCCCCGGGTCTGGTGACCCATGTGTTCCAACAGACCGCCGGATTCCATCCACCGGACCTTCTGCTGGGCCTGGGACTCTGGGTGGCCTCCTGAGCCCCAACACCCGCGGACTTGGAGGGGTTAATTGTGGTCCCTGGGTGGGGAGTTGTGTTCCCACCTTTCCTGTTCCCCCTACCTCCCACACGGGTTTGTGTTGGTTGTTCCTGTTGGGGGGGGGGGGTTGGGATGTTTGTTTGGGTGTCTGGGAATCCACCCCTTAAAGGGGGGGGGGGTTCTGTCAGGGACTGAGCCAGCTTGGTTTCCCCCGACTCGGTCCTGGCCTCTTTGTGGGTACGTGCCACGTTGTATGTATGTTCATATGTATTTCTGTGTACTCTGCCATACCCATAGCCACTGCTGTCTGGCCGGCAGCGATGAGGCAGCCTCTTGGGCTCATGCTAGAGTGAGCGCTGTCTAGCTGTCTGCCGGTTGGACCACGCTCCCTCTCTATTACTGCCAGCTGTTCCCACTCCCATGTGCCATCTCCCCGCTCCTCGCCCAGGTGTGATTCAATTTGTGGATCCAGCAATGCATGTACTTAAGGAGCCTTTTTCCAGTCATGCATTGTCATTGCACTAAAGTTGAGTCATCATCATCTCATCATCTCATCACTTCATTTACGGTCTTCGTTCACCGTATGGAGTCACGTTAAAGGACTGTATTCGCTTGGAGCTTTTGGATTTACTCGGACAGCTCCAGTCTGGTGAGTCTAATCTGTGTGTGTGGCTTCCCCGGTATTTAGTGCAGCGGTTAATTGCATATTTCATAAGAATCCTTCAAATGGTGACACAAGCATGAAATTCTCCACAAATATGCTTTAATGTCCTCTCTTTCAGAAAAGGGTCCTGGCCACGCCAAAAATTCAAGATGGCCGCCATTTTCCAAGATGGCTGCCAGAATGTGACAATTTTTTGTTATTTTTCCTCTTTTCTTAATTTAATTTTCCAAGTGAACCATGTTTATGCTCTTATATACTAATTTTACAGATTTTGTTGTCTCTGATATAAATTTAAGAAGGTTAGCCTTCAATGTGGTGCCCAAAATGGCTGCTACTCCTTGAAAATTATGATTTATCCATCGTAAATTGAGCATATTTAACACACACATGTAATCGTTTCTGGATGTGGATCTTGGTTGGTGTGGTGCAGATCCCATTCAACCGTTTTTATAAACTACAGTTGTGACTGTGATTGCAATTAAAAAAAAACAAGAGTGATTGTCAGCACACAACCAGGGCACACTGGTGTCAATCACTGCTGTGTAACTCGGCATGGGGTTCAGTGTCAACTGATCTAGCTTTACTAACACTGCAGTATTAGACTAGTTGTAGTAGTATATGCATAGTTTAGTGTCCCAAATGCTTTCTAACAGCCCCATATCATGTAGCTACTAAACTGTAGTTTTTTAGTTATTAGATACTAGTTAGAGAGTCGCACCTGAATTGACAGGATGTGCCAGCGCGGGAGAGCCGAGCCAAGGGTAAGGGGGTTATGCATGTCTCGCCAAATGTTCATGTACTTACCCGGATGGTGTACAGATCACACGGGACTTAAATGGCACTGGATGAATGATCGGGCTAGGTGTAGGGCAACCGAACCTAGTTGAATCCCATACAGTAATGTGTGCACAATTTGATTAGGGTGGTAAAAGGATAGCCCCTCGGCCTTAATCAAGACACATCATGGCAGAAGCGAATGTGATATCTGCCAATCGGAAAACAAATTGGAGCTTGTGTTGCCTTTGCCAGAAGGACAAAATAGGTGAGGGCCTGACATCCACTCCAAGTCATCATTCCCCAGAACATGATGGATACAAAATGCTGGCAAGGAACATTCCCATGTTCAGCGAAATCAATGACATGCCATTGAGAATAGATCCAACGAGGCTGGATGAAGGTGATGGCATAGAAGCCACACTCAGGAAAAATATGGCAAAATACCATGTGAGCTGTCGCTTGTTGTTCAACAACACTAAATTGCAACGGGCACAAAAGCGCCATTCCAGTAGTCAAACCAGTGAAACTGAGACTGGAGCTTGTCAGTCAAAACTGCGGCGAAAAAGTCATGACAGTCAGACATGCATTTTCTGTGAAAAAGTGGCACCTGCATCAGACCTCAGAGAGGCCAGTACAACGGGCCTAGACAAGAGGCTGCGCGACATTGCAGAGATGCTTGGTGATGGTAAGCTTCTTGCAAGATTGACTGGTGGTGATGTCATTGCACAGGAGTTCAAGTACCATAATGTTTGCCTTCGGGCTCTCTACAACAGGGAAAGGGCGCACCTGAGGAACCTTGAGAAACGTGACACTAAGTCACAACCAGATGTGTATCCAATGGTGATCTCAGAATTGGTTGCATACCTTGTTGAAAGCAACCTATGTTCAGAAGGACCAGTTACATTTTGCATGCCAGATATCTGCCACATGTACCAAAAGCGTCTGGAACAGCTGGGGGTGGACTCACCAAATGTGAATTCCACTAGACTGAAAGAAAAGCTATTGGCTGAAATTCCAGGACTTGAGGCTCACAGATCTGGCGCAGATCATAGAGAAGTGATACTTACATTTCAGGAAGATGTAGGCAAAGCGCTTGCTCAATCCACAGATCTTTCAGATGCACTTATCATTGCTAAAGCAGCAAAGATCCTCAGAAGATGTATACTTGACCACAAGTCTAGATTTGAAGGTACATTTTCTCAGGGTTGTGTGCAAAATGCTATACCTCCCCTTCTGCTTCAATTTGTGGGGATGGTTGAGCATGGTGCTGACATAAAATCACAGCTGAGATTCGGGGCATCAAAGTCAGACCAGGCAATTGCTCAGCTCATGCAATTCAACTGCTACACCCGCTACAAGGAAGGAGCAGCAACTCACAGGCATTCTAAAGACAGAGAGACCCCATTTCCCGTGTACATGGGGCTCTCTGTTTATGCCAAAACCAGAAAGAGGAATCTGGTTGAGATGTTGTTCAATCATGGTCTCAGTATCTCTTATGACAGAGTGCTGGAGATCTCTGCTCAACTTGGAGATGCAACAGTCAGCAAGTATGTTGAGGAGGGTGTGATTTGTCCTCCAGTGCTGCGGAAAGGGTTGTTCACTACTGCAGTGATGGATAACATTGATCACAATCCCTCTGCAACAACTGCAACTACCTCCTTTCATGGCACAAGCATCTCTCTGTTCCAACATCCCACAAAGGATAATAGTGGACAGGAACGAGGGCAACTCAGGTTTGGGCCTGAGAAAGTAAAGTCAGTTCCTGAACTTCCTGATACATTCACAAATATCTCTCCAGCTTCCTTCCGGACAACAAATCCTGTTCCACCAGGTACTGCAATGCCAAAACCACCCACAGATATTCTGGGGCCACAACTAGCACTAGAGTACCAGTGGCTGGACAAGGTCTCAGTGACACAAGAAGTTGATGATGCATTGAACCTAACATGGTCAGCACATCATGCTTCAATGAAGAGAAGCCCTGAATTTGAAGTTACCATTACTTCTTTGCTTCCTCTCCTGCGGGATCCAGCTCATTCAGTTGCTACAGTCAAACATGTAATGAACAAAGTAAAAGATGTTGTTGATTTCCTCAACCCTGGCCAGGTACCTGTCATCACAGCTGACCAGCCAATCTACGCCATAGCAAAGCAGGTGCAGTGGCAGTGGCCAGGTCAGTATGGTGAGGACAAGTACCTGGTCATGTTTGGTGGTCTGCACATTGAGATGGCAGCACTGAAGTCGCTGGGTACTATCCTCCAAGCCAGTGGATGGACAGGAGCTCTAGTTGAAGCTGGTGTGGCTTCATCTGGCACTGCAGAGTCCTTCCTGTCAGCTGCAAGTGTTACCAGGACGCGACAGATGCACCAAGTGACAGCCTCCAGCTTGTACAAACTCTTGAAAGCTGCATATGATGAGTACTGTACTGAGCAGGAAAATCAAGATGAAGAGGCACTGGACTTTGAGAAGTGGTGTGACTCCCGAAAACAGGATAGTCCACAGTTTCACTTCTGGCACATGGTACTATCCATGGAGCTTGTTGTCTTTCTGCTGATTAGATCTTTCCGCGAGGGAAATTTTGCTCTCTACTGCCAGGCACTACATGAACTGATACCCTGTTTCTTTGCCAACAACAATACAAACTATGCTCGTTGGCTGCCCATCCACCTCAGGGACATGCTTATGCTAGAGATTTCATACCCAGAGTTAGACAAAGAGTTTAAAGCTGGCAACTTTGTGGTGCACAAGACCCGTCGTCCTTTCTCAGCAATGGCTCTAGATCAAGCCCATGAGCAGACCAATGCCATCATCAAGGCTGATGGTGGAGCCATTGGGTTGACAGAAGATCCATCTGCACTCAGGCGATGGATGTTAGCTGGCCCAGAGGTCAGTCGCTTGTTATCTGTTTATGACACAGAGGCCCAACGCAAAGAAATTCCCGAGCAAGCAACACACCATGAGCAAAACCCACAGGCACAGAAGACTTTTCTGGACAAGGTCAACAAGCTTTCTGCAGCCTTGCAAAACCTAGGCAGTCCTTTTCAGGAAGAAAGTTCTGACTTGTATTCCATTGACACCAAGGATATTGCCCACCCCAACACAGCAGAGCTTCTCAAGACACACATGAACAGAGGCCATGCCAAGTTCCAGGAGTTCTCAGATGCTCTGGCAAGCCGCCCTGCCTCCATGTATGAACCCATCAAGAAGAATGTGACCGACTTCTTCCAACAAGAATCGGCTAGTCCTGTACAGTCAAAGCAAAGGCTATTGAAAGAAGACTGTCAGTTATTCTCCTGACAGTCTCTCTCTCTTGTGAGAAACAGTTCATGATCACAATCCCATGATTTAAAGTTCATTTAAATGAAAAAAGCATGTTTATTTCAACAGATATATGGTCTCGGTGTGAGATTGCCAGATACTGATGGCGGCCATCTTGAAAAAAGGTCGCCATCTTGAATTTTCACGTGGCCAGGACCCTAATCTGAAAGAGTATATCCAGGAGGGTATCTGTGCAAAATTTCATGCTTGTGTCACCATTTGAAGGATTTTTTTAGTTATCTGCTCCACTAATTCTCACCCAGACTGTCGAGCGTCCTGGAGGACTCCTTGAGCCATTGTGTATGTTATGCATTTAAACTGTCTGTCAGTTGTGGGTGTTGAATAAAGGTGTGTGTGGTGTAACCCAGTGTGTAAATCTTCGTCCTTATCTCCTCCTCCGTGCGCTATGGAAAAGTGCACGAGGGGTTCATGACATTAACTGAAAAATTGTGTTTTTGTAGGTTTAACCTTCTGAAAAGCATCTACAGTATATGTCAGGTGATTATTGCAAAAATATCAAAAGGCCCACTTCTGTTAAAAAAACACAGCCTTTATATCATTTTTCACTCCAAAAACCAAAATAGACTGTTTTGGATTAGTCATGGGACGTCACTTACATAGTAAAGTAAGCCCAGTGTTTCCTTGATACCTGCCTGCTTTGATCAGCCCAGCTGTCAATTACGTGGACAACAGTAGGGTAACAAGTTAGCTTACCAAGTGTTTACATTATCATTTTCTTTACATTTCATTTATCCTAATAGACATAACTGTTTCCACCTGGGTCACTAAGCCACAGTCTGATACTATCTCATACCATTCTAGCTTATTTTGTTATATTTTTGCCATGATGCTAAATTGAGCGCTGCTAGCATTAACTTGGCTAAGCAGTTGGTTAGCATTGGTCACATGACTGACTGAATAGTGTTAGCTTAACTTTTGAGCCGGTCGGATTGGATTTCTTCTTCTTCTTCTTCTTCTTCTTCCTCTTCTTCTTCTTCTGCTTCTTCTTCTTCTTCTTCTTCTTCTTCTCTGTTGTGCATTTTTCTTTGCTTTAGATGGTTGACCCCAGGTATTTAAACTCATCTACCTTTACTACCTTACTCCTTGCAGTGCATACCTCGACCTCTCCAGGTTCGCTTCCACCTGCTCCCTACTCTCACTACAGATCACAACGTCATCTGCAAACATTGTGGTCCATGGACACTCCTGCCTGACCTTCATCTGTCAGCTTGTCCATCACCATGGCAAACAAGAATCTGTCACTCCAACGGCACACCTCACCACCGTCTCGCTGTCCTCATACATGTCCTGCACCACCCTCTCATACTTCTCTGCCACTCCTGACTTTCTCATACAGTACCACACTTCCTCTCTTGGCACCCTATCATATGCTTTCTCTAGTCAACAAAGACACAGTGCAACTCCTTCTGAACTTCTCTATACTTCTCCATCAACACTCTTAAAGCAAATGTTGCATCTGCAGTACTCTTTCTTGGCATGAAACCATACTGCTGCTCACTGATTGTTACCTCTCCTCTTAACCTAGCTTCAACAACTCTTCCCCATATCTTTATAGTGTGGCTGAACAACTTTATGCCTCTGTAGTTACTACAGCTCTGAGCATCACCTTTGTTCTTGAAAACTGATACCAAACCACTTCTTCTCCACTCCTGAGGTATCCTCTCATTCTCCAAGATTCTGTTAAACAATCTGGTTAAAAAAGTCCACTGCCATCTCTCCTAATCATCACCATACTTCCACAGGTATGTTATCTGGACCAACTGCCTTTCCATTCTTCATCCTCTTCAACGCTGCCCTCACTTCTACCTTGCTTCATCCATCCTCCTCTCTCTCTCATTTTCTTCATTCATCAGCTCTTCAGAGTATCCCTTTCACCTTCTCAACACGCTCTTGTCACTTGTTAGTCAGGGCATGACATTAACACCCGCCCACCCACCCCTGGCGGGTATATTTTGGCTGTGGCGGGTAAGACAGTGACTCCCATTAGCCACTTTGGCAGGTTGTAGTTTTTTACAAACAACATCTAAATAATAAACCTACTGCAGAATGAGACTACAAAACTACAACTCCCATAACTCCCAGTTTCTTCCCCTGGGCCATTCAAACTGCAAACAGTCAGAGCCCCCGCCCCCCCACCCGAACACTCACATGCACAGAACTGAGGACCTTTTAATTATCACTATAACTCATCCATACCTGTCAAGGCATACCTCATGCCTCCCTTATTGGGGGGGCTTTCACACCTGTACTGAGAACTTAAAAACTGTATCTATCGGCAGATGAAAGAAAACTGAAGCAAAAAAAACCAAACAAAAACCAAACAAACAACAACAATTGCAACATGAACTATTTCAAACATATTTATTCAAATGTACACTTATATGGACACAATCTTGAGCCATAACTTTTTGGTAATGTGAAAATAATAAGCCAAGTAGCACAAAAAAAAATAAAATTAAATTAAAAATTAAAAAATTAAAAAAATAAATTATAATATTAATAATAAATAAATAAAAATAAATAAAAAAACAATATTTTTCAAATTTACATTAGCACAAGGTAGATTGCTTAATTTGAAAGTACACAATAAGAATAATTCTGAATATAGTTCTTAATTGTCAGCTAGATATATACACTTGGAATTAAAGAGTTTTTAATTGTCAGCTTTGTTACACTAATGCACTTGGATGAACTTGAAACAAGAAAATGTTCACTGATGCTGCTTGTTATAGTTCCAAGTAGCAGCCTTTGCTGACTCTAGCATTTCTTTTGAAGGCTTGACCTTGAAGCATGGAGTGTCACAATTCATTTTCACTTGCATGAAAGAAGTCAGAGTTTCTGGGAGCATACTTTTTCTGAAGTCAGTGTGAATTTTCCTGACCATGCTGAAAGCCCTCTCACTGTCAGCATTGCTGTGAGGAAGGCAAAGCAGTGCTGAGTACACTTTGAGGAGCTGGGGGAAGCGGGGCACATCAAGGGCTGTCTTCAAGGCCATCACCTGACCCCAGTAGACATCAACACGGACAGGCTTGCCATCCTTGTCTTGTAGAGGCACTGTGTTTTCTGGCAGCAGTTGCAGGTCCTCCCAGTCTTCTTTCAGCTCTTCTGTATCAACAGTGGGGCAAAATGCAGCAGCAAGCTCTACAATGGGGCCATAGGTCAGGGACTCTGTTTTCTTGGGGTCGAGGACAGAGAGGTGTGGCAGAATTTTGTCGTCAAAGGGGAACTTGTTGAGCATCTTTCTCACTACAGCTTCATAGAAGCCTCTTATTGCTTCAAAGAACTTCTGCTCTGTGCCTGGGTCAAGTTCATGGGTTTGTAGGGCTTCTCTGGTTTCCAGTCCAATGGCGATAAACTCATCAGAGTGCTGCAGGTCACTGTCCAGGAAATCCAGCCTTCTTAGGTCATTGGTCGCCTTTACATACTTCATTTGAACAAATTTGACCAATAGTTTTCTCAAGAGACGATCCATTTCAGGGAGGAGACTGCCTATCTTGCTCTCGTCTGCTTGAAAGATGGTGTTGAAGTTGTTGATGAACAGGATGAACCTGAGAAGCAGGAACAAGTCACATGCTGTCAGGCTCTTTTGGCCATGTACCAAAAACAAACAAACAAGACGACTTCTTTGACAGACTAATCACATAGAATGAAACATACGTCCATCACTATGATACAGAAACTAAAGCCCAGTTGAAGCAATGGAAGCGTTATGACTCACCACCTCTGAAGAAGGCACATGTCCAACCCTTGGCAGACAAGGTCATGCTCACGGTCTTTTGGGACCAGCATGGAGTAGTGATGATGGATTGCCTGGTAAAGGGTACCACAATTACCGGGACTTACTACACTTCACTGCTGCAGAAATTGCAGAAGGTCATCAAAAGCAATCATCATGCTGACCAAAGGTGTCCGCTTCCTGCAAGATAATGCCGGGTTCACAACTTACACGTTGCCCAGAGGGAAGCACAGTCCTGCGGCTATTTAATCCTTCCTCACCCCACTTCCCTTCCCTACCTTACACCATTGACTTCCACCTTTTTCCAACAATGAAGTCATTTTTGAAGGGCAAGCCCTTCCAAGACAATGAAATGCTGATTTCCATGGTCAAGTTGTGGCTTCTGGCACAGCCTGCAGACTTCTACAGGTGAAGTCTCTGCAGCTGCATAAAGCGATAGGAGAAATGTGTAACCCTTGGTGGTAACTATGCAGAGAAAGACTAATAAATGTGCCAAGGTGGAGTCTTCTCAGTCCATGGAAGATGACTCAGGGGAAATCTCTTATGAACAGCCCTCATAAATGTGTAACATTTCTATATTTTAGCTAAATTATATAAAATTGAAAAGCCTGTTTTTTAGTGCCATAGCTATCATGGAGCAGCATATGCCCTGCTGAATATGAACAGCGCGGTCAGTCAAAGATGGTGTTTCCCTATTCTCACCTACTGTAAATCATCACCTTCATTGGGTTTGATCTACTGAAAGCTGAAGTTTGATACTTTATATCCAGTGTGTCTAGGAAGCATGAAGGACTAAAAAGGCGCCGACCTGCAGTGTGAGTCTGGCTGTCAGGTACGATCTGATGCAGATGAGCGTATTTTCCCTTCTCCAAGCTCGGACTCTCCCATTCTTTTCGGTGATGTCCAGTCCCTCGATTTCCCTTTTCTTCAAGCTTTGTTTTCTTCACCGGCGGCGCGCTGCATGAAGCCATTTTGAAAATCACAAAAAGACTGCTTAGGTGCGCTCAATTTCGCCAGGCATCGAATTACTGTTCAGTTGATTTTAGGTTCTCTCAATAATTTTTTTTTTCGCTGTATATTTTTCTTTTTGGCATACAGAAATGGCAATACGCCCGTATTTGCTAAAATTGCATTTTCCCCGTATTAAAATACGGCAAAACCGTATCACTTGACGGGTATGCTCATCTGTCTTGGCACTCCTCACTTTCATGTATATTGACCCATCCATGAAATCACTACTGTACATATTTTCCATAATCCTTGGGCCATTTTACTCAAGTGTGTGTTCTGCACTCCGTACTCTTATGTACATAGTTCAGTCCGCAAAGCCACTACCATACCTGTGTATATACCTTTGGGCTATTTATTATTTTTACATTTATTTTTATTTCAGTCATATGGTTAATCATGTGTTCTGTTTTATTTCAAATTCTTCTTACTTACTTTATTGCGCAGTAGCCTGGTGGAGCATCCACAATTTCATTGTGCTGTACAACTGTACAATGACAATAAAGCTTATTCTATTCTATAAGCACTTTCTGCACAAACACAGTGTATTCTCATTGGTCTACTGTCAGCCAGCTGCAGCCCAGGAGTCAGGCTCCGCAGGTCGGTTCATTTTCTTTCCAGTTGAGAAACGGCATTGACCAGACAGCAGTTGCTCTCAGTGATCAGATCATGGGGATAACTGCCCCTGATCTCCTGTTGTCCCAGCGGTGAGAATAACCTCTGCTCTCCCCTCACATCAGCTCCTACCTCTGTGGTTAAATATGATTAATTTTAGAGCAAAAAGTTCCCGTTTACTGTCCGCAGTTGTGCAAATTTAAGTTTTTGTATGATAGCGAGAAAAAGTGACTTAACTTTATGTTGCTGTAAAGAGCAAATGAAGCTTCTTCTGAGGTGAGCTTTTGTTTATCTGTGATTATCTATGATATTTGTGATTTGCAGCTATTTCATGGAAGTAAAACATCTAATTATGTATTTTTAATGTGCTGGTCCAGGGGTGTGAAACATGTGGCCTACGGGCCAGAAACAGCCCGCCAGGGGGTCCAAGTTTTTCTCTGAATTTACAGTTTTCTTTCTAGTAAATTTCTGGCTTTTTCTACTGATTAGAATTGTTCATGTAAATTTGAGACATTTTTCTCCCTAAAATGATTTTTTTTTCTCATCAGTTTTCTTTTTCATTTTTTTTTCCTAGTGAAAACAGGTAGTCTCCATTTAGATTAAACCCATCAGCAATTATTGATGACGTTGTGCAGCCCTGAAGGAGTGTGCCAATTCGTAGGGATCATTTTCAACCCCTACACCTTGGCCTTTGATTTCAAGGGCCAAGGGGTGGGGGTAGGCAAAGGGGAAGAGGTACTAATGAGAATTTAGACAGACCCCAAATCTACCTGTACTTCAGTCTCATATTGCAAATATCTTTCCTGTCTGCTTTACAGTATTTCATCATCATTTACTGCTGTTAATAATTAAAGTGTTTCTCTTGCTATTTTTATGTACTATGTACAAGGGTCATTTACATTTAAAAAGATTGTAGATTTATTTCAAGTAAAATTTAGCATCCAATAGTCAAATTTGCCCCCTCATGGATCGTCACCTTATCGTGGTGGGGGGGTTTGCGTGCCCCAGTGATCCCAGGAGCTATGTTGTCCGGGGCAATTTGCCTCTGATAGGGTCTCCCAAGACAAACTGGTCCTGGGTGAAGGGCCAGACTAAGAACGATCCAACAGACTCTCATGATAAATTGTATATCAAGGATTCAGTGTACCCCGCCCGGTATGGGGTTACCGGGGCCCCACCCTGGAGCCAGGCCTGGGGGAGGGGCTCGAAGGCTAGCGTCTGGTGGCCAGGTTTCCACCCATGGGACCCGGCCGGGCTCAGCCCGAAGGAGTTACATGGGTCCGCCCTCCAGTAGGTTCACCACCTGCAGGAGGGATCATGGAAGTCCGGTGCTATGTGGATTAGGTAGCAGTCAAAGGCGGAGACCTTGGCGGACTGATCCCAAGCTTTCTAAACTGGCTTTTGGTACGTGGAATGTCACCTCTCTGGTGGGGAAGGAGCCTGAGCTGGTGTACGAGGTTGAGCGATACCGGCTAGATATAGTCGGCCTCACCTCAACACACAGCTCCGGTTCCGGAACCAGTCTCCTGGAGAGGGGCTGGAGCTTGGCCTTTTCTGGAGTTGCCCCGGGCGAGAGGCGACGAGCAGGGGTAGGTATTCTTGTATCGCCCCACCTTGCTGCCTCTATATTGGAGTTTTCCCCGGTGGACGAAAGGGTTGCTTCCCTGCGCCTTCGGGTTGGGAAACGGGTCCTGACCATCATTTGTGCCTATGCACCAAATGATGTTTCAGAGTACCCACCCTTTTTGGAGTCTGTGACTGGGGTGCTGGAGGGTGCTCCTCCTGGAGACTCCATTGTCCTACTGGGGGACTTCAATGCGCACGTGGGCAACGACAGTGAAACCTGGAGGGGGGTGATTGGGAGGAACGGCCTGCCCGATCTGAACCCGAGTGGTGTTCAGTTATTGGACTTCTGTGCTAACCACAGTCTGTCCATAACGAACACCATGTTCAAGCATAAGGGTGTCCATATGTGCACCTGGCACCAGGACACCCTAGGCCGCAGGTCGATGATCGATTTTGTTATCGTATCATCAGACCTGCGACCGTATGTCTTGGACACCCGAGTAAAGAGAGGTGCAGAGCTGTCAACTGATCACCACCTGGTGGTGAGTTGGATCCGATGGCAGGGGAGGAAGCCATTCAGACCTGGTAGACCCAAACGTATAGTGAGGGTGTGCTGGGAGCGTCTGGCTGAGGCCCCTGTCCGGGAGGTCTTCAACTCCCACCTCCGGAAGAACTTCAACCACATTCCGAGGGAGTCTGGAGACATGGAGTCTGAATGGGCCATGTTCTCCACCTCTGTTGTTGAAGCGGCGGCCCAGAGCTGCGGCCGCAAGGTGGTCGGTGCATCTCGTGGTGGCAACCCCCGAACCAAGTGGTGGACACCAGTGGTGAGGGGGGCCATTAAGCTGAAGAAGGAGTCCTATCAAGCTTGGTTGGCTTGTGGGACTCCCGAAGCAGCTGAGGTGTACCGGCAGGCCAAGCGGAGTGCAGCTCGGGTGGTTGCTGAAGCAAAAACCCGGGTATGGGAGGAGTTCGGTGAGGCCATGGAACAAGACTTTCGGTCGGCTTCAAAGAGATTCTGGCAAACTGTTCGGCGGCTCAGGAGGGGAAAGCAGCTCCCCGTCCACACTGTGTATGGTGCGGATGGGACACTGTTGACTTCAACTGGGGATATCGTTGGGCGGTGGAAGGAATACTTCGAGGATCTCCTCAATCCCACTGATACGCCTTCCACAGAGGAAGCAGGGTTTGGGGACAAGGGGGATGACTCGCCTATCACAGGGGCTGAGGTCGCCAAGGTGGTTAAAAATCTCCTTGGTGGCCGGGCCCCGGGGGTGGACGAGATTCGCCCCGAGTACCTCAAGGCCCTGGATGTTGTTGGGCTGTCATGGTTGACACGCCTCTGCAACATTGCGTGGAGGTCGGGGGCAGTGCCTTTGGCATGGCAAACCGGGGTGGTGGTTCCTCTCTTCAAAAAAGGGGACCGGAGGGTGTGCTCCAACTTTAGAGGGATCACACTCCTCAGCCTCCCTGGGAAGGTCTATGCCAAGGTACTGGAGAGGAGAGTCCGGCCGTTGGTCGAACCTCGGATTCAGGAGGAGCAATGTGGTTTTCGTCCTGGCCGTGGCACATCGGACCAGCTCTTTACCCTCTCGAGAATTCTTGAGGGTTCGTGGGAGTTTGCCCAACCAGTTTACATGTGTTTTGTGGACTTGGAGAAGGCATTTGACCGCGTCCCTCGTGGATTTTTGTGGGGGGTGCTTCGGGAGTATGGGGTATCGGGCTTGTTGTTACGAGCTATTCGGTCTCTGTACGACCGTTGTGAGAGTTTAGTTCGTATTGCCAACACTCGGTCGGAGTCATTCCCAGTGAGAGTTGGACTCCGCCAGGGCTGCCCTTTGTCACCGGTCCTGTTCATAATTTTTATGGACAGGATTTCTAGGCGCAGCCAGGGAATGGAGGGTGTCATACTTGGTGACCACAGGATCTCATCTCTGTTGTTTGCAGATGATGTTGTCCTGTTGGCTTCATCCAGCAATGACCTACAGCTCTTGCTGGGACGGTTTGCCGCTGAGTGTGAAGCGGCTGGGATGAGAATCAGCACCTCCAAGTCCGAGTCCATGGTCCTCAGCCGGAAAAAGGTGGATTGTCCTCTCCGGGTTGGGGACAGGCTCCTGCCCCAAGTGGAGGAGTTTAAGTATCTTGGGGTCTTGTTCACGAGTGAGGGGAAAATGGAGCGAGAGATCGACAGACGGATTGGAGCAGCATCTGCAGTGATGCGGACGTTGTACCGGTCTGTTGTGGTGAAGAGGGAGCTTAGTTCTAAGGCAAAGCTGTCGATTTACCAGTCAATCTACGTTCCTACTCTCACCTATGGTCACGAGCTTTGGGTAATGACCGAAAGAACGAGATCGCGGATACAAGCGGCTGAAATGAGCTTTCTCCGTAGGATTGCTGGACTCACCCTCAGAGATAGGGTGAGGAGCTCAGTCATCCGGGAGAGGCTCAGAGTAGAACCGCTGCTCCTCCACATTGAAAGGAGTCAGTTGAGGTGGTATGGGCATCTGATTAGGATGCCTCCTGGACGTCTCCCACTTGAGGTGTTTCAGGCACGTCCCACTGGGAGGAGACCCCGGGGCAGACCCAGGACTCGGTGGAGAGACTATGTCTCCCAGCTAGTCTGGGAACGCCTTGGTATCCCCTCTGAAGAGCTGGAGCAGGTGGCTGGGGAGAGGGAAGTCTGGGCTTCTCTGCTTGAACTGCTGCCTCCGCGACCCGGACCTCCGGAAAAGCGGTAGAAGATGGATGGATGGATGGATAGTCAAATTTGATCATATTAAACATAATTTTCCAACCATAAAATTGTGGCTAGTAAAAAGGCTGAGTGGCTAGTGACTTTGGAAGATCAGTAGCCACAGTGGCCAGTGAGTAAAAAAGTTAATATCAGGCCCAGTTATTAGAACATTACCATCTCTGTCCTTAATCAACCTGACCTGCCGCACATTCTTTCCAGCTCGATCTCTCTGTCTAGCTAATCAATACAAGTCCTTTTCTCCTTCTTTAGTGTCCAGCCTGTCATTCAACTCACTATATGCCTTTGCCTTTGCCACCTCTCTCTTTGTCATGGGCCTAGCTTCCAAATACTCCTGTCTATTTTCTCCCTCTCCCTGACTATCTCACTTTTTCTTTGCTAACCTCTTCCTTTGGATACTTTCCTGTACCTCCTCATTCCACCACCAAGTCTCCTTGTCTTCCTTCCTCTGACCACTGGATACACCACATACTTTTCTACCCATTTCCCTCAATACTTTACAGTGGGGTAAAAAAGTATTTAGTCAGCCACCAATTGTGCGAGTTCTCCCACTTAAAAGATGAGAGAGGTCTCCAATTTTCATCATAGGTATACCTCAACTATGAGAGACAAAATAAGAAAAAAAAATCCAGAAAATCACATTGAAGGATTTTTAATGAATTAATTAGTAAATTCCTCAGTAAAATAAATATTTGGTCAATAACAAAAGCTCATCTCAATACTTTGTTGTATACCCTTTGTTGGCAATGACAGAGGTCAAACGTTTTCTGTAAGTTTTCACAAGGTTTTCATACACTGTTGCTGGTATTTTGGCCCATTCCTCCATGCAGATCTCCTCTAGAGCAATGATGTTTTGGGGCTGTTGCTGGGCAACACGGACTTTCAACTCCCTCCAAAGATTTTCTATGGGGTTGAGATCTGGAGACTGGCTAGGCCACTCCAGGACCTTGAAATGCTTCTTACAAAGCCACTCCTCCGTTGCCCGGGCGGTGTGTTTGGGATCATTGTCATGCTGAAAGACCCAGCCATGTTTCATCTTCAATGCCCTTGCTGGTGGAAGGAGGTTTTCACTCAAAATCTCACGATACATGGCCCCATTCATTCTTTCCTTAACACGGATCAGTCGTCCTGGTCCCTTTGCAGAAAAACAGCCCCAAAGTATGATGTTTCCACCCCCATGCTTCACAGTAGGTATGGTGTTCTTTCTCCTCCAAACACGACAAGTTGAGTTTTTACCAAAAAGTTCTATTTTGGTTTCATCTGACCATATGACATTCTCCCAATCCTCTTCTGGATCATCCAAATGCTCTCTAGCAAACTTCAGACGGGCCTGGACATGTACTGGCTTAAGCAGGGGGACACGTCTGGCACTGCAGGATTTGAGTCCCTGGCGGCGTAGTGTGTTTCTGATGTAGCCTTTGTTACTTTGGTCCCAGCTCTCTGCAGGTCATTCACTAGGTCCCCCCATGTGGTTCTGGGATTTTTGCTCACCGTTTTCGTGATAATTTTGACCCCACGGGGTGAGATCTTGCGTGGAGCCCCAGATGGAGGGAGATTATCAGTGGTCTTGTATGTCTTCCATTTTCTAATAATTGCTCCCACAGTTGATTTCTTCACACCAAGCTGCTTGCCTATTGCACATTCAGTCTTCCCAGCCTGGTGCAGGTCTACAATTTTGTTTCTGGTGTCCTTTGACAGCTCTTTGGTCTTGGCCATAGTGGAGTTTGGAGTCTGACTGTCTGAGGTTGTGGACAGGTGTCTTTTATACTGATAACGAGTTCAAACAGGTGCCATTAATACAGGTAACGAGTGGAGGACAGAGGAGCCTCTTAAAGAAGAAGTTACAGGTCTGTGAGAGCCAGAAATCTTGCTTGTTTGTAGGTGACCAAATACTTATTTTACTGAGGAATTTACCAATTAATTCATTAAAAATCCTTCAATGTGATTTTCTGGATTTTTTTTTCTCATTTTGTCTCTCATAGTTGAGGTATACCTGTGATGAAAATTGGAGACCTCTCTCATCTTTTAAGTGGGAGAACTTGCACAATTGGTGGCTGACTAAATACTTTTTTGCCCCACTGTAGCTGTACGTTCTCAGTTCTCTGGTAAGTCTTCCCTACCACCCAGAAACTGTATCAACTCCCTCCTGAACTCTGTGTGACATTCTTCCTTCTGTAACTTCCCTCATTTAACCCTTGGCTCTGCCTTCACTCTCTTCCTCTTCTTGCTTTTCAAAGTCATCCTACAGACTATCATTCGATACTGTCTAGCTACATCCTCCCCTGCCACCATCTTGCAGTCTCCTATCTCTTTCAGATTTTTCCATGATTTCATCTACACCATGGTAGAACAGTTTAAATCCACTTCCGATGCTCTTGTGCTTGCTTACTTTCCATTTGGTTTCTTAAACATACAGTATATCTACCTTTCTTCTCTCTATCATATCAGCCAACTCTCTGGCTTTACCAGTCATAGTCCCTACATTTAAAGCCCTACTCTTACCTCCACACTTCTACATTTCCTTTTCTCTCTCACCCTCCTAACACACCTTCCCCCTCTCTTCCTCCTCAATCTTCGACGAACAGTAGTCCAATTTCCACCAACACTCTGTTGGTTAACAGCACCGGTGGTGGTCGTTGTTAACCTGAGCCTCAACTGACCCAAAATGAAGTCTCATTTGTCATGATCTGCACGCTTAATTGCTTAAGTTTTTATGGCGGATTCCCTTCCTGACACATCCTGTTATGTCCGCAAACCTGGCAATGACGACCGACAAGGATGCTGCCGTTTAATGAACTTTATTGGACTTTTATGGACTTGTATAAAGTCTATGGACTTTTATGGACTTGTAGTAAACCGTCACTTCTACTGTTCTGACATTGCACAGTCTATGACCACCGTATTTGTACAGCAGCATCGGGTTCTTCTTGATTTTGTGGTTGGGGAAAAACTTCTTCACCGTAGCCCAGTTTAATATTGACTGCACTGTCGCCATGTAGAGCAAGAGCGACACGGCTATCCCGTATAACTCAACCATACCGTATGAATAACTGTTGTTGTCGGGGCTTGCCGCTTGAATGGTTGTTGTTGGTGGGTGGGCGGGCGGGCGGGCAGGCAGAAGCCTGCCCGCCACGGTGCTGATCGCCACTTGCTGATCGAGTGTGCTGATTGCCACGGTGTTGGCGATCAGCACACTCTGGCAAGATGGTTTAGTCACCTACACTTGATACATCGTTGTCCTTTTGCCGGGCAAAAACATGCTCTATCCTGGTTCGTTGGGGACCCACAGCTCCCGCAGACGGTGCTTCTCAGAGCGGACCTTCAGCTAACTGCATTCATCTCATACTCTTCTGTCGAGTCCTCTTCTTCCTGCGTGCCCACCATGTCAGCTAGTGTCGTCTGTGCAGGTAGCTTCTGTGTTTGGCACCCATTTAGCTCCGTGGCTAACTTCTTTGCTGCCTCTAGCTGTAACGCTAGCTCTATGGTGTTAGCTAGCATCATGTCATTTGACACCATTAGCATCTTAGCTCGTAGCCTTGCGTTGCACATGTGCTCGGCTAACTAGTCCCGCACCATTTCATCTTCGAACAGCCCAAAACGGCACACCCTAGCCAAATGCCTCAAGTCAGCGATGAATTGTTGAACTGACTCACCGACTGTTGTCTCTGGCAAAAACGAATTCGTCGTGCTATCACGTTGTCAGGAGTAGCAAAGTAGCTAGCAAGTAGCTTGATGGCATCCACATACGACTGCTTCGGTCCTAACGTGTGGAAAATTCCCTGGCCTTCTATGCCGAGGTTGTGGACAAGAAGTGCTTGTTTCCTTACTTTGTTGAGTCTACCCAGGTCCAATGCTGAAATGTAGGTCTCGAATGCATCCAGCCATCGCGGCCACCGGACTGTTGGCTCACCCGGGGAATCCATAAAGGGCCGTAGCGGTCTAAAGCACGCCTCCATGCTTTAATCTATCCATCCATCCATCTTCTTCCGTTTAATCCTTTTTGGGTCACGGGGGGGCTGGAGCCTATCCCAGCATCTTTGGGCGAGAGGCAGGGTACACCCTGGACAGATCGCCAGTCCATCACAGGGCCAATACAGAGAGACAGACAACCATTCACTCTCACAGTCAGAATCAGAATCAGAATCAGAATAAGTTTATTGCCAAGCACATTTACAAGTAAATAACAGGTAAATATACGAGGAATTTGACTTGACACTGAAAACGTCATAAATGACATTCTCAATGACGCGGCGAGCCGTGGAGGCACCTGTCAGCAGGAGGGGAACAGAAGGCAGTGGGGGGAAGGGGGGTGGACACAGTAGGAGAGAGAAAAAAGCATTGTTTATCAGAATAAAGTTCATATATGACCGATATTATGATTACAAGAAAAAAACTCTCAATGCACAATTAGCAGACAATAGAATCCACACAATGACACAAAGAGAGCAGTGAGTGTATATCTTCATCAGTCAGTATAAGTGGATCAGTATGTGTGAGTTGGGTGCAATCAGTGGCAAATCAGTTAGGAGGACAACAATAGTCTCTTCCTCAGCAGATGTTATGACTACAGTCTGAAGCAAAGGCACGTGTCCTTGAGCACGGCAGATGGAATAGTTTTGCCAGACAGCTGTCCTTGAGAGTCAGATGCTGCCCGCCAGTGTTATGAAAACAAATATAGTGTTGATTATCTGGAGGACTGAGTGCTGAGGGTGCCGAAAAAAACAGGTTGAATAGCACTGACTTCAGAGAAAAAACTTTCTATTCTCTTACGGATTCAGTGCTCCAATTCCTTCATGGCCAGGCGTTGAAATCGATTCGTGGACAGCTCTCAGCGTGATCGTGATGTAATCCATTTTCCTGTACAGTTCTCCATTGGCCGCTGTCAGAGTCCTGCCCAGTTGGTCAATTTGATGGGTGAGCTTCGCCGGGTCTGCTTTTTGATAAGCTCTATCCATCTTCTTCAATTTGCGGTACACCAGAACAATCCCAAATCCAATCAGTAGAATTCCGATGACCATTGCTCTGCAAAGATATAAATCTTCAATATCTTCAATAGAAAGATCACACAGGCACAAGAGTTTCCAATTGCTTGTGTCCTTTAAATAACCCGCAGCAGCAGTTCCTGCGGGACAGATCGGCTCCCCCGGGCCAGATTTCCTTGTTGAAAAAACAGTGTCAATTGCGTTCAAAGCCCAGCTTATTAAATCCATAATTTCGTTAGATAAATCAGCAGTAAAGACACGCAGACAGACGATAGCAAGCTGGGATCCAGTCAGTTAGGGAGGGAGAGAGAGATAGGGAGCCGGAGCTGGGAAGAAAAGCGTCTGCTCTCTTTGGAGGGCGGAAGTGAAAAAGTCATACCTAAAGACAATTTAGAATCCCCAGTTTTGATGCCAATTAACCTAATGTGCATGTTTTTGGCATGTGGGAGGAAACCGGAGAAATCCCAGAGTAAACCCACGCAGACACGGGGAGAACATGCAAACTCTCGTGGTTTAATCTTTCATCGCCAAATGTTATGTCCACAAACCTGGCAATGATGACCGACGAGGATGCTGCTGTTTAGTGAACTTTATTACAGTTAAAATATAAGAATACAGGCATGTGTATAATGGGGTCGGCTGCCAACCATATCTCATACACACTGAGTGTCTAACTCCAACTGCATACAACCTCCTGCTGGAATGGCGGATCGCCCAATATATAAGATGTGGTCACGTCATCTGCAGGATGCCGCACCACTCCCTGAATACCTGGTATTCATCCATCACACAACCCTCCCCATTTATCCAGGCTTGGTACTGGAACTAGGAGTACACTGGCTTGCAAACCCCCTGTGCCTGGGTTTCCTTTGAATCGCTGTTTTCTGTAAATTCTATTCACCCCCACTGGAATCTTTGGTCATCTACCAACACTTGACCATATACGTCGTTCTTAGATGTTATTTTCAGTGGCTAGCTAATGTCAGCTAGCCGCTGATGTCAGCTAGCTACGATCATCATCTACCCACTATCGTTAGCTAGCCGCTGATGTCTTCAAGCTAGCAGTTAGCCACTTATTTGCAAATGTTTTTGTGCTTATTGTACTCCAGGGACCAGTCATATCCTGTCAACCACTGAAACCACACACCCGTCAACCAGTGATGCATTATTTCATTCTTTAAGACAAATGTTAGTTGACTCAGGGGTTACAGATCAAATTGACCCTGATGCAATCAGCCCCCAAATCACCCTGGGATCTGCAACGGCACATGGGTGTAACCCTGCTAAAAAGTTGAAAACTGTTAAAAAAAAAACTTTTCTCAGTCACCAACAAATGTACGCCTTTTTACAGAAATTTTCCGCCCAGGCCGAGAAAGAGCCTGGGGCCAACCCGACCCATATTCTGTTCAGGATAAATTCGAGTTAAAGGCTAGGAGCTTGCCAGTCAAGGTTAGGAATATGACGTGAGAGGGTCAGCAGAGTTAAATTCAGTCTGAAGATTTAAAGGTATATAAACTCAAACAGGCTGTTTTCAGAAAGGCTGAAAAAAAATTTGCGGCAATAACTCAAGAAAATTTGAACAAAATATGACACAAACATTTCATTAAGACATGTGTAACATTTGATTATGTAACATGCTACGTAACATAAGATAGGATGTGGACTGTCTCGATACATAGCTCATAGTAGAGTAAATTAAATTAAAAACTAAAAAGTAAATTAAAATTAAATTAATTGAATTAGAGTAAAGTAAATGTCATTTCATATGTTTTTATTAGACAAGGTATTCCCCTCTTTACACTGGCTTTGACCTCTCTGTCCTGATGTGGCTTTTTCAGGTTTCATATGAATCTTTTCAGGCTAGTGTTCACTCTGAAAACAGACTGGAATTTCTGCTACCAGGCCACAGCGTTTGGCGATTCCAGGAGTGCCATAGTTGTTGAAAGACGTGTAGCAGTGCATTGTGCTTGTCTGAGTTTGCATTATCACCGAAGTGACATGCTGGTATGTTTGCAATAAGCCTAATCCATCTTCATTTGTGTTCAAACTTGCTGAAATGAATTCATTCAAGCTCCACTGATTCAAACATCAGAAGGCCTGGATGGCTGCCATTCCTAATATAATCAGTTTTTCCATTCATGTCCCCCATTTTTAGCTGCTTTTAAAACATGATTTCAGTTAGCTACAAAAACAATCATTTTCCACATGTGCTCATGAACCTCTTAGTAGTTGTCAGAGATGTGTTTATTTTCAGGGCTCAAGCTGTTTCTTTGTAACTAAAATATCTGTGTATCTGTCTCCTAGATCAACACGGAAGACATGACATTTCTATTTGCATACATTTTGTCAAGCTGAGGTTAAATGGCCAGCACATTTGCAGCAGCTGTGAAGGTCACCACTGAATGCTAGGTGTTGGTTGACCTTCGCTGGGTGTGTTAAACCCCTCGGAGGATATGTTATTTGAGAGCAAATGGGATAGGGACATGTGCGGGATTGGGGCATAGTTGAAGGGATAAGAGAAAGAGATTGACAGGGCATAGAGAAAATATAACCCAAGAAAAGTAAGTGAAGAAACTGACCATCTGTAATCAAAATACTGAACATTTTTGAGTGTGGACTGCCTCCCCTATTGGCAATAGGTTAATGACAGGACGATCCATTCATTCCACTGTTATCTAGGAGGGCGGCGATGTATTGCTGGAGTTGTCCTTGAAAATAGAAAGGGGACTGAGTGCACCTGGACAAGAATAATTTCACAGCTACAGCCTTCAGTATATCCAGATATTCCTGGAATAATGCTGAAGTGGGTTATGTAACAGGTAGAAGGAGCCTTGAGGGATCAATGGCTACCAGTGTGAAAATATTCATGCCCTAATGCTGAGGCTGGGTGGGTGAGTGAGTGCACTACGCCTGTCATCTGTCAGAAATTGGAATCGGGATCAACTCCACTGAAGTAAATGTTTGAGCCGCATTCATACCAGATGAACATTTTTATACTGAGCAGGACTAAGGAAATGGAAAGAAAGGAGAGCGCTCCCAGCACAGGTGAAAGAGGAGTCAGGAGAGACATTAACGTGTTTTCCTGTGTTACATTTCAGCACTAAGAGTGGTTATCCTTTCCCTCATCATTCATATAAAGAGTTGGGCAGCCACACGTGTCTCTGCAGCAGGCCAGAGTTTGGAGTAAATGTCTCCTCATTATAATGAAGGAATGGAAAATGTCATTTAATTCTACGTTGCCTGCCTCAAGTCTCCAGCTGACTTAAGTGTTGATGCACATAAATGTCCATGTATGCAGTTAAACTGAAATGCCGTTTCACTTTCAGTTAGTTGTTTTGGCCATTCCTTTAGTCTGGGTCATGACTTGTGTAAAAGCTGACAGTCAGTTGACTGCTGAAGGAGGCCTCTGGTCAGACCGGGATGTTTTCTGGGCAGCAGAAGAAGAAGAGCAACGAAGGAGGCGGATAGGTTGGGACTGGATTCTTTGCTTTTTCACAGATGTGTTTGGCTGGACAGTGAACTTCAATCTTTCACTCGAGAAAAAGTTATTGACAGCATTCATAAAGGTTATAGTACATTTACAGCCTGAAGTGACACAAATCTGACACCGATCCAATTGTTTTATGGCTGTCGGAATGCACAAATCTGATCTAAATAGTAGTTCAGATTTGATCTGGTCCTAGATAATTATACAGTACATGACTGAAAATATCATGATAAGAATTATATGACTTTTTACCTCTGAGCATGTGTACGGTGTCGACGTCGTCACTTAGCTCTGTTGTTAGCATCTGTGCTAGCAGTTGCTGCTACAAAAGCTAGTGGCAGCACAATCAGACTTCTTTCTTTCTGGACTTCATCTCATACACGGCATGCAGCCCTCCAGAGCAAAATCCCTCCCATATCTTTACTAAAAACACGTTTAGTCTCTATTTAAAGAGAGTGGTGTTATGTATGAGATATGGGTGTCTGGTATGCCGTGCCCACCCACAGGGTGACGTCAGGCAGGCACGGCCCACTCTGTATATACAGTGGGGCAAAAAAGTATTTAGTCAGCCACCAATTGTGCAAGTTCTCCCACTTAAAAGATGAGAGAGGTCTCCAATTTTCATCATAGGTATACCTCAACTATGAGAGACAAAATGAGAAAAAAAAAATCCAGAAAATCACATTGAAGGATTTTTAATGAATTAATTGGTAAATTCCTCAGTAAAATAAGTATTTGTTCACCTACAAACAAGCAAGATTTCTGGCTCTCACAGACCTGTAACTTCTTCTTTAAGAGGCTCCTCTGTCCTCCACTCGTTACCTGTATTAATGGCACCTGTTTGAACTCGTTATCAGTATAAAAGACACCTGTCCACAACCTCAGACAGTCAGACTCCAAACTCCACTATGGCCAAGACCAAAGAGCTGTCAAAGGACACCAGAAACAAAATTGTAGACCTGCACCAGGCTGGGAAGACTGAATGTGCAATAGGCAAGCAGCTTGGTGTGAAGAAATCAACTGTGGGAGCAATTATTAGAAAATGGAAGACATACAAGACCACTGATAATCTCCCTCCATCTGGGGCTCCACGCAAGATCTCACCCCGTGGGGTCAAAATTATCACGAAAACGGTGAGCAAAAATCCCAGAACCACATGGGGGGACCTAGTGAATGACCTGCAGAGAGCTGGGACCAAAGTAACAAAGGCTACATCAGAAACACACTACGCCGCCAGGGACTCAAATCCTGCAGTGCCAGACGTGTCCCCCTGCTTAAGCCAGTACATGTCCAGGCCCGTCTGAAGTTTGCTAGAGAGCATTTGGATGATCCAGAAGAGGATTGGGAGAATGTCATATGGTCAGATGAAACCAAAATAGAACTTTTTGGTAAAAACTCAACTTGTCGTGTTTGGAGGAGAAAGAACACCATACCTACTGTGAAGCATGGGGGTGGAAACATCATACTTTGGGGCTGTTTTTCTGCAAAGGGACCAGGACGACTGATCCGTGTTAAGGAAAGAATGAATGGGGCCATGTATCGTGAGATTTTGAGTGAAAACCTCCTTCCACCAGCAAGGGCATTGAAGATGAAACGTGGCTGGGTCTTTCAGCATGACAATGATCCCAAACACACCGCCCGGGCAACGAAGGAGTGGCTTCGAAAGAAGCATTTCAAGGTCCTGGAGTGGCCTAGCCAGTCTCCAGATCTCAACCTCATAGAAAATCTTTGGAGGGAGTTGAAAGTCTGTGTTGCCCAGCGACAGCCCCAAAACATCACTGCTCTAGAGGAGATCTGCATGGAGGAATGGGCCAAAATACCAGCAACAGTGTGTGAAAACCTTGTGAAGACTTACAGAAAACGTTTGACCTCTGTCATTGCCAACAAAGGGTATATAACAAAGTACTGAGATGAACTTTTGTTATTGACCAAATACTTATTTTACCGAGGAATTTACCAATTAATTCATTAAAAATCCTTCAATGTGATTTTCTGGATTTTTTTTTTTTCTCATTTTGTCTCTCATAGTTGAGGTATACCTATGATGAAAATTGAAGACCTCTCTCATCTTTTAAGTGGGAGAACTTGCACAATTGGTGGCTGACTAAATACTTTTTTACCCCACTGTAGTTGAGTGTTCTGTCTAATAAAGGGTAGTTGGATGTCCCTCAAGAAGCTCTCCCTTTCGTGTCATTCTACAATGTAATATTTGGCAACAAGAAGACTAATGGGAGCGTGCTGGTTGCCTGGGCATTGGCACCATTTCTGGAGCGTGAGGGGGAGCCTGTGATCCTCTGGCCAGAGTGGAGAGCCTCATTTGAGGAATATATTAGGGCGCTCGGCCTACACAGGCTAGATGGGAGACGACGGTGGGCGGCGTGGAGGGCCGAAGGATCCTTGGTACTCTGGGTGGAGCGGACCTCTACGAGGGTGCTGTCGAGTGGCTGACCAGGCACTTCGACGGTCAGACGAGGGCCGTGAAGCTGCAAGTGATGGAGCTCTTGGCGCCAGAAACTGATGGGCTAGCTGAGGAGCTAACTATGCGCCAGAAGTGGGTGAGCAAGGCCAAGCAGGCTGATGGCCCCGAGGAGGAGCAGCAGCCGCAGGACACAGTGACAGCGCAGCAGAGCACCAACACCGGGAGCACTGAATGCAGTGGTGAGGAGCCCAGGTCGGTGAGCGAGCCCGACGAGGGTGATGGTGCACGTCCCGGAGGTGAGCAGCAACCCAATACAGAGGCTACGCAGCAAGACAAGAGGAATGAGGGGGCCGAGAGCAGTGATGACGTGCCCGGGTCAGGAGACGGAGCCGATGGGAGTATCACAGAGAGCCCCGAGGGACTGCAGCTACAGCCAGACGTGGTTGACGGTGCGGTTCGGGACACGAGCTGGTCTGGCAAGCTGGGAGATAATCGTGGTTGGTGTGATGATAATCCAGCGAGGGTTGACCCCGGTGCCGGTGGCCGCATTGCCCTTGGTGTGGGAACCAGACGGCACTGCGGGGTCCTCGTGAAGAGGGCTGCTGAGGCTGGAGGACAAGAGAGTGGAGCGGGAAAAATTGGCATGGTTCTGCAGAGCGCCAAACGCCATCGTCAGGGTGGGAGTTTGGACCGGGTCGGCGGGACAGCACAATGCAGGGAGGAGGTCCAGCAACGATGTGGTGGGCACGGGAGACTGGGTCGGGTTCCCCTGCGGGTCGGCGGCGGGACTCGGCCCAGAGAAAAAAACAAGTGTTGGTGGTTCGAGATATTTTGGCCAGGGAGGGGTGTTTCGACCCCGGGGGGAGGCCAGCGGCCGGACTTAATGATGCCATAGGGATGCCCAGGCCCTCCGTGGCTGTATAGATGATTTTGGCGGCAAAAGGACATGTTCGCCAGGGAGGGGGGTTTCGACCCTGGAGGTGGACAGAGGCCAGGGGCGCATATACTGTGGGGGTGCCCAGGGCCTCCGAGGCAGTTTAGTGGATGGTGGCTGCCCAGAGACCTTGGGGTTACCTGAAATTTTATTTTTCCTTGTGTAAATACAGTACCTGTGTGTATGTATATATACAGTATGTGAGAAGATGTGTGTAGTTTGTGTATATTTGATGCTGATGTGAGTGAGAATGTGTGTAATTTGGGATTATTTTATGTTTTTTAAAGAGACGTAGTCCATTTTGGTTATTTTGGTGTGAATGTGATAGGTTGTTTTATTACCGTATATTATTCTCACTGTTCTTAGTGTGTGATTCGGGTTTCTAAATTTGGGAGGTTCAATTGTGTGTATGGTTTCCCAGTTTTGTAAAGGGGGGGAATGTTATGTATGAGATATGGGAGTCTGGGATGCTGTGCCCACCCACAGGGTAACGTCAGGCGGGCACGGCCCACTCTGTATATAGTTGAGTGTTCTGTCTAATAAAGGGTAGTTGGATGTCCCTCAAGAAGCTCTCTGTCTCGTGTCATTCTACGATATAACAAGTGGTCTTAAAAATAAGCCAGATTTTGTTGTTGTTGACACGGCGGTGTGCACATACTGTACATACATTTCTAGAGGGAAGATATTATTTGAGACAGGAAAAGTAACTTTCAGTATGCAATTTTTTTTGGTCTATTAAGCTGAGTACCAAGCTAGAAGGTGGAAAGTACCATTTTTATATGGTCTTTGGTATGACCCAGCAGGGGCTTAAACCCATGACCTCCAGGTTGATGGGATGGATGCTCTACCACTAGGTCACACTCCAGTATTCAGTACACGATTTAACAAGAGATAAAGGGGGACTTTATCCTCCTTGGTAGCAAAATGACCCAATACCATCCCACTTTAAGTTTCCGTCTCCATGAAGAGTGCAAGGATAGTATAGTAAGGAGATACATTTACTACATGTACTCAAGTAGCTTTTTCACAAAATTGTATTTTCATAACTCTCATGTGGAGTTTTTAGTTCAAAGAGAAAATTGTCACAAGAAAAGCTCAAATTTAACAGGAAAAAGTTTCACATTTATACTGTATATGTAAGTGCATTTTTTTTGTGGAAAATGGGGACAAATTTATCAACAAAGTGGCAAATATATAGGAGGAAAAAGTACTAAATTTTTAGAAAAATCATAAATTTGACAGGAAAAAAGTTATAAATTTCCAAGAAATGCTCCCCCCCCACACACACAAATTGGGAAGAAAACTGGAAAGAAAAAAAGTGGGGAAAAAAATTATACAGATGTTTAGCTTTTTATTCTTGTAAATTTGCATTTTTTTTGTTAATTAGTGACTAATGGATTGTCTGTGCTCTATTAGTTGCTATGCTATTATTCGTTAGTTACTAGCTTTTTTTTTTAACCACAATTTCCTTTACATTTTTCCTTGTAAATTTGGGACGAGCTCATCAAATTGGCAACATTTCATCTTGTAAATTAGCATATTTTATCATATTGTTTGCACTGTTGTTCTTGCAAATTTATACTTAATTTACATTTATACATTTACACCTTATGCTAAATACTTTATACTAATATTATTAATTGCTACTCATCTCTTTTGTTAAATAACAGCAAATCACTCACTGCTTGTAATTATGAATGTGAACTGTCATGAGAAGCAAACTCGATGTGACCACAAAAAAATCTGAATTGAACAATGTGGCTGTATTGTGAACATAGTCAAAATTTCATCCATCCATCCATCCATCTTCTACCGCTTTTCTGGAGGTCCGGGTCGCGGAGGTAGCAATTCAAGCAGAGAAGCCCAGACTTCCCTCTCCCCAGCCACTTACTCCAGCTCTTCAGAGGGGATACCAAGGCGTTCCCAGACCAACTGGGAGATGTAATCTCTCTAGCGAGTCCCGGGTCTGCCCCGGGGTCTCCTCCCAGAGGGACGTGCCTGAAACACATCAAGTGGGAGGCGTCCAGGAGGCATCCTGATCAGATGCCCAAACCACCTCAACTGGCTCCTTTTAATGTGGAGGAGCAGCGGTTCTACTCTGAGTCTCTCCTGGATAACTGAGCTCCTCACCCTATCTCTAAGGGCGAGTCCAGCAATCCTACGAAGAAAGCTTATTTCAGCCGCTTGTATCCGCGATCTCATTCTTTCAGTCATTACCCAAAGCTCGTGATCATAGGTGAGAGTAGGAACGTAGATTGACAGCTTTACCTTAGAGCTCAGCTCCCTCTTCACCACAACGGACCGGTACAACGTCCGCATCAGTGCAGATGCTGCTCCAATCCATCTGTCAATCTCTCGCTCCATTCTCCCCTAACTCATGAATAAGTCCCCGAGGTACTTAAACTCCTCTACTTGGGGCAGGAGCTTGTCTCCAACCCGGAGAGGACAATCCACTTTTTTCCTGCTGAGGACCATGTACTGGGACTTGGAGGTGCTGATTCTCATCCCAGCTGCTTCACACTCGGCGGCAAACCATCCCAGTAGGACCTGTAGGTCATTGCTGGATGAAGCCAACAGGACAACATCATCTGCAAACAGAGATGAGATCCTGTGGTCACCAAGCATAACACCCACTGTTCCTTGGCTGCGCCTAGAAATCCTGTCCATAAAAATTATGAACATGATTGGTGACAAAGGGCAGCCCTGGCGGAGTCCAACTCTCACTGGGAATGAGTCCAACCAAGTGTTGTCAATACGAACCAAACTCCCACAATGGTTGTATAGAGACCGAATAGCTTGTAACAACAAGCCCGATACCCCATGCTCTTGAAGCACCCCCCACAAAAAACCACGAGGGATGCCGTCGAATGCCTTCTCCAAGTCCACAAAACACATGTAAACTGGTTGGGCAAACTCCCACAAACCCTCAAGGATTCTCCTGAGGGTAAAGAGTTGGTCCAATGTGCCACGGCCAGGATGAAAACCACATTGCTCCTCCTGAATCCGAGGTTCAGCCAATGGCCAGACTCTCGTCTCTGATACCTTGGCATAGACCTTCCCAGGGAGGCTGAGGAGTGTAATCCCTCTAATGTTGGGGCACACCCTCCGGTCCCCTTTTTTGAAGAAAGGAACCACCACTCCAGTTTGTCATGCCAAAGGCACTGTTCCTGACCTTCACGCAGTGTTTCAAAGGCGTGTCAACCATGACAGCCCTAAAACATCCAGGGCCTTGAGGTACTCAAGGCGAATCTCATCCACCCCTGGGGCCCAGCCACCAAGGAGCTTTTTAACCACCTTGGCAACCTCAGCCCCTGTGATGGGCGAGTCGTCCCCCTTGTCCACAAGCCCTGCTTCCTTGGTGGAAGGCGTGTCAGTGGGATTGAGGAGATCCTCGAAGTATTCCTTCCACCACCTGATGATATCCCCAGTCGAAGTTAGCAGCACCCCATCCACACCATACACATTGTGGACAGGGAGCTGCTTCCCCCTCTTGAGCCGCCAGACAGTTTGCCAGAATCTGTTTGAGGCTGACTGAAAGTCTTGTTCCATGGCCTCACTGAACTCCTCCCACACCTGAGTTTTCGCTTCAGCAACCAGCCGAGCTGCACTCTGCTTGGCCTGCCGGTACACCTCAGCTGTTTCTGGAGTCCCACAAGCCAACCAAGCTCAATAGCACTCCTTCTTCAGCTTAATGGCCCCCCTCACCACAGGCATCCAACACTTGGTTTGGGAGTTGCTACCACAAGATGCACTGACAACCTTGCAGCTGCAGCTCTGGGCAGCCGCTTCAACAATGGAGGTGGAGAACATGTCCCATTCAGACTCCATGTCTCCAGACTCCCTTGGAATGTGGTCGAAGTTCTTCCGGAGGTGGGAGTTGAAGACCTCCTGGACAGAGGCCTCAGCCAGATGTTCCCAGCACCCCCTCACTATACGCTTGGGTCTACCAGGTCTGAATGGCATCCTCCTCTGCCATCAGATTCAACTCACCACCAGGTGGTGATCAGTTGACAGCTCTGCACCTCTCTTTACCAGAATATCCAAGACATACGGTCGCAGGTTTGATGACACGATAACAAACTCAATCATTGACCTGCAACCTAGGGTGTCCTGGTGCCAGGTGCACATATGGACACCCTTATGCTTGAACATGGTGTTTGTTATGGACAAACTGTGGCTAGCACAGAAGTCCAATAACTGAACACCACTCGGGTTCAGATCGGGCAGGCCGTTCCTCCCAATCATCCCCCTCCAGGTTTCACTGTCGTTGCCCACGTGCGCATTGAAGTCTCCCAGTAGGACAATGGAGTCTCCAAGAGGAGCACCCTCCAGCACCCCAGTCAGAGACTCCAAAAAGAGTGGGTACTCTGAACCATCATTTGGTGCATAGGCACAAATGATGGTCAGGACCCGTTTCCCAACCCAAAGGTGTAGGGAAACAACCCTTTCATCCACCAGGGAAAACTCCAATATAGAGGCAGCAAGGTGGGAGGATACAACAATACCCACTCCTGCTCATGGCCTCTCGCCCGGGGCAACTCCAGAGTAGGCAAAGCTCCAGCCCCTCTCCAGGAGACTCGTTCCAGAACCAGAGCTGTGTGTTGAGGTGAGGCTGACTATATCTAGCTGGTATCTCTCAACCTCATGCACCAGCTCAGCTCCTTCCCCACCAGAGAGGTGACATTCCACGTCCCAAAAGCCTGTGTAGGAAGCCTGGGATCAGACCACCAAGGTCTCTGCCTTCAACTGCTACCTGATCCACACAGCACCGGACCCCCATGGTCCCTCCTGGAGGTGAGCCCACTGGACGATGGACCCATGTAACTCCTTCGGGCTGAGCCCGGCCAGGTCCCATGGGCAGAAACCCGGCCACCAAGCACTAGCCATCAAGCCCCTCCCCCAGGCCTGGCTCCACGGTGGGGCCCTGGCAACCCCATAAAAGGCGGGGTACACTGAATCCTTGTTCTAACATTCATCATGAGAGTCTGTTGGATCATTCTTAGTCTGGCCCTTCACCCAGGACCAGTTTATCTTGGGTGACCCTACCAGAGGCAAATTGCCCCGAACAACGTAGCTCCTGGCATCACTAGGGCATGCAAACCCCCCACCACGATAAGGTGACAATCCATGAGGGGCAAAGTTTCAGCTTTATATTTTTTTTCTAATGTTCACAAACCTTCTTGTGGTTCTTTTTTGTAAATATTAAACTTGTGCTCTCAAACTTCATGCAACATTAAAAGTGTCACAAAAATCAGCTGTCAGAAAAAGTAGAACAAAGAATGTTGCTGATGATCTGAGGTGTTCAGGCTCCAGCCAGTGTGATCTAGAATACAGGAGGCTCATTATTGTGGTTTGGTGAAATTCATACTTCTCTGCAGCTTCACTCGTGGGAACAATAATGAATAGAGAAGTGTCCTCAGGGCATATTCACCGAGGAAGCACTTAGGTGCAATCAATGATTTTTGTTAGCGCGGACACACATTAGCGTGTTTATCAGTGTTTTCTTGCACTTGTCTCCCTGCAGACAAACGTGCTCAGCATGACTGGTGTTGTCAGGTTTCAGTTTCACGATAGTACGATGTCACAGTATGATGTGTCCCTGCTGAACTCTTATTTCACTCTGTGTGTATGTGCTTGTACAGGTGGTGCTTGATCAACACAGCAGCTGTAGGCACATATTCATGAATGTGTGCTTTATCTCTGGTATCAACAGTTGGTACCATTGACATCAGCTACAGTAAGAGTATGTGGCAAAATAATAAGTTGGGTGGAAAATTAGGACTTGTAGCATCAAAGTCAGGAGTTTCTTTTTGTTTGAGTTGGATTTTTTTCAAACCCATCATACTGTATCTGGCACTCGTTATTCACTTATATCTGTTGTGAATGCTGAGGAACGTTCACGGAGGCTGCGCTTCTTAGGTTGAAAAAATTTACCTGTTTTTGGAATTTTTTCCAAAAACATTGTAAACATGACAACTCAGAAAGGAAATAATGCCCATGTTTCACATTGATATCATAGTTCTGTCTTTGAAAAATCTGGGATGAATTCAAATTTTGCCAACCTTGACCTCAGGTCAACTCTCAAGATGTAATCGTGATAACTTGTGACATAGGCTTTTTACATTCATTCATTCATTCATTCATTCATTCATTCATGTCAAAGGAAGACAGAGAAAAGGACAACCGTATTTCAGACAGAAAGGGTGTAGGCAGAAGCATCATATGTGCTTAAATATGCTTACTCCTCATACATAATACAAAAATATATAGCCATCCACATATAATACAACAAAACAGATACTGTAGTTGCAGCTATGAAAAATCTGGGATGATTTCGATTTTGGGTAAAAAATTTTGCCATCCAGTGCTCTTAATGCCAGCAGGCTGTGGGGTACCACTGGCAACTGTCAGTATTTTTATTTATACTGTACTGTGCAAAAGTTTAAGGCAACCCTTCATTTTGTCAAAAATATCATCTATAGGAGAAATGAAAATAGTTTCCTCTGTCATCTACCGCTTATCCAGGAGTCCTGGCCGCAGAAGCAGCAGTCTTAAGTAGAGAACCTCACACTTCCTCTCAGAGCAGCACAGTGGAACAGTGGTTGGCACTGTTGCCTCACAGCTAGAAGGGTCCAGGCTAACTTTCCGGGCTGGCAGGGATGGGAACCTTTCTGTATGGAGTTTGCAGGTTCTCTCTGTGGTGTGTGGGTTTACTCTGGGGGCTTCGGTTTCCTCCCACAATGTAAAGACATGCGTGTTAGGTTAATTGGGTACTCTAAATGGTCCCTAGGTATCTGTCTCTGTTAGGCCCTTAGAGCAGAGTTAGTGTAGTTACTAGTTAAGCGCTTTGAGTGGTCATTGTGACTAGAAAAGTGCTATACAAGTTCAGGTTCTAATACCCCCATCCACCAATTTGTCTGTCCATTCTCCCATTCTGCCTTCACTTGTGAATAAGCTGCGGAGAGGACTGTGCACAGTCTTCCGGCTGAGCACCATAGACTCGGACTTTGGGGTAGTGATTCTCATCCCAGCCACTTCCCACTCAGTAGCAAACCTTCCCAGTAAGGCTTGTAGGTCGTTGCTCAATGAAGCTAGCAGGACCACATCATCTGCAAAAAGCAGAGATGAGATCCAGTGGCCACCAAACATGACACCCTCTGTTACCTGGGAAATAGTTGCGGTGATTTATTAAAATGTGCAAACATCAATGGAAACATTGTATAGACAATATTACATGCAATATTTATTTTATTTTATTTTACGAGAGGCTCCAGCCCTCACACTGTCTGCTGAGAAAAATTCTGGCCCTTGGACAGATGTTGATGACCCCAGCTGTAGGGTGTCATAGCCACAGTAAACTACTGTGAAATTTACAGTAACCCTTCTACCATTTATTTTCAGTGGTCTGTATGTGCTCTGTGTGGTGCTTTTGCTCCTATGTGAATGTGTTCTTCTATCTTCTATATGCAGAGGCTAAGAGTGATGATGGCTTTGGGTGACATATCTAAACAGACTCAACATTAGGGCCTCAGCTGTCATCAGAGGTGCATCTCTCAGACAAACTGAAGTGTGATTCTTTGAAGATTATAACATGTAGTGCAATAACATAGATTTTTTCCCATGTTGTTTTTACAGTTTGGAGTATTGAGGTTCTGCACATGGAAGCTATTACCCCGAGGACTAAAGAGTGCTTTTCCATAGAGAAAACGGTGGGTGATAATGTATGCATTATGCCTAGGCTTTATTTTTCATTAAAGTCTGCTGTCTTTGCTATAGTGAGGGAAAAGCTACTGATTGGAGTCAGGGAAAAGCTGTTTATTATTATGTTATGAATGCTTTATATCATTCAAAAATTGGTCTGACAAGATAGGCCAGCAAAGATATGAAGTTCATTGTTTCCTGTGCATCTCTTCATCCACTGAAGTCACAGTTAAATTAATGCCTTGAATGAAGCCTCAACAATGGAGCATCAACCACCTCTTGCCTCCCAATTAAAAAACATCTGTGCTCAGTTTTACCCAACCAGAGATGATCTGTTCAGTGTTTGGAACTGGTGGTCAGGACTGCATAAGGCTGCAAATGAGAGAGTCCTGGGAAGTCCATCTGGATTCCATCAGGACTAGGTAAACGGAGCCAGATCCATAGAGCACTAGAGCCAGGCCTTGGCTCCCACCCAGCATCACAGAAGACTTAGGCAATGCCTCAAGATACAAAATCATACACACGTTGTCATTAACTAAAACCCTGTGTAAAAATGTGAATGTGTTCAAACCTCACACTCTCTCAGCCCAGCGGCACTTTTTTTTGCCAGTGAGGCAGTGGAGAACATAGAATTTATCAATTTACTCCAAGGCTAGGTCAGGTGTTTCTTTGTTTCCTCCAATACATGTAGGTGGTATTCCTAATTTTGCGCAAGAATAAGTTTGTTTTAATATAGATTAATGAGTGGAAAACAGTCACACACTTTTACATATAAGAAAGCACATAAAGGTGCAATCTTTTGGGCTGCACGGTAGCGCAGTGGTTAGCACTGCGGCAGCACAGTTTACCCTTGGCCGGGGGATCGTGGGTTCGATCCCAGCCCCCGACCAACAGTGATCTGTGTGGAGTTTGCATGTTCTCCCCATGTTTGCGTGGGTTTACTCCAGGATTTCTCCGGTTTCCTCCCACATGCCAAAAACATGCAGGTTAGGTTAATTGGAGACTCTAAAGTGGCCCTAGGTGTGAATGTGTGTGTGAGTGGTTAAGGGATAGCGCCGTATTGTGGCTGCTTCATCCATCCAGGTGGTGGATGACCCTCAATTTCCCCTCTGGGGATCAATAAAGTATACTAAATCTAAAATCTAAAAATCTTTTTCTTGTAAATATGTGTGCAGACACAATGATGTGAAAACGATCTATTACAGAACGTTTGGGATATGAAATATTTTATTTTTCTACTTCAGAAGAACTTCAGGACACATGCATGATAAAATGTTCTGTCACATGAACTTTGATCACGCTGTGCTTATACATATATATATACTGTATATGACTTGACAGTTGATTTAATACTGCTATCTTGGAATTTCTCTACTGGGTGTCTCCACCTGCATATGTGCCTAACTTACATTTAGCTGTGAGCTTATGCCAAAAGGACGCTGGAGAAGAATAAAGTTGAAGAGCAAGTCTCCACATGTGCTTGGAACATATCCCTCTTTTTGATGAGGACTGTCGTTACAAAAACAACGTTGTTCCTTCGGCACTCTGGCATCAATCAGCTCTGTGTAATGTATTTCTTCCTGTTAGCATACACTGGGATTGTCGGGCAAGACTTCACACTACTCCATCAGTGTTAACTATTGTGGACCTAGCCCGACTGCTGGGTTAGAGCAACTGAGTCTATGAACTCTCTTCTTTATTACTTTAGCACTTTATTGACTTGAGGGTTTTCTATCTGGGTTGTCCACCTCTTGCACTCACTGCACATTGGATCTTTTGCTTCTTTGTGGTGGTCGACCTTGGAAAGCAGACTGGTGGCCATAAAGAAGCTCAATACTCTGAGACTTATTTCTGGAGAGATTTATTCCAATAATCACATTGTAAGGGATCATGGTCAGGACAGCTATATATGGAAATACAGGATGGTAATAATGATAATAGCCCTACTTTATAGATATTGACATTCAGCCGAGTCTTTCATTATAAATGAATCAGAAATCCAGCGGTCTGTGTTGCAGACATGTTGGAGATGGAGGATACTTTGGATCATAGAGTAAATGTTTTCCTTTTTAGGAATTCTGTTCTACTGGGAACCTGCAGACATCAATCAATCAATCAATCAATCAATCAAACTTTATTTGTACAGCATTTTTCAAACATTAAATGCTGTGCAAGTGCTTTACATAGATAAAAGCAGTAGACAAATTTAAATACATATGTATATTTGCACAATACATCCCATCCCTCCCAACCCCCCCCCCCCCCACACACACACACAAAAGCACGTGCACCACTCCCCACTTCTCATACACATATAAAAGAGACATACCGTAGCTTGGCAACGAGGCACCATGTGAAGGAACACCATCCTGTGGAGCCCCCCACACCAGGAGACTACACATCCCATGACCACAGGGTGTGCCACTGAGGCCACCCTGATCAGGACAGACCGGGGCCCACACCACAGCTGTAAGGCAATGGCATAGAGCCCCCATCTACCCAAGCTAGAGCGACCCACGAGACCAACACAACAGCAGATGGGCCAAGCAGTATCTGGCATGAGTGACTCCACTGAGGAAAACACTGGAGCGAAAACACATAAAATACAAAATGAAGCTAAGAACACATAAAACAAAGGGAACTAAAAACCCATACTTATAAACTAAGCTAAAGACATATCAAAATAAAAAGAGATGAGAAAATCTAAAAACAAATGGAGCTAAGAAGGACATAAAACAATGCATAAATGATTTTTTCAATAATAGTTAAACAGGTTTGTTAAAAACCAAATTAAAAAGGTACAAAATGAAACTAAGAACACAGAACAAGAGGAACTAAAAACCCATACTTACAAACTGAACTAAAAACACATCAGAATAAAAAGAAAGATGAGAAAATCTAAAAACAAATGGAGCTAAGAGGAATGTAAAACAACAGAACATAAATGACTACTTCAGTAATAATTAAACAGGTTTGTTAAAAGCCAGAGTAAAAAGGTGGGTCTTGAGCCTGTTCTTAAAAACATCTCTTGACTCTGCGGCTCTGAGGCTTTCTGGTAGTCCGTTCCACTGACGAGGACCATAATAATGAAAGAAGGCTTTGCCAAAGGTCTTGGTTTTGACTTTGGGAACCATTAAAAGGCCAGTACCAGAGGACCTTAGGGTCCGCGAGGGCTCATAAAGTAAAAGCAGCTCAGATAGAAAAGAAGGTCCAAGACCATTGAGGCATTTAAAAACTACTAAGAGAGCCTTAAAATCGATCCTAAAACGCACGAGGAGCCAATGCAGCAATTCTAAAACTGGTGTAATATGCACCCACCACCTGGTCCTCATCAGCACTCGTGCTGCTGAATTTTGGAGCAGATGGAGATGTGATATTCTTTTTTGGAGAAGACCAGAGAGCAGGGCATTACAATAGTCTATATGACTGATAATAAAAGCATGCATGAAGACCTCCTTGCTGGCAAAAGAGAGAAAAGGGCGGACTCTGACAATATTCCTAAGATTGTAAAATCCAATTTTTGTTATGTTTTTTTTTTCCACAATATTTTTATTGAACCTTTTTTACAAACATAACACAAACAATCAAACACTAACACTAAAGTAATAAAAAAAAAAAATGTAGTAAAACACACCAACAACCACTAACAGGAACAGGTCTTCAACAATGCTCCTCTGTTTAGTCTAGGCAATCCATTACATAAGTATCCATATTATACATTCACCAGTTTGGAATTTATAAGGTCCACACACATCATTCACCTTCTTCTTCAAAAGTTATGTTTAAATTCTTTATATAATCAATAAAAGGTCTCCATATATTCTCAAACACAGTTTCCTTTGATTTCAGTATGTATGTTATTCTTTCTAGTGGAAGGTTTGTTAACATCTGTCTTAACCACTGAGTCACATCTGGTCTATGAGTCTTTTTCCACAATAGTGCAATACATTTTTTGGCGTTAAGCAAACTGAGGTCTATGAATGCTCTTTCACTTTTATTAAAGTTGTGCTTTTCTGGATGCAGACCCAACAAAAACAATTTAGGATTCAATATGATTTGTTTTGAAATTATTTTTTCAATTGTTCCCCTCACCTCTTCCCAAAACATTCTAATTTTTCTACATTCCCATAAACAATGAAATAAGGTTCCTTTACTTTCCATACATTTTGTGCATGTATCTGGTATGTTTTTGTTATATCTATTTAATTCCACCGGTGTAACATACATCCGCATTAACCATTTAAAATGTATCAATTTAAGACGTACATTTATTGATTTGGTTTGAGCTTCTGTACAAGCCAATTCCCATTGTTCCTCTGAAATTTCAGTTTGCAGGTCTTCTTTCCAATAATTCAGTCTTTTCTGTGAGTTTTCACTTGAGAATAGTGTCAATGAGTTATAAAACTCTGAAATAATACCCTTTCTCTTACTATCTTTCGTCAAGATTTTTTCCAAGGATGAATAAATAGGTCGAGTGAGAGCATTGTTTTGATTTGATCGAATAAAGTTCCTAATCTGAAGATATTTAAAAAAAATGTGTTCTATTAAGATTAAATTTGATCCTCAGCTCTTCAAAAGACATTATGTTATCTGAACATGACAGATATAAATCTTGAATTTTTTGAATCCCTTTTAAATTCCATACTTTAAATACAGCATCCGCTCTCCCTGGTTTAAAATATTGATTACCCCATATTGGACTAAATTGTGACAGTAATTGTGGTTCTTTTAAATATTTTTTAGTTTCACACCATATTTTGATCATATGCTTTACAAATGGATTTTTAACTTGTTTCTGTAATTTTTTTGCCAAGTCTGAGTATATGAATATGGGAAGAGGTAAAGGTAAATTGTATGATTCCATTTCAGTCCAATGAGGGAGATCATTTGATGAAAAATAATATGTCATAGACCTCAGTTGTGCTGACCAGTAATACAACATAAAGTTTGGACATTTCAGACCTCCACGATCAAATGGTAAATATAGTAAGGACAGACGTAATCTAGCCTTCCTATTGTTCCATATAAACTCCACTAACTTTTTTTTAATTCTTGAGAATAGATCTGAAGGTGGTGGTAATGAATGTATTGAAATAAATAAAGTATTTTGGGTAAGATATTACTTTTAAGTATATTAATTCTCCCAATCATCGACATTGGTAGTGACATCCATCTCTGAATTAACTCATTAATGTCTGTCATTAAGGCTTCGTAGTTGGCACTGGCGACTGATTCCAGCTTGGGCACAATTTGAATTCCTAAATATTTAAACTAATTTACAACATTGAATTGATTTACCTCAGAAGCTGGGTGCTTTCTCTGGGACTCATTTAGCATTAATATTGAAGATTTAGTTTTATTTATTTTATATCCTGATATTTCCCCAAAATTCTTTATTAAATTCAACAAGGTCGGAATTGATTTTTTTTTAGATTCGACATAAACAAAATTATATCATCGGCATACAGGGAGATTTTATGTTGCCAATTCCTGCTGGAAAATGAAATCAGCATCTCCATAAAGCTTGTCAGCAGAGGGAAGCATGAAGTGCTCTAAAATTTCCTGGTAGACGACTACGCTGACTTTGGTCTTGATAAAACACAGTGGATAAACACAAGCAGATAAAAGTAAATTTTGCATTTCATTTGTAAATCAAAGTCCCAGAGTCTCGAGAAAGAGTGGAGAGGCACAGAATCTATGTTGCTTGAGGTTTAGTGTGAAGTTTCCACAGTCAGTGATGATTTCAGAAACCATGTCACCAGCTGGCTCCATGCCACGCCACATTGATACAGTAATTAATCCAAAAGGAGCCCCGACCAAGTATTGAGTGTGTACATGGACATACTTTTCAGTCGGTCAACATTTTGATTAAAAAATGATTTTTTAAAATGAATTTTATGTAATATTCTAATTTTTTGAGAAACTGAATTTGGGGATTTCATGGGCTTTAAGCCATAACCATCAAAATTAAAATAAATAAACACTTGAAATATTTCACTCTCTGTGTAATGAATCTATATAATATATGGGTTTCACCTTCTGAAATGAGTGACAGAAAATATTAAATTTTTCATGATATTCTAATTTTTTGAGATGTACCTGTACAGTGCATCCAGAAAGTATTCAGTGCTTCACTTTTTTGACATTTTGTTATGTTACAGCCTTATTCCAAAATGGATTAAATTAATTTTTTCCTCAAAATTCTACACACAATACCACATAATGACAACGTGAAAAAGGTTGGTTTTTATTGTTTTTTTTTTTTAGATTTTGTAAAATTACTAATTAATTAATTAATTAATGTACATACTGTAAGTATTTGCAGCCTTTGCCATGAAGCTCAAAACTGAGCTCAGGTGCATCCTGTTTCCACTGATCTTCTTTGAGATGTTTCTACAGCTTTATTGAAGTCCACCTGTGGTAAATTCATTTGCTTGGACATGATTTGGAAAGGCACATACCTGTCTATATACACTACCGTTCAAAAGTTTGGGGTCACTTAGAAATTTCCTTATTTTTGAAAGAAAAGCACTTTTTTTCAATGAAGATAACTTTAAACTAATCAGAAATACACTCTATACATTGCTAATGTGGTAAATGACTATTCTAGCTGCAAATGTCTGGTTTTTGGTGCAATATCTACATAGGTGTATAGAGGCCCATTTCCAGCAACTATCACTCCAGTGTTCTAATGGTACAATGTGTTTGCTCATTGCGTCAGAAGGCTAATGGATGATTAGAAAACCCTTGTGCAATCATGTTAGGTCTGCAATGCTGTAATTGCTGCAAATGGAGGATTCTTTGACGAAAGCAAAGTTTGAAGGAAAAAATTATTATTTCAAATACAAATCATTATTTCTAACTTTGTCAATGTCTTGACTATATTTTCTATTCATTTTAAAACTCATGGTGGTAAATAAGTGTGACTTTTCATGGAAAACACAAAATAACTGTCTGGGTGACCCCAAACTTTTGAACGGTAGTGTAAGTTCCCACAGTTGACAGTACATGTCAGAGCACAGACCAAGCATGAAGTCAAAGGAATTGTCTGTAGACCTCCGAAACAGGATTGTCTCAAGGCACCAATTTGGGGAAGGGTACAGAAAAATTTCTGCTGCTTTGAAGGTCTCAATAAACACAGTGGCCTCCATCATCCACAAATGGAAGAAGTTCGGAACTACCAGGTCTCTTCCTAGAGCTGGCCAGCCATCTAAACTGAGCGATCAGGGGAGAAGGGCCTTAATCAGGGAGGTGACCAAGGACCCGATGGTCACTCTGTCAGAGCTCCAGCGTTCCTCTGTGAAGAGAGGAGAACCTTCCAGAAGGACAACCATCTCTGCAGCAATCCACCAATCAGGCCTGTATGGTAGAGTGGCCAGACGGAAGCCACTCCTTAGTAAAAGGCACATGGCAGCCCACCTGGAGTTTGCCAAAAGGCACCTGAAGGACTCTCAGACCATGAGAAACAAAATTCTTTGGTCTGAAGAGACAAAGATTGAACTCTTTGGCATGAATGCCAGGTGTCATGTTTGGAGGAAACCAGGCTCTGCTCATCACCAGACCAATACCATCCCTACAGTAAAGCCTGGTAGTGGCAGCTGTGGGGTTTTTCAGCTGCAGGAACTGGGAGACTAGTCAAGATAGAGGGAAAGATGAATGGAGCTATGTACAGAGACATCCTGGATGAAAACCTGCTCCAGAGCGCCCTTGACCTCAGACCGGGGTGACTGTTCATCTTTCAGCAGGACAACTACCCTAAGCACACAGCCAAGATATCAAAGGAGTGGCTTTAGGACATCTCTGTGAATGTCCTTGAGTGGCCCAGCCCGAGCCCAGACTTGAATCCAATTGAACATCTCTGGAGAGATCTGAAAATGGCTGTGTACCGACATTGCCCATCCAACCTGATGGAGCTTCAGAGGTGCTGCAATGAGGAATGGGCAAAACTGCCCAAAGATAGGTGTGCCAAACTTGTGGCATCATATTCAAAAAGACTTGAGGCTGTAATTGCTGCCAAAGGTGCATCAACAAAGTATTAAGCAAAGGTTGTGAATACTTATGTACATGTGATTTCGTAGTTTTTTATTTTTAATAAATTTACAAAAAGCTAAAAAAAAACACAACTTTTTTTGCATTATCATTATGGGGTATTGTGTGTAGAATTTTAGGGAAAAAAATGAATTTAATCCATTTTGGAATAAGGCTGTAACATAACAAAATGTGGAAAAACTGAAGGGCTGTGAATACTTTCCAGATGCAGTGTATGAAGATTAAAAGGTATTGGGCCTAAAATTGGGGTACCCTACACTTAATTTCATGGATTCCTGAAGAGCATGTATCCATACTTACAAAATAGTGACAATCTGTGAGATAGGAATGAAACCTTTCAAGAACAGTACCTGAGAGGCCCACCAGGTGTTTGAGTCTACTTAATAAAATGAGGTGATCTACTGTATCAAAGGCAGTGCTGAGATCCAGCAGCACCAGGACTGACAGTTTGTGGGAGTCCATATTACACCTGATATCATTAACAAGTTTTAGAAAGGCTGTCTCAGTATTGTGGTTTGTCCTAAAACCAGACTGAAATCTTTCAAAAATGTGATCAGTAAGAAAATTGTTTAATTGAATAAAAACAATTTTTTCTAAAACTTTACTTAAGAATGGTAAGTTGGATACAGGTCGATAGTTACTGAGAATATCAGGATCTAAATTACTCTTCTTCAAAAGGGGCTTCACCACAGCCATTTTAAAGGCAGTGGGGAAGACACCAGTCTGAAGAGAACAATTTACAATATACACCATCTGGTGTCCCACATGCTGTGGAAGGGAATTAACTTAACTTAAAATCTTGTGCTCAAAGAATCCGTAAAATGTTTTAAAAAGTGATGTGGGAATTGGATCTAAAAGGCAGGAGGTCAAGTTTACCTGGGAGAAAACGCTATCAAGCCTCTTCGCATCACCCAGGGCAAAACAGTCCAGTATTTCCTCAGCTAAGAGCAAGTCTAAGATTCCACTGAAAACGGTCTTCTTGTCAGATAAAATGTTGGATCTAATAGAATCAGTTTTGCACCTGAAGTGGTCTGCAAAACTCTCACATAAAGAGTTGGATGGCACGTTTGTGTGTTTATTAAAATCGCGGTTGATTAAGTGATCAATGGTTGCAAAAAGGACTTTAGGGTTATTATTATGGGTTGAGGTTATGTTGGTAAAATACTCTCTTCTCTATTTTTTGACTGCATTATTCTATATTTTTTAATTTATTCTGTAGTATTTGACAGTTGATAGTTAATTTGATTAATTTGTCCCCCGAGTTGGGGACAAGCTCCTGCCCCAAGTGGAGGAGTTTAAGTATCTCGGGGTCTTATTCACAAGTGAGGGGAGAATGGAGCGAGAGATTGACACACGGATCAGATCAGAGCAGCATCTGCAGTAATGCGGACATTGTACCGATCTGCTGTGGTGAAGAAGGAGCTAAGCTCTAAGGCAAAGCTGCCGATTTACTGGTCAATCTACGTTCCTACCCCCACCTATGGTCACGAGCTTTGGGTAATGACCGAAAGAATGAGATCGCGGACACAGGCAGCTGAAATGAGCTTTCTTTGTAGGATTGCTGGACTCACCCTTCGAGATAGGGTGAGGAGCTCAGTCATGCGGGAGAGGCTCAGAGTAGAACTGCTGCTCCTCCACATTGAAAGGAGCCAGTTGAGGTGGTTTGGGCATCTGATCAGGATGCCTCCTGGACGCCTCCCACTTGAGGTGTTTCAGGCACGTCCCACTGGGAGGAGACCCTGGGGCAGACCCAGGACTTGCTGGAGAGACTATGTCTCCCAGTTGGTCTGGGAACGCCTTGGTATCCCCTCTGAAGGGCTGGAGTAGGTGGCTGAGGAGAGGGAAGTCTGGGCTTCTTTGCTTGAACTGCTGCTTCTGCAACCCGGACCTCCGGAAAAGTGGTAGATGGATGGATGGATAGTTAATTTGCTTTTCCTCCATTTCCTCTCAGCCATCCTGCATTCTCTTTTCAGTTGTTTGATTTGGTTATTTTTCCATGGAGGCCTAGGTTTATTTCTAACTGTCCTTGTGATTATTGGGGGAACTCTGTCAATAGCTGATCTTAGTTTACCATTAAAATTATCAACAATAAAATCACAGGATGAAGATAAAATAACTGGGGGAGTATTGCGTAAGAGTTTGATAAAATCAGTAGCCACTTCAGGTGTCAGATGTCACTTCCTCACAGTTCGCACCGAGGTCTCCTGTTGCATAAAACCAGTGATGTTAAAAAACACACAGTAATGGTCAGATACAACCAAGTCAACAACAGAGGGCACACTCGTGGGCAGGCCATGGCCAATGACAAGATCCAGAGTGTGTCCCCTGTTGTGAGTTGGATGCATGACATGTTGAGTAAAATTCATGGGCGTGAGCAGATCATTAAACTCTTCTGACATATGGTTGCCCTGCTTATCAGTGTGTAGACTAAAATCACCGGAAATGAGAATAAAATTATATGAGGAGTGGTTATTTGATAAAAACTCAGAGAACTCATTAATAAAAACAGGGGGTGGTCTGTAAACTGTGATGCATAAAATTGCGGGGTTGTTAAAGACAAAAACGTGGTGCTCAAATACGGTATACTGATCGGGTAAAATTTGCTTTACTGCAAGTGAGGAAGAAAAAATAGAAGCAGTACCCCCACCCTTCCTGTCCTTTCTTATGAAAAAACTAAACTAAAATTTGGTGGGGAGGTCTCAGTGAGAACCGCTGGTGCATCCGTGCCAGGCCACGTCGCCATTAAAAATAGACAGTCAATCTTTTTATCTAAAATCAGGTCATTGATGATAAAAGTCGTGTTGGCAAGTGAACGTATATTTACAAGTGCCATATTCAGAGTAGATGGTGAGTTGATAGATAGATAGATGTACTTTATTGATCCCAAACTGGGAAATTACAGTGTAACAGCAGCATGACAGTGGGTAGGTAATTGGTTTTCTGTGGATTATTATTAAACTAGTGCATTGCCCGTAGAACCAAGTATTCCTGTCTGAAATCCTAGTTAGGCTTTACAGGCCCAAATGTAGGCTGTGTTTGAAAGTTGAATACAGAAAGGTGTGGCTTATATATAGGCAATCACATGTTAGACTTTGACAAATATAAAAGGGACTAAATGGCACTAAAATTTATTTGATTGTGTGAATATTAATTACAGAATACCTAAATACTGTATCGAAAATGAATGGGACATCCAATATTAGCGACTGTTTCAGATTCCTTGTTTATTTGTTTGTTAGATCACTTATTTGTGTGATCTTTTATCACTTATATTCAAGATAATAGTGTATCTTGCACTTTGAGGACTGGGAGTTGTTCAGTCATCATAATTATTTTAGTTTATATCACTGTTCAGTGATGGAGTTAAGTGTAATATTGAATTTCTTCTGTGTATCATCAATAAACTCATGCCGTACTATAACAGGACATGTTTACAAATATTTGAGACCTATTGTAGTGCATCATTTTATATTTTAGCAATAGTTTGTTATTAAAAGGTTTTGTAAAACTGTAATCAACCGAATTAACTACAAAATAGCCAACATTATACACAGCAGATGGACCTGTTTAACTGCAACCGTTGCATCAGTGTTGCCCATTCATCAGTAAATATTTAACTAAAAATGATTTATTTCATTTCTGCGTTTGGTCATTAAGTCATTCCGGCCCTTCTGCTCCACAATCATGGCGGTATTATTATTAAGTTTTTAATTTTAAGATACTCGCATGGGAGGGGGGGACTCGCAGTCCTGCAAAGTACAGTGGTACCACACTGATGAAGCAGCAGCAGGGACTCCCATCTACCACTGGCTGGGCAGGCTGGGCGTGCCTCCCCACGAAGGACCGTGGTTTGCCCAGTTGGGCCGCTGCTTCTCCCGGCATGTTCTGTGTTGGATACCCCGTTGTTCTTTGTCAGACCCGGGTCCCCACTGATGTTCAGCCCAGTCTGCTCGCGCGCCTCATGTTCTCCACATATGCCGAATCATCCTTTAGACCTACGCAATCACGGCAACTTTATGGTATCATTTTTTAAGCATTAAATCTTCAGTGTTATCTTTTTCTAGTCAAATTTGTCGCTTTTTGCTTCTTTTTTTTTCCTCACGGTACGCTGTGATGACTGATGCCGTGATGACGAGTATTATCCAATCAGTATGGAGTCAATGCAAAACCTCACCCACACCTCTAAAAGCCAGAGCATGAGGAGAGAGTAATGACTAAACTTTTATTGGTAAAAATTACATATTTTGACTGAAGAACTCCATACTCTGGGATGCACACTCTCGTAACCTCAGCAAAACACATAAAATCTTAGGTCAGTCTGACAAACGGTTCAAGAGACATGCATGGAACAGTCCCACAGAGACAGACAGACAGACATACACACATAGATTCCATGCATTTATAGATAGATGACTCGTCTACACAATGGAGGCAGTGTGGGTGTGAATTCCTGTGATCTGTATGTTTTATAGATGGAGGTATGTCTGTGATGAGTGTCCTAATAGGGAAGGTGGGCACTGAATTAGTTACCAGACCAGATAACAGAGGGTGACAATAGAAGGGGCTGGTGCTGGATATAGCAGTCTTCCTGGAGGTCAGAGATGTGAGTGGATCCGGGGGGAGGGGTCGTGGGACATAGGAAATAGTTTGGTGTTGGTCGAAGACCAAAGCCTCACTGGCCTCTGATTGTTCCCTTGGCTTTAGGACTGTTGCCTTGACCTCATGTCTGACTGCTTTAATCTTCACTTTAACACGTAACTGCAAAACATAACCCCATGCTTTTAATTATGTATTTAAGTATTGGACAAAATAAGTATATTTTATTGCTTGGCCAGCCTTTCCCATCACATTCTTGTTTTTGTATTGGTTCAGTGAGGGTCAATTAAGGTTTTTCTGTCAGAGCGTGCCTCTTAATTTGTTGTTTTAGTGGTGGGGCATGACACACTGAGTTATAGCCTAAGTGAAACGATCACTCACAACCCTGCTTTTTTGAAGCAAGTCAGTGGTTCAGATCATAATAAAACAGGATGTTTTTTGTAAGAAATTCTGCAAAAGCCAAAATAATGCTCTTTATACATTCAAAATGCTAACTTAATACTGAATGAAATGAGAGAAAAACTTTGGTCCCATCTGATCTGGTGAGAATTGAACTCTCAACCTCCCACATCTGAGAGCAACATTTCACCAAGTGAGTTATGTGATCAGGGGATTAAAAATGTTCCTTGATCCAAACTTGATGTTTTGAGCTTTGAGTTGATGGTATAATTAAAGGAACAATGAAACTGGGTTTTCACAAATGTGGCTTATAAACAAGCATCTAATTAGTGATACAACAGATGATTGAGAGGTGCTCTCTAATACAGTTTTCTACAGCTCTCATCAGGTTCAGGTTCAGGTTCAGGTTACTTTATTTGTACCTGTAGGTAGATTTGTTTTGCAGTCTGGTGACATCCATATATACAAGCCACAAATTACATTCAACACAGACACAAACACAGGCACACATGAAGCTGACTATAAACATGATAAAAATACTCAAGGCTCCATCAATCAGGGTATAAAAAGGCAAAGAGATGGGAGAAAAACCAGAGGTAAGAGAGAAGGGTCATATTAAAAGTTAAAAACTAGTCAGAGGTTAAAAACTCAAAGGTCTAAAACCCAATAAAATATTTAGAACCCAAGTGGCATCCTACAAAAATAAGTAAATATAAAATGGAGTTAATAAATAGGTACCTAAATTATGTGCAATATATTTTTACAGCTTGTTCAACTCTTTGACAGCAGCAGGGACAAAGCTGTTTTCGTAGCGCTGGGTTCTACTTTTTGGGACAGCAAACCTCCGTCTTGAGGGAGCTCTCTGCACATTAAGATTCTTCTTCTTTCAGCTGCTCCCTTTAGGGGTCACCACAGTGGATCGTCTACCTCCATCTTACCCTATCCCTTGCATCCTCTTCTCTCATACCAACCCTCTCCATGTCCTCTTTGACTACATCCATGAATCTTCTCTGTGGTCTCCCTCTTTTCTTCCTGCCTGGCAGTTCCATCTCCAAACCATCTCAGCCAACTCTTACTTTGTCTCCAAACCGCTCAACTTGAGCTGTCCCTCTGATATACTCATTTTTTTTATCATGTCCCTCTTAGTCACTACCACTGAGAATCTTAGCTTCTTCAACTCTGCGATCTCCAGCTCTGCCTTCTATCCTTTTGTCAGTGCCACCATCTCCAAACCATACATCATAACAGGTCTATCATCTTGTAAACCTTTCCTTTTCACTCTAGCTGCGATCCTTCTGTCACAAATCACCCCTGACACTCGTCTCCACCTTCTCCACCCTGCCTACACTCTCTTCTTTACCTCTTTTGTGCACTGTTCATTGCTCCAGGTATTTAAACTCATCCTTCATTACCTCTGTTCCTTCACTTCAATGTAATCTGTAAACTTCATAGTCCATGGACAATCCTACCTGACCTAATCTGTCAGCTTTTCCATCACCATAGCAAACCAGAAGGAACAATACTGAAAAATTTAATTTAATGCAAGAAATAATAACTAGATCATTGCTTATTCTTGATCTATTTTATTCTCTTTTTGGTAGTTTCTAGACTAAAACACAGCTTTGTAAAAACTTGAGGTCACTCAGAGAATGCATAAATATGTCAAGGCCATGTCTTGCAATATTAAAGAACATAAAAAAGTGATCCAGAATCTGCACCCTAACCTGGATCATCTCTGAAAATTTCATCAAAATCCATCTGGTAGTTTTTGTGTAATCCTGCAAAAAAAATCGAGCTGAGCACTGGAAGTTTCCGCTATGCTTAGTCTCGTGGCTTTTTTCTCTATATTTATTTGTTGTATTATTTTGTGCCTTTTGTTTCGGTATTCTCGTACTGTTTTCTATTTTTCCATTTATGTTTTAGTTTTGTTACGCTCATGTTTTGTGCCATTTGCAATTATTTATCAGTCTGTATTTGGTGATGTTTGTTCTTTATATTCTTACTGTGGTGTTCTTTCCTGGGGTTGACAGCTGTCAGGTGGCATTTCGAGGTTTGTGGTCTGTGTGGGCGTCACCCTGTCAGCTGTCAAGTCCAGTTGCTTCTCTCTCATTTCTCCCAGCTGACCCAGATTATCAATCAGTGTTTTCTCCTGCCCCCTCTGGTATCCACACCTGTGGCATATGATGTTATGCCTTATTTAAGACCGCTGCCCTTTCCTGTCCTCGCCACGGTCTTGACACTGTTGACTCTTGTGACTTCTGTGATTACTCCTGAACTTAAGTGTAAATGTGCTCTGTTTTTGTCTTGTTACTGGGTGATTCCTCTCATGTTTTTTTGAGTTGTTTTGTGCACCTTATGTTTCCGATAAATCTCACAACTTCACAGTCCAGCGTGTGGGTCTTTCTCTCTGCCCCGAGGGGCAAATCATGACACAATCACAACCTCCTTGGCAGAGGTAGTAAGCATCATTCAGTGCTATGGCCTTCATTTGTAATACAAAGTGGTGAACCTTTACATTGAAAATTACTTTTTTGCCTCAGACCATATTTCTCAGCTTCATAGGTGCTGTGCTGCAACCTCTTACTTGTTTTTGTGCAAAAAAAGATGGATGTTCAGTGAGATAAAAGCTATTTTCCAGACCTTCCTCCTCCCTCTCTAATTCAGATACAGGTTTTGACATTAGGAATGGAATTCAGAAAGAGTGCTGACATTGCCGATTATGAGAATATGAAAGATGAAAAGTGGAAGAGATGTGGAAATGGAGACATGGAGTGTAAGAGAAATGCTGTCTATTTGTGTGTATATGTCCTTGTGTGTGTTTTTAATGTTTCAATGCTGTAGGGATTCCATTACCTTTTAGTAGGGAGAGCATTATGAACACCATGTGTCTGTCATCCCTGTGTACATGGGAAATATTTATTAAATCTTGCCTGTTGAAAATGAAGACTACATCACATGCAGTGCATATCATTGTTTGAAATTGACCAGAACTGAGTGTCTACGTTGCTTTTCACAAGAATGTGAAGTTTCACTCCTACTGTGGTGGACCCATCTATACAAGTTTCCACCTACTGCAAACTATATGTTCACTGCTGGATGTTTTTGGTTCAGTGTGGTTCATTATTGTATTTTATTAGGAGCAGATGGTTTGGGTAGGATTGGGTTTGGCCAAGCTTCAGGGCAGCTTCATATGGAATCATCTTGATTTTGGACACAATGCAGGATATTTAATTTGTGGTTTCCACCTTCATCTGACCCCTGCCTTTAGCTGGGTCATTTCACATTCTTTTAGTCTAATGGTAAGCTGGTAGAGAGGGTCGAAATCTGTTCATCTCTTCATTCATCTAAGTCTCATCTTAATTCTCTGATACCCCCTTTACACATGGGTGGAAACTGTTGAGGGATCACTGAGTGGTGGCAGGTGTGTGCTGACTCCCATTTAACATGAGTGTGAATGTGATTGGTGAATTCTGAACACAGCCACATCCCCAGTTATAACAGGGTGTGCATATTTATGCAGCAAGGTTACTGTAAGTTTTTTATTTTTTATTTTTCCCCTTGAAAGATTTCAGTTTGTTTTTCAATTGGGTTGTACAGGTTTTAGGTCACATTAATGGTGAAAGAAGTTTTAAAATGATTTATCTTGGTCTCATTTTTTTACATCACAAAAACCTGGCATTTGAACAGGGGTGTGTAAACTTTTTATATCCACTGTGTGTGTGTGTGTGTGTGTGTGTGTGTATGTAATGATCTCCAGAACATTTACACAGAAACCGCTTTTTTGACACTTTAGGAGATCGTTGAGGGATCGGGTCAATTTTCGGTCTCTGAATGGTCACCTAACAATCTCAATCTGTAGAAAGAGGCCCTAACCAATACAGACTGATTTGACATACACAAGACGTAAGTCAACAATTTTCTTAGATAATTTAAAACAGGGATCTACTACAGCTCAGGTTATGATTTGTATATAACCAAAGTTAAAAAAAGACTCTTAGAAGCAGGTCCCCCTTCTGTGTATGTGAAAAGTAATAAGTGTTTGAATCCCACCCCATAATTTGAGGATGTTGCTAATCTTGAGTGCACCACAACTCTGCATCCCTCACCACATTCCAGTGCCACCCAGACTCGTAATTATTGTAAACTTGACCAAAGCCACACCATGACAACTGAAGGGTGTCAGTTTGGACAGGAAAGAATTTATTTGATCGTGACTCGAGTTTCTCTTGCTCAGCTCTCTGGATGTAGAGAGGGTCTGTCTCTGTTTAGCCTGTCCCTTGACGTACGTGTGTGCCACATGCTCCCCAAACAATAGTCAATTCATCCATCCGTCCGTCCGTCCGTCTGTCTGTGGATTCAATCAGAAGGGGCCGCCAGGAATTAAAAACACCTCAGCCCTCCCTCTGGTGAGAGAACTCACACAGGACATACTGGATTACCAAACATATTGAATCTGTTTTATTGTTTCACAGTTGTAGAAGCATTCTGCACATTTATATCATAAGATGCTTATTTAAATAAATGATGACTCACCAATATAAAGCTTGATGGAGGGTTTGCACTGACCCAAAAATAAATAACAAAAGCAGTTTGGCTGTATAAAACATGAACATAGCAATGTCTTTGGTCGTTATTCCTCAGAAGCTTCTGCATTTTACTATCAATAAAGCCAATAAAAAGACCTAATAATTTTATTGAGTTGCATGCAGTGAGGGACTGAGATTTCAGACTTGATGAAAGGAAAATACTGGCATTGAATTGCTAATTAGTGTTGGTAGATAGCCTGAGAAGAGTTATCGGACTCCGGTTACCTGGCATGACCTTGACGGACTGATTCTTATCAGTCTCTCGTTTCTGTGCCTCAGCAGTAGATGAGAATACAACGGATGATGCTGTGACCCAGAATGTCATTGCCTTCAGACCTTGAAGGAGCTTAAAGATTTCTTATTTCTTTTCCACAACCCACCAGGGCGATACACACAGCAGACTGCTAAGTTGTTTTTAACTGGGGTCGCATAGAGAAGTAATTGATTCACAGCATCCCGCATGCTCAAATACTGTTGGGTCTCTAGACAGTAAAGGGCACCGAGCTCAGGTCACACTCTGGAATAATAAACCCCTAGTGTGTGCGTGCGTACATATATACAGCCCCCCCCCTTTTAAACTTTTTTCTTGCCTCCCCAGTTTCTTCTCCAAAGCCAAGTCCAGAGAGTGGAGGAGATGATGGGCCCCTGTGTCCCCCCCAGTAGGCCCAGTACTTACTGGTCCCAGTCTCAAAGGGTGTCTGTTCCTTGACATCTTCATCTTTCACCACCACCCCATCAATCCTGTACTCCTGTGACCATCCCTGCTGAGACAAGGCTCCACTTTGTCCCAAAAACCCACCCCACTTCCCCTCCGGTCCCCCTGCTTCACAGCCTCCTACTGTGCGTGGGGCGTGGCAGCTACCTGACAGCAGAGCTCCCCCCTCCTACCAGAATGACAGAAATTGTAGCCAAAGCCATCTTCTCTTCCCTGGAGCATTGGCATTCCTCTGCATACTCAAATACTGCATGCGTGACCACTAGTGACACCCCATCCCCCCCCCCCCCCTACACACACACACACACATTCTGTACATTCATAATGGAACCCTTCTACCTTGCTGTTATTCACATCAAGGTCTCCTGACCCGGTAAACGCCTGCAGGATCAAGGCCCTCTGAGGACTAGAGGTGGATGTTATCATAGCATTCCAGTCCATGTGAAAGTATGTCAATTAGCGGAGCTGCAGAATGTTGCTTAGCTTGTCTCCTTCCAAGCCCCCTTTCACGCGAGAGGCGGGACCATGGGCTTCATAAAGGTCAGTGAAATTGCTGCTAAAGAATGCTTGATATGTAAGTTTTACAATAGGTGGAACGTAGGTGATCCTGCTAAGAACAGATTTAACAGGTGCTCTATACCTCAACACCAGCCCCACAGTAACGGTCTTCTTCTGTGGTGCTAGCGATCACAAAGCTGGTGAGGGCACTTGGGGTCTAACCTACTTCAGGTAGTGCGATGCTGACCCTTCAGTGTTTCAGTTGTTCAATATGCACAACAGGTGCAAAGATTGTTTTTGGTTTTCCATGCATTTCTTCTACAGTTCTTCAATGCTGTGCTGAACATTCTCAGCACATATGAGACTCATATTTTGGATCACATTTTATACGTTGTAAATGTCAGTAAAAAAGACAAAATTTATTAACCCTGCTGTAAACATCAGATGCTGTCAGAACTGATTGATTTCACATGTCCATCATTATGGTCCATGAACTAAACCTGTTTATCTTTTGCAGGGGTCCCAAAGATCTGGAAGGTATTCCAGCCCACACCGGGTAAGTGGTATGGTGCTGCATTGACTGTACATAGTGTCCATCATAGCCCTAATGCACATAAGTATTGTTGCTGAGCCTAAATGTGTGTCATCAGGATCAACAAAACAGAACATACTCTTTCTTTTAGTAGTGGTTGCAGAGATATAAATTGAGAAGCACAGACAGTTCTTTGCAGTACTTTCCAGTCAGACCTCTACTTAACCACACGTCCTAACCTCAAACAGTGTGCCGTAACTCAAAAGCATTGTGTGAGACACGAGGCACACTCTTAACGCTGGCTTATGACCCGGCCTAACCACGGTACAAATGCCTTCAGCTCCCTCGGAGATGCTGCATATGGTCCAGTCCAGTTCCTGCACACACGGTCTTCATACACTAAATAACCGCTTGATTACATTTGCAGTGTGCTTTGTTTCTAACCAGAAGTACTCTTCTTCTCCCCTTTCCGTTGACTTCTCCTGCTGTAGGCGGAATAAAAACATGCTTTACCCACTTGCAGGGCTTTAATATGTTATTGTAGACAAACCTTCTCATAAATTTAACTTCTTGGCACAAGTGATTGGAGCTTAAAAGGAGCCTCAGTTTCTAGTGTGGTTTTTATGTTTCACTGCCTGAAAAACAGTTCTGACTCAGGGGGTGGTGGTGGTGTGTGTGTGTGGGGGGGTCTTTATGTCCAGTAGCTGGGAGGGGTCCGGAAGGGGTCAGAGCGAGATGTCAAGGGAGTGAGTGCTCGCTGTTTTCAGGTGAAATAGAGAGTGCTGTGGTCAAAGAAGAGTACAATGCCACTGATTACACTTCATAAATCCATGGACCAGCTGGACCACTGAAGTACTCTATTAGTGAGTGCAAAGCCTAATCATTTATTTGTAAGCATCATTATTGGTAAGAGTTTCAGAATGAGCTAATAGGCGTTTCTGCAGCATGTGTACAACTCTGCCTGAAATACTGCTGGTGGTTCTAATTTTACACACGTGAGCATGACTGTAAACAGCAGTGCTGCGTCTGCCTGGATTTCAATTCATCTTGCCCCCCGAATCCCAAAGGAATTGTGGTTTTACGTACTGTAGGTTTCTGGCCTCGCTGGTTCTGCCGGTGGAGGGACATATGATAGGACAGGTTGTGGTGCAGCTATTGATGATGTTTGTGTTTCCGAGCAGACTGCTGCAATGTTTTTGTTCCTGCCTAAGTGTGATTTGGCCTCTGGCTGTCAGGGTTACTGGTTTCAAATGGCCCGTCGCTTTGGATTGCAGACCGATTTTGATTTAAGACATAGATGCTTCCTGCATAAACAGTACATTATATATTATCAGATTTCTGTTTAAATCATTTATGTGCTCTTTGACTGAAGCCACTATCTGTTAGCTGAAGGATTAATTCAGCAGTTTGTTTTGACTTGCACCTTTGACGTAGTGAATTGCAGCAGAATAAAAGAGAGCGCAAAAATGAGCCCAGAAGCACTTTGTGGTCACATGCCAAAAAAATGTCATGTTGCTTATAGCCCTATATGAACTCTATGGCTTTGATTCATAACCAGGGTGATCATTTTTTGAAGTGAAGTTATCATGGTTTTCATGCAAACCTTACATAAATAGTATTGTAGAGGGAGTGTTAAATGGGCTATATCATAAAATTCAGTAACATTTTTGAGAACTCCTTATACCCTTGGGGAGAATAATATACTCTTAATCATAATCAACCTTTGTTATTTGGCAAAAAAATAATTATAATGGGCCCTTCAGGCAGAATTATAGCCTGAAGATTTTATAATTGGGCTTTATTCTTTCAATCACTAACTGTCTAGAGCTTTGCTTCCAATGTTTCCCATTATTTTTGCATGTTTTCAAGAAATACTTGAACCCAAGCTGTCCATTGAAGCAATGTGAAGAACTTGTAGGTCACTGCTAGGTCTCAAAACTTTTTCTCTTAATGCAGGTGAGACTGCAGGGTCTGATGAATACTATCAGCTAAAGTTGGATTTGAGCCCAATTAGAAACAGCATTGTTTCTATCCCACAAAGTTTAATCATTCAGTTTACAGTAGTCCTACCTTTGGAGAACTTAATGAGGATTTGAATTTTATTTTTTTTGTTTAGATCCTTTACATGTAAACAGGAATCTAGCACAGACTCGGGGCCCTATTACGATAGTCTAAACTGGGCACTTTGCGCAAATGTCCTGGTGCTTTCATTAGTTTCTATCAGCGCATTGTCTGGTTTTCCGCTGTGTGCCCTCACCACCTGATTAGGAAATGGCTATACACGTGACTTGCACTCGTAGTAGGGGACTGATGTAAAGTGGGTGAGGCTTGATGCCAAGTTCAGCACGTTGGTATTAAGGTGCATTTTATTCCAATATTCTTTTGATATGGAAAAAGCAGATATAAAGTCAGCGGTGTATTGTGAACAGCTGTTTCAGCAGCACCTTTAAAAGACACAAACACACACATCAGTGACATGCACAGACATTTCAGGGGACGGATGCTCAACCAAAAAAAAACTGCACTCCTAAATACTGAAAAAAGTAAAGTTATATACAGTAGCACAAATTTTACTGCACGCACTTGGTGTATCAGTTTTATTTTAATACCTATACACTCGTGGACATATTTAACCTCTTGCGCTCCATTGTACCGCGGACGGGCAAGTCTCTGCGTCCTAGTGCGCACGAGGGCGCTCTCGTGCGCCCTCGTGTGCTCTCGGACGCATGGTCCTGATGGTGGTGATGTAGGTGGTGTGGCCTTCAAGCGCGCACTGAAAATAAAAGCTGCAGACACAGCCGCGAACAGATTAGTTCATCTGATTGACCTCTCATTCGACTAATAAGAGCCTTGAATTGGGTTTCTGAAACCTTGAAGAACCAATGAATGAAAACCTAGGAAGGAGGACCTGCCTACTGTGAATGCAGGAGCCAAATGAAGCACAGAAGTTCGGGCTGGGTGAAGATAGACTTACTGCTGCCACAGATGAAAAAAAGGACGCTGGAAGAACCTGCTACAGATCCAGCAGCATGGAGAACACCCACAAGTGCGACCTGCACTCATTCCAGCAGAACAGACATTTAGGATTCTCTTCCATCATCATAGACCGACGGAGGCCGACGACAAAGGTCGTAAATCATTCGCCAAAACCGCAATAATGGAATTATGTTTTTACTGGGATCCACAAGCGGACCAGCGTCGCGTTCGTCTGACAATGGGGAAGAGAAGTTCGCCAGGACAATGTGGCTGTGAAGAGGTAAGGTGTTATAAGCTAAGTTATTATTTATCCCTGAAAATTGTAATCCAAAAATGACTTTTGACCGATCGGTAAATTACAACTGTACGGCGCACGCAGTACGTGCGCCGCGATAAACGGTTCATTTGCCGTGTTCGGACCGTGAACGCCCCCCCCCCCCCCCCGCTGCAGAAGAGGAGCGGGGGGGGGAGGGGCTTCACGGTCCGAACGCCCCCCGGTCCGCGGGGGGAAACCGCGGTGACTGCGCAGCAGTTGCCACATAGCCATATGAGTCTATTCCGTCATGTAGCGATGGCCGATGGCCGTCCTCTGTAACGGGGGGGGGGACAACCCCCCCCCCCCACACACACACAGTAGCGGGGGGGGGAAGCCGCGGTGACAGCGTTGCTGTGAAAACATGTCACATCCGAGTGTAATCCGTTATGTAGCGAGGGCCGATCTCCGTCCTCTGTAGCAGACACACAGACACAGCCCTGAATGTGACCTTTCATTTGAGCCCAAAATGAAGCGTCTATGTTGAATCATTCAAAAGTTATAGACGTTTTTCCAAACTGTGCCATTTGGCACAGTTCCAAAACGCCTGGGAACAGCCTGAGAACAAAGCTGTGTAATATATTCACTTTTTATGGTATTGTTACAAAATTTGGAACTCAGCTGGATAACACTTGGTTCTACATTTCTGTTGCATTTTCCAGCCCGGATCTGAAGCTGTGTGTTATTTGCAAGCATTTGTATCCTAAAAAACACCCAGGCCAAATTTATTTTCTTCAAGTTCACTATGTTTAGATGACTGTAACTCAGTGGCCGGAGCACTTAGAGAGATCATGTTTTTTTTGCCAAAAAATTCAAAGTGTTTTCTTTTAAATGAGACCAACCCCATGAAGATGCTGCAAAGGGTTGAATAACAACTTTCGATTTACTTTGGGCACATTATTTTTTGGCGTTTTTAGGAAAATTGACCGGAGTGCAAGGGGTTAATAACCCATAGATTTTACAAAATTATCTACTCACACAGAGACCATGGTCGTCATTAATTATTTATTTACAGGACAAAAAATGGAAAGCTTTTATTGAAAAAAAATGAATATCTGTTCAAAATAAATGAATCTTTGTCAAAGTCTGAAAAAGGTTTTTCTTTCAATAAATAAAAAATTAAATCTCCATTCAAGTAAATAAATCTTTGAAAAAAAATTAAAAAGGCCATTTACTTTGTCAGCAAAATAGCCCAAATCCTTCCCTCTGTTAACCGGACACTCTTCATCCCCATAAACACTGTAAGGACAGTTTATACTGGACAACTTATACTGTGTATCGCTGAGAGAATAGTTGCAAATGTACAAGAGAAATCATGAAAATTTAAGAAAAAGTTACAAATTTTAGAGGAAAAAATTGCAAATTTATGAGTATATTGTTGCAAATCTGTGTGTGGGAAAGGTAACTATTTTATCATAAAACATGGCAAATTTATAGGAAAAAAAGTAGTACATTTATAACAAAAGTAATACGTTTGCCAGGAAAAAATATGCAAATTTATATAAAAAAGGATATTTTTCCAAGAAAAATGTTAAAGTTTGCAAAGAAAAACTTCAGTAATTATTGAGAAAATTCAAGATTTATGATAGAAAAACTCAATAATTGTATAAAAATGTTCTAGAAAATTGGCAATATTTTCCTTGTAAATGTGTGACTATTGTTGTAAATTCATAACTTTTTTTCTTGGAAATGTGGGATGGGTTTTGTTTTTGTTTTTTTTTTTGCATTTGGAAGTTGTGTATTTTCTCATCAAAATGTAACTTTTTCTTGTAAACTTTGGACTTGCTTATAGTAAATTTGTGACTTTTTAAATTGTAAATTAACACATTTTGTCATATTTTTGCACCTTTATTCTTGCAAATTTGTAGCGAAATGACTTTTATACCCTTTGCTTAATTTAGGAATATCCCTCCACAACCGCCCTTGCTAAAAAATAAATCACCAACAGCAACAAAAAAATTGCGAAGCTTAGGGCAGTAATAAAATACTAACTTCACTCTGCTTAAAAGAGAGAAGACCCACCAGAATCAGACCAGAATCCATGTGGGGCCTACTACATAGTCAGTGGGCCATATTACAAGAACATTATCAGTTGTCAGTGACAAAGAACGTGTTTATGGGTGTTTCCAACTTCATTTCCTTATCACAGCAGCGCAAAAACGAATTTTCTGCTGGACGCAAAATCATAAAGGGTTGTACTAACACTCTTAGTTATTCAGAGGTGTGTTTGGGGCATAATGTGAAATAAACCAATCACTTCTTTTGCTCTCATTCCCATTAATAAACAGGGGCGCAAGATCAAAGGCGTGATGCTAATATGAAAAAGGTTTAAGTGGGAGGACAATTTTGTTTTGCGCTGAGGACAATGCGGGCTCATTCACAAAGTGAAAATGCATATAATAAAAGCAAAGAGCTTTTTAACTCCACAGCCTCGCTTGCCCATGGATGAGAGCTGTCGGCTACAATTCAGAGATCATGCCAGTCTTTCTCTTTGTCCATAACGTTGACAGAGTTTCCTTCAGTTATTTTATCATCAACCCGATCATCTGCTCTGTGAATGCAAAATTGTAAATTTAATTTAAAACAACTGTCGGGATATTTTTTATTTTCAATCATTCTTTTAAAAGAATGACAGTGAATGAGGTTAACATTGTAAAAACTGTTGTCATTAGATAATGAATATCGGGTTTGTGTGCACATGGGTCATGGTGGCAGCTATTTTCCCGGTGGGACAGACTGGTCCAGCTGCAGTCCAACAATTCAATCATAAATCCGCGTAACTTTTTTCCCTCTGTGTGATGAAAAACCCTGTTGTGTCTTCAAATAGTTCGTATTTACAGTGGCTGCTGCTAAGGGTGGCCTAACCAGTTATTAGGTTTAGGGGGCAATCACTTTTTCTCACAGAGCCATGTAGGTTTGGATTTTTTTTTTCCCTCAATCATAATCACTTTCATTTTAAAACAGCATTTTGTGTTGTGTTATCTTTGTCTGATATTTAATTTTTTTTAATTTTTAATTTTTTTTACTTATTTTGTACCCGTAGGTAGATTTGTTCTGCTATTCTGTTTGATGATCTGAAACATTAAAGTATGACAAACATACAAAAAATGAGAAATCAGGAAGGGGGTAAACATTTTTTCACACCACTGTAACTGTCCTCATTTAACAGAAAACATCAGCTGAATATGTTTTTTCATGAATCGAGATGCTAAAGCACAAACGCACACGAGATATGATGATGCAATATGATGACTCAACACACGACAGATTAGTGGACAAAACATTTTCAAAGAAGAGGTCATCACGAAGCGAGCCCGCTCTCGGCGGATCCTCCCATGGGCTCTCGGGTGACAGTCAAGGGTGCTTGATGGGGGAGAACCGCGACTGTAGATGCAGTCTGGGCGGCCTTGGCCCAGCTGTAAACCCGGGGCGTGCGGCTGAGGCAGATGTGGACACATCTCTTTCTCTCTGGGGAGTTGCAATGAAAAGTAAAAATGCTGCACACTCCTTGTTCATTTATTTAATCCCCTAAAAATAAACACATTAATGCCTAATAAGTCTGTGATAACGAAAATGTGGATGGAATAAAAATCTTCAGACAGACACGTCCCCCACATGCACCTCATCCACACCAGAATGCACACATACTCCTTGTTCATTCATTCAGTCCCCTAAAAAATTAATACATTAATGACTAATCTATAGACTCCGATGGTAAGTCCGCAATTAAAATGAGAGTGTGGATGGAATAAAAAAAACTGTTTAGTGTGTGATCATATTATAAATAAAATGACGGGTGATTGATTATATTATGACTATTACAACTCTCTCATTAAAATAACAGAAAAACCCAGTGTGTGCTGTTTCCTCGTGTGCTCCAGAGCTGAGCAATTTCAGATCACACCACTGAAATATCTTTAAAAAATGTGCTTCTGATGATAGACCACCTTTTTCCTGATCAAAAGTGCATTGGCGTAACCTGCACTGTAATAGTGCTGCGCCTGAGATTGCGTGCCTCCACACCTCTTTGAAATGAGCATCCGCCTCCCAGCAAAAAGTGGGTGGACTGTCTACTGGTAATTAGATGGTGTGACACAAAGCGTAAAAAACAGCCAATGCACGAATAGAAACTAAGAAAAACACTGGTGTATGGCGGATAGTCTGGCGGAAAAATCTCTCAATGGACAAAGACCAAAGGGGCAGTCCTAGAGCTTCACTTGATGTTAATCTGTGCATATGCCTGGTACCCATATGTCTGTTACTACACCGGAGCTAGAATTTCTGTGGCCTTTATTTTGATGGCTGAGTTTGTAAAAATCTGTCAATCGCTTACCTGACCATTCATTCATTCATTCATTGGCATTCTGTGTACTCAGTCTCTCGCCTAAATATGCCCGGATAGGCTCCAGCTGCCTGTGACTCATAAAGGACTGTTAAGAAGATGAAGGAATGAATTGTAAACTTACAGACAAGTTCACAAATTAAGCATGAATTTATTTATCCTCTGCTTAGGTGATGAGAATGTGGGTCACTCTTTTTTTTCAAATCTAACTACCAGACTTTTGGGTAGTGGAACTCTTGTATGACGTACACCAGGAAACAGCTGTCATCTGATCTGAGAGAAAGATGATGTATGGTTGCCAGGGATAACGTCATTTTCATTCATGATTACGTATTTGCCGGCTCCAATGACAGTATTAATTCCAATGGATCGAATTTCTTCATGTGTTTGTGAGTCAGTTTTTAAACTCTGAAGGCAAAAACACAAAGTGAGAAATGGAAAATCACTCCTCAAGTTTGAAACTGTGATTAAAGCTGAAATTTTTCCTTAGTAAAGCACCTATAAAATGCCCACTGGACACACAATTTTCCAGTTAGTACCCACTGTTTGAGATCATAGTAAATCAGGCCACCGGTGTGGACAGTCCTTAAGGGCATTTTGACAAGCCCACATTGTCCTCAGCGCAAAATGTATTTATCCTCCTATTTAAATGGCATCATATTAGCATTCCGCCTCAGATCTTGTGCCCCTGTTTATTAAGGGAAATGAGAACAAAGACAGCATTTAATTTATTTCATGTCACACCCAAAACACACCTCTGAACAATTATGAACAGCCTCTTTGCGTGACCTGCCTGGTGCAGAATTTGTTTTTGCGCTGCTATGATGGCGAAATGGACTTGGACACACTCATAAATGAGCTTTGCACCTTAAACAATAGACTGTTGACTAGACTGTTGTAATAGGGCCCTCGATGACAGAGTCATTTCATTGTCTGTGTGTACAAAAAAAAAATTAGTGAGATAGCTACAGAGGAAATGTGTCTAGAAATGTGGAACTAATCCTAGAACATGCTTAGTGAGCTATGGTCTGCTTTTCATTGCCCCCTAAATCCCCTCAATCTAATTACCGCATTATCTTTATAAACCTGTGACTAAAACCAAACATCACCGTAGTTTTTGCATTTACAGAACATGGCAGCCTCTCTTCAGCTTTAGGATGCAAAGCCAAAACCACTGGCTTCTTTCCTGTGAAGCCACGAAACCCCAACACTGTTTCCTTCCTCTTACATATTAATTCTCTGCATGTGTGGTCTTAAGTTGTGGAACACATCAATTACGTTTTATGTTCATAGCTATTGTATGTCTGAGTGGTCTTTTTTAAGCCAGTGCACTTTTTACTTTAAGGCTGACCATTGTTTATCGTTCTTCTGGTATATGATAGCTCTGATTTTTTTTTTTCATCATTTCACTTTTTTCTTAAATATTTCTAAACAGCAATGCATAGCTACATACAGGGCCTTTTCTTGATGCTGGTTTCTCTGCATTTTTTTTTTCTTTCCAGATATTAGACTGCAGTTAATCAAACTGTTTAGAAAATGTGTCAACAATCTCTTTCATGTCTTCTCTGCACTGGTACAACAGTACTGTCATCTGGAAAGAGTATTTAACAGAGATCCTCACCAAATGCAGGAATGTCAGATTTTCATATGGTAGAAAAGTTGAAATTTGATCTGAACTGGAAACATCTACCGAACGGCCAACACGTGACTCCACTGGATGTGTGAAAACATTCAATTGACCATCCAAGGTTGCATTTGAGCTATAAAAAGGCTCCCTGTTGCTGCAGACAGATGAGAGAAGGATGTGATTGGGTGACGAGATGTAAAGATCTGCAAAAGGCGCTGAAAAAATGACCACATTTAAAAGCAATGAAGGACTCAGATTACCTTCTCAACACTGTTGTGCTTGGGTCTCATGTGAGCTGTGTGTGAGATCAGCACCAAAACAAGTGCCTTGAAGTAAAAGAACAATGACCACAACATTGTTCTTTTCATGCAAGATGTCATCACTGGGAATGTAACCACATGCAAGCACAATCTTTTTTTTCCTGTTAAACAGTCGCAAACTGAAACAATTTTAAAGCAATGGGCAGATTTGCATGAAAGTGTTAACAGAGGTAGGGCTTGGACTGACTTAGAGATAATTTTATTTTCAAAGTGATAGGTTTGGCAATTCACCATTAATGTCAGAAAAAATTAAAATTGTATCAATCCTTGTTCCTTCTTACTGGGTGGAATTTAGAAAATTCACAACCTTGTAAAGACATTAAATATCATGAAGACCCTTAAAGGTATATTGTGTAAAATTTTGGATGATCTTTTATCAAAAATTAAGATAATCATGTATAAACATGTTTTTAGTAGTATATAGTCTTAAAAAAGCTGTTTGATTTTTGTTACCTTAGAATAAGTTGTTTATATCGACATAGAGCTGGATCCGCGCCATTATGGAGGCTGCCATTTTGCACTGCCATGTTTCTACAGTAGCTCCGAAGGGACAAACATACAGCTGGCTGTAGAAGGAACTGTTAATGTTTTAATGACGAACTGGCCTGTAGAATTTGGTGGTACTGTAGTGATAGTTGACCGTTGGCTGACATAAAACAGGATATGAAGCTGAAACACATGGAAGAGGAGCGGTTATAATATAAACATTTTTTTCCCCCACAATATCTTTATTGAACCTTTTTTTTTAACTAACGTGACACAAACAATCAAACACTAACACTAAAGTACTACAAAAAAAAAATACACTAAAAACACCAACAACCAACAACAAAATCAAGTCTTCAACAATGCTCCTCTGTTTAGTCTAGGCAATCCATTACATAAGTATACATATTATATTCACCAGTTTGGAATTTACAAGGTCCACACACATCATTCACCTTCTTCTTCAAAAGTTATGTTTAAATTCTTTACATAATCAATAAAAGGTCTCCATATATTCTCAAACACAGTTTCCTTTGATTTCAGTATGTATGTTATTCTTTCTAGTGGGAGGTTTGTGTTGAATATTTAATAGTTCAGAATGGTTCATACACATAAGTTATTAGTTATTACGTATTGAAATACATATAAAACAAATAGATATTATAAACACTTTATAGTTAATCAGAAAAGCTATTTATAGTAGTAATTTAATTAGAATCCCAAAGGTGTTTTCCTTCAATGCAGTCGTTAGACATTGTCCACTAGATGGCGCTGGTGCTGTACCTTTGGCCATGAAATGTTATTGTTCAAGCTGCAGACCGAAGAAGAAGAAGTCAGTGCTAAGCAATGCAGTGCTATCAGAGAGACGGACGCATGTTAGCCAGCGGGAACGACAAATGTGTTGTAAACTATGATCTCTCGGCGCCACACCAGTCGGCTGCCTTTTGCAACAGCGGCTCGATTCCGAGTTTTTTTTTTTTTTTTTTTCCCCTTCCTCTCTCTTATGATCACTTTTTTTTTTTTCACCCCACTTATATCACGGACACACAGATCGTCCCAAATGTCTCCTGAGCCGGTGGACGGAGCCACTGTTTATAGCAGGATTCGATACAACAGGGAAGAGCTGCTAGCATTTAACCGCCACCCGGTCCCACTGGAAAAACTCGACATACCGAGAGAACTGAGGCGAAAACGCCGCGGCTGCCGGGCTGGAGTAAGGCGGAGGACAAAAAATATAAGGTACAGACCCTCCCTTCCATCTGTTGTCATGGGAAATGTACGGTCGATACTGGGAAAGTTAGATGAGCTAGCGGCTATCTCCCGTTATGATAGCACTTACCGGGAGTGCTCTCTCCTTTTGTTTACTGAGACGTGGCTAACTGAACTAGCAGCAGATGCTAACATTGAGCTGGAGGGTTTTCACATGATACGAGCTGACCGAACACCAGAGAGTGGCAAAACTAGGGGCGGTGGAGTGATAATGTATGTTAACAACAACTGGTGTAGACCGGGACATATCACTGTTAAACAACGACACTGCAGCAAAGACATTGAGTTGCTAGCTGTTAGCATGAGGCCTACATATCTCCCGAGAGAACACTCACACGTGATCTGCATTGTTGTTTATGCAAATCCGACGGCGAACGCTGGGACAGCGCGTGACGTCATCCATTCAGTAACCAGCAGGCTGCAGACAGAACACCCAGATGCTCTTCTCCTCATCTCAGGCGATTTCAACCACGTTTCACTGTCTCCCATTCTGCCCACTTTCACCCAGTATGTCACATGCCACACTAGAGACAATAAAACACTGGATTTGTTCTACGCAAACACTAAGGAGGCGTACACCTCATCACAACTCCCCCCACTTGGGAGATCGGATCACAACTTGGTTCATCTCCGACCGGTGTACAAACCCCTAGTGCACAGACAACCTCCGGCCATGCACACTGTGGAGTTATGGTCTGAGGAGACAATGGACACTCTAAAGGACTGTTTTGAAGCCACCGCCTGGAAGCAGCTCTGCGATCCACATGGTGAGGACATCGATGGCCTCATTCACACCTTCACGGGCTACCTCAGCTTCTGTGTGGACAAATCCGTTCCCACCAAGACCATACGGCGTCACTCAAACAACAAACCCTGGATCAACCCTGAGATAAAAACACTTCTGAGAGAGAAGAAGAGGATCTTCAGGTCGGGGAACAGGGAGATGCTGAAGTCCGTACAGAGGGAGCTGAGGAGAAAGATCAGAGAAGGCAAGGACAGCTTCAGGAAGAAGATGGAGGACAAGCTGCAACAGAGCGACATCAGCGGGGTCTGGAGAAACCTCAAAACCATCTCGGGGCTCCAGAATACCTCCCCCCAGGCCACGGGGGGCAGGGAGTGGGCGAACAACCTGAATCTGTTTTTCAATAGATTTGACCAACCGCCCTCCCCCCTGTCTGCACAACAACCACTGCTGCCCCTAAGAAATCAAGTCCTGCTACCCACTCCCCACTCCACCGACACCCCCCCCACTCCCAACACACAGCCCCCCATCCTGACCCTGACCAAGACCCAGGTGAGGACGGAGCTGAGGAAGATCAAGGCGAGGAAGGCGTCGGGACCGGACGGCATCAGCGCAAAGCTCCTCAAGTCCTGTGCAGACCAGCTGTGTGGGATTGTGACATATATCTTCAACATGAGCCTGAAACTGGGGAGGTACCACAGCTGTGGAAAACATCTTGTGTGGTACCTGTACCAAAAACTTCCCACCCCAAAGACCTGAACAGCTTCAGACCGGTGGCCTTGACGTCCCACTTGATGAAGACCCTGGAGAGACTGCTCCTTGCTCATCTCCGCCCCCTGGTGGAACCAGCGATGGATCCACTCCAGTTCGCCTACCAGCATGGCATTGGGGTGGAGGATGCGGTGATCTTCCTCCTTCACCGTTCTCTGTCCCACCTGGAGAAGCCCGGGAATATGGTGAGGATCATGTTCTTTGACTTCTCCAGTGCTTTCAACACCATCCAACCGATGATCCTGAAGGACAAGCTGCTGCGCGCAGGGGTGGACCAGCACCTGTCATCATGGATCCTGGACTACCTCACGAACCGGCCTCAGTTTGTGAGAACCCGGGACTGTGTTTCCGACACGATCATCAGTAGCACGGGGGCCCCCCAGGGAACGGTGCTGGCTCCCTTCCTGTTCACTCTTTATACTGCGGACTTCTCACACAACACAACACATTGCCATCTACAGAAGTTCTCTGATGACTCTGCGATCGTTGGTCTCATCTCCAGCGGAGATGAAGCTGAGTACAGAGGGCTTATCCAGGACTTTGTGGACTGGTGCCATCGGAACTGCCTCCAGATCAACGCGAGGAAAACTAAGGAGCTGGTGGTGGACTGCCGCAGGCATGGGCAGCCCCTCACAGCACCAGTAAATATACAGGGAACAGACATCGAGATGGTGACATCCTACAAGTACCTGGGTATTCATCTGAACAATAAACTAGACTGGTCACACAATACTGACGCACTCTACAAGAAGGGACAGCGCAGGCTGTTCCTGCTGAGGAGACTCAGGTCTTTTGGTGTACAAGGGGCGCTGCTGAAGTCATTCTATGACACGGTGGTGGCATCAGCCATCACTTTTGGAGTGGTCTGCTGGGGCAGTGGCATTACTGCAGCCGATAGGAAGAGACTGAACAAACTGATTAAGAAAGCTAGCTCTGTCCTGGGGCAACGCCTTGATCCGATGGAGGAGATAGGAGAGAGAAGGACGGTGGCTAAACTGTCATCTCTGCTGGAGTCCGAGTTCCACCCTATGCAGGACATACTGGATGCACTGAGGAGCTCATTTAGCAGCAGACTACATCATCCCAGGTGCACAACCGAGAGGTTTCGTAGGTCCTTCCTACCAACGGCTGTCAGACTGTACAACCTAAGCAGGGCTGCTCGCAGAGATAGCAAAAAGACGTAACAAACTAATAGTTTTTTTTTAATGCAAAAGATGCAATAGACTTACACAATGGTCCTCTCCGGCATACAACTAGGAACATACCGGTCGCTATGGAGGGTGAGAATATGTATGGGCACATAATCATACCATGTAGGATAACTAAATAGACGGTTATGCTGTTTCATCCCACCTAGCAACAATGCTCTGCACTGTGTGTGTTTATATATTTACATATTTATTCCATCTAGCTACAATGCTCTGCACTGTGTGTCTGTGTGTGTGTGTGTGTATATATATATTTTATAGTAATATGTACATATGTATATTAGCTGCTCTTGCTTGCTTGTTTTTTTTTCTTGCCTTCTGATTGTTGCTCTGAGTGTTGCTATCCCTGTGCTGTTGCAATCCTGGAATTTCCCCGTTGTGGGACTAATAAAGGCTTATCTTATCTTAACTGAGATGCAGCATTCTCCAGTAAAGCCAAATGAAGGTAAAGTTGGGTGTTTGGACATTCTTTCCTTATAGCAACTGATGTTACAGCTAAATCCACAACATATTTTTTGGTGCCAAAACCCGGGAACCGGAAGCTGGGAAGCGGGAAAAGTGAAGAGAGAACGTTGTTGGAATTAAGCCGATAGCTGTAACAACACGGAGACGAAAGGAAAAAATGTCGGAGCGACTTCAAAGGCTAAAACAGAAACGGACCGTGCTGCGGACGTCCGTTACAAAGCTGCTGCAAATTATACAAGATGAAACAAGTAAGACTGATATAAACAGTGACCGTTTGCGGGAGCTGTTAGCCATGTTGTCACAGAAAGAGAAAGGCCTGCAAGACATTGAACCAGATATAGAGCAGGAGATCCCTTTGGACGAGTTAGATGCGGACATGGTGCGGACACTTGAGTATCAGGACAACACAAATTTATGGAGGACGCGGGCAGAGAGAGCGATTGAACGGGCTGCCTTACAGCAACAAGAACAGGCAAGAGACGCCACCGTATCAGCGAATCCACATCGGCTGAGTGACGTGAGTACACGGTCAAATACAAGCAGACCCTCGGTAAAGTTACCCAAGCTCTCAATAAACAAATACAACGGAGAAGTGTGCATGTGGCAGGAGTTTTGGGACCAATTCGAAAATGCAATTCACCAAAACCCAGATTTGAGCAAAACTGAAAAGTTCACTTACTTGAAGTCATATCTCATCGGGCCAGCTGCACGCGCCGTTGCAGGGCTGAAGGTAACTGACATGAACTATGATGCTGCAGTAGACATGCTTAAGCAAAGATTTGGAAGGAAAGATCTCATTGTAAGTGCACACATGTCTAAGTTACTAAATCTAAGCCCAGTTAAAAGGTCCTCAGACATTGTTGCCTTGAGACAACTTTTTGATGACGTTGAAGTACAAATCAGAAGCCTAGAAGCTTTAGGAGTCGTGTCAGACAGTTATGGAGGTTTACTGTGCCCCATACTGTTCAAAATGATCCCTGATGATCTTGCCCTTGAGTACACCCGCAAGACAGATATAGGGCAAAAGTGGGATGTTGATGGCCTTGTAAAGTTTTTGCAACAAGAAGTTGAAAGCAGGGAGCGTGCTGCACATTTGACACAAATGAGAGAGAATCATAAAGATACACATGCAAATCAGAAACAGCACTGCAGACCAGATTCAAGCAGAGAAAGGTGGAAAGGACCTAATGTGCCCTCAGCTGCAGCCCTCCACACAGGCAGTTCGAATACACCATTTGTGCACAGTTGCATATTCTGTAACAGTACCAGCCACAAGTCAGAACAGTGCACTGAAGACACAGTCACAAGCAGGAAAGAAAAGCTGAAGAAAATGGGAAGGTGCTTCATATGCCTAAAACCCAGACATCTTGCTCGAGACTGTAGATCCAAAAATGTGACATGCACTGATTGTGGAAGGAGACATCATGCTGTTGTGTGTGACAGAAGTGAGCAACCAATAGAAAGGACAGATGCCGCTGAAAACACGAGTGATGCAGTGGTCTCCTCAGTATTTCCATATGCAGCCAAACCAACCCCAGAAAAATGTGAAACAGTACTGTTGCAAACTGTGAGAGCAAGGATTGAAGGACCTGGAGGAAAGAAGATTGTGCGTTGCTTAATTGATGGAGGAAGCCAACGGAGTTTTGTCCATGAGAAACAAGTGAAGGATTTAAAACTGCCAATACTAAAACAAGAGACATTAAACCTTCACACGTTTGGCTCAAAAAACCCAGTGACCACAAAATGCAATGTCATAAAACTAGTCCTGGAGAATGTGAGAAACAAGGATCAGAAAATTGAGATTGAAGCTGTTCAAACCCCACAGCTTTGTACTGCAGTCATGAAAGTCCCCAGTGAACACATCCAACGGCAGCTGGAGAAAAAAGGGCTACCAGTAGCAGATGTGTCAGCGGGAGATAAAGATGGTTTGGAGCTATCAGTACTGATCGGAGCAGATTACTACTGGAGAGTAGTCACAGGTAAAACTGAGAGACTGTCAGACGCTTTGGTTGTCGTAGAAACCAGATTCGGCTGGGCAGTGCAAGGACCAGTTGTCATGTCCAGTATGAATGAAGCAACATGCATGCACATTGGACTCAGTGAAGACTCAGTGGAGATCTCAAACCAGCTAAGAGCATTTTGGGAGATCGAGTCGCTGGGCATCACTACTAAAGGTGAGGAAACACCTGATGACAAGAAAGCCAAGGAGAGCTTTGACAGGTCAGTCAGATTCATTAATGAGAGATATGAAGTGGCGTTGCCATGGCGCCAAGACACACCCAAACTCTCAGACAACAAGTAGGTTGCACAAAAGAGGTTTGAAACCCTGAAACGAAAGCTGAAATCTGACGTGACACTGTTTAAAAGATACAACGATGTAATAGAGGATTACACAGAACAAGGAATATGTGAAGATGTGCCAGAGAGCAGTCATTCAGCAGAGACAGAGAATGTAACCTACTACTTACCTCATCATGCTGTAATCAGAGAGGACAAAGTAACTACCAAGTTAAGGGTGGTGTTTGATGCTTCGTCACATGAAGAAGGTTGTTCCTCTTTAAATGACTGTTTATTACCTGGCCCAAACCTGAATGCTGACCTCATGAGCATTTTGATCAGATTCAGACAAAATCCTGTAGCTTTCACAGCGGACATTACTAAAGCTTTCCTTCCTTCAGATATCTATAACTGAAAGTGACAGAGATGCTGTGAGATTTTTGTGGCTTACAGGACCCCCAGATGTTGAAGGCACCAACACGCGTATAATGAGAATGGCACGTGTTGTATTTGGAGTAACTTCAAGTCCATTTTTACTTGCAGCCACTATCAGACATCATCTGGAGAAATATGAAGCTAACCAACCAGACACAGTAAAACTAATGAGAGACTCACTTTATGTGGATGATCTGATCGCTAGCTCAAGTAACTCAGACGAGGCATACAGACTTACTACAGGAGCAAGAGAAATACTGGCTGTTGCCAACATGAACCTCTGTAAGTGCACAACAAACTCCCTTGAATTGAAAACCAAGTGGTCAAACAGCAAGCTTGATTTCACACAAGAAACAGAAACACATGGAAGTGTGTTGAAGGTACTTGGTTTGGTGTGGAGACCGGACACAGATGACTTTGCCTTTGACCTCAAACATTTGATGAACATTCTAAAAGGAAAAGAAAACACAAAGAGGAGTGTTTTGAGATCATCCGCCAGAATCTTTGATCCTATAGGGTTCCTAACGCCATTTACCATTCGAGTTAAATGTCTGTTTCAGGAAATGTGGCGACGGGGCCTGAGCTGGGACGACGAGCTGCCTCCAGACCTTTCACAGGCATGGCAGCAGTGGTGCATGGAGCGTCCTCAGATCCACCAAATAGTCATTCCGTGGTGGTATGGAACAGAAAAACTGTCAGATAAATCACAAGTTCTCCATGTCTTCACAGATGCAAGCGAAAAGGCGTATGGTGCAGTTGCGTATCTACAAGGACAAACAAAAGAAGAAGAGGTAAAAGCTGAGCTAAAGGCAAGTCAAGTCGCAGTACATCTCAGTAACAGTGAAAGAGTGCAATCTGAACCATTGCTACAGCTGGACAAATACAGCAAGCTACAGACTGTACTAAGAGTAACTGCATGGATTCAAAGATTTCTCCACAATTGTCATTCAAAGCAAAGACAAAGGGGAGAACTAACAGCAGAGGAAATGGCAAAAGCTGAAAGGGTATGGATACGTGAAGCGCAACTTAACAGTTTTGAAAGAGAAATAACAGAGTTGAAAACTGGAGAAAATGTGCACAAAGACTCAAAAATCAGAGACTTTAAACCCTTTCTAGACGAGCAAGGCTTAATCTGTGTAGGAGGAAGGCTGCATCAGTCAAACATGAGTTTCAATGAGCAGCACCCATGGTTGTTACCCTCAAATCACAGATTTGCACAACTTCTGATAAAATACAGTCACGAAAATGTCATGCATTCAGGCGTGAGAGACATCTACGAGAGAAGTATTGGATTCCACGCGCGAGACAGTTAGTCAAAAAAATGCATTTCAGACTGTACTATCTGTAAAAGATTCAAGGTAAAAGCAGCACAGCAAACAGCTGCACCTCTACCCAAAGACAGAGTTACTGAAGCACCGCCGTTTGAAGTCACAGGTGTTGACTTTGCAGGCCCACTGTTTGTAAAGTCCAAGAATTCTGCAGAGAAGGCGTACCTAGCACTTTTCACCTGTGCAGTTACACATGCAGTGCACCTTGAATTAGTATCGAGTCTATCAACAGAAAGTTTCCTTTTGGCATTCAAGAGATTTATTTCACGGAGAGGACTTTGTAGAGTAATCTACTCGGACAATGCAAAAACGTTCAAGAGAGCAGATCAAGATCTAAAGGAACTGTGGAAGGCTATAAAAGAGCCAGAGCTGCTGGAATATTTTTCTGAAAAGGGAATCAAGTGGAAATTTATTGCAGAAAGAGCGGCTTGGTGGGGTGGTTTTTGGGAAAGGTTAGTGCGCTCTGTAAAGGGATGCCTCAAAAGAGTAATGGGCAGAGCATCTCTAAGCTTTGAAGAGTTAACTTCTCTGTTGACAGAAATAGAAGCCACTATTAACTCAAGACCACTCACATTTGTGTACAACGATTTACAAGAACCAGAACCTCTGACGCCAGCTCATTTCCTCATAGGGAAAAGACTTACCTCTTTACCACCAAAGCCATTTTCCACAACAGGTCAGATAGCAAATGCAAATAAAGAAAGGCTGACCCGAAGATGGAAATATCGCCATAGACTTGTCAAGGAATTTTGGAACAGATGGAGGAGGGAGTATTTGCTGGACCTCAGATCGGCTCACACTCGTCATACCCCAAATCCAACACAACTCAAACCAGGAGATTTGGTCCTCATTGGAGATGACAAGATACCACGTCAAACATGGAAAACAGGACTAATCATAGAGGTGTTCCCAGGGAGAGATGGACTAGTCAGATCCTGCGCTGTGCGCACTCCAACTGGGACGACGTTAAGAAGACCAGTTCAGCTACTATATCCTTTTGAAGTTAATATTTGAACTGTCTTCTTGGGGGGGAGGGTGTTGAATATTTAATAGTTCAGAATGGTTCATACACATAAGTTATTAGTTATTACGTATTGAAATACATATAAAACAAATAGATATTATAAACACTTTATAGTTAATCAGAAAAGCTATTTATAGTAGTAATTTAATTAGAATCCCAAAGGTGTTTTCCTTCAATGCAGTCGTTAGACATTGTCCACTAGACGGCGCTGGTGCTGTACCTTTGGCCATGAAATGTTATTGTTCAAGCTGCAGACCGAAGAAGAAGAAGTCAGTGCTAAGCAATGCAGTGCTATCAGAGAGACGGACGCATGTTAGCCAGCGGGAATGACAAATGTGTTGTAAACTGAGATGCAGCATTCTCCAGTAAAGCCAAATGAAGGTAAAGTTGGGTGTTTGGACATTCTTTCCTTATAACAACTGATGTTACAGCTAAATCCACAACAGTTTGTTAACATCTGTCTTAACCACTGAGTCACATCTGGTCTATGAGTCTTTTTCCACAGTAGTGCAATACATTTTTTGGCATTAAGCAAACTGAGGTCTATGAATGTTCTTTCACTTTTATTAAAGTTATGCTTTTCTGGGTACAGACCCAACAAAAACAGTTTAGGATTCAATATGATTTGTTTTGAAATTATTTTTTCAATTGTTACCCTCACCTCTTCCCAAAACATTCTAATTATTCTACATTCCCATACACAATGAAATAGGGTTCCTTTACTTTCCATGCATTTTGTGCACGTATCTGGTATGTTTTTGTTATATTTATTTAACTCCACCAGTGTAACATACATCCGCATTAACCATTTAAAATGTATCAATTTAAGACGTACATTTATTGATTTGGTTTGAGCTTCTGTACAAGCCAATTCCCATTGTTCCTCTGAAATTTCAGTTAGCAGATCTTCTTTCCAGTAGTTTAATCTTTTCTGTGAGTTTTCACTTGAGGATAGTGTCAATGAGTTATAAAACTCTGAAATAATACCCTTTCTTTTACTATCTTTCATCAACATTTTTTCCAAGGATGAATAAATAGGTCGAGTGAGAGCTTTATTTTGATTTGATCGAATAAAGTTCCTAAGTTGAAGATATTTAAAAAAAATGTGTTCTATTAAGATTAAATTTGATCCTCAGCTCTTCAAAAGACATTATGTTATCTGAACGTGACAGATATAAATCTTGAATCTTTTGAATCCCTTTTAAATTCCATATTTTAAATACAGCATCCGCTCTCCCTGGTTTAAAATATTGATTACCCCATATTGGGCTAAATTGTGACAATAAGTGTGGTTCTTTTAAATAGTTTTTAGTTTCACACCATATTTTGATCATATGCTTTACAAATGGATTTTTAACTTGTTTTTGTAATTTTTTTGCCGAATCTGAGTATATGAATATGGGAAGAGGTAAAGGTAAATTGTATGATTCCATCTCCGTCCAGTGAGGGAGATCATTTGATGAAAAATAATATGTCATAGACCTCAGTTGTGCCGACCAATAATACAACATAAAGTTTGGACATTTCAGACCTCCACGATCAAATGGTAAATATAATAAGGACAGACGTAATCTAGCCCTCCTGTTGTTCCATATAAATTCCACTAACTTTTTTTTAATTCTTGAGAATAGATCTAAAGGTGGTGGTAAGGGAATGTATTGAAATAAATAAAGTATTTTAGGTAAGATATTACTTTTAAGTATATTGATTCTCCCGATCATTGACATTGGTAGTGACATCCATCTCTGAAGTAACTCATTAATGTCTGTCATTAAGGCTTCATAGTTGACACTGGCGACTGATTCTAGCTTAGGCACAATTTGGATTCCTAAATATTTAAACTGATTTACAACATTGAATTGATTTACCTCAGGAGCTGGGTGATTTCTCTGGGTCTCATTTAGCATTAATATTGAAGATTTAGTTTTATTTATTTTATATCCTGATATTTCCCCAAAATTCTTTATTAAATTCAACAAGGTCGGAATTGATTTTTTAAGATTCGACATAAACAATATTATGTCATCGGCATACAGGGAGATTTTATGTTCTGTTGGTCCAACTTTAATTCCATATATTTGTGAATGTAAACGTACCGCCATCGCTAAAGGTTCAATTGCCATAGTAAACAGTAAAGGTGAAAATGGACAGCCTTGTCGACATCCTCTATTGATTTTTATTGATTTTGAAATATTGCTATTTGTTAGGATTTCTGCTGTAGCATTATTATATATTATCTGAACCCATTTTATGAAATTATTTCCAAGTCCAAACCTTTGTAAGACTTCAAAAAGAAAGGGCCATTTGACTCTATCAAAGGCCTTTTCGGCGTCCAATGATAGGAGAGCTGTATCCGGTGCTTCTTTATTAGAATAAATAATATTAAATAGTCTTCTTACATTATGGAAGCCTTGTCTTCCCTTTATAAAGCCATTCTGATCTCGATTAATAATATTTGGTAAAATTTCTTGTATTCGTCTTGCTAAAATTTTACAGATTATCTTAAGGTCGGCATTTAATAGGCTTATTGGTCTCATATTTTCACGTTTATTAGAGTTTACCTGGTTTTGGCAACAGTATAATTAAGGCATTATTCATGTATGATGGTAAATTACTATTTTGAAATGCTTCTAAAACCATTTCCAAAAAAGGTTTTATTAATTTATTCTTAAATTTTTTATAAAGGTCAACTGGAAGACCATCTGGTCCTGCACTTTTTCTTGATTTCATATTATCAATGGCTAGCCCAACTTCTTCTTGACTAATTTTAGACTCCAGTATCTCCCTGTTTTCATTTGTAATACACGGTATAGATAGTCCGTTCAAAAACCCATTTAGTTTTGTTAAGTCAGATTCATTTTTGGTATCATATAATTTTTCATAGTAATCTCTAAAGGCTCTATTAATTTCTAAAGGATCTACAACTACCTGTCCGTTACTTATAATACTGGTAATTGGTGTTTTAAATTCTAATTGTTTAATCTGCCATGCCAATAATTTTCCTGATTTTTCACCTTGTTCATAAAAAGATTGTTTCAATCTTAGAAGACTCGAGGCAGCTCTATTCGCTGATTTTTTGTCATATTCAGCTCTCAAAAGCAGTAATTCGTTCTCCAACCTTGGATCACTTCCTGCATACACTTTTTCTTGAAGAATTTTTATTTTATGTTCCAATTGGACTCTCTCCTCTCGAGTCTTCTTAGATTTTGAACCTGTATAACTAATAATATGTCCCCTAATAAAAGCTTTGAAAGCCTCCCACTTTACACATGCTGATGTTTGTGTAGTATTGATATCAAAGAACTCATCTATCTGTTTTTCTATGTACTTAACAAATTCCTCATCCTGAAGCCATTTATGCTGAAATTGCCACCTACCTGGTTCCTTTGTCAATTTCTTATCTACATATATTAGACAGCAGGGTGCATGATCAGAGATCACAATGTTATCATAAAAGCAGTTTTGAATCTTGGACCTTAATTCTGTGGAGATCAAAAAATAATCAATACGTGAGAATGTCTTGTAGGTATTAGAATAACAAGAGTAGGCTTTAACTTGTGGTTTCATTTCTCTCCATATATCTAGCAATCTCAATTCTTTCATAAAATGATTAATGATCATCCTACATCCATTGTGCGTACAGTCCAGTCCTGTTGATCTATCTATACCGGGATTCAATGTACAATTAAAATCCCCTGCTATTATATGTTGTCCTGTAAGTGATGATAAGATAAGAAATAAATTAGCAAAGAACTTTTGATCATCTATATTGGGACCATATACAGTAAGTTCACCAGATTTATATTTTCTAATAGCAAAGATCCTTGAATGATTAAATATCTTCCAAATTTGTCTCCAATTACATTTTTCACTTGAAATGGGACTGATTTATGTATGAGAATCATAACTCCCCTGGCTCGGGATGAAAATGATGAGGTGAAAACACTTCCTTGCCATCTACTCCTAATTCTTTTTACATCCTCCTTTATTAGATGAGTTTCTTGTAAAAACACAATTTTTGAACCCATGTCTTTTATTTTATTCATAACTTGTTTAAGTTTTTTTTAAATTTTGTAGACCTCTGCAATTCCATGAAGTTAAATTAAGATTAACGCTTTGATCTATGATCAATAGGGAGTTTGGGATTACCTCGCAATATAAACATGCTCATACAGAGAAGCAAAAACATGAGTGGTTGAACATTCATCCTACAAACTACACACAAACAAATTCCCCCTTCCCACATTTATGGCGATCCCCCCAAAATCAAAAGAAAAATTCCGTCTCCTGATATAGCCATCGACCGCTCCACACCCACGAGGACCAGCCAAAGCCACTCCTTCTTCATCCTCCCGATCACCCTAACTCTACTGCTTTTAATGACGTAACATTAACTCTCTTCTGTAGTTTTCCAACTTAACTCCAAAATTTTTAGCAACTTTGTACATCATAGAGGGTTTTTTTTTTAATATATAATACAATCTATATTTTGTAAACTTGCTATTTGCTTCAAATCAGTCAGATGCCTGTGCAAATGCTTAAATATTCTACCTTATATTTTGTTCATGCTTAGCTCCCACCAGTCTCTTCTTGGATCTTCTTGATGAACTCCTGCGCCTCCTCTGGGGTCTTGAAGATGTGTGTTCTGCCCCCATACGTGGTCAACAGTCTTGCAGGGTGAATTACACCATGACGAATCCCAAGGTTGAGCAGCTCTTTTCGTACGGGGTCAAACTGCTTCCTCAATTGTTGGATTCCTGTGGCCAAATCTGGGTAGAACTGCGCCTGCTGGTCCTGGTGTTTAATCTCTCCTTTGGCTCGCGCAGCGTTGGAGATCTTCATCCTGTCTCTGTAGCTGAGGAACTTCATAATAAGCGTCCTCGGTGGTCCCTTATCTCTCGGTGGGCCAATTCTGTGTGCACTTTCTAGGACGACTGATGATTGCAGCTCCGCGCTGCCCAGCACCTCCGGAATCCACTTTTCCAAAAACGAACATGGGTCCCGACCCTCGGTTCCCTCCGGTAGACCCACCAGCCTCAAGTTGTTCCGTCTCGACCGGGACTCCAAGTCCAAGACATTATCTTCCAGACATTTATTTTTTTTTTCCAAAGTGCACACCTTTAATTGAAGGCTGGTGACGTCATCTTCAGCACTGGAGACACGAAGCTCCACCTGCGCCATTCGCTCTACACAGTCACCCAATTCTTTTCTCATTCCTTCCAACGCTGCCATAATCCCATCAAATTTAGCGGAAAAGTCTGCTCTCATTGAACTAATAGCAGCAAGCACTGCACCTGTGCCGTTTCCCGCAGTCACCGCACCGCTGCTAGCTTCCTCCGCCATATATGGACCTTTATCTGCTGCGTCACAGACGTGAAAGTCCGTTAATTTGGACTGTTTCGGCAGTTCGCTTTTTCCTCTACCTGATTTTCCAGCCTTAGGCTTCACCGACATATCCTCGCCCAAACGCTGGGATAGGTTCTGTCCCAAATGAGAGAGTTATTTGCCAATTTTTTTTCTCCAGGAGCAGAGCAGAGTGATACGTGTCCTTCTCACGTGGCCGCCATAACCGGAAGTCAATATAAACATTTTTGTTAGGAAATGGATTTTCTTGGGTTGCACTTATAAAAATAGCAGACCATACTTATTATTCTCGTCAAGAAGAGAAAAACAAGCGTGAATTGTCTTCATCAAAGAAAAAAAGAAAACATGATGAGATGACAAGACGCCGGGACAGGCAAAGACAGAAGACTTGTGTAAGCATCAGTGTTGCCTTTCCCCAATGGAAACAGCTGATGAGGGACAAAACTTTTAAAAGTGATGCCAAAGTCGCCTGCTTTCTCCTGGACAGATAATATACCCTACCAAAATTAATGCAGACTGTGTGATGATCAGGTGAGCGTGCTCCCCCTCTCCTCCTGTGTGTTTTCCCTCTGTCTGCTTCCCGGCTCCGGAGCTGATTACGTGCACCTACGTGATTGGACACACTTGCTGCTTCCTCTTCTGCCAGCATTTAAAAGAGCCAGTCTGTGAATGCTTCTCCGCTGGACCATTGGGTATTGCTGCCTAACACTTGGTCAAGTTGAATTAAATGTCTTATCTCACCTGTGGTTAATCCCTTTCTCTTCTCCTCCTCAGGTTGCTGCCATTGCAGTAGTGTGTCTCCGGGGCTGCGCACGCTTACCTGCCCTTCCACCATCCTGCCTGGACTTCACCTGCTCCACTTGGTCATCTACTACTTTGCTCTTTCCTCTCGCCACTTCTTCTACCTGCTGGTCCCGCTGATCCGACTCCTGCCATCATCCATTTCCCCACACGCTGGGTTCACAGCCAGGTTCCCTGCTCACAGTTGTAAGATTCTACTCTCCTCTCTCTTTATCATTTCACCTCCCCGATTATTCCTCAATAATCCCCTCTTCTGTTCTTCTCTTTACAGACTGTGTGCTGCCTCCAGTGTGCACCCTGACTTATTTTGGTTATCTTTTCAATAAATTGTGTGCATTTTTATTTGTGTCTGTTTGTTCTTCTGGTGTTGTGCTTTGCATTTGAGCCTAAGGCTAGTTAATCATGTTAGATTCTGACATTTTTTTCACCAATAAAGGATCGTTTAGCGTTATAAAATGTAATTTTGTCAAACATGCTCATGCATTGCAATCGCTGTATAAACGTTACCCGTGTTGTAACGTTTCAATTTATGATGCAAATATGAGAAATAACCCGTGATTCCAACAAAAAACATCCATTTCATTAACCGAAATCAAGACATTAGTTGAAAAGAACATTATTATGACCTAAAATATGTTTAAAAGTTGTTTTTGAAAACACATAACACAGCCAAACTATACTATTATGTTGTCTGTTAATCTGCAAACGGAGAAAAAAAAAAGTATCCTGCCAGCCTTATATCATGAAATAGTTCCTAACGGTTACTTTACGAAATAACTTGTATTTGTATAGAAAAGAATTAGATAACGTTTACAGTAACACTGCTCAACTGCTGAACATTTATTGACTGGCATTGTCTGTGATAGTTTTGCACATTACATTTCCTAAATTTCTCTCTTACCAATTGACATATCGGTAAAGTCATTAGGTGACATCATCTTGGCAAATACATGTTTGGCAATTGCAAAAGTTTTGAAACCTGACAGCCCCCGTGGAGAGTCACTTCTGTTCTGAAGGGGAGGGGTGGGCATTAGATTTTCGGCTTATTGCAATATGGAACCTTGCCACTAGATGCCGCCAGTTTTTTACACAGTGCAACTTTAAGGTGTGTTCAGACCACATGCAAAAGTGTGGCGTGAATTCATGTAAAGTTAATGTAAACATGTGGAAAACATGCAAATTTGCACGTTCATGTCTGAGGGATTTGGTAGTGCTACCTAGTAATCAGCCTTGAGTGTCTGTCATCACTGGACGAAAAGTATCAACACTGGAGAGTAAGCTTATTTGAAAATGAGACTGGCACTCACCTGGAGCCTCATGTATAAATGGTACACACGCACAAAAACATGGTATAAGCTGATTTTCACACACAGTGGGATGTATAAAAACATACGTGACGTGAGAATCTTCGGGCCAAGCTGCAAAGTTTTCACTTGCTGTGAGAAGTTGTGGGCTGCCGTAAAATTCTGTTCGACTTTATCAGGTGGGTCTGTTAATCTTCTCACAAAATGTATTAAAACAACATTTCTACTTCAGTTAAAATGCTTTGTCTATGAATTAGTCGTTGAAAAACATGATTATTATTATGTGATTTATCTCCATAACTGGGCTTACTGAGCCCAATGAAAACCCGATGAATAATAATTAATTTCCCTCAGATAACCTGTCTCATTCATGGACCAAAACCAGCACTGCTGTAAGATGGATCCCATTTCTGTAAATGTGACGTAGAGATAAAAAAAAATCGCCAGAGACGAAACAGTTGACTTGCGAGGCAACATACACAGATCCATCTCTTGTGAGAGGAATTCTGGTCAGCAAAATGCACTTTCGAATTAACCAATCCTTGGCTCCAGCACAATATGTGCTGTGAGGCAGAGGACAGACAGATCCTACGAGTGAACCCTGGTAGCTTCAGCAGACACATTTGCGTACAAGCAGCTGTTTCAGAGTGAGGAGATGTTTCCATGGTTTAAAATATCTGTTTGGATATTACAATCTAGAAATAAAAGGTTTTTATATTGTACAGCTCTGTGTGTTCCGCCTAGTTATCATGTGTAATTTGGATTCTCACACTAACATATTTGGTTTGTAACTAGTCTAAATTCAGCTGTAAGATTGGAGTGCTGTTTATTTACTTTATTTGCTTACTTTACTTACTAACATCACATTTGTATTGATTGGCTAGACAGAGAGATCGAGCTGGAAAGGATGTGCAGCAGGTTAGGTTGATTACGGACAGAAATGGTAATGTACTAACAAGTGACGAGAGTGTGTTGAGAAGGTGGAAGGAGTACTTTGAGGAGCTAATGAATAAAGAAAATGAGAGAGAAAGGAGGGTGGATGAAGGAAAGATAGTGAACAAGGAAGTCCCGAGGATTAACAAGGCAGAAGTGAGGGCAGCTTTGACGGCACTGGACTTAAAAAGTCCATCTCTCCTCAACATCTCCATAAATCTACAAGCATGTCATCTGGACCATCCACCTTTCCATTCTTCATCCTCTTCATAGCTGCCTTCACTTCCACCTTGCTAATCCTTGGAACTTCCTGGTTCACTATCTTTTCTTCATCCATCCTCTTCTTTCTCTCATTTTCTTCATTCAGCAGCTCCTCAAAGTACTCCTTCCACCTTCTCAACACACATCACTCGTTAGTACATTATCATCTCTGTCCCTAATCAATCTAACTTACTGTTCATCCTTTCCAGCTTGATCTCTCCATCTGGCCAGTTGATACTGTACAAGTCCCTTTCTCCTTCCTTAGTGTCCAACCTCTCACACAACTCACTATATGCCTTTTCCTTTGCCTTTGCTACCTCTCTCTTTGCCATATACCTAGATTCCAAATACTCCTGTCTACTTTCTTCATCTCCCTGACTATCCCACTTTTTCTTTGCCAACCTCTTCCTTTGAATACTTACCTGTACCTCCTCATTCCACCACCAAGTCTCCTTGTCTTCCTTCCTTTTTCCAGAGGATACGCCACATACCTTTCTACCCGTTTCCCCTCAATACTTGAGGTGTACTTTCCCAGTCATCTGGTAATTCTTCCCTACCACCCAGAGCCTGTATCAACTCCCTCCTGAACTCTGTGAAACCTTCTTCCTTCTGTAACTTCCCCCAATTAATATTAGGCTCTGCCTTCACTCTCTTCCACTTCTTGCTTTCCAAAGTCATCCTACAGATGACCAGCCGATGCTGTCTAGCTACTTTCTCCCCTGCCACCACCTTGCGGTCTCCTGTCTCTTTCAGATTTCTCCTTCTACATAAGATGTAGTCACCTGTGTGCACCTTTTTCCACTCTTGTAAGTCACCCTCTGTTCCTCTCTCTTCTTGAAGTGTGTTCACCACAGCCATTTCCATCCTTTTTGCAAAATCCACGACCATCTCTCCTTCCACATTTCTCTCCTTAAGACCATACCAACCCAGCACCTCCTCATCACCTCTGTTTCCTTCTCTTACATGCCCATTAAAGTCTGCTCTAATCACCACTCTTTCTCCCCAGGAATACTCTCTATAACTTCATCCAACTTACTCTGGAATTCCTCTCTCTCTTCTACCTGGGATCCAACTTGTGGGGCATACACACTGACAACATTCAACATCACACCTTCGATTTCTAGCTTCAAACCCATGATCCTGTCTGAATCCCTCTTTTGCTCCTGAACACTCTTCACATGCTTTCCCTTCAAGATTACTCCTACTCCATTTCTCTTCCTATCTACACCATGGTAGAACAGTTTAAATCCATTTCCAATGCTCCTAGCCTTGCTTCCCCTCCATGTGGTTTCTTGAACACACAGTATATCTGCCTTTCTTCTCCCCATATCAGCCGACTCTCTGCCTTTGGCAGTCATAGTCCCTACATTTAAAGTCCCTACTCTCACCTCCACACTTATACCTTTCCTTTTCTCTCTCTTCCTGCTAACACACCTCCCCCCTCTCTTCCTCCTCAATCTTCAGCCAACAGTAGCCCAATTTCCACTGACACCCTATTGGCTAACACCACCAGTGGCGGTCATTGTTAACCCAGGCCTCAACTGATCCAGTATGAAAGTCACATTCGTCATGATCCGGATGTTTGATTTGGCAAAGGTTTTACGCTGGATGCCCTTCCTGACACAATCCTCCCCATTTACCTGGGCTTGGGACCGGCACTAGGAGTGCACTTGCTTGTACACCACCTGTGGCTGGGTTAGGAATGTGACGTGGTAGTGAATGACCATAACATAATAAAGAATAAGCTTATTATTTCACGGTAAAACATTGTCCAGTGCATAAGTCAGTGTGTGTTTACATACCGTTAGTGGGTCACATCACCTGCAACAGCCTCCTTAGCTTGTCCATTTTGTTGTCCATCCCAGCTGAAAATGGTTAAGATGACACGGATAGCTGTCAGAGGCTAACAGCAATTTAGCTTCAGGCATCTATGTGTTAGTTTCCATGCACTTCACTTGCTCTTTCTTGGCATCTTCAGATGAAAAAAGCTCAACCATCACATAAGTGGACTTTTGAAATGGTCACATGTGTGACCATTTCAATAGTTGCCGGTTTTTCCAAAATTATCTATTAATCTAAATTTGACGTGTGTTCTTTATCACATGGCTTTGTCTCTGTACAGGTGTGCACATATGACTGCATCTACCATATGTCTCTCAACACAACTGCCAGCTGCATGCCTTCTTCTCTGCTGTCTCTCTGCTGGGCACTCAATTGCCTCTACTGCCACCTACAGTCTGTGTCTTCTGCCTTGTAAGACTGCCAGACTGACTATATGATTCTGAGTGGAAACATGGAAACATGGAAGGAGCATCTGGAAACTTGGGGGAAAATGCTCATTTTTTCACTTTACTTAATTCCATTTTTGCCATTGTGTTGCCCTGACTTTACCAGAAAACAGAAGCTAGACATCAGTACAGTAAATTGATATCAACTAGCCACCATCCATCATTATAATGTATATTTTACAGTCAAGAGTTTCAGGATGGCCTTATCATTTAACAAATAACATTTAACAAAAACTTTTCAAGGGAAATAAAAGGTCAGAGGGTAATTTTCATGTTTCTACAAATGAGGAAGTTAAAATGGGCCATTATTTTGGATTCTCAAAGTCATTATTAACACTACCCTAGAGAGACAGAGAAATGAGATGTTCTGTTGATTAGCAGCATGTTTAAAAAATGTCTAAAAACTTGTTGACGAATATGGTTTATTTCTCTGTGGCCATGAGCTCTAAATCACTGATCCACAGTCCTTCTCAGGCACACAAATTACCATTTTTTCTTTGTTTGCATGTAACTGCTGCACGTATTATTGGGATACTTATCAGCATGCCACTGACTCATTTATTGCAGCTGTTTTGTATTTTAGTTAGTGTGAATGGCAGCTGTAGTGTCACATTATTTGGATTGAGAAGCCAAGCAGAGAGGAGACTGGCTGTGTGTGGGTGTATGGTTATGATAAAATTTTGAAACCAGGAGCATTACACTTGTCCATATTGGCAGGAGACTCATGACACTGGAGAAGCAAAGTAACAACAGCAACCAGCAGCACGACCAGCCATTCTGCCAATCACTTCTGTTCCCACACTCCTGGAAACAGGTCTTTTCCACTCTATATTAGATCAGATTTATACTTTTCATGAAGTACTAAACAATACAGGTCCATGACATTATACATACTTTGGCGGTGGGAGAAAGCAGAACTAGCTCTCAAACGGGCTAACCAAATAAAAGTGCTGCAAACAGAATGAAGGCAGTGCAAAATGCTTTCATTACTGTGCCAGAGAACTGTCTCCATCGAGTAAGAAACCATTTCTCATTCAATTACATGTTCCATGTGTGCGTTCCAAGGGTTCATGCATAGTGGCTTCTGAGCAAGCCCGTTCTTTCACACACATCCTCATCTCCAGCACTCAACTCATTTCTGGTCAAAACAGGACTGCAAGGGTCTGTCCAGCATGTGTGTACATATGTGTGAGTGTGTGATTTTTTTTTTTTATGTGCATCTGTACAGTGTATGTATGTGCTTTAAAAATGTTGCCCTTCCTAGAGTTCACTATAGTGTTTTACCTTAAAACCTGTTGAAATTGAAAGAGGACATATGTTTGGGGAACATGTCTCTATCACAAAGCTCTTTACAGTGAGGAAAATTTGATATTGTATAACTGTAAATCCCACACTACCCCAGTTCTTCATGGTGTCCCCCAAGGCTCAGTTCTTGGTCCCCTCCTCATCATTCTGAATATGCTACCTCTTGGCCACATCATATGTTGCCATGGTTTAAAATTCCATTCATACGCTGATGATAACAGCTCTATTTATCAACAAAAACCATCACTTCTGTCACCCTCTCCATCCTCATAGACTTCCTCCACAATATAAAAACCTGGATGAGCATTAACTTCCTTAAACTTAACTGCAATAAATCAAAAATTCTCGTCATTGGCCCCAAATCCTACCTTCTTCAAAGAATCTCTGTATCTGCATCAGTGGTGTGTTATGATCTGGGCCTTGGCCCTCTGACCTTACCCATGCTTTGTGTTTATTTTTGTGCTCCCTGTGATTACTTTTGATTATCATTTGCATTAATTGTCCTCTGTGTCGTCCTCTGTTTGGCCCTGGGTCTGTGTGTATATTTGTTTACCTAGTGTTCCAACTCCCCATGTTTTCTGTATCCCTAGCCACTGCCCTCTCTGTATATTGTCCTGCATGTTCATTGTCATGTCTCCTGTGCATCTCCTGTCTGTGAGTGTCAGTGTAGCCCTGCCCATCCTGTTTTCCTCACCTGCTGCCCTTGATTATCCTCCCAGCTGTCCTGTGTTCCCCTGATTAGTTTCCTCCCTATTTAAATTAAATTAAATTAAATTAAATCACCCTTATTGTCATTCAACCGTACAACCAATCATGTACAGTAGAACGAGATTGTGCTTTACCAATCTACAGTGTCAAATCACACACACCTCAGTGCAGAATCAGAGGGCCGCTGCCATGCAAGGCGCTGCCACAGATTTCCCTCCTCCATTCCGTTATTGCTGAGTACCAAGCTGGACGGCAGGAAGTTCCACTTTTACATGGTCTTTGGCATGACCTGGCCGGGATTTGAACCCCTGCCTCCCGGGTGTGGGGCGGATGCGCTACCAACTAAGCCACCACTCCGGTTTTCCGGTTTATGTTGCCTTCTTGCTGTCAGTTTTTGTTGGGTCAATAATGTTGTGTATCAATCCTCCCATCGTGTTCCAAGTAAGTTCTTGCCTCTGTGGTTTAGTTTTATTTTCAGCCCCTTTGCTGCTGTTTGTTTATCTTTGTATTTTGTTAATACTGTCACTTCTTCCCCTCTGGTCAGAAACCTTGGCATCACCATGGACTGAACTCTCTCCTTCAAACAATATATCAGCAATGTTACAAAAACATTTTTTTCTTCACCTTCACAACATTGCTCATCTTCCGTCCACCCTGTCCTCTTCTGCTGCTGAAATCCTTATCAACACATTCATAACCTCCAGACTGGACTACTGCAATAGCATGCTCTATGGCCTCCCCTCCTCTGACCTCCAAAAACTGCAATATGTACAGAACTCTGCTGCAAGACTGCTCACTCACTCCTGTTCCAGAGACCACATTACACCCATTTTGAAAAACCTACACTGGTTACCGGCACAACAAGGCATTCAATTTCAAGATCCTGCTCATCACCTACAAAGCCCTCAGCAACCTTACTCCTCCATACCTGACAAACCTTCTCCAATGCCACACCCTCACTCTCTAACTCAGATCGTACAATGCAAACCTCCTGACCCCCATCACCAGGACTAAACAATGTTCCGTGGGGGACCGAGCTTTTGCCACTGCCACCCCAACCATCTGGAATTCCCTGCCCTCAGATATCCACAATATGGACTCACTCCACTCCTTTACGAATAAGCTTAAAAAACACCTTTTCAATAAAGCTTTCAGCTGTTGGCAGACCGTAATCTAATCTTTATTCATGTAAAGCGACTGAGTTCCCAGAGAAGTGCTATATAAATCTGATGTATTATTATGATCATTATTGAATTATTTAGCATTTGCTTTAAATCACAAAAAAAGCTACTTTGTCTTTGTTTTTATGTAAGAGTTTTTAAACTGCACTACAAGGTCCATATTAATGCTCTGTCATGATCTGGTGAGAGGGTTTGGAAGCCATAGCTATATATTTGCCAAAAAGTAAGGTATTTGGCAATGGATACCTAGTGTCAGCATATTTGCAGTTGTAGAACCATAGTGCATATTGTAGGTTCAGGACATTTTTTAAGATAAAAAGCAATTGTAGTATAAGTAGAACAAGTTACCATTTTACCTGACCATATTTTAAAATATGTATATGTAGCAGTTTGATTAAACCCCCACAACACAGAGACAGAACACAGAGACAGTCAGCTCGCACTCCTGGGTTTTTTCCGCTGCATGCTGCATTTACAGCCGTGAAGTTAAAGTGTTCATGCATCTTGTCCTTACTGTGCTTCTTCTGAGCATCTTACATATGTATATGTGCTTTGGTGTAAATCTCCACAAACAGACTGGTCAAACACAGCGCTCGGCTAGAGCAAATAACAGAACAGTGAAATGTGTATTAATGTCTACAGACAGCCCCGTTTCGTCTGGCTCACTTCTGTAATGCTAATGTTGCCTTTCATGCAAATGTCTCATGCCTGTCCTGTATCTCTTTGATCAGACCAACTGCTGTGAATGCTTTGATGTATTGTTGTAGTTGGGTGTATATATACTGCATTGTAACCATGCTCTCACTCTCTCTCAATCTGACTTCAACCTCTGCTGCAGGACACAGACTTTGTGTCCTCCTCTCCTTCTCTGAGAGCCGTGGGCTCGCTCTTGGCGCGCATGCACGGCGCCGGGAGCGGAGCTTGTGACGGTGGTATGATAATAAAACGCTACTTAAAACCTCCAACAACGCCGCTTTATTTCATGCCACCGCACTGGTGACCCCTTGAAGACGCACACGCTTTGTGCGACGCAGCCTTCTGATTTGGATGGCCACGCTGGCGAATCGACGCTGAAAAAAACAAGCGGCCAGCGAACGCAACACCCGGACACGCACACGCTTTGTGCGAAGCAACCTTCTGAGCTGGACAGCTGCACTGGTGACCCGTTCTTCAGGATGAGATCTGCACGTCTGAGATCTGCTCATCCACGCTGGACCAGCCGCGCTCGCAGCTTCTTCACACGAGAGCGCGGGCACCTCGTCCCTTCTCCACGACGGCGTCCTCCATGGCCGGCGGAGAACGCAACGCGTGGACCTGAACGCACCACGCCCGAGCCTGAGGAACAAAGATCGTCTATTCCCTCCCGCCGCTCCAACGCATCTGCACGAGCCTGAGGGACAAAAGATCGTCTATTTCCTCTCACCGCTCCAACGCACCATGGCCAATCTGCAGCCACAGCTCAACCTGGATTTTATCGGCGCTGTCTGCGCCGATCTCCGCCAAGATTCTGCACCCTGGTTCTCCTCTCCAGCTGGCCCACCCACGCACGGAACCCCCGCGCACACACCGGGGAGTTACGAGGACGGCGCATCACGCACGGGACAAATAACGGCTCCAGAGACCGCCATCGTCCTCCGCCGCTGCTCACAGAACCTTCAGGGCTGCTCGTTCACCTGAAGCAAGCACGCAGCTCGCCACTGGATTTTTTTAATGGTCTCAGCCACGGCACATAAGGGATTTCAGCCGTCAGCTGTTCCCGGGGGGCTTTGGGGTTGCTCCTGCACCTAAAGCCAACACGCCAGTCCCTCTGCTTTTGTTTATTTTTTTCTTACAGCCGCTCCTGCTTTTCTTCATGGCCACGAGAGGAGCCAGAGAATAATTTTTCTTCTTCTGATCTCTGCATGTTCAGACGGGACATCGCGGAGCAGCAAACACTTTTGGCGCGACTCGAACGATTTTCCCGCGCCCGGTCAGCATGTACTACTCCCCCCTCCTCCTGCACAGAGCTTTTCCCTGCTCGCTGCCCAGACTGCAACATCGAGGTCACGGTCCCCTACCGTTTCCCTCTGGGGGGGGAGCAGTGTAGCGGTTTGATTAAACCCCCACAACACACAGACAGAACACAGAGACAGTCAGCTCGCACTCCTGGGTTTTTTCCGCTGCATGCTGCGTTTACAGCCGTGAAGTTAAAGTGTTCATGCATCTTGTCCTTACTGTGCTTCTTCTGAGCATTTTACATATGTAGATGTGCTTTGGTGTAAATCTCCACAAACAGACTGGTCAAACACAGCGCTCGGCTAGAGCAAATAACAGAACAGTGAAATGTGTATTAATGTCTACAGGCAGCCCCGTTTCGTCTGGCTCACTTCTGTAATGCTAATGTTGCCTTTCATGCAAATGTCTCATGCCTGTCCTGTTATCTCTTTGATCAGACCAACTGCTGTGAATGCTTTGATGTATTGTTGTAGTTGGGTGTATAAGATAAGATAAGATAAGATAAGCCTTTATTAGTCCCACAACGGGGAAATTCCAGGATTGCAACAGCACAGGGATAGCAACACTCAGAGCAACAATCAGAAGGCAAGAAAAAACAAGCAAGCAAGAGCAGCTAATATACATATGTACATATTACTATAAAATATATATATACACACACACACACACACACACAGAATACTACGGTATTCTGTGTGTGTGTGTGTGTATATATACTGTATAGTAACCATGCTCTCACTCTCTCTCAATCTGACTTCAACCTCTGCTGCAGGACACAGACTTTGTGTCCTCCTCTCCTTCTCTGAGAGCCGTGGGCTCGCTCTCGGCACGCATGCACGGCGCCGGGAGCGGAGCTTGTGACGGCGGTATGATAATAAAACGCTACTTAAAACCTCCAACAACGCCGCTTTATTTCATGCCGCCGCAGTATAAATACAAGCCATAGGACACTGACTTCTGCACTGAGCAGTGTGTAGATTGGTTGCATGGGTGTGGGGTGACAATGTTCCTATTCTTTATTATATTATGCTCATCTTCGGCCAAATCACTGCAGTGATCTATTCATTGATGCCACACACTCATGGCTTAATTACAAGTCTTGTCGGTAAACTATATAGGAGAAGAAAGGAGGGAGGGGGGAAAATGCTTGAGAGCTTCAAATAACTGTGATGCTAATTTAAGGACAAATTATCCAGACCTAATACAGGTCAATCAATCAATCAATCAAAGCTTTATTTATATAGTACTTTTCATACAAAAAAACGCAGCACAAAGTGCTTCACAGATTGAAATGTAACACAATAACCCCCACCACACACACACACACCTTTCATCTATAGTGCATCCGGAAAGTATTCACAGAGCTTCACTTTTTTCACATTTTGTTTTGTTAGTCTTATTCCAAAATGGATTAAATAAATTTTTTTCCTCAAAATTTCGCACACAATATCTCATAATGACAATGTGAAAAAAGTTTTGAGATTTTTGCAAATTTATTAAAAATAAAAAACTAAGAAATCACATGTACATAAGTATTCACAGCCTTTACGCAATACTTTGCTGATGCACCTTTGGCAGCAATTACAGCCTCAAGTCTTTTTGAATATGATGCCACAAGCTTGGCACACCTATCTTTGGGCAGTTTCACCCATTCCTCATTGCAGCACCTCTCAAGCTCCATCAGGTTGGATGGGAAGCGTCGGCACACAGCCATTTTCAGATCTCTCCAGAGATGTTCAATTGGATTCAAGTCTGGGCTCTGGCTGGGCCACTCAAGGACATTCACAGAAATGTCCTGAAGCCACTCCTTTGATATCTTGGCTGTGTGCTTAGGGTCGTCCTGCTGAAAGATGAACCGTCACCTCAGTCTGAGGTCAAGAGCGCTCTGGAGCAGGTTTTCATCCAGGATGTCTCTGTACATTGCTGTATTCATCTTTCCCTCTATCCTGATTAGTCTTTCAGTTCTTGCCGCTGAAAAACATCCCCACAGGATGATGCTTCTACTAGCATTGGCATGGTTATGAGCGGTGCCCAGTTTCTTCCAAACATGATGCCTGGCATTCACATTTTTGTTTCTTATGGTCTGAGAGTCAGGTGCCTTTTGACAAACTCCAGGCGGGCTGCCATGTGCCTTTTACTAAGGAGTGGTTTCCGTCTGGCCACTGTACCATACAGGCCTGATTGCTCTAGAAAGAGTCCTGGTGGTTCCAAACTCCTTCCATTTATGGATGATGGAAGCCACTGTGCTCATTTGGACCTTCAAAGCAGCAGAACTTTTTCTGTACCCTTTTACTAAGGAGTGGCTCTGACATGCACTGTCAGCTCTGAAGACAGTGGAGATGATTGTAGACTTCAGGAAAGTCACTACTCCTCTGCCCCCCCTCACCCTCTCAGGCTCTCCCATCACCACTGCTGATTCCTTCCGCTTCCTAGGCACTACCATCACCAGGGACCTCAAATGGGAGCTGACCATCAGCTCACTCATCAAAAAAGCCCAGCAGAGGATGTTCTTCCTGCGGCAGCTGAGGAAGCTCAAGCTACCCACCAAGATGTTAGTGCAGTTCTACACAGCCATCATCGAGTCCATCCTCACCACCTCCATAACCGTGTGGTACGCAGGAGCCACTGCCAGGGACAGACTAAGGCTGCAGCGCGTCGTGCGCACTGCTGAGAAGGTGATCGGCTGCAAGCTCCCATCTCTCCAGGATCTGTACATCTCCAGGACCCGGAGGCGTGCTGGCCGGATCATAGCTGATCCCTCACACCCTGGTCATGTACTGTTTGCCCCCCTCCCCTCTGGTAGAAGACTTCGGTCCATCCAGACTAAAACCTCCCGTCACATGAACAGCTTCTTCCCCTCTGCCATTAGACTGCTGAACACTAAGTGACTCTCGTGCACCATGTACAGCAGCTCAACCAGACTCATGTCAATCATCACTGTTTTCTTCCTGCATTACCGACTGCACTATATAGTTCTCCACAGTATCTGCTGCTGGCTAATATATATTTTAACTGTTGACCAGTATCACTTAATCTTATCCTACACTTTATTACATGTATAGTTTATTTCTCTTATCTTATCATGTTTAATGTTGCAGCATTGTACCGAGACAAATTCCTAGTTTGTGTACTACATGAACAATGGCAATAAACCTGATTCTGATTCTGATTCTGAGCTGTGAGACCTTATATAGACAGGTGTGTGCCTTTCCAAATCATGTTCAATCAACTGAATTTACCACAGGTGGACTCCAATTAAGCTGTAGAAACATCTCAAGGAAGATCAGTGGAAACAGGATGCACCTGAACTCAATTTTGAGCTTCATGGCAAAGGCTGTGAATACTTATGTACATATGATTTCTTAATTTTTTTTATTTTTAATAAATTTACAAAAAATCTAAAAAAAAATAAATCTTTTTTCACGTTGTCATTATGGGGTATTGTGTGTAGAATTTTGAGGAAAAAGTGAATTTAATCCCTTTTGCAATAAGGCTGTAACATAACAAAATGTGGAAAAAGTGAAGCTTTTTGTCTCACATACACTGTATGTGAGACACCTGGTGCTTCCGAGTGTGGAAGCACCATCAAAAGGGAGACGTTGACAGCAGGGAAAGTGCCGAGTCCACAGCTACAGGGACACCACCTCTGAGACCGCCCAAGTCCAATCCAAGGGGTTGACACTGTGTGTGTGGTTCTGCAGTGTACGATCCCCTCAACCGGGTGGACCAGGACAATCACAGGCCAGCACCCTGCAGCCAGAAAACAGGCACAACACCCCGTGGGAAGGCTCCCTATGAGGAAAGACTGACAATTGAACAAGATGATAAAAAAAAATAAAACAATCACTAACAGATAATAATAAGGTCTTTTTTTTTTGGATAAAAACACTAGACAGTTAAGATGGCTAAAAGGATTAAACACCACTTAAATACATGAAAATAGACATGTAGATTCAAATGTATATATGTTCTTGTCAAATATATGACACGAACAACATAAAATAGTTTTAAAATCTTAAATTAAGACAAACAAAATAGGAAACTAATCAAAATCTATGTTAAAATAGTAGAGCTTGAGCCTGCTTTTAAAAACATTCAAATTCTTGGCAGCCCTGATGTTCTCTGGCAGACTGTTCTACAGACGTGGGCCATAGTAACTAAAAGCCGCCTCACCATGGGTGCGTGTTCTGATGGTAGGGATAATTAAAAGGTCAGTGCCAGAGGACCTCAGGGTATGTGGGGGCTCATATGTTAAAAGCAGTTCTGATAAATAAGATTCAAGATTTCTTTATTGTCATTTAGTACGTGCATGCACATAAAAAATGAAATTATGATCCCCCAGCATAACACAGTACCACAATATACATAGAGAAAAAGTTTAAAAACAACAGCATAAAAAATAAAATACAACAATAACATATCAGTTAAATACTATGATCATACCAACCTAACAGAATACATATACAAGTTTAGCAGAGGTGAGGGGTAGGAAAAGCAATTGGCATGGGGAATAGGGCACAATCCATTTATAATCCTGAATGTACGTGGAAAAAAAACTGTTCAACATTCTGGCTGTCTTGGCCTGAAGACACCTGTACTTCTTCCCTGAGGGCAGAAGAGAAAACAAACTGTGGGAAGGATGGTAGCAGTCTTTAATGATGTTAACAGCCCTGTTAGCACAGCATTTATTGTAAATCTTCTCCAAGGAGAGGAGGGGGACACCAATAATGTTACTAGCTGTTTTTACAACCCTGTTCAGCTGGTGCTTCTCTAAAGCTGTGCAATTCCCAAAACAGATAGTTAGGCCATATGAAAGGACAGATTCCAGGGTGCCTCTGTAAAAAGTGATGAGGAGCTGAGTGGGAAGACCTGCCTTTTTTCCTAGGCGCACACCATAATTTAGTTTGTAGATTCTGGAAGATATCCATACTTCCCAGAAAGTTCCTGCCTGTGAAGTAGGACTTGAATCAATTAAGAACAATATCAGAGAGGCCAGCCAGGCCCTTCAGTCTGGTTCAAAGAATATGGTGGTCTACTGTATCAAAGGCAGCACTGAGATCCAGTAGAACCAGTACTGAAATTCTGTGTGAGTCCATGTTGTGCCTTAAGTCATTAACAATCCTGACCAGAACTGTCTCAGTACTGTGGTTCATCTTAAAACCAGACTGGTTTTCAGGTTCTAAATTTCTCTTCTTCTGGAGGAGTCTCCCCACTGCTATTTTAAAGGCAGCAGGGAAAACACCCATCTGAAGAGAGTAGTTCATTATAGGACCTTTTCCACTAGCCCCGCTTAGCCCAACACGGGACAGCTCAGCACGCTTTGTTGCTCTTTCCACTAGCCCCAACACGGTTTAACAGGCGCTATTTTCGTGCCTGCTCGAGGGCAGGGTACAACCATGCTGAGTCGTGCCGAGATGTGACGTCAACAGCCTGGTCGCCGCTGATTGGTCAGGTCGTAACGTCACGAAAGCGACCGTCTTCTGATGAATCTACACGACCGCCATTTGCAATATTTCACGGACTAACTCAGTCACGGAGTAAATACGATATTAATACAGACAGCGTTGTAGGTTTTGCGGAACTCTACACCGTGGTCCAACGAAGAGGTGCGGAGTTTTCTCTGCTTGGTGGCAGATCCACAGTGAGAGAAGCGATCCGCACCGATACAGATGCAGCCCAGCATAGAACTGGATTACGGACAAGCTGAAGACGAACGTGAGAGAACCATCGATGGTGAGTGATTTGTAATAATGTGCATCTATTCGCTTATTCATCCTGTTGGTGGTAAGCTCATTTTTTTTGAGCAATACAGCGCCGTTCTGTGCTGGCTAACGAGTTTTAGCTAGTAGCTAGCTAGTACCAACTGCTGATTCGCGCTTGTTTTCTCCTAAGTATTCGCTTGTGAGAGCAAAATGATGAAATATGTTAATCCTGGTTAAAGTCCTGGTTTGCGTACGTATTGCACTTTGGTGCTGCGCATTAAATTGTGTGCAATTTAATGCTAGAATGTGTTTCCACATGCCAGGGGTTAGCCGCCCTCAGTGTTTATATTGTGGATACTGGTGAAATGGACCACAGGAGCCGAAATCTCGTCATATTAAAAATTGCTTTTTCAAACCAGTGATTTATAAAGTCATTCATATAATTTTCTAAAGCGTCAGAATAGACCCACACACCTATTCTGTGGATCCTGCAGTGCTTGTCAGGGAAACGAAGCATTTTTGTCACATCCCACCACTGACATTCACAGGTGTATTTCCTTAATACAGGTACATCTCCAAAAATTAGTATGTCATGAAAAACTTCAATATTTTTTGTCACTCATTTCAGAAAGGGAAATCCGTATATTATATAGATTCATTACACAGACAGTGATATAGTTCAAGCGTTTATTACCTCCGCCAAGGAGGTTATGTGATCATCAGCGTTGGTTTGTCTGTCTGTTTGTTTGTTTGTTAGCAAGATAACTCAAAAAGTTATGGACGGATTTTCCTGAAATTTTCACAGATTGTCAGAAATGGGGTATCCTACAGATGATTACATTTTGGTGGTGATCCGGATCACCGTCCAGAAGAAAACCGTCATTACGGAAAATGCCATTTTCGTCAATAACTACTGAACCACTAATCCTGTCATTGTGAATCCAATTGCTAGTCATATGTTTTCATGGTCAAGGAATCTGAAAACGTACACACAAACACTGTATGGGGGGAACTGTGGCGCTTGGCGGAGGTCTGCGCTCTCCGAGTGCTTTTCTAGTTTATTACCTCCGCCAAAGGGGGAGGTTATGTGATCATCGGCATTGGTTTGTTTGTTTGTTTGTTTGTCTGTTTGTTAGCAAGATAACTCAAAAAGTTATGGACGGATTTTCATGAAATTTTCACAGATTGTCAGAAATAGGGTATCCTACAGATGATTAGATTTTGGTGGTGATCCGGATCACCGTCCACAAGAAAACCGCCATTACGCAAAATGCCATTTTCGTGAATAACTACTAAACCACTAATCCTATCATTGTCAATCCAATTGCTTGTCATATGTTTTCATGGTCAAGGAATCTGAAGACTGTATGGGGGGAACTGTGGCGCTAAACCGCCATTACGGAAAATGCCATTTTCGTCAATAACTACTGAACCACTAATCCTGTCATTGTGAATCCAATTGCTAGTCATATGTTTTCATGGTCAAGGAATCTGAAAACGTACACACAAACACTGTATGGGGGGAACTGTGGCGCTTGGCGGAGGTCTGCGCTCTCCAAGTGCTTTTCTAGTTTTAATTTTGATGATTACGGATTACAGCCCCTGAAAACCCCAAATTCAATTTGGCAAAAAATTAGAATATTACATAAAATTAACTTTAAAAAATAGTTTTTAAATATAAATGTTGGCCGCTGAGGTGTTGGTTAATATAGGCTGTAGCCGTAATCATCAATATTAAAACTAGAAAAGCACATGGAGAGCGCAGACCTCCGCCAAGTGCCACAGTTCCCCCATACAGTGTTTGTGTGTACGTTTTCAGATTCCTTGACCATGAAAACATATGACTAGCAATTGGATTCACAATGATAGGATTAGTGGTTCAGTAGTTATTGACGAAAATGGCATTATCTGTAATGGCGGTTTTCTTCTGGACGGTGATCCGGATCACCACCAAAATGTAATCATCTGTAGGATACCCCATTTCTGACAATCTGTGAAAATTTCATGAAAATCCGTCTATAACTTTTTGAGTTATCTTGCTAACAAACAAACAAACAGACAAACAAACCAATGCCGATGATCACATAACCTCCTTGGCGGATGTAATAAACACTTTCAATATATCACTGTCCCTGTAATGAATCTATATATGGGTTTCACTTTCTGAAATGAGTGACAAAAATATTGAATTTTTTCATGGTATTCTAATTTTTGAGATGTGCCTGTGTATGTGTTGAACTTGCTTGAACCTAACCACCATCCATTTCTGTCGTTCATCTAGGCAAGAGGAAAGCAGCCGCCCCACAACGGACCTCGCCACTGTGGAACGTACTGAAATCCTTTGCTTTTATAGGTAAAGTGTCAAAACCAAAGTAGCACAATTTCCACTTAATATAAAAGGGACTGAACTGAGATTTATTTGATTGTGTGAATATGGCACATCAACTGTAAAATAAACCGCTTGTTAATGTATTTTTTTTTTTTGTCAGATCACTTGTGTGATCCTTTGTGAGTTATGTTCATAACTGTATGTTTTGGCGAATATGAGCTGTTCAGTCGTCAATATAATTTACTTTATATGTGTAGTTTATAGTCTATCATCAATAAACTCATGCAGTAACAGGACACATTACAAATATTTGAGACCCATTGTAGTGCTTCCTTTTATATTTTAGCAATGCTAGTACAAAACACCGCCCACACATGAAGCCAGGGCAAGAAGAGACACTTTTACAGACAAGACAAACTTTTATTGATAAAAACTTCATATTTTGACCGAGCGACTCCATACTCGGTGATGCACACCTTCAGTTAAAGTACTAGATTCCATTCAAGTGAATGTATTAATTCATTCTGTTTGCTGAGGCCACAGTAAAAACAGATGATTTTAAATGTAACCCAGCCCTTGTAAAATTACTGAAGCGCAGCTACATGAAAATTGTGGTTAAATACAACAACGAAGTACTTTATTGTCACATTCAAATTGTAATCCCTCCTGTTTTGTTTTTCTTTTGAATTCTTGGATGGAATATGGGTGGGCAATATAAGCTGCAGCTTCAGCCATCACCCATTTCAGATAACCTATGTTGAACTGTATAATCAGAGGAGTTATTGTTTAATTTGACCTTGTTAGATTTTCCCCCTTTGTTATATTATTCTATTTTCTTTTAATCGTTACTTTTAATCAATCCGAAATAAAGATTCATTCATTAATTCACATTCCACCACTGGCTTTTAGCAACAAGTGTATTTCCCAAATATGTTTTACACTTGCTTTAATTTACCACCACCCATTTGTCTTTTGTCTAGGCAAGAGGGAAACTGTCCACCCCAACTGGACCTTGCCTCACTACTTACAGAGATGCAGGCTGAAGATCTGCTGAACCAGGACCAGTACGAGGGGCCGATCCAGTTGCTTCTCAGTGAGGCAGCGTGGCTGGTGTGTGTGACCCATTCCAGTTTCTTTCTTTTTTTTTTTTTTTACAGTTTGAATTTTGCACATTCTGAATAATCTGGAATTTGCTGCTGATTGAAATAAACAATTTAGTGACTTATGTGTTTGCATCATGATTTTCTATTTTGTCTGTTAATACACCGGTGGGAAAAGAGTTAACTGTACAAAGGATTTATCGGTGACCTTGAAAATAATGGCTCATTTTTAAGAAAAAAGTAACCAAAACAATTATTTTATTAACTGAAGACTGTATTGTTGGATGTGTCACCGCAGAAGACCCTGCATACTTTAGTGACAGTACCAGTATATGGAGGAATTCTGGGTCATATTAGCATCTGCTCTTCATCATAATGGGTTTGGGCGGGAGTGTCTAATCATGTGCCATGGAGGGCCAAGACCCTGCAGGCTTTACCTCCAACCAGTGTCTTCAACAGCAGATTCCACTGAACTTCTTCCACTGACTGCTGATCAGTGAGAACACCTGCTGAAGAGACTGGGTAGAAGAGAGAACCTGCAGGGTCTTGGCTCCCCATGACACATGATTGGAAGCCGCCGGATTAGGTTTAATGGGATTTAACATTTTAACACAAACTGCTTTATGGTTCATAATTCTGTTGGCAGACTTACACCAAACCAAAAGTGATTTCTCAAACTGCTGGATTGTTCTTAGCTTTTCCAGTCTTTCAGTATTTAATTTGTGCCACATGGTGGTAACCTTCACATATAAAATAGAGACATCTGCAAAAACTTCAGAGGTTTATTGTCAGTGCAATTCCCAGTGCAATACTACATGAATGCATGTATAGTACATTGTTGATGCAGAGAATATATATTTCTACAGTACATGTATCTAGTAAATCAAGTATTTTCCATGTAACCTTGTGACTGCATTATTTTAATTGCTTTTAATCCTAGATCAAGTTTGTTTTGGCCTAAAATGCATCATAACTGTCAAATATATCTTATTATACGTAACTCAGTACTGTTTACTTTTTGAATATATATTTTGTGGCTAATATAGTTATTAACATGGCGATCAAGTTGTGTCAGCTGATCATTTTTTGCCATGACACCACCTCAGACTCAGTGCTGCAGAAGCAGGTACGTCCATGATGTCTCAACAGTCTCTCCATTATTTTCACGCAGATCAGAGCAATTTGTTGCACAGGAAATAAACGTTTCTACAGACATTCTTAAGCTCTATAACCACTGATCGTTTGTGAAGCTGTGTTGACATCAGTGACAGGCTGTTGGCATCAGTGACAGGCTGTGCTGAACGCCAGACCGACCGTTTGAAGCGGTAATTTCCCCACAACAGAGCCATCTGAAACACACACACACAGCATACATATTTTAGTACCTAACAGCGATAACTTGCAGACATTAAAGTGTAGTACGACGTACTTATAGCAAACTAGCATTAGCAACATTAGCTTGCAGTCATATATGACCTAGTTTGTATCCTCACGTCTCTGGCTGTCCCAGAAGCTGCAGAACTATTCCAGAGTGTTTCATCTCGCTGCCTGTACCCGTGTCTGGCGGTCCTTTTTGGCATTTACGGTGAAAAAAGCCACAGACCGAGGAGTCACCTTGTACAGCCGCCATGATGCATGTGTTATGTTTTGCTTGGGTCGCGTGTTTTACGTCACGGGAGTGTGGCGCCGCCTTGCTGTAAAAAAAATCCCTCCCACCCCAGCTTAACACGGTTGTAATGGAGACACAACCGAGCCGAACCATGTCGAAGTAAATCGAGACGTGGCGAGGTGTGCTGGGCTAGTGGAAAAGGGCCATATGTTTAAAAGTTCCTCTTTAAGAATCCACATAATGTTTTTAAAAGTGATGTCAGAATGGGGTCTAAAAGACAGGTTGTTGGATTGACTTGGGAGAAAACTCGATCAAGAGTTTCAGCATCAGCCAGGGCGAAACTCTCTAGTGTTTGTTCAGATAAACACAAAAGTTCAGTACTACTAAAAACAGTATCTTGTAATCAAAGGTTTGATCTAATAACATCTGTTTTATTTCTGAAGTGGTCTGCAAAGTCCTCACATAGTGAGTCTGTTGGCATCATGCTGGACTTCTTAAAACCAGGGTTAATTAAGTGATCAGTGGTGGAGAAAAGGACCTGGGATTGTTCTTGTGAGTATTATTTTGGAGAAGTGGGAGTTTCCGGCTTGTTTGCATTACTATATTTTAGCTGTTCATGTAGAATTTGATAGTGAACAGTTAATTTTGTTTTTCTCCACCTTCTCTCTGCTGCTCTGCATTTTCTTTTCTGCTGTTTTACCTCCTCACTCCACCAGGGTGGGACAGGTTTAGTTTTTGTGGTTTTTAATGGTGCAACCAAGTCCAGGGCTGATTTTAGTTTTTGGTTAAAACTATCAGTAATAAAATCACACGATGCAGGTAGAACCTCAACAGGAACATCACTTAAAACCCTGATAAAATTTGCAGCCACTTCAGAAGTCAGATGGCACTTCCTCACAGTTCTTACCAGGGTTGCTTGCTGAATAAAACTGGTAGCGTTAAAAAACACAAGTGATCTGAGACAGCCAAGTCTACAACAGAGGACTCACTAGTGGACAGGCCGTAGGTGGTGACAAGGTTTAAGGTGTGTCCTCTTTTGTGAGTTGACTGTGTGACGTCTTGTGTGTAAAATCTACACAGTTAAGAAGGTTTAAAATTTTACTTGAAAAAGAGTTACAGGCATCATCTATGTGAAGATTAAAATCACCAACTATAACAGCCTTATTATATTTTGTGTGGGTGGTTGACAGCATGTTAGTGAACTCATTGATAAATAATGCACATGGTTTCGGTGGTCTATAAACTATATGGTGTAAAATTAGAGGGCTGTTAAAAACAAAGGCATAATATTCAAAGGTGATGTACTTGTTAAATGTTGTTTCCTTATAAATAAAATCATTAGAGATTGTTGTTGCAGTTCCACCACCTTTTTGACCCCTCCTTGTAGAAAATAAAAAGTTAAAATTGGGTGGAGAGGCCTCGGCGAGAATAAGCGATACATCTGTACCCAGCCAGTTAAAAACTGACACTCCAGCTTATAAACTAAAATCAAATTATTAATAATAAAAGGGAGCGGACATTTATAAAAGTGCCATAGAGGACTTCTGGGAAGATGGCAGAGAGGCATAACGCTTAAACGGAGAGCTCTCCCAAGTCAGGTTCAAAATCTCTGCTAAATAGCTAGGTCGACATAAATAAGTCAATAAACCAAGGGATGAAAACAAGAAACCGGACACATGAAAAAAGGCAGGGTAAAACTAAGGAATCCCCCTTCAACAACACTGGAGAAATCACTGAGCATGAAGCTAGCGAAAACAAGGAGACCTCATCAGAGAAGATGGATGACGCCAACCTCGATATTATGAATGCTGGGTTCGCCAGTATCGGTACAGATATAAAAGACCTCAAGCAAGAACTCCAAGATGATTTAAGGACTCTTAAAGATGAACTGAAAAAAGAGATGAAGGAGGAAATTACGGGTCTCCAAAAAGAAATAGACCACAAGCTAGCAGAAAACATGGAGGAGCTGTGCACTCAACGGGTGTGCATTGCAGAAACCCAAACTCGAATATCAGAGGTGGAAGACTGAGACAAGTGAGCTGTTACAGACCCTGATGGCACAGATACAGAGGATGCAGGAAAAAATAACCGACTTGGAGAGCAGGTCCAGCGGGGCAATATCCACATCTTTGGGATGCCGGAGGGGACCGAGGGCAACTCTATGATGAAATTCATAGAACAATTCTTAAAAAAAGAGCTTGAATTGCCTGAAGAGACAGACTTGCAGATCCAACACGCACACAGAGCCTTGGCTCAGAAACTGAACCAGAATTCTGCACCCAGGTCAATCATGGTAAGCTTACTAAAATATGACATAAAAGAAAGAATCCTGATATGAGCATGGCAAAAAAATACGTGTTGGCGACAAGCAGATATTCTTTGACCATGACTACCCGACAGAAATTGTGCAGCAGCAAAAGAAATACAGTATGCCAACATCAAAAAAGTGCTGAAAGAGAAAAAAATTAGATTTCAAACACCACTAACAAAGATGCAAGTACATTGGGATGATGGCATGAAAACCTACAACATGGACAGGGAGGCAGCGCAGGACATGAAGGAGTGAGGCTTTGAGGTGAGGGTACCTGAGGAAACTGCTGAAGCAGTGGAGGCACAGAGCGCACCGGGATGGCCGGAGTGGAGGCAAGTGAGTGGCAAAGGACGGGAGACAAATGTGGCACATAGAGCCAAAGAAAAACTGCAAGACGTTCAATGGAAAGCTTAGATCATATCAAAGATTAAGAAGGTCATAGAATAAATGAAGGCAAAGAAGACAAGGTAAAAGAGAATTAAATAACCGGCTGGGAGAGGTTAAAGTGATTTTTGTTGGATATTTCTAGACTAATGCTTACTACTTGGATAGTAACTACAGGTCTAGGGAGGGTCCCTCACCTGGTGAGGACATTCCCTCCACCCTCCAACAGGGTCCAAGGGGCAGAAGAAAGACCCCATGTTTAGAGGTTGAGGTTCTTTAATGTGTTTTTTTTTTCATATTTATGTTGGGGGTTTTTTTTTATTAAAAGGTTTAGGAGCATAAGTTGAATGGTTAGAACTCACCTGTTAAAAGGGAGAGAATAATAAGAAAATACAAGAAAGAAAAATCTGAAATTATATTTATACCACGAGACACATCTGAACAAGACAGAACACGAGAAATTAAAGTGATTTGGCTATAAGAATTCCTATCACAGTTCATTCAATGGAGGACCTAAAAAGGGGGTTATGATAGTAATTTAAAATAAAATACAATTTGACTGTGAACAAGAAATCCAGGATAAAAAAGGTGGATACATGATAATAAAGGGAAGAATAGATGGTATACTGTTAGAAAAATTCCTCTTAACCTTCAGTCAAAAACCAGGCTGGATCAGAGTTTCAGCAAATTTAATTACACTGGCCAGTGGAGAACAATACAAAAATAGTCTCAGAGCCTATTTGCGCATCATTCTGACTCAAACACACATCACTTAGTTCTTTAAGCCCTCTGTTGTCTGAGAGGTGGAAGGGCAAATTGTCCATCATGATTGGTCCAGTACATCTGGTCAAAACTTGGTGTACAGATTATTTTTTTCTCAGGGACCATGACGCTCACTCAGTGCCAGTCACATGGAAGCCACACAGAATGGACTAAAAACAAGATACAGTAACTAGTGCAGCTGCATCCTTGTCACTTTTACACAGACTCTGAGACAAAACAAATCACAAATATAAGACAAATATGAAATTTTTCCATCATTCTCCCCCCTTTGATGCCATGCAAACTCAGCAGCTGATGTTTGCCCCTCAACAGCAGCTACTGGAAGTTTCCCTGTTGGTTGGAGCCTGAGTGTGCATGTCTGTCTGGAGACTGAAATCGAACAGTACCTTCTCACATGTAGACTTGGATATCTGTTTCTCCATGGAACTGGGCTAGGGGTATGTTCAAGTCTGTGGGAAGTGTCTTCATGGTGATCGTACCTGGAGTAGGGATAGGATGGGTGTGATGTTGAGCAGTGCCTGTTATCACTGTTGTGCCACCCATGGCGTCTGTGATGAGTAGAAGGGGAAGAACAGTGTTCGTAACGTGACACCATATCACGAGCAGGGTATAGTTCAGGTGAGTAATAGTCTCCGTGGTGGGGTCTGTTGTTGCAGGAGGGAGGAGAGGCATTGCATGTCCTGTAACGGGGATCACTGGAGGAAGGTCTGTCAGACCTAGAATTCAAATGCTGAGCAAGATAGCTGTGTTTTTCCTGCAACTGCTGCACTTCACATTTCAATGAGTTAACTGTGAGGGTCAGTTGCTCCACTGTCTGAAGAAGTTTGTCATCAGAAGGCTTAGGGCAAATCATAGCTACCTGTTCTGAAGGTTGACTGTGTGGGATAGCCATAGCTGTTAGTTGCAAAACTGCACGTGTTCTCTCACATCAACTGGCAATGTGCAGGGCATCTTCAAGGTTCTCTGCCCCTAACTCGTGAATTTTTGACTGTAAGTTGGGGTCTAATCCAGCCACAAAGCGTTGAAATTTTTCTCCTTCCAATGCATTGTAGTTATAGTTAGGGAATGCTTCTAACAGAAGACGAATAATATCAGCACTGTACACATCCAAGCTCTCAACTGGCTGACGAGGGTGAGCATTTACATGTGTTTGGAAGAATGGCAGAGAATATTTCTGACCAAAAACTGCTGTTAGTTTCTCCTTCACAGAATCATAATCTTTCTGGGTTGCAGAGGGCAAGCTGTCCCATACAGAAAGGCAGAATCAGCTAGGCGGGTGGGGAGAACGGATGACATGACTGCAGACAGATCCGAATCAGGTGAAGCCATAGCTTGTACTGCTACTTCGAAGCATCAAGCCCAGCTTGAAAAAGATTCAGTCCCATTACCTTTGAAAGCAGGTGGAAGGTCAATTTTCAGGGTGTTCGAGACAGGGTGTGAGGCAGAAGCGACATCCATTGACCTCCGGTGTTGCATGGGAGAAGGACGTGGAGATTCATGTCCATCATCCGACATGGTGACAAAATATCCAACGAAAAATCAACAAAAAGTATGAAAAGTAACAAAGAAATGCTGCAATAGTCCGTAATGCCTCCGTAAACAATAACAATGTTCAGTCCAGTAGCAGCTCACAAAGAGGAAAAAAAGTCCAGCCAGCCAGTGCAGATGTGACAATATTCGCAGGATAAAACTCACCAAAGGCAAAAAATTACACAAGTAATGGTCACCACTACCACCAAATGTAACATGCTGGGGTTCGGTGTGGTGGATGGACAACTCTTGTTATGAACAAAGCAGGATGGAGACGGATAGCTTTCTCAGAAGCACACTTTACTTTCTACCTCATGTCAATACACACAACACTTCCTCGTTCTTCAGTCGCATCATAACTTTAGCCAATCAGGAACTAGGAGGCTAGAACTCAGGTAAATGCCACATAGGCAGATTCAACAAGTTATTTCACTCATGTGAATGACATAAACATGAATACTTATATGTAAATATTTGAAGAATGCTGCTAAATTAATAATTAGATGTGTAACCGCCAAAATGTAAATTCTGTAAATATTTATGTAAATGTGTAAATATCTAACTGTAAATAGCTTCTTAATTTAACTGGAAAGCATCAATTAACACAAAATATTAATTTACTCAACTTGTGTATCTTACAATATCAAAAACACAAATACTGACATTCTACTACAACCTCTTAAACTAGATAACCAATAAGATCAAAACTAAACTGGAAACAAAAAGAAATAAAATACCTTGGCGTGAACATACCCAAAGATTTTAGCAAAATCTACAAAGAAAACTATGATAAGTTAGATCAAGCAAGCAAGCAAGCAAGACTGTGAGGTACCCCACAGATGCACCACATTTGGTCAATCTGTGCTATCAATGAGGGGCACCAAGATATGGAATAATATACCATCTGCAATCAGAGAACGTACCACACGAAACACTTTTAAGACTCACTGTAAAAAAAAATTGGCTTTTAAACAACCACAACTGTATGCATAACTAGTGGTTGCTGTGTGGCATGCGCATATACACAACTCACAAAAGTTGGGGATATTTGGCTTTCAGGTGAAATTTATGGAAAATGTAAAAAGTTCACACTACAGTGATATTATACCATGAAAGTAGCACGTTTAAGAAGAAGCATGCAATGGTGATTTCCTCATCTCAAACAATTTATTGAAGCAAAAACCAACAACAGTGGTGGGTATACCATAACAAAAAAATTCAATGTCTCAATAACGTCATGTGCCCTTGAGCATCAATTACAGCTTGACAACGACACCTCATGCTGTTCACAAGTCGACTTATTGTCTGCTGAGGCATGGCATTCCACTCTTCTTGAAGGGCAGCCCTCAGGTCATTGAGGTTGTGGGGTGTAGGGTTATGAGCCTCTACATGGCAACTTAGCTGATCCCATAGGTTTTCTATGGGATTCAGGTCTGGAGAGAGTGCAGGCCACTCCATTTGAGGTACCCCAGCCTCCAGCAGCCATTCCCTAATGATGCAACCTCGATGAGCTAGAGCATTGTCGTCCATGAAGATGAAATTAGGCCTGTGTTGTTCATGCAGGGGCACAATGACTGGATTAATGATGTTATTCAGGTAGTATCGGCTTGTCACTGTACCATTCACAATGTGTAGGGAAGTTCTGTATTGACTAGACATACTGTACCTGTCCAGACTGCAACATGGTGACAACAGTGGCTGATGCATAGCGCTCTCCTTGACATCTCCAACATCGGTGGCAGCCATCATTTCTGCTCAGCGTGAATTGACTTTCATCAGAGAGCAACACTGTGACCCACTGGTCCCTTGTCCAGCATAAATGTTCCCTGGCCCATGCAAGACGATGATGTCTGTGCCTGGTAGTGTGGACAAGTATTCTTGCAGGTCATCTAGCACACAGACCACGCTGATGTAAATGGTTTTGAATGGTCTGACATGACACTTGGGTGCCTCTCACCTCCCTTAAATATGCCTGGAGTTGAGTGGCATTCATCATCCGGTTCCACAGGGCACTGTTCACAATGAAGCGGTCATCAGTGTGGGATGTGGCCAAAGAACGTCACTTCTATTCCTTTCTGTGACTCTACCAGTCTCTCTGTATCTCTGTTGCAACCTGCTGATGACACTCTGTGACACTCTAAGCTCAGTGGCCACTTCCCTCTGAGAAGATCCTGTTTGAACCCTCATGATGGCAAGGTACTGTTGATCAATTGTTAGGTGTTGTCTTCGTCTCATGATGTCAAAATGTGAACAGCATGATGAAGAGGACTGTTTAAATACCAATTCTAATTGAACCAGAAAATGTATTGATCGATTGATGGATCAAATACCTGTTGTGAGTTTTGCCATTAAACACCTTGTTAGAGAACAGCAAGTTATGCAAGAACTACTGAAAATTGAACAGTTGGACATGTGCATTCAAAAGGTTAGAGAAGGCCAAATTAAGTTCACCTGTAAAAGTTATAGTGCATTTTAGGTGCATCCTGAAATTTCACCCGAAAGCCTATTATTCCTAGCTTTCTTTGAGTAGTGTATATATCTTGTTCATTGCTGTTGTTTGTTGTTGCTGTGAGGTGCTTTTTTTTTTTTTTTTTTTTTTTTTTGTTACTTATTTGTACCCGTAGGTAGATTTGGTTTGCAGTCTGGTGACAAGCCACCGGCTGCTGGTCGCTGCGTGCGCGAGCGCCCTAAACCTACATGTTTTTGGTGTGCGGGAGGAAACCGGAGAAATCCCGGAGTAAACCCGCGCAACACGGGGAGAACATGCAAACTCCACACAGCTCACTGTTGGTCGGGGGCTGGGATCGAACCCACGATCTCATGATCCCCGCGATCCCCCGGCCGAGGGTAAAACTGTGCTGCCACAGTGCTAAACCACTGCGCCACCGTGCAGCCCACTGCGCCATATGCACCCGTGCTTGGGTGCATATGTGTGTGTGTGCATACACAGCACTTCATTTGTGACATTTGAATGTTTTGTTTTGTAGCACCTCAACTCTTGCACTTTTGCATATTGACTTTGTACAGTTTATTGCAGTTGTTCTTCTCGTGTATGATTGTTTGTGTGTTTTTGTGACCCACTGGGGGACTACAGATGCAATTAGCCGTATTGCTAAATCTGGCATACTTACATTTGCAATAATGTTCATTAGTATGTAATGTCCCTTTCAAATATACATTGAACTTAAACAATCATAACCACCCATCATTTTATTTATATGATGATATACTAAATACTGTAGTTTTTTTTATTCCATCCACATTCTCATTTTAATTGAAGATTTTACCATTGGACTCTATAGATCAGGCCTTATTGTATGATTTTTTTTTTTAGGGAAATGCATGAATGAACAGGAAGCATGTGTGCATTCTTATGTGGATGTGGCGCACGGGGGGGAGGCATGTCAGTGTGAAGATTTTTATTCCATCCACATTTTTGTTTTCACCACAGACTTATTAGGCATTGATGTGTTTATTTTTAGGGGAATGAAGGGATGAATGAAGGAATCAATGAACAGGGTTTTACTTTTCACTGTAACTCCTCAGAGGGACAGGAGATGCAATCACATCTGCCTGCAGCCTCGCGCCCCCAAGTTTCTTAGCTGGGCCGAGGCTGCTGCACCACACAAAAGCACAAGTTATGCATCCATGTACACACGACACTGCATAGCTCCTTCTTCACATTTCCTGGTTCTTGTTGCTGCTTTGCTCTGCTTGTTCATGGCAGCACAACTTCCAAGGTGAACTGGTTAAACAGTGGTCCAAATTCAAAGGAATATTGAGCTAGCAAGCATATACAGAACATTTTGTGGCTCGTTAACCCCAGTAATTACACAGATTGTCAAAACGGCAGTGGTGGTAGTCGCACACACTGTTTTCTCCAACTTCCCTTTTTCTCCGGGCAATGATTGTATTAAAAGTTGCTTTTTCTTAATATGTATTAGCTCCAACTCCATCACAGTCTGCTCTTGTCCATTGCTATTTCATTAACAAAAACACATGATAAACACAAATCACTACACACATTGGCTGAAACCCATTTTGGTAACTGAACAACGCATTTCACCCAACACACAAGGAAAAAAATTGTCGATCACTGCATCTGTGACGGACATCAGTAATGACGTCAACGTAATGTGGGTGCATAAATCCAGCTGAACAGTCAAGGTTCTTGAGCGGCGGGTGCCCCGGATTGCCGGCCTCCAGTGAGCGCCCCAGCTGTCACCCATCAACCTCCGGGAGGCACCGCCGACAGCGGGCTTGCTTTGTGATGGGGCTCAACGGCAGAGGGAATGCTGCGCTGGATCTCCTCCTTCCCTCCTGCCCAGGAGGAACTGGTACAGCAAGCCACAAACCTCTGCAGACCCCTGCACGAGACAGGGGAGACCCTCAGTTGGCAAAAGCAACAGGAGAGGGAGCCCTCCATCTCCCCACAGGCTGGGAGTGACTTCTTCACCTCTGTTAATGATCCTTTTGTTTTATGAAAGTTTGCATAGGCATCATCCTCTTTTCCTGAAGTTTCAAACCCATTCATGTCTGTGTTTTTCATCCGTGCGCACTACATTAATCCAGCCGCTTGATTTTTCAGCCCAGAATTAACTCTAACCTGTTTGTTCTCTCTAAAGTAACTTTACTGTCATCACCTGTGACTGATGTCTTCCTTATTACTAAGCAGCATTACTATTGTGTGCATTTTCGCTCATGTTCACGCCCTGTGGCAAGTGCAAAACACATCTTAAATAAGCGGTCAGGATCAGAGTTCACTTTAGATAATGCACTTCTGTGCATTAAAGGGATGGGCAGGAGTGCTTTGGATTGGACTGTCCAAAACATACCTCTGAATAATTAGACCAGCCTGCTTTACACCTTGTGCCCAGCGAAAAATTTGTTTTTACATTGCTGTGATACAGAAATGAACTTGGAAACACCCATAAACGCATTCTGCATCAGTTAATGATGTTACGCTTGACACCGCCCACTTGACGCTGATTCGAGCAATATAAAGCAAAAGTGTCATAAGCAGTGCATCGAGCGCTGTTTCAGCATGCCCACAGTCATGTGACCATAGCAAGCGAGGCCTTGTTATGTCGGTCACATCACGTGACTTGAGGACTCCCGGGAAATTTGAGAAGGTTCTATTGGAATTAGTTTTTTTGTTTGTTTGTTTGTTTGCTTTGTATTGTTTGTTCCTGCCATCCAATTTTGAATAGACCTCGGATGGCCAAATGCTCAAGAAAAAAAGTATTGAGGTTTTTTCAGGTCTTTCACTCAGATGCAGTTCTGACAGTCAGCAGATGGCACCCTTTTTTAAATGTTTCATAACACTGTGTCGATCATGAAGCAGTTGTCTCAAAGTTGTTCATTGTTTCACAAGACCTCAGTTTCACCATCACTAGCATCAGTGACAACTGATTATGGACCACATTGTTGTAATATAGCCCTGAGAGTTTTCATTTATTTTTTTATTTCCATCCATCTTCTACCGCTTTTCCGGAGGTCCGGGTCGCGGAGGCAGCAGTTCAAGCAGAGAAGCCCAGACTTCCCTCTCCCCAGCCACCTGCTCCAGCTCTTCAGAGGGGATACCAAGGCGTTCCCAGACCAGCTGGGAGACGTAGTCTCTCCACCGAGTCCTGGATCTGCCCCGGGGTCTCCTCCCAGTGGGACGTACCTGAAACACCTCAAGTGGGAGGCGTCCAGGAGGCATCCCAATCAGATGCCCATACCACCTCAACTGACTCCTTTCAATGTGGAGGAGCAGCGGTTCTACTCTGAGCCTCTCCCGGATGACTGAGCTCCTCACCCTATCTCTGAGGGTGAGTCCAGCAATCCTACGGAGAAAGCTCATTTCAGCCGCTTGTATCCGCGATCTCGTTCTTTCGGTCATTACCCAAAGCTCGTGACCATAGGTGAGAGTAGGAACGTAGATTGACTGGTAAATCGACAGCTTTGCCTTAGAACTAAGCTCCCTCTTCACCACAACAGACCGGTACAACGTCCGCATCACTGCAGATGCTGCTCCAATCCGTCTGTCGATCTCTCGCTCCATTTTCCCCTCACTCGTGAACAAGACCCCAAGATACTTAAACTCCTCCACTTGGGGCAGGAGCCTGTCCCCAACCCGGAGAGGACAATCCACCTTTTTCCGGCTGAGGACCATGGACTCGGACTTGGAGGTGCTGATTCTCATCCCAGCCGCTTCACACTCAGCGGCAAACCGTCCCAGCAAGAGCTGTAGGTCATTGCTGGATGAAGCCAACAGGACAACATCATCTGCAAACAACAGAGATGAGATCCTGTGGTCACCAAGCATGACACCCTCCATTCCCTGGCTGCGCCTAGAAATCCTGTCCATAAAAATTATGAACAGGATCGGTGACAAAGGGCAGCCCTGGCGGAGTCCAACTCTCACTGGGAATGACTCCGACCGAGTGTTGGCAATACGAACCAAACTCTCACAACGGTCGTACAGAGACCGAATAGCTCGTAACAACAAGCCCAATACCCCATACTCCCGAAGCACCTCCCACAAAAATCCACGAGGGACGCGGTCAAATGCCTTCTCCAAGTCCACAAAACACATGTAAACTGGTTGGGGAAACTCCCACGAACCCTCAAGAATTCTTGAGAGGGTAAAGAGCTGGTCCGATGTGCCACGGCCAGGACGAAAACCACATTGCTCCTCCTGAATCCGAGGTTCGACCAACGGCCGGACTCTCCTCTCCAGTACCTTGGCATAGACCTTCCCAGGGAGGCTGAGGAGTGTGATCCCTCTAAAGTTGGAGCACACCCTCCGGTCCCCTTTTTTGAAGAGAGGAACCACCACCCCGGTTTGCCATGCCAAAGGCACTGCCCCCGACCTCCACGCAATGTTGCAGAGGCGTGTCAACCATAACAACCCAACAACATCCAGGGCCTTGAGGTACTCAGGGCGAATCTCGTCCACCCCCGGGGCCCGGCCACCAAGGAGATTTTTAACCACCTTGGCGACCTCAGCCCCTGTGATAGGCGAGTCATCCCCCTCATCCCCAAACCCTGCTTCCTCTGTGGAAGGCGTATCAGTGGGATTGAGGAGATCCTCGAAGTATTCCTTCCACCGCCCGACGATATCCCCAGTTGAAGTCAACAGTGTCCCATCCGCACCATACACAGTGTGGACGGGGAGCTGCTTTCCCCTCCTGAGCCGCCGAACAGTTTGCCAGAATCTCTTTGAAGCCGACCGAAAGTCTTGTTCCATGGCCTCACCGAACTCCTCCCATACCCGCGTTTTTGCTTCAGCAACCACCCGAGCTGCACTCCGCTTGGCCTGCCGGTACACCTCAGCTGCTTCGGGAGTCCCACAAGCCAACCAAGCTCGATAGGACTCCTTCTTCAGCTTAATGGCCCCCCTCACCACTGGTGTCCACCACTTGGTTCGGGGGTTGCCACCACGAGATGCACCGACCACCTTGCGGCCGCAGCTCTGGGCCGCCGCTTCAACAATAGAGGTGGAGAACATGGCCCATTCAGACTCCATGTCTCCAGACTCCCTCGGAATGTGGTTGAAGTTCTTCCGGAGGTGGGAGTTGAAGACCTCCCGGACAGAGACCTCAGCCAGACGCTCCCAGCACACCCTCACTATACGTTTGGGTCTACCAGGTCTGAATGGCTTCTTCCCCTGCCATCATCGGATCCAACTCACCACCAGGTGGTGATCAGTTGACAGCTCTGCACCTCTCTTTACTCGGGTGTCCAAGACATACGGTCGCAGGTCTGATGATACGATAACAAAATCGATCATCGACCTGCGACCTAGGGTGTCCTGGTGCCAGGTGCACATAGGGACACCCTTATGCTTGAACATGGTGTTCGTTATGGACAGACTGTGGTTAGCACAGAAGTCCAATAACTGAACACCACTCGGGTTCAGATCGGGCAGGCCATTCCTCCCAATCACCCCTCTCCAGGTTTCACTGTCGTTGCCCACATGCGCATTGAAGTCCCCCAGTAGGACAATGGAGTCTCCAGGAGGAGTACCCTCCAGCACCCCAGTCACAGACTCCAAAAAGGGTGGGTACTCTGAAACATCATTTGGTGCATAGGCACAAATGATGGTCAGGACCCGTTTCCCAATCCGAAGGCGCAGGGAAGAAACCCTTTCATCCACCGGGGAAAACTCCAATATAGAGGCAGCAAGGTGGGGCGATACAAGAATACCCACCCCTGCTCGTCGCCTCTCGCCTGGGGCAAGTCCAGAAAAGGCCAAGCTCCAGCCCCTCTCCAGGAGACTGGTTCCGGAACCGGAGCTGTGTGTTGAGGTGAGGCCGACTATATCTAGCCGGTATCGCTCAACCTCGTACACCAGCTCAGGCTCCTCCCCCACCAGAGAGGTGACATTCCACGTACCAAAAGCCAGTTTAGAAAGCTTGGGATCAGTCCACCAAGGTCTCCGCCTTTGACCGCCACCTAATCCACCTAATCCTTTTTTTATTTCGTATACTTTATTAATCCCCAGAGGGAATTTCAGGGCATCCACCTGGATGGATGAGGCAGCCACGGTACGGCACCGATCCCTTCACCATTCATACACACATTCACACCTGGGGCCACGTCAGAGTCTCCAGTTAACCTAACTTGCATGTTTTTGGCCTGTGGGAGGAAACCGGAGTACCCGGGGTAAACCCACGCAGACACGGGGAGAACATGCAAACTCCACACAGAAGGCCCACCGATTGTCAGGGGGTGAGACTGAACCCACGATGGTCAGGGGTGGAATCAATCCCATGACCCTCTTACTGTGCTGCCACAGTGCTAACCACTGTGCCAATGAGCTGCCCAAAATATATGTGCCACTCCATTTGTTTTTTACTTGAAGATTTTGGCTCAGGAATGGTTTCATTGTGGGATTTCTTTTTTAAATCTAACTTTTATGTAGTTGGGTCGTGGATTGTATACTTGGAGGTCACCTCAATGCCTCTGATATACCAGCCACAGAGGAACGACAGTCTGGGGGCATGGGGAACAAATATAAAACATTAGAACTCATGTATTTAAAAAAAAAGAGGTATAGTATGGATGATATTCATCAAAACACCTTGAGGGGCTCTATGTTGTTGTCATGATTTCCCTTCCGGGGCAAAGAATTGGACTCACTTGCAGACTTTCTCCTCTTATAAATAATCCAGACTTCCAGATGTGAACAGCCGTCTGGAAGTCAGAAGACGGACCTCAGCTGCGTCCCTCGGGCTTATCACGATTTGGACGAGGTCTTTAGCAAGTCGAGAGCATTGTCGCTGCCGCCTCATCGCTCTTACGACTGTGCTATTGATCTCATCCCAGGGACGAGGCTGCTGTCGAGCCGGCTGTATAGTATTTCTGGCCCAGAGAGAAAGGCGATGGAGCAGTACATAAAGGAGCCGCTGAACGCCAGCCTCATTCGGCCATCTTCGGCTCCACTCGGGGCCAGGTTCTTCTTCGTCGGGAAGAAGGATGGCTCACTGTGCCCGTGTATCAACTACCGGGAGCTCAATGCCATTACAGTTAAAGACAAATACCCTCTGCCTTTAATCAATTCAACGTTCAAGCTCCTTCAGCGCTCATGGGTTTTCACCAAGTTAGACCTCAGAAACGCGTGTCATTTGATTCGCATTTGCGAGGGCAATGAATGGAAGACGACATTTAAAACACACCTGGGCCAGTGTGAATACCTAGTGATGCCATTCAGGCTCATTAACGCCTCTGTCGTCTTCCAACGGTTAATTAATGATGTCCTCCGCGACATGCTCCATCAATTCGTGTTTGTCTATCTTGATGATACTTTGATTTTCTCCCGCTCGCCAGAGGAAGACGAGGTCCACGTGAGAGCCATTTTGCAATGGCTCTTGGAGAACCAGCTGTTCGTGAAGGCTGAGAAGTGTGAGTTTTCTACACCATCTACCACCTTCTTAGGCTTCATCGTGGCTGAGGGGGAGCTGATTGCCGATCCGGCCAAGGTAAAGGCAGTGTTGGACTGGCCTACACCCCACTCCCGTAGGGAGCTTTAACACTTCCTCGGGTTTGCGAATTTTTATCGCAGGTTCATACGGAACTATAGTGGGATCACACTGCCTTTAACGCAGCTGACCTAGGTTAAAGTCCCCTTTCGGTGGACTGAGGCAGCTGAACTGGCATTTAATAAATTAAAGCGCCAGTTCACTGACAATCCTATCTTGGCCCAGGCCGACATGCAGCTCCCGTTCATCCTCGAGATGGGCGCGTCTGATTCAGGGGTTGGCGCTGTGCTGTCACAACACACGCCACCCGATCAGAAGCTCCACCCATGCGTATATTTCTCACGGTGGCTTTCGCCAGCTGAGAGGAATTATGACGTAGGGGACAGAGAGCTGCTAACCATTAAGTTGGCACTAGAGGAGTGGAGACACTGGCTTGAGGGTGCAGTTCACCCCATCGTCGTGTGGACCAACCACAAGAACCTTGAGTACTTGCAGTCGGCCAGCTGGCCGAATGCCAGGCAGGCTCGCTGGTCATTATTTTTCCAGCGATTTGACTTTACCATCACATACCGGCCTGGCACCCGGAATACCCAACTGGACGTGCTCTCGCACCAGTTTGACTCTGGGGACATAGCCCCCCCACCACAACCATCGAGCCATCGGCACGCATTATCGGAGTCCTTACTTGGGATATCGAGCGGAGGGTCCACCAGGCCCAGTCCCAGGAGCCTGTGCTGGTAGGGTACCCCCGGAACCGTCTGTACGTCCCGGCCACCCTCCACAGTGACGTCATCCAGTGGGGCCATACTAGCCGCTTTGCCTGCCATCCTGGCATCGGCTGGACTATAGATTTCGTTAAGCGGGCGTTCTGGTGGCCAACACTGCGGCGGGACGTTCAGGAGTACGTCAGAGCCTGTCAGACATGTGTCCGGGGGAAGACTGATTCCTACCCCGTGGGGACTTCTTCATCCCCTCCCCATCCCTGGCCGGCCATGGTCCCACATCGCTGTGGACTTTGTTACCGGGTTACCTTCCTCCCATGGCAAGACGGTCATTCTGACAGTTGTGGATCGGTTTTCCAAGGCGGTCCATCTGGTGGCCCTCCCCAAGTTCCCGTCAGCCCTGGAGACAGCAGCCATCCTCACGGACAATGTAATCTGGATCCACGGCATCCCTGTGGACACTGTGTCTGACCAGGGTCTGCAATTTACGTCCCAGGTCTGGAGGGCCTTTTGCCGGACGTTAGGGACGACAGTGAGCCTCTCCTCTGGAAACCATCCCCAAAGTAACGGGCAGGCTGAGCGTGCCAACCAGTCCCTGGAGGCTGCCTTGTGGTGCGTAGCAGCCGACAATCCCTCCTCCTGGAGCACACACCTGACCTGGGTGGAATACTCGTTGAACTTTGCGGTGTCCTCTGCCATCGGATTGACCCCCTTCGAAGCGTCATTGGGGTACACGCCCCCCCCCCTTCCCTTGGCCGAGAGGAAGGTTTCAGTGCCATCCATGGGGGCCCACGCCCGGTGCTGCCGACGTGTCTGGAGGGCGTCTCAGGCCACCCTGGTCCGCACCACCGAACGCACCCGGGCCGCCGCCGATCGGAGGCGGGTCTCAGCCCCCAAGTATGCCGTGGGACAGCTGGTCTGGCTGACGGCGAGCCAGATTCCTCTGAAGAACAATGCCAAGAAGCTGTACCCTCGCTTCCTCGGGCCGTTCCCCATTGCCCGGGTGGTCAACGACGCGTCAGTCTGGCACCGGCTGCCCGCGACCCTGGGGGTGAACCCCACCTTTCACGTCAGTCACATAAAGCCCCTCTCAACCAGTCCTCTGTGCCCCCCCGCCCCGAGCCTCCTCCTCCTCCCCGCATCATCAATGGCCATCTCACCCACACGGTTTGGCGTATCCTGGATGTCCGTCGCAGGGGTCGGGGCCTGTAATACCTCATCGATTGGGAGGGTTACGGGCCAGAGGAGCAATCCTGGACGCCCTCATCTCAGGCATTGGACAAGGAGATGCTCCGGGCTTTCCACCGTGCTCACCCGGACAAGCCCTCCGGTCCGCCAGGAGGTGTCCCTAGAAGGGGGGCCCTGTCATGGGCAGCAGGAGCGCGCCCCTCCCCTCCGGTCTCATCTTCTACAACTCATCATTGCACCTGAGGCAGAAGACACACCTGCGCCCGCTCATCAACCAGCGTACTTTGGGAGGCTCCCTCCGCGCAGTCTACGCTGGGTCGTCTGGGTATACTGCCCGAATTCGGACTTGCTGATACACTTATATGATCGTTAACATGCCGTTAACCATCTTCTTTTCCTTCTCCCCAGGTTGCTGCCATCGTGTAGGTGTGTCGCCGGGACTGCGCGCGCTCTCCTGCCCCACCTCACTGCCCTTCAGCACCATCATTCCCCTGTCAGGCACCATCAGCTCCATTCCCCTCCTACCCTACCAGTTCGTCTATCTTCCTGCTGGGTCCTGCCGGTCATCCCTGGATTTCCCAAGTAAGTGGCAGTTTGGTTCGCCCATTTTCCCCCTTACTCTACTCCTCAGCTCACGGCTCTCGTCTTCTCTCCACAGGTCCAATTCCTCTGGCGAGGGACTGTTTCCATAGCTGTGCGCTGTTATTTTGTCATTTAATAAAAGCTGTCAAACGTGCTCCTCAGTGTGGTTCCATCCTGTACTTGGTATCGTGCGTGTGAGCTGTCTAGAATTTAACATGCCATGACAGAGAGGAGAATACAGAAAATAACAAAAAGAACTTAAAACGTGAGCATGGTCCCTTGACCCCACTCAGAACCTTAACAGTTGTGTCCCAGCTTTATCACACTCCTCAACTTATCTTGACAACTCAGCTGAACTTCAGATTTTGGAGGTCAATTCATTTTTTGGCCTGGTCACAAAATTGTTGATCAACTCTCTAGCTTTAAGGTTTTTCCATTGTATGCGAGTGTGAACGTGTCTAATCAGGCCGTGTGTGTTTCATAGGCTTGGGGGGGGGGGGGGTGCATTCCCTTCTGTTTTGTAGAGGAATGTATGGATTATCAGGCACACTGAAAGGAGGTAGTGGAGTGGCTTCTGACTCACATTGCTCCTGTATACCTCCTCAGTGAGATGTTTCAGTCATTGGCTACCCCCCCTTCCCCCCAAAAAAACAAAAAAAACTGGAAGTGATGACTGAAGAAAATAAAATTGAGATGGCTCTGCTCTTGCCTGTTCTAAACAAACATAGATTAATGGATAAAAAATGGATAAAAGGGTGGATAGATCATTGGATGGTGAATTTCCTCTTGTCCCACCAAAGAACACATCAGTCTTTCAGATGGTATTTACATATTAACAGAGTAATTAGAAAAAAAAAACATTCCTGTTTGTTTCAAAGGGCTTTCCAATCATTACAGCTGCACACTGAGGAGGTTTTAGTGAGACTGAAGACATATGAGAGCTACAACTCTGCAGGAAAATCAGCTTAAGGGCATTATGGGTTCATCATTGTAAATAAGAATTCAGTAACACAATTTTAATAGTCCACTATTAAGGCCATTATTTACAATCTGATTCTAGACTTTGATTTCAGCTCCTTTTGCATTTTTATCACTAATGGATGAGGTAAATCTGATTTTACTGCTGCTGAATCAGTGCTGTAAATGGTTTGAGGATGAACAAGTTTATTGGTGCTCTCTGTCTGCAGCTGCATAACAAATCTTACTTTTCTGTTCCTCAGCCAGTGTTTTGACCGTGGTCAGGACTGCGTTGCCAAAGACCCAAGACCACACAGGTATGACATGAAGCAGATATTCAGCTATACATGTGCACTCACCTTATCTGCTGTCAGGTTCAATGATCATCCAAGTTTCTCTTCCTCCTGATGCCATTTAAATTGTTTGTTTTTTATTTAATCAAACACAAAAGTGCTCAGGCCTCTGAGCTACATCAGGGATTCCTCCTGCAGAAGCTGGTACCTAGTTTATTTACAGATGAGTTTTATTGGTCTGGACAGTGCACAAATGATAAGTGAGCAAACTGCTTTCAGTGCAGCTTCAACAGGCCTTCAAGCAAACTAGGGCCAGTGACAGCAGACTGATGAAACATACTTTGTCCGTTTTCGGTCTCTTTGATCCACACCACGGACCCTGCTGGACTGTAGAGTGCATCAGTGCCTTCTTCTAGTTTACCCTCACTACTAATTCAAAGTCCGATCTATTTATTCCCATCCCATCCTTATTTTATGCACGACATTGCAGGACAGTGACCAGAAGATTGGTGATGCTTGAGCTCATCCTCAAGGCAAATGCTTTTGTGTTTCCATTTCTGGATATTTGTGAACATGTGTGCACAGTGTGAGTGAGGGCATGCATGCTTGTCTAAGCGTGTGTGTGTGTGTAATGTGAAAAGACCTTGTTTAGAGAAGCGAGTGAGCCCTGGAGGCTTGTCAATCCCCAGCACTTGGTATCGCAGTGGGGTCATGAAAGACTTCTTATTTTCCGAGAAGCTGGCAGGCTGACTACAGTGCTGCTGAGGTGAGCCCAGGATTGATAGTGTAATGCTGGACTGATCTGTCCTTTAACTCAGACCATGACTCAGAAGAACTATTAGCTGGGTTGGATAAATCAAAATGAAAAGTTGTTTAGTTCATTCTCAATCACAGCTGTACACAGTGTGATATCTCCTCATTTTCTAATCATGTTGAGTAGGGAACTTCTTTGGCATTCTCGGTATAGGCTGATGTTGAGAAGGAGAGAAGGAGAGGAGGAGCAGCACAGACATTCGGACAGATATGAGTTTGAGCACCTACTGATACGAAGATTGCACTAAATCTGGCATGAGTGTTTTTTGGCATTTGGACTGAGCCGGGGGAGGTGGATATGAGAAAAAAAGGCTTTGAGTGAGAGCAAGAGAGCTGAGAGGGAAGTGTGGAGACAAGTCTGGGTCTGAGTGGAAACTTGAATGAAGTGGAAACTGGGCTGGAGGCCACTGAGCAGATCCACCTGAACGCTGCCAGAGTAATCAGCTATCAGAAGTTAAGAGAGGGAACCACTTACCCCCTAAATAAATTCACCAGGGGTTTGTGGGGATTTAGCCTGCTTTTGGGGGCTCTAAGGGAGGGGCGTTTTGGTAAGTGAAGTCTTTTGCTTTGGAGACAGAATGCCAGAGTCAGTCCTTTGAATGGGATCATAGCGGACACCCCAGGAATCACCGCCAGGTGAAGTGATTCCGCTCTCTGCTTCCAGCTGTGTAAACACTCACTCATTCTCACTCACACACACTCACACACACACACACACACACACACACACACACACACACACCTGCTATCACTTCTAATAAAATACTTGCTGTCTAAATTCAAGGGGAATGCTCCCATCCCATTTTTCTTTCTATCGATGAGAAAGTTTTTGGCTTTATTAAGACAACAAACTGCATGAAAAGTGGAAGTACTTTAAACAAGAGCTATAGTGGGGCAAAAAAGTATTTAGTCAGCCACCAATTGTGCAAGTTCTCCCGTTTAAAAGATGAGAGAGGTCTCCAATTTTCATCATAGGTATACCTCAACTATGAGAGACAAAATGAGGAAAAAAAATCCAGAAAATCACATTGAAGGATTTTTAATGAATTAATTGGTAAATTCCTCAGTAAAATAAGTATTTGGTCACCTACAAACAAGCAAGATTTCTGGCTCTCACAGACCTGTAACTTCTTCTTTAAGAGGCTCCTCTGTCCTCCACTCGTTACCTGTATTAATGGCACCTGTTTGAACTCTTTATCAGTATAAAAGACACCTGTCCACAACCTCAAACAGTCAGGCTCCAAACTCCACTATGCCAAGACCAAAGAGCTGTCAAAGGACACCAGAAACAAAATTGTAGACCTGCACCAGGCTGGGAAGACTGAATCTGCAATAGGTAAGCAGTTTGGTGTGAAGAAATCAACTGTGGGAGCAATTATTAGAAAATGGAAGACATACAAGACCACTGATAATCTCCCTCGATCTGGTGCTCCACGCAAGATCTCACCCCGTAGGGTCAAAATGATCACGAGAACGGTGAGCAAAAATCCCAGAAGCACACGGGGGGACCTAGTGAATGACCTGCAGAGAGCTGGGACCAAAGTAACAAAAGCTACATCAGTAACACATTACGCCGCCAGGGACTCAAATCCTGCAGTGCCAGATGTGTCCCCCTGCTTAACCCAGTACATGTCCAGGCCCGTCTGAAGTTTGCTAGAGAGCATTTGGATGATCCAGAAGAGGATTGGGAGAATGTCATATGGTCAGATGAAACCAAAATAGAACTTTTTGGTAAAAACTCAACTTGTCGTGTTTGGAGGAGAAAGAACACCATACCTACTGTGAAGCATGGGGGTGGAAACATCATGCTTTGGGGCTGTTTTTCTGCAAAGGGACCAGGACGACTGATCCATGTAAAGGAAAGAATAAATGGGGCCATGTATCGTGAGATTTTGAGTGAAAACCTCCTTCAAAAATACCAGCAACAGTGTGTGAAAACCTTGTGAAGACTTACAGAAAACGTTTGACCTCTGTCATTGCCGACGAAGGGTATATAACAAAGTATTGAGATAAACTTTTGTTATTGACCAAATACTTATTTTTTTTTTTTCCACAATATCTTTATTGAACCTTTTTTTTTTTTAACAAACATGATACAAACAATCAAACACTAAGATAAGATAAGAGATAAGCCTTTATTAGTCCCACAATGGGGAAATTCCAGGATTGCAACAGCACAGGGATAGCAACACTCAGAGCAACAATCAGAAGGCAAGAAAAAACAACATCTAGCAAACATATGTCCATATTACTATAAATGTATATATATAGACACACAGTGCAGAGCATTATGGCTGGTGGATGTGCAGCAGAAAGTCTAAGCTCTCTCTCCGCGGATGCAGCGGGCCAGCTGGAAGTCTTTGGGCATGATGGTGACCCCCTTAGCGAAGAAGAGACCACCAGGTGGGTCTCGCTGGTCTCCTGCAGAGCCATGACGGCGAAACTCAGGAAACGCAGGACGGTCTTGAAGTCCTGAGCGATCTCCCTCACCAGGCGCTGTACGGGCAGCTTACGGATGAGCAGCTCCGTGGATTTCTGGTAGCGACGGATCTCTCTCAGAGCCACGGACCTGTGACGGCGAGGCCTCTTCACTCTGCCGGTGGCCAGAGCGCCTCTCTGAGCAGCCCTGGTGGCTAGCTGTCTCCTGGGGGGCTTCTTCCTCCAGTAGATTTTACGGGTGGTCTGCTTGGTTCTTGCCATCGCACTTTATTATTCTGTCTTATATTTCTTTCACGCCGCCTACACTCCAGCCCGGCACCCGCTTCGTTTTCGCTACAGCTCCCGGTATGTCGAGTTTCCCATTAGCACCGGGCGGCGGCCAAGTGCTAGCTAGCACTAGCTCCTCCCCGCTGTAACGTCTCCCGCTGCAAACCGTGGCTCCGTCCGCCGACCCGGGAGACCCCCGGGGCGATCCGTGCGTCCGTGATATATATACAGAGTGAAAGGTGTAGAAAGAAGAAGGAAGATAAAAAAAAGGCTGTTGCAACAGGCAGCCGACTCGTGTGGCGCCGCCGGTCCGGCAGAGCCGGAACCGGAAGTACTAACACTAAAGTACTACAAAAAAAGAAAAAAATGCACTAAAAACACCAACAACCACCAACAAAATCAAGTCTTTAACAATGCTCCTCTGTTTAGTCTAGACAATCCAATACATAAATATACATATTATGTTCACCAGTTTGGAATTTACAAGGTCCACACACATCATTCACCTTCTTCTTCAAGAGTTATGTTTAAATTTTTTACATAATCAATAAAAGGTCTCCATATATTCTCAAACACAATTTCCTTTGATTTCAGTATATATGTTATTCTTTCTAATGGAAGGTTTGTTAACATCTGTCTTAACCACTGAGTCACATCTGGTCTATGAGTCTTTTTCCATAATAGTGCAATACATTTTTTGGCATTAAGCAAACTGAGGTCTATGAATGTTCTTTCACTTTTATTAAAATTATGCTTTTCTGGGTACAGACCCAACAAAAACAGTTTAGGATTCAATATGATTTGTTCTGAGATTATTTTTTCAATTGTTACCCTCACCTCTTCCCAAAACATTCTTATTAATCTACATTCCCATAAACAATGAAATAGGGTTCCTTTACTTTCCATGCATTTTGTGCATGTATCTGGTATATTTTTGTTATATCTATTTAACTCCTCCGGTGTAACATACATCCGCATTAACCATTTGAAATGTATCAATTTAAGGCGTGCATTTATTGATTTGGTTTGAGCTTCTGTACAAGCCAATTCCCATTGTTCCTCTGAAATTTCAATTTGCAGATCTTCTTTCCAGTAGTTTAATCTTTTCAGTGAATTTTCACTTGAAGATAGTGTCAATGAGTTATAAAACTCTGAAATAATACCCTTTCTTTTACTATCTTTCATCATCATTTTTTCCAAGGATGAATAAATAGGTCGAGTGAGAGCTTTATTTTGATTTGATCGAATAAAGTTTCTAAGTTGAAGATATTTAAAAAAAATGTGTTCTATTGAGATTAAATTTGATCCTCAGCTCTTCAAAAGACATTATGTTGTCTGCACATGGCAAATATAAATCCTGAATCTTTTGTATCCCTTTTAAATTCCATACTTTAAATACAGCGTCCGCTCTCCCTGGTTTAAAATATTGATTACCCCATATTGGACTAAATTGTGACAATAACTGTGGTTCTTTTAAATAGTTTTTAGCTTCACACCATATTTTGATCATATGCTTTACAAATGGATTTTTAACTTGTTTTTGTAATTTTTTTGCCGAATCTGAGTATATGAATATGGGAAGAGGTAAAGGTAAATTGTATGATTCCATTTCAGTCCAGTGAGGGAGATCATTTGATGAAAAATAATATGTCATAGACCTCAGTTGTGCCGACCAATAATACAACATAAAATTTGGACATTTCAGACCTCCACGATCAAATGGTAAATATAATAAAGACAAACGTAATCTAGCCCTCCTGTTGTTCCATATAAATTCCACTAACTTTTTTTTAATTCTTGAGAATAGATCTAAAGGTGGTGATAAGGGAATGTATTGAAATAAATAAAGTATTTTAGGTAAAATATTACTTTTAAGTATATTGATTCTCCCGATCATCGACATTGGTAGTGACATCCATCTCTGAGTTAACTCATTGATATCTGACATTAAGGCTTCATAGTTGACACTGGCGACTGATTCTAGCTTAGGCATAATTTGGATTCCTAAATATTTAAACTGATTTACAACATTGAATTAATTTACCTCAGGGGCTGGGTAATTTCTCTGGGTCTCATTTAGCATTAATATTGAAGATTTAGTTTTATTTATTTTATATCCTGATATTTCCCCAAAATTCTTTATTAAATTCAACAAGGTTGGAATTGATTTTTTTAGATTCGACATAAACAAAATTATATCATCGGCGTACAGGGAGATTTTATGTTCTGTTGGTCCAACTTTAATTCCATATATTTGTGAATGTAAACGTATCGCTATCGCTAAAGGTTCAATTGCCATAGTAAACAGTAAAGGTGAAAGTGGACAGCCTTGTCGACATCCTCTATTGATTTTTATTGGTTTTGAAATATTGTTATTTGTTAGGATTTCTGCTGTAGCATTATTGTATATTATTTGAACCCATTTTATGAAATTATTTCCAAGTCCAAACCTTTGTAGGACTTCAAAAAGAAAGGGCCATTCAACTCTATCAAAGGCCTTTTCGGCGTCCAATGATAGGAGAGCTGTATCCGGTGCTTCTTTATTAAAATAAATAATATTAAATAGTCTTCTTACATTATGGAAGCCTTGTCTACCCTTTATAAAGCCATTCTGATCTCGATTAATAATATTTGGTAAAATTTCTTGTATTCGTCTTGCTAAAATTTTACAGATTATCTTAAGGTCGGCGTTTAATAGGCTTATTGGTCTCATATTTTCACATTTATTAGAGGGCTTACCTGGTTTTGGCAGCAGTATAATTAAGGCATTATTTATGTATGATGGTAAATTATTATTTTGAAATGCTTCTAAAACCATTTCCAAAAAAGGTTTTATTAATTTATTCTTAAATTTTTTATAAAGGTCAACTGGAAGACCATCTGGTCCTGCACTTTTTCCTGATTTCATATTATCAATGGCTAGCCCAACTTCTTCTTGACTAATTTTAGACTCCAATATCTCCCTGTTTTCATTTGGAATACACGGTATAGATAGTTTGTTCAAAAACCCATTTAGTTTTGTTAAATCAGGTTCATTTTTGGTATCATATAATTTTTCATAGTAATCTCTAAAGGCTCTATTAATTTCTAAAGGATCTATAACTACCTGTCCATTACTTATAATACTGGTAATTGGTGTTTTAATTTCCAATTGTTTAATCTGCCATGCTAATAATTTTCCTGATTTTTCACCTTGTTCATAAAAAGATTGTTTCAATCTTAGAAGACTCGAGGCAGCTCTATTCGCTGATTTTTTGTCGTATTCAGCTCTCAAAATCAGTAATTCATTCTCCAACCTTGGGTCACTTCCTGCATACACTTTTTCCTGAAGACTTTTTATTTTATGTTCCAATTTAGCTCTCTCCTCTCGAGTCTTCTTAGATTTTGATCCTGTATAACTAATAATATGTCCCCTAATAAAAGCTTTGAAAGCCTCCCACTTTACACATGCTGATGTTTGTGTAGTATTGATGTCAAAGAACTCGTCTATCTGTTTTTCTATATACTTGACAAATTCCTCATCCTGAAGCCATTTATGCTGAAATTGCCATCTACCTGATTCCTTTGTCAATTTTTTATCTACATATATTAGACAACAGGGTGCATGATCAGAGATCACGATGTTATCATAAAAGCAGTTTTGAATCTTGGACCTTAATTCTGTGGAAATCAAAAAATAATCAATACGTGAGAATGTCTTGTAGGTACTGGAATAACAAGAATAGGCTTTAACTTGTGGTTTCATTTCTCTCCATATATCTAACAATCTCAATTCTTTCATAAAATGATTAATAGTCATCCTACATCCAATGTGCGTACAATCCAGTCCTGTTGATCTATCCACACCTGGATTCAATGTACAATTAAAATCCCCTGCTATTATATGTTGCCCTGTAAGTGATGATAAGATGAGAAATAAATTAGCAAAGAACTTCTGATCATCTATATTGGGACCATATAAGTTCACAAGATTTATATTTTCTAATAGCAAAGAACCTTGAATGATTACATATCTTCCAAATTTGTCTCCAATTACATTTTTCACTTGAAAAGGAACTGATTTATGTATGAGAGTCATAACTCCCCTGGCTCGGGATGAAAATGAAGAGGTGAATACACTTCCCTGCCATCTACTCCTAATTCTTTTAACATCCTCCTCTATCAGATGAGTTTCTTGTAAAAACACAATTCTTGAACCCATGTCCTTTATTTTATTCATAACTTGTTTAAGTTTTTTTAAATTTTGTAGACCTCTGCAATTCCATGAAGTTAAATTAAGATTAACACTTTGGTCCATGATCAATAGAGAGTTTGGGATTACCTTGCAGTGTAAACATGCTCATACAGAGAAGCAAAAACATGAGTGGTTGAACATTCATCCTACAAACTACACACAAACAAATTTCCCCTTCCCACACTTGTGGCAAACCCCCCAAAATCAAAAGAAAAATTCTGTCTCCCGATATAGCCATCGACCGTTCCACACCCACGGGGAACAGCCTAAGCCACTCCTTCTTCATCCTCCCAATCACCCTAACTCTACTGCTTTTAATGACGTAACATTAACTCTCCTCTGTAGTTTTCCAACTTAACTCCAAAATTTTTAACAACTTTGTACATCATAGTTTGTTTGTTTTTTTGTTTGTTTTGTTTTTGTTTTGTTTTTTTAATATATAATACAATCTATATTTTGTAACCTTACTATTTACTTCAAGTCAGTCAGATGCCTGTGCAAATGCTTAATTATTCTACCTTATATTTTGTTCATGCTTAGCTCCCACCAGTCTCTTCTTCTTCTTTGATCTTCTTGATGAACTCCTGCGCCTCCTCTGGGGTCTTGAAGATGTGGGTTCTGCCCTCATACGTGGTCAGCAGTCTCGCAGGATAGATCACACTATGACGAATCCCAAGGTTGCGCAGCTCCTCACGTACGGGATCAAACTGCTTCCTCAATTGCTGGATTCCTGTGGCCAAATCTGGGTAGAACCGCACCTGCTGGTCCTGGTGTTTAATCTCCCCCTTAGCTCGTGCAGCGCTGAAGATCTTCATCCTGTCTCTGTTGCTAAGAAACTTCATAATTAAGGTCCTCGGCGGTCCCTTATCTCTCCGTGGGCCAATACGATGTGCTTTTTCCAGAACCACTGCTGATTGCAACTCCTCGCTGCCCAGCACCTCCGGAATCCACTTTTCCAGAAAGGAACATACGTCCCGACCTTCTGATTCCTCTGGAAGACCCACCAGCCTCAAATTATTCTGTCTCGACCGAGATTCCAAATCCAAAATATTATCTTCCAGAGATTTATTTTTTTTTTCCAAAGTGCGCACCTTTAATTGAAGACGGGTGACGTCATCTTCAGCACTAGCGAGACGGAGCTCCATCTGCGCCGTTCGTTCTACACAGTCACCCAATTCCTTTCTTATTCCTTCCAACGCTGTCATAATCCCATCAAATCTAGAGGAAAAGTCCGCTCTCATTGAACTCATGGCAGCCATCAGCGCATCTGCGCCATTCCCCGCAGATATCGCACCGTTGCCAGCCTCCTCCGCCATATATGGAGTTTTGTTTGCTGCGTCACAGACCTGAAAGTCCGTTAATTTGGACTGTTTCGGCGGCTCGCTTTTTCCTTTTCCTAGTTTTCCAGCCTTAGGCTTCGCCGACATATCCTCGCCCAAATGCTGGGATACGTTCTGTCCCAAATGAGAGAGTTATTTGCCGATTTTTTTCTCCAGGAGCAGAGCAGAGCGAGACACGTCCGTCCTACGTGGCAGCCATAACCGGAAGTCCCCAAATACTTATTTTACCGAGGAATTTACCAATTAATTCATTAAAAATCCTTCAATGTGATTTTCTGGATTTTTTTTTTCCTCATTTTGTCTCTCATAGTTGAGGTATACCTATGATGAAAATTGGAGACCTCTCTCATCTTTTAAGTGGGAGAACTTGCACAATTGGTGGCTAACTAAATACTTTTTTGCCCCACTGTAATTGCTGATCTGGTGTTGTCCTTTAAATTGCTCATATTCAGTTGCTTTTGTACTCAAAGTGAACCCAACATGCATGTTTTTTTAATATTATTACCTCCGCCAAGGATGTAATGTTTTTGCCGGGGTTTGTCTGTCTGTCTGTTTGTCTGTTGGTTAGCAAGATAACTCAACAAGTTTTGGACGGATTTCGATGAAACTTTCAGGCATTGTTGGAAATGGTACAAGGAAGAACTGATTAAATTTTGGTGGTGATCCGGATCACTGTCCAGAAGAAAACCGCCATTACGGAAAATGCCATTTTCATGAATAACTACTGAACCACTAATCTTATCATTGTCAATCCAATTGCTAGTCATATGTTCTCATGGTCAACGAATCTGAAAACGTACACACAAACACTGTATGGGGGGAACTGTGGCCGCCATTACGAAAAATGCCATTTTCCTGAATAACTACTGAAACACTAATCCTATCATTGTCAATCCAATTGCTAGTCATATGTTTTCATGGTCAAGGAATCTGAAAACGTACACACAAACACTGTATGGGGGGAACTGTGGCCGCCATTACGGAAAATGCAATTTTCCCGAATAACTACTGAACCACTAATCCTATCATTGTCAATCCAATTGCTAGTCATATGTTTTCGTGGTCAAGGAAGCCAAAAACGTACACACAAACACTGTATGGGGGGGAACTGTAGCCGCCATTACAGAACATGTCATTTTCATGAATAACTACTGAACCACTAATCATATCATTGTCAATCAAATTGCTAGTCATATGTTTTCGTGGTCAAGGAATCTGAAAACGTAAACACAAACACTGTATGGGGGGAACTGTGGCGTTTGGCGGAGGTCTGCGCTCTCCGAGTGCTTTTCTAGTATTAATATTGTTTCTAAAGTGGATGCTCATATTAAACATGGCCAAACAAACTATGAGTTCAAAGTATGTATCTGTAAGGGTCCCTGTACACAGCATGGAGGTTGTTGAGAGACTGGGCCAATTTTTGATCTTTCAGATCATTTGAGAGATCCTTGTGTGTTTTGGACTGAGTCAAAATTTTGAGGACACTTGACGGCTGTGGAGATCACTGAAGATGGTTGATAGATCAAAAACTGGCCAGATCTCTCAGTGATCTCTCAGTGATCTCCGCCCCAATCTAAAGGGGGTATAATGTACACCAAAGACTCTACTTTAAATATTTGGTTTCAGACACAGTTTTAATGTATTTAAGAGTTGATGTTCTCTCAGGTAAGATAAGATAAGATAAGCCTTTATTAGTCCCACAATGGGGAAATTCCAGGATTGCAACAGCACAGGGATAGCAACACTCAGAGCAACAATCAGAAGGCAAGAGAAAAACAAGAGCAGCGAGTATACATATGTACATATAAACATAAATATATATACAGTGGGGAAAAAAAGTATTTAGTCAGCCACCAATTGTGCAAGTTCTCCCACTTAAAAGGTGAGAGAGGTCTCCAGTTTTCATCATAGGTATACCTCAACTATGAGAGACAAAATGAGAAAAAAAAAAAATCCAGAAAATCACATTGAAGGATTTTTAATGAATTAATTGGTAAATTCCTCGGTAAAATAAGTATTTGGTCAATAACAAAAGTTCATCTCAATACTTTGTTATATACCCTTTGTTGGCAATGACAGAGGTCAAATGTTTTCTGTAAGTCTTCACAAGGTTTTCACACACTGTTGCTGGTATTTTGGCCCATTCCTCCATGCAGATCTCCTCTAGAGCAGTGATGTTTTGGGGTTGTCGCTGGGCAACACGGACTTTCAACTCCCTCCAAAGATTTTCTATGGGGTTGAGATCTGGAGACTGGCTAGGCCACTCCAGGACCTTGAAATGCTTCTTACGAAGCCACTCCTTCGTTGCCGTGGCGGTCTGTTTGGGATCATTGTCATGCTGAAAGACCCAGCCACGTTTCATCTTCAATGCCCTTGCTGATGGAAGGAGGTTTTCACTCAAAATCTCACGATACATGGCTCCATTCATTCTTTCCTTTACACGAATCAGTCATCCTGGTCCCTTTGCAGAAAAACAGCCCCAAAGTATAACGTTTTCACCCCCATGCTTCACAGTAGGTATGGTGTTCTTTCTCCTCCAAATACGACAAGTTGAGTTTTTACAATAAAGTTCTATTTTGGTTTCATCTGACCATGTGACATTCTCCCAGTCCTCTTCTGGATCATCCAAATGCTCTCTAGCAAACTTCAGACGGGCCTGGACATGTACTGGCTTAAAGTGTACCTGTGGTGGTCGTGCAAAAAAAGATATTATATTGAGCCCCTGGCTCACTTTCTAGTTCAATTTCAAGGTAAAATTCAAGTTTAAGGCAATTTGATGTAAATCCATTGCTGATCTGCTGATTCAGCTATGTCAGCAAAACATGGGTACAGCCATACTAGCGGCTACAGGGACTTCCAGGACGCTTCCTGTGATGTAATTTCGTTGACACCGCGATCTGGATCAGTATTGGCTGAGCCTCGAGTACCCGGATGTGGAGCGGCTTCGGGGATATTCAAATTCAAACGTTTATTTCAAACTCAGGGTTCATATTAAATGCAGAACTAAAACGAGTAGAAAATAAATAAATAAATGTTTAAATTCAGCGAGCTGTCTTTTCTGATCTCAGCTCGTACAAGGACGATGTTTATAAAACTGCGATCTGAGTATCTGAGTACCCGGATGTGCAGCGGCTTCCGGGATATTCAAATTCAAACGTTTATTTCAAACTCAGGGTTCATATTAAATGCAGAACTAAAACGAGTAGAAAATAAATAAATAAATGTTTAAATTCAGCGAGCCGTCTTTTCTGATCTCAGCTCGTACAAGGACGATGTTTATAAAACTGCGATCTGAGTATCTGAGTACCCGGATGTGCAGCGGCTTCCGGGATATTCAAATTCAAACGTTTATTTCAAACTCAGGGTTCATATTAAATGCAGAACTAAAACGAGTAGAAAATAAATAAATAAATGTTTAAATTCAGCGAGCCGTTTTTTCTGATCCCAGCTCGTACAAGGACGATGTTTATAAAACTGCGATCTGAGTACCCGGATGTGCAGCGGCTTGGGGATATTATACAGAGCAGCAGACACTCGGCGCTCTTGTAAAAACAAAAACATACAATGCGATATGGATATCGCAACATGGCGGAATGTAAAGCCTTTGGATGTCTGAATAATAAGCGAAAAAAACAAAGAAAGACTTTTTTTGTGTACCGAAACCCAGCTCACCTTGTCAGAAGATCGGAGCGGAAACAGGGCACAGACAAATAATTTCAGATGAAATTGCGTTGTGTGTGAGGACCACTTCATCACTTTAACCCTCAGAAGACCTTTCTGGCTCAAACCTGTAGCCATGTTGGACAAATTCTTCCTCAGAGTCCGACAATTCAGCCATAATAGAATAAAAACACTCACAACAGCACCCTAGTCTCTCATACAGGCGGAGCATTGACTGTTGAGTATCAACGAAGTGACGTCACATCCGCATGTGTCATGGCTGCGCCCACAGTTTTCATTGGCTGCCCATGGCCAAGGTCCTATTTGAATATATGTCTGGTGGTATATGGCTGGCAAAAATTATTTACCAAAATAAGAAATACTTTTTCATAATGTTTTCAAGTCAAATGCGTCTTCACGACCACCACAGGTACGCTTTAAGCAGAGGGACACGTCTGGCACTGCAGGATTTGAGTCCCTGGCGGCGTACTGTGTTACTGATGTAGCCTTTGTTACTTTGATCCCAGCTCTCTGCAGGTCATTCACTAGGTCCCCCCGTGTGGTTCTGGGATTTTTGCTCACCGTTCTCGTGATCATTTTGACCTCACGGGGTGAGATCTTGCGTGGAGCCCCAGATCGAGGGAGATTATCAGTGGTCTTGTATGTCTTCCATTTTCTAATAATTGCTCCCACAGTTGATTTCTTCACACCAAGCTGCTTACCTATTGCAGATTCAGTCTTCCCAGCCTGGTGCAGGTCTACAATTTTGTTTCTGGTGTCCTTTGACAGCTCTTTGGTCTTGGCCATAATGGAATTTGGAGTCTGACTGTTTGAGGTTGTGGACAGGTGTCTTTTATACTGATAACGAGTTCAAATAGGTGCCATTAATACAGGTAACGAGTGGAGGACAGAGGAGCCTCTTAAAGAAGAAGTTACAGGTCTGTGAGAGCCAGAAATCTTGCTTGTTTGTAGGTGACCAAATACTTATTTTACCAAGGAATTTACCAATTTATTCATTAAAAATCCTTCAATGTGATTTTCTGGATTTTTTTTTTTCCTCATTTTGTCTCTCATAGTTGAGGTATACCTATGATGAAAATTGGAGACCTCTCTCATCTTTTAAGTGGGAGAACTTGCACAATTGGTGGCTGACTAAATACTTTTTTTCCCCACTGTATATATAGACACACAGTGCGGAGCATTGTAGCTAGATGGAATAAATATATGAGTATATAAACACACAGTGCGGAGTATTGCAGCTAGATGGAATGAATATGTAAATATATAAACACACACACACACACACACACACACACACACACACACACACAGAGGTAGAAAGATATTCTACCTCTCTACTGTTCAAATGTTCTGTTCATCAAAAGATACCAATCAAAGAGAAACACTTTAACTGACCTGAATAGGATATTCCAAAAAGTACTTGTTGACAAGCTTGATGAAAATTATTGAGAAATATTGGTGTGAATCTTCATTGTTCTCACAATTCGATTCAATTATGATCAAGGCATTCACGATTTGAATGCAAAGTGATTCTTTCACATTTTTTCCATGTAATGCCTTTTTTATTAGATTTCAGCATTTAATTTTGTAATTTATTAAAGGAAAACACCAAATTGCTGTGTGGATTGAGTTGTAAATAAAATTTCTATGCTTTACTACATGACTACTATTTTTAGACAGGAACTCGACAAAAGCCAGCCCTGCACCTGGCCACCTCCCCCGCTGCGTCCCCACCGCGGGGGCAGGAACCACTGATTACTGGAGGATTATCAGGCTGCACAATCACCTGACAGCCCCGGCCTGATGCAGTTTGACAAAGTAAAACACTGTCAAAATGCACTGAAAATCATACAGAAATGACCATGCATGAAATGAATGCAAAGCAGAGCCTGTAGGACCACCTTGTCATTGTTATCCAGTAATTGTGGAGAGGACCAAGAGGACCGGAGCTGCATGAGCAGCACCAGCTGGGACTCTTCCCCTGCCTGGCCGACAGTATGGAGCCATCCTTCGGCCATAGACAGCCTGAGCCGCCAGTCTTTTACGTTTGCCTCTCCACCATGTCCGTACTGAAGTCTGCATTGGTTTAAGGTTTAATGTTTATTTGAAAGGGACATTACATACTAATGAACATTAATACAAATGTAAGTATGCCAGATTTAACAATACTGCTAATTTGCATCTGTAGTCCCCTGGCGGGTCACAAAAACACACAAACAGTCATACACGAGAAGAACATCTGCAATGAAACTGTACAAAGTGGATATGCTAAAGTGCAAGAGTTAAGGTGCTACAAAACATCGGTCCTTAAAAGCAGTTTAGTGGTAAAAGCCATCTTAGTTTGGGTGAAGTTTTCAAAGCACTTTGTTAAAAAAATGCTAACTAGCCTGAGGATAACTGCAGTTAGGCCAGAGATTCCTGATTGGCTCAACACTACCCATGTGCCAGCACAACAAATAGTTACATTGTGGTGACCCACCACACTCTACACGGACATTCCTCACACTCAGCAGGTCTGGAGGAAGCAGAGGACCATTCACATACGGACAGAGAGCCCCTGGGGGACAACCAGAACAATGGACTGTTGTTTATACATCCCTGGATTAGGGAGAGGACGTCTGGGCGCCAGTTGGTCATGCTAATAATAGGTATTGACTGATATGTAATCACTATGCTAATATGCCATGCATTCTCTCTCTGTTTGTATAACATGTATAAAAGAGCTTGCTATACATGCCTCAGAGCACAGTAGCGCACAGAGCTACAAAGTGCGTCTCGTTATGTTGGAGGAAATAAAACCCTGCAACCTTCTAGCTCGTTGCATCTCGCCTGATCTTTTACCTCCACATCACCGAAAAGTTTCCATCTGAATGCACCTTTTTGCAGGGGGCGGGGCTTAAGTGAAACTTTACAACAAGAAAAACAGAGATATGAGACATTTGAGTGATTCCCCTCTTGATATGTCATAAAAACCACATTACAGACATGTTAACAAAAAAAATTGATTTTTGGCAGTGTCACTTCAAAGCAAGTTATTTCAACCATGTCACATTGTGGTATTTTCTTTTACATTACTGACATTAGTTAATAAACTGACATTAATAAATACAGTAAACAGTTTGACTTCAGAAAGTCAAATTCAGAAGTTAGATTAATAAAGATAATGAAACATAGAGCACATCAGAAAAAAAATATGTCACCTATATGATTAAATAATCAGATATTGCAGTTTTCTGGATTGTTGGTGGTTTAACATTCAAACTGCAGCAGGCATAAAACTTACTTTGAACTGTTTCCTACTTTGTTCCACTTCTGGCTGAGCCGAGAAAAAAAAAAAAGCTAGGCTGAGCTACGTGCCGAATGCTGGGATATGTCAGGGCCACAAGGATACTCTTCATATATCCTTTGTTTTTGGGGTTTTGAAGGCTGCATTTGTCGGCCATATGTGAAGGAGCCCACAGAATGGGACAGCCCCCGACACAGCGCAGTGACGTATATGGCCTTCAATGCTTGTATGAGCTGGGTACTTTGTGTATACAGGATAGGATTTCACATGTAGGAAGCATGCAAATATGCTGTAAATGGGTTTCTATCTTTTATTTGGTGTAAAGGTATTTTCCCACAGTTTGGAGATGATGTTTATAGTATTAAAATAGATCCCAAGTTGGGTGAATTACATAAGTTGTTTTGTTTGGCTTATTGCTCACAAGGTTATGTACTGATATAATTGCTTTATGAGGAGAACTCTGATCCCTCGGTGGAGGTCTGCACTCTCTGGATGCTTTCTCTTTTATTGTACCCTGGAGCGTTGTGACCTAATTTCAGCTTAATGTGTTAGTATGTAAGCCAAACAACACCGAGTTAATGGTGTCGATTAAAAAGGCAGTAACTATGAATCTGTTTGGAATTTTGGCACTTCGTCATTTTCAGGCATTTCTGGTTGGCCAGCCTGATTTAAAAAAGAGTGCAGGTTTGTGTAAAGAGAGGAGGAGGAAGCAGTCTTAGCAGCCAGGTAGTAGCTGTCCTGTTAAAGGCATTTGGACATTAAAGCTCCATTGTTTATATATCCAAGAGAAACTCAAGACTCCCTTTTGACCCATTTGAAAAGTGGATGCTGGAGATTTTTGCCTCAACATTTTATGGCTTATTTGCTGAGATTCTGTGATTTGTTCTGGGACAGTAACTCCTTCTCCCTATGGAGGAGTTCAGCGACTATTTTAACCATACTTTTGCTCATTCTTTGTATTTTGAAATGACATAAATAATTGCACTAATCTGTAGTGATGTGTGCTAATTATCTTTAACATCCTTTAACCTGTAAGACATGTATTTGATTAGATCATACATGCAGCACAAATAATCTCAATCAAAACTTCCACCAGAGGCCCTTAAACACAAAATCACGGCTCCAAACAGATTTTCCAGCCGTGGTGATAATCGTTTCATATCATTTCTCAGCTGTTTTCACTTTGCCATCAAGGTTGCCCACACTGCAAAACCCCCCCCCCCCAAACAAGTCACTTAGTTTCCTATTCAGCCTTGAGTGCTTATTTTTCATTAAACAAGGAAAATATTCCACCGTTTGGTTGATATGGTTCCACTCGCCAGTACCTACCGCTGCTCTTGTATCAGATGTACAACCCCCAAACGTAGACGCTGACATACACAAATCGGTCACTGACAGGAGTCTTAGTGTACAGCCACCATGCTGATCCTCTGGAGCAGAGCAGAAATCTTCAGAAGCTCAGAGGAGCCACTGTGTTGACAGAACTTTTATAACTGCATAGTGTTATATAAGGCCCATGTCACACGTCTTGCACAGCATGTGAGCATATTTTCTTGAGTGTCGTGTGCAGCCTTGGGTCAGATTTCAGTTGAAAGGTGTGATGTTTTGAATTATGACTAGTCCACAATGGCTTGCAGCTATCAAGGCCTAAATTTACCTATCTTGCAGAAAAGACAAACTGGTCAGAGAAAGCAAAGTTTTTTGATGGAAAAATTGCTTTCCATTTGCATACGAGTATAATGTGAAAGAAGGCAAACTTGATTTTCTACAGCAGGGGTCACCAACCTCTGCTATGGAAAGATCCATTTGTGCAATTTTTGTCTGAAAAAGAAAACTACATGGAACCACAAAAATATACTTGAACCATAAAATGAATGTAAAACAGATGAGTTTTAAGTGTAAACTGTCCTGCCTGCCGGCATCAGTGATAGTTTTTTTTTCCTCTTAAAGACACACCCCGGTGGATATAAATCCCCTTAAAATCAAATCTATATTGTCTAAGGGTGCTTTCACACCGAACCCATTTGGTCTGGACTTTCGGACTTTTCAGTTTGGTCTGGGCCAAAATTATAGGTGTGAAAGCCCTCCCAAAGAGTCCAAATTTGGTCTGGCAAAAAGAACTGGTCTCAGTCTGGATCAAACGAAGCTTGGTCTGGTTTGTTTGTGTGAAAGCAGTTTTCAGAAAGGTCGGACTTTCGGACCAAACACAGGAAGCTAAGGCAGCCGATAAGAGGGAAAATGAGCAGTGGTATGACTCGGAGAGAGGAAGAGACCCCGATTTTAAATGAAATATGGTCCATTAAAGTAATCAGTTAAAATAAAATCATAAAAATGCAGACACTTACCAGATATTTTTGGAGGGGATGTGACAGAAAGTATGTGAAAGATTGGAGGAGGAATGCCAGCTGAAAATCATCACAGCTGATGAGGACAAACGTCCTTATTAATGAAGACCTGGATAATATTCTAGCCTCATTAAACTAGTTCACCCACTAATATGATGGAGTCTGAACCAGTGTCCACTTAATGTGTGGTTACTGATGTATCCAGAGCTGAAGAAAACACCTCCGAGGGTGAGTAGCACCCTTGCTAAGTGCAGCACCTGTGCTAACTACATAAATGTCGTCATGACAACAGGACCTCGGTGTGTTAGGTAAAGTTGTTCGGTCCGCTTAGATAAAGAACAGTGTGAAACCAAACCTAAGTGGATGAAATGTATACAGTGTGTTCTGGAAGATGGCAAATTTGTCCAGAAAATTATAGTATTGAAGATCTAATGCTTCAAAATTATAATATAATGCTGCCGTGATTGCTGAGGGTCTAAATGACTTTTCAGCATACGTGGAGAACACAAGCGGCGCGGTACGGCGCATAACACTGGCCACCACTGCTGTCCTTTGCCACGATGTGAGCCCTTACAGCCGCCCAAAAACAGACAGTTGTCACTGGTGCTCCTCCAGGTGCACCAGTGACAACCATATCTAAGAATTTAAGTTAACACCAACATGACTGATGACCAGATCAACTGTATAGCTTATGTAGCCACACATGCATCGGGGTTGCATGGAACACAGTGGAGAGGCAAAGCTGCCAGCTTTCCATTTGCAGCCATGTATAGTCATTTCTGTAGGATTTCATCGTATCTTACTTTGCCATGCTGCGTTGGGGCGAAACTGTCAGACGTCCGATTACATCCGTTTTCTCCTCCTGTCTTTAACGGTGCAGGAGTCTGAACAAACAAACCAAAATGTGTAACATCTAAATATATCCAGCCGTTTCTGGACATTTGTGGCTCATGTTCTCTGTAGCACAGTGGCTGTTTGGCACAAGGCTTTGACATTTACTGTATGTAAAATCATACTGCTGGTAGACTATGTGTCCTGCTGTTAACATGAATCAGGCACATTAACAGGCTAATAGTAGCTAGCACTATATTACACAAACAAATGATAAACTCTGTGATAAATAACAGACCTGTCAGTTGAACGACGTGCTCACTTGTATGCACGGTGACCCCAAGATGAACTGCATCTTAATTTTGGTCAAGTTTTTAAAGCAGCTGTCCAAAAAATGCTAACTGGCTCTGGAGGCTAGGCTGGCTCCTCAGTTGCACCCTCTTCCCCCGAAGGTATGAACTCCGTTTAATAGCCACACCAGACCAGCCACTCCCCGTTATAGTGACGTCACAAAAACGTTCTGCATGAATTTGCCTCTTAGAGGGTGGGGAAGTGAAGTTTCTCTGTAGATAAACGCAGACATGGCACTTATGGCAGATTTCACTCTCAATATGGCTTGCAAGTCATAAAAAACTTGTTATAGACATGTCAGTTAGAAAAAAACCTTGATTTTCGTCCGAGTGTCACTTTAAATATACAACATTTCTATCATAAATGTGTGACTTCGTGTAAATTTACAACTTTTTACACTCAAAGTTGTATATGGAGTGTCCTGTTAATGCACACTTTTTTTCACAAATTTGTGACTCTCTAACAAATTTGTGACGTTTTTCCTGTAAATTTGTGGCATTTTGTAAATCATTTAATGCTTTTTTTTGTCTTTTTTCTTCCCAAATTTGCTTTTTTTTGTAAATTTGTGGAAATTTTCTCAGATGCATGTGTGACTTTTTCTATAAATGTGCTTTTTTTCCCCTCTTGAATATGTAATGCTTTTGAATTTTTGACTATCTTGCAAATACTTTTTCCCTCGCAAAAGTGTCTTTTTCTTGTAAATCTGCAACTTTATTCATATGAATTTGAGACCTTTGTTTAAATAAATTTGTGGTAGTTTCTCTCATTTATTTAAAATAAGATAAGCCTTTATTAGTTCCACAATGGGGAAATTCCAGGATTGCAACAGCACAGGGATAGTAACACAGAGCAATAATTTAGAAGATAAGAAAATAAGGGCAGTAAATACACATATGTACACATAAATATATAAATATATATACACAGTGCGGAGCATTGTAGCTAGATGGAATAAACAGCACAACAATCTATTTAGTTACCCCACATAGTATGAATATGTATCCATACATTTTGTCACCCTCCGTAGCGACTGATATTGTCCTAGTTGTATACTGGAGGGGACCATTTTGTGTACGTCTGTTGTGTCTTTTGTATTCAATACTATTAAGTTGTCACGTTTTTTTTGCTATCTCTGCGAGCAGCCCTGCTTAGGTTATACAGTCTGACAGCCGTAGGTAGGAAGGACCTGTGAAACCTCTCGGTCGCACACCTAGGATGATGTAGTCTACTGCTAAATGAGCTCCTCAATGCGTTCAGTATGTCCTGCATAGGGTGGAACTCGGACTCCAGCAGAGGTGACAGTTTAGCCACCATCCTTCTCTCTCCTATCTCCTCCACTGGGTCAAGGCGTTGCCCCAGGACAGAGCTAGCTTTCTTGATCAGTTTGTTCAGTCTCTTCCTATTGGCTGCTGTAATGCCGTTGCCCCAGCAGACCACTCCAAAGGTGATGGCTGATGCCACCACCGAATCGTAGAATGTCTTCAGGAGCACCCCTTGTACACCAAAAGACCTGAGCCTCCTCAGTAGGAACAGCCTGTGCTGTCCCTTCTTGTAGAGTGCGTCGGTATTGTGTGACCAGTCTAGTTTATTGTTCAGATGAACACCCAGGTACTTGTAGGATGTCACCATCTCAATGTCTGTTCCCTGGATGTTTACTGGTGCTGTGAGGGGTTGTCCTTGCCTGTGGCAGTCCACCACCAACTCCTTAGTTTTCCTCATGTTGATCTGGAGGCAGTTCCGATGGCACCAGTCCATGAAGTCCTGGATAAGTCCTGTGTACTCAGCTTCATCTCCGTTGGAGATAAGGGCGACGATCGCAGAGTCGTCAGAGAACTTCTGTAGGTGGCAGTGTGTTGTGTTGTGTGAGAAGTCCCAAATTTACTCTGGGTAAATACTGTATGAGTTTTCTTTTTGTCAAAGTCACAGGAGCCTCTGATTATTGGCAAATAAGGTTCATGAGGGTCTGGATCCACAGGTTGCAAAGTCCTTTTCTAGAGTGTCTGATTAAACTCTTTCTTGTGGTCACTTCTGCAAACTTATTCATTACTGTGTGATGTTCCTACTTTTCCATGTGTTTTTTCTTTCATGCGTTATTGTTGTACCTGCCATGCTTTATCAGAATTGTACATTTTGGACTCCGTGAGGCCACGTGTCTACTCAGAGAGCTCAGCCTTACTGAAACTCCTGCTTCATTTGTTTTCTCAGCTGGATGACTCAGGCCTCAGCTGGGCACCAGTCAGCTGCTGCCCCTCTGTATGAGTCACCAAGCCTCTAAACTTTCACTGCTGTTGTGGTGCCCGTTTGGTCCACATGCATGAATCTATGTCGAGGTTTATGTGAATTTAAAATGGTGGCATCATGCATGGTATATGGAAATGGGCAGAGCTAATGTGTCACGCAGCACATGATGTAAAGTAGTGTTAACGTGGTGTTGAAGCGTATGTGCACATTTATAGACTGGCGTTCTGACTTGTAGGGTATTATTTGGGCTGGATATTTCATTGATGTTGACCCAAACTGTCCTACAGCGCCTACACATCCCACTTAATGATTTAATAAAATGTCAAGTTTAAAAAAAAAAAAAAGAGTATAAAAAGTATGGTTTGATTTGACAAATTGGCACATATTTAAATACCTGTTTCAAAGTGAGAAATTGACAGAAAAAATGGCATTGGTCTAGTAGTTAGTCAAGAAATTAGTTAGGACAAAAACATAAGATTTAACTATCTATTGGAAAAAAATTATTTTGTCTGTTTTGCACCTTGCATCTGAGTATGACTGGAGAAATTACTGCTACACTGACAGTGCAGTTATGTGAAAGATTCATTAATAGAAAGGTATGCACAGGAGAGGTGAAGAAGAGAGTGCAGGCAGGGCGGAGTGGGTGGAGACGAGTGTCAGGAGTGATTTGTGGCAGAAGGATAGCAGCTAGAGGGAAAGAGAAGATTTACAAGACAGTAGTGAGACCTGCTATGATGTATGGTTTTGAGATGGTGCCACTGACAAAAAGACAGGAAAGCAGAGCTGGAGGGGGCAGAGTTGAAGATGCTAAGATTCTCATTAGGAGTGACTAGGAGGGACAGGATTAAAAATGAGTATATCAGAGGGACAGCTCAGGTTGAGCAGTTTGGAGACAAAGTAAGAGAGGCAAGGCTGAGATGGTTTGGACATGTGCAGAGGAGGGATAGGGGATATACTGGACAAAGGATGTTGAAGATGGAGCTGCCAGGCAGGAGGAAAAGAGGAAAACCACAGAGAAGATTCATTTATGTAGTGAAGGAGGACATAGAGAGGGCTGGTGTTACAGAGGAAGATGGAAGGTATAGGGTGAGATGGAGGCAGATGATCCGCTATGGCGACCCTTAAAGGGAGCAACTGAAAGAAGAAGATTAATAGAAAGTCCATCCATCCATCCATCCATCTTCTACCGATCTATCCATCTTCTATGATCCCCAATTGATGCCAATTAATCTAACCTGGATGTCTTTGGCCTGTAGGAGGAAATCAAAGTAAAAAAATATTTTATTAACCTTATTAAGTTATTATTTTTTTATTTATACCAGGGTATAATGTTTTGGACCCATCTGTTGTTTGTTCATCCTTTCATCCATTTCACAACATGTTGCCATTTTAACTTCCACATTTCTGATCAGATCGGCTTCACATTTATACAGAAACTTTAACTCATTAATACCTTGGACACATTCAATTTTCAGACACTTCTAATGAAGTGTTCCATGTATTCTTGAGGGGTCTTTTTATGTGATTGCCACTGTAGGTTCTACATTTCTGATTAGAGTGACTTCAAAGTTATATAGAAGCTTTGACTGAAATGAACCTTTTTTGAGCCACGGCACTCTTCTTACGTTGAAAAATATCCCGCGGCACTCCACCAATCCAAAATGTTATAAATTGACACATTGTAACCTATTACAGCATATCTAATGACAATTTATTCTTGTAATTAGGCCTGTAACAGTAACAAATTTTGCAGACGATAATTTTTTAATAGTAAATTTTTCATTTATCACTGTCATGTTTTATCTGCATTGTTGGTCCACAGACTCCTTTATACCAGACTGTGGGGAACCGGAGGGCTCTGCATATCTGAACGCAGTTCAGTATTCAAAGGCTTTATTATCATGTGCACAGTTAAGAAATGCAACATTTCCTGAGTAATGAAATTCTTACTCTGCTCTCCGAACAAATGCCAAGATAATAGATACACATCAATACTAATAAGATAATAACACACCTAATACTAATGAATACTAGTAACACACATTAGGCAATTAGGACAGTTAAAGCCATTAAATTAAGGAAACAAGAAGAATGAAAATTGAAAATTCACTGGATGACTATAATGGACAATGTTATATTAATATCAGAGATGATATGAACCTGAGATGGCATAAGCCTACGTACAGTGTGCAAATGAAGAATGTGCAAATGAGCAATGTACAAATTAGCACCCAGTGTGAGAATTTCTCAGTAATGATTGTACAGTGATAATTTAGCAGTAGAGATGATATGGACATGAGACGGGGTGAGACTATGTACACTGTGCAAGTGAGCAATGTGCAGATTTAGCAACCAGTGTGTGAATTCCTATTTGCAAAGCTGTGTCCGGAGTTTGTTATTTTTTTTCAGGAGTCTGATGGCAGTGGGAAAGAAGGAGTTTTTTAGTCTGGATGTCCTGCATTTCACACTTCTATACCTCCGGCCTGAGGGTAGAAGTGTGAACATTTTGTTCACACTTGAAAAAATTGAGTGTTATGGTTATGTCTTTAATGCATTTTTCAGTTTTTGTTACAACTGTTTTCAAATATAAGCCACATACCGGCTCACTGACATTACTGGACTCTCCTCCCTCCTTTGGCTTCAGTCCAAAATGTCCCCACACTGGAGCTTTGGGATTCATTTTCTGTTTTTTCTTCCAAACTTTCTGGAATCGTGCAGCTGTCAGTTCCTGCCATGTTTATACTCGGTGTGAAACATGGCATGATTATATACAAATCAGCCTTGATATTCTGCCATTACCAGTGGCATAAATTAGTTTGAAAATGAGACTTACCAGGGCCGGATGGATGGCTGGGCCGGTGGAGCTCTGACAGTTTTGTCCACTGCTTGTTTGGTGCTGAGGGCAGCCGACATTGGGATGCGGTTTTTGGAGGAGGTGGTGACATTTTCTTGAGTGGTGTGACCCTCTGGATGGTGTTGTAGACTCACATGGCAGAATTTTGGGGGGGATTTCCACAGCGCATGCAGAGTGGCTGTAGAGATTGTGGGAGTGGCCCCATCGTTCTGCGGGGGGAGTTTTTCCATCAAGAAGAAGAAGAAAAATTGCATTCATACTGCCACCCAAGGAGATGGAAGAGCCACTACAGACACTGATACACAACAAAGACAAATTATTTGCCATTTTTGGACTATTTAAGTAAAATTAGACAATTTCCCATTGACACCATCTCTCACGGCACCTTGGTTTGAAAAACACTGCGCTACAGGTGCTTTCATTAGTTGTGGTATTAGAAACTTTTACAAAATCTTACACTTTACTTAATTCTGCTTTCACATATTGCACGACATATGGAAACAATATTGGTGTTTATCAAGGACTGTTTATGGTTTTTATGTGAAGAGACATGCAGAGGTCAGAATGTTATTTCTGTAATTTTTGCCATTGTGTAGTGTGATTTCCACTTACCCTGACTGCTAACCTTTCCTCCAGTGAATTTTAGGGCTTTCACAGCATCCCATTGGCTTGGTGGCCCGTTGGATTAGTAGTTGCTGTGAGTTCAGAGGCAGCTGAGTGAAATACTGTGTGTGTAAAAGTAAAGGGCGTTAAATGGAACACAAGCCAATGGCAGTAAAAGCCAAAATATATCTGGCAAGATGTGCTTTTTCTTCAGCATATCCATCTTTGGTCTCGGCTGAAGTATGTGTGTAAGTTTGTGTGAGTGCGTGTGCTATTGTGTGAGTGTGCACAGTCCCATTTCCCTAAGCTGGGGTCTTACCTTACTGGGTGACCCCATGAGCTGATTTATGCTTAGATTTTATTCTTTCTGTTATGGAGGACGGGTTTTAACAGGAACTATAAACCAATAAATCTCCCAATGAAATGTGTGTCATATCAGGTTAAATCAGACATTATAACCCATGCATGTCTCGCTACTCAAAGGCCTGCATGTGTTAAATGGCCTGGGAAGAGACTCCTAAAAAGAGCCAGACGTGAAGTTGCTTTGCTTTTAAGCACATAGATCTAACTGGTGGGATAAAGCTATGGAGAGGCAGAAGCAGCAGTAGCTTAATTTGTGGAGATAGCGGAATCATTAAGCCACGTCTGCGTAGAGACGCCTAATGTGGGATTAGGCAGACGTAATGACATTCACTCGTCTGGAATGCTTCAAGTCCAGCAATCAGTGTGGAAAATGGAATGATATGGAATTTCTATGACAAGCTTTTATTCATATTCTTAAATTGATATTAATGTGGAAAAGTATTGAAGGAAAGCTTGCTGAGGGGAAAATGGGGGATTTGGTCTTGGAAAGTTAGCTAACTTATCAAATATGAAGGGATAAAAAGTTAAAGTGACCTTACGGCCCATGTTCCGCCAGTCAGGGGGGAAAACAACAGGGGCTATAGGGTCATTTCAGTACACTTGAGTCTATGTGTGTTTATTACTGGAGAAGTTGTAGAATGTCGGTAAATCCAAGGGGCCAAGTGTTTGAGTGGTTTTGGCTGGCGCAAGTGCAGAGGGATGCAAGAGTGAATTTGGTTTACTGGCACATGTAAGGAATTATTTTCTCAAAGAGAATGAAGTTGAAACTAACATTTTACAACAGAAATAACTCTTAAGAGCTTATATGAACATGTGAACAGTCTAGAGTGTGGGAGCAGGAGCCTCGGTGATATACTGCCTCTTGATTGCTGATGCTTATCAGTTGTGCCAGCCTGGGAGCTGTTGACGGCTGCTGAGCCCCAATCTACAACCACAATCAAACAGAGGAAGAGAGCAGCAATAGAAAAACATCATAAAGCTACATTAGTGGCTTAAGGTTCCTTATATACAGTACACTGGGATTTTAGCAGTCTTCTAAGTCTATTCTAAGCCACACTGTTTCACATGGATCTGATAAACCATTCATTCAATCATTCATTCAAACCTAGATAAAACATCACTGAATGGAGACTGTACAGTGATGATTTCTGTTGAATCCTTGGGAAAACACGCACTTGCACTTTCTTACAGGCACACTCAAATCGATACAAGTAAGTGCTGCCATAACTTTGTTAATATTTATCTGTGTTTTAAATTGCACGTTTATCTCCATTTCTTTTCTTATTCAATATTTTTGGTTTGTTTTAAGCAAGCCATGAAGTCCTTATGCAGGAGATGGAATCTGCTAGGATGGAAATAAAGAAAACACATGGCATAAACACCCCTTTGAATGTCACTCCGGTTCGGTTTGGTTTAGTCACTGAACAAGCACTTTATTAGGGTTAGACACTAAAACATCTTGGTGAAAATTAGGAAAAGATTATTGGTTTTCTATAGATATGCTGTTGTACAGCAGTAACCCTGTGGGTTGTCATGCGACTCCTTTGGATTACATTACTGATGCCATAGCCCTTTTGCAGCCAAACTGTGTTGTTTGCATCATATAATGATGCCAAAGGCTCTGACCAGTGGTATTTTATGTGTCCAGAATGACACCGGGCTGGCAGTGACCGTCTGCCTCTGTGCAACATAGTGCCACAGTTTCTGTGCCACTGCCAGGGAAACCCCCATGATTCTTTGCCTTCGTTCGTACGTGCAACCGGAAACCTTGTGTGACGAAATTTATGTCGTCTTCTCCAGTCTGCTAGTGTACGCAGGGCTCTACTGCGGACGACCGCGCAGCCTGCCCACAACCTGAACGCGATGACAGAGCATGCGCAAGTCTGAACATCCCATTCACGAGGTGGCGCTACCAACACAGCATACAAAGACAAAGTAGATGAGGAAGACGAGATGAGAATAAACATACATGAATCTTTTTGCAGCAGCAGCAGCTTGAGCGGAGAAGAGCATTGGAAAACGGTAATTCCTCCTTTTCCATGAAACAACGCCATTGTTGTTGCTACAAAAAAATGTGCATCACTCTCATGTTTATAGCCGGTGAACAAACTGGCATGTTAGCACATTTGCGCTACCCATTGGGCTGGGGGGAAACTACAAATAACAGTTGCGCACATGCGTCAACTGCTTAGCCTGGTAGATGAAAAAAGTGAGCATGTACAACGCCACATGCGCACCGGGCTTGTCCAAAGCGCACGCGGACCAAAGCGGACCAGAGGGGAAATACAGCATGAATAAGGCACATGTTTACTTTCATTTCTTGTAACTGTCCTAGTCATTTTCAAATGACTTGCATAGTGCATTGTTTTAACCCTTCCAAACTATGTATGTGCACAAGGGAGGGCTGAAAAGTTCATAGTAGTCAAATTTGACCAAATGTGGTCTATTTTTCAGCACAGTCTCCCCTTCGGTCCACGCACTTCTTCCATGTTGCAGCGCTTGGATCCCTGCAATTGAAAAATAAGCCACATTTGGTCAAATTTGACCACTATGAACTTTTCAGCCCCTCCTCGTATGCACCTATGTGATGCTTTCCTGCCACCTGATTTTCTGTCTCCTTAATTTAATTTGCATATCGTACCTTATAGACTGATGAAATGCTGATCAATATTAATGTTGGTACCAAGGGTTTAAAGTGTTGGATCAACATGGATTTTATTTATTGATGCTATTAGTCTGTGTGAAAGTTTGGGCATGCCTCTGCATTCATTTAAGCATTACTCACTGATCCTTTCCTTGGCTAAGTGGGTAAGGGCTGGACTATAACGGGAGTAGAGACAAAAATGAATGGCCTGCTTATGTTTTTCTAGGAATCAGTGTTCTAGAGAGAACTTGTACACCCCTATTTACCCCCTAGACTAACCCTCGTGTCTTTGGACTGCATCCTACTTCGTTTGAAGTCTCAGTGGTAAGGCCACTATAAGCCCCTTTACTGGGACTAACTGGATGCATTTGTAAATGGACCTCTCTTCTCCAGTCTTCCATGACTCTGTGTCCACTTCCTCTTCTCTCATTCATTTTACTTCCCCAGCTCTCTCTGGTTTTTATGCTACCCATTGCTTCATCACCCTCTTCTCCACCCTCCAGTGTTTGTGGGAAAAAACTCATATAAGCCATCTATCATAGAGGCCATTAAAAAGAAATATAGAAACAGGCTGCACCTCTAACAGCAAAGCTATGAATCAGTTTGTTTCTCATTACTGTGGGTTATTGTCACAAAAACTGAAGAAAAACTGAAGAAAAAAAATAGACAGCAATCCAACACAGTCAAGGAACTGTTTAACTATACATTATTAAAACAGCCCTAAACGCCTACGCCTTTTATTACTTCATTTTCCTTTGGTGTCAGATTGATATTTGGAAGTGAATTGTACTACCAGGCCAAAAATCTTGCCATGTATTAAAAATGGTAAAGTAATGCACCTTGAGCACTGAAACACCCAAATGGACGACAGTAAAATTAGCATTAATAAACATAGTTAAAAACACCTTATATAAAACACTACACCATCCATATGGATTTAATAGCTGAGCAGCTTTGAGCTTAAGCTGGTCATAAATCTACATTTATGAATTTGTACAGCATAGCCAGGTTTATCATCATATCCATTTCCTTCACTTGATCTCATTATGACATGTGATTGGAACTACTATTATGACAAAAATAACACACCAATGGAGATTTTTTTTAAAAAATACATCCTATGAAAATGTTTTCCCCTGTTTTGTGCCAAATCTATAGGAATGGAAAACAAACACTTTGCACAGGTGTGGATAGGAGTCTTTTTTTTGCTCCAAATACAACTGGAATATTAGGATTTCTAATGGCCCCAGTGTGTAAAGCACTGCATGTGGTCCATCTTTTACTTTTTGATTTCCTGGATACTACATCCTTCCATTTTCTAAACCTGTTATTCAATAGGATTGTGGGAAATGGACCCTCCGTGGTCACAGGATGATCAAGAGACAAAAAATATTTACTCTCATTACTGTCCCTTTTGTGGATGGATGCAGCAATTTGCCTAAGAAATTCTTTCTTGAATTTCTTGAGCCCAGGATGGATAAATCTGTTCAGTGACTCTAGAGTAGGGCTGAATGATCATTTGCATTAAATGATAAAATGCAATTTTGTAATTGCAAAGGCTACAGTCACACTCTAGTCACATGACATGCAAGCAAGACTAGAGCAGTCGGCTAAAAGAGGAAGTAACAGCTGGGCAGATATTGTGGAGAACCGGCATACACCAACATACAGAAAAACACTACACTTACATATAATGAGATGATGAAGGCGCCGGAGGAGAGCGGGGCTCACGACCAGGAGGGAGGAGAACAGTCTGGGAGAAACACCTGCTGAGGCGCTCGGACACGCTGGGAAAAAAGAGATTAACTTAGCTGGAGTTGCACCTGAAAGGAAGCGGGGCTCACAGCTGAGAGAAATGCTCAAGGATATACTGTATGTACCTGGTCGGAGCGCTCCCGTTCACCTCTACGGCAAACCCAATATTCCTCAGAGTGAGACTGAACTACTGAGGAGGTAAACAGTAGGACACGGCAACGGGGAAATGTTGCCGCGTTCTTAAATTGGCGAATGAACAGCTGATTAATGCATGACAGGTGTGTGTACATGAGTGAGGAAATAATCAAAGATTGAGTGACAGCTGTGCAGCCCGCGAAACAGTTTGACAGGCGGAAGCTGCACAGGATGCTGTCAAAATAAAAGCATCGACCGGAAACTAAATAATAAAACAAGAATATAATACACAGCACCAAAAGATACCAATAAGACCAAGGATACAAAATGACACACAATAAATGGGCAGGACTATAAGGACAAACCTAAGAATACAGACAACTCATAAACAAACAGAGACCAAATACAGCAGATCATAATAAACTAACAGAAAAAGACTAAACTCAGACTGGAGACTGGGCACGGCCCCCACCCCACCAAGCTTCATTCCTACTACTAGTTTTCACAGTACTCCTACGTCTGCCAACACCAGGGAGCGAAGAGCACTTTCAAACCCAGTTCCTGCAGCACAGTGATGGAAAAAAGCCGCTAATGCTCATTTGGTTTAGTTTTCAGATCTTGTTGCATAAGTGGAGACATTTCTGTGGAGCAGTGTGGTGTTCTTTCAAGCTATAGAAGTGGTTGACATTTTTTATTGTGCTGTTTATGAAAAAACAGCACAAAGCATTACTCCCTATCTGATAGTATAGATATGGAGAGACTGATGTTTATAATTTCATTGTTGGATCCTGTCCTGCAGACCTGTATGGTTTCACTGGGGTGAATCGACATTATTAATCATGCTCTGCTGCCTGTGAAAAATCAGTGTGAATATATTGTATTACAGTCGGGTTTGGTTTCTGAGATGCTTTAAACTCTTGGTCTGAATGACAGCATCAGCTGGTTTCCTCCCCTTTAGGAGTGATGTTGGGTGTTGGATAAATTGTCAATGGAGATTTAAAGTCAAAGTTTATAGTTCTTTTTTAAATAAATTACATGCCTTTTTTTTTTTACTCAGTCTGAATTTATTTTAACTAGTGGTGGGAAATTATTAAATTTTTACTGTTGTCATTAATCTTCTAAAATGACTAATCTTGATTTGATCACAGTTTTTTTGTCTATATAATGTATCATAAATTGGTCATTTTTTCAAGTTTTTCACTCCTTAAAAAGGGAGTGGACAAATATGATTCTGCAACTGCAGGCTTATTTAAAGCTTTCAACATGTCAAAAAAAAAGACTCTCCAAAATATTCTAAAAAAACAAAAACTCATAAGTACTGCAGAAATACTGCATTTGCAAACAACTAGCGACCACGTTAGCATTATTACACCAGTTGTTGTACCGGTTGCGTCTCTCAACTCCCTTTTCAATGTCGGTTCCAGCAGCAGATAGTCCAGTTTGTTTTCTAGAGAGCAGACATTCAGGACCAGAACTGATGGAAATGGTGTTCACTCAGGGTTAGCCTCTAGCTTAGCTGTTAGCCCTCCGCAGCAGCGATGCTTCTGTCTCTCTGTTGGCCTTTTTTCCTTCTATCCAGCATTGAGGTTGAGATCATGCTTTGATACGGTCCATATGTCTACATAGTATGACAGCGATACTCCTGCAAACTGATTTGAACATCCATCCATCCATCCATCTTCTTCCACTTAATCCTTTTCGGGTCCCATAATTGTATAAAATGGGGAGTTTCTGCCATGAACTGGGCTTCACGCATCTATGTTTTGAGTCGTGCATAGACTGTCTGATGGAAACAGTACCTGCATAAGTTACACTTTTTCTGTCCTCACGATCAATAAAATTGAACATGATCAACGAGGTCGAGGAAAGGTCATGCTGGCTGATGATAGGGACCTCATGATAGGGAAATCATGTCAGAAGAGAGAGGACAAAGTCTACCGGAGCCCCAAACAAGTTAATTTGCCTGTGTGGTAGTGAATAAGGTAGTTTGCTATAGCTGAAAGTGCAGAAACTATTCTTTTCATATATGTTTGTACAGTTATACATGCCATGTTCACCCAAAAACATACAAAAAACAAAGTGCCAGCTCCAATGATGGGATTATTTGATTTTTTTTCCACACATTTTGTGTAGATAGATACTTTGATATTTTACTGCCATGAAAACTATGTAGTGAAAATCTGATACTGTGGCTGTATAAATATTATTCTCTTTGGCATTAAATCCCATATTAAAACGTCATATTTTCATTCTGTTAATGGACTTGCTTAGACTAGCAGGCTAAATCATAAATTTAATTTTCCTATCACATGTTATTTAATAGCACACCTCATCACTGGTTTGCCTCTTGCTGGCACTCATTAGAAATTTAAACAGACATCTCTATAGAAGGTGTGGAGGTTTTTAAAGTCTCACTTGACGTCATGCTTTTGGGTTGTGACAAGTATCTGTCCTTCTTCCCAGTGGAGCTGTAATGCACGCTAACTGAAGTGAGGTCACCACAATAAAACAGAAAGTACTCCGAGGTTGTAAAGGCTGGCTGGAGCTTGCAGGGAAAACGTCCTAGATAATTGGCGGGATAATTTCCATAGCAGTAGCTGAGGTCAGGCATGGGCTTCCTTCCCCGCTGTCCACAATGCACATACATATGTTTAATTTATGGTCCCCTTTGCCTCCATGGTTTCCTTCAAATTTAGGCCACACTCGACTTATACATATAGATATTTTCTCTGGTGTTTTATTCAGAGTGATGTGGATTTTTTTTTCTTGTTGCTGTTTTAAAAGTAAATTAAACCATTGGGAGACATGGTGTCACAGTGGTTGGCACTTTTGCCTCACAGCTAGAAGATTCCTGGCACGAATCCTTGAGTCCTTTATGTATTCACCTGGGTTTAGTCAGTTTGTTTTACCTTTTCCCCCAAAAAAGAAACTCCTGAAACACCATTTTAATTGATCAATATTCACAAAGGAATACAAACAATCCATATATACAGAAAATCACCCTTAACATCCAGATACAAAATCACAACATGAAGGTGGTTTAAAGACATTGTGGTAGTCAATAAATAATACAAGTGCCTCTTTTCAGTTATCGACTCAATAGCTCAGGCATGGACAGAATGTAAGAAAATGACACAACGCTCCTCTTTGTTATTGTCATAGACAAAATGGTAGTTAATAAAATGTCTAAAAATATCTAGCTTTACTTATAAAAATGAAAACAGACACAGCTGTGATGTGTGATGGAAATATAGTGATATTCTGATATTAGACAGACACTGTGGAGTTTTATAAGCTTGTCTTGTCACTTGTCAGGATCAGCAGGTAGAATTAGGATCAGGTTACTCGAGATATTAAGATAGTTTAAGCATGAATTGTGATTTTTGGAGACAAAACCAAAGAGACAAGGCTGACATGGGTTAGATATGTGCAGAGGAGGAATAGTGGATATATTGAACAAAAGATGTTGATGGAACTGCCAGGCAGAAAGATAAAAAGGAAGAGCCAAACTCAAAAGTAAATATGATGGTGCCTTCGCACCCTCTACCTAATCTATAGAAAACCTTATCTCTTCATATAAGATTTTCACAGACCTCAGAAACCTCTAAGATACTATCAAACACCTGCCTCTTGTCATTGGCATTTGTCTCAAGTAGAGCTTGACACCAGCTAAATAACATTCTACCATCTTGATTTGTTTTTATTTTTTATTGATTTGTGTTTTTATTGTGTTTTAGGGGATACTATTCTACTGCTTTTTCTTTGTTTATTTTTATACTTTGCTGTCTGACAGAGCTGGGTAGAACATAATTGTCAATGCTGAGTGTCCCTCCGGGGCAGAATTCAGGACCCAAACGCTGGACTTAAAGTTTTAAAGTTTTATTTTGAGCTGATCAACCCCAACACAGCTCGAGGGCTCAAAAACAAGGCTTGACAAGAATCCAAATAATACTGAACTTGGCAAGAATGCAGGCAAGGCAAGGCAGGAACAAAATACATGACATGAAGCGTGTAATCAAGCAAAATGACATTCAAGCATACCAGACAGAATACAGGCAGACACGGGTTTAAATAAGGCAACAGGTGATCAATGAATCCCGAACAGGTGAAGACTAATCAAGACTAACGACTGACACATGGGGAGAACGCCAATGACAGATATGGGAAAACAGGACGGGCCGGGCAACACACACCATCACCAACAGGAAACACACAGAGACATGAACAGAGGATTAAGGAAGACAAGACCAAGACAATCACAATGATAATAATAGCAAAACAGAGAATCATACAAAACTAAACTCAAGCCCAAGACAAGAATAATGAACATAACATGACTATTATAATGAATAATACTAATACACTAGGCTAAGAGGAAAACCAACAAAGACATGAATATACAAGGCAGAATTGACAACCCAGGAAAACAATGATAATGACAAACACAGAAAATAACAAGAATGAACTTACAGTGCATCAGGAAAGTATTCACAGCGCTTCACTTTTTCCATATTTTGTTATGTTACAGCCTTATTCCAAAAGGGATTAAATTCATTTTGTTTCCTCAAAATTCTACACACAATACCCCATAATGATAATGTGAAAATTTTTTTTTGAGATTTTTGCAAATTTATTAAAAATATAAAACTAAGAAATCCATGTACATAAGAATTCACAGCCTTTGCTCAATACTTTGTTGATTCACCTTTGGCAGCAATTACAACCTCAAGTCTTTTTGAATATGATGCCACAAGCTTGGCACACCTATCTTTGGGCAGTTTCACCCACTCCTCTTTGCAGCATCTCTCAAGCTCCATCAGGTTGGATGGGAAGCGTTGGTGCACAGCCATTTTCAGATCTCTCTAGAGATGTTCAATTGGATTCAAGTCTGGGCTCTGGCTGGGCCACTCAAGCACATTCACAGAGTTGTCCTGAAGCCACTACTTTGATATCTTGGCTGTGTGCTTAGGGTTGTTGTCCTGGTGAAAGATGAACCGTCGCCCCAGTCAAGAGGTCAAGAGCACTCTGGAGATGGTTTTCATCCAGGGTGTCTCTGTACATTGCTGCATTCATCTTTTCCTCTATCTTGACTAGTTTCCCAGTTCTTGCCACTGAAAAACATCTTCACAGCATAATGATGCCACCACCATGCTTCACTGTAGGGATGGTATTGGCCTGGTGATGAGTGGTGCCAGGTTTCCTCCAAACATGATGCCTTGCATTCACACCAAAGAGTTCAATATTTGTCTCATCAGACCAGAGAATTTTGTTTCTCATGGTCTGAGTCCTTCAGGTGCCTTTTACTAACGAGTGGCTTCTGTCTGGCCACTCTACCATACAGGCCTAATTGGTTGATTGCTGCAGAGACGGCTGTCCTTCTGGAAGGTTCTCCTATCTCCACAGAGGAACACTGGAGCTCTGACAGAGTGACGGTCGGGTTCTTGGTTACCTCCCTGACTAAGGCCCTTCTCCCCCAGTCACTCAGTTTAGATGGCTGGCCAGCTCTAGGAAGAGTCCTGGTGGTTCCAAACTTCTTCCATTTATGGATGATGGAGGCCACTGTGCTCAATGGGACCTTCAAGGCAGCAGAAATTTTTCTGTACCCTTCCCCAGATTTGTGCCTCGAGACAATCTTGTCTCGGAGGTCTACAGACAATTCCTTTGACTTCGTGCTTAGTTTGTGCTCTGACATCCACTGTCAACTGTGGGACCTTAAATAGACAGGTGTGTGCCTTTCCAAATCATGTCCAATCAACTGAATTTTCCATAGGTGGACTCCAGTTAAGCTGTAGAAACATCTCAAGGAAGATCAGTGGAAACAGGATGCACCTGAGCTCAATTTTGAGCTTCATGGCAAAGGCTGTGAATACTTATGTACATGTGATTTCTTAGTTTTTTATTTTTAATAAATATTAAAAATTAAAAAAATTTAATAATTTATTTTTAATAAATTTAACCTTAAAAAAATATTTTTTTTAACGTTATCATTATGGGATATTGTGTGTAGAATTTTAAGGAAAAAATTAATTTATTCCATTTTGGAATAAGGCTGTAAAATAACAAAATGTGGAAAAAGTGAAGCACTGTGAATACTTTCCGGATGCACTGAAAAGCATGAGCATGGTCGTCTGCCCATGCACAGATCCTAACAGTAATAGCTAGTTGTATTTACTTAAGTACATGTGCTCAAGTAACTATTTGAGCTTCACTTAGTAGGATCATACCTTTTACTTTTATTTGATTGAATTTGCCAAGAAAAATGATAGTTTTGCTCCTTTGCATTTGATGGTACTTTTTGAGGTTCTTTTAGTATTGGGAGCGGCTGTGGCGCAGGTGTAGTGTAGCTGACTACTAATCGGAGGGCCATTGGTTCCATTCCTGCTCTGTCTGCAGTCTACATGTTGAAGGGTCCTTGAATAAGACACTGAACCCCCAGTTGCTCCTGGTGGGTCAGGCCAGCACCGGTGCATGGCAGCTCTGCCACCATCAGTGTGTGAATGTGTGTGTGAATGGGTGGATAGCAGGATCTGTAAGGCACTTTGGTCATCCAGAGATGGGTAAAAAAAAAAGCACTATATAAGTGAACACCATTTACCATTATTAAAATCAGTGTTGAAAGTATTGCTATATTTTGGCTCAGCAGATATTGAGTTTATTACAGTATGACGGTTGTTCATTAAAGATTTCCCCTGACTCATTTCCCATGGGCTGAGAGGAACCAAACTTGGCACAGTTAGTAGTCCTTCTCTACATAGGTACCACCAAGGGTCACATACTTCTCCCATTGTTTTATGCAGCTGTGGAGACCTCACCTGTAGAAGTCTGCAGATTGCATCAGAAGCCGTGACTTGTCCTCGGAAATCAGCGTTCATCATCTTGGAAGTGCTTTCCCTTCAAAAATGACTTCATGGTTGAAAAGATGTAAAAGTCAGATGGTGCAAGGTTGAGAGAGTAAGGAGCGTGAGGAAGGATTTCATAGCCGCAGGTTTGTTTGTTTCCATCTGGACGACATGTGAGGAGGTGGACACCTTCGGTCAGCATGCCATGCCTCTCGGTTTTGATGGCCTTCTACAATTTCTGTAACAGTGAAGCGTTGTAAATCCTGGTAATTGTGGTACTCTTTGCCAGGAAATCCATCATCAGTACTCCATGCTGGTCCCAAAAAACTGTGAGCATGACCTTGCCCATTGAGGGTTGGAGACGTGTCTTCTTTGGAGGTAGTGAGTCATAATGCTTCCATTGCTTCAAATGGGCTTTCATCTCTGAGTCATAGTGATGGAGTCATGTTTTGCCCTGCTTGATTAGTCTGTTGAAGTCCCAGCCTGGGACCATATGACTTGTTTCTGCTTCTCGAAAGGTGCCAGCAATCAGGAAAATCCATTATGCATACAACTTCTGCATGTGCAAATGGTCATGGATGCCTTTTTTCCAAGGCCCCACACTGATCTTGACATTGGTAATCCTCCAAAATGGTGGCCTCCACTTTCCGGATGGTGTCTTCATCAATGGTGCACTGTGGTCGCCCAAGAATGGATGCTGTTTCTACCAATGTCCGACCACACATGAACTGTCAATGCCAGTGCTTGACTATGCTACTGGAGTGGTGGCCTAGAGGTAGAGCATCCGCTCCACAACTGGAAGGTTGGGGTTCAAAGTCCTGGCCGGGTCAAAGACCATATAAAAATGGAACTTCCTGTTGTCCAGCTTGGTGCTCAGCAAAAATGGAACTGAGGATGGACATGTGGGCAGCAATGGCTCAGGAGGTAGACCAGGTTGTCTAATAACTGGAGGGCTGGCAGTTCGAATCCCACTCTCCCCAGACATCCTGCCATTGTGTCCCTGGGCAAGACACTTTACCCACCTTGCCTCCAGTGTCCATGACACTGGGCATGCATGTGTATCAATATTCAATAGTAGCCGGAGAGGCCGTTGACACGGATTGGCAGCCACGTGCCCGTCAGTCTGCCCCAGGGCAGCTCTGGGTATAGTAATAGCTTACCACTACCATTGTCTGTGGAGTGAATGAATAATGTATCCATTGTAAAGTGTCTTTGGGTATCTATGAAAAGCGCTATATAAATCTAATGCATTATTATTAATATTATATGATGGGTCATCCTTCCCATAAGTCTATTTCATCTCATAGAATGTCTCCCGTGGTGTGCAGACTCTCAAGTACAGGAAGCTGATGACTGGTCTGCATTGATCTTGCTCATTTATCACACCTTACTCCACCTTAGCACCTGTAAAAGAGAAACTCATAGGAGTTCAGAGCTGCAAATTACCACATGACCTATAGAGAAATGTAATATTGTACATGTGTGATTTCAGCCTCCTACAGTAACTGGAAGTGGGTCAGAGGAAATCGTTAATGAGCAGCCTCATATGTACTGTATGTTATAATTTGAATTTTGGATTGTTTGGATCTTTTTCTCAGGCAAACATTGCTTATGTTTGAAAACATAAACTTAATCAAATTACTAACAATCTTTTAGTTGATGTTTCTTAAATATTTTTGGTAACTATTCTTAAGTAATTATTAAATAGCAATACTTACGTTGCAGTGCAATTTCTGGCATCTCTACCCACCTGCTACTGTGTATTCATCGTGATAATCACCAGCTAGTCTACTGTTTTATGTGCGTACCATAATGGCTGCTGATGAAAAACCAAATCAGTAACTTAAAAATTGGTAAGAAGTCAGGTGTGGCAAAAACCCATGTGAGGGTGGTGCAGGACATGTATGAGGACAGTGAGATGGTGGTGAGGTGTGCTGCAGGAGTGACGGATGGATTCAAGGTGGGAGTGGGATTACATCAGGGATCAGCTCTGAGACTCTTCTTGTTTGCCATGGTGATGGACAGGCTGACAGATGAGGGCGGGCAGGAGTCTCTGTGGACCATGATGTTTGCAGACAACACTGTGATCTGTAGTGAGAGTAGGGAGCAGGTGGAAGAGAACCTAAAGAGGTGGCGGTATGGTGTGGAGAGAAGATGAATGAAAGTCAGTAGAAGCAAGACATAATGCATGAGTGTGAATGAGAAGGAGGCAAGTGTAATGGTGAAGATGCAAGGAGTAGAGGAAGTGAAGGTAGATAAATTTAAATACCTGGGGTCAACCATCCAAAGCAAAAGGACATGGAGAGGGTTGGTGTTACAGAGGAAGATACAAGGAATATGGTGAGATGGAGGCAGATGATCCGCTGTGGCGACCCTTAAAGGAAGCAGCCAAAAGAAGAAGAGGAAGGAGAACCTAAAAATTGGTAAACATTATACTGACCAAAAGCGATCTTCAAATATAAATAAGAAATCACCCTTTTCACCCCATTAACATTTAATTGATCCATATATTATGGAAGCTTTTCCCTGGTGTTTTCCCACTTCCTTCACCTTTCTTTGTTTCTAAATCTGCCATCCTGGTCTATACTGTCTTCCTGTGTGTATATACTGCAGCATGGCTCCTCGTTATCTAGATGTGCTCATTAGACAGTGTCCTCTCCGCTTTCTCTGTCCAGACTCAGCTAGCCCAGCGTGTTGGAGACCTGCTCTGTGGGTGGGAGGCAGCTGCATGCAAGGCACACTCTGGGCCGTGTGCTGTGGCTCTGGCTGTGGCTTTAAAACTCCATAGCGTCTCTCTCCGCTCACTCCATTTTTCTTTTTCTTCCCTTTTTTCTCCTAGTTTCTGCAGTGGGGGAAAATCTTACGTTGCGGTTTATTTACTCTGGTTCGGTGTTGGTTCTTATGTCCTTGGCTGGCTGTCGTACCTCCGTGACGGTAGCCTGGATTGTGAGACAAATTATTGTGCGCACGTGGGTGTCCGTGTTGCTGTTATTCTCACTGATGCCCTTGCAGCATTATTTGCTCTGTGGACAAGAAACATATGCGCACGCATTTTTGCGCATGTGATGCAACCTTTTTACCACTAACGCTGGAGCAGCAAAGAGCTTGACTGCCAGTGCTTTTCCTCACCACAGCACTTAGGTCTCCAGCATCCAGAGGCTCATCATTCCTCCTTCCTGTTCCCACCACTCATTTCTGCGTCTCTCTTGTTTATGTTCCTCTTCAGAGAGAAACCATGCCGACCTTGTAGAAATGAGCGCAAGGTCTTCAATTCAGCTGGTGATTTGTGGGAATGATTGAGGAGGGGTGGGGGGTCAAAATGAGGCAAGGGCTCGAGGAAAGGAGGAGGTTAAATGAAAGGAGGACTGGGAGCTGTGCTTTTTCCATTTGACTGTTTCCACTAATCCTAAATTGGAGCCACTGGAAGACACTGACCCCTCCTAACATATGTTCACAATTAATCCAGCGGTGGTGAGAGAAGGCCTGTTTTCATCAGGAGAGAAAGATGACAGAGACCAGGAGGGAGCAACCTCAAAGAGTCACATTATTCACTCCAAATTTATGTTTCTATATTAGTTATGAACACTTTGCCTTATGACACTATTGTAATTTCTGAACTAAATAGAAATTACTTTGAAAGATGATTCAGATGTTGGTGACCTCCCCACTCCCCTGTATTTTTCCCTAAAGTCCCTTAAACTTACTAACAAGAAATAAATATGATGATTAATGTCTTTTGCTCTACATTACTTTCTTTCCTCTCCTTCTATGTCTCTGTGGTGTGAGCTGGAGAAGATTACTGGAGACTAGCTGTGCACTGACATCCAGCTGATGTGTGAGGTGTATAGAGAGGGAAACAGAACTGCAAGACCCCCATCCTCTCTCCAGTGTTTGGGAGGCACATAAAACACATTACAGAAGTGCCACAAAACAGCCAACATTAGTGTCCAAATTTAAAACATCTCCTGAGTCTTAGCTGTCATTCACTAGAAAATTTCTTCTTCCCTCCTTCTGCTCTTCTAAGCTCTGGCAGAGAAAAAGAAAAGAACAACAAAGGAGAGGAGAATTGGCAGCTTGCACCTTCCCAACATGCAGACTTTATTAGATGAAAAACATCATGCATGTCTTTTTTTCCCTCAAGGTTAAATAATGGATGCCAAAATAACTGCTAGAATGTGTGGTTTAACTGGTCACACACACTGGCAAAGCCAGGAGTTCAGTTTGATTATGTCTGCATACATTTGTTGTCTTTGCAATTAATGCACATTGAAAATATGCACATGGACATGTTTGTCCATGTGCATTTGAGTTCCCATGTTCCACAAGTGATGACCTACATATGAGTGACTTTTGCTGGAGAATAAATACTGTGGCAATTCTAGGTAGTTGAGCTTATTATTGTATTGATTCTCGCACAAACAGAAAACAGGTTGACAATCTTGCCTTTGGACTGCACACAATATGTGACTGCAATGCAATGTAGAGATTATTATCTGTTGTTACAGTAAAGTGTGTGATGACTTCCTGTGCTATTCTGATCCTAACATTGGAGCACATGAGAATTAATTAGGCTCATCCTACTAACTCTCACGATACTGTACAACACCTCCATTAAACCTTTCAACACATTAACAGGCTGCTATTAACCAAATGACTTCCAAACACTTATAGTGATATAACAAGAAGAAGCTGCAGCAAATGTTGCAATGAACAGTTAGTGGAAGCAACACACACACACACACAGAGAGAGAGAGAGAGAGAGAGAGAGAGAGAGAGAGAGAGAGAGAGAGATTTTATTTTTAAAAGATCTTTAATAAACACACTTGTCCATCAGTCAATACAATTTCTATATCATGCTATGTTACACAGAAAATTAATCCCCCAAAAAACGCCCCAAAAAAAGCTGTCCATCATGAACTGAACAGAGGACATTCTCCAGGGACCAGAGGGTCCTGAAACCTTCCACATCCCCATTCCCCATAAAAAACTGAAAGTCCAGCCTGATTCTGGCTTTAAGTAGCCTCACAAATAAAATTTTGACATCAACATCATTCTCAACATTTTCAAGTTATCTTCTCCGGCTTACATAGATAGCCAACTTTGCCTGCCCTAAAACAAAGTTCAGTAGTTGACACTTCTGCTTAAAACGACGATTGTACATAAAACCACAAATGAAAACCTGCTTAGAGAAAACTTCCTTAAAAATATGAAAAAGTTTTGTGAGAAGTTCAAAGAGGCCACTCAGGCGCTGACATTCAATAAAACAATGAAAAACAGTCTCCCTAGAGGAACAAAAAACACACTGATCACTGACACTGCTGTTAATCACAGAAACAAAAGCATTGACAGCTATAATACCATGCAGGACCCTCCACTGTAAGTCTCCATGCCTCTTAGGGAGAGGGGCTTTGTAAAGAGCCCTCCAGGCAGGCCGATGCCCTTTTCCTAGTTTAAAATAGGCTCTCCAAGGAGTGTCCACACAGGTGTTCAATCGGTCCTTGTTGAGTGCCATCACCACCAGTCTGTAGAGTGCCTTACCACTGGCTCCTCCAAAGTCCACACCAGTGGGAGCACAGAATGCCAGTAAGGAGCAAGGAGCGACGTCAAAGTCCATATAGAGCGTGAGAGAGGGAAAGGGGTCAGTGCTTTCTGGCTGCAGCGTGCCATTGCTAAAGTCCAAGAGTAGGGAGTGCTCAAGTCCATGAAGCTCCTGTTTCCAGTGTGCAAGAAGACCATCGATGAAACGATTCGACCTGACACCAAGATGAGCTGCTAAAGCTGAGGCGTTGTTGAGGCCAGGACCAGCCAGTTCCACCACTTGCTTCAGAGTGAGAATGTTCCTGGAACACAGCCTATCAAGGAAGGTCCTTCCAATTCCCGGCAGGACACCAAGGCGACCACCAAAAACCAGCGGCTCCCTTAACAACCAGTAGAGGGAATCGCATGGCCCTCTTTGTTTTTTAAAAAGAGTCCACACTGAAAAGAGACTGCGGTAAAAACTGGGTAAAGACAGTGCATTAGAGTTCTTAAAATCCATTAAAAACACAGGGAGGTCTAGCCCAAGCCCAAGGACTCTCTGTAAAATAACACAGGCCAAAGGCCTCCATACCAGGTCCTGGGGGCCCGTCAGCAGTCTCTGTATGAAAGTCAGTCTAAAAGCAGCACCTCTACTAGCTAAATGAATCACTCCTTGCCCCCCCTCCTCTTTGGGAAGAAATAACAGGGCTTGAGGAACCCAGTGGAGTCCACCCCCCCAAAAAAAGTCCACCAAAACAGACTGAATTTTGGACAACAAACCAGCAGGGGGGTCCATGCACATGAGGCGGTGCCACAGGGATGAGGAAACAAGATTATTTAAAATGAGCACTCTTCCTCTAAAAGATATTCTTGGCATTAGCCACTTCCACTTGTTTAGTCTCCCGTTAATCTTCTCTATGACCCCATCCCAATTTTTTTGCTCAAACTGCTGATTTCCAATAAAGACACCAAGATACTTAAAACCTCCTTTTTTCCAAATCAACCCACCCGGCAGCGTAAGCTGATTTTCTAGTTTCTCCCCCACCATCAGAGCCTCGCTTTTTCCACAGTTTATCTTTGCAGAGGAAAGTTGGCCAAAAAGATTGACACTCCTAACCAGAACGTCAATGTCACTCTGCTTGTTTAGCAGAATGACTACATCATCTGCATAGGCCGACAGCTTGAACGTGGTGTCACAGCCAGGAAAAGTAACTCCTGATAGATCCCTTCTCAGGCAGTGAAGCAAAGGCTCTATGGCGAGGGAGTACAGCATCCCTGAGAGAGGGCAGCCCTGCCGAACCCCCCTCTGGACTTTTAAAGGGGCAGACAGGCCCCCATTTATCTTCAGCACACTCTCAATGTCACTGTACAAGACCCGTATCCTGGCTATGAAGCCTGGGCTGAACCCAAAAGCTGTTAAAACTGTCCATAAATATTGGTGTTCAACCCGATCAAACGCCTTTTCCTGGTCAATTGAAATCAAACCAGTTTCTACCGCCAATGAACCAGAGACCTCCAAAATATCCCGAATTAAAGTGACGTTGTTACTAATCAGCCTGCCAGGCACACAGTAAGTCTGGTCTACATGAATGAGCTCGCTCATCACCTTTCTCAGTCTTCGGGCCAGAGCTTTTGAGAGAATCTTGTAGTCTGTGCAGAGCAGAGAGACTGGCTTCCAGTTCTTTAGGCTCTGGAGGTCCCCCTTTTTCGGCAACAGTGTGATGATGGCCCTCCTGCAGGTCGTGGGTAGGGTCCCCCTTTCCAAGCTATCTTGGAGAACCTCCAGCAGGTCTGGACCAAGCAGGGGCCAGAATTCCTTAAAAAAGTCCACAGAGAGACCATCTATGCCTGGTGATTTTCCATTCTGGAGGCTCATTAGCGCCGTATGCAGCTCAGACAGAGACAGTGGAGCATCCAAGCCGGCAACAAGGTCCTCTGAGAGCACTGGAAGACCATCAAGGAAAACCTGGCCCAGTGACGTGTCCTCCCTCCACTCTGCTCTAAACAATTCACTGTAAAAGCTAGCAGCGTGTTTCCTGATCTCTGCTGCTGTGGAGATTGTTCTCCCGTCATCGCCCAACAAGGAGTGAATGAGCTTTCTCTGTCCATTTTTCCCCTCCAGTCCAAAAAAGTACTGGGAGGGCGAGTCCATCAGAGCTACATCCATGTAGCGTGAGCGGACCAGAGCACCCTGTGCGGTGACCCCTAGCAAGCTAGCCAAGGCTGACCTTTTTGACTTGAGAGCCTCTAAGTGCTCCTGTTTTCCTGTAGAACTGAGCAACTCCTCTAGTTCTACCACCTCAGTCTCCAGAACTTTCAAGGATTGGGCCAAGCTACGAGTGACATTTTGAGTGTACTGTTGGCAGAGTTGTTTTATCTGGGCCTTACCAAAATCCCACCACAATTGGAGAGAACTAAAAGAGGGTTTTTGTTCCCTGTGTGACTTCCAAACATCATGAAAAACCTCTTTAAAAAACACATCATTTAAAAGTGTATTGTTAAAATGCCAAAAAGCACTCTTACACTTTACATTTTCAATAAACACAGAACAAAACAGCAGGCAGTGATCAGTGAAACCAACAGGACAGATACAACTATTTTTAAAAACACTCATTTGATGTTTAAAACCATAAAAACGGTCTAACCTAGCCATAGATAAAAGGTTATCTTTGACATGGCTCCAGGTGTACTGCCTCTGGTCCCCATGATGTGATCTCCACACATCGGCCATTTCATGTGTTTTCACCAGTTCTCTCAGCCTATTGGCAGAAGCAGGGTGAGGCTCCTGATGGTTCCTGTCTAGTCTGTGGTTTAATGTACAGTTAAAATCACCCCCCAGAAATAAAAAACTATTTGGATCACAGGACTTAACCGTATCCGAAAGCACGTCAAAGACCCTGATCCTCTCTGCTCTCTGTGTTGGCACATACACGTTTATAAAAACGAAGTTCACGTTTTCAAACTGTACCTTTAATAAGAGGAAATGACCTCTCACCACCTCTTCTACCTCATAAGAGACAGGCACACAACCCCTAGAGAAAAGTACAGCCACCCCCCCACTGCTACTGGATTTGTGGCTAAAAAAAATGCAGCCATCCCACTCTTTTCTCCAATGGCTCTCAATGTCCACAGTGCTGTGAGTCTCCTGGACCATCAGCACGTCAAGTTTCTTTAAATTAAAAAGCTTGTATAAAGAGGCCCTTTTTACATCATCCCTGGCCCCATTAATATTGAGAGTGCCAATTCTAAGGTGGGGCATTAAAAAGGATAAAAATAGGGTACAGTAAAAAAACACACACATAGCATAAAAGGGAAGAAACAAACTAAGAGTCAACATGACTGTTAGTAATTTGCAATTTCAGTTTAGCAACCAGTTTCTTTAAACGATAAATTTCCTGATCAGTGAAAGTCTCATTCCCATCATTCAGTTTCATAAATTTGCGAGCTGATGCCACGAATAACTCCAGATCTGGAAAGTAATTTTCCACTTTCACAGCTCTGCTCCCCTTAGTCACCTGGAGAAATTGCCTAATTTTAGTAAAACAATAGGAGCTTTGCTCCTCCTGCGTCTGCGTCTGCATCAGTTCAGACTCATCTCCACTTTCGTCAGAAGCGCTCTCATTCAGTAAATCTAAATTCCCAACCCTACTAGATTTAGCAGAGCTCTGCAAGTTTTCCGCACTTTTCCTTTTTTGTGCAGCTTTAAAAGGATCCTCTTCAACAAAACTACATTCCTGCATTTCTTCATGAAACGCAACGTTTGTCATGCAGTGTTTGCTCTGTGTGTCCGCTACAGCCTCAAACTGCTCCTCCCCCGCCTGCAAAGTCTGTTCATTCACGTTCCTTCGTTTAACTGCACTTTTACTTACACCCTCCACCTGTTTACCCCGGGCGACAGGCTTGTCACAATGATCAGAGCTGCCGCCAGACAGAAATTCCCCACCATCACTGTTTGGGGGGGCAACTACCGCGCCCGCCGCGGCCACCCCAGCACAAGCAGACGCGGACGCGGACGCGGACGCGGATGCGGACGCGGACGCCCCCGCAGAAGTAGAAGCGGACGCGGTCGCGGACGCGGACTGCGGCCGCGACCGCCCCAGCAGAAGCGGGCGCCGCAGCGGCATCCGCCGCAGCGGCATCCGCCGCACCACATTTAGCGCTACCCTCCGGACCACCAGAAACAGCGGCGTCACCTTTCTTACCGCCAGTGCTCTTTGTGTTCGCCTTTTCAGGACATGACCTAATAAGATGGCCTTCTGCGCCACACGCAAAACACTTCATGGTTTCAGATGTTGCAAACACCAAGTAGCTAAAGCCGTCAATCCTGAAATTAAAAGACGCGTTCAGTTCAGCAGAGCTGTCTTTCAACACCATGAAACACTGCCTCCTATGACATACAACATGCTTCAGCAGGGGTGATTTACTACCCAGAGAGACCATTCTGATAGGGGACACAACCTGGCCAAAACGGGACAACTCTCTAATCAGCTGATCATTTTTAACGAAAGGAGGAGCGTTTGAGATGGTGATCCTCCTAGACGGATTCACCAGCGGTAAAACGGGAGTAAAAGTGTCACCTAGGACCACTCCCTGTGCCACCACCTGATCAGCTTTTTCAGTCGAATCCAGAAAGATCACAATTGCGCTGTTCATCCTCGATGCTGATTTTATGCTGCCATGCCCAACCACCTGTCCTACAGCGAGGCTGGCCTCCTCCACAGAACAGGGAACTGTCGGGAGGATTCTCACACCATGACGCCGGGTTAAGCGCTCAAACTCCACACCACCATCAATCACCGGCATGATGCCGGCCGGGAAAAACCGGCAGCAGAAGCTACCGTTCCCCAACACACTCACTCCAACACTCACACCCCAGCACACACACACTCAACCCACTATATTAAACACACACACCTCAAACACACAAGATAGAGAAAAAGTTAGAAAATACAAAGTTTAAAGTACTCACTCGACACCACTCCACACCCCTGCTCCCACAAACGCCCACGCATGCGCACGAGAGAGAGAGAGAGAGAGAGAGAGAGAGAGAGAGAGAGATAAAAAGTTAATATTGTTCCTACCTGGTTAAAGTTATTTCTTAATCTGTGCACTGTAGAAGTTCTGAATAGCTGCAAACAGTTATGAACCACATATTTCTCCATATAAATCCCATTAGTATGTCCTTAAAGGGGCACTAGACAGTTGTTTCACTTTTTTTTAAATAATACATCAACAAAATGTTGAGAAAGGTGCAGAATTAAAGTAGTTATATTCTTCAAAAAAATATATTGATGAAAAAATACTTTAAAACATTTTTTACGGGTATGAAATAATCCTAATATTTACATCTGAGCAGCTGGATGATGAGACTCCAGTGGCTGGTAACATAGATATACAGTGGGGTAAAAAAGTATTTAGTCAGCCACCAATTGTGCAAGTTCTCCCACTTAAAAGATGAGAGAGGTCTCCAGTTTTCATCATAGGTATACCTCAACTATGAGAGACAAAATAAGAAAAAAAAAAATCCAGAAAATCACATTGAAGGATTTTTAATGAATTAATTGGTAAATTCCTCGGTAAAATAAGTATTTGGTCAATAACAAAAGTTCATCTCAATACTTTGTTATATACCCTTTGTTGGCAATGACAGAGGTCAAATGTTTTCTGTAAGTTTTTACAAGGTTTTCACACACTGTTGCTGGTATTTTGGCCCATTCCTCCATGCAGATCTCCTCTAGAGCAGTGATGTTTTGGGGCTGTCGCTGGGCAACACGGACTTTCAACTCCCTCCAAAGATTTTCTATGGGGTTGAGATCTGGAGACTGGCTAGGCCACTCCAAGACCTTGAAATGCTTCTTACGAAGCCACTCCTTCATTGCCCGGGCGGTGTGTTTGGGATCATTGTCGTGCTGAAAGACCCAGCCACGTTTCATCTTCAATGCCCTTGCTGGTGGAAGGAGGTTTTCACTCAAAATCTCACGATACATGGCCCCATTCATTCTTTCCTTTACACGGATCAGTCGTCCTGGTCCCTTTGCAGAAAAACAGCCCCAAAGTATGATGTTTCCACTCCCATGCTTCACAGTAGATATGGTGTTCTTTCTCCTCCAAACACGACAAGTTGAGTTTTTACCAAAAAGTTCTATTTTGGTTTCATCTGACCATATGACATTCTCCCATTCCTCTTCTGGATCATCCAAATGCTCTCTAGCAAACTTCAGATGGGCCTGGACATGTACTGGCTTAAGCAGGTGGACACGTCTGGCACTGCAGGATTTGAGTCCCTGGCGGCGTAGTGTGTTTCTGATGTAGCCTTTGTTACTTTGGTCCCAGCTCTCTGCAGGTCATTCACTAGAGCCTGTTTTCCACTAGCCCAGCACACCTCGGTACGGCTCGGTTCACTTCAGTACGGCTCGGAATGCTTCTGTCTCCATTGGTGTTGTGCTTGTGCTGTGATGGTTTGTTAGGAGGTTTTAGAAGCGGGGCAGCAGCAGATTCTGAGCGAGGCGGGGCCACACTCCCGTGACGTTACGCACCCGACTGAGTCCTTATTTACACAAGACAAAAAAGGATTCAAGGATTATTGCCTTGCTTGCTCTGTGGATTTATCTCACAATTAATTTTATCTCATAATTAAGCTGCAACAACACAAGTCACTTTTGTTTTGAATTAACTGCCAAATGACCTAGAAATAAAGAGCTGAAACTTGTTTTTATTTGTATTAAATAATGAGACGTGGCACACTGGCCTACACCAAATTATTATTTTTTACATCCTAGGGCATTTTGGATGTACTGAATTAAAAAAAATTCATGTTTTTCACCTTCAGGTCAACGTTTGGAACAGCAGTATTATTATTTTCCGTTTAGATGATGCTACACTCCTTCTAAAGTATTGTAATTCTCTGAATTTGGAATGCCGATAGAACATTCAATTTACATATACTTACTTTTTTACATTGACTTGTAAGCTTGATCAGTCTCTCCTGCTGCATTTTAAAGTCCAACTGTGCAACTTCTTATAAGTTAACATAAAAAATGTACCCAAAGTTTAGAACTGGATCATGTGGGGCTAATTTTTTATGATATTTCAATAAAAAGAACAGAAAGCTTACAAAAACATTTGTTTTTTGGTCTAGTTAAAAATTACATTACCTTTACAATGGTTGACCCTGACAGGAAGATCAGTATCATTTTGATCAGATTAGGCAATGGAATTTCTATGAAATTATACTGTTTTATAATTCAGTGTTATAACAGACAAACCACACTTTCCAAAACAATTCCATTTTATTATATACAAAATATTAAAAGAAAAAAAAAACTTTGCAACACAACATGAAGGTTAATCGACATTTTATACACGCCGACCACTGAGTGCTGAGGCTCGGTAGAATGAAGGCGTCTCTGCCAGCTGTGGGTCAGGAAGGCTCGGTTGAATAATCCGGACGGGCTGTCGCGGCGGACGCGTGGGATGATTCTACAAGGAAAATGCACACAATAAAATACAGCACAATAGTTTTTAACAAGAATACATAAGCTTATTTCAGCGTATTGTTCACATGAATAATTAAAATAAAAGCTTGAGTCCGCAGTGTGCTGCAATTAAGCAGCGATCCATCCACAAATGAACAGCTTTTTTATTGCATAAATAAACTGAGCGTCTTACCGAATATATTTGCGAAAAAATGCACAATAAAAAAAAATTAAAACTCACCGTTAAAGGACTCCGATGTCGAGACCTCCCGGTATATTTTTTCATTCCGGGCAGCTCCGTCTAACTCGCGCTGCATACGTTCGTCTGACAATGCAGTGGGCAGCCACTGCAGCTCCTTACTGGTCCATGGAACACCCTTATTACGCAAAGCCATTTTTGATAGAGAATAAATGAAAATAGCACAGCAATACACTGAAAGGAACCGCCAACAGTGGTTGCGTGCTGAGTAAAGGCGGTCGTGAAGATTCTTTTTTTTTTTTTTTCAAAAACTTTATTGAGAAGGTCGTGAAGATTTGGTAGATGAGGAGGAGGAGAGGGGCGGTTACAACCTGACCAATCAGCGCCGGTTACGACCTGACCAATCAGCGGCGACCAGTCTGTTAACGTCACAACACGGCACAGCTCAGCACTGCTGTACCCTGCCCTTCAGCGGGGCTGAGAATTGCGGCTGTTAAACCGTGTTGGGGCTTGTGGAAAAGCGTACAAAGCGTGCTGAGCCGTCCCGTGTCGCGCTAAAGCGTGCTAGTGGAAAAGGCCCTTAGGTCCCCCCATGTGGTTCTGGGATTTTTGCTCACCATTCTCGTGATAATTTTGACCCCACGGGGTGATATCTTGCGTGGATCCCCAGATCAAGGGAGATTATCAGTGGTCTTGTATGTCTTCCATTTTCTAATAATTGCTCGCACAGTTGATTTCTTCACACCAAGCTGCTTACCTATTGCAGATTCAGTCTTCCCAGCCTGGTGCAGGTCTACAATTTTGTTTCTGGTGTCCTTTGACAGCTCTTTGGTCTTGGCCATAGTGGAGTTTGGAGTCTCACTGTTTGAGGTTGTGGACAGGTGTCTTTTATACTGATAACGAGTTCAAACAGGTGCCATTAATACAGGTAACGAGTGGAGGACAGAGGAGCCTCTTAAAGAAGAAGTTACAGGTCTGTGAGAGCCAGAAATCTTGCTTGTTTGTAGGTGACCAAATACTTATTTTACTGAGGAATTTACCAATTAATTCATTAAAAATCCTTTAATGTGATTTTCTGGATTTTTTTTTCTCATTTTGTCTCTCATAGCTGAGGTATACCTATGATGAAAATTGGAGACCTCTCTCATCTTTTAAGTGGGAGAACTTGCACAATTGGTGGCTGACTAAATACTTTTTTGCTCCACTGTATGTAAACACTAGATAGGACATGACTGACGTTTTCATGGCAAATGGAGGCACCATATTCTGCAGTTAATTTCAACGGCTGACAGCACCTGCAGCATTGTGATAACAGGATATGCAAACAGTTGTTTGTTGTATTCATTGTAGTGCTGGGAATCGATTAAAAAACTAACTAAATAATCACACCCATTTTAGAAAATTAATTGTGACGACTAATCATTTTTAAATTTTCACTAACTGACTAATTAACTGCAGTTAATTTCAGGAAAGTCTGGGGTAGGCATGAAGTGAGCATGCATAGGCACGATAGCAACACATGAACAATTATTTCATATACTTCTTTAGCTCAAAATCAGTTTTACAACATATCCATCCTGGGAATCAGCCTTGACCTTACCTTGACAATGCTGCCTTGAGAGCTCTTATTGTGTAAAAATCTGAAGAGAGTCAACATGATATGGGCACTGTTTCCTTATTTTGGAGTGAAAAATAAGTGTGAGACTTGGCTACACTGATGCAGTGTTGATAACTATACACAGTATCCTAAGCCTAATATTTTATTCATTAATGTTGGCTAAATTTACTAATCCAGTGGGAAATATTCAAAAAAGCATACTAAACTGCTCATGCCAGTTTGATTCCGATGTGCTGATAATAAATGATAAAAAAATGATATCGGTCGTAAGGCAATTGTATAAATTGTGTGGGAAATAGCAGAGTAATAAAGTCACCACAATGAAATCAACAAAGTAGGAGATCATTGGCATTTAAGACCCAAACACCAATGTCTGCTAGTGACGACTGCTGACACGCTGGCTGAAACCAGGAGTCCAAGATTCAAGGATTCAAAGATTTTATTTGTCAACACTATTATACGTACAGGACATACAGGAGAATTGAAATGCCATTTCTCTCTCTTCAGTAGTGTGCGCAATATGAAAAAACAAATAAACAAAAAAAGGAATAAGGCTGGAAAAACAACAGTAGCAGTCTATGTACAGTAATGCTACCCATAGTGCAAATAATGGTAAAAGATAAAACCCAGACATCCCATAGTGCAAATAAAGATAAACAATAAAACCCAGCAATCCTATATACAGAAAAGGAAAAGGTAGAGCAGTAATTCTCGTAGTTGTAAGTTTGATGCGATAGTGTAGGTGCAAACAGTGACAGATTGGACATGATCAATATTGCAATAACAGACAGCAGCAGGTATGGCATTTGTGCAAATGGTTGCAATAAGGTGCAGAGACATACAGCAGCAGATGCAATTATTGTTGGTGTGCCAGTCTTTCTGTGCCAACAGCTGAGGTAGTTATTGTGTGGGTGAGTGCGTTACGGTCCAGGGGTGAGGGAGGGGGGTAGTGGACAGAGTTCAGGGTCCTGATGGCCTGGTGAACAAAGCTATTTAACAGTATTGTGGAGCGGGCCTGGAGGCTCCGGGATCTTTTCCCCGAGGGCAGGGGGCTGAAGAGGAAGTGTGAGGGGTGGGAGGTGTCACCTGCAATGTTGATGGCTCTGCGGGTGAGGCGGATGAAGTAGATGTCCGAGGGAGGGGGCAGAGGGGCACCGATGATCTTGCTGGCAGCTTTCACTGTGCGCTGTAGTGTCTTCCGGCAGGAGGCGGTGCAACTTCCATACCACACCGTGATGTAACTGGTGAGGATGCTCTCAATGGTGCCACGGTAGAATGAGTACATGATGGGGAGTGGGACTCATGCTCTCCTCAGTTTGCGAAGGAAATGGAGGTGAGTTTGAGCCTTCTTGGTGAGTGATGTAGTGTTGTTGGACCAGGAGAGGTCCTCAGAGATATGCACCCCCAGGAACTTGATGCTGCTCACCGTCTCCACAGCTGCTTCGTCGATGATCAGAGATCGATGTGTGTGTCCCTTCCTGAAGTCGACCACAATCTCCTTGGTTTTTTCCCATGTTCAGGAAGAGATTATTGTCTTTACACCACTGGACCAGTTGGCTCACCTCATTTCTGTAGTTGGCCTCCTCATTGTTGGTGATGAGGCCAACCACCGTTGTGTCACCCGCAAACTTGATGATGTGGTTGGTGTTGTAGGCTGGTACACAGTCATGGTTCAGCAGGGTGAAGAGCAGCAGGCTGAGCATGTGCCCTTGTGGGGCCCTTTGCTCAGTGTGATGGTCTTGGAGGTGTTGCTGCTTACCCGCACGTTCTGTGGTCTCCCTGTGAGAAAGTCCGGCACCCAGTTACAGAGAGAGGTTTTGAGTCCCAAGTGTCTGAGTTTTTGTATTAGGTGCTGGGGGATGATTGTGTTGAATGCTGAACTGAAGTCCAAGAACAGCATTCGCACACAGGAGTTCTTTGAGTCCAGGTGGGTGAGGGCTGGATGGAGAACAGCAAAGATGGTGTCTTCTGTGGATCTGTTTGACCTGTATGCAACCTGAGATGGGTCGTGGGAGGGCGGAAGATGAACTTGATGTTCTGCATGACCAGCCGCTCAAAGCACTTCATTATGATGGAGGTCAGTGCTACAGGCCGGTAATCGTTGTAGCTGGATGGAATGGACTTCTTTGGGACTAGTATTATGGTGGCAGTTTTCAAACAACAGATTGACAACAACAGATGGACAACAGATTGACTCAGGAAAATGTTGAAGATGTCGGCCAGAATACAGGCAAGAGGCTATTCTTTCAATTAATATCATTATTATTACTATTACTATTACTACTATTATTATTATTATTATTATTATTGCTTTGTACATGTACTACAGAATGCATGATATCACATGTACTACAGAATGCATGATATCACTTCGACTGTCTCCCACGCATCCTTTAATCGACCCCCCACAGTCTCCAGCCTTGTATAACAAGGCTAAGCTTCCTGCCTTTGTTCTGACCTGAAATGTGAGTCACAGAACCGGTCCAACAGGTCCATTGAGTGTTCACCACACAAGCCCCCCCAGCATTTTAGAAAAACAGAACAACAAGAAAATAACCACATGCATGCCGTGATAGCATCAATACACATCAGTCCACATGCTGGATAGGCTTCAGTCTCCTGCCGAATCTGCTGTAGCTAGGGTTCACCGTCTCTGTGGCGCTGTCCCGCTGGGGATTTGCCGTCTGGGGGCGGAAACCCTTTGTCAGTCTCTGCGGGTGTTCTGGAGAAACATTACTTTGGGAAACATTACTGTGTGAAACCCTCCGTGGTGGTCTACATCGCCGCGGGGCCTTTGCTAACAGCACTTCCTCCTCTGCCACCACAAAAACGGGTTTAAGTCTGTCTATGCCAATTTTCTCTTTCCTACCCCCCAAATCTAGCAAAAACTGCTTGTCCCCTGTTTCTAGCACTCTGAATGGTCCGTCATAAGGCGGTCGCAGCGGGGTTTGATGCGCATCGTGTCTAACAAAAACAAACTCTGCGTTCTTCAAAGTTTTAGGCACAAAAACGTGCGGAAAACTGTGGTGCGTGGGGCCGGGCAGTGTGCTTGATTCTATGTTACTCTGCAACAGCTGAGACGGGGAGGCGTTTGGCGCAGGGTTATCTGGGAGAAACTCCCCAGGCAGCCGGAGTGGCTGCGCAAACATGAGCTCCGCTGGGGAGGCTTCTAGATCCTCTTTAGGTGCAGAACGCAACCCCAATAACACCCATGATAACTTGTCAACCCAATTTGTATCCGTCAGTGACGCTCTGAGAGCCGCTTTCAATGACCTATGAAAACGTTCGCATAACCCGTTAGCCTGCAGATTGTACGCGGTTGTGCGGTGAATTGTGACACCCAGGCTACGGGCCATTGTCGACCAAAGCTCGGAAACAAATTGAGGGCCTCTGTTGGACGTAATGTCCGACGGAACGCCGAAGCGCGCCACCCAAGCTGTTAAAAATGCGCGCGCCACTTCCTCGGCCGTGGTTGATGCCAGCGGGACCACTTCAGGCCAGCGCGTGGTGCGGTCCACCATTGTCAGAAGATGTGTGCACCCCTGTGACAGCGGGAGGGGTCCAACGAGGTCCACATGAACGTGATCGAACCTCTTGGCCGGAATGTGTAACGGTTCCAAAGGAGCTCTCGTGTGCCTGTGTACTTTGGCTCGTTGACACGCCGTGCAGGCTGCTGCCCACTCTTTGACCTGTTTGCGGAGGCTCGACCAAACAAATTTCTCTCCCACCATTTTGACCGACGCGCGCACTCCAGGGTGCGCCAAAGAATGAACCTTGGAACCTAGTTCTCCATCAGGCTCGCGGGCATGTCGTTTTCCCCCTCCGTCAGCGCCAGGAGCCTCTCTGCTCGCTCCCAGGCCGAGGGGGTGAATTGCTGGATGAGTGCAGCCTTCAACGCGCCGTATTTGTCGCTCTCCGGCGGCTGGTCAATCAGGCTCTCCACATGCTGGGCCGTGTTGTTGTCCAGCTTTGTGACTACGTGGTAGAATTTCGTGACATCTACCGATATCCCCCGGAGGTTGAACTGCGCCTCAACTGCGTTGAACCAGGAGCACGGATTGTTCTGCCAGAAGTCCGGTAGCTGGACTGTAGCGGCGTTCGCTTGGCTGGGGGCTCCTGACGCGGCTGGCCCGGGGGAATTTCTTTCTTCCATGATACGTCGCAGGGTCACCAGTGTGGAAGATGTGAAAATGACGAGGCAGCGTTCTTTCTCAGAGTCAGCTTTATTCACATCTCCATCATTTCAACAGCAGAAAAAGAGAGAGGTTGCGTCAAGGTTGCAAGGTTGTCATAGCCAGGAGCGGCACTGGGGTTAAGCTCCCAGTGCTCATAAAATGCTCCTTATGGCGTGCGTCTCGAAAAGCCTCTGACAACTAAGTCCAACTCCTAGCCTGCTCGTGTGGTTTAGTCTCTAAGCCCGGCGGAACTGCTTTTACTAATAGGAGAAGGGGCGAGGGCGGATCTCTGGCGTCTTAAAACCAGATGCTTCGGGTAGATGGTGGCTTGTCAACCTGTACTTGTCAATTTGATGATGTATGGATTGGTTTGATGCTTATCCTCCACTAACAGCCTCTATTTAATTATTTATTTATTTATTGAGAACACCATTGTTTTGTTTTTGTTTTTTTGTTTTTCATTGGGTGCCTTATAGTATACTCCACTTTTTACCGACCAGTGTAATGGGCTTGCATGGAAAAGAAAAAGGCACATCTGTCTATTTTCTGTCTATTTTCTCCATTTAGTCTCAACTAAACTGAGACATTTGTAGTTAAACCTGTTTTGAGGACTGCTGAATTGCTAAAAAAGTCTTTTAAAAATGTATCAGTAACTCTTATTTCTAGGCACAACATGGACATGATGGTAAGCTGATTTTTACTTGCTTTTCATATATGTGGCAGTTAACTGTATGTGCACACATATTTATGTTGTGCATTAAAGTCAAAGAAAACACCTTAATAGAAGAGGTTTGTAGCAGAACCATCATTAATATTAATGATGTATAATGGAGTAAGACCGTATTAAACTTATATTTTGGCAGGATAAACATTCAACACCTTAAGGGTGTTTTATTTAAATGACCTTCATCATCAAACCCCACATTCAGATTTACTGCATTTAGTAACTATAAAGAGCCATATAGACACTAAAGGTCCTGCAGTGCACAGAGCTTCAAGTAGCAATCCAAATATACAGTAGTATTTTCAAACAACATTGGCTAGCCAACTACAACACTTCTGTTTATTTATGTATTTAGCTGGATTTCCTGTATACTTGTGGAGATGCTGAGCACTGTGGCATTTACTATCTGAGACCTATTTGACAAGAGTTGGCTAGCTCCGGCCACACTTTGCCATGTTGCATTAACATTTGATTATTTTTCCTTCTGGCTCATAATGACGACCCTGTCCCCGTCGCTGAGATCTCTCTGTTCTCCCATCTACTACCCTCCCCTCAAATGATTCTTGGGCCTTGTGGGTTCTCTCAGGTGCTCCCAACAGCAATGATCTGTTAGACCTGTTGATGCATAGTCAGATTGGGTTCACTTTGTGTGTATGGGAGTAGTAGGTTTGCATTCCTGGCATTGCTGTGTAATGAATAGCAGTGTACTGAAATGTTTTGGTTTGACCCTCTTGGTTTGGTACAGATGAGTATTGAAGGAGTAGTATAGTGTAACTGACAATCAAGAGGCGGATATTTTCTGCCAGTGGAACCCAAGTAGGGGTTGCGTGTGGTTATTTTACATCTGACACAGCTCCTCTCTCTCCTCTCTATAGTGTTTTCTTCACATTGAGTGTGTGAAAACTTGTCATGTTCATTGCCTTTGTATTCTTCGGACATAAAGACGGTCATCAGTTTCTGTTTTGCACAGAGACCACACTAGCAGAGGCCTACCACAACACCAGGCTTCACTCCTGCACCCCACCAGAGATGAGACACCTCAGTTGGTGTGGAGAGGCTAACGTGAAGACTAGCATTAACCCAAACCGAGGTCATAGCCAGAGGTTAAAATGGTAAATTTGGCTGTGGCGCAGGTGTAGTATGGCCAACTACTGATCGGAGTGTCAGTGGTTCGATTCCTGCTCTGTCTGGAGTCTGCATGTCAAAGTGTCCTTGAGCAAGACACTGAACCCCCAGTTGCTCCTGGTGGGTCAGGCCAGCACCTGTGCATGGCAGCTTCACCATCATCAGTGTGTGAATGGGTGGATAGCAGGATCTGTACAACGCTTTGGCCATCCAGAGATGAGTAAAAAGCACTATATGAGTAAACACCATTTTAAAAAAAAGTGGTGAGGCCCACTAGGTCCAAGTTGTACTTTATTAAGTAGTTTTACGAAAGAATACTTCTCTTATATGGATACGCAGGTGCATCTCATAAATTTAGAATATTGTGAACATTGTCAGTTATTTTTCATAATTTACATTCTAAAAGTAGACTTTCATGTATTTTATTTTCCTTACAACTAAAGGGAAATATTTGAAGTAGTCCTGGACAACAACAACAAAAAAAAACTTTTAATGACGATTAATCTAAAAAACACTGGATTTATTCAAGAGTAATCACGATTGAATTCAGTTGTCATTTTTCAAGTTTTTTATACTCTTGTTACCCCCATCAAGGAGGCAATGTTTATGCTGGCATTTGTCTGTTTGACTGTTTGTTTGTTAGCAAGATTACTCAAAAAGTAGTTAACGGATTTCAGTGAAAATTTCAGGGAAACTTGGAAATGGGCCAAGGAACAGACAATTGGTTTTTGGTGCTGATCTGGATCATTGTCTGGATCCAGGATTTTTTTTTTTGTTATTATTTTATATTAATATTCTGCTTTTCATGTACTTCCTGCTTGAGACGTGCATGTGGAGTTACCTGCCTCCGTACGTACCTCCACACGAAATGTGGTCTCCATCCACATAGTATGTATATACCACATAGTATATAGTATTTTTACAGCAGGATTACAAAAAAAAAAGAAAAACTACTGAATGGATTTTGATGAAATTTTCAACAGAGGTGGCCCTTGAGCTACAGAGCAATCCAATAGATTTTGGCGATGATCAGAGAGTGCATAGCTCCCCCAAGGTTCTACCTTCTCACAATGAGATAGATAGATAGATAGATAGACAGATAGATAGATAGATAGATAGATAGATGTACTTTATTGATCCCAAACTGGGAAATTACAGTATAATTTTAGTAAGATTACTCCAAAACTACTGGACAAACTTTGGTGAAATTTTCACCAGAAAATGGTTCTTGAGCAACACGCAAACCCTTACATTTTGGAGGTGATCCATGAGTGCATACCTTCACCAGGGCTCAATCTTCTAACAATGGTTTAGCAGGATTATGCAAAAAATACTGGATGGAACCCTTGGGTTGCAGACAAACCCATTAGATTTGGAGGTGATCGTGAGCACATACCTTCACCAAGGCCCTGTCTTGCAATGTACGGAGGGATGGAGGCAGGGAGGTATGGACAGATGGATGGACAAAGGTAGGGAGGGAAGGAGCCTTGGTGGAGGTATGTGCTCTCTGAGTGCTTTTCTAATTAACACTGGAGTGGACAAATATGCCTGGTTTCTGCAACTGCATATACATTTAAAGCCTTCAACATGTCTAAAATACAACTGTCCAGAACATTCTCCAAAGAATCCCATAAATACTGCAGAAATACTGTATATGTGAAACAACCAATGAGGTGTGGCACCACCACACCTGCCAAACATCCCACCAAATGTCATACCAGTTGTGATCTCTCACCTCTCCCTTCAATGTGAGCTCCAGTAGTAGACAGTCCAGTCTGTTCTCCAGCGAGCAGACACCTGCAAACAAACCGATGGAAGTGGCGCTTGCCCAGGGCCAGCTTCTAGCTTAGCTCTTAGCCTTTAGCCTAGCTGCCAGTGTCGTGAATGGCCCTTTTCAAGGGCTATTGAAGGACACGAAATGCACACTGTGGTTTCTGCACATTTATTAACGTAAAGACAGACACGAACATAAACATACAAGAACTAAATTATAAGGTGGAGGAGAGTGGAGCTTGACATCCAGGGGAACATGAAGCCAGAGAACGCCTGGCCAGGGGCAGAATCCAGCCGGAGCACTCCCGAAGGCAGCGGAGCTCACGGCTGGAAATAAGTGAAACACATACCTGGACAGAGCTACCCGCTGCTCCTCAACAGCGGCCCCAAACACACTCAGGATGAAACACTCTGCTCCTGAGGACAGGGTAATGTGGAAGAAGGACACGACAAACCCCAGAGGTTTGCCATGCCCTTATAAGCAGTACATAATTAGTGACAGGTGTGGATGCATGAGTGTAGAAAATAACAGAATGAATAACAGGTGTGCAGCTCCGACCAGTCTGACAGCTGGAAGCTGCACAGTGCTGTTAAAATAAAACATAACCAGAAACTATAATGATACAAACACAACAGAACCCCAAAATGTAACAAGAAACAAGTGGACAGAAAAACACTAAACTAGACCAGAAACTGGGCACCCCCTCCCCTGTGCCCCAGGAACATGACAGCCAGCCTCTTTCATAGCTGCTTTTCATGGCAGACATGCCCCTCTTGGCTTTGCAGCTTGGATCTGGAGTAGCTCAAATCTTCAACGAGACAAAACACTGGACCAGGGCTGTCCATGAGCCGGTTCCAGACAACAGAACCTCCAGCCCTTGGATCCTGCAGCAGTGGGGGGCATGCCTGGGGCCCGCACACACCCCTCTTCTCGCAGCAGCCTCCTCTCTTCTCTCCAGTGCCCAGGCCAGGACCATTCACCGACACACCTGACGTGTCCACACAGCACAACAGCGAGCACAACAGCGACCCTTGAGCAAACCGACCCAAATACCCAGAAATAAACAAAGTGAAGAGTCTGTGCTACAAACCGAGCATCTCTGTGCGTCACGCCATAGACTCTCCAACTGGAAACAGTAACCGCATTTTGAAAGTTGGATTGTCCATTGACACGGTCCATATGTTCACATATTATGACGATACTTCAGAAAACTGATTTGAACGCGCACAATTATGTAAATAAAATGGGAAGTTTATGCCATGAATTGGGCTTTACGCTCTATTTTGAGTTGTGCTATAAACTGTTGGATGGAAACAGTAAAAGTGTTTCAAGAGTTTTGCGTTTTTCATTCTGCAGCGATTATTTGCAAAGAATTACGATCAAAAATTTGTTGCCGTTAAACGGGGCTTTGTGTTATCACTCAATAACACGTTAGTTTCCCCAGTACTAACTTGAAATTTTTTATTTTAATATTGATGATAATTGACGACATTGATGATAATGTATAGCTAATTAAAATCTGAAATGTGGTGTCACAGATTGTTTGAACATTTCATAAGATCAAACCAAAAAAAGATTTGCAATACAGAAATGCCCAGCTTTTGAAAAAGTGTGTTCATTTATACATTCAATTGAAGCGTCTTTATCATGAATTACTGCATCGATGTGGGGTGGTATGGAAACAGTCAGCTTGTGGCACTGCTGAGGTATTATTGAGGCCCAAGTTGCTTTGGACTTATCTGTATTGCTGGTCAGGTGTTTCTCACCTTTCTCTTGACTAAACTCCATCTAGAATCTATGAAATCTACGGGGTTCAGCTCATGTGAGATGGCTGGCCAGTACAGCACAGCGATATTACAGTCAGCAAACCACTTTGTAATAGTGTTGGCACTGTGGACTGATGCTAAGTCCTGCTGGAAAAGAAAATCAGCTTGTCCATAAAGCTTTTCAGCTATTGGGATCATGAAGTGCTCTAAAATTTCCCCATAGACAGCAGTATTGACTTTGGACTTGATAAAACAGAGTGGACCAACACAAGCAGATGACATGGTACCCCAAACCATTACAGACTGTGGATACTTTAAACACCATGGATTATGTGCTTCACCATGCTTCCTCTAAACTCTACAATGATTTCCAAATAAATTGCAAACTCTGCTTTTACCAGAAAAGAGGGCACTGGACCACTGAGCAACAGTCCAGTTCCTTTTCCCTTTTGCCCAGTTGACACTGTTTCTGGTTCAAGAGTGACCTTTGATTAGGAACACAACAGTTGCAGACCCTTTCCTGAAGACATCTGTGCATGGTTGCTCTTGATACACTGGCACCAGACTCAGTCCATTCCTTGTGACACTCCCCCTTAAGAATCATTTTCATCTACTTTCAGGTCTCTGCTAGAAAGTGTTTTATAGTCACACTGAATTAATTGAAAGTTTGAGGAAGACAATTTAATGGTATAGGCTAATGTAGACCACATCTTGCAAGCATTTTTCATCATCGTCATATTACAAAGTTTATTTTTCTCATTTATTTACTTTATTTCTTGTGTTTGTTTCTGAACAGTAAATGCTTGCATATCAATTTAAATGGTGCATGATATGGACAAAAAGTTCTCAAAGTTGTGATGACTGAGTGCCAGTTGAGCCAGTATATGATTAACTTCAGCACAAAGAGAAGCTAGTGTTTGAGTATATTCAGAAGTTTATGTTGGTAATCATCATTTTGTGTTGGTTTGTTGTTTTTTCATCAAAACGTCTAGTTCTGTGCTGCTAAGTTATTTTGTTAATGTTAACTTTGGATAAACAGAGCATCTGATTAGGCTTTTTTGGATGGATCTGTTTTTAATGAACAGAAGATTGTTGTCGTTGACATACTGAGAGATCAAATACTGTGGAAGTAAATTCATAAATGATAGCTCCACTTAATGCCAGTAAACCATGCCAAACACCGGCATGCGCAATCAGCTACAGCCTTGGAACAGGCAGACCTGAATGAAGAGCAGATGCTAAAAATACTTTCATTTATTATATAGAAATATTTGCTTTTTTCATTGTTAAATCACTTTTATTTGGCATCCAAGTGTAAAATTTACACACCATATACTAGTGCATCTAAAAATTTTGAATATATATTCAGTTATTTAATTCAAGAAGATAAATCATAATGATCAAAATTCGAACAAGAACAGGCTTTAAGTGGCTTACATTATGTTTGATCATAGAAAAAAATTAACTTTTTAACTTTGTTAAATTGAATTTAAATTTTTTTTCCTGGGAGACCCTACCAGGGGCAAATTGCCCCCGACAACATAGTTCCTGGGATAAGGCACGCTAACCCCTCAATCTGGTCCTGGGTGAAGGGCCAGCCCAAGAACAGTCCAGTGGATCCCCATGAAAAAGGTTACAAGGACCCAGTGTACTCAAAGGAGCCACATGGGTCCACCTCCAGTGGGCTCACCACCTGCAGGAAGGATCATGGTGATCATGTGAACCAGGCAGCAGTCCGGGCTACTCTGCTAGACTGCGGCCCCTGCAACCTGAACCCCTGGATAAGCGGTAGAAGGTGGGTGGATGGATGGATGGATGGATAAAAAACTTTTTCACAATATTCACATTTTTTGAGATACACAGATATAGATATAAAGAGCCTAAAACCACTTTTCCACCAGAACCTACTCAGCTCAACTCGCCCTGACTCTACTCAGTCTGACACGGTTTAGGTCGTTTTCCATTACAACTGAGTACCAACTTAAGGTGGGTGGGTTCATTACAGGAAGGTGGCCCATTATCCCGTTATGTTGTTGACATGCTGACATTTTGCTGTCAGAAGCAAATACTTATAAAAGCAAGCGCAAAATACAAGCAAAGCACAGAGTTAGCGTTAATGGCTAGCTAGCTAACTAACTAGCTAGCTCATTGTCTGCATACAGAAGACAATGGCGATATTCTTGTTTGTTCAAACTGAGCTTGCCACCAATGGGATAAATAACATAAAAGATGCTTAAAATCACAAAACACTCACCGTCTTCTATTCCCCTTGAGCAGCCATCAGCTCAGAGACCTCCAGGTATTTCATTTTGGGTCGCTTCGCCGGCGATGGGGCTGAAAAGTTCATAGTGGTCAAATTTGACCAAATGTTTATTTTTCAAGCGCAGGGAGCCAAGCGCTGCAACACCGATGGAAGAAGTGTGTGGACCAAAGGGGAGACTGTTGAAAAATAACCATATTTGATCAAATTTGACCACTATATGAACTTTTCAGCCTATGAACTTCTCAGCCCTGTAGCTCCCTCTGGATTCCCTCGTCAGCCACCAGCACAAGAGTCTGCATCTTGTCGTTGGACCACGTTGTTGATTTGTGTGTAGCCATTTATCTAGTTGATTATCACAGAAATAATTAAAACTTCACGGCCGAATTTACAAATGGCAGTTTTGAATCTTGTGAAGACGTCGCTCTCATCCACTGACATTATGCCCTGGCCAGTCAGTGGCCTGCAATCTGTTGACATCACATTTTCAGCTCGACTCAGCATAGTTGGAACCTCACAGGAATAGGTACCTAAATAGTACCTAGTAGCAGGTACTAGGTAAAAACGAGGACTAGGAAAACCCTACAAACCAAGTAGAGTCGAGGTGAGTAGGGTTGAGAAGGTACTAGTGGAAAAGGGCCATAAGTCACACTTTTTCTACTTCTGCATATGGGACCTTAAATTGGAGAAAATCTCCACTGAAGTGAATAGCAAGAGAGAAATTATCTTTTGATCCCGGTTGAATTTTGCTACGAGTTACACATATGTTTGTCAATTTAAGAGATAATTTTCCATGCAATTAAAGTTGTCATATAATAACAGAGTAATATTTAGTTTTTGTGAAATCGCTTAAGGAACTATATCCCCTATTGTCGGACTACACACGTCACCAGACACAATCATGGTGGTACCCCTCTCAAAGCTCTCACCTCCTGTTTTCTGACCGATGAAAGAGGGATCCAAAGAGGAGAAAAATAACACAAATGTATTATAGGTTAGTTTAGTTTTGTCATATGCACTCCTTCGGAACGGAAGGACAGATCCAAGTGCAACGTTGTGTTTTAGACATTTATTAACAAAAAAAACAACATAAATGTCCAGAAGTGCCCACAACACAAAAATGCAACAGGAATGACTTACAGATAGAGCCTCTGAGCAGGGAGAGCTCAGGAGAAAGAAACCTTCAGAGGCTGGAGCCAGTAGGGAGATGAATAGGCAATCCAATTTAACCACACTGAAACAGTGAATCAGCAGTGCTTAAATATTATACAATTTAATGAGGCGCAGGTGTGGGCTGGCTGAGCGAGCCGGCAACCTAATCAAACCAACTGCCCACAAATGTATTATAGGTTAGTTAGGTTAGTTTAGTTTTGTCATATGCACTCCTTCGGAATGGAAGGACAAATCCAAGTGCAAGATTGTGTTTTAGACATTTATTAACAAAAAAGCAGCATAAATGTCCAGACGTTCCCACAATACAAAAATGCAACAGGAATGACTTACAGATAGAGCGTCTGAGCAGGGAGAGCTCAGGAGAAAGAAACCTTCAGAGGCTGGAGCCAGTAGGGAGATGAATAGGCAATCCAATTTAACCGCACTGAAACAGTGAATCAACAGTGCTTAAATATTTTACAGTTTAATGAGGCACAGGTGCGGGCTGGCTGAGCGAGCCGGCAACCTAATCAAACCAACTGCCCACAGCTGATGGCAGAAGGCAGTGGGCAGCTGGTGGGGAGTGTCTGGAGAAAAAAAGGGAAAGACTCTGTCACAAAACCAGAAAATAAACAAAAACAGACAACATAATAATACTGATGACAAACAACCAGAATTTAGGATAAACGTGAGTGTCTGAGAATCAGTAAACACATGCTTAGACACATGACAAGTTTAGTTTAGTTTATTCACACACACATCACACATTATCAACAGCATGAATGAATTACAGTATGAATTATCAACAGCATGAATTGCAGTATACAGGGAGCTTTTTCCACATTGATTAGGAGTGTGAAAGGATCACCCCGAGGAAGCTATTTAAAGCTTTTGGTAGGGGGCCCAGTTTCTACAGTAAAATGAAAGCAGATTAGATATTGGCTAGATGGCTTTAGTGTACAGCAACATACAGTACATACAAACATATAATAGGTATATAACACATAATCCCAGCATTTGTTTACATTAAATTAGTAGGTATGGTCAAGATACATTGGCAAGTTATTAAATATTAGTGGAGTGACATCAATATATAAAACAAAAATAATGTGGTGACAACTTATCAGTAAGCAAGTTTTGTGTCACAAATAGTGGATTAATTGTATAATGATAGGAGCTGCATTTTTAGTTTTTTCTTGAAGATGGAGATGGAAGGTGACATTTTTAGATTCTCATCAAGCTCATTCCAAATCTGTGGTCCTCTGTGTTATGTATGGAAATACCTTGGGTAAAAGATGAGGCAAGATGGCTGAACGAACTCAGATTTATTAAATGATGGTGAACAGCAGACACACGGTAGGCACCAGGCAGAGGGCACCAGTTGAAGAGGCCGCATCATGGATGCCCTCTGCTATTTATAGGGCGATGCAGTGGTGGGACAGGAAGTGGCCGCCACTACACCGCACTTCACAATAAGGTGCCCCAACACCAATACCACATTTCCTCCCTCCCTTTGAAAAGTCCAAAACCACACATACAATCAAAGCCCTCCCCAATTTGAGACCCAAGTCACACACTAACAAAACAGAAACTAAAGTATCTAAATGGCCTAACACAGTCAAACAACAAAACCTAAGATAGGGCGGAATGGTGAACTACCATCCTGCTCACACGGCATGGTGGCATATTCTGCCACCGAATAATAAACTAAAAAGAAGTCCATTAATAAACTAAAATCACTGCCGTGTTCCTAAACTAAATAAAACACAGAAAGCAACCCAATTTTACAACATACATAAACCCAAGAACATCAGAACTATTAACACAAAAATTCACAGCACTGTTCCATGGGCAGGAGGAGCAGAACCGGCATGGGGAAACCCAGGGCAGCCCCTCAGCAAGCGTGCCCCTGGAAGCAGCAGGCCCCAGGACGATGGCTGATCTCCCAGACAAAAGCGCCTCTTCTCATCACCAACGACTCCCGCTCTCGACCAGCCCCGTCACCAGAAGCCTCTTCCCAGACATGCCGAAGCTGACTGGCATGCCTCGCCGAGCCATCCAACAGACTGAAGTACGCCACGCCTAGCTTAGTCACTATGCACAGGCACGCCTGGTGTTTTGCTGATTGTCGCCTGGCCCATCTTCGCTGTGGATGTTCCTCTCCTCAAACCTGAACCAAGTCCATAACCCTCAGAGGGGTTGGCTCGGCCTGACATGATGCTGCTGAGCACGCGGTTTTCCCGTGCTCGTCAGTCTGGCCCAACCTCTTCTGAAGCCGTCGTAGTGGTCACCCTCATAGCTGCAGATCCTCCATCCCTCTGCAGCTAAGCTCCAGAAGAATCTGGAGCTAGCACATCAGTGTCACTCGACAGCGCAGGCGCCCCGCCGCCACGCTCGGTACCCCCCCTACCATTTCCCAAGCACCGGCACTGAGACCCTCCTGCGCCAAACCTGAGTGAAGCTGGTCCTGCTTGACCACTGTGGTGCCTGTTAGTCCTTCGTCCCACACAACATCTTCACTGACCACCGGAACCAGAGGGTTCCACCGGCCACAACCCAACCATTCTTCCCCAGCGTCGTCTTTAATGGCGAAACCCAGTCCATAGAACAGGTCACAGCCCATGATGTTATCGCCTCGGGCCGTCACGTGTAACATGAAGTCAACCATCGTCGCAGACTTATACTGAACCATTAGCTCCAAAGTCCCAACCATGCACAGCCTGCCACCTCCATAACCATAAAGCGGCGCTGGGTCACCTTTTATTCTGTAGTGGGGGAAAAACTTCCTCACCGTGGCCCAATTTAGCAACGACCCCTCCGCCCCTGTATCAAGCAGCAGCGGCACCTCCACGCCGTCCAGTTCCTCTGCGCAGAACATGTACCCGTTGGTACTGGGGCACACCATATGGATTGTTGTCGGGGGCAGGTGCAGTGATTTCTTCCGTGGGCTCTCCGGCTCAGATACACGGCACACCCTAGCATAATGGTTCAAACGTTCACTTCTGCTACAATGCTTCCCTCTAGCCAGGCAGTCCTTAGCCTTGTTGCGGTGCTTCATGGACCCACAACCCTTGCACAGTGGTTTTCCCAAGGGAGGCCTTCGGCTGGCAGCATTGACTTCCGTAGTATCATCATCCAAGCTATCCTCGCTCTCCGAGTTCGCTACATTTGCTGCGGCGGGAGGCTCCGGCAGCCATTGGGACTGATGCCAGTTAAGCTCCGAAGCTAGTTTGTCTGCAGCCTCCAGCTGGAGAGCTAGCTCGACAGCCCTAGCTAACGTTAAGTCATTTGGCGGCGTAAGTAGCCTAGCCCACAATGCAGCACTACTCATGTGCTCCACCAGCTGGTCATGTACCAGTTCATCTTTCAGCGGCCCAAAGCAACAGTTGCTATCTAACTGCCTTAAGTCAGCGACAAACTGACAAATAGGCTCACCCACTCACTGATGTCACTGCCGAAAGCGAATCCTCCGGACAGTCACGCTATCCGGGGCATGAAAGTGGTTTGCTAGCAGCTCGACAACATCTTCAAATGAGTCCGAAGCACTGAGAGTGCGCAGGACATGCTGGCCCTCAATACCCAGGTTGTGAACAAGTAGCACACGTGCTCTTAACTTGTCGAGCTTACCCAGGTCGAGCGTGGCAATGTAATTCTGGAAAGCCTCAAACCATCTCGGCCAAGGCACCGGCAGCTCGCCCGGGAGCTCGAGGAAGGGGCGAAATACATACCTCCATTAGTTAACCCTTGGTTGCCAAATGTTATGTATGGAAATATCTTGGGTAAAGGATGAGGCAAGATGGCTAGACGAACTCAGTTTTATTAATCAATGGTGAACAGCAGACACACGGTAGTCACCAGGCAGAGGGCACCGGTCGAAGAGGCCGCATCATGGATGCCCTCTGCTATTTATAGGGTGGTGCAGTGGCGGAACAGGAAGTGGCCGCCACTACACCGCACTTCACAATAAGGTGCCCCAACACCACACTCTGCACACAATACTAAAGCTGGTAGATTTTAGTCTTTGTTTTTTCCCAATAATTCGGTTTTTACAGACGTGGACAAAATTGTTGGTACCCCTCTGTTAATGAAAGAAAAACCCACAATGGTCACAGAAATAACCTGAATCTGACAAAAGTGGTAATAAATAAAAATTCTATGAAAATTAACCAATGAAAATCAGACAATGTTTTTGAATTGTGGTTCAACAGAATTATTTTAAAGAGCAAACTCATGAAACAGTCCTGGACAAAAATGATGGTACCCTTAACTTAATATTTTGTTGCACAACCTTTTGAGGCAATCACTGCAATCAAACGATTTCTGTAACTGTCACTACTGGCACTTTTCAGAAGGTACTTTGTCCCACTCCTCATGAGCAAACTGCTCCAGTTGTCTCAGGTTTGAAAGGTGCCTTCTCCAGACAGCATGTTTCAGCTCCTCCCACAGATGTTCAATAGGATTTAGATCAGGGCTCATAGAAGGCCACTTTAGAATAGTCCAATGTTTGGCTCTTAGCCATTCTTGGGTGTTTTTAGCTGTGTGTTTTGGGTCATTATCCTGTTGCAAGACCCATGACCTGCGACTGAGACCAAGCTGTCTGACACTGGGCAGCACATTTCTCTCCAGAATACCTTGATAGTCTTGAGATTTCATTGTACCCTGCACAGATTCAAGACACCCTGTGCCAGATGCACAGCCCCAGACCATAACAGAACCTCCTCCATGTTTCACAGTAGGGACAGTGTTCTTTTCTTGGTATGCTTCATTTTTGTGTCTGTGAACATAGAGCTGATGTGCCTTGCCAAAAAGTTCCACTTTTGTCTCGTCTGTCCATAGGACATTCTCCCAGAAGCTTTATGGCTTGTCAACATGAAGTTTGGCAAATTCCAGTCTGGCTTTTTTATGATTTGTTTTAAACAATGGTGTCCTCCTTGGTCGTCTCCCATGAAGTCCACTTTGGCTCATACAACGACGGATGGTGCGATCTGACACTGATGTACCTTGACCTTGGAGTTCACCATGAATGTGTTTAGAGGTTGTTGCTCTTTTGTTACCATTCGTATTATCTGTCTCCTCCTGCGGCCACGTCCAGGGAGTTTGGCTACAGTCCCATGGATCTTAAATTTCTGAATAATACTGTATGTGCAACTGTAGTCACAGGAACATCAAGCTGCTTGGAGATGGTCTTATAGCCTTTACCTTTAACATGCTTGTCTATAATTTTCTTTCTAATCTCCTGAGACAACTCTCTCCTTTGCTTCCTCTGGTCCATGTTTAGTGTGCTACACACCATGTCAACAAACAGCACAGTGACTACTTGTCACCCTTTAAATAGGCCGACTGACTGATTACAAGTTTGTAGACACCTGTGATGTTAATCAGAGGACATATCTTGGTTGAACATGTCCCTATGGTCACATTATTTTCAATCTTTTCTAGAGGTACCATCATTTTTGTCCAGGCCTGTTTCATGAGTTTGTTTTTTAAAAGTGAGTGAGAATTGCTTAAAGTGGTAGAAAAGGTCTCACTTTAAAAAACAAAGCATTTGGCCAGTTTTTTGGTTGGATCATCAATGTCGCATTTGAAATTGAGAAATTCATCGATGAGGACCCCCAGGAATTTTATTGAGCTGACTTGTAATATTCTGTCCATTAATTTTGGGGCAAAGTTGCTTGGTGTCTGGCTTTTTAATGGAACGAAATACAATATAATTTGTTTTACTGATGTTAAGAGAAAGTTTGTTACACTGAAACCAGGTGTCTATTCTCATAAGCTCACTATTTATTATGTTCAAGTTAATTTGGATTCTGGTGAGCAAAAAATAAATTTGTGTCATCAGCAAACAATACTTTATGTAGTAGAGACGAGGAGTTAACAATCTCAGTTATGTACAAAATGAAGAGAACTGGTCCTAATATGGAACCCTGGGGGACTCCATGATCGATGGATTTATATGAGGATTTGTGGTTATTTATATAAATATATTGAAGTCTTCCAGACAGATAACTAACTTATATTGTATTTTGAGAGCTGGCGCTAATCCAGAGGACTGTTAATTACTTAACCCTGGGCACTCTTTGAAAACGACAATGTAACTGATGTGAGTCTGTGTTTGTAGTCTTTCAATTTACATATGTTCATAACCTCATACCTTAACAGTTAGACAACAACCTACACTGTTATTTACGTGGAAAATTATCTCTTAAATTGACAAACATCATATGTGTAACTCGTAGCAAAATTCAATCGGGATCAAAAGATAATTTCTCTCTTGCCATTCACTTCAATGGAGATTTTTAACTTTTTAAGGTCTCATATGTGGAAGTAACAGGGGCGTGACTTAGACTCTCTATAAGGATTCATTCTCATAGGTTTGTGAAACTTTATGTGTAATTACAAAGGTAGAAATAATGAATAGATTTTTTTTATTTATAAAGTGCAAAGAGAGAATACCTTCACTAACACTTAAGAGCAAGATCCAGATATCCAATTTGTAATTATATTTATTTTTATTTTTTTATTTTTATGTACAGTGGTGTGAAAAAGTGTTTGCCCCCTTCCTGAATTCTTATTTTTTTTATGTTTGTTGCACTTAAATGTTTCAGATCATCAAACAAATTTAAATATTAGACAAAGATAACACAAGTAAACACAAAATGAAGATTTTAAATGAAGGTGTTTATTATTAAGGGGAGAAAAAATCCAAACCTACACGGCCCTGTGTGAAAAAGTGATTGCACCCCTCCGTTAAAACATAAATTAACTGTGGTTTATCGCATCTTTGGAAAGCTGAGTTCAATTTCTCTAGCCACACCCAGGCCTGACAAAGTGAAGTCGACCAAAAGATCCTCAAAAGCTAGACGTCATGCTGCGATCCAAAGAAATTCAGGAACAAATGAGAAACAAAGTAAGTGAGATCTATCAATCTGGAAAAGGTTATAAAGCCATTTCTAAAGCTTTGGGACTCCAGTGAACCACAGTGAGAGCCATTATCCACAAATGGCGAAAACATGGAACAGTGGTGAACCTTCCCAGGAGTGGCTGGCCGACCAAAATTACCCCAAGTGCACAGTAACGACTCATCCAAGAGGTCACAAAAGACCCCACAACAACATCCAAAGAACTGCAGGTCTCACTTGCCTCAGTTAAGGTCAGTGTTCATGACTCCACCATAAGAAAGAGACTGGATAAAAATAGCCTGCATGGCAGAGTTCTAAGACGAAAACCACTGCTGAGCAAGAAGAACTGGGGCTGTTTTGCTGTTTCAGGACCTGGAAGACTTGCTATGGTAAATGGAACCATGAATTCTGCTGTCTATCAAAAAATTCTGAAGGAGAATGTCCGGCCATCTGTTTGTGACCTCAAGCTGAAGCGCACTTGGGTTCAGCAGCAGGACAATGATCCAAAACACACCAGCAAGTCCACCTCTGAATGGCTTAAGAAAAACAAAGTGAAGACTTTGGAGTGGCCTATTCAAAGTCCTGACTTGAATCCGATTGAGATGCTGTGGCATGACCTTAAAAAAGATGGTTCATGCTCAAAAATCCTCCAGTATAGATAGATAGATAGATAGATACTTTATTTCGAACCAAAAAGTATAACAAAAACAAAACAAATGACAAATGCAATAAAGTAACAGTATACAGTGTTCGAAAGGGAGAAGGAAGAAGTGAACACTTATTAACTCCATCTCCTCTTTTCCATAAATACACCCATGTGAATTATATACAAATTACCACCTTTAAGACCCCAAGTAAACAATTTACTGTATTTTTTACATATCAACATTAACACCCATCCATCCTAACATACATTGATGTCCATACATCAAAACCATGTTATGTAATTCAGCCAGTATGGCTGAATTACAACAATTCTGCAAAGATGAGTGAGCCAAAATTCCTCCACAACGCTGTAAAAGACTCATTGCCAGTTATCGCAAACGCTTGATTACAGTTGTTGCTGCTAAGGGTGGCCCAACCAGTTATTAGGTTTAGGGGGCAATCACTTTTTCACACAGGGCCATGTAAGTTTGAATTTTTTTTACCCTTAATAATAAACGCCTTCATTTAAAAACTGCATTTTGTGTTTACTTGTTTTATCTTCGTTTAATATTTAAATTTGTTTGATCTTTATTTGATCTTTGTCTAAATTAAGTGTGACAAACATACAAAAACATGAGACCTCAGGAAGGGGGCAAACACTTTTTCACACCACTGTATTTATTTATTTATTTATGAATTCATGTGATAATCTACATCTCATAAACACCCACCTCCTATATTATATGCTTGATTGTTTTTCCACATCAAGTTCCATGTCCAAGAAATTAATGAAAATGTCAAAAAGGAAAAAAAAATCTCAGTGTTTAGACCTGCTCCAGCATCTCTTGTTTTTAAGGTCTTGTGGTTTGTAAGTGAACAGCAGCAAAAGAAGTAAGCACTCATATCACAACCTCAGCTGCTGGGCCTCACAATCTCTGGAACTGAAGCTGCAGTTCACGAATTGGCTACAGGTGTCACAAAGTTACAAAGAATACCTCAATAATATCAGACAAATGGCAAGACGAAGCTGCTCTGCTAACTATACCTTTTAGTTTGCTCTTATTTGTTCTTATTATTGGATCTGTTTGCACTATAATCAAATCATATTTTAGTCATATTTATGCCTCGGTGAAATGGAGAGGCATACAGTAATCACTCAATGCGTGTGTGTGTGTGTGTGTGTGTGTGTGTGTGTGTGTGTCCGCCTGTCTGTTTCAGCTCGCCCAGTCAAAATTAAGTGGAACTAAAGGCTTGTATCATTGTCTCACCGTATTTTCTCGACTTTTAATTTTCTAGAATTTCAAGATAAGGCTTTGTTTTCAAAATAAACACAAATTTAACTCACCATTGCCGTGTAATGGAGCTGCGCAAAAAAGGTATTGTAATAACTATGCCGGGCCACTAGAGGTGGCGACTTTTTTTAACAGCCCATGCTCAGAGGTCTTCATTAGCTACTGGGGAGTGTTTTTACAACACCAGGTTAATGGATGATTATTAGATCAAAACTAAAAACAGATGTAAGTTGCGGTCATTATCATATTACCCTTACTGTAGTATATTTTACATGGTCAAAACAAGGAGACATCACCAGCTTTAATTTATGACATCTTCAACAGCTGACTGATGTCTGTATTGAAATGACGGCGCTACAGTTAGCCCCGATGCTAACTTGTGCAACGATCTTTTAACAATGAGTTGGGGTTTTTTGAGTCAGAAGGACTGATGGTTTATCATATAAAAAGGTCTCAAGTCTGGTCATATTGTTCTGATTTTTTATCTAATAAAGTCTGGTGTCAACAGATCAATGCACAGACTTCTAGCACTGAGGTGCTAATGTCAGTTCCACTCTACAGCTAAACTCTTAGGCTGAGCAGAAAGTACCTCCTCAGTGGCGATTTATGCAAAATAGATCACCACTGTTTTCTGTTCTTTTTAAATGTAATAATTAGCTCTTTTATGTGCAACAACTCATCAGTTAAAAAACAGCTTTCTTACCTTTGATGGGGACCCCTAATATTTCACTGCAGTCTTTAGGATTACAAAAAGCTCTTTTTCTCCCTCTGGTAAAAACTGATCATTGTAACAGTAACTTGGATTTTACTTCGATCCAGATACATGGATTAATTTAAAAAAATACTTCAACTAAATCTAGTTTACCAAAATTATAGGACTGAAAATGATAATGAGAAGCTTAAAATATTTCAAGGTGAAAATCTGTGTAAAATATACAACAAATTTAAAAAAAAAAATTGAAGAGAGAGAAAATAATTAAAACCCATTATATTTATCTTACAGGAGAAAAAAATTGTCCATTACTATTTGAATGCCCATACTATTTGAATGTTTAGCTTCAGTTATCAATTCAAAGATAATAGACTGTAATAGATGTGGGATAAACAACTTCCTGTAAGGTTTTATTAGTTATTTCTAGCACAACACTCCTCAGGCTGCTTGTAAATAAGAGGCTCAAATCATGAGTAAACAGAAGAACAGAAAAAAACACTTTGCTCTTGTGGTTTCTTGCCCTGAACTGTTCAGTTTCTCTCTAAAGAAAAAGAAATGCAATAAAAGACAATATCTTCCCCTTTGTGATGTCACAATTTGATATCCCAACTGTATTTTTTTCATTTAGAACTTTACTACGGGGTGCTATTGTACTGTGTGTTAACACTAAAAGCCAATGCTGTCAGAGTCTGGGCATGGTCTGGGGGCCATGCTCATACTTTAAGTTTATTTCTGTTATTCTCTGTATTTACCCTACCTCGGCTCAGTTAGGTTATTGTGTTTATGCTCACGATCATGTCCCTAATTATGTTCTTTTGTATTTGCTATTTATGTCTGTCTGTGATCAGGATTTGAATCAGGCCATGTCCTCGCTTTAAGTTCAGGTTTAGACTTTCTTTATTAATGTTATCATGTTTTTGGTTTTGTTTGGGTTTTATTATCATGGTCATGGTTTTGTTTGGTGTTGTTGATGATTATTATTTTAATGGTTATGTCGTGGAAGGCATATCAGTGGGATTGAGGAGATCCTCGAAGTATTCCTTCCACCGCCCGACGATGTCCCCAGTCGAAGTCAACAGTGTCCCATCCGCACCATACACAGTGTGGACGGGGAGCTGCTTTCCCCTCCTGAGCCGCCGGACAGTTTGCCAGAATCTCTTTGAGGCCGACCGAAAGTCTTGTTCCATGGCCTCACCGAACTCCTCCCATACCCGGGTTTTTGCTTCAGCAACCACCCGAACTGCACTCCGCTTGGCCTGCCGGTACACCTCAGCTGCTTCGGGAGTCCCACAAGCCAACCAAGCTTGATAGGACTCCTTCTTCAGCTTAATGGCCCCCCTCACCACTGGTGTCCACCACTTGGTTCGGAGGTTGCCACCACGAGATGCACCGACCACCTTGCGGCCGCAGCTCTGGGCAGCCGCTTCAACAACAGAGGTGGAGAACATGGCCCATTCAGACTCCATGTCTCCAGACTCCCTCGGAATGTGGTTGAAGTTCTTCCGGAGGTGGGAGTTGAAGACCTCCCGGACAGGGGCCTCAGCCAGACGCTCCCAGCACACCCTCACTATACGTTTGGGTCTACCAGGTCTGAATGGCTTCCTCCCCTGCCATCGGCTCCAACTCACCACCAGGTGGTGATCAGTTGACAGCTCTGCACCTCTCTTTACTCGGGTGTCCAAGACATACGGTCGCAGGTCTGATGACACGATAACAAAATCGATCATCGACCTGCGACCTAGGGTGTCCTGGTGCCAGGTGCACATATGGACACCCTTATGCTTGAACATGGTGTTCGTTATGGACAGACTGTGGTTAGCACAGAAGTCCAATAACTGAACACCACTCGGGTTCAGATCGGGCAGGCCGTTCCTCCCAATCACCCCCCTCCAGGTTTCACTGTCGTTGCCCACGTGCGCATTGAAGTCCCCCAGTAGGACAATGGAGTCTCCAAGAGGAGCACCCTCCAGCACCCCAGTCACAGACTCCAAAAAGGGTGGGTACTCTGAAACATCATTTGGTGCATAGGCACAAATGATGGTCAGGACCCGTTTCCCAACCCGAAGGCGCAGGGAAGCAACCCTTTCGTCCACCGGGGAAAACTCCAATATAGAGGCAGCAAGGTGGGGCGATACAAGAATACCCACCCCTGCTCGTCGCCTCTCGCCCGGGGCAACTCCAGAAAAGGCCAAGCTCCAGCCCCTCTCCAGGAGACTGGTTCCGGAACCGGAGCTGTGTGTTGAGGTGAGGCCGACTATATCTAGCCGGTATCGCTCAACCTCGTATACCAGCTCAGGCTCCTTCCCCACCAGAGAGGTGACATTCCACGTACCAAAAGCCAGTTTAGAAAGCTTAGGATCAGTCCGCCAAGGTCTCCGCCTTCGACCGCCACCTGATCCACATAGCACTGGACCCCCATGATCCCTCCTGCAGGTGGTGAGCCCACTGGAGGGCGGACCCATGTAACTCCTTCGGGCTGAGCCCGGCCGGGTCCCATGGGTGGAAACCCGGCCACCAGACGCTAGCCTTTGAGCCCCTCCCCCAGGCCTGGCTCCAGGGTGGAGCCCCGGTAACCCCATACCGGGCGGAGTACACTGAATCCTTGATATACAATTCATGAGAGTCTGTTGGATCGTTCTTAGTCTGGCCCTTCACCCAGGACCAGTTTTCCGTAAGCAGGGTTTGGGGACGAGGGGGATGACTCGCCTATCACAGGGGCTGAGGTCGCCAAGGTGGTTAAAAATCTCCTTGGTGGCCGGGCCCCAGGGGTGGACGAGATTCGCCCCGAGTACCTCAAGGCCCTGGATGTTGTTGGGTTGTCATGGTTGACACGCCTCTGCAACATTGCGTGGAGGTCGGGGGCAGTGCCTTTGGCATGGCAAACCGGGGTGGTGGTTCCTCGCTTTAAAAAAGGGGACCGGAGGGTGTGCTCCAACTTTAGAGGGATCACACTCCTCAGCCTCCCTGGGAAGGTCTATGCCAAGGTACTGGAGAGGAGAGTCCGGCCGTTGGTCGAACCTCGGATTCAGGAGGAGCAATGTGGTTTTCGTCCTGGCCGTGGCACATCGGACCAGCTCTTTACCCTCTCGAGAATTCTCCAGGGTTCGTGGGAGTTTGCCCAAGCAGCTTACATGTGTTTTGTGGACTTGGAGAAGGCATTTGACCGCGTCCCTCGTGGATTTTTGTGGGGGGTGCTTCGGGAGTATGGGGTATCGGGCTTGTTGTTACGAGCTATTCAGTCTCTGTACGACCGTTGTGAGAGTTTGGTTCGTATTGCCAACACTCGGTCAGAGTCATTCCCAGTGAGAGTTGGACTCCGCCAGGGCTGCCCTTTGTCACCGATCCTGTTCATAATTTTTATGGACAGGATTTCTAGGCGCAGCCAGGGAATGGAGGGTGTCATGCTTGGTGACCACAGGATCTCATCTCTGTTGTTTGCAGATGATGTTGTCCTGTTGGCTTCATCCAGCAATGACCTACAGCTCTTGCTGGGACGGTTTGCCGCTGAGTGTGAAGCGGCTGGGATGAGAATCAGCACCTCCAAGTCCGAGTCCATGGTCCTCAGCCGGAAAAAGGTGGATTGTCCTCTCTGGGTTGGGGACAGGCTCCTGCCCCAAGTGGAGGAGTTTAAGTATCTTGGGGTCTTGTTCACGAGTGAGGGGAGAATGGAGCGAGAGATCGACAGACGGATTGGAGCAGCATCTGCAGTGATGCGGACGTTGTACCGGTCTGTTGTGGTGAAGAGGGAGCTTAGTTCTAAGGCAAAGCTGTCGATTTATCAGTCAATCTACGTTCCTACTCTCACCTATGGTCACGAGCTTTGGGTAATGACCGAAAGAACGAGATCGCGGATACAAGCGGCTGAAATGAGCTTTCTCCGTAGGATTGCTGGACTCACCCTCAGAGATAGGGTGAGGAGCTCAGTCATCCGGGAGAGGCTCAGAGTAGAACCGCTGCTCCTCCACATTGAAAGGAGTCAGTTGAGGTGGTATGGGCATCTGATTAGGATGCCTCCTGGACGCCTCCCACTTGAGGTGTTTCAGGCACGTCCCACTGGGAGGAGACCCCGGGGCAGACCCAGGACTCGGTGGAGAGACTATGTCTCCCAGCTGGTCTGGGAACGCCTTGGTATCCCCTCTGAAGAGCTGAAGCAGGTGGCTGGGGAGAGGGAAGTCTGGGCTTCTCTGCTTGAACTGCTGCCTCCGCGACCCGGACCTCCGGAAAAGCGGTAGAAGATGGATGGATGGATGGATGGTTATGTCGTCATGTTTTTTCCTGTCATGATATGAGTTTAGGCTTTTGTTTTACAGCGCCTTTGTTTACTTCCAGTTTCGCAGTGTGAGTTTTTGCTTATTTAATTATTCACAGCTGCTTTTGATTTCTTGATTATTGATTGTTCATGGGGGTTCTTGATTTTGTTCTCTTTTTTATAGAGGTCGCGGACGGCCTTCGGCACTTCGACCTTTATGCTGGCATGCAATCACGTTAGTTTTCATGCAGTCACACTGTTATAGGCCATGTGTGTCATAACGGTAGTTAGTGTTTGATTCTTCAATTACACATTTCAGTGAAGACTTAACTTCACCTGAAACAGTTGAACTAAAGTTTTGCTCAATTTACAATTTCTGTCTCTAAGCATTATCCAGCTTTGATGCATCATTGCACATATTGTATCTGTACACATGTTGTTCTACCTGTATGTTGTTGTTATCTCTGTGAATAGTATACCCCCCCCCCAACACCAGTCATGGTAGAAGACTGCCCCACCCTGAGCCTAAGTTCCTTCCTATAAAAGAGTTTTTCCTTCCCACTGTTGCCAAGTGCTTGCTCATAGGGGATCGTTGGCTTTTTGTCTGCATTACTTATGATTCGTGCCTTATGTATCTAGCACCTTGAGACAACTTTTGTGGTGATTAGGTACTATACAAATAAAATTGAATTGAATGCTCATGCCCCACCTTTTCAGTTGCTTTACTATTTTGGACTCAGTGTTATTGTGAGTTTTTTTTTCTGGTCTGCTTTCAAGTATATGTTTAACGTATTCTTTTCTTAGCTTATTACATCTCAATGTGCAAGAGGCACATGGTGGTGACTCACTCTGTGTATCTGTCTGTCTGCACTGAGGCATCAGCACCTATGGTGCTTTCATTTAGTGGGCACTTATTACCTCCGCCAAGGAGGTAATGTTTTTGCCGGGGTTTGTCTGTCTGTCTGTCTGTCTGTTGGTTAGCAAGATAACTCAAAAAGTTTTGGACGGATTTCGATGAAACTTTCAGGCGTTGTTGGAAATGGTACAAGGAAGAACTGATTAAATTTTGGTGGTGATCTGGATCACCGTCCACAAGAAAACCGCCATTACGGAAAATGCCATTTTCGTGAATAACTACTGAACCACTAATCCTATCATTGTCAATCCAATTGCTAGTCATATGTTTTCATGGTCAAGGAATCTGAAAACGTACACACAAACACTGTATGGGGGGAACTGTGGCCGCCATTATGGAAAATGCCATTTTCCTGAATAACTACTGAAACACTAATCCTATCATTGTCAGTCCAATTGCTAGTCATATGTTTTCATTGTCAAGGAATCTGAAAATGTACACACAAACACTGTATGGGGGGAACTGTGGCCGCCATTACGGAAAATGCCATTTTCCTGAATAACTACTGAACCACTAATCCTATCATTGTCAATCCAACTGCTAGTCATATGTTTTCGTGGTCAAGGAATCTGAAAACGTACACACAAACACTGTATGGGGGGAACTGTGGCCGCCATTACGGAAAATGTCATTTTCGTGAATAACTACTGAACCACTAATCATATCATTGTCAATCAAATTGCTAGTCATATGTTTTCATGGTCAAGGAATCTGAAAACGTACACACAAACACTGTATGGGGGGAACTGTGGTGCTTGGCGGAGGTCTGCGCTCTCCGAGTGCTTTTCTAGTTTATCTAATAGGATATAACCTTCTTCAAAATGGTGTCTGATACAGTATGTTCACCTTTATCTTTGTGTTCTTGTGTGCTTGGACGATGATTAATACCCAGCATTTTAAATGTATAATGATCCAGTGATTTACCTGTCACACAAAATATGCTGCATATGTTATGTTATTCTGTAGATGTTCCTCATTGACCTTTTAGATCACAACTGTCAGCTTCCTCAGTTGGGACCATGTTGGGGAACATGCTGTTTCTTGTTAGATCATTGACTGTCATCTCTCCACAACAGTCTGACAAATTGATGCTTGATTGATAATTGATGCTTTCAGTCTCATTTTGACAAATATACTAAATGGAATGATTGGCACATGTTCAGATGATTTTAAAAAAAGAGAAAATTTGACTTTCATATAAACAACTAACTTTGCATTCATATTCAGTTAGTTCTGCAAAGATAAAACCAAACCTACATTTCCACATTGAAAATACACATTTCTTTATCAAAAACACATTGGAATAGCAGTTGCCACTGGGTTGAGCTTTTAATCACAGTGTTTTTCTAACACAAATATACTGCTGGAAGAATTTTAACATAATTAGCTGAGTAACCTTCTACAGAGCCAAAATAGACAGCTGAGAGGAGTGTACAAAGCAACATTGTGCTATCGGAAGTTTGTACAGAGAATCTGTCCAAATCATGAGTTGCTTTTAGGTGTGGAAACAAGTTGAATCTGAGGGCTTAATTTGTTAAGACCCAAACAGCAGGTGCAAACAGGTGGAGACGTGGGTGTTTAATTGTTTCACTTCATCCCCGTGGAAGGGTTGGAGAAAGACCTTCACAAATGAAAGAGGAAATGCCAGAAAGGACAAGGGCTGTAATGATGCCGAGCGTGGGTCTGTGCCGCGCTCGGGTCTTTGTGGTTTTTCTCTTTTTCTGTACTTGTATTTAGTCTTGATTTTTCGTCTATTATGTTTCGTGCTTTTATTTTGACAGCGCAGTCTGTGACTTTCTGCTGTCAAGTCTTTTCGCAGGTTATCACAGCTGTTTTGGGTTCTCATCACTTTCACACCTCATTCATGTTTGGGATTTTCCCCTTGTATTATTTAAGCTCGCTGGCGAGGTTTGCAATCCCCATGCTTGATTCCAGTCTAACTTCTGCTTTGTATGAAGCCTTGTCTGTTCTACTGTAAGTTTACCTTTCGTGGTTTTCATGGTTTGCATTTTCTGTAATCACCTTCATGGTCTTGGTAAATAGTCTTTTGTAATTTGCCCTTTGTGGTCCTCAGTTATTGCCTTTTTGTATTCACCCTTCATGGCTATTATTTTGTGTTTTGCTATACTTAAATGTGCAAACTCACTGCTTGCGATTGGTGCCTTATTTCTGCCCTGAAAGGGCCAATTATGACAAAGGCAACTAAAGAAATTTAATTAGAAAAGATCCCAAGAAATAGAGTTGAGAACAAAGGGAAGGTAGCTTTTAATACGTTACTGCTTTACCTTGCTTTACTTTTATTGTCCCCATAGAGAAATTACTTCTCAATTAGTAAAACATGTGATCATATTGTTCTTCCTCAGCATGCCCACACAACAGTTTAAAAAGACATTTCACCCAATCAGTGTACAGCAGATGTATATCATAATATCAATACAGTGAAGATTGAGGACAAACTGACATCAGCATTCCCATCACAACACAGAGCGTCAATAGCACGCAGTGATATACAGAAGCCATAAGGATTTCATTAAAAAATCAGATAACATATTCCAATAAGATGATTTCTTATGAAGAAAAGGTAAAAATGAAAAGATATTCAGACACACTGAGCAGAGAACAAAAGATTAGACTCTATGTGTTTGTGCTTTGGATGACTGTTTTGTCCTATTTCTTCAAAAGGCTGGGCAGCGGCATCTAATACCTGAAGGGAACAGTTCAAAGTCAGTAAATAGTGGATGGCTTGATTTTTTTTTTCCACTTTGCTAAGGGATCTCAATCTATAAATATGTTCTAGGGATAGGCTACTCAAGCTGAAACCCAGCACCATCAGTTTGAATAGCCAGCTCTGGCTACTACAGGTGCACGTCAGTAAAACAGAATATCATCGAAAAGTTTTATTTCAATAATTCAGTTCAAAAAGTGAAACCCATGGACAAAATTGTTGGTACCCCTCTGTTAATGAAAGAAAAACCCACAATGGTCACAGAAATAACTTGAATCTGACAAAAGTGGTAATAAATAAAAAGTCTATGAAAATTAACCAATGAAAATCAGACAATGCTTTTGAATTGTGGTTCAACAGAATTATTTTAAAAAACAAACTCATGAAACAGGCCTGGACAAGAATGATGGCACCCTTAACTTAATATTTTGTTGCACAACCTTTTGAGGCAATCACTGCAATCAAACAATTTCTGTTAATGTCAATGAGACTTCTGCACCTCTCAGCAGGTATTTTAGTCCACTCCTCATGAGCAAACTGCTCCAGTTGTCTCAGGTTTGAAGGGTGCCTTCTCCAGACGGCATGTTTCAGCTCCTTCCAGAGACGTTCAATAGGATTTAGATCAGGGCTCATAGAAGGCTACTTTAGAATAGTCCAATGCTTAGCTCTTAGCCATTCTTGGGTGTTTTTAGCTGTGTGTTTTGGGTCATTATCCTGTTGCAAGACCCATGACCTGCGACTGAGACCAAGCTGTCTGACACTGGGCAGCACATTTCTCTCTAGAATACCTTGATAGTCTTGAGATTTCATTGTACCCTGCACAGATTCAAGACACCCTGTGCCAGATGCAGCAAAGCAGCCCCAGAACATAACAGAACCTCCTCCAAGTTTCACAGTAGGGACAGTGTTCTTTTCTTGGTATGCTTCATTTTTCTATGTCTGTGAACATAGAGCTGATGTGCTTTGCCAAAAAGTTGCAGTTTTGTGTCGTCTGTCCATAGGACATTCTCCCAGAAGCTTTGTGGCTTGTCAACATGCAGTTTTGCAAATTCCAGTCTGGCTTTTTTATGATTTGTTTTCAACAGTGGTGTCCTCCTTGGTCGTCTCCCATGAAGTCCACTTTGGCTCAAACAATGACGGATGGTGCAATCTGACACTGATGTACCTTGACTTTGGAGTTCACCATGAATGTGTTTAGAGGTTGTTCTGGGTTCTTTTGTTGCCATTCGTATTATCCGTCCCTTCCATTTTTCATCAAGTTTCCTCCTGTGGCCACGTCCAGGGAGGTTGGCTACAGTCCCATGGATCTTAAATTTCTGAATAATATGTGCAACTGTAGTCACAGGAACATCAAGCTGCTTGGAGATGGTCTTATAGCCTTTACCCAATTATAGACATGCTTGTCTATAATTTTCTTTCTAATCTCCTGAGACAACTCTCTCCTTTGCTTCCTCTGGTCCATGTTTATTGTGTTACACACCATGTCACCAAACAGCACAGTGACTACTTGTCACCCTTTAAATAGGCCGACTGCCTGATTACAAGTCTGTAGACACCTGTGATGTTAATTAGAGGACACATCTTGGTTGAACATGTCCCTATGGTCACATTATTTTCAATCTTTTCAAGGGGTACCATCATTTTTGTCCAGGCCTGTTTCATGAGTTTGTTTTTTTTTTTTAAATAATTCTGTTGAACCACAATTCAAAAGCGTTGTCTGATTTTCATTGGTTAATTTTCATAGAATTTTTTTTATTACCACTTTTGTCAGATTCAAGTTATTTCTGTGACCATTGTCTTTCATTAACAGAGGGATACCAACAATTTTGTCCACGTGTGTAGTTTCATTACACACAGTGAGATGTATTTCAAATGTTTATTTCTTTTCGTTTTGATGATTTTGGCTTACTTTTCGGTTAATGAAAACCCAAAATTCAGTTTCTCAGAAAATTAGAATATTACACAAGATCAATTTTTTTTTTAAATTATACAGAAATGTTGGCCTACTGAAAAGTATGTCCATGTATGCACTAAATACTTGGCCGGGGTTCCTTTTGCGTGAATTACTGCATCAACGTGGTCTGGCATGAAGGTGATCAGCCTGTGGCACTGCTGAGGTGTTATGGAAGCCCAGATTGCTTTGATAGCAGCGTTCAGCTTGTCTGCATTGTTGCGTCTGGTGTCTCTTACTGTAACTTCCTCTTGACAATACCACACAGATTCTCTATGGGGTTTAGGTCAGGAGAGTTTGCTGTCCAGTCAAACACATTGATACCATGGTCATTAAACCATGTTTTGGTACTTTTGGCAGTGTGGGCAGGTGCCAAGTCCTGGAAAATGAAATCATCATCTCCATAAAGCTTGTCAGCAGATGGAAGCATGAAGTGCTCTAAAATTTCCTGGTAGATAACTGCTGAATTTGGACTTGATAAAACACAGTGGACCAATACCAGCAGATGGTCTCTTTTCTGATGAAAGTGAATTTTGTATTTTATTTAAAAATCAAAGTCCCAGAGTATGGAGGAAGAGTGGCGAGGCACAGAATCCAAGCTGCTTAAAGTCCAGTGTGAAGTTTCCACAGCCGGTGATGACTTAGGGAGCTATATCATCTGCTGGTGTTGGTCCACTGTGTTTTATCAAGTCCAAAGTCAGCGCAGCCCTCTACCAGGAAATTTTAGAGCACTTCATGTTTACCTCTGTTGACAAGCTTTATGGAGATGCTGGTTTCATTTTCCAGCAGGACTTGGCACCTGCGTACACTGCTAAAAGTACCAAAACCTGGTTAAATGACCATGGTATCGATCATGAATTGCCCTTTGGGGCAGGAGGATGAGACCCACACGCTGAACTGTGAGTTTGGCAGATTTATTGGAAAAGCAACAACCATAAAGACTACACCATGCTCAAAACAGAAAAATACAAATGAGACGTAAACTTACTGATAACACACCAGAGCCCCTGCTCTGGTGGAGACGAGGAGAATACAAATAAGACTGCAGCGATGAGAAAATGAAAATACAGCCCTTAAATAGGATCAAAAACCATTTACATAATCAGTGACAGGTGTGGGTTATCTGAGCGGGCAGGAGAAAGCAATGAAACATAATTAGGACCAGCTGGGGGCAGTGACAGAGGAGCAAACTGAAGCTGAGAGCTGACAGGGCAACGCCCACACAGAGCACCACACCACTGACAGCTGTCAACCAGCAAAAGAACAACAGTGAAGATATAAAGAATAAAATAACAACCCAAGCAGACTAAAATATAAATATAAATTAATACAAAATAAAAGTGTAACAAAACTAGAGCACAAACAGAAAAATGGCAAACAGTACACAAATACAGAAACCCAGAAAGCATAAAATACAACAAATATGTAAATATACGGAAAAAGCCATGAGACTGAGCCTGGCGGAAACCTCCAGCTCTTGGCTCATGACAGAGCCCCCCTCTCAAGGGGTGAATACCAGAAACCCCAGGGTAACATCAGAAGAAGGACCCCCCCCCCCCCCCAATAGAAACACAACAGTAACCCACCCCGGGAGGGTGGTGGGGGGAACAGGCCAGGAGGGAATGAAACAAACCCCACTCAGGACTCACACCAGGAAAACTCCAACCATCTAGGCCCCCTAGACCAAAGAGCTGGGCAGTTCAGGTGAGCAGCCAAAGTCCCAGGCCCGGCAGATGGCATGATGGAAAGAGTCGAGTGGCCTACCAGAGAACGTGGGCCACCCAACCCTGCGGCACAGTCTGTCGGGCAGTCTGCCAGAGTTTTAAAGCCACCTGAATAGAAAGGGTGGTCCTGGAGGTGGCTGCCAAACCAGAAGAACCAATGGTGGGCACGATGAAGAGGTTGGGGAACCTAAGCTGACATCAGGGTGAGGAGAGGGAACCACGATGACATAAGGCAGAGGAGAGGGAACCACAACAGTCTCGGGCAGAGGAGAGGGAACCACAACAGTCTCGGGCAGAGGAGAGGGAACTACGACGGTGTCGGGCAGAGGAGGGGGAACCACGACGGTCTTGGGCAGAGGAGGGGGAACCACGACGGCATCTGTCACAGGAGGGGGAACCACAATGGCATCCGGCAGAGGAGAAGGGACCACGACGGTACCTGGCAGAGGAGAGGGGACCATGACGGTGTCTGGCGAAGGAGAGGGAGCCATGACACCCTTGGACTAGCCAGCAGCACCCTCGGTGGTCCCGGACAGGGACATAGTAGCATCCGCGGTGGCTCTGGACTGAAGCAAGGTTGCACCCGCTGTGGCCCCGGGCTGGAGCAAAGCAGCACCCGCGGTGGCCCCGGGCTGGAGCAAAGCAGCACCTGCGGTGGCCCCAGGCTGGAGCAAAGCAGCACCTGCGGTGGCCCCAGGCTGGAGCAAAGCAGCACCTGCGGTGGCCCCGGGCTGGAGCAAAGCAGCACCCGCGGTGGCTCCGGGCTGGAGCAAAGCAGCACCTGCGGTGGCTCCGGGCCGGAGCAAAGCTGCACCCGCGGTGGCTCCGGGCTGGAGCAAAGCTGCACCTACGGAGGACCCAGATTGGGCCAAGGCTGCACCTTCGGTGGGCCTGGACTGGAACGGAGCACCCATGATGGCCTCCAAAGAAAAGGAAGCAGCACCCTCAAAGACCTCAGCTGGAGTGGGAGCAGCACCCACCAAGGTCCCGGGCTGGGACGGAGCGTCCGTGATGACCTCAGCTGGAGGAGTTGGACCCATGATGATCTCAAGCGGCGAACCTGGACCCACAGAGATATCTGGCAGATCTAGCAGATCTGGGGAAAAGCTCAGACAAGAGATGCAAAGATATAGGGTCAGGGTCACCGGTGGCAGTGGAGCCCAGTGAGTTGAGCTCAGGTGCAGCTGATGGCTGCACTTGGCTCTCCCCACCAAGAGCCAGGCAAGATTTCTCCAAAAGAGAGACAACAGAGACAAAGAAGAGCACTTGCATGATCTCAAGCTCCACCGCTGTCCAGGACTCCAATGATCCAGGTGGTGGTTCTACGGGCCCGGCCCTCTGGAGGTCCAACTCTGGCTCTCCTGTGGCGGGCCCTGCAGCAGGCATGGTGGGCAGTTCAGTCCTGGGACCCCCCAGTGAGGTGACCCATGCAGGTGGCTCGCCCTGCATGGTGGCATGAGGTGGATCTCCTGCTGGCGCTGAATCCTGCTCAGCTGGAGCCCAGGACCACTTTTTCATCAGTGCAGGCGTCAGCTTGGTTTCAGCGCATCCAGAGCATGGCTGTGGGGCTGGAACCAGGTCCTCCAGGGCCGCAGGCTCCTGCAGCGTCTGGCGGCTCAATCCTGGGGTCGGCGTACACTCGGGGCAGAGGAGGAAACACGGAGAGAGCAGGTGACAAGTCTTTAGCTACAGCAGGTGGTGAGAGCTCACAAGGCTGCAGGGACTGAGCTTCACCACTGGGAATCAGGCAAGATAATTCATACGTATCTAATAAAGAATGAAAAGCCACTTGCCTGTATTCCCGGGGCATGATGTTTTCTGCTGCAGCTGGTTGGAAGTCGACCCTCTCCGTGACTTCAGTGGTCATAGGCTCCTCAGAGGAACGTGGAGGAGCCGCCCCTGCCGACATGGTTTCAGGCGGAGCTGGGGAAAAAACAGTTCAGCTCTCAGCAGTGGGAGGAGGCGTCAAGGAGAAGCAGGGAACAGCAGCTGCAGAGAGGGAAGAGGCTGACAATTCAGCCATCGAAGAAAAATTAGGAGTGTGCACTGCTGATGGAGGCTTCTGTCTCAGTGTAGGAGAAGCTGCCGACTGAGAGGTGGGAGCATTCTTCCGGCGAGATTTCCTAGAACAACGGCGAGGAGCGGAAGGCAGAGGCGTAAACTCAAGGTGGAGAGGGAGAGGCTCTAGAGTCAGGGGACACTCACTTATCGGCTCAAACTCCGGGTCCCTAGATGAAATCTCCTCTAGCAACGGAGCAAGATCCGGGAGGATCCATGGCTTAATTTCAACGAGGAGCTCAGTCTCTGCCAGTAAAACCTGCCTGCGCTCCTTGGCTGATGGAGCCGACCAGTGCTCGGGAGGAAGAGGCGGAGCTGCTGCCAGAGAGCGGCGAGAGGCTGGAGGCTTCCATATACACAAGTGCTTGCTCTTCGTTTGGAGCTGATTCCCCGGCTCATAACTCATAGGTTGAGGAAGGACTATGGAGAGGAGTAGGTCTGTGAGCTACAGGTGATTCCACAGGCTGGGGCATGCCACAAGTACCTGTGCCGCGCCCTCCAGACACTCTTGGGCTGCCTTGGGAGTACAGGAGGCTCGAGCCTGCAACAGAATATCCTCCAGAACACAGACAGACCACCATTCCACTTCGCCCAGTCTCAAGGTGGACACCTCCGGGGTGACAGACATGGTTAATCCCGGGTATGAAAAGAAAACCAAACAGGGAAAAATAAGAGAAACCTATGAGCTTTTGCCACCGCTGGAGTGAAAGAAACGGCTAACAAAATCAACAAACTCACAGCAGCTGGGTCTCTACTGGCTGCAGTCTTTTGTCATGAGTTGTCCTTCGGGGCAGAAAGATGAGACCCACTTGCTGAACTGTGAGCTTGACAGATTTATTGGAAAAACAACAAACATAAAGACTACACCATGCTCAAAACACAAAAATACAAATGAGGAAGTAAACTTACTGATAGCGCACCAGAGCAGGGCAGGGCTCTGGTGGAGACGAGAAGAATACAAACAAGACTGCGGCAATGAGAAAATGAAAATCGTAGTGGAATTAAGGTAAATATGAATGTGAGTAGGAATGAAGATTTACTTTCATTACACTCAAATCCTTGTAGGGCACCAGTCCTGATAATGGACAATTTTATTTACAATTCTTTATTTGTACCAATTATGAATCAGTCTCAAAATGACCCCTTGTTGTGAGTTCTTGTCCCTGGATAATCAAGAAGATGGACATGAAATCAAACAATCACTCCCATATGTCTTTCAGTGGTTTAATAAGAGAGGTCAGAATAGGTTAACATATTTAGATAACTTTAAACAGAGAATTCAACATGTATTATGGGCACCATAGATTGTTACTGAGTTACTTATGAATCAAACAGTTGTAGAACCAAATGAAGCATAGTTTAATTTGTCAGTATACTGGAAATTGGAAAACCATAAAATAGCATTGGTTAAGAAAAGTGGATGCAATTTTATGAAGAAAATGATAATTAACTATTTAAAAAAATAGAAAATTTGTTTTCCTTTGAAAAAAGAATGTAGATTAATGAAAGACAACATGCATTTTGAGATTCTGATGAGGGTTTGCATGAAATTAGGTTAAAAGAACTTATACCAGGAATATTCTGAAGAATTAATGTAAATTAACAACAGATCATAAGTCAAGCAGAATCATTGCATAACAGTGGGTAGCAGGCAGGTCCACTGGATTCTGCTTTACTGGACCAGTGTGGGTCTGTGGGGAGGCTGGCAGACAGGCTCCTTACCACTTATAGCTTGCTCCCAGGATCACAACAGCTGGTCTCCAGCAAGTTGGGTGAGGTCTTCTCTGACGCACTGAAGAAGGAATTAGTTTATCGTGCAAAGTCCGATCAGAAATACAAAATGGAGGCAAAACATGTTACAAATTTGTTTCTTCGATGTTGGTGGTTTAAATGAATTGGTTTAAGTTTAGAAAAAAAAAATCTTCTTGCACGATGATTTAAAGAAAAAGAAGATTAAAATTACTAACTACTAACTAACCTGCACTTATATAGCGCTTTTCTAGTCACAAAGACCACTCAAAGCGCTTTCACTAATACTAACCCTCTATTCTAAGGGCCTATAGGAAACAGATATCTAGGGACAATTTAGAACAGCCAATTAACCTAATATGCATGTCTTTGGATTGTGGGAGGAAACCGGAGCCCCCGGAGTAAACCCACGCAGCACAGGGAGAACATGCAAACTCCATACAAAAAGGTTCCAACCCCTGCCAACCTGGGGATTCGAACCAGGAACCTTCTAGCTGTAAGGCAACAGTGCTAACCACTGCACCACCGTGCTGCCCAATAAGAAAAATGTATTTTAAAGAAAAGAAACAGGATTTACACAGAGCATGACAGGCTCTGGGCCCTTCTTAGAAGATAGGAGAAACATTGGAGGAGCAGAAAAGGCTTCTTACAACTTTGGCCAACACCCCAGCGCAGACTCCACAAAGAGCAATAAAACTTAAGTTTTCAAGGGTGTTGTAGGGTGGTCCTAAACTTCAGGAAACCTGAGCTGGCCCAATTATATTTGAGCTTTGTTCAACAAAAGTAATAAACTTGACCTAAAAGAGGAGATGAAGATAGGTGTCAGGAACCCATTAGTCACTTAAAGTTCCTGAGGTGGGGGTCTCCCCCAGAGCAGAGATAGAGACATTTGATATGAAGAGTGAGACCCTCCTTAAAGTATGTGTGCTGAATAAAGCATAGCTTCTTTAAACTTTAGTGACAAAGATATTCTACTTGATAATAGGAACACACAATATATCTACATTGTAACTAATTAATTTGTACTAGTAAGCATGCAAGCATTAATTTCTTCTTGAAAATAAACAGATATATCAAAATCATCTCAATAAAAGAATTTGAAACCCATATTGTCCGTCCCAGAGTTCAAACACATCTTCAGGAGCAGGTACTGTCTTAAGTGAAAGAATATGAATTAGTTCATTTGTTCAAAATTGCATAAATTACACTGCAAAGGAAAAAATTAAATATTCCTGATTCGTCCACCAGATGGCACTGTGAAACTGGTTGTTTTGTGGAGAGTCTTTGCTTCCCCACATGTCTGGACCATGTCGATCATAAAACTGTCAGTTAGAACATTCCTTTGCCAAAGAGTCTTGGAGAAAGGGATTAACTTCCACTTTATGGCCGATGGATAGGGTTATGGCTCTGGTTCTTGGGTGAGAGAAGCAGTCTCAAAAGCCAGACTTTTGAGTTGAAACAGTTTTTCTTCAGCATAGAATGATTTTAATAAATTGGAACTCAAGGTCACGCTACAAAATACAGCCCTTTAATAGGATCAAAAAACATTTACATAATCAATGACAGGTGTGGGTTATCTGAGGGGGCAGGAGAAAGCAATGAAACATAATCAGGACCAGCTGGGGGCAGTGAGAGAGGAGTGAACTGAAGCTGACAGCTGACAGGGCAACGCCCACACAGAGCACCACACCACTGGCAGCTGTCAACCAGTAAAAGAACAACAGTGAAGATATAAAGAATAAAATAGCAACCCAAGCAGACTAAAACATAATTATAAATTAATCCAAAATAAAAGTGTAGCAAAACTAGAACACAAACAGGAAAATGGCAAACAGTACACGAATACAGAAACCCAGAAAGCATAAAATATAACAAATATGTAAATGTACGGAAAAAGCCACGAGACCGAGCCTGGCGGAAACCTCCAGCTCTCGGCTCATGACAGTATCACTGTGCTTGACTGGCCAGCAAACTCATCTGACCTAAACCCCATAGAGCATCTATGGGGTATTGTTAAGAGGAAGATTAGAGACACCAGACCCAACAATGCAGACGAGCTGAAGGCCACTATCAAAGCAACCTGGGCCTCCATAACATTTCTGCAATGCAACAGGCTGATCAGCTTCATGCCACTTTGCATTGATGCAGTAATTCATACAAAAGAAGCCCAGACCAAGATTTGAGTGTGTACTTGGACATACTTTTCAGTCGGCCAACATTTCTGTATTAAAAATCCTTTTTTAAAAAAAATTGGTCTTATGTAGTATTCTAATTTTCTGAGAACCTGAAATGTGGGCTTTGATTAGCTGTAAGCCATAATAATAAAAATTAAAAGAAACAGACACTGGAAATATATAACTCCGTGTGTAATTAATCTATATATGAGTTTAACTTTTTGAACTAAATTACTGAAATAAATTAACTTTTCAACTTCAGTGGGTGTTGAAATGTCCAGTCAGGAACTTGACTTTAGACAAGTCCTGGAGCCCAGTTATCTCGACTGCTATCCTGGTACTCGGCATAATAAAATGGGGGAAGGAAAGTTAGCACAGAGGCTATCAGAGGGCTGACCCCTCCCCACTGTAGCTTCACTACTCACAGTAACTGAAGGGGCTAAGTTCATGCAAATGATGATGGGCACCATCTCCTATACATCATATGTTGTTCCACTATGGAAAGGACGTTAACATACTTACTAGTCTGAATGCTAATTGTCTTCATTACAATTGTTAAACATGGCAAATGTCAAAATCTTTATTTAAGTACATTATAAAGACTATATGACCTTTAATTATATCTGCTGTTGGGGCTATTGGAGAATTATAATTATTCTAAAGTTTATCCGTAGCACTGATGAGTCCACTGCACTCACAAAAACACTGTTGTGTTCTGCAACTCACTGCCAAGTTTCCAGAATACTTCATTTTCATGCGTATGTTTTTAGGTATTATATGTCCTAACGATTTTGGCCTTTTTTCATCGTGGCTCTTTAAAATTTTACACAGTGTAATTTCCTTTTCTTCTGTTATTTGTCCTATAACTGTAAAAACTGACTGTTTGGTTTTGGGTTTTTTTGGCATTAGAGATTGCATGTCATACAGCAACATCTGTTATTACAACATTGAAAGAACAAATTCCTATTAAAAGAAAGTACAAACCTTTAATAATAGGAGAAAGGAAGCCTGCAGGGTTGCCACCCCAGTTATCCAGTGTTTATATAGATGTAAGTAATGCACATTTACTGTATTAACTTTCTTCTTGTTCTCAGGACATTTTCCTCCCACGTTTTTTTTTTCCTTTTTGTATACAAAGAATATGTCTGGCCAAGCATGCTTCATATGTGCACACATGGCTGAACAGTAGCTTGTTTGTGTTGCTGAATAATCCTTAATCAACAATCTAAACCAAAGCGTAGTCTCTCATTATCCCAGGGAGCACGCCAGCCTGGCACAAAGGGAAGCCCGCCTGTCTGTTTTTAACAAGAACCTAGTGGAAGAGAAGGGGCCCTGACAACACTGCGCATATACATTAACCGCACACTCACTTAAACGCAGGCACATTTACAGACACAGAAGTTCAACTGCATCAATGAGATGCACGTGGGGTGACCTACACAACAACACAAGCCAAAACATGCACATGTGCTCTTAATGTCAAGGCAAGTAAAAATATCAAGAAGAGAAAAGGTGAAGTGCACACGGACTGACTCTTCCGCAAACACAAACGCATGCACTACATGCATCATTTGCATATAATAGTAGGGTATTGTGGCAGAGACAAATGATGTACAGAGGGATTATTAGCTACAGACTTAATACTCACGTCATTCTGCAGAGAGCCATCTTTCTTTCATTAGGCAGTAAAGGAGCTGCAACATGGGCCCTAAGGGCATTAATTAGACTGGAGGCAGGATGTGTGGGGGCTTTACAGTAGGCACCACACATAGTATTATGTACCACACAACTTTGTCTCCCCATTATTGGGGCTTTCCACTTCAAATCTTTCATCACCTACAATTATTTAAATGAGAGACATAATGCTGAGCCTCGGCGACCGACTAACAAAAAAAGTTCTTGCATTGTCGTTTAAACATAGCTCTGTTCTCCCTCGGCTGTTGTCATTATTACTGCATGTACCTGAAAATCTGCTTCTATTTGACACGTGCGCGTACACACACACACACACACACACACACACACACACACACACACACACACACACAGTTGAATTACTTGAGTGACACGCTTCACGGCTCTGACTTCCTGCCACCCAGTGGGAGGAGCTGTCCATTACAGTGACAGGCTTGACTTTTCAAAAATATTATTTCATATCAGGCCACAGAGGTTAGAGAGAGACAGACGCTGTCAGCGAGTGATGGATGAGCCTCCTTTAAAAGGCCATCAGGGAAATAATAGACAGCCCAGTGAGCCTTGAAAGTAGTGAGCTAAGCCAGGACAATCTCCACTCCCCTTCTCATCTCCACAACTGTCAGATTGAAAAATGTCAGCAATTAGAAAGTATGGTAATGTATAGGTAGTTTCACATTTGATCCTCCGTGTCCTGAAGTAGTTGTAGCAATTGAGTTGGTCAGAGGGGGCAGCAGCAGGAGGGAAGGTTAGACTCTGGACAGATGGCGTCAGAAAAATTGGGGAAGGAACTCACATGGATATTTAAACTGTCTGACCCCTGTCACAGGAAGGTTAGTTAAGCTGTTAGTCTGCACTTTTTCCATTATTCAGAAAACAAAAACTTTGCCTCTTTCCTTTTTATTTTATACAGCTGGTAGGAGAGTGTCTCTTACAAATGTAATTTTCATAATTCCTACAGTATATCTGGCAGCGCTCAAAGACAGACCCAAATGGTTTACAGTGATGTCATGGTGAAGATGTGTCCTGATTGTCTCCACTTGTGCACTCTAATTGAAATCTATTGCCTCCAATTTAGTTTCTCATCTTTATGTTTATATGTTCCCTTTTTCCTATTCTATTTATACAGAGCCAAGCATAGCTATATTTTTTTTAAAAAGTGAAATGAAAACAACATTTGCATAAACATTACATGACTGCACAACCCACAACACAGGGGCTGACTTTCCATGAGGGGTTAAGTCCAAAAGAACAAGGGACCGTGGAGACTAAGAGGCAGCATTTACTTGCTTTAAATGACTTATTTGATTAAGAGATTGTGACTTGGTGTTTCGTCTAATGCCAGACCTGGGACTTATGAAGGAGAGTGAGTCAGTGCTGAAGAGAAAGACCGTGGAACGAGGCGGCAGAAAAGATCTGGGGTGGATTCTAACTCAACACTGTCACACAGGCAAACCAAAGCATAGCCAGAAGTTCTGCTTTTTATTTAGTTGTAGCAGAGTTTCATGTCTGGTTTACAATTTGCTCGTCCAATGTTCTGAATAAATACGAGTCTGCATGAGTGTGTGTGCCTGACAGAGGTTGGGATGTCTCAGTAAACACACAAGAGAAAAACCATGAACCAGTTGCATCTCCCCCTCTAGCTCTCTTTTTTGATTCCTTACCCATTGTTTTAGCTCTAGCCTGTGTCTGAATGGTTTAATTTGATAAACAGCCTGCTGATTGTGTGGAAAAGAAAAGGGCCAGTCAGGAGTCACAAACATTATGTGTCCTTGTTGTTTGGGCTGGACGAGATTATTCAGAATTCAGCAAAATTCCTGCTATTAACCAGTGACATCAGTGTGGTGAAAGCATAACTTTCTTGAAAATGTCGAACTGAATCTGTGGCTGCTCTTAAAGGGGTTATTAAACAGAGACAAATAGCAGAGCTTTTGCATTCTCTGCACACACACACACACACACACACACATTAGGGAAAGCAGCAACACAAAGGTTCAGTGGTGCTTACTGTTTACTTTCACTTTTTTTTAACCTCAGTGGAAACTGTGCTGCAGAAACACTTCATTCAAGCTACAGAAGGTATATGAAGCAGTAAAGCTGAGAAAGCAAATAAAGATAATCACTAATAGATCTGCATTATCTAATGTTTGCAGGGGGTATAAATTAGCACGCGCTGTCTTGCCAAGGATGTGTCTGACTGTGTTGGCGGTTGGGAGGGTGTCTACAGGCACGAGTTTCTTTTCAACAGCGCTGCGATCTCGATGGTGGCAGATTTGATTTAAGGTTCCCATAAGTCACACTTCTACGCAGTTGACTGAAGGTTTTCAACACTCTCGCATAAAGACCCTGTTACTTCGAGCTCAGGGCAGTATACCAGGCAACCTTGTGAAGCCATTATGGCATAAATTACTATATAAGACTTCATTTCTCACCATGGGCATTTATAACATAAATAGCGTGATGAGTTGCAGTGTTTATAGCCGCTCTGGTATAGGGGTAGAAAGTAAGCAGTCTGCTCTGGGCTGTGGCGGAGGAAACGGTGGGAAAGGTTTTGGGGGCGGATTCTGTGGCGTCTTGTGCATTGCCAGTTGCCTTGGCCAGTGGCGTGTCTGTCTCTTTGCCCAGAACAGCCATGTTAGTTTGTTCATGTCTTTAAATGAACAATTGATACAAGTAAGATGAATAAGAAAGGAGGAAACAAAGAGGTTCTTTGTGAGAGAGACTGTTTTGGTTTTTTTTTTCTTTCAACTTCATTTTCCTCCAGCACCACAGCTGATTGCACCCACATTGAGGATGGTTAGAGAGTACTGTTTCCTCCAGATCTGGCCCTAGGTCAGTATAGCTTTGAGATGCTGTCTTTCACCATCATTGTCACTTCTATCTCACATCCGCTTCTGGATTTTGAGTCCAGACGTCTCCACCACTGGACGAGTCCTCAGCACTTTTTATTGATCTGCAAGTGTTTTTCGAGTGTCTATCAAGCCAAGGAATGCAACTAATTTAATCTTGGATTGATCCGTAATCTTTTGTTACATGCAGAAGTGATCCAAATCAGGTTTTTTTTTTCCCCCCACCACCAAATCCCTCTACCAACGAAAGTGTACTCATGTCTCCTGCAATTTAATCCTGAAAATAAAAGCTGCAAAATGTTTGTGTGTGCATCCAGCTTCGTGATGGAACTAATTTTTAAAGTGCACAGTAAAGCGAGCCAGATTTAGCATCAGCCTTTTGGCCCCCTTTTTGATACAATCTGTCAAAGCAGTGCACAGTTGTTTTGCTTTTTTTTTGTCTCATGAAAATATGTTATGTGTAAACTCTGTGACAACGGTACAACATTCACTCACCAGTTTCACACAACTTGAACAGCCACGTGGAAGTTTAAACATTGCTGTGAGCGACTATAGTCTCATAGTCTGACATCTGCATTTGTTTTCATATTCCGTTGAGCTCTGAGCAATAACACATGGCCCATGAACATTTTAACCCCCAACCTAGTGCTATTGCACATGAACACAACTGTAATTAATTATTATTTTGCTATAAAAAGAAAAATCAAGGCTTTCGCTTAGGGGCTGAAATGCTTGCCACTCAGAGGTGGGGTACAGATATATACTATTCTGCTATGTGACATTTATTGGAAAGTTTATTGCAAAAACAATCAGGAAGAATTGTTAACACCCAATTAGTGCCATAAACGCACTTGGACCGACTCCTTTTCCTCTCAGTACTTCCAAACATTCTTTTAGGAAGAAAGGAAGAGCTTTAATTGCCATTCTTTCAAATAAACTTCAAAGCTGACATGTATTATACTTCCCCCTTTGCTTGTTCCATAATTTTATTTTTGGACTGTAATGCTAGTAGTGTAGCTTTGCATGAATTACAGCCCAAAACAATCTTCTTTTATCCAATTCAGAGCCTTGATACAGTTTATCCACTGTTGGAAACAGGTAATTTTAGGTCCCTTAAAGTTACCTTCCATTGAAGCTAAGCTTTTATGATCATCCATCCCTTACATTTGAGCTGTGGTTGGCTGGGGATGCTTTGCTAACAGCTACTGTATAGCAACCCAAGACGGCCATATAAGGATATCCTCTCCCACTGGCATCATCAAGATCTCAGGGTAGGAAAAAACTGCTTAAACATGGTATTTGGTACAGTTTGCACAGGAATTAATTATACATACATGCAAATACTTACACCTTTTAGGTATATCAATCAATCAATTAATCAAAATGTTAATTATATGTCACTTTTCACACACAAAGTTGTAACACAACAGTGCTTTACAAATTAAATATAGAACACAATAAACACTTGGGAAGTGCCAGGCCAGCGCTCTGCAGCCAGAAGCAGAAACAATTCACTGTGTAAGAGCTCCCTACGAGGAAACACTGGAGCTAGGACAGGATGATAAGTTGAATAAAACAATCACTAATAAATAATAATGATCAATGATTAATCATTTGTTGGGGAAAAAAAAGATTAGACAGTAAAAAAAAAAAAAAAATCCCTAAAACGATTCTTCTTCTTTTGGCTTTAGGGGTCGCCACAGAAAAAGAGAGAAAAAGAAAAAGATCATCTGTCTCCATCTCACCCTATCCCTTGCATCTTCCTCTGTAACACCAACCCTCTTCATGTCCTCCTTCACTACATCCATGAATCTTCTCTGTGGTCTTCCTCTTTTCCTCCTGCCTGGCAGCTCCATCTTCAACATCCTTTGTCCAATATATCCACTATCCCTCCTCTGCACATGCCTAAACCATCTCAGCCATGCTTCTCTTACTTTGTCTCCAAACTGCTCAACCTGAATTGTCTCTCTGATATACTCATTTCTAATCTTGTCCCTCCTAGTCACTCCCAATGAGAATCTTAGCATCTTCAACTCTGCCACCTCCAGCGCCATCTCTTGTCTTTTTGTCAGCACCACCAAGACAGTGCAACTCCTTCTGACCTTCTCTATACTTCTCCATCAGCACTCTTAAAGCAAACATTGCATATGTAGTACTCTTTCTTGGCATGAAACCATACTGCTGCTCACTGATTGTCACCTCTCCTCTGAACCTGTCTTCAACAACTCTTTCCCATATCTTCATAGTGTGGCTGATCAACTTTATGCCTCTGTAGTTACTACAGCTCTGAGCATCATCTTTGTTCTTGAAAATTGGTACCAACACACTTCTTCTCTACTCCTCGGGCATCCTCTCACTCTCCAAGGTTGTGTTCAGCAATCTGGTTAAAAAGTCCACTGCCATCTCTCCTAAACATCTCCATACCTCCACAGGTATGTCATCTGGACCAACTGCCTTTCCATTCTTCATCCTCTTCAAAGCTACCCTCACTTGCGGCTTTGCTAATCTGAGCAACTTTCTGGTTTACTATCTTTCCTTTATCCATCTTCCGCTCTCTCTCATTTTCTTCATTCATCAAGCCTTCAAAGTACTCCTTCCACCTTCCTGACACAGTCTCATCACTTGTTAGTACATTACCGTTTCTGTCCTTAATCAACCTAACCTGCTGCACATCCTTTCCAACTTGATCTCTCTGTCATTAAAAAGATAATCTTAAAAAAGCATTTAAATACAATCAAACAAACAGTTTGAAATGTATTCATATTTAATAAAATAAATAATTGTGACAAAAACAGCATAAAATATGTTTAAAATGAAAAATTGAAGTAATTAAAATAGCAGACTAATCAAAAGCTTGGTTAAAAAAGTAGGTCTTGAGCCTGCTTTTAAAAACATTCACATTTTCGACATGTGTATGTACATAATTATAACAGAGAATAAAGAAAAGCATTAACAATTCAGGATACTGGATGATTGTCATTTGTTCAGAAGTACTAATTGTCACGAGATGAGCACTGGTGGTTTCTGCCATGCTCAGTCTCGTGGCTTTTTCTCTGCATTTATATTTTTGTTGTAATTTTGTGCCTTTTGGTTTTTGTTATCCCTGCAATGTTTTTTATTTTTCTGTTGATGTCTTAGTTTACTATGTTCTGATTCTGTATCAATTGGTATCTATTTCTCAGTTTGTACTTGTTTACATTTTATTCTTCTAATTCCTTATTGTTGTGGTTGACAGCTGTCAGGACATTTCCTGGTTGGTGCTCCGTGTGGACATAGCCCTGTCAGCTGTCAGCCAGACGCTCTCCTCTCATTACTTCCAGCTGATCCAAATTATTAATCATTGCTACCTTCTGCCCGCTCATGTGACCCCAAACCTGGCATTACTTGTGTTATTTGTTCTGACCCTATTTAAGGACAGCATTTTCTTTTCTTGTCGCCACTGTCTTGAGAAAGCCTGAGTAAATCTCACCTGAGTTCTTCTCATCTCCACCAGAGCCCTGTCCCCGCTCTGGTGCGTAATTTGTAAGTTACTTTCTCCTGTTGGAATTTTGTGTTTGAGCACTGTTTTGGGCTTTATGTTTTTCTTATTTTCAATAAATCTCATAACTCATAGTTCAGCACGTGGGTCTGACTCTCTGCCCTGAGGGGCAAATCTGGCCAGTAAATGACCCAGCTGCTGTGAGTTGTGAATTTTCGCCTTTGTTATCACTCACCTGTTCTGTGGGGCTATCCTGTCCGTCACCCCAGACTTTTCAACCCTGGGATTGAACAAAGCAGAGCGGTGGTCTGTGTGCATATTGGAGGACATCGCCACGCAGACTCGTGCCTCCCGTACACCCAAAGTAGCCCGAAAGTGTCTGGAGGGCATGGCGCAGGTACTCGAGGCATTCCCCAGCCTGTGGGACCACCCGGAGGCTCAATGACCTACTTCTCTCCATATTCCTCCCACCATCTGCGGGTCATGGGCTGGGGGAATTTACTCAGGGGTCCGTGCCCACGCCGACAAAGAGCAAGCGCCCGTGCATACAGATGCCTCCAGCCTCCCACCGTTCTCCAGTGGCAGCTCCGCCTTCTCCTCCCGAACACTGGCCCACTCCATCAGCTGAGGAACAGTAGGAGCGCAGGCAGGTCATTATAACAGAGACTGAGCTCCTTCTTCAGTTTAAGCCATGGCTCCTCCCAGATCTCGCCCAGGAACTAAAGGAGGATCCAACAGGCCCTCTTCCTCCTCTCCAGGAGCCATCCGCTACAAGATGCCGTTGCTGGAGGAACACCTCCACTGCTCAGGCAGCTACCTTCCCTTCACTGAGGCAGAAGACTCCCGCAGCAGTGCATCATCAGAGTTTTTCCTCTCCGGCTGTTCCATCAGCTTCTTTTTTAACCACAGCTGCTGTTTCCTGCTTTCCCTTGGCAATTCTTCCCACTGCTGAGAGGTCATCTGTTTCCTTCCCAGCTCCACCCGTCACCGTGACTGCAGGGGCGGCTCCTCCACATTCCACTGAGGGGCCCACAACTGCTGAGGCCACAGAGAGGATGGATTCCATAACTGCTGCATCAGAAAACATCATGTCCCGGGAACACAGGCAAGTGTCATTTCACTCTCTTTTACCAACATATGAATTATCTTGCCTGATTCCCGGTGGTGAGGCTCAGTCCCCACAGTCCTGTGAGCCCTCACCACCTGCGGCAGCAAAAGACTTTTCACCTGCCCTCTCTGTGTCTCCTTTTCTCTCCGAATATCTGCCGGCCCCAGAACTGAGTCGCTGGACGATGGAGGAATCTGCAGCTCTGGAGGACCTGGTTCAAGCCCCTCAGCCATGCCCTGGATGGAGGGAAGGCACTGAGACCAAGCTGACGCCTGTGCCGACGAAGGAGCGTCCCCGGGCTTCAGCTGAGCAGGATCCTGCACCAGTAGGAAACGGACCTCCTGTTACCACGCCGGGCGAGCCACCTGTGTGGGCCACATTGTTGGAGGTTCCCAGGACTGCATCGACCACCATGCCTGCTGCAGGGGCCACTGCAGCAGAGTCCTAGCTGGACCTCCAGAGGGTTGGGCCCGAAGAACTATCGCTTGGATCAACGGGGTCCTGGACGGCGGTGGAGCTCGAGCTCAGGCAAGTGCTCTCCTTTGTTTTCATTGCTTCTGTTTTGGAGAGATCTTGTCTGGCTCTTGGTGGGGAGAGCCGGGTGCAGCCATCAGCTGCACCTGAGCTCATCTCAGCGGGCTCCACTGCTGCCAGTGACCCTGACCCTGTTTCTCTATCTGGCCTGTCTGAGCTCTCCCCCAGGGTCACCAAGGATGTTCCAGTTTTGCCAGATGTCTCTGTGGGTCCAGACAACTGGTCTCACCATCTGAGATCATCATGGGTCCAGCTTCTCCCACTGAGGTCATTGCGGGTGCTCCGTCCCAGCCCAGGACCTCCATGGGTGCTGCTCCTCCTCTGGCTGAGGTCTTCGAGGGTACTGCTTCCTTTTCTGTGGAGGTCATCATGGGTGCTCCGTTCCAGCCTGGGGCCTCTGAGGCTGCAGCCTTGGCCCAGTCCGGGTCCACCGAGGGTGCAGCTGTGGCCCAGTCCGGGCCCACCGAGGATGCTGCTTCCCTTCCAGGGGAGGTTGTTACGGATGCTCCGTTCCAGCCCAGAGACTCCAAAGGTGCAGCTTTGGCCCAGTCCGGGCCCAACGTGGGTGCAGCTTTGGCCCAGTTCTGGTCCACCACGGGTGCAGCTTTGACCCAGTCTGGAGCCACCGCGGGTGCTGCTCTGCTCCAGCCCGGAGCCACCACGGGTGCAGCTTTGCTCCAGCCCAGAGCCACCGTGGGTGCTGCTTCATTCCAGCCCGGAGTCTGCCCGTGTGCAACCTTGTCCCAATCCGGGACCATCGTGGATGCAACCTCGCTTCAGTCCTGAGCCTCCACGAGTGCAACCATGTCCCAGTCCGGGACCACCACAGGTGCAACCTTGCTGCAGTCCAGAGCCACCGCAGGTGCTACAATGTCCCGGTCCGGGACCACTGAAGGTGCTGCTGTCCAGTCCGAGGGTGTCGTGGTTTCCCCTCCTTTGCCTGACACCGTCGTCATCCCCTCTCCTCTGCCAGATGCTGTCATGGTCCCCTCTCCTCTGCCAGATGCCGTCGTGGTTCCCCCTCCTTTGCCAGACGCCATCGTGGTTCCCCTTCCTCTCCCCGAGGCCGTCGGGGTTCCCTCTCCTCCTCCTGACATCGTTGTGGTTCCCCCGACTCCCCTGTTGTGCTCACCACTAGGGCTTCCTGTTGGGCAGCTGCCTCCTGGACCACTCCTTCTTTTCAAGTGGTTGAAAAACTCTGGCAGGCCACCTAACAGACTGTGCCGCGGAGTTGAGTGTCCCACGTTCTCTGGGAGGCCACCCGACTTGTTCCATCATGCCTTCTGGCAGGCCTGAGACTCTGGCCATCTGCCTGAACTGTCTAGCTCTTCAGTCCAGGGAGCTTAGGGTGGTTGGGGTCTTGCCTGGTGTGGGTCCTGACCAGGGTTGTCTCGTTCCCTCCTAGCCTGCCCCCCCACCACCTACCCTGGGTTGGTTATTGTTGTGCTCCTGTTTGGGGGGGGGGGGGGGTCTTTCTTTTTCTTTTGATGTTACCCTGGGGTGTCTGGGATCCACCCCTTGAGAAGGGGGCTCTGTCACGAGCTGAGCACTGGAGGTTTCTGCCATGCTCAGTCTCGTGGCTTTTTCTCTGTATTTATATATTTGTTGTAATTTTGTGCCTTTTGGTTTTTGTTATCCCTACAATGTTTTTTTTTTAAATTTTTCTGTTGATGTCTTTGTTTTACTATGTTCTGATTCTGTATCAATTGGTATCTATTTCTCAGTTTGTACTTGTTTACATTTTATTCTTCTAATTCCTTATTGTTGTGGTTGACAGCTGTCAGGGCATTTCCTGGATGGTGCTCCGTGTGGGTGTAGCCCTGTCAGCCGGGTGTTCTCCTGTCATTACTTCCAGCTGATCCAGATTATTAATCATTGCTACCTTCTGCCCGCTCATGTGACCCCACACCTGGCATTACTTGTGTTATTTGTTCTGACCCTATTTAAGGACAGCATTTTCTTTTCTTGTCACCACTGTCTTGAGAAAGCTTGAGTAAGTCTCACCTGAGTTCTTCTCATCCCCACCAGAGCCCTGTCCCTGCTCTGGTGCGTAATTTGTAATTTACTTTTTCCTGTTGGAATTTTGTGTTTGAGCACCGTTTTGGGCTTTATTTTTTTGTTATTTTCAATAAATCTCACAACTCATAGTTCAGCGCGTGAGTCTGTCTCTCTTCCCCAAGGGGCAAATCATGACACCAACATATTTTTGTCACAATATACTTCCTATATTTTTGATTTAGTGATTTTTTTTTTTACCCTATCTAACTTCTGGACATTTGCCAATGATGAGGGAAGTGCAGTTAAAAACAGCTTTTCTTCTGAAATGAAAACAAATGTTTATGGGCCCCAGCTGAGGAACAGTATCATGGTTTTTTGCTTGAGAGCCCTGCATTGCCAGCAACCCCACTTTCCTCACTTTTTCTGCTTACTGCAGACTTAGTTGACTTATACTGAAAACAATGGCAGTGATGAGTAGTGTAGAAAGAATAGCGGTTAGATCAGTGACCGTAACACAAAAAAAAAGTTTGCCAGAACTTGTTGTAACATGGGGGCTTGTTTGAAGAGGAGAAATTCAGCTTTAATCGGAATATATGCCATAAATCTTACCAGCAGTAGAGTAATAGTTCTTTGATACAGTAGCCTTCAATATACTTTTTTGTGGTTATGAATGCAGAGCTTCTCCTAATGATTCTGGGAAGTCATCCAGTTCATACTGAGGAGCTGCAGCACTAAAAAGGAGCTATGGTGAGGTTTCTCAGTATAATATTAAGTGGTGGGATTGAGTATTTACCACAGCTGCTACAATTGTTCTCTTTAACCAGAGGACTGAAATAATAAACAGCAATTAGCTTTGTTCTCAGGGTCTTACTATGAATTGCTATGAGAAGTGAGAAACTCTGGTTTGGAGGAAGGAAATTATGATGATAATGGTCCAGACTTGGCCGCAGGTTGGTCCAGTGGATGTATTGAAATGGTTTTCTGTGTGGAGGTGTTACCTTAAAGGGTACCTGTAGTGAATTTTAATCAACAGCTATTTCAAAGGATCAGATATACTAGTGGTTCCATCTGGTAATTTTGGTCATGATTCCTTCTCAAATACGTGCAAGTTTCAAGTCACTGCTGTCTCAGTCAGTCATGGTCAGGGACATCTTGCCTCCTCCATGGCCAGTTTCAGCATGATAGTGACGCACAGTCGTTGCTTTGTGCGACTGACTGGGCTGTAGTACAGCAGTCAACAAAGTTTTAACATCAGAATTTTATGTAATTTTTTACACCCATGTACAAGCAAATCTACCCACATATAATTTAATGAAATAAAATTCTGGTATATCAAGATTTATTCAACGTGTTCTGAAGTTTCTTGACTGGGAACTTGCCTGTTCGTCAGGTCCCCTTCAGCTACCGGTCCCCGGAGGTAACTACAGATCATACCGTCAATAAAGGCCATTTCCAAGGACAGTTTGTGCAGTATACAGTGGTGTGGGAAAGTGTTTGCCCCCTTCCTGATTTCTCATTTTTTTGTATGTCACACTTAAATGTTTCAGATCATCAAACAAATTTAAATATTAGACAAAGATAACGCAAGTAAACACAAAATGCAGTTTTTAAATGAAGGTGTTTATTATTAAGGGGGAAAAAAAATCCAAACCTACATAGCCCTGTGTGAAAAAGTGATTGCCCCGTAAACCTAATAACTGGTTGGGCCGCCCTTAGCAGCAACAAGGGTGGCCCAACATGAACCTCCTGGGGTCCGCATGGGTTGAGCATGAACCGCCTTTTTAAGGTCATGCCACAGCATCTCAGTAGGATTCAAATCAGGACTTTGACTAGGCCACTCCAAAGTCTTCATTTTGTTTTTCTTAAGCCATTCAGAGGTGGACTTGTTGGTGTGTTTTGGATCATTGTCCTGCTGCAGAACCCAAGTGTGTGTTACGGGTCCCGGGGAGGTGACCACAATAACAAAAAGAAATAGTTTTTTTTGAAAAAAAACCGTGATCCTCCGTGTCTGCTCTTGGGTCTGTAAAATACAGAAAGTCTTTGAAAGACAGAACACAGGACCACTCGTGTCTTTCTCCAGATAGTACTCTTATTTCCTTTTCATTTTCATTTACAGGCAGCATCACATTTTGTGCTTTATATGTCATTTTCTTTTACATACTGTAAATAATGTTTTTTTCCCTCAGTCACACAGTGCATGAACTACATTACATCTGACATCTCAAGTTTACATACTTCACAAATCACAATTTACTTATACAGGACCTTCAATTACTAGACTAACTCCCATTAATTAGGACAAAACATAGGACTTAACTATGACCGTAGATTAGTTTAGACATTACACTTAGATTAGCTGACCTGGACTTAACAAATTATTTTACAAACTTGACAATAGGCAAATATACACAGGACACACTCTGACTATTAATTAGCATCAGGAGACTTTTACATTCACACGGAGCAAAATATACTTGTATTAAGTAAAACATTTTATGTGAGCTAACCGTCTTTCCCAAAGCTAAATTTGACTGGCGCGAAACCGCTACCGCGATGCGGCTCGCCTTTGATCTCCGGCGCCAACCGCAGCTTGAACTTGTACAAAACGTATCAAAACGACACACCAACATCACAATATTACTCGTCGCGACACACAGGAATAACACGGAGCTTAAGGCTCTTATTTATGGCATTTTTAACCAAATACTGACCTGTAAAATACAGAAAGAGTCTTTGAAAGACAGAACACAGGACCACTCGTGTCTTTCTCCAGATAGTACTAAAGGGGGGCCGGAAGTGCACCCTCTTTGTTTACCTGGGGTGGAACGACCGCAGTGCCAAAGGTTCCGCTGCTTACTCTTAAATATTTATACAGGGCTACATATCAAATGTTAATATTATTGATTGTCCACAATCTCAAAATATATTTAGATACTCTTAAAATAAAAATAAAATGACAGTCTCTCTGAATTATTTCCAAATGTGGTGCCCTATTTGGGTGTACCACACGCTCCCCAACAACAAAAGTGGCTCCTGACACTTAACAGTAACAAATCAAAATCTCAACACTAATAAAGTCTCTATTCAAAAGTCTCTGGAACGTCTTTCTTTTCAAGTGTCCTTAATCTTCAGGTATTATCCAAGATCTGGTTAGTTTAATAGCAAGGAATAGCATACTGACATGGCAAGTAGTTAGAGTTGAAAGAAGGAAGATAAAAAGGTTGAGGACAGAAAGAAGGGTAGCACATAAAAGGATATGGTGTTGACTGCTGGACACTGACAGTGTTCACCAACGGACGAGTCTGGAAGGCTGGCTGGCCCAGGGACGGATAGGTGAACACCATGTTGGGTCGTCTCTGCCTAGTGGACTGCCTCAGACGTGGTGGCGACTCAGGACGACGGTCTGGCTCTGGACTGGGCACTAGCTCAGGATCAGCTGCAGGTCCGGGACTAGGAGCAGGAACATCTTGGTGGAGATGAAGCACTTCCCCGTCGTCGTCTGGTTGAAGTTGGTCCACGTTTTGTTCGCTTTCCCTTTGTATTTCTTGTCCTTCTTCCGTAATATTGTCTCTGTCTTGTTCAGATTGAATAGGAACTTGTACTTGTCTTTGCTGTGTTGTTCCCCGTCTTCTTTGTGACTCACATTGGACTTGGTCGACTGGACGTTGACTTTCTTGCAGGTTTCTGGGAACACGAAACCAATAGAGGGGTTCGTTTTCTTCTGAATCACTCGCTTCAGGACTGTTTGACTTTTCCAGTGTGTTTTGTCTGATATCGGTAGGTCTGTTGTTTCTCTTTTGTGACTTGGCAACTGGACTTTGAACGATGTCGACTGGTAAGTCGTTGACTTGGAGAAGCAAGTTTCTGTGCAGGGTACAGATGGGACGACCTCCTGTCTCTGGACTTACTTTGTAGACGGGGTTGTCTCCAACCTGCTCCCTCACGATGTAAACTGTTTGTTCCCAGTAGGGCCTTAGCTTGCCAGGTCCACCTCTTTCGCCCAGGTTCCGCACAAGCACTCTGTCTCCTACTTGCAGGACTACACCTTTGCATCGTTTGTCATAGTTTGTCTTTCCTTTAGAGCTTGACTGTTGACTGTTTGCACTTGCGATCCTGTACGCCTCTGTCATTTTCCCTTTCCATTTCTGAGCGTATCCATGGGCTGTTTCTGTGCCTTCTTCTGTCATGAGGCCAAAGAGAAGGTCTACTGGGAGGCGAGGATGTCTGCCGTACAACAGGAAGTATGGAGAAAAGCCAGTGGCCTCATGCTTAGTGCAGTTGTAAGCATGGATGGTGTGAGGTAAGTGTTCCTTCCAGTTTAGTTTCTCTTTCTCTCTCAATGTACGTAGCATCTGCAACAAGGTCCGATTCAGCCTTTCGACCGGGTTACATTGGGGGTGGTAGGGAGAAGTCCTTGAGTGGCCAACACCTGCTAGCTCTCTGAGGGACTTGAATAACTCGTTCTCAAATTCACGACCCTGATCGTGATGAAGCTTGGAGGGGTAGCCGAATCTTGGAATGAAATCACTGAAGAGGCGGTCTGCTGCTGTCTTTGCGGCCTTGTTCTTGGTGGGGTAGGCTTGTGCAAACCTGGTGAAATGGTCGACTACCACCAAGATGTACTCAAACCCGCCTTTACAGGACTCTAGATGCAGGAAATCGATGCATACTAACTCGAGTGGGAAGTTGGATGTTATACTGCCCATCGGTGCTCTCTCATGCGTTGCTGGCTTTTTCTGTTTTATGCATAGGCACTTCCTGGTGACATACTCCTCGATCTCTCGCTTCATGAAAGGCCAATAGAATCGCTCACGGGCTAAGCTCAAGACTTTCTCCACACCGACATGGCCCATGTTGTTATGGAGATGGGTGAGAGCTACTTGTCTGTAGACAGCGGGCAGAACTAGCTGCTTGCGTTCTGCGGTTTTCCTATAGAGAAGGCCATTTTCAATGCGCATCCGACTCCACTCTCTCAACAGTCTTTTTGTGCTTATGTCAAGCTTGGCTTTGTCGTCTTCAGTTGGTGTCATATCTTTTTCTTTCATCTCCATGACTTTTCCGATGGCTGGATCTGCTCTTTGTTCTTGAACTAGTTTATCGTGGCCGATGAAATGCAGTGGCTCCTTGAGGGGTGAACTTGGTGAAGCAAGGTTGAGGGCTGCAATCCATGCTACATCACCTTGCTTGGCTCTTCTGCTTCCTTCCCATACTGCACCAACGGCTTCCTCTGACAGTTCTCCTGTACACTCTTGCATGAAGGCTTCAATGTTGAGTGGACAACGGGATAGTACATCAGCGTCAATGTTTGTTTTTCTGGGGCGATATTTTATGTCAAAGTGGAAATCTGCGAGCTGTCCCACCCAACGATGTCCTACGGCGTTGAGCTTTGCAGTGCTGAGGACATATGTCAAGGGGTTATTGTCCGTAAAAACTGTGAAACTTGGGGCATAGTAGAGATAGTCTCTGAACTTGTCGCAAACTGCCCACTTGAGGGCGAGAAACTCGAGTTTTCCACTGTGCAAGTGGCAGTTTTGTTCGGCAGGTGTTAGTGTGTGTGACCCGTACCCAATCACCCTCATCTTATTGTCTTGGTTTTGATACAGGACCGCGCCAAGGCCTTTCTGGGACGCGTCCGTGTGGAGTACGAAGGGCTGGGTGAAGTCAGGATACGCTAACACAGGTGGCTGGGTCAACATGTCAATCAAGCGCTCGAGGGTCTCTTGGTGTTCCTTGTCCCATTTCACTGGAGCTCTGGAAGACTGCTGTGGGTACCTTGCTCTGCCTTTGGATGGCTTGGACGGCAGTGTGTCAGACTTTACCTGGAGCAAGTCGTACAGGGGTTTGGCGATGCGCGAGAAGTCTTGCACATACGTCCGATAATAGCTCAGGAACCCCAAAAGTTGTCTGACTTCTCCAACTATTTGTGGCCTTCTGTGTTTGAGTGCCTGCACAGCTTCGATGTCCTTAGGGTCCACCCTCACTCCATCTTCTGACACCAGGCGACCGACATACCGAACCTCTCTGCGGAACAACTCACACTTCTCAGGCTTCAGCTTCGCCCCATGGCGTTGCAAAGTTTGGAGAACTTTCCTCAGCACTTGAACATGTTCATTAAATGACTTGGAAAAACAGAGCACATCATCAAGGTAGGGTATGCAGCACTCATCACGGAGCGTGTCCAGCATTTCTTCCATGCTCCGCTGGAAGGCTGCGGGTGCGTTGGACAGCCCGAAGGGTATTCTCACCCATTCGTAGAGACCCCACGGTGTGGTGAATGCAGTCAGGTACCTTGAGCCTTCTGCGATGAAACCTTGATGGTAAGCTTTACCCTGGTCCAGGATCGAGAACCAGCTTAACCACCGAGGGAGTCGGTGAGGTCCTGGATCCGGGGAAGCGGGTGTCTATCGGGCACTGTTTTGTTGTTTAGGAGGCGGTAATCAATACACAGACGTAAAGATCCATCCTTCTTCCTGACACAGATAACTGGGGCTGTGTAGGGTGACTGAGACTTTACGATCCATCCCTTCACTATCAGTTCCTGAATGTACTCTTTTACTTCCCTATACAGGGGCTTGGGGATGGAGGCGTAAGCTCTCTGAACTGGCGTGTCATCTTTGAGTCTGATTTCCATTTGCAAAGAAAGGATACAGCCAATATCAGTGCTATCGCGAGACAATGCCTCGCACTCTTCCATCAGAACCTTTTCGACTGACTTTTGCTGATCTGGGCTTAGATGACTGAGATCGACCGGTGGCAACCAGGGCTCGGCAGGAGAGTCACCTTGGGCGGTCTTACTTAGTACCTCTGCTGTAGTTGCTGATGTCAGTATGGACTGGGTTCCTGGTGGCTCTAGTGTATCAGGTTCAATGACTTTGGCGACATGTTCGATGGTGCCTAGGGCTGTTCTTTTCGGCAGGATTACTTCATGTTTGGAATGGTTGGAGATGGGGATCTTTACAAAAGGTCTTTGGGAATTGTTAATCTCTAAAAGTCCTTCCCCCACACTCAAATTTCTCAAAGCAATGTTCTCTTCAGCAGGTTCGTAAAGTACAAGAGGGTCAGAGATGTCAAAGTTCTGGGGCACCCTGCAACATATTTGTACTGCTTTGCCAGCTGGGATAATCATGTTGTCTTTACCGACTCTGAGTGTAACAGGATCACAGTCTGTTCTTTGCGGCACTTCAATGAAGTTTACCATGGTCACTACCTGGTCTTCGTCCAGTCCAAAAGCTCTGCACAGTAGACTATACAGTACTGTACTGGCTTCTTCTTCTGTCTCTTGGCCTTGTATAATCGCTCCCAGCACATTAGCTCCAACTAGTGGTTGGTTCAGTGACAGCTTACTGACTAGGAATGGCGCTTGTACAGTGAGATTGGGATCTTCGTGACCCGCTAAAGTGACTGTAAGCTCGACCCACCCGTCATATGGAACTGCTTGGCCATTAACTGCATAAACCTCAAGCTCGTCGTTCAGCAGATCTTGGAGTGGTCTTACCACAGTGTTGGGTATGTACCTTTTGACCCACTGCCTGTCAACTATACTCACTTGTGAGCCAGAGTCAAACAGCACTGTCACAGGATAACCACCGATAAGACATTTCAGCAGACTTTTCTTACCGACAAGGGGAGCTTGACATTTGGTGGCACTCTGACAGGAGGGAATCTGACCTTTCCTTCTGTTGTGTTTGACCTGCTTTCTCAGCTGCTTACTCTGGTGCTTGGGGCGCGGAGTTGAAGCTTCGGCAGAGGAGGAGTTTTCTGGCTGGGATTTTGACTCTGTCTCGATCTCTGGCTGTCCCTTGACAGAGACCGATTCCCATTTCCCTGATTCTTGGAGTCGCTTCAGACATCCAACCGCTCTGTGTCCCGACTCACCGCATACAAAGCAATGACTGCACTGCTGTAAGCTTTGTTCAGTACATTTCGGACAGAGATAGGTTTTCTTTTGGTTGGCTGGGGGCTGAGAATGCTGAGGAGAGGAGTTTACAGCTTTCTGTTCCATGAAAGTTGCCACCATCTTGGTTAGAGTCTCTACTTGTGCAGCAAGTTGTTTGATTGTCTGTGAGGCTTGTTGGTCTTTGGCTGTCGTGTCCTTTGTTGCAATCACAGCGCTTTGTGCTGACTTCTGACGAGGGGTTTGCCCTAACCTTCGCTGGTGCTCATTCTCATCACTGATTATCTTTGTGACCTCACTAAGAATCTCTTCATCTGTTACATTGTTGTTTGATATAAGAGGTCTTAGTCGTTGCCGCAGGTCTGCATACTTCACTCCCAGGCCTTGATAGACTGTGTGCAGAAACACTTCCTGGATTGTCCTTGGGTCATACGAGATGTCTGCATTGGCTTGTTTTGACTGAAAGATAAGTTTCTGTTTGAGTCCAATCAAGCGATACAGGAATTGCTGAGGGGACTCCTGCTCAGTTTGTTGGGCGCACATTAACTCCTGGAACATCTCTGTTGTTGCCTTTTCTCCAAGGTGGGATCGGAGAAAGCCCTGAAGTTCAGAAAGAACCAGTTCATCTTTGAGCATGAGCATGTCCCTGAACGTGCCAGGCTTTACAATTCTCAGTACCCCCCCTCACGATCTCTGCTTCAGAAAATCCTTCTTTCAATCCTTCGTTGATCTGTCTCATGAGACTGTTGTAACTGATTTCAGAGCTGTTGTCTCCAATTTGTCCTCCAAAAACCTTGAATTCTCTCCGAGGCAGGTAGGAAAGGTCTTTGAGAGTGACATGTCTTTCTGGACTACCTTGTTCCCTTGGCTGCGGTTGTGAGTGGCTCTGACGACTGGGTGTTGCAGGTGGTTGGAGTGTCACAACTTCACACAGTCTTAGTCTTTCACCCAGTGTCTCATATGCTTTCCTCAGTTCCTCTTCAGACTCTGCGTTTGCGTTCACACTAACTTGAATGCCTGGTGGAACAGCAGATGGTGATGGTGGATCTGGCAACATATTGGATGGATGAGGACTTGACTTGGTTGGTGTTGCAGCCTGATCAGCTGGATGCGTGGTGGAGCCGCTCGTTTGTATCGTTTCAGTTAGCATATCATCCAACATTAGCAACTGACTCATTCCCTCATCTTCAAGTTTCAGCAGAGTTGGGGACCGTAAATAGGAATCGACATAGACCATACAGCTCTCATTATCGTCTTCACTGAACTGTTTGTCTTTGTCTCCAGCTGCAAGGCTCTTTGTTAGCCTGAAAAGATCCCTACTTGAGAGGGCAAACAAGCGTCCTCTGATGATCCATATCAATTCTTTCCGTGCTGTCGACGTGGTACTTTAGCTATCTGTAGTTCGAGTGTTGTATTATCTGTACAGTGACTAGGCTGCGTTTTACCTTCTTGACAGCAGTGCAGTTCCACTTTCGGTTGAAGATCCTTTCTTTCTCTTTGATCTTCCTCCTTGGACACCCACTGACTGACGTGTCTGATGTAGCAGCTTGGCAACCGTTGTCTCGTAGTTCTGGTATCACTGGATCTTCCCTCGATAACTGAAGAGGAGAGATCCCGGACGAGCCCCCCACAGTTTGTTACGGGTCCCGGGGAGGTGACCACAATAACAAAAAGAAATAGGTTTTTTTGAAAAAAAAACGTGATCCTCCGTGTCTGCTCTTGGGTCTGTAAAATACAGAAAGAGTCTTTGAAAGACAGAACACAGGACCACTCGTGTCTTTCTCCAGATAGTACTCTTATTTCCTTTTCATTTTCATTTACAGGCAGCATCACATTTTGTGCTTTATATGTCATTTTCTTTTACATACTGTAAATAATGTTTTTTTCCCTCAGTCACACAGTGCATGATCTACACTACATCTGACATCTCAAATTTACATACTTCACAAATCACAATTTACTTATACAGGACCTTCAATTACTAGACTAACTCCCATTAATTAGGACAAAACATAGGACTTAACTATGACCGTAGATTAGTTTAGACATTACACTTAGATTAGCTGACCTGGACTTAACAAATTATTTTACAAACTTGACAATAGGCAAATATACACAGGACACACTCTGACTATTAATTAGCATCAGGAGACTTTTACATTCACACGGAGCAAAATATACTTGTATTAAGTAAAACATTTTATGTGAGCTAACCGTCTTTCCCAAAGCTAAATTTGACTGGCGCGAAACCGCTACCGCGATGCGGCTCGCCTTTGATCTCCGGCGCCAACCGCAGCTTGAACTTGTACAAAACGTATCAAAACGACACACCAACATCACAATATTACTCGTCGCGACACACAGGAATAACACAGAGCTTAAGGCTCTTATTTATGGCATTTTTAACCAAATACTGACCTGTAAAATACAGAAAGAGTCTTTGAAAGACAGAACACAGGACCACTCGTGTCTTTCTCCAGATAGTACTAAAGGGGGGCCGGAAGTGCACCCTCTTTGTTTACCTGGGGTGGAACGACCGCAGTGCCAAAGGTTCCGCTGCTTACTCTTAATTATTTATACAGGACTACATATCAAATGTTAATATTATTGATCGTCCACAATCTCAAAATATATTTAGATACTCTTAAAATAAAAATAAAATGACAGTCTCTCTGAATTATTTCCAAATGTGGTGCCCTATTTGGGTGTACCACATGTGCTTCAGCTTGAGATCACATACAGATGGCCGGACATTCTTCAGAATTTTTTGGTAGACAGCAGAATTCATGGTTCCATTTACTACAGCAAGTCTTCCAGGTCCTGAAGCAGCAAAACAGCCCCAGACCATCACACTACCACCACCATATTTTACTGCTGGTATGATGTTCCTTTTCTGAAATGCTGTGGTACATATGCCGGATGTAATGGGACACACACCTTCCGAAAAGTTCAACTTTTGTCTCATCAGTCCACATTTTCCTATAAGTCTTGGGGATCATCAAGATGTTTTCTGGCAAAACTGAGACGAGCCTTTATGTTCTTTTTGCTCAGCAGTGGTTTTCATCTTGGAACTCTGCCATGCAGGCCATTTTTTCCCAGTCTCTTTCTTATGGTGGAGTCATGAACACTGACCTTAACTGAGGCAAGTGAGGCCTGCAGTTCTTTGGATGTTGTTATGGGGTCTTTTGTGACCTCTTGGATGAGTCGTCATCCAAGAGGCGCTCTGGCCGTCATCATGAGCTGCTCTGGCCGTCCTCCAGATCCGTCAACAACGCCTCAGGTGGGCATGAACCAATGGAACGGCGATGTCCCCCTCCTCTTCAGGAAACAGCGGGGGGTTGTAACCCAACGAGGCCTCGAAGGGGGACATGCTGGTGGCCGTGGACACCACCATGTTATGGGCGTATTCGATCCAGGGGAGGTGTGTGCTCCACGATGATGGGTTGGTGGCTGCAATGCACCGCAACGCTGCTTCCACCTCCTGGTTAGCTCGTTCACATTGCCCATTGGACTGGGGGTGGTAACCAGAGGACAAACTTGCTGTAGCCCCCAAGGCAGCGCAGAATGCCCTCTAGACCCTGGAGACGAACTGGGGCCCTCGGTCCGAAACGATGTCTTGCGGGATGCCGTGCAGTTGAATGACATGCTGGACCAGCAGATCGGCCGTCTCCTTGGCTGATGGTAACCCTCGTAGAGGAATGAAGTGGGTGGCTTTAGAAAACCTGTCCACCAGCGTGAGGATGGTGGTGAAGTTGTTGGATGTGGGGAGACCGGTGACGAAATCTAGCGCCACGTGGGACCATGGCCTGCCCGAGACGGGGAGGGGATGAAGCAGCCCGGCTGGCGGTGAAGAGGACGTCTTTCCCGTTGCGCACTCAGGGCAGGCACAGATGTACTCCCCCACATCCTTCTGGAGGGATGGCCACCAAAACGACCTCTGTAGGAGCACCACAGTGCGCGCCCTTCCCGAGTGGCAGGCAGACTTGGAAATATGCCCCCATCGGATGACCTCCCCTCGGACTGCTGCAGGGATGAATAACTTACCCGCTGGACCCCCCCTGGGTTGGCCTCGTCAGACTGTGCCCTTATGACCTTATCCCTAATACCCCAAGAGAGGGCGCCCACGATGCATGCTGGGGAAAGGATGGGGTGCTCAGCCTTTTCTGCTGTCTCCGGGGCGAACTGGTGAGACAGGGCGTCGGGCTTGGTTTTCTTTGACCCAGGGCGGTAAGTGATGGTGAAGTCGAATCGCCCAAAGAAGAGTGACCAGCGGGCCTGTCGGGCGTTCAGCTGTTTAGTGGTCCGAAGGTACTCCAGGTTTTTATGGTCGGTCCAGACGATGAACGGCTGTGACACTCCCTCCAACCAGTGGCGCCACTCCTCCAAAGCCAGTTTAACCACCAACAGCTCCCTGTCACCAACGTCGTAGTTGCGCTCCGCAGGGGACAGGCAGCGAGAGAAGTAGGCACAGGGGCGGATCGTACCGTCAGCTGGAGAGCGCTGGGACAAAACGGCCCCCACCCCAGAATCTGAGGCGTCCACCTCCACCAGGCACTGAAGAGCGGGATCAACCTGCGTCAGAATCGGTGATGACGAGAACCTGACCTTCAGCTCAGAGAACGCAGCGTCCGCCTCTTCCGTCCAGCGAAAAGGCACCTTGGTGGAGGTCAAGTTGGTGAGGGGGAGGGCGATGCGGCTGTAGTCCTTCACAAAGCGGCGATAAAAGTTTGCGAAGCCCAGGAACTGCAGGAGCTGTTTCCTCGATGAGGGAGTAGGCCAGTCCACCACCGCCTTCACCTTGACTGGGTCCGGGATAATCTCCTTCGGGGCGATGATAAAGCCGAGAAAGGAAGTCCAGGAGACGTGGAACTCGCACTTTTCTGCCTTGACGAAGAGTTTATTTTCCAGCAGCCGCTGCAAGACTCGCTTAATGTGGATGCGATGCTCCTCCATGGACTGAGAAAAAATGAGGATATCGTCAAGGTAAACAAAAACAAAAGTGCCCAGAAAGTCCCTCAAAATATCATTAATAAGGCGCTGGAAAACGGCCGGGGCATTGGTCAGCCTGAACGGCATAACCAGGTATTCAAAATGCCCGCTAGGGGTCCTAAAGGCCGTCTTCCACTCATCCCCCTCCCGTATCCGCACCAGGTGATAGGCGTTGCACAGGTCTAACTTGGTAAAGCAACAAGCCCCCCGGAGGGAATCGAACACTGAGTTGATAAGAGGGAGGATGTACTTATCGTTGATGGTGATGTTATTAAGCTCCCGGAAATCAGTGCAGGGCTTGAGAGAGCCGTCCTTCCCCACGAAAAAAACCCCCGCCCCCACCACCAAAGATGAAGGTCTAATTATGCCTGAGCTTAGTGACTCCTTAATATACGAGTCCATGGCCACGCGCTCCAGAGCAGACAGGTTGTAAAGTCTGCTAGATGGCAGCGGGGCGCCGGCCCGAAGATTGATTGCACAGTCATACGGCCGGTGAGGGGGAAGGGAAAGGGCCTGCGATTTGCTGAAAACGGCCCTAAGGTCATGATATTCCGGTGGCACTTTCGACAGGTCGGGAGGGGGAGAGGCAGGGACACCCAGAGGCATGGCAGGCGAGCATGCAGCAGACTGCAAACAGGCACTTAGGCAGAAGGGGCTCCATGAAACCACACTCCCCGAACGCCGGTCAATTGACGGGTTATGCAGGCGCAGCCAAGGATAGCCCAGGATGACCGGGGAGGATAACACCGGCAGGACATACAGGCCTAACTCCTCCCGATGGTTGCCTGAAATGATAACTGGCACCGAGGTGACCCGATGAGTGACAGTGGCTAAAGAGGCTTTTGACAGGGCTATGAGGTTGAGAGGAGTCTTCAACAGCTGCATAGGGAGACCCAGACGGGTTGCCAGGCTACTAGAAATAAAGCTCTGCTCGGCCCCTGAGTCAATGAGTGCATGTGTGTTGTGTTCCTTATGACCAAAACAAAACCGAATAGGAATCAAAAAACGGGTGAGGGGATTATTGCAGATTACGTCCGTGAGACCCCCTACTGCGACGCACGGACTCCCCCTTTTGGCCGCTTGGGACAGGAATCAAGGTCATGCTCCTCGCTCCCACAATAGACGGACAACCCCAACTCTCGGCGGCGCTGTCTCTCCACAACAGGAAGTTTCGACCCACCCATGACCATAGGCTCTTGGTCCTCTGGGATGTCAGGTGACGGGAGGGCCAGCAGGGGGGCTGGAGGGAACGGCGTGACATATTACCCGAGCGGCCGGAAGTTCTGCGCTCAGCCGCCCGCTCCCTCAGACAGTTGTCGATGCTAATAGCCAGGGAGATACACTCATGCAACGTAGAGGGTTTCTTCAGGCGGGCCAGCTCGTCCCGCAGGCTAGTGCTCAAACTCCTAATGAATATACTCAGAGAGGCATCCTCCCATCCGACCTCCGTAGCCACGACCCGGAAGTCCACGGCATAGTCGGCGACCGCCTTCGACCCCTGCTGAAGATTTAACAGACGAGAGGTGAGTACGTCCTCCCGGTACCAGTGACTGAATACCTCCTGAAATTCCTGTGTAAATTGTGAGTACGTCATAGAAGTATAATCAGCCCTAGCCATTACCGCATATGCCCAAGCTAAAGCCCGTCCCTCTAACAAATTGATCATATAGTCGATACGGCTCTGGTCAGTGGGAAAATCCCCGGGTACCCGTTGGAACACTATGTCGCACTGCATGAGGAACCCTCTGGCCTCCCCCAATACACCTCTAAAGCAAGCGGGAGTAGGAACAGGAGTGAGCCGACAAGCGGGGCCCGGAGAGGAAGGGCTAGATGTGGAGCTAGCGGTGGAGCTAGCGGTAGAGCTAGCGGGAGCAGAGGAACTAGTTGGAGCTGTGGGAAAACCCCGAGGGCTAACCAATTGATCTAGCCTGTCGGTGATGCGGGCTAACTGAGTTAGCATCACCTGCTGCTGATATGCTAATTTATGTACCCGAGACTCTAGATGGTTAACTCTGCGTGCTAGCGCGCTGTCTGCCAGGTCACTTTGGCAGAGTCGTACTGACATGGTTCAGGTGACCCACAGAGCAAACACGACTCAGAGTAAATACAATTAACGTATTTTATTGTAAATGTGAGTGAGTGGGTGCGTGAGTGCGGGGTATATAGTGTAATGTAGTGTAGTGCGATCCGTAATCTCCAGCTGGGGCCGGCAGAGCACCGTACAACCTGGCAACCTTGAAATGAGACAAAGGCCGTTAGTTTACAGTTCAGCCTATGCAGCTCTATAGATGTTACAGTGCTTACTGTCAAGGGATGTTGGAGAAGCTCAGGTAGCGCCGAAGCTGCAGCCAGGAAGACAGTGCCTGCTGGAGGCTGGCTAGCTGGAGGTGAGAGGATGAGTCTGCTGCCTGGAGGGAGATGGAGGACCGCCGCCGCGGATCTCCGCCTGTGCACAGGGGAATCAGACAAGATGAGAAGCGTGAAGGCTTACTTGGTAGGTGGTCCGGGTGGAACCGGCCCAGACGGGGTTCAGCAGGGCTAGGAAGCCGATGACTGGAGAGTAGAGTGCTGGGAAGCACGGAGGCAGGCGTAACTGGATTCAGCATAGAGAATCAGGAGACTCCGCGCCTGGCACTGGTCCTGGTGGAATAAATAGGCCGCAGGAGATGACAGGCAGGTGCGTGCACAGGTGCCGTGATTGGCAACCATGACAGAAACATTTAAGTGTGACAAACATACAAAAAAATGAGAAATCAGGAAGGGGGCAAACACTTTTTCACACGACTGTATATCCGTGCAGATTTTGCGGTGCTTTCAACTCGGATCTTGACCCACTGAGCATCTGCTGAACACATTTACTTAACCGCGGTAAAGCCGGAAACAACGATTGTACGTCACTTCCGGCCGGCGATGGCTGCTTCCCATTGGTTTTGACTGAGCGGTTTTCATGGGATAAAATTATTCAATATACTGACTCTAGGGGGTTATTTTTACTGAATAAACACCTTTTTGGTTTATAAGTAATACCTAAAGCATGATTGATGCTGTTATCATGACCAGTACAGGTTTCCTTTTAAACAGACAGGCTGCTTATCATAAGAGCTGTGTGGACTTTAATTGGCCCAGCAGGCTTGTCCATTTTATTATTTCTTCATCGTGCTGCTATTATCTCTTTTCCATGTGCTCAACTGGCTTAACTGGCTGTTATTTTAAACCACACTCTACAGCTCAAATTGAATCACAAATGTTTTTTTTTTCCCCTTCCAGTGCCCCATTCCTCTTTTTTCACCTTTATCTCTTAAACAACAGCCAAATATAATGATATTTAACACATTCTGTAAGGCCTTTCCAGATACAGCAGGTGATTGTTTATTGTGTATACACCCAGAGGAAACTGACTTATCTGATAGCCCAAGGTCACGTGAAGCACCAAGAAGCCCACATGTGTTCAGCTTAGCATCATATAATGCAGATGAACAAACGCGTGACCAGAAATGTAATAAATCACAATCATTTTATCAGTCATCACAGTGCAATGCATCACACTTGTTTCCTTCCGGTTTCGTCCGTGCCAGTTTCTAATCTTTTCCCCTTTAGACCCTTTGGTACCGTGTTTGTGCTGTTGTCTTTCTGCCCTCCAGCCTGTATTTCTACTTCATGCTCTGCTAGGAAGTGATTAGACAGCGTCAGGCATCGCTGCGTATTTTGGTCTCTAAGGGTTCTTCTCATCAAGATGAAGTGATTCCAACACAACAGAGAAAAGTTTTATCACTGCTTTTGTTTATGCTATTTTTTTCTTCACTGATTAAAGAATGCTGCTTCACAGATGAGTACATGTGTGAGCGTGTGGCGGAGTTGAGATAGTGAACGACTGAATGTACAGCGTCGCCACTGTGCTTTGATATGTATTGGTGCCTTTGAGTGTATACATATGGCTGTCTAGAAGGTGCTGTATCCACTTTTTGGCCCCGGGGCAGCCAGAGCGAGGACATGATTGATGACTTGTGTACTGTTGTGAAAGTCTTTTAAATTAAAATGGAGCTCAGCCTGTATGACTTCATCAGACCTGCTCAGCTCAGTGTGAGGTTAATGAAATGTGGCAAACTCTTCTGTCTCAGCCCAGACCATGCATTTTATTCCTCAATAAAGCCTTTGCTCGGCCGTGTCATCGTACTTAGCTGCCATCATTGGGAGTGAGCAGACACTTGATGTTCTGCTGTTAGAGTCCACTGAGGTGCCATCCAAAGAGATCAGTCATAAATTATCTACAGGCAGTGCCTCTTTAGGGACATCAGCCTTATGTAATGTGGGTGCAGCACTGAGAGAGTATTTCAGTTGAAATTTAACCATTACATGGATCATTGAAATTTGGAAAAGCATACTTTTTAAACAGAAAATAAATGGCAGCCATGTCTGTATCGTGAAGATGGATGCAGCTTTTGCAAAAACTGCCAATTGTTACCCATGGCGACAGAGTTGAGGCGCAGGTGGGATGGTTGCCTCCGTCTGTCCATTTATCCAGACAGTAACTTGAGAAAGAATGAAGCTAGGGTCACCAAACTTGGTGTACGGGTGAACCTCAGGATTAGCATGTGTTACTATGTTTTGGGGGTCACAAGATCAAGGTCACAGGGTCACAAAAACTCAAAATTGATTTGGCAAATAGTGCCTTTAGTTTGAAAATAATCTATAATGTCATACAGCATCCAAATACGAAATTACCTGCCTTTGACCCTGAAGATTGGTCGTATCTGATTCTAGTTTATCTGGACATTCCCATTACAATAGGCAGTGGGATATTTAGAATTTACCATTGACTTCCACCCCAGCTAGGATAGGGCTCCGGGCACAGGTCTGCATCTCTGTTCAGTGCAATTCTAGTTTTTTAGCCACTCTGCAGTTTCTGCTTTTTGCTCTTTTTTTTGGGGGGGGGGGGGTATTTTGCAGGAATGAGCTATGGTGAAAAAATTTCTGCAAATACTGATGATTCACAGATGAAAGCATTGAGTTTCCTCTCTGCGTTTTGTTTAAACAGGACAAAATAGAATAAAAAAAAGTGAAATAGCAAAATAGTGTAAAACGGTGTCAGCTCTAGGTGTCCTCTGCTGCCTGACACTGAAATACTGACTCTGTCCATCTGTGAGCAATTTTAGGAGTGATAAGTGCATATTAAAACGTGTTTTGTTTTAATTCTATCAGCACCATCAAAGTGCAATGAGTACTCTAGTTCTAAACTCAGTTTGAAACCACTGCAACTTTAACCCAGAGCCATGTATTCATTGGCTGGAAATTCTGATTCTTCAGGACAGACAGTTGGCTTTCTGTCCCTTCAGTAAGTTGGTTCCAATTAGTGTCAGTTCCACCAGCTGTAAATTAATACTTTATTTATTACACAGCGGAAAAGCGGCAGGTTTTTATGTCCTGAAGACTAAAACTGAAAGCCAGATCTTCACTGCTCACCAGCACCTGCATTTTTCTCTCCTAACTTTTGCACAAATGTTCATCCCAAGCCAGTGAAGTGGTCCCAACAGGCAATATCTGATTATCTCAAGGTTATCGGTTGATTATATTGCCTTCTGTGGAATGTGTAGGCCTCTTTTAGAATTCCAGCAATTTTGTTCTCACACAGGAAGGCTATATAATCCTATGTCTTTTCCATTTAACCTTCTGCAGTTAATAATATACAGTAACACTTGCAGCGTTGGAGTTTTTCTTTAATTTTCTTTAAAACATTCATTATTGTAATATAAAATTTAACTTTTGTTTCTTCATTTTGTGCAGTTTGCATCCAAGTCTGTTTCCGTGTTCTCTTGGGTGTTTTCTAACATGATAATGATTACCTCGCAGCATCAGGATAAGAGTAATGAACTCAATCAGGTGTATACAACACTCATCCACCCACCTGCTCCAAACCTGCTGGGACACGGACTCTTGAAACACGCAGGGAGCTGTTTGAACCCCACAGCTCTTCTTTGCATATTTATTTGTTCCCGAAGGCCTCCGGTGAGCACAATACTTTGTCTGATCAGAATCTCACCGTCATTGCTGGCGCTATCTCAAGCAACTTCTGTAAAGTGCCAGAACTGTGGGAGATTGTACTGTGTGCCTATGAGCATGCATTAGCACTTTTTTGTGAGTATGACTGCTGGAAAAGCAAGCGTGACATTCATAGAGATAATGGAAAGAGTTTGGCAGGCAGCAGCTTCTCACCTTACTGTGAATGTACATAGTGGTGTTGTGAATTTGTGGTTTTGAATGGTTTCTATGTGTTACACTATGCTTGATGTTGGACCTTTAGCCTAACAGCAGGTTTATGGAGGCCGCTCTGTGTTTTTCCACAGACTATCAAAGGCTGCTGCTGTGTCCCTCACTACAAGAACAATACACCATCCTGATTTGTGTGGGAAACAATAAATTGGTGTTGACCTGGATTCATGTTGCACTTTCACTGTCTGCGTCCACACGACCACGAGGCTTGTGTGACAAAAATTACATCGTCTCCGGTCCGCGGACGTCCATGTGCAGCCCAAATTTTGTGACCGCGTTGCCTGGGCACGTTGACTGCGCATGTGAAAAATTGAACCTCCCGTTAACGAGGTGGTGCTACTGACACACTATACAAAGTCAAAGTACACGAGGAAGAGGAAGATGAGAATAAACATACATGAATCGTTTTTGCAGCAGCTTGAGCGGAAAAGAACATTGAAAAACAGTAATTCCCCCTTTTCCTCAAAACAATGCCATTGTTGTTGCTACATAAAATGTGCATTGATCTCCTGTTTCTTCACTTTTATACAGCTGGTGAACAAACTGATTTAGGGCACTTGCGCTACCCATCGAACTGGGGTGAAACTACAAATGACAGTTGTGTGCATTCGTCATTGGCCTGGTAGACAAAAAAAATGAAGCATATACACAACTGCTTGTGTGACGGACTCATCCAAAGCGGACACACACCTCAGCAGACCAGAGCAGAAATGCAGCATGAATTAAGTTTAAGCACCGGCATCTAGTTTACACAGGTGGCAAAACTTTCTCCATGTGATTATATCCCTCACTCCTTGGTGTGGGAGTCACCCAGGACAACACAATATGATACCACGCTACTTGGGCCATGAAACGTTTATCACAATCTTCCGATATGCTTATTTTTGCAATATCGTGTATTTGCGATTTCCCATCCTGATCTTTGTCTTGTCCATATACTGGCTAAAGCTCCTTTTCCACTAGTATCTACTCAGCCCGACTTCCCTCGACTCTACTCTGCTCGACACGCTGTGGTTGGTTTTCCATTTCAACTGAATACCACCTCAAGTGGGTGGGGTTGGATTCATTACAGGAAGGCGGCCCATTATCCCATTATGCTCTTTTTATGCTAACGTTTTCACTGATAAATAATGTAAAAGATGCTTAAAATCACAAAACACTCATCATCTTCCCCATGAGCAGCTATCAGCTTGGAGACCTCCTGGTGTACTTTTTCATTTCGGGTCACTCCACCACAGCAGGGCTGACAGGGCTGAAAAGTTCATAGTTGTCAAATTTGACCAAATGTAGTTTATTTTTAAAGCACAGGGATCCAAGCGCTGCAACACCGATGGAAGAACTGTGCACACCAATGGAGAGACTGTTGAAAAATAACCACATTTGATCAAATTTGACCACTTTATATGAACTTTTCAGCCCATGAACTTTTCAGCCATAGTGCCGGCGGAGCGTTCCGAAATGAAATACCAGGAAGTTTCTGAGCTGATGGCTGCTCATGGGGTAGATGGTGAGTGTTTTGTGACGTTGTTGATTTGTGTGTAGTCATTTATTTCGTTGATTATCACAGAAATAGTAAAAACTCACGGCCAAATTTACAAATGGCAGTTTTGAATCTTGTGAAGAGATCGCTCTCATCCACTGATGTTACGCCCTGGCCAATCAGTGGCCTGCAATCCACTGACGTCACATTTTCAGCTCAACTAAGCATGGTTGGAACCTCACTGAAGTAGGTCCCAAAAAAGTACCAGGTACCAGGTACCAATGGAAAATCCTACAAACCCAGTTGAGTCAAGGCAAGTAGGACTGAGTAGATACTAGCGGAAAAGGGGCTTAAATCTCACAAGTCACTCCTTTGCTGTCCTGACCTAACTGGACAGTGAGCACTTAGCACTATGTAGAGGACTGAAAAGTCAGTTTGTTATTATTATACCTTGCATTGCTGTTACCAGGTTTTCAGCTCACCCAGTCAAAACCAAGTGGAACTAAAGGCTTGTAGCAATGTATTGCCATGTTTTCTCAACTTTTAATTTGCCATAATTTTGAGGTAGGGCTTTATTGTCAAGATAAGCAGTGTTTCACTCTCCTTAAAGGTTCTTGTGAGCGATCAAAGCTTTCACAAAGCAAAATGAGCTCACAATAGATTGCTGTATGGGTCAAGCACATGAATACGTTTTTATTAGCAGTGGAAAAAAAGATCTGCATGCACGCATCGACATTACAGAAAACAACACACGTTGACTCACCCAAGGTGTGAAAAACTGCTGTTGTAACTATGCCAGGCCAGTAGGTGGCAGTCCGACTTCCTGTCAACCGTCGATCGTGTGCAGAACTTTTAAAATAGCGGTTGTTAGTGAAAAGTAAAGACATATTCAGCAACTACACCATTTATTTCTCACCTCGATTGTTTTCAGAAACATGTTTGTCTTTTGGTTTTGAAGATATAGGTGAAAATTTACCATCCTGGCACATCTTGGAGGGAGATGAACAGACAGTCTTCCGGGGGACACGTTAACCAATGAGGTGCAGCTCGCGCATTTTGTAATGGTGACATCAGCAGCACAGGAGCATGAATGGGGCATGATTGACATACAGTATGTGTGTGCTGCTTGGCCGTTTTATACGTGTACATAGGGAAGGGAAAAAGTAGCAGCAAAACCTTTCCACTCTGAAGACTGGTTTCAAACCTTTGCACTTTTACACCTCCAAAATCTCTGTCATATGCATGGACAGCACAACTGTGTCCATGGGTACGATCTCAGTGTATACATAAGTCTTAAGGCCTCCAGGTAAAAATGATCAAGGACATTCTCACATATATACTTACTGTACATATTGCAATATTCCAGTTTATATGATGGTGCTCACTGAGAGAAATCAAGAGCTGGGAACTCATATGGTAGAATTATGGAATTACAAGCTGATCTAAAGCAGAAGAAAGAAGAATTTGAGTCCCTCTGAGAGAGTGACAGCCAGAGCAGCAGACATATCCTCTGTCACTGTCTCCAGTGGGCTAGCCTTTTTCATTTAGGCTTAACCATATGTGCCTTGGACGCTAAACGGACTCCCTGTATGAAACAAGCCACAATGAGGAGACTGTATGTGTCTAAAGGGTGTGAAAACATTCCTGTTATCACCATGGAAAACGCTCCCTGCTGTCATCAGATGGGGGAAATATTATAAGTCTGTCTGCCGGCAAGTGTGTGTTACTCTGGGACAGTCCCGCTGTGTTTATTTTCTGAAAGGGTAGACGTTTAGCTTCCATATCACACACACCAGAGTCCCTTAGCCACAGCACTGACCTCACTACTGTTTCCGCATGTGGATTACTTTGGGAAAACTGAGGTGTGTACATATGTGTGTGTTTTCACTTGAGTTTGAATGATTTTAAGATACGTTAGGGGGTTGGGAAATCATGAATATGATTGCAATAACATGAGAGCTGAATGTTGAAAAGCTCAAAATCATAACAGTTTGTTTCATCTAAAAGTCAGACCAACCCCCTATGTAGTCTTGGAAGGTAACAGATTATATTTATAATGAATATTTAGTTTTGACTAGAAACCATTTAGTTTCTGATCTAGCGATTTGTCATGATTAAATAGTACAATCAACAGACAGTTCCAGGGTTATTTACTTATTTGAACAATGTTTATAATGCAGACATTTTGACAGCTATGAACTTATATCCCCTTTACATAGGGGTGGAGATCGTTGAGAGATCACTGAGTGATGACAAAATAGCCAGATCTCCATATGATCATTGAGAGATATTGGTGATCTGTCAGCGATCACCAATATCTCTGTGATCTTCAATGATCTTTACAGTCCTCAAAGTTTTGATTCGTTCAATGATTGCTATAGGAAAGTGATCTTTAAGCAATCGCTCATTGAGCAGTCCTAACTGTGGAGACTCCGAGATCTTGGCAATTGCTGAGAGATCATTGAAAGATTGTTTAGCGATCTGGGCATTTTTAGTTCAGTGATCTCTCAATGATCTCCACATCTGTGTAGGGGGGTAGAAGAGCACTAGAAACCTTTCATATACTGTATATATATACTGTATGTACAGTCATGTGAAAAAATTAGGACACCCCATATAAGCCTGTATGTTTTTTAACATATTTGAACATATGGATTTTTAATATCAGTGTTAAAAATACTGGGAGATTCATGTAATACAACTAAACAATTAAAAATGACTTAAAGACTTTTTTCAAATTTTCTGTAAAGTGTAATTCTAAACAAATAGTGAGGAATAAATTAGGACACCCCCCATCTTTTTAGGACACCCCCGCATTCATTCCCACTGAAAATGTCTAAAACAAATGTTAAAAAAACGCAAGTAAAAACAAAAACAAGGTTAGACATACAGTATCTCACAACAGCACGGTGGTGCAGTGGTTAGCACTGTTGCCTTACAGCTAGAAGGTTCCAGGTTTGAATCCCCAGGCTGGCAGGGGTAGGAACCTTTATGTGTGGAGTTTGCATGTTCTCCCTGTGCTGCGTGGGTTTATTCCGGGGCCTCCGGTTTCCTCCCACAATCCAAAGACATGCATGTTAGGTTAATTGGTTGTTCTTAATCTGTCTCCTGTGGGCCCTTAGAGTGGAGGGTTAGTGCTAGTGAAGTGCCTTGAGTGGTCTTTGCCAGCGGTTTAGACATTAATGGCTGTGTGTTGAGTCATTTTGAGGGGACAGCAGATTTACACTGTTATACAAGATGTACACTGACCACTTTACATTGTATCAAAGTGTCATATCTTCAGTGTTGTCCCATGAAAAGATATAATAAAATATTTACAAAAATGGGAGAGGTGTACTCACTTTTGTGAGATACTGTAGATATGTGAACATTTATTAATAAAGAAATGAATATTTAATGGGGTGTCCTAATTTTTTCACGACTGTATCTCTTGGATCATCAGTGATCTCTCCTCGACTTTTAGTGATCTCTTGAGGATCTTTCAAAGATCTCTGTAGATCACCATGAAAATTTTACAACGATCTCCCAAACACTTATACAGAAACAGCTTTTTTTGAGGCTTTAGGAGGTCAGTTTTTGATCTCTCAATGGTCACCCAACAATCTTGGTCTATGTAAAGGGGCCCTTAATGTCAAACATTAGGTCTGTGAATGTTATTCATTTTTTTTTTTGCTCATTTGGTGTTTTCAAAATGTCCTTACTACTAATAGACTAATTTTAATTATTAATTTTGGGTCAAATACTAATTTTGGGTCAAATACAGCATAGTTGGAGTCTGTTCAGCACTGAGTGATAATTCAGAGGTTTAACTGTTGACAGAGATGGCATATGCTGTGTCAGAATTTACTCCATGATAAAAAGGAAAATATGGTGGAAAACTCAATGTCAAAAATAGCCTCTTTTGATCGTCGTCCCTGCTTTGTTGATGTTGGGCTTTGTGGGAAAGGATGGCGTCATCACCAAGCAATGGTGCTGCTCTTTGGCCCCATCCATCACAAGGGTGATCTGTCTGGTCCCATCAAAACAAAACGACGCTAACTTTTCCTGCACACATGGAAAACATTGGGTCACACACAGAAGCACTGCCCATGGACACATATGCAGGGATAGGCACATAAAGCTGAGAGAAAGGTGAATGGAGCTTCCAGATGACTGTCCGTCCAACGTTCTCAGGTTGCAAGAACACATTTTCCAAAGCAGCATCTTCATTTGATTTTTCCTCTCTGTGGCTTCTTTGCTATTTGGCGGCCTCTTGCATGCTTGCACCAGGATACAGAGTTACTGTCGGTCAGTTTACATTTTAAAAGAATGACACTCATACTTTAGTGAACTTGTGCCTCAGATAAAATGACCTTTAGAAGTTAAAATTAGTGCTATTTATACATATTTTACTATGGTTCACTCACCAAATTGTCTTCTTTAGTATTTTATGAAAATTGTAGCTCATTATTAATTCTTACAAGTATATAAAGTAAGAAACTTTTTTTTATTTAAGTTTAGTGAGCTTTTTCCATACATTTACCTGTCATAACCATATTTGTAGAGTTCACAAGCAGATCAGCAGAGGCTACCGGGCAGATGACAGCAGGCCCTTCTGTGGAGAAATGAGAAATACTAATGAGTCCGACAGGGAGGAGAGGGAGCATGACCTGGCTTTGTAAGCTGCGGGCAGTGGGTGATGGATCCCATGAGAAAATCTATGGTCGCAATAATGAAAAACAGTATTAGTGTTTGCTCTCATAGGGAATATAGCTGAATATCAGCATTTTTTAGAGAATTTTTCATAGTAAAATCAAGCTTTAGTGCCTTTAAGGGCCACTCAGTTCATCTGTGACTTGTCTCTCCTGCCATGACTTGCTATTTCAAGCAGTGAGCGTAGCACCTATAATTTCCCATGCATGCTCACCATAAGCCTGACAACAAATGCACACATCATTCCTGAGTTACCTCGAGCCATGGCTTCATCACAGTCAAAATCACCTGGACTGTCTTTTGAAGTGGAAGAAGAAAGGCTTTCACTTCTTCAGCTGCCTAATGTGACACCTTGGGGGCAGAAAACGAGGTCTCCACCCCAACAAACGTCCGAGAGATTCAGGCAGAAACAAGTTGGACAGTGAACATTTACTCCATTAATATTCGTCTTTCCCTCCAATGTTAAACTTTATATTTTGATGTGAATTTAATATTACTACTGATTGCCAGGACTCTGGCAAAACATGTTAGTATTCATTCCCAGCTGCCTGTGCTTGTTTCACGATCCAAAGTCGTTTAGCCGTCTCCAAACCAAGCACCCATCCGTCTGATCACAGCCAGGATCTTAACAATAGCCATGTGTCCTGAAGTGCACTCTGTGACTCTGTGTCCAAGTAAACTTAAATTGTATGTGCACACTCTATATACACACATGGACAAAATTTTTAGTACCTCTTTGCTAATGAAAGAAAAACCCACAATGGCCACAGAAATAACTTGAATCTTACAAAAGTGGTAATAAATAAAAATTCTATGAAAATTAACCAATGAAAAGCAAACAATGCTTTTGAATTGTGGTTCAACAGAATTATTTTAAAAAACAAACTCATGAAACAGGCCTGGACAAAAATGATGGTACCCTTAACTTAATATTTTGTTGCACAACATTTTGAGGCAATCACTGCAATCAAACGATTTCTGTAACTGTCCGTGAGACTTCTGCACCTCTCAGCAGGTATTTTGGCCCACTCCTCATGAGCAAACTGCTCCAGTTGTCTCAGGTTTGAAGGGTGCCTTCTCCAGATGGCATATTTCAGCTCCTTCCACAGATGTTCAATAGGATTTAGATCAGGGCTCATAGAAGGCCACTTTAGAATAGTCCAATGTTTGGCTCTTAGCCATTCTTGGGTGTTTTTAGCTGTGTGTTTTGGGTCATTATCCTGTTGCAAGACCCATGACCTACGACTGAGACCAAGCTGTCTGACACTGGGCAGCACATTTCTGTCTAGAATACCTTGATAATCTTGAGATTTCATTGTACCCTGCACAGATTCAAGACACCCTGTGCCAGATGCAGCAAAGCAGCCCCAGAACATAACAGAACCTCCTCCATGTTTCACAGCAGGGACAGTGTTCTTTTCTTTGTATGCTTCATTTTTGCGTCTGTGAACATGGAGCTGATGTGCCTTGCTAAAAAGTTCCAGTTTTGTCTTGTCTGTCCATAGGGCATTCTCCCAGAAACATTGTGGTTTGTCAACATGCAGTTTGGCAAATTCCAGTATGGCTTTTTTATGATTTGTTTTCAACAGTGGTGTCCTCCTTGGTCATCTCCCATGAAGTCCACTTTGGCTCAAATAACGACGGATGGTGCGATCTGACACTGATGTACCTTGACCTTGGAGTTCACCATGAATGTGTTTAGACGTTATTCTGGGCACTTTTGTTACCATTCGTATTATCCGTCTCCTCCTGCGGCCACGCCCAGGAAGGTTGGCTACAGTCCCGTGGATCTTAAATTTCTGAATAATATGTGCAACTGTAGTCACAGGAACATCAAGCTGCTTGGAGATGGTCTTATAGCCTTTACCTTTAACATGCTTGTCTATAATTTTCTTTCTAATCTCCTGAGACAACTCTCTCCTTTGCTTCCTCTTGTCCATGTTTAGTGTGGTACACACCATGTCAACAAACAGCACAGTGACTACTTGTCACCCTTTAAATAGGCCGACTGACTGATTACAAGTTTGTAGACACCTGTGATGTTAATTAGAGGACACATCTTGGTTGAACATGTCCCTGTGGTCACATTATTTTCAATCTTTTCTAGGGGTACCATCATTTTTGTCTAGGCCTGTTTCATGAGTTTGTTTTTTAAAATAATTCTGTTGAACCACAATTCAAAAGCATTGTCTGATTTTCATTGGTTAATTTTCATAGAATTTTTATTTATTACCACTTTTGTCAGATTCAAGTTATTTCTGTGACCATTGTGGGTTTTTCTTTCATTAACAGAGGGGTACCAACAATTTTGTCCACAGCTGGTAGTTGGATTCATTAGGATAGGTCGTTAAAAACTGGGCTACTGGCTAGATGTGAGGAAAAAAATCTACCAGCACTCAACAGGTTCATGTTGTATTAACCTGTATGTCTTGCAGCATTTCATTTATTTCTTATATGGTGAAAAAATGATACCATATCAGAATTTATTATGTAATTATTTACAGCCCTGTGAGATTCAGTGCATAATGTCATGGACACCATCTGTTCACTGCCTCGGTGGTTAAATGAATGGGGCTGTACATATTTATCCAAGGTGCCGTATTCAGGTGTCAGCTTGAGCAAAAGAATGAGGGGGCAACTCAGCAAGCAGCTGTGGGTCCCTCTGGCTGTCAAACCCAGGGTGGGGTCTTGTCTTGGACCTTCATCATCACTCATCATTGCACTTCTTCCTCAGTTAGCATCTTGGCCAGCCACAGCAGCGTTAGACCCAACCATGGAACAGTTCAGTATTTTAGTCCATTATGACAAGTTGACATAAGCAGACTTGAAAATGTCATGGAATGCTTTGCACTTAGGGACACGTGTGCTCATTAAATGAACTGCAGACCTAATTTCAAGGTCTTCCTCCCCATTTTGTTTCATTCTGGGTTTTCAAATCAGTTTGTTGGCACATCGCTGCCATGTATTTTTGTGGGCATATGGGCAATTCTTCTTCTATATTTAGATTTCAGTGTTGAACATTGTTGATAAATAACAGTTCAGTGCTCTTGGAAAGGATGTACATGGATGATTATCTTAACATTGTATCAGTGTCATAAAATGGCCTTCTTGACATCAACAACAAATATAGTTTATTGTGATATTTTCTGGGACAACTTATCAACATGCAGAATTTGATAATATTGTGGAAGTGGCAACAACCTAAAGTTTTTTTGTGATTATTAGATCTTTTTTTCCCCCCTTGTCCTGTCAGGCAGCTAGGCAAGCAGAACAGGGATCTGTCACCCTTATTGTGCCAAAACAGATTTACTTTGCCAAGAGGAGCTTATACAGTACCTGACTGTGCATTGTATATTGTTGTAAACTCCTCCTGTAATAACTTTTAATACTTTAATTTAATTATTTTACCCATGGAAGACCCGACAGGATGGGGAAGAGGGAAAGGAAGTGTGTGGAGGGGGAAAGAAAAGGGAGGGGAACAGACAAAAAAAACAAAAACAAAAAAACAACAACTAAAACAAACAAAAGACAAACTGCTTCTTCCACTGAAGATGTCTCAACACGAGTCTGGTTTCCGCACCTGTTAAAGGAGAGACACTTGTGCGTGTACGTCTGCGTGCATATATATGAGAGTGTGCGCAAAATAAGTGTGTGCATGTGAGTGGTTTGTCAGGAAACATACGAAGCGGGGGGCCGGTCGCAGCAGCTCTCCCCCTGGGAACCCAGAGCAGGCAAGGCAGTGCCGCCAACCCCCATAGGCACAAATGTCCGAGGCCAGCAAGCCCCAGGAAAGCCAGGCATCCGTCCCCAGAGGGGTGATCAAGGGAGGCCAGGTCGCTCGGCGGCCGGCGCGGCAAGTCTACACCCCGGACCTGCCTGCCCCCCACCCCTCCAGCGGGGCCAATGCCCACCCCCGGGCTCCAGGTGCCAGGAGGCCAGCGACCCCACCCCTCGGGCTGGAGACCAGACTGCACCCCCCGGCGCGAGAACCCCCCCCCCCCCCCCCCAGCGCCACTGGGGACCCCCATGCCCAAAGAAGTCTCCCAGCCCAGGGGAGCCCACATTGCCGAGAGGCACTACCTCCCTTAATCCAGCACCTCCCGACTCGCAGACACATGCAGAATTTGATAATATTGTGGAAATGGCAACAACCTGGTTTTTTGTGATTGTCAGATTTTTTAATACTATAATGAGTGCATAAGTCGTCTTTATAACTGAGTCATTATGAGAATGTTTGTTTTACAGTATTGTTTTCTCTGAAGAACAGTTGAAGAAAGCAACAACAGCAAAAAAAACCTCAAGAAAGAATTACAGCAATAAATGTGTGGAAGGAAATAAATATTTCAGATTCAAGTAGGTTTAAACTTGTAAAAAAAATGCTATACTAAAAAAATGCTATACTAATTCTTAAATGGTTCTAGTATAAAATACTCTTGTAATGGGTTACGCTAATCTCTGTTTAACTAATTTTTCTCATAAAGACCACCCAAAAGAAGCTTGCATTTTTCAGTGATATTAATATCTTAAAAAGGAAAAAAACCTTCAGCTTCGCAGACATCAGTGTTGTGAGTTTGTGTCTTCTTTCCCCAGTCCTTGGCAGTCATTATGTCCATGTGTTACAGATTAGATTCCTGACACCAGATGAACAACTCACTGACTTTAACAGCCTCCTTCGCATGCCTACCTGAAGAAATTGTTTGCTTAATCTAATGTAATTGCCTCTCACTTTTCCTGCCCAGTGTGAGAAAAGACTCTGCAAGTTGTAAACCTATAGTTTGGTCTCTCTGATTGACTTGTGCTTCAGAGCTTATGGGATCTTTTGCCCATGGGTGCACTATTTAAAATCTACAGTTCCTCTTAGAGGGGAAACAATGAGGCTGTTAAACTTACACACAGTGTTGAAAAAAATGACTTCTTGCAATAATGAAAACTAAAAATGCAAACTGACATGAATGTGGATTACTTGACAATTTACAAATTTTGTCTTTATTCAGTTTTTGACTGAATTACTGACAATAAAGATTTGGTAATAAAGGCTGTCATTTCAAAAATAAAATATTAATTGGTTTTCTTTCTTCCATAAATATTGCAATTTCTTTAAAAAAAACTATTGGTGGGCAACAATTAAATATTTTAATCAGGGTTAACCTTTTCCACCTGCATTTTATTTGTGATTAATTGTGATTAAATGCAAATTTATTTTCAATGTAATGTACCTTAAACTTATCACTTTTCAGTGTTTTCATACTCTTATTAACATGGGAGCAGATGAATAATATGCTTGTTTTCTGCAACTGCAGGTTTATTTAACAATGACTACAGCTGTCGATTATGTCTGGAAACCCTCAATGGCGAACAGAGAATGGTGCTGATTCAGAACAGGAACTTTATTATATAAAGTGTTATTAGCATACAGCGCAGTTGGTTGTGGTTATATGCTGCTATCGCTGAGCATGATGGGAGAGAGAGCCCTAAGATGGCTGACCCTCTCCTTGTAACCGTCTGGCGTGATGACGTTACCCCATGGCTGCATCACCACGCTGACGCTAGTTAACCCCCTGTAGTCCCACACTATATCCCCCCCACCGAAAAAAAACCCCAGAACCGCATGCAATTTGGTACATAATGAACAGAACTAGCTAGGGCTAGCAGGCAGACCGCCGCGTAGCCCAGCGCGGCTGAGTGGGTTATTCTGTTACTATCTATAGGCAGCCGTGCTCCTAGCTAGACGGTCTTTCTTCTTTCTATTTTTCCATGAGGAAGGCAGTCCATCTGGATGGGCCTTGTAGCAAGCCCATAGCGGACGCGCCCCTGGAGGTGTGGACCCCCACGGACCGGGACTATCTCTCACAAAACTCCAGTCCGGGTCCCACAGCGTGCGAGCTCACTCCTGTGAAGCTTCATCATCCAGAGCTGTCACTCGAACTCGACGGAGACAGTTGGCATGCCACACCAAACCATCTGTCAGCTGGAAGGTCACTGGCCCCAGCTGTGCGGTGATCCTCATGGGGGCCAGTGGTGCTGGAGGCTGCGTTGTAGCTGACTGCGGGTCTGGTCGCTCAGTTTTGTCGGCCTGAACCCAATCCAACACCGCATGTGGCATTCTGTTCAGCTGCATGTGTCTCTGGAGTCGCAGTGATGCAGTTTCCATGTCTGTCGTGGGGCATCTGTCAGGTTGTAGTGGTTCTGCTGTTACCTGGTGGGTCATGGGCTTTTCATCCTGCACCACTGTGGCAGTTCCTGGAGGCCGATGCTGGTCATGGATTCGGAAGACGTCCAGTGACTCTACTGTGTCTTGTATGATCACAGACTCTTCATGCAGCGGCTCAGCTGCGGCTCCTGTAGACTGACACTGTGAGTGGATGCAGAAGCAGTCCGGTCCCTTCTCTGCCTCACCTAGGAGGTCTGGTCATGGCGGTGCGTCACTGTCATCATCGTTAGGATCTACGCTGGGTTGCTGTGTCCCGGGATACTTGGTAGGTGCGGGCTCCCTCTCCTGCAACTCCGCAGCGGCTCCTGTGGACTCATGCTAGGTGAGGATCTAAGGAGAGTCCAGTCACTGCCCCCTATCTGGGCAGTGTTCCTCCTGTGCGCACGGGACGGCTGTACTCTTGTCATCATCATCCTGTTGTGTCCCATCCCACTCATTGTCATCGCCATAGAGGTATGTTGCGTCCCAACCATCGTCATCGGTCAAACAGAGTCCGTTACTGTTGCAGATGCATAAGCCCAGTTGGTAAAACAGGTCACATTCTAGTATGTTGTCTCCATTCATGGTCACTTGAAACACGAAGTCAGTAATGACTCTTGATGTGTAGCGGACCGTTAGTGCGATGGTCCCTACGTTGCTAACTCGGTAGCCACCATACCCATACAGTGCCGCTAGGTTCTTGCCAATCGTGTGGTTGGGGAAAAACTTCTTCACCATGACCCAATTCAACATTGACCTCACTGCAGCGGTGTTGAGCAGGAGCGGCAAGCTAACGTCATCCAGCTCCACCATTCAGCGCTTCCGGACCTCACCGTGGGGATGGTCATCGCGGGTGGGGGACTTTGTTTGGCCAGCAGGCTTGGCGGTGGTGCTGACCAGAAAACTTTGGTGAAGTGGTTGAATTTTCCGCACTTCTTGCATCGTTGCCCCCTTGCCAGGCAAAAGCGTGTGCTCTCTCAGTGCGTCGGGGAACCACAGCTGCCACATGTGGAGTGTTTCACAGCAGTCCTCCAGTCCATGATGTTTGCTTCAATCTCTTCTACCGTGTCACCGGGTTCCTCCATGCTCACTGTGTATGCCAGTGGTGCATGGCTTGGCTGCTGCTGCTGTTGCTGCACACCTAGCTCTGATGCTAGCCTGTCGGCAGACTCTAGCTGGAATGTTAGCTTGATAGTACTAGCTAGCGTCATGTCGTTTGGTGCCATTAGCATCTTTGTCCGCAGCCGCGGGTTGCTAGTGTGCTCAGCCAACTGGTCCCGCTCCATTTTGTCGTCCAACAAACCAAACCTGCACATGCTAGCTAGGTGGCGACGGTCCGCGACGAATTGTTGTGCCGTCTCTCCAGCTTTTTGTCGCCGTTGGCAGAACCTAATACACCACGCCAACACATTGTCTGGTGTGGCGAAGTAGCTAGCCAGCAGTTCAACTGAATCAGCAAATGACTCCGTTGGTCCTAGCATGCAGAAAATACGTTGGCCTTCTATGCCCAGATAGTGAATTAACAGAGCTCGCTTCTGTACCTTGTCTAGCTCGTCCAGGCCCAACGCCGATATGTAGGTGGTGAAAGCATAGAACCAGCACTGCCATGGTATGGGGGGCTCACAAGGGTTTTCCAGAAATGGCTGTGGTGCCCTCACACACGCTTCCATGGTTTAACTCTTGTCGCCAAATGTTATGTCTGGAAACCTCCAATGACCAACGGAGAGTGGTGCTGTTTCAGAACAGGAACTTTATTATAATAAAGTGTTATTAGTATGCAGCGCAGTCGGTTGTGGTTATATGCTGCTATCATTGAGCGTGATGGGAGAGAGAGCCCTAAGATCACTGACCCTCTCCTTATAACTGTCCGGCGTGATGACGTCACCCCATGGCTGCATCATCACATCGGCACCAGTTAACCCCCGTAGTCCCACACTACACTGTCCAGAATATTCTCAAAAAAAAAACCCACCTCATAAGTACTGCAGAAATCAAGGAGCTTTTTAGAAATACCACATGTGCTAACAACTAGCAACTACAGTACTTTAGCATTATTACACCAGTTGTTATCTTACCAGCTGCATCTCTCACCACCCTTTTTGCTGTGAGTTCCAGTAGTAGATAGTCCAGTTTTCTTTCTAGGGAGTGGACATTCGCAAACAAAACTGAGGGAAACGGTGTCCACCTGGGGTTAGCCTTTAGCTAAGCTGTTAGCCCTTTTCACATCTGCTTTTCACAACAGACGTGCTTTTTTTTATCTTCGCTGTTTTGTTCTCCGAGCAACTTTCACCTTTAAAGACATAAACCACTGGACCATCAGTGTCCATGACCTGGTCCCGTACTCCAGAACCTCCAGCCTTAAGCATCACAATGGTGCCACCCTGGGCTCACCAGGGGGCTGTGCGCAGCAGCCTCTTCAGTACTTTCCAGCATTCAGGTTGAGATTGTGCATTCATATGGTTTATATGTCTACATACTAAAACAGCAATACTTCGGCAAACTGATTTGAACACCCAGAATTATTTAAAATGAGAATTGGGCTTCACACATACAATTAGGCCCAAAAATATTTGGACAGTGACACAAGTTTTGGTATTTTAGCTGTTTACGAAAACATATTCAGGATACAATTATATAATCAATATGGGCTTAAAGTGCAGACTCTCAGCTGTAATTTGAGAGTATTCACATCGAAATTGGAGCAAGGGTTTAGGAATTACAGCTCTTTAATACATAGCCACCTCTTTTTCAAGGGACCAAAAGTAATTGGACAATTGACTCAGAAGGCTGCAAAAAAAAAAAAAACAAGGCTGCATGGGCTCTTCCCTCGTTAACCTGCCATCAATTAAGCAGTTAAAAGGTCTGGAGTTGATTCCAGGTGTGGCGTTTGCATTTGGAAGCTGTTGCTGTGAACACACAACATGCGGTCAAAGGAGCTCTCAATGGAGGTGAAACAGACCATCCTGAGGCTGAAAAAAAAGAAGAAATCCATCAGAGAGATAGCAGAAATGTTAGGAGTGGCCAAATCAACAGTTTGGTACATTCTGAGAAAAAAAGAGTGCACTGGTGAGCTTGGGAACTCAAAAAGGCTTGGACGTCCACGGAAGACAACTGGTGGATGATCGCAGAATCCTTTCACAACCCCTTCACAACATCCACACAAGTGAAGAACACTCTCCAGGAAGTAGGTGTATCAGTATCTAAGTCTACCATAAAGAGAAGACTTCATGAGAGTAAATACAAAGGATTCACCACAAGGTGCAAACCATGAATCGGCCTCAAAAATAGAAAGGCCAGAATTGACTTTGCCAAAAAACACCTGAAGAAGCCAGCCCAGTTCTGGAACAGCATTCTTTGGACAGATGAGACTAAGATCAACCTGTACCAGAATGATGGGAAGAAGAAAGTTTGGAGAAGAATTGGAACAGCTCATGATCCAAAGCACTACATCTTCTGTAAAACATGGTGGAGGCAGTGTGATGGCATGGGCATGCATGGCTTCCAATGGCACTGGGTCACTTGTGTTTATTGATGATGTGACAAAAGACAGAAGCAGCCGGATGAATTCTGAAGTGTATAAGGATATACTGTACTTTCTGCTCAGATTCAGCCAAATGCAGCAAAGTTGATTGGACGGCACTTCACCAATGATCCAAAACATACTGCAAAAGCAACCCAGGAGTTTTTTAAAGCACAGAAGTGGAATATTCTGCAATGGCCGAGTCAATCACCAGATCTCAACCCAATCAAGCATGCATTTCACTTGCTCAAGACAAAACTTAAGGCAGAAAGACCCACAAACAAGCAACAACTGAAGACAGCTGCAGTAAAGGCCTGGCAAAGCATCACAAAGGAGGAAACCCAGTGTTTGGTAATGTCCATGGGTTCCAGACTTCAGGCAGTCATTGCCTGCAAAGGATTCTCAACAAAATATTGAAAAGTAACATTTTACTTAGGGTTATGTTTATTTGTCCAAATCACTTTTGAGCCCCTGAAATGAGGAGCGTTTGTATAAAAATAGCTACAATTCCTACATGTTTAATCATATATTTTTGTTCAGCCCCTTGAATTAAACCTTAAAGTCTGCACTTCAATTCTGTTGTACTTGTTTCATTTCAAATCCAATGTGGTGGCATGCAGAGCCCAAATCATGAAGATTGTGTCACTGTCCAAATATTTCTGAGCCTAACTGTATCTGTTTTGAGTTGCACCATAGACTGTCTGATCGAAACATCAACAGAGGCGTTGCGTTATCATACGATAATGCATTAATTGGCAACCACTAAAATAATCACGTATTGTATTTAAAACCAAAAATATTTGAATTGCCTTTAAAAATATTAGCATTTTAAAATTGGTAAAAGTCCAATTGTCAAGTCACCAAAATTTGTATTTGGAGTGATCTGACTCAATTGGGAACATGTGAATTCATATCTAAACAAATTCAATTCTTTCTAGACCTTATACAGAATAAAGGTGGTAAATATGCTCTGCTTGACCACATTACACCACGTCTGTTTTTTTTTTTTTATGCTCTGTACTACTAAATAGATCTAATAAAAAAGACTTGCAATTGGCCCAGAGGTCTTAGCATACTGCATTGGAAGTTTATTTGTGCAAAAGCTTTGTAAACTCTAGTTTAAATGTTGTAGTTCTCTAGTGTCTCTTTGGAGTGTCCAAAATCTGTGGAACAACCAGAAACGTTGGTGTCACTTGTTTCCGTTTAGGTTGTTATTGATCTTTTTTACCTTTGTTGAATTTAAAAGACATAAGTTGGAATTTAAAATCCATTTATTTATAGTTTGGTGAAGCAATAATAATTTTAAAAGTAAATAAGTCAGCTGCAGTCATGTTCATGCTTTTTTTGTGCATCTTGCTCTTTAAGGTGAACTTTAGTTCCTTACTCCGTTCAGGATAGGTTTCAGGCAGCTTGTCTACTCCCCCATCCCCCACATCACTGTGACTACAGACCAGGTTAAGAAACAGCTGGAGAGACTTCGTCAGTGGAAGGCTGCAGGCCCTGATGGCATCTCCGCCAGGATCCTGAGGACCTGTGCCAACCAGCTATCTCCTGTACTGAAACACCTGTACAACCTGAGCCTGAGTCTGGAGAGAGTACCGGTGCTGTGGAAGATGTCCTGCCTGGTTCCTGTTCCCAAGAAGTCGTCTCCATCTGACCTGAATGACTATCGACCAGTTGCCCTCACGTCTCATGTGTCCTGGAGAGACTGGTCTCAGCCCACCTGAGGTTGCAGGTGAAGACGTGGCTGGACCCTCTGCAGTTTGCATATCAGCCCCATTTAGGAGTTGAAGACGCCGTCATCTACCTGCTGCAACGTGCCCATTTGCACCTGGATGGCGGAGGAGACACTGTGAAAATGACGTTCTTTGATTTCTTCAGTGCTTTTAATACCATCCAGCCACTGCTGCTGGGTGAGAAGCTGCGGGGGATGGGGGTTGACAGCTCTGTGATCTCCTGGATTACCGACTACCTGGCAGACAGGCTACAGTTTGTCTGGCTGGGCAGTATTTTGTCTGATGTGGTGATTAGTGATAAGGGAGCTCTACAAGGGACTGTGCTCCCTCCTTTTCTCTTCACCTTTTACACCACTGACTTTCAGTACAACACAGAGTCATGCCACCTGCAAAAATTCTCTGATGACTCGGCTGTTGTTGGGTGTATAAGAGAGGGAGAGGATGAGAGTACAGGGCACTGGTAGACAGATTTGTGGACTGGACCAAGTAGAATCACCTGAGGCTGAACATCAGCAAGACCAGAGAGATGGTGACTGACTTCAGGAAGAAGAGGATGCCTTCACAGCCACTGCAGATTAGGGGGAAGGATGCGGAGGTAGTGGAGGACTACAGATACCTGTGTGTCATGATGAGCAATGGACTGGACTGGAAATCTAACACCAATGCTGCGCACAAGAAGGGGATGAACAGACTCTACTTTCTGAGGAAGCTGAGATCGTGCAATGTGTGAAACAGGATGCTGGAGCTTTTCTATCAGGCTATTGTTGCCATCGCCATCTTCTTTGCTGCTGTCTGTTGGTATAGCAATATCAGAGCCAGCGACACCAACAGACTTGACAAGATTATCAAGAAGGCTGGCTCTATAATTGGTCTCAGGCCGAAGACCTTTGGGTCTGTGGTGGAGAGGAGGACACTGAACAAACTGCGATCCATCATGGACAGTCCTGATCACCTCCTTCACCACACACTGGACAGACAGTGGAGGACTTTCTCCAGCAGACTGCTACAGCTTTGCTGCCGAATAGCCAGGTACAGGAAATCTTTCCTTTCACATGCCATTTCACTGTATAATAACTCACTCTAATGTTGAATTCTGGTCATAGCTATGCTGTCATACTGCACTTTGCAGTCTAATTGGTGCCTCACATTTCAACCTGCGCCTGATAACCCTGCATTGTACAGCTAGTACGATTCATGTATCTATATGGACCACCATCTATTCATCTGCAATGTATATAAGTTATTTAGGCAGTTTTACTTTCCATGGGTAATCCCTTTCTCTGTTATGCTGTGTGTTTCTGTCACTTTGGTCATCTACTGTCATGCTGCTGTTACACTGTAATTTCCCAGTTTGAGATCAATAAAGTACATCTACCTATCTATCTATCTATCTATCTATCTATCTATCTATCTATCTATCTATCTATCTATCTATCTATCTATCTATCTATCTATCTATCTATCTATCTGTCTGTCTGTCTGTCTGTCTGTCTGTCTGTCTGTCTGTGATGATGTTGGATGATGTGAATAAACCTGACTAGTGAGATGAACTCTGCCTCGTCATTTTCACATTATCTACACATGATAAACCACTATCTATCTATCTGTCTGTCTGTCTGTCTAATTCACAACTGGATTCTGGGTGAATCAAGCACAACTCCTTTGTCTTGAGATTGGTTCCATTCTCATAATTCTTTCTGTTTGAACTCTTGTAAAGAGGGGAGCATAAATTCCACCATGGTGTCATGACACTTAAGAAAAGTTGCAGGGTCTTGTTCTGTTTCAAACCAGTCACTTTAGAATATGAACCATTTTCTGATGAAACGCCTCACTCTATAAAGGAGAACTCTTGTAATGCAGTTTAATGTACAGTAGTGTCTGAGTTTGCACACACACACACATGAGTATTTACACAACCGAAACACACGCACACACATACATGCACAGTGTGTGTTTCGGCTGTGTAAATATTCATGTTCATTCCGGTAAATTTAAACATTATTTGTCTTTTCTCCTTTCATTAATTTCACATAAATTTTTGGCAATTAGCACCTTATAATGTCAGTGTGATTTTATCAAGTAGAAGAAAATATCCAGGACTCAGAAGCCAGGACTGTGTGGGATCTTAACCACTTGGAAAATGAGACGGTGCGCCACAAAAAACATTGAGTATCAGATGGAAATACAGACTCTCTTGTTTTCCTTTTCCGTGGCTGTCTTGTTTTTTATTTCTCTTTTACTCAGTTGATTTTGTGCTATGTCATTTTTGAACTCGTTGTTGACACCATATACTTTCTGGTTCAAACAGATGGGCTTGGATGGCAGGGCCATTGTTCTGCAGTAACTGCCACAGTACGTATGCTGTAGGTAAAGTGGTGGTAGCAAATGGGATTTTTCATCACTTCAGTTTATCTTCTTTTTTTTCTCAAAGCTAAAAAGGCAAAGATAGCACCCAGATAACCTTGTCTGTGCCTGTCTGTGGAAAGAGCTAGATCCAGATCCATGCCTGGCTATGTAAGTGTAGATATGCATGTCTAGGTAAATTCCAACTGTCCAAATCACAGTATGACCAGCAGATGGATGGAGATGTTCCTTTTGTCACAAATGCATCTCATCTGTTCCCTTTGAAAATACAGTAAAAATAAAATACATATACATATGATAGTTAATCCAGATTATTTAAATAAAGCCTTGTCTAGAGTGGTAGTCTAGTGATAGAAGATCCAACCAACAGCTGGGAGTTCTGGGATTCACTCCCTGACCAGGTCATGCCAAAAACCATATAAAAATTATGGTTTCTGGGGTTTTTTTTTAAATCTTGGAGCTCCATGTAAATACAGTACATCGGAAAGAGGAGTACTGCAGAGCTACCAGAGGACTGACGCCATGCAGTACTTATGTGAGCCACTATAGTGGAGACAGGTGCTGCCCGTGCACCACATGGTTTGGGTAGGACTTAACCCACAACATTTCTTGTGAGAAGGCATGCCAGATTTTCTCAGTACGTGTATTATTACTATTATATGATGTACATGCTGTGTTGTGAAAAAGTATTTGCCCCTTTGTTGATTTCTTATACTTTTGAATGTGGTGGAAATGAAAAATGTGATTATTCACAGTTAATTCGTGATCTGACGCTGGGTGGGGGCAATTACTTTTTCACATAGGGCCAGGTAAGCTTGGATAGCTTTTTTCCCTTAATAAATGAAATCATCATTTAAAAACTGCATCTTGTTTTTACTTGGGTTATCTTTGCCCAATATTAAATCTTGTTTGATGATCTGAAACATGTGACATGAGACAAATATGCAGAAAAATGTAAGAAATCAGAAAGGGGGTAAATACTTCTACACAGCACTAAATGTGAAAAACATAAAATGAAAGCACCAAGGTGCTGTGCTTCGGTGCCTGTGGCATGGCAGTCTGACCTCTACTGGCCCGGGATAGTTATTACAATACCTTTTTTCATGGCTGCATTGAAAGAAATGGTGAGTTAAATTTGTGTTTATTTTGAAAACAAAGCCTTACCTCGAAATTCTGGCAAATTAAAAGTTGAGAAAATACGGTGATACAATGATACAAGCCTTTAGTTCCACTTAATTATGACCGGGCAAGCTGAAAAGCTGGTAACACACACACACACACACACACACACACACACACACACACACACACACACAGATACACTGAGTGATTATCGTTTGCCTCTGTTGCACTGAGGCATAATAAATATTCCATACTACCCCATGTAATGACATATTGCCATTTGGATGTGACCTTAGGGCTAACGCAGTCTGGTTCTAAACACCTTTATACGCTCTGTATGTCTGCTGATAATGATTTGGTTTGAAATTACTGCTTGCCTGCACAAAAGGCAGAAAATAAAGCACTGGCCACTGGGCACGTTTGTGTGGCTACTGGATATAGCTGTGTATTTATATAAGCTTTGCAATCTTTTTAGCTAGAGTCATGTAACAATGAGAGAGACATTAGCCAAATGAGGAAGAACAGGGTGATGGCACTTTGTTAAACACTCTTTGTAGCCATGATGGCAAAATGATTTAAGGCTATACTGTATAGTCCATCACTATGCATTTCTGCCCTTTTAATTACTGTATATAGACTATCCATGGATGTAGCAGTTTGTAGACTAAAAGCAGCATCTGCCATACATTGACTGCTCTCAATAGACCACAGATTATACAGTGTGCAGTATGTGGTTTATAGAGTTCTGATTGTTGCCTCTTTACTGTAAACCAAGATGAACTGCAAATGAAACCCTCCTGACCAAATATGATCACAACACGCAGGCCAATCAGCTTTGATCATGCCATTTTTTTTTTTTTTTTATCATGGTAGGGCGGTTAATGTGCTGAGTGATAGTGAGACGTTTAGGCGCAGAGTTTAGTCCAGCTGTGAGACCCTTTAGCTTTCTCTGTGGGATTTACCAGCAGCAGATAAAGACTGATAACCGTCTGCAGCCACACTCACATCACTCAGCCATTCACAGCTGATGGGCTGCCAAGGCACATAGAACGATATGTTCTTTAATGTGTCTGGAAGAAAGGCGGGAGATTGAGCGTGGATGTGAAAGAATCTGCAGTAGTCGTGTTATCCATCCATCTTCTTCCTCTTAATCCTTTTTTGGGTCACTTGGGGGCTGGAGCCTATCCCAGCATCTTTTGGGCAAGAGGCAGGGTACACCCTGGATAGATCACCAGTTCATCGCAAGGCCAACACAGAGAGACAGACAACCATTCTTTCTCACAGTCATACCTAAGGACAATTTAGAATCCCCAGTTGATGCCAATTAACCTAACTTGCATGTTTTTTGGCATGTGGGAGGAAACCGGAGAAATCCCGGAGTAAACCCACACAGACACGGGGAGAACATGCAAACTCCACACAGATCACTGCTGGTCGGGGGCTGGGATCGAACCCAGGATCCCCCGGCCAAGGGTGAGTTGCTGTGCTGCCGCAGTGCTAACCACTCCACCACCACACTGCCCAGTAGTCGTGTTATTACCACTGCCAAGGAGGTTATGTTTTTGCCGGGGTTTGTTTGTTTGTTTGTCTGTTTGTGACCAACATAACTCAAAAAGTTATGGACAAATTTTGATGAAATTTTCAGGAAATGTCCAAACTGGGACAAGGAAGAAATGATTAGATTTTGGAAGTGATCCAGATCACCATCTGGATCCAGGAATTTTATAAAGGATTCTTTATCATTGGGAGATAGGGCTATTTGAGCATATGCACATGTAGCTCCACAATAACTAGTCAGGGTGGAGACTTCCGGTTATGGCGGCCACGTAGGAAGACGTGTTTCACTCTGCTCTGCTCCTAAAAATAAAAAGTTGGCAAATAACCCTCTCAGTTGGAACAAAACGTATCCCAGCGTTTGGGCGCGGATATGCCGGTAAAGCCTAAGGCTGGGAAATTAGGTGGAGGAAAAACTGAATCGTCGAAACAGTCCAAGCTAACAGACTTCCACGCTCGTGACGAAGCAGAAAAATCTCCAGAGATTATGTCGGAGGAAGCTAGCAGCGGAGCGGTGACTGCTGGCGAGGGCACAAGTGCGGTGCTCACTGCCATTAGCTCAATGAGAGCAGACATTTCCTCTAAATTTGATGGGATTATAGCAGCGATAGAAGGAATGAGAAAGGAAATAAGTGACTGTATGGAACGAGTATCGCAGGTGGAGCTCCGAATTTCCAGCGCTGAGGATGACGTCACCAGCCTACAATTAAAGGTGCGCACATTGGAATTAAAAAATAAACGTCTGGAAGATAGTGCCCTGGACTTAGAATCCCGGTCGAGACGGAACAATCTGAGGCTGGTGGGCCTCCCGGAGGGAACGGAGGGACGGGACCCATGTTCCTTTTTGGAAAAGTGGATTCCAGAAGCGCTGAACAACGCGGAGCTGCAGTCATCGGTCATCTTAGAGAGCGCCCACCGAATCGGCCCACCGAGAGATAATAAGGCACCACCGAGGACGCTGATTATGAAGTTCCTCAGCTACAGAGACAAGATGACGATCTCCAACGCGGTGCGAGCTAAAGGAGAAATTACATACCAGGATCAACAGGTGCGGTTCTACCCAGATTTGGCCACAGGAATCCAACAATTAAGGAAACAGTTTGACCCCGCCCGTAAAGAGCTGCGCAACCTCGGGATTCGTCATGGAGTGATTCATCTGGCAAGACTGCTGGTCACATATAAAGGGAGAACCCACACCTTCAAGACCCCTGAGGAGGCGCAGGTGCTTATCAAGCAGATCCAAGGAGAGACTGGTGGGAGCTAAGCATGAAGCATGAACGAGATATAAAGGTAGAATATTTAAGCATTTGCGCAGGCATCTGACTGATCTGTAGCATATAGCAAGTTTACAAAATATAGATTGTATTATAGTAAAAAAAAAACAAAAAAAAAACTATGATGTACAAAGTTGCTATAAAATTTTGGAGTTAAGTTGGAAAACTACAGAAGAGAGTTAATGTTATGTCATTAAAAGCAGTAGAGTCAGGGTGATTGAGAGGAGAAAGAAAGAGTGGTTTTGACTGATCCTCGCGGGTGTGGAGCAGTCAATGGCTATAGCGGGAGACAGAATTTTTTTTTTTTGATTTTGGGGGGGATTACCACGAATGTGGGAAGGGGGAATTTGTTTGTGTGTAGTTTGTAGGATGAATGTTCAACCACTCATGTTTTTGCTTCTCTGTATGAGCATGTTTATATTGCGAGGTAATCTCAAACTCCTTATTGATCATAGACCAAAGCGTTAATCTTAATTTAACTTCATGGAATTGCAGAGGTCTACAAAATTTAAAAAAACTTAAACAAGTTATGAATAAAATAAAAGACATAGGTTCAAAAATTGTGTTTTTACAAGAAACTCATCTAATAAAGGAGGATGTAAAAAGAATTAGGAGAAGATGGCAAGGAAGTGTGTTCACCTCATCATTTTCATCCCGAGCCAGGGGAGTTATGACTCTCATACATAAATCAGTCCCATTTCAAGTGAAAAATGTAATTGGAGACAAATTAGGAAGATATCTAATCATCCAAGGATCTTTGTTATTAGAAAATATAAATCTGGTGAACTTATACGGTCCCAATATAGATGATCAAAACTTCTTTGCTAATTTATTTCTTATTTTATCATCACTTACAGGGCAACATATAATAGCAGGGGATTTTAATTGTACATTGAATCCCGGTATAGATAGATCAACAGGACTGGACTGTACGCACAATGGATGCAGGATGATCATTAATCATTTTATGAAAGAATTGAGATTGCTAGATATATGGAGAGAAATGAAACCACAAGTTAAAGCCTACTCTTGTTATTCTAATACCTACAAGACATTCTCACGTATTGACTATTTTTTGATCTCCACAGAATTAAGGTCCAAGATTCAAAACTGTTTCTATGATAACATAGTGATCTCTGATCATGCACCCTGCTGTCTAATATATGTAGATAAGAAATTGACAAAGGAACCAGGTAGGTGGCAATTTCAGCATAAATGGCTTCAGGATGAGGAATTTGTTAAGTACATAGAAAAACAGATAGATGAGTTCTTTGATATCAATACTACACAAACATCAGCATGTATAAAGTGGGAGGCTTTCAAAGCTTTTATTAGGGGGCATATTATTAGTTATACAGGTTCAAAATCTAAGAAGACTCGAGAGGAGAGAGTCCAATTGGAACATAAAATAAAAATTCTTCAAGAAAAAGTGTATGCAGGAAGTGACCCAAAGGTAGAGAACGAATTACTGATTCTGAGAGCTGAATATGACAAAAAATCAGCGAATAGAGCTTCCTCGAGTCTTCTAAGATTGAAGCAATCTTTTTATGAACAAGGTGAAAAATCAGGGAAATTATTGGCATGGCAGATTAAACAATTAGAATTTAAAACACCAATTACCAGTATTATAAGTAACGGACAGGCAGTTGTAAATCCTTTAGAAATTAACAGTGCCTTTAGAGATTATTATGAAAAACTATATGATACAAAAAATGAAACTGACTTAACAAAACTAAATGGGTTTTTGGACGGATTATCTATACCATGTATTCCAAATGAAAACAGGGAGATACTGGAGTCAAAAATTAGTCAAGAAGAAGTTGGGCTAGCCATTGATGATATGAAATCAGGAAAAAGTGCAGGACCAGATGGTCTTCCAGTTGACCTCTATAAAAAATTTAAGAATAAATTAATAAAACCATTTTTGGAAATGGTTTTAGAAGCATTTCAAAATAGTAATTTACCACTATACATGAATAATGCCTTAATTATACTGTTGCCAAAACCAGGTAAACCCTCTAATAAATGTGAAAATATGAGACCAATAAGCCTATTAAATGCTGACCTTAAGATAATCTGTAAAATTTTAGCAAGACGACTACAAGAAATATTACCAAATATTATTAACCGAGATCAGAATGGCTTTATAAAGGGAAGACAAGGCTTCCATAATGTAAGAAGACTATTTAATATTATTTATTCTAATAAAGAAGCACCGGATACAGCTCTCCTATCATTGGATGCCGAAAAGGCCTTTGATAGGGTCGAATGGCCCTTTCTTTTTGAAGTCCTACAAAGGTTTGGACTTGGAAATAATTTCATAAAATGGGTTCAGATAATATACAATAATGCTACAGCAGAAATCCTAACAAACAGCAATATCTCAAAATCAATAAATATCAATAGAGGATGTCGACAAGGTTGTCCACTTTCACCTTTACTGTTTACTAGGGCAATTGAACCTTTAGCGATGGCAGTACGTTTACATCCACAAATATATGGAATTAAAGTAGGACCAACAGAACATAAAATCTCCCTGTATGCCGATGACATAATTTTGTTTATGTCGAATCTTAAAAAATCAATTCCGACCTTGTTGAATTTAATAAAGAATTTTGGGGAAATATCAGGATATAAAATAAATAAAACTAAATCTTCAATATTAATGCTAAATGAGACCCAGAGAAATCACCCAGCTCCTGAGGTAAATCAATTCAATGTTGTAAATCCCTTTAAATATTTAGGAATTCAAATTGTGCCTAAGCTAGAATTAGTCGCCAGTGCCAACTATGAAGCCTTAATGACAGACATTAATGAGTTACTTCAGAGATGGATGTCACTACCAATGTCGATGATTGGGAGAATTAATATACTTAAAAGTAATATCTTATCCAAAATACTTTATTTATTTCAATACATTCCTTTACCACCACCTTCAGATCTATTCTCAAGAATTAAAAAAAAGTTAGTGGAATTTATATGGAACAATAGGAAGGCTAGATTACGTCTGTCCTTACTATATTTACCATTTGATCGTGGAGGTCTGAAATGTCCAAACTTTATGTTGTATTACTGGTCAGCACAACTGAGGTCTATGACATATTATTTTTCATCAAATGATCTCCCTCACTGGACTGAAATGGAATCATACAATTTACCTTTACCTCTTCCCATATTCATACACTCAGACTCGGCAAAAAAATTACAGAAACAAGTTAAAAATCCATTTGTAAAGCATATGATCAAAATATGGTGTGAAACCAAAAAATATTTAAAAGAACCACACTTATTGTCACAATTTAGCCCAATATGGGGTAATCAATATTTTAAACCAGGGAGAGCGGATGCTGTATTTAAAGTATGGAATTTAAAAGGGATTCAAAAGATTCAAGACTTATATTTGTCATGTTCAGATAACATAATGTCTTTTGAAGAACTGAGGATCAAATTCAATCTTAATAGAACACATTTTTTAAAATATCTTCAGCTTAGGAACTTTATTCGATCAAATCAAAATAATGCTCTCATCCGACCTACTTATTCATCCTTGGAAAAAATTTTGACGAAAGATAGTAAGAGAAAGGGTATTATTTCAGAGTTTTATAACTCATTGACATTATCCTCAAGTGAAAACTCACAGAAAAGACTGAATTATTGGAAAGAAGACCTGCAAACTGAAATTTCAGAGGAACAATGGGAATTGGCTTGTACAGAAGCTCAAACCAAATCAATAAATGTACGTCTTAAATTGATACATTTTAAATGGTTAATGTGGATGTATGTTACACCGGTGGAGTTAAATAGATATAACAAAAATATACCAGATACGTGCACAAAATGTATGGAAAGTAAATCAGAATCAGAATCAGAATCAGGTTTATTGCCATTGTTCATGTAGTACACAAACTAGGAATTTGTCTCGGTACAATGCTGCAACATTAAACATGATAAGATAAGAGAAATAAACTATACATGTAATAAAGTGTAGGATAAGATTAAGTGATACTGGTCAACAGTTAAAATATATATTAGCCAGCAGCAGATACTGTGGAGAACTATATAGTGCAGTCGGTAATGCAGGAAGAAAACAGTGATGATTGACATGAGTCTGGTTGAGCTGCTGTACATGGTGCACGAGAGTCACTTAGTGTTCAGCAGTCTAATGGCAGAGGGGAAGAAGCTGTTCATGTGACGGGAGGTTTTAGTCTGGATGGACCGAAGTCTTCTACCAGAGGGGAGGGGGGCAAACAGTACATGACCAGGGTGTGAGGGATCGGCTATGATCCGGCCAGCACGCTTCCGGGTCCTGGAGATGTACAGATCCTGGAGAGATGGGAGCTTGCAGCCGATCACCTTCTCAGCAGTGCGCACGACGCGCTGCAGCCTTAGTCTGTCCCTGGCAGTGGCTCCTGCGTACCACACGGTTATGGAGGTGGTGAGGATGGACTCGATGATGGCTGTGTAGAACTGCACTAACATCTTGGTGGGTAGCTTGAGCTTCCTCAGCTGCCGCAGGAAGAACATCCTCTGCTGGGCTTTTTTGATGAGTGAGCTGATGGTCAGCTCCCATTTGAGGTCCCTGGTGATGGTAGTGCCTAGGAAGCGGAAGGAATCAGCAGTGGTGATGGGAGAGCCTGAGAGGGTGAGGGGGGGCAGAGGAGTAGTGACTTTCCTGAAGTCTACAATCATCTCCACTGTCTTCAGAGCGTTCAGCTGCAGGTTGTTATTGCTGCACCAGGACGCCAGCTGGGCCACCTCTCTCCTGTAGGCGGACTCGTCGCCGTTGGAGATGAGCCCGATGAGGGTGGTGTCGTCCGCAAACTTGATCAACTTGACAGACTGGTGGCTGGAGGTGCAGGAGTTGGTGTAAAGGGAGAAGAGTAGGGGGGAAAGTACACAGCCCTGGGGTGATCCGGTGCTGATGCTAGTATAGTCTGAGACAGTCTTTCCCAGCCGCACATGCTGCCTCCGGTCCGTCAGGAAGTCGATGATCCACCTGCAGAGGGAGTCAGGCACGTTGAGCAGGGACAGCTTGTCCCGGAGCAGAGCGGGGCGGATGGTGTTGAATGCGGAGCTGAAGTCCACAAACAGGATCCTGGCGTAGGTTCCCGGGGAGTCCAGGTGCTGCAGGATGGAGTGGAGGGCCAGGTTGACTGCATCGTCTACAGACCTGTTGGCTCGGTAGGCAAACTGCAGCGGGTCCAGGAGAGGGGTGGTGATGGACTTGAGGTGGGACAGGACCAGGCGCTCAAAGGACTTCATGACTACAGAGGTGAGCGCTACAGGTCTGTAGTCATTAAGTCCAGTGATCCGTGGCTTCTTGGGGACAGGGATGATGGTGGAGGATTTGAGGCAGGACGGCACGTGGCATAACTTAAGGGAGGTGTTAAAAATGTCTGTGAATACAGGAGCCAGCTGTTAAAGGAACCCTATTTCATTGTTTATGGGAATGTAGAAAAATTAGAATGTTTTGGGAAGAGGTGAGGGTAACAATTGAAAAAATAATTTCAAAACAAATCATATTGAATCCTAAATTGTTTTTGTTGGGTCTGTATCCAGAAAAACATAACTTTAATAAGAGTGAAAAAGCATTCATAGACCTCAGTTTGCTCAATGCCAAAAAATGTATTGCACTATTGTGGAAAAAGACTCATAGACCAGATGTGACTCAGTGGTTAAGACAGATGTTAACAAACCTTCCACTAGAAAGAATAACATACATACTGAAATCAAAAGAAACTGTGTTTGAGAATATATGGAGACCTTTCATTGATTATGTAAAGAATTTAAACATATCTTTTGAAGAAGAAGGTGAATGATGTGTGTGGACCTTGTAAATTCCAAACTGGTGAATGTATAATATATATACTTATGTAATGGATTGCCTAGACTAAACAGAGGAACATTGTTGAAGACCTGCCTTTGTTAGTGGTTGTTGGTGTTTTTAGTACATTTTTTTTAATTACTTTAGTGTTAGTGTTTGATTGTTTGTGTTATGTTTGGAAAAAAAAAAGGTTCAATAAAAAATATTGTGGAAAAAAAAAACTAGTCAGGGTGATTGGAAAAAATATACAGAATAAGTTCCCAACAGGTTTTCAAAGTTCAGCAATTACATTTTTGAGTAAATCACAGCATAGGGGACTGAGCTGCCTTGGTGGAGGTCTCCGCTCTCCGAGTGCTTTTCTAGTTGATCTTTTAATCTGTTTCTGCTTCTTGTTCTAAAAACAAGATTTCAGATTTTTTCCTCCACCCCACATCATTATTTTAAGATTAGAAGGTAAGATTTATTCTGCGTTTAGTCGAGACAATGTGCATTCTCAGACTGATCAATGAAATATTTTCAGAAGGTGCTGCAATCGCACTTTAATCTGAGCTATTAATGGAGCCACTAATGAGAATCTGCAAAAGCCTCTAAGATTAGTACAGACACACACTCACAGGCGTGCACACATACATCATGTATCTATTTCTAGGTAGGAAATTACACTGAATCACATTAATTTCCTGGGGATTTACTCTAACCTCTGACTGTAACTATCACCAAACCTTAACCCTTACCTTAAATAACACTAAACTTAATCACATACAGTATGCTATAACAATGTTTTTTTCACCACATATAAGACGAGTGATGTGCCCATAGAGTTGCTGAGAAAGCAGATGTAGGTCCTCATAACATGACTAATACTTGGCCACACACATACACACATACACACACAGACACACAATGTTGAAGTAATTGGCCGATGGTCCGTGGTGCTGGCCATGATGTGCCTTGCTGTGAGTCTGCTCTCTGCTGGACAGATGTGATGTGAAAACTGTGGAGCAGGCCTAATCTGCTGCCTTTCTCTTTTCTTTTCTTTTTTCCTAAATAAAAAGACTGGCCGTGTCACATAAGGACACCGTTGAGGATTTTCTCCTCGGGTCCAGTTCTCTGCGTTAAAGCACTTCAGGTTCAAAGATAACATGTGATTTGGGGCGTTGTTGATAAAGCAACAGATTGAACTTTTCGCCTGAACACATTTTATCTCAAACACACAGTACATGTTTGTTTTTTTTTCCCTCCAGCATCTGTCTTGCATATTGTGTTTTAGGTTTCAAAAATAGCTGTGCAGTTAATTTCATGTGATTTTTAGTGGCTTAGAAACCACTCAGACTCCCTTATGTTCTTAATCCTCCTTGGCCCATGTGTCTGTTTTTGTAGCCCTTTGAAGCGGTGGATGTAACAGTACTAGAAGTATAGGACAGTGTGGATGTCTTTCACCAGTTGTTTCTGACAAATCAAACTTTATTGTTGCTGCTTTGGAGCAAGATTCAGTTTTTATGTTTTTACTGTCCTAGCTTAGCTGTATTCTTAGGGCAATGCGATAGAAATGGTCTTAAGAATTTCTCAACCTATAAATGTGCAGTGCTGTGAAAAAATATTTGCTTCCTTCCTGATTTCTTATATTTTTCCATATTTGTCACATTTAAATGTTTCAGATCACCAAACAAATTTTAATATCAAAGATAACCTCAGTAAATTAAAAATGCCGTTTTTAAATGATGATTTCATTTATTAAGGGAAAAAGCTACCCACACTTACCTGGCCCTATGTGAAAAAGTAATTTCCCCCAAACCTAATAACTGGTTATTAGGCACCACCCTTGGCGGCAAACAACTGCAATCAGGCATTTGCAATAACTGGCAGTGAGTCTTATACATCACTGTTGAGGAATTCTGGCCCACTCTTCTTTGCAGAATTGTTTTAATTCAGCCACATTTGAGGGCTTGAGCTTGAGGACACAAACTGATGGCCGAACATTCTCCTTCAGGATTTTCTAGTAGAGAGCAGAATTCATGGTTACATCAATTATGGCAAGTCGTCCTGGTCCTGAAGCAGCAAAGCAGCCCCAGACCATTACACTACCACCACCCTGTTTGGCTGTTGGTGTTACGGCCCATGGCCTTTTTATCTCTATTTTGACAAAGTTGCTCATCTTTCTGTTTTCCTCCCTGTTATGTCACCTCAGCGACATAACAGTATTCTAAGGTTTGGTGTCTCTTTCTGTGGAATGGCTGTCTCCTCCTTTATCTAGCCCCTGACAGTGTCCTGTCTCTGATTGGACTGGCTCTCTCAATCTCTCCACGAATCAAGCATTGCTTCCAACCAGCGCCTGATTATAAGGACCAGCTGAACACTTAGTCAGGGCGGCTGTGATTTGATGTGAGCAGTCTGCTACCCTGTGCTGCTGCTGTGAGCATGTTCACTTGTTTGAGTGTCTCTTCTTACTTGGTCCTTGATAGTCATTTAAAATGTATCTTTAGTGAAGGACCAAGTGTCTCTGTTTACTTGGTCTAGTTACCTTTGGTTCCAGACCAAGTGACACTGTGTGTTTCTGTGTTGTTGTTTGTACAAAGCACACTTGGGCAACCAGGACTTGTTTTCACTTATATTTTATTATCCATTAGCCTCTGTTTATGCTATCATTCATACTATCTTGTTTCTTTCAGGTTGAGAGACTGGGCCAAGGTTTTAGTTTTCACTTACATACATTACTCAGTTAACTTGGTTGTTAGCCACATTTAGGTTTAGAGGTACTACTCCCTCTTGTATTTCAGTTTGGGTAGTGAGAGTAAGTAATTTAGTTTCTCTTGGTTTCTTTATTTTACATTCACTCGTGTAGACAGGAAGTTGTCATCACCCAAGATGGAATTCTTTTGGTTATATTTCTTTCTTTAGTTTTAGTACCTTCTTGGGTCTTTGCTGTCCAACCATTTTATGCATTATCATTTTGACAACTACCCTCATTAACTCATTAAAATGTAATTTTGCTTTGCCAGCCAGCTCCATCTGGGTGATACTCCCCTCTCACCCCTAGACAGAGCGGTCGTAACAGTTGGTATGAGGTTCTTTTCGTGTAATGCTGTGTTAGTTTTACACCATGTGTAACGGGATGCATGAGTTATAAAAAGTTCAACTTTTGTCTCGTCAGTAAACAGAATATGAAATCATCAAGATGTTTTTTGGCAAGTGTGACATGAGCCCTTGTGTTCTTTTTGGTCAGCAGTGGTTTTCACCTTGGAACTCTCCCACAGATGCCATTTTTGTCCAGTCTCTTTCTTATTGTTGAATCATGGACCAGTGTCCAAACTGAGGTGAGTGAGGCCTCCAGTTCTTTAGATGTTGTTCTGGGTTTTTGTTTTTCATGTGTTCTTGAATTTCTTGAGATTGCTCCATGATGTGTTGCTTTTTGAGATCTTTTAGCCTACTTCACTTTGTTAGACATGTTCTATTGAAGTGATTTCTTGATTCAACAGGTCTGGCAGTAATAAAGGCTTGGGTGTGGCTAGTGAAATTGAACTCAGCTTTCAAAAAAATGTTTATCATCACAGTTAATTCATGATGTAACATGGGGTAATTGCTTTTTCACATAAGGAAAGTTAGATTTGAATAGTTTTTTTTCCTTTAATAAATGAAATCATTTACAAAATGCATTTTGAGAGTTATCTTTGTCTAATGTTAAAAATTTTTTATGAACTGAAACATTTAAATGTGATATGCAAAATATAAGAAATCAGGAAGCGGCAAATACTTTTTCACAAAACTGTATTTGAAAGTAGCTAGTTTATAACTACTGAAGTGAGAGCTAGACTATAAGACAATTATTACTTTGGAAGCAAATGTATTACCTCCAGCTCTAACCTTAACCCTTTATTGGATTCTGACTGGGTAAAGTTTCTGTCTACAGCCTTTAGCGTGGTAAAAAGGAGAATAGTAGGAAAGTGGATTATCACTGATTGTAATAAACCCTTACATTATGTAGCCTCTCTCAGTCTGTGCCTTAATAAACTTTCCAGCCACATGAGTTTTTGAAGCTTTGTTTGCGGCAAAGGTGAAATCTGAGACCATATAATCTGAACATTGGGTATTAGATTCACATAAAACAATACAAGCCGAAACCCTCAAGTTTTTTTTTTTTTTCCTATTGGACACAGTTGGCGGTGGGACAGAGCACAGCTGGGAGGGCTTTAAACATGGGCATTTAACAATATAGCCTTAGATGCTCTCTCTCGCCAGTGCTCTCCAGAAAAGGTTTTCATTAGTGTGCTTTGGAAAGATGTGGCAGACCATATTTGACAAATTTGCTCGGTCAGGATGTCAGTGGTTATGTTAAGTCCATTTGGAACTGCCACATTATCATCACCACCAGACATGGGTTAATGTGTTATCATCTTTTAAAAATGCCTTGGAACATTCAGGGATCACTGCAAGCTTCAGCTACACTCTTCTGCTGCTGTTTCTTCACGTACAAAGCCTGTATGAGGGGTTTTAAATTTTGCATCTGTTAGTGTTTTAAGTGAATTTATAGAATGGCTCCAACTTGATGAGTAACCATTAAATATACAGCATGTTTACATTACCACCTTTTTCCCTGGATGGTAAAGATAATGGGAAAATCTCTCAATCTCACACAGCAGGAGGGTGGATTTACTGGGTTAATTGCCCTCTCTAATGGCCACACTGCTCATTATGTAATTAATGTTGAGGATGTGGGCTTGAGATAAGCCCACCACACAGGATGACAGTGCGATGACAGAATTATCATCAGAAACCACGGAGCTGCAGTTATAATATTAATGACTGTTGTCAACTTAATATTCAACATAGGCGCACTACACTAACAAATGCAGTGTATTTCAGCTTTCAGAGAATACATACTAAAAAATTTGTTCACTGCAGTCTTGCAGTGAACAGTTGAAACATGTAAAGAAAAGAAGGTAAAAAAAAATAAATCTCCTTTCTATCTTTGACTTTAATAAGAACAAAAAGCAAATAATTAAAAGAAGACAAAATTAACCTACTCAAGCTACATACTAATAAAGTTGATGTGATGTCCATTTGTCAAACATAAATGAGTTACAGGAAAATGGAATTTATTATTCTCAAGAATCAAGCTAAGACAATTCAAATTAATAGTAGCAGATTTATGCAAGTGTTATAAACTGTTCAAATTTGCTCTGAATTATTTGGCCTAAGATATCTGTCTCTGTTCAGCTCGTGGAATAGAGGGTTAGTGTAGTTAAGGGCTTTGAGACCAAATAAAGCGCTATATACATAAATACAGCTTTCTATCTTTATTCTGTACCTGCACTGCTTTGAATGCCTGAACTAGACTCTTTGATGACCAACATAACATATGCTGCCTTTTAAATCATTTCTACAGACAAATCTGTCTCATAACATGACTGATTTTATGCATACTATGTTACCAAGTATCAATTAGTCCATTCTCTTAAATAACTATGGTTACTTCTGCTCTACAAAAATTCTAGAGTTGAGTGCAGTTGAGTTTATTATTTTGGCAGTGCCCATTTTTTGTACACAGCTGATGGTTAAAATAATATGTCAAGGAAGCTTAATGCTTGGCTACAATAATCAGTTAATGGTTCATAAGACAATACTAGACTACCTTGTAGTTTGGAAAATAAACATAAATTGTACTCTGTTTTAACTCTGACCTGTTATAGAAGATGGTATTTACTCTGGTACATCATAGATTTATTAAAGTGCACTATGTGAGATATGTATTTGGGCACCTTTATTGTGAAGTGCAGTGTGATGACGTGCACTTCCCAACACGTCATCGCATTCCCTATATATAAGGCAAGGGCACCATCTTATGGTCTCTTTGCCGGATGCCTCTGCTGGTGCATACCGTGTACTGTCCTGTATATAGTTCATCTAATAAAGCTGTGTTTGTCAACCATCACCTTGCCTCATCCTTCACCCAGGTATTTCCATACATAACATTTGGCGATCAAGGATTAACTCATGGAGGCGTGCATTACACTGCTTTGTCCCTTTCTCAAGCTCCCGTGCGAACCACCGGTTTTATAGCCACATTGGCTGGAGGCCTATCGGGCGTATATTACAGCGCTGGGCCTCAGGAAGCTAGATAGGCTGAGAGCGCAGGCGCTTTTCATTCACAACCTGGGTATGGAGGGCCGGAGGGTCATGCAGATGCTCGGCAAAGCAGACTCATACAAGGAAGTTATGGAGCTGCTGGCTAAACATTTCTCCACCCTAGACAATGTGACTGTTTGGAGAATTCGGTTTCACCGGAGATGCCAGCGGGTAGGTGAGCCTATCCGCCAATATGTCATTGAATTGAAGCAGCTAGCCAGCGAATGTCGTTTTGGACCACTTGAAGATGAAATGGTACGCGACCAACTAGCAGAACACACGTGTAATGCTGAGCTGCGTGCTAGGCTATTTATGTTGCCTAAGGACTTCACGTTAGCTAAAGCAATGGAGCTAGCTCTCTGGTGGGAAGCCGTTGATAAGCTAGCGGTAGAGCTAAATTGGTGCCAGCCACAAAAGACGCCGGAACCGCTTGCCTCAGCTATGGGTAGAAGCAAAGCGCTCTCTCTAGACTTTCACAATGTTATTATTGCAAAACATAATGATGGCAGTGGTTACAGGTGCATTTCTAAACTGCTGAATGTTCCAGTGAGCACTGTTGGAGCCATCATTTGGAAGTGGAAAGAACATCATTTTACCACAAACTGGCGAAGACTGGGATTTCCTCACAAGATTTGACAGAGGAGTCAAAAGAATTATCAGAAGAGTTATCCAAGAGTCAAAGACCACTCGTGGAGAGCTCCAGAAAGACGTGGAGTTAGCAGGTACTGCTGTTTCAAAGAAAACAATAAGTAATGCACTCAACTGACATGGGCTCTATGCCTGCTCACCTCGCAAGACTCCATTGCTGAAGAAAAAGCATGTTGAAACTTGTTTACAAATTGCTGCACAACATTTGGGCAAGCCAGTAAAATACTGGGAAAATACAGTCTGGTCAGATGAGAACAAAACTGAACTTTTTGGATGCCACAACACACAGCATGTTTGGAGGAAAAATGGCACTGCACACCCCATCATGGCGTGGGGGTGTTTTTCAGCACATGGTACAGGCAGACTTCATATAACATTCTTGAGAAGAACCTGTTGCCATCTGCCAAGATGCTGAAGATGAAACAAGGGTGGACATTTCAGCCATACAATGATCCCAAACACACAGCCAAGGAAACTCTCAGCTGGCTCCGGAGAAGGAAAATAAAGCTGCTAGAATGGCCCAGTCAGTCACCTGACCTGTATCCAATTGAAAATCTATGGAATAAACTGAAGATCAGAGTTCATCGAAGACACCCACAGAACCTTCAACATCTGAAGACAGTTTGTGTGGAAGAATGGGCTAAAATCACTCCTGAGTAATGCCTGCACCTAGTTTCTCCATACAGGAGGCGTCCGTAAGCTGTTATTACCAACAAAGGCTATTCTCCTAAATATTAACTGAAGTTCACCAAGCGTGTTCAATACTTATTCCCTGTGTCATTCCACTTTATTAAATATAACTTGTTTTGTGAACACAGTTGTTTTGATTTCTTTGTATGTATGGATTACTTGGGTTGTTTCCGATAACTGGTGAAACTCTCAGGTCAATGGCTCCATCAGAAATATGTTTAATGAGAAAAATGTTGACGTGTTCAATACTTACTTTCCCTGCTGTATATCTGATGTTGAACTTATAAATGAATAAAGTCATGAAGGCTGCAGGAAAAAAGACACACAAACACAAAAACTGTGGCCTCTAATAGTCGTTTTGCAGTCAGTGATCTTTCCAGCTATTATTGCCATAGTCACATCATTTGTATTGTGTCTGTGTGCATTCTTGATAGAAAACAGGCTGTGATCCAGACATGCGGGGGAGAATAGGCTCAAGCATGGGTTAAAAACAGACTGAAGATAATGAGTTTCCATCACAGTTGCAACTGGGAACTTTGTTTTGACTCAAGGATGGCTCCATTAATAAGAATCCCTGATACAGCAGTTCATAGTCTGGTTTATTGCTTATTAGAATTATCATTTGTGAGCTGCAGTAATTTGATTTTTTTGGGACTGGGGATGTGAAACATGGAAAAAGTACACAAATATCAACAGACGCTTTATTTATGTGAATACATGTTCTTGAGTTAATAAGAGAAGAGAATCAATGTCAATATCCACATAATGACAAAGTTAAAGTAGACATTCAGCAGAGGTGGTAGAAATAAAAGGACTAAGGTCTGTTATACATGCAAGCACACAGATTGATAGTTGTGATTATTGTGCTACTCGTTTGTCTGCTTGATGGAAACATTCATATATGTACACATAAAATTCAAATAAGGAAGGCAGTGGGGTTTTGTACATTTAGGGAGGGAAAGGGAGGAAATTTGAATAATTCATTGATTAAGTGTCAGGTTTAATGTACTGTCACAATGTATGATAATAATGAATATAGTAGTTAATGTTACACCAAAACGTTTTTTCTTTGTTACCAGTTCGTTTCCATAAATAGATCGTTTAATACATAATCATTAAAGAGGAAATGTGAAATCATCTTGTTCCAGAATCTAGTAATTGCCTCTTGAAATAGTCAGTGAAAATCTGACCAGAAATAATAAATGAATTAATGCATAAATGCATTGATTGATTGATTGATTAAATTAAGAGAAAGTCAAAAAGATTTTTACTTTTGTAAAGAGATCAGATATTGAAATAAAATGATGCAAAGTGTTTGAATGACTTCAGGATGCTGCAAATCTAATTAACATATCTAATATAACTTTACATTTTGTCCACTGCTTGAGGTGTAGAAAATAAAGACTGTTAATAATAAATCAGGACCTGTATTCATTAAGTTTCCTGGTGCTAAGAGTTAGTGACATAATTCTTAGAAAATTATCAGAATTATGATGTTTTCTAAGAATTTCCCCCCTAAAGTTAGGAGTAAGTGCTACTAATCCAAGAACATGTTAGGAGGAGTGAGTCACTAATTTCAAGAAATTAGTGACGAGGCGCTAATTAAACATTATAAGTTGGAGCGTGTTGGGATAATGTGTAACGTTTTCTAATATGACCTGAAGTTACAGTAAGCGTCCTGTGTACTTTTTACAATGAAAGTACAGGTGTTAGCATGCTGTGTGTGTGTGTTTTTTTTAAATAATTGCAGAGGGGTTTCCATGTAACCACCTCAGTCTTTTTACCCCAATAGTTGACTGTTCTTATTGACTTACACCTGTACTTTCAATGAATTAACTTCGAGCTGTCTTATAAAGTGTTAATGAATAATGTTTTTATTTGATCTTTTCAGAGATGCACTGTCTCCTACCCAACAACGCTAAATCACCAGAAACCAAAGTTATTGCTACTTTAAGATCTGCATCATAGCACCGTCAGAAAATGAGCAAGTCTTTGTCAGTAGAAAAAGGTATCACAGCATCAGTGTTGAGCCAGTCTTCCCTTGTTAATATTAATTGACCTGTGTTACATATTCTACATTTACTAGTATAATACACACACTTTTCAGTCTTTAGCATTGCTAAAGACTGAAACGAGAAGGCCCTTTTGGCTGTATAATTTTTTTTGTAACTAAACAATTTATCACTAACTGCACATGTGTTGCAGTTCATTTCAGTGGCTTCTATATGCCTACAGTATTGTTAGAGAGAGAGAGAGTATTTTTATTTATTTTTTCCTCTTTCTCATATTGACCAGTCACAGGTCTCAAAAGAACAACATCATAGCTATTAACGGGGTCAAACACACCTCCTCGCTGAGATGAAAGTTTCTGGAGCTTCCTTGCTCAGAGTTGCTCTAAGAGTATTCTTGAATCACTTTTAGGCTAGGACTCCTTGTTAGGAAATTTTTGAGCTACGTTAGGAGCTCTCTTCAGAGGACTCTCAGAATGTTTGTGAATACGGACCCGGGTCTTTACTAAGGTCATGTCACCCCCTCCCAGTTTGTTCTCCTACAGTCCCCAGTCTTTCCAAAATACCTGTGTATTGCACTATTTATGCACACTACTTGCACAGTCTCTGGTCATGTCCAGCTTAAAGGTAAGCATGCATTTATTCTGAAGTGAAAGCATTTGTAAATGTGTCATAAACAGCCATGTTTTAGTAGCATCACGAGAATGAGATACAGGTATAAGCACTCACAGAAGTGCATATAATCTCGATCATTTACATCACTGAAGCACTATCAGACCTCCCTATAATATAAAGTGTGTCACCTCCAGTCTTTTGTTTTTACTTAACAGCTATTAATCAGGTGCTACAGGGAAAGGAGTGATCATGCACTTCATATGTTTTTAAGCTCTGGACAAAGCCAATATCCTCCATGTCTGAGCGAGTGAAGCAGTAGTAGAAGAGATTTCTTCTCATCATGAAGGTTTTGATAAAAAAGCTTCCAAACCTAAAAACAGTCACCTCATCCTGACTGCAGACCCATTTTCTTCTCTAATAATGAAGCATGGGTAAGAATGTGGACTTATTAATATCCAGCTGACCGCGGTGGACTGAAGCCTGGGAGGGGCACAGAGGAATTCAGGTCTGCGGGTCAGAGAGGAGGGGCTCCACTTTGTAGACAGGTGGACAGGTAGAAACAGAAGCCTCATTGTCTGGTGGCTTAATCAGGCATGCAGGTGTGCCGCCCTGCATTCGCCTCACAGCAGCAGCGCAGCACACTCGTTGACTTCTTGCCTCTTCTTAGTCATCATTCCTTTTACACAGCCTATTTTGGCCATTCAGAGTGCCTGCATTCATGGCTAGTAATATAATGTTTGCTTTAATATTGGTGGATTAAAAGGTAATAGCTGATGTAATTGGAAAGCTATCGGTTCAGTATGAGGTCTACCACTGAGTCATGAAGTCATGGGAATTAATGGCCCAGTGTTGAGCGCATAATAATTTAGTTATGCATAGATGTATGTAGTGAAATTAGTTTTTGATCTAAGGACCTCAGAAACCTTGACTGTGTTTTAAGAGACTGAAGCATGAGGGAGAAATAAAGAAACCAGACCAAAGCTGTTAATGCACAAAAAAGAAGATATGTGTGTGTGGGGGGGGGGGGGGCAGAGGGTGCAATGTATGAGTTAGATGTCGTTGTAGATATGTTTCAATATAGGCACTCTGCCAAGCCGGGTCCAAGTTGATAAATCTATCAACAGTGCTGCCAGGTTGCACAGATCCAGGTTACTGTAGGAATTGACTTTGCTGCTCCCCAGCTGTCTTGGACCTCGTCCAGAACCTCATACTATATCCTGGACTTGCTCCAGGAGTCTTCCAGCCACAGCCCACAACCTTGCCCCTACCAGCCGGATGTCCTCTTGGCACTGTGCCTTCCAACTATAGTCTCAGTCTGGCAATGTGACTGTCTATTAGTCATTCTTTCAGCATGTGTTGCTATTAATGTACCTGATTGCCCTTCTGCTCGTTCTCAAGTATAACTCATTTAGAACTGACCTGTGTGTGCAACCAAATATAAAATGCAATTCCCTAATATAGGTCTTTTGTGGTTTTGAGTGATTTGGCAGAAACTTAAAACAGTTTACTGCCATCAACTTCATAACCTTGACACCATACTGAGAGAAAAAGCAGGGTTGCATCTCGGGGACGCTGGCTCTGACTTTTGGGATATTTTGTTTTCCAAAGAGTCTGGTCTCACTCTTACTTAACCTGTGGTGAGATTCTGGATCTTTTATTGTCCAAGTGGCCACGAGGCCACTCTGTGGTCCAGCTCCTCGTGTTTTGGTGGTTTGCTGATCTTGGTCCTCACATGGGAGATAGGAGTGTGATGCTGTTGTTTGTCAGCCCCCTGCTTAATGCAGGCTTCCAGTCTATAGATTGTGTTTTGGAACAGTTAATGCTCTGTGGAAATTTGCATTTTTTTAGTTTGTGCCCCAAATTTAATAGTTATGCAATAGATATGTAAAACTTATCATTTTATTATCATAGAGCTTTGAACTTTAAGTAGGTAATGCAAAATGCAAACCTGATTACCATCTGACATTTATTGATATCATTTATTGATATCATTGAATGTTTGTAGGATTTTTCCATAAGCTGTATGTAAAGATGTACAATGTGCCACCTTTTAAAGTACATCCATTGTACAAAAGTGAAGCTTTGGTTACTCTATTTAGGGAGCTTTTATCTTGTGCTTTTGCAGCAAGAAGAGCATGGTGTTTATTCCAGCGTATATGACCGCTCTTTACAATCTGTGCAGCAACACGTAGGCAGCTCCCTTAAACACCCACGCTTACTTCAATCACACCCCTATTATGTTTCTTGAAGTAACTTATTAAAATTGAACTGGTTCATAAAAAGAGACCATTTTAATATATAGCAGCATGATGTAAAATTACCTACAAGGTCAGAAAACATCTTTTGATTTGTGTTTTTAATTTTTAGTTTGGCAAAATGTTGCACACAATAATGTGGGAAGGTGGGAGTAGGCACCTTCAAAGATGCACTGGCTTCACTGACAGAGCTACTTTTTATTTACAGTGTATCCATTTATCACATACAATTTGTGACCGCTACAGTGGTGTGAAAAAGTGTTTGCCACCGTCCCGATTTCCCATTTTTTTGTGTTTGTCACATTTAATGTTTCAGATCATCAAACAAATTTAAATATTAGACAAAGATAACACAAGTACACAAAATGCAGTTTTTAAATGGAGATGATTATTATTATTAAGGGGAAAAAATCCAAACCTACATGGCTCTGTGTGAAAAAGTGATTGCCCCCTAAACCTAATAACTGGTTGGGCCACCCTTAGCAGCAACAACTGCAATCAAGCGTTTGCGATAACTGGCAATGAGTCTTTTACAGCGCAGTAGAGGAATTTTGGCCCACTCATCTTTGCAGAATTGCTGTAATTCAGCCACATTGGAAGGTTTTCGAGCATGAACTGCCTCTTGAAGGTCATGCCACAGCATCTCAATTGGATTCAGGTCAGAACTTTGACAAGGCCACTCCAAAGTCTTCATTTTGTTTTTCTTAACCTCTTAAAATTCTGTGGCACAGCAGTGTGCCCGTCAGCCTCCCCCCTCTGGTGGTCAAGGTTTTTTTTTTAAGAAAATGTTGTTTTGATATCAGACATTCCAAAGGCTGTAACTTGAAAGTGATAAGAGATAATGGCTTACTGTCAATTATAAAGATGTAGAATATGATCCAAAGTTTGAGATAGGAGTAAATTTATGCATCTAATTTGCATAATGTGACGGCAGCCGTATCAAATTACTTAACTTTTGTTCAAAAGTGGAATTTGGACATATTTACACAAAGGATGATTTTGTGTTTTTTTTGTCTTCGTTTTTGCTTTTGGTTTTTTGTTATTTTACCTTCAAAGTATATGAACCAGTAAATCAGTAGAATGTACACAAAACCAATAAAAAACGGTCAGACCTGCCGCTCGTTATGTCGTAATTCGTCCATTTTCGTCATCCACAGTCCTTATTTCGTCTTCTGCCAGTCATTTTTGCTTTTTCTCCCACATCCAGAAACTCTCATGTGTATGTTATGAATTATTCCACCTCAATTTCGGTTACATTACACCGCCGAACTGGCGCTATTGTTCTCTGTCGTCACATGCAGCTCCGTCGATGGCAGACGAAAATGTACATGCTCCAGACTGTCTCCTGCTGTCACAAAACGTAAATATTTCCCTTCAGAAGCTAAATAATCTCTTTTTAGAATCATAGTTGGCAAAATTTAAAGCAAACGCTTCCTCTGTGTGGAAATATATGTTGGGATGGAGTCTTTGTTTACATTCTCTTTTTTGCATTACCGGAAATGATGTTTGCGACAATTCGTTGGGTGAAGTCCTCCAGTGAAGAGCAGTAAGTTATACGTGTCTGACATCTTGTTCTGGGAAATACTTGGGGCTGATGTTTCATTCAGAGGTGGACTTGCTGGTGTGTTTTGGATCATTGTCCTGCTGCAGAACCCAAGTGCGCTTCAGCTTGAGGTCTCAGACAGATGGCCGGGCATTCTCCTTCAGGATTTTTTGGTAGACAGCAGAAATCATGGTTCCATTTACTACAGCAAGTCTTCCAGGTCCTGAAGCAGCAAAACAGCCCTAGACCATCACACTACCACCACCATATTTTACTATTGGTATGATGTTCCTTTTCTGAAATGCTGTGTTACTTTTACGCCGGATGTAATGGGACACACACCTTCCAAAAAGTTCAACTTTTGTCTCGTCAGTCCACAGAGTATTTTCCCAGAAGTCTTGGGGATCATCAAGATGTTTTCTGGCAAAACTGAGACGAGCCTTTATGTTGTTTTTGTTCAGCAGTGGTTTTCATCTTGGAACTCTGCCATGCAGGCCATTTTTGCCCCGTCTCTTTCTTATGGTGGAGTCATGAACACTGACCTTAACTGAGGCAAGTGAGGCCTGCAGTTCTTTGGATGTTGTTGTGGGCTCTTTTGTGACCTCTTGGATGAGTCGTCGCTGCGCTCTTGGAGTAATTTTGGTCAGCCGCCCACTCCTGGGAAGGTTCACCACTGTTCCATGTTTTCACCATTTGTGAATAATGGCTCTCACTGTGGTTCACTGGAGTCCCAAAGCTTTGGAAATGGCTTTATAACCTTTTCCAGACTGATAGATCTCAGTTACTTTGTTTCTCATTTGTTCCTGAATTTCTTTGGATCGCAGCATGATGTCTAGCTTTTGAGGATCCTTTGGTCTACTTCACTTTGTCAGGCAGGTCCTATTTAAGTGATTTCTTGACTGAGAACGAGAACAGGTGTGGCAGTAATCAGGCCTGGGTGTGGCTAGAGAAACTGAACTCAGCTTTCCAAAGATGTGATAAACCACAGCTAATTTATGTTTTAACGGTGGGGGGGGGGGGGGTCACTTTTTCACACAGGGCCCTGTAGGTTTGGATTTTTTTTTTACCCTTAATAATAAACATCTTCATTTAAAAACTGCATTTTGTGTTTACTTGTGTTATATTTGTCTAATATTTAAATTTGTTTGATGATCTGAAACATTTAAGTGTGACAAACATACAAAAAATGAGAAATCAGGAAGGGGGCAAACACTTTTTCACACCACTGTAAATGCTCTAAGACAGTGTGATAAAGAGCCAAAAGATTAACCAAAATCGTCAACCCAAAGTTTAATAACTGTTATTACTCCATTTTTGTACCAGGTTTTGTGTGTTATCTTTATTAATGTTTTTATTAATGGGGGTAGGAACTGTTCATCTTTTGAGGATTTGTTGAGGACGTAATAATCCAACAGTTGCAGCCCCGACAGGCTGCCTGCGCTCATATCCCCGCAAGTGGCAGCAGTACAACCAGTGTTGTGTGCCGTTGTAATGCTCATGTTCTCCACATAAGCCAAACTAGAAAAGCACTCAGGCTTCTTCCGTCCATCATGGATCACCTCCAAAATGTAAAGAGTTTGTGTGTCGGCCTAGAGCAACATCTGGTAAAACTGCATCAAAGTCTGTCCATTAGTTTTGGAGTATTGTTGTTAACACACTGTGAGAAGAGCCTTGGTGGAGGTATGCATTCTGTGATCATTACCAAAATGTTATGGTGAAAATTTCATCCAAATTCATGCAGTAATTTTTGTATAATCCTGCTACACAAATGCAAACAAGGTCCTTAGTGGAGGTATGCACTCTCAGATCATCACCAAAATTTAATGGGTTCATCCTTGGCCCAAGGGCTACCTCTGGTGAAATTTTCATCAAAATCCATCCAGTAGTTTTTGCATAATCCTGCTAACAGATAAACAAACAGACGGACGGACAGACAGACGGACCACCCCGATTACATAATTGCATGAAACTTCGAGGTTAGCTGAAGAATACTGCTGTGATTGTGAGTGTGAAGTTTCATCAAATTTGAATCGCTGTATCAGGAATTAAACCCAAAACTTCACGCTATTGAACTTAGTTCCCCGCTGAACCTCAACTTCTCTCCCCTTTAACACCCCCCCCATGCTTCCTCAAACTGTATACACATATATATAATTGTACTCCAACTTTCTACACTGACCTATCCGTATATATTTGCTTAAATTGTACATACTGTCAGTTACTGTATATACTGCACTGCTGTCCTTTGCACTTCTGATTGGATGCTAAACTATATTTCGTTACCTTGTAAAGTTGAATCTAATCTAATCTAATCAAAGAGAAACTGTACAACTTTGATTGGCCTAGAAAATCAAAATTGATTGACATTTTTGGATAATTTCAACAACTTTTCATTATCAATGTTTATATTTGCTAGCAATTTGGATGACTGACCTAGGAAGAGTTCATTTTGAGTTCACTTGCACATTTTTGAAAATATGGTGCAGAAAAGATGTGGAAGGTTTCAGAGACTAAAATAATGAAAGCATTTTTAGTCTAGGCCCAGCTGTTCTCGAGATATTTGCAAAAAAAAAAAATGGTTTACTATAGCGCCACCTATGGACACAATGCCTTGATTTTTTTTTGTCTTTGAGTAGTAGTGAGAGTTTCTGATCAGACTGTAAAATTTCAAGTGTCTATGTACTATGTATTTTCTGCACCATAGCTGCTTGGAACCCTAATGAACAAAATTATGCCAGTTTGCATTCCGAATGGCAGTTTGGGTTCTATTCGGTTAATCACACAGCCCTAGTATTATCTTTTTCTTGTAAAATTTGCCATTTTTCATGTCTTTGTGTTGTGTTCATGGAACACTCTGGAGCACTATGCCAAGTTTTATCCACTCAGCACTTAGTCAATTCTAAACCCCACCCAGTAGTTTTGGGGGCTGCTCTGAAATACCTACTCCTGATCAGTGCCATCTTTCAGCCACTAAAGGTTCCTGAAAGCTTCCTCTTACGGGGACGTTCCTGTAGTGGAGACACACACCATGAGGGATGCTCCTGTAAAACTGGTTCCTAGTTCCTGCAGTGGAAACATGGCTAATATGAATATTTAACTGCTCCTGCTCAAGGCTGGCCACATGCTGGAGGATTTTTCACCTTTTGTAGGAGTGATTTCACACAGACACAAGATCTCACAAAAACTTAAGTGTTCAAATGCGAATTCAAAAGAAAAACAAATTACGGGACTGTCCCTTGTTTTCAACTAGCTGTCTCTCTGATTTGCTGTGGAAACACAAAAAAGAGAAAAAGAATGTGAGTGAAATTAGGACTGTGAAGATGGTATTGAAACAACTTTTCCACTTTGAAGTGTGAGCCAGAGGTGAGACCGCTACATCTGGTTGGCAATGCTTCTTGGTTGGCTCACTTTTGCTATGAGGGTATGCCGAGGAAGGAATCATTATGTTCAATATCTATGATTTGAGACTGGAGAGGCACTGACTCCATTGAGAGTCATAAAATAATTATATTGACCACACATTTGAGGATTATTTTGATAAATAATTAGCAGTGACAAGCCTCAAATCAGGCCACACACCCCAGTCATTTTAGGGAGCAAAACACGCCTAACACTGGGCATGAAATTATCCAGTGTGTGGCTAGCTTAAGTCATCCTTAAGTGGCCATTGGAAGAATTTCAGTCTTTGACTCCTGTGTTTTCATCAGCTGATGCTTGGCTGACATCAGTTCTGCTAATTGCTCAAAAGCATATTTTATCTCTGCTTTTTGATTATGTTTCACTCCATGAGATGACAGTTGACTGTTCCTACTCCATAATTACCTGGGGCCTCATGTACAAAGGGTACTTGCACACAAAAACATGGCGTATGTCCTTTTCCATGGAAAATTTCAGATGTATCAATGACCATGGAAATATGCGCAGCCCCACGGCAACTTCATGGCTGGCATACGTACGTTTCTACTGTTATTGGTCCATTGGCGACACTTAGAGGTGATGTTGGAAGACTGATAATGACGTGAAAATTATTATACACGCCAGAGACACATAATGAACAAACATCCAAATGTGCGCAATTAAATGAGTGGATATAAAAGCAAGTGCAAAGAAATGCAGAAAATGCCTCTAGCAACAATGGCATTAGCATTTTTAGAAGATATTGCAAATCACACAGTGAGAAGAGAAAGGGTATTTAGAGACAGTGAAGATTTTCTGGGTCAGGATGATGACTAGCTTGTCAGCTGGTTTAGGTTTCCACAGGCAGTCCTTGTGAAACTGTGCTCAGAGCTACGGCCGCTCTTGGAGCGTGACACGACAAGAAGCCATGCGCTGCCCATTTCAGTGCAGCTGCTGACAACACTGGGGTTCCTGGCAACAGGGGCATTCCAGAGGGAGCTGACAGACTGATCAGAAATTTCCCAGTCCACCCTGAGCCGAGCTATGCCAGCTGTGCGGGATGACATTATCCAGCTGTCACCCAGGTACATCAGGTTTCCTTACAATGCAGTTGAACAGGCCAACATCAAAGGGAAATTTGCAGCGAGGGACGGTTTTACTAATGTAATCGGAGCTATGGACTGCACATACATTGTTATAAAATCACCTTCACAAGATGAATATATGTATGTTAACAGGAAACATTTCCATCCATCCATCCATCCATCCATCCATCCATCTTCTACCGCTTTTCTGGAGGTCCGGGTCGCGGAGGCAGCAGTTCAAGCAGAGAAGCCCAGACTTCCCTCTCCCCAGCCACCTGCTCCAGCTCTTCAGAGAGGATACCAAGGCGTTCCCAGACCAGCTGGGATACATAGTCTCTCCACCGAGTCCTGGGTCTGCCCCGGGGTCTCCTCTCAGTGGGACGTGCCTGAAACACCTCAAGTGGGAGGCGTCCATTTCCATTCTATTAATGTACAAATTATATGTGATGCGCAAATGCGACTAACCAACATTGTTGCAAGGTGGCCTGGTTCAATGCACGATTCATTCATTCTAATGAACAGCATTGTTGGAAACACACTACAAGCTGGCACTGTGTGGATGGGTGGCTTCTTGGTGTGTAAATTCATGTAATTGTCCTAAATAACCCACCTCATGCGCAAAGCGCCTACGCGCCCCCAAATATCACCCTGTCTTCAAGGCTTCATTACAAGTCAGTGGGTCGAGTAAGTGACTTTCTTTACTTGCTGATTTAACTACAGTTTCACAACATTCTACCAAGCCCCCAGTTGCCTCTGTGTTTACAGTAGTTATGTCAATAAACACATGCGTAAAGTTTGAAATGCAACAGTGTCACCCTTTTCCCAGCGCACTTTATTCATTTATAATAATAGTGTGTGTAATCCATGTAAGCTGTATATAACTATAAAGGATGACATTTCCATATTGGACATAAAACATGTACTTGTCGAGTCTAATATGATCTGCTCTCAACTGACTGGTGACCGTGGCTACCCACTAAATAGGTTCATATTGTCTTCTTTTTCGTGACCGTTTTCCTTTATTCAACCAGCTGATCCATCCGGCTGGTCACAAATCATAGCAATCAGCTGACACTTCTGAAAACAACTGCAGACGTCAGTCGAAACATGTCAAGATTAAATAAACATCTCCTTCTCATCCCTGTTTGACAGGAAAACGGTAAACTAATCTTATAGGACTGTGAGCAGGCTATTGAATGACCAGTATCTGTTGCTAATGTTGGAGGACAGCATGCTAAACAAAAGGTTTTTATGTGCCTCTGCCTCATTCAGCAGCACCTCCAACTCACAGTCCATGAAATTCCATTAAATCCATTATTTTTGATCGTGGATACAGGAGAATCAAACGTGCAGGGCTTGTATATATCTATTTGCATTTCCATTTGCATCTAATTGCATATATTCAAATGGGTGTGTGTAGGAAGGAGTCTGGTATTTTCTCGCGTGCATTCAATTTCAAGTAGATTGGGATGTACAAACGAAATGTGCTTGGATTCCTGCGTACACACTGTTTCATACAACTGGATTTTTATTTTTTTTTTTTTTGCTTATGGTGTTTTCTTGATTTAAATGTATGTCATTTTTCAGTAGGAAATCACCGCAAGTCTTTGCACATGAGGCCCCAGGTCAGTAAATGTTTTCTTTCTGCTGAATAATGTGCAAGTAAATGTTTCTGCACTTGTGGAAACATCTGAGCAGCCATCTGTTGTCTTGATAGAGTCAGAGCCTGTGACATGGACAAATTACCTGTTATTATAAGGATTAGCAGATTAGTCTGATTCAAGCATAAAAACAGCATACGCATACTTACACCTCCAACCACACTGATCAGTAAATACATCACTCATGCTCTGGGATTATCTACGGACACCTCATGCCAGATAGCTCTAAATTCCTTATTGAATCATAGTCATCCACACAGTAACTCTCCATTGTTTATGTGCTATATTTCTCCAGCCTGTTTTCACTACATTTTCACATTTGTTAGGTCAAAGCTGTTAGTGGTCCTCTGAAGGGGTCCTCTGGCTCTGGCACTGTCCCACTTAAGCATAGAATGAATTCAAATGTATAAGCCCTCCTGCTGTGTCAATGTGCTGTAGCATCGATCCGACTGTTCCTCTTCACATTTAACAACAATGGTGGCAAGTTGGTTCAGTGCAGAGGTCAAGTGTTTAATCTTGTGCTGATACACATATACGGAGCCAACTGAATAAAATCAGCAAAAATTTAGAGGTATTTGGGAGAATTTGTGATGCAGCAACATTGCCGCAGTATGAAGCATCTGTGACAGTTGAAATGCAGGCCGTTTGAGGAGATGGGAGGGGGCACTGTTGCATTTGTCCCCCACCTCCGATAGTTGCATTTTGGCAGTGAAGATGTGCTGCTGAAAAATTAAAAATCTAATGCCACAGTGTTTACGTAAAGGAACAGTCAGATTGATTACATGGCATATTTAAGCTTTGTGGCAGATATTTTGTGAGTTCCCTGTGCTTCTAATTCTTTGAAATTAGAATTCACTCCTTTCTCTAACATTGAGATACTGAATATGCTCTTCATTCACAGCATCACTTTCCTTTGGATCTTTATTAATCTGTCAGAATAATTGATTGAATCCTAACCCCCCCCCCCAAAAAAAAAAACAACAAAAAAAAAAACAGTCATCTTACACCCCAGCTATGGACATCTTTGTGTGAACAAGTCATCCCAACATCATCGAGATGTTTGGGTAATTTGGGGGCAGAATAATAAATTCATGGTGCTCAGGGCAACCTCTTTCGAAGGCTGTCAACTTTGATTATACTGTAAGCAAAACTTTTGTTTATAGCAAAACTTTTGATTATAAGGTTCAAGTGGATCAGTGGGTTCTCTTAACTGTTTTACCAATTTTTGACCTTCAGTTGTTTAGTTTGGTTTAGCAGAGTTTTCACTGTTGAGTCTTCTGTACAGGACAGTGCCTGTATTTGATAGTTTGGCTTTAGAGTCCAGTTCTCTGACAGAGAGACACTGTGAACATGCCAAATTCTTTCATTCATTTTTGTTGGTATTTCTCTGAAGGTGACAGTATAATTGCTTGAACTGTAAACAAGGATATTATGAGGCTCTATCCTACAGAGTACATGGACACAAGTCTTGGCACACCCTGGTACCAACAAAAAGCTTATACAGTAGAAACAGTGCAGGGACGTTCAGTTAAACTAGAAAGGTATTAGGAGCAGCGTGGGCTGAGGTTACCACTGTATCTCTGCAATACCTTTATTTTGAAGCAGTCAAAAGTTCTCTTTAAGTGGTTGTTCAGTAGATTTTTGTTTAAGCAATACCTCCTTTTTTAACTATTTTATGAGCTTCTGTTGATAGTGGATTATAACTTCATCGCTTTAAAACCATAGACTGTGTATAAATATGGACAACGTGCCACCAAGTGAAACTCTACTTCCTGAATTCAGGGTGCTGCCTTCTTGCTCTGGCAAACTTTTTTGCTCCCAGAATATGTGCAGTAGTAGCCATAAAGAGCTGAAGTACATATTGCGTTCCCACTCATATGGATGTGCAGTACAAGCATGTGCAAGCATATGAAAGGTGCAAGCATCACAGTGGAGGAGCACCGCACAGGACCAGCATTTTGCGCATAATAATTTCTGTATGATTTTAGTGTATTTTAAATGCTGCAGTGTATTTACTTTGGTGCGCTTCTTTCCAGTCAAAACTGTTAGACAATTATGCCACAATAAAACCTTTAGAGGACAATGTGTCCTACCCACCGATTTAGACCTGACAGCTGAGAGGACCAGATACAAAAATGACTATGACCAAAGTTCCCATCCCTTACGTTTTAGCCATAGTTCCTGCAATGAGAATGGGACTCCTTTTATATTATCATCTATTTCACATGCCATTAACTTTCTCTTCTGCAGTGACTAAGTGGAAGAATGATGGGTTGATGAGAGGTAGTAACTGAACAGGGAAGAGAGAATGGGTTTGGAAAAGCTAGACTCGATAAGTGAAAGAAACAAAGGAGCTGGTCAGGGAGCGTTGGCGAATGTTAGCACAAATCAGATGCCAGGCCCTCAGCCATGACCTTGGCATAGTAAGATTTGCTGCTCTGAAAACAGTAAGTGTAACCTTTAACGTCACAATGAATTTAAAACAGTTACCTTATTTTCAGGCTCATAATGTTATATTATGTTGCATTATGCATTACAGAAAGTATTATTTCATCTAAATAACAAATTAATTTTCTCCTCAGGGAAACTAATTAAAGTAATTTAGAAATGAAAATAACCTGTGACCGTATTTCTTGGACACTCGGGTAAAGAGAGGTGCAGAGCTGTCAACTGATCACCACCTGGTGGTGAGTTGGATCCGATGGCAAGGGAGGATGCCATTCAGATCTGGTAGACCCAAATGTATAGTAAGGGTGTGCTGGGAACATCTGGCTGAGGCCCCTGTCTGGGAGGTCTTCAACTCCCACCTCCGGAAGAACTTCGACCACCTTCTGAGGGAGTCTGGAGACATGGAGTCTGAATGGGCCATGTTCTCCACCTCCATTGTTGAAGCAGCAGCCCAGAGCTGCGGCCGCAAGGTCGTCGGGATATCTTGTGGTGGCAACTGGGCCATTAAGCTGAAGAAGGAGTCCTATCAAGCTTGGTTGGCTTGTGGGACTCTCGAAGCAGCTGAGGTGTGCTGGCAGGCCAAGCGGAGTGCAGCTTGGGTGGTTGCTGAAGCAAAAACTCGGGTATGGGAGGAGCTCGATGAGGCCATGGAACAAGACTTTTGGTCAGCCTCGAAGAGATTCTGGCAAACTGTCTGGAGGCTCAGGAGGGGGAAGCAGCTCCCTGTCCACACTGTGTATGGTGCGTATGGGGCACTGCTGACTTTGACTGGGGATATCATTGGGCGGTGGAAGGAATACTTTGAAGATCTCCTCAATCCCACTGACACACCTTCCACAGAGGAAGCAGGGCTTGTGGACGAGGGGTATGACTCGCCTATCACAGGGGCTGATATTGCCAAGGTGGTTAAAAATCTCTTTGGTGGCCGGCCCCCAGGGGGTGGATGAGATTCGCCCTGAGTACCTCAAGGCCCTGTATGTTGTAGGGCTGTCATGGTTGACACACCTCTGCAACATTGCATGGAGTTCAGGGGCAGTGCCTTTGGCATGGCAAACTGGGGTGGTGGTTCCTGTCTTCAAAAAGGGGACCGGAGGGTGTGCTCCAACTAGGGATCACACTCCTCAGCCTCCTTGGGAAGGTCTATGCCAAGGTACTGGAGAGGACAATCTGGCCGTTGGTCAAACCTCAGATTCAGAAAGAGCAATGTGGTTTTCGTTCTGGCCGTGGCACATCGGACCAGCTCTTTACCCTCTCAAGAATCCTCGAGGGTTCATGGGTGTTTGCCCAACCAGTTTACATTTGTTTTGTGGACTTAGAGAAGGCATTTGACCGCATCCCTCATGTTTTTTTGTGGGGGTGCTTCGGGAGTATGGGGTTTCCAGCTTGTTATTATGAGTTATTCGGACTTTGTATGACCTTTGTGAGAGTTTGGTTTGTATTGCCAACACTCGGTCGGACTCATTCCCAGTGAGAGTTGGACTCCGCCAGGGCTGCCCTTTGTCACCAATCCTGTTAATAATTTTTATGGACAGGATTTCTAGGTGCAGCCAGGGAATGGAGAGTGTCATGCTTGGTGACCACAGTATCTCATCTCTGTTGTTTGGAGATGATGTTGTCCTGCTGGCTTCATCCAGCAATGACCTACAGGTCTTACTGGGACGGTTTGCCGCTGAGTGTGAAGCGGCTGAGATGAGAATCAGTACCTCTAAGTCCGAGTCCACGGTCCTCAGCCGGAAAAAAGTGGATTGTCCTCTCTGGGTTGGGCACAAGCTCCTGCCCCAAGTGGAGGAGTTTAAGTATCTCGGGGTCTTATTCACGAGTGAGGGGAGAATGGAGCGAGAGGTTGACAGAGAGATCGGAGCAGCATCTGCAGTGATGCAGACGTTGTACCGGTCTGTTGTGGTGAAGAGGGAGCTAAGCTCTAAGGCAAAGCTGTCGATTTACCAGCCAATCTACTTTCCTACCCTCACCTATGGTCATGAGCTTTGGGTAATGACCGAAAGAATGAGATTGCGGATACAAGTGGCTGAAATGAGCTTTCTTTGTAGGATGGCTGGACTCACCCTCAGAGATAGGGTGAGGAGCTCAGTCATCCGGGAGAGGCTTAGAGTAGAACCGCTGCTCCTCCACATTGAAAGGAGTCAGTTGAGGTGGTATGGGCATCTGATCAGGATATCTCCTGGACTCCTCCCACTTGAGGTGTTTCGGGCATGTCCCTCTGGGAGGAGACCCCGGGGCAGACCCAGGACTCGGTGGAGAGACTATGTCTCCCAGCTGGTTTGGGAATGCCTTGGTATCTGAAGAGCTGGAGCAGATGGCTGGGGAGAGGGAAGTCTGGGCTTCTCTGCTTGAACTGCTGTCTCTGCAACCTGGACCTCCGGAAAAGCGGTCGAAGATGGATGGATGGATGGATGGACAGAAATGAAAATAGCTATCAACGTCAACTCTGGAGTACATTTTCATCTGGAATTCAGTATATGTGATTATGTTCTTTTTGGATTCATTTTAAATTATAAATGATGTGCTCAGATGAATTTTTTCACATTATTCAAAATTGAAAATAGACTTTAGAATACAGGAACTTATTTTCTTGCAATGCTTACTTGTAAGCATTGTGATTCAAGTAAATGAAGAAATAACTGGAGGTGGAGAAACTCCAGTCTTAATCTGGTACCACTTACAATGATTAAACAATGCCTCAGTAGTCTTTAAACAAACTGAAAAAGCAATTTTCGTATTGTTTTTACTTACAGATTAAAATTAAATAAACCACTGAATCAATGAATCAAGGTAGCTGCAATGATAAGTGCTCCCCTGTTGATCTCCCTGTGAAAGTCGATTTTCTTTTTTTTGTGTGCACCATACATTTGGACAGAACAACTGCTATATAGTGTTTTGCATTTTCTAATGTCGTAATTTATTATTTAAGGATGATTTACTAATTTCCATTTTAGTAACTGTATTTTTATTCACACCGTCTGTACTCTAATTCAACAAGACATAAAGGTAGAGCCACGAAACCTCATTCAGGAGGAGGTTGCAAGAAATACTTTTGGTGAAAAGAGCCAAAGCTGCAGAATTACTTTGTGGTGTCACAACACCATTACTGGAACTAGGCCAATCACATTTTTCAGATCAAAGGTTAGGACACCTGTTGAGTATGAAATGATCTAAGTATGAAATGATCTACTCCAAAATTCAGCAGCATGAGTGCTGGACCAAGGGGCGGACGCACATTACACTGGTGCATTGGCTCCTTGTGTGTTTTGGGATTAATTTTAAGGTTCTCTTAGCAGTCTTTAAATGTGTTAACAGTCTTGGGCTTTCTAATCTGTCTGAGCTGCTTTTACCTCATGAGCCCTTGTGGACCCTGAGATCCTCAGGTATTGGCCTTTTAATTGTTCCCCATGTCAGGACCAAGACCTATGGTGAAACCACTTTCTGCTACTATAGTCCTCGTCTGTGGAACAGCCGGCTTGAAAGCCTCAGGGTCGCAGAGATCATCAGTGTTTTTAAGAACAGGCTCAAAACCCACCTTTTTAATTTGGCTTTTAATTGACCTGTTTCACTATTCTTAAAGTAGTCATTTATAGCCCCTTTTCCACTAGTCCCCACTCAGCCCTATATGCCTCGACACGGCTTTATACGGCTCAGCACGCTTTTGTTTCCATTACAGCAGAGTACCGCTTGGGGTGGGTGGGATTTTTTTTACAACAAGGCGGCGCCACACTCTCGTGACGTAAAACACACGACACAAGCAAAACACAACATGGCGGCTTACGAGGCGACTGCTCGGTGTCATGTTTGGGGTCGTCACCCCGAGCTTGACTCGTGGCTGTTGGGTTTAATTATTGCTTATTAATTTCAGCTGGCGGATTGAGCCTCGCTCTCCGCCAGTCCCACAGCCACGTCTCCTCCTCACAAGGCATCCACCAGCTGTATGGTTCGCCACATACTGTACACACTCACACACTCATGCACGCACGCATGCACGCACGCACACATGCACGCACGCACACACACACACACATTCACATTCACACTCACGCACACACACATAGTCCTATCAGTCATGCACCTGTTGCCACACGGCTGGTCTACTTGCTGTCATTAGAGCTTTGTACAAATAGCACGGCAGTACGACCAGCCGGCGTGGCAACTTAGCAATGTCGACTTTGGATATCCAGGCTCGCGTCGGTTGGTTTTCCCCTGGACTAAAATCGTGTTGTTCCCTCAGAGCCTTTCCCCTCCATCGCCTTTGTAAGTCTTCTTTTGTGCCTTTTTCTCTGCTCCTGCTTAATTGGAGCATGTTAGGCATTCCCTTTGACCAATCAAGCTTGCAGCCGGGTGTCTTTCCCTTTTGCTGTGACAGTTTTTGGACTTTCTACACATTCACCCATTGTAAATAAACACGTTACTTACTCTGTGTTTTGGGCTCGCTGCCATTTCATATGTTCGCTGCAGAGTTACGCAGTGAACATGACAGTAAGCTGCCACCAAGAAGAGCCCAAGCAGTAAGTAATGTGTTACTCATTTTTTGTGTTTTTTCACCCACCTGCTCGGAGCGTCATGTCCTGGTCTAGCCGTTCCCACACTGGGTTTAGTGGATGGGCAGCAGGAAAGCCCAGTACGGAGGAGCAGCAGGCAGCCTGATGAATCTGGGAGCTCCTGGAGGAAGCGCACGACTCCTTCGGACCCGGAGATCGCTTAGCCTGCCTCGACGGAGTTATCCAGATCCTGAGGGCTCACCGGGGCCTCTGGAACTACCCCGAGTGCTCTGTGCTGCTGTCCGGAGTCTTCGCGCTCGAGCAGGCTTTCCCCGACCTGAAGAGAAGGGCTTCCCAGACGAAGCCCAAACAAAGATGCCCTTCTCCGCCGGCGGCCATCTTCTCCTCTCCTCCCTCCACCGTTCCAAGATGGCAGCCACCAGGTCGGCATCGTCGGCGTCACCCGGAATCACAGAAGAATGATCCAGCCCCGCCAACTGCTCCAGCTCCTACACCGAGTCCAGTCATCTCCACAGTGGATCATCAGTCCCAAGCAGTCCCGTCTGCAGGATCTCCCTCCACATCCACTGTGAGGACCATCGAGGGTGCAGCCGAGCTCCAGTCCTACGTCGGGACTACCGGGGGTGCCATAGGACAGTTTGGGAATGCCAGGGTCATCCTTTTCCTTTTGGAGGCCCTGTGGGTGTTCCTTCTCCTTCTGCTGGGCACCGTCGGGGTCCTTTTCCTTTCGCCTGCCAGTGACCGCAGGGGTTCCCCTTCCCCTGTCTGGCCACCCACCTCTCTGCCTTCCAGTGAGTAGGCCACCACCTCATCTGCCCCTCCGGTCCTGGTGGCCTAATCATGTGGGCAGGCCGCCCAAAGGATCAGAATCAGAATCAGAATCAGAATAAACTTTATTGCCAAGCATGTAAAAAACACACGAGGAACTTGACTTGACATTGGTGTGCATGCGCGCGACACAACGACACGGCAGCCATAATAGGCGCCTCATCAAACAGAGATAGATAAGAAAGGGAGGGGAAGGGAGGGAACGACACAAGGGGGGAGGAGAAAAAAAACTTCGTTATCAGAATACAGCTTATTTTTAAGCAGATTATGATTACAATGAAAAAAAATCTCTCAATAGCACAGAGCAACAACTCAGAATTTCACAAGACACAAGAGAGCAGTGTACAGTATATCTTTAATCAGTTCATGAATCAATGTGTGTGCGGTGTTGAGCAGTGTTGATGATAATAAGAGAGACCCAAGGACCCTTGGCAGAAGATGTTTTGTCTGTCTGGCGCCCAGTCTTATCTGGCGCTGCAGCTGGCTGTCCAAGGCCTTGTGCTCATGATTTTGAAAAAACACAGTCTGCAGACAGCCAGGAGGAATTTTCATGGGGAATAATAATGCCAAATAGGACTGATCACAGAGAAGACTTGTATTTCTTCTGTAGATTCAGGGTCATCCTTTTCCTTTTGGAGGCCCTGTGGGTGTTCCTTCTCCTTCTGCTGGGCACCGTCGGGGTCCTTTTCCTTTCGCCTGCCAGTGACCTAAGCAGGGCTGCTCGCAGAGATAGCAAAAAGACGTAACAAACTAATAGTTTTTTGAATGCAAAAGATGCAATAGACTTACACAATGGTCCTCTCCGGCATACAACTAGGAACATACCGGTCGCTATGGAGGGTGAGAATATGTATGGGCACATAATCATACCATGTAGGATAACTAAGTAGACGGTTATGCTGTTTCATTCCATCTAGCAACAATGCTCTGCACTGTGTGTGTTTATATATTTGCATATTTATTCCATCTAGCTACAATGCTCCGTACTGTGGGTGTTTATATATTTATATATCTACATATTATTCCATCTAGCTACATTGCTCCGCACTGTGTGTGTTTATATACTTGCATATTTATTCCACCTAGCTGCAATGCTCCGTACTGTGGGTGTTTATATATTTACATATTTATTCCATCTAGCTACAATGCTCTGCACTGTGTGTTCATATATTCATATATTTATTCCATCCAGCTACAATGCTCTGCACTGTGTGTCTGTGTGTGTGTGTATATATATATATTTTATAGTAATACGTACATATGTTTATTAGCTGCTCTTGCTTGCTTGTTTTTTTTTTCTCTTGCCTTCTGATTGTTGCTCTGAGTGTTGCTATCCCTGTGCTGTTGCAATCCTGGAATTTCCCCGTTGTGGGACTAATAAAGGCTTATCTTATCTTATCTTATCTTATCTTATTAATCCTTCATTGCGCAGCTTTGAATTCGTCGTGGAAAGACCTGAGCGAACCCATGATGTAATCCACCTTACGAGACAGTTCTCCAGTAGTCGCTATCAGGGTCTTCTCCAGTTTCTCAATTTGTTGGATGCACCTCGCCTGGCCAGCATTTTGATAGGTTGAATCCATCTTCAGCAATTTGCGGTAAACCAAGACAATTCCCGTCCCAATCAGAATTATCCCAATCACCAAGATTACGAAGATAAACAAATCTTCAATATCTTCGATAGAGAGATTAGAGAGACACAGCATTTTCCAATTACCTGTGTCACATAGATAGCCCACTGGAGCCGTTCCAGCGGGGCAGACAGCTTCCCCCGGAGCACTTTTCCTTGTTGAAAAAATAGTGTCAATTGTGTTCAAAGCCCAGCTTATTAACTCCATAATTTCTTTTCGGCGGTCGCAGTTAGACGCAGACAGACAACAGCAAGCTGGGATCCAGTAGTAGGAGGGGAGGAAAAGTCAGCAGGAGAGAAGAAAAAAGCGTCTGCTCTCTTGGGAGGGCGGGAGGGCGGAACCTAATCCTGGGTCAGGAACCTGACCCAGGATTAGGTTCCTGGGTCAGGTGGCCCTTTTTCTCTGGCAGGCTGCCTGATGCCGTTCAGCAGGCCGCCTGCTGGCCCTGGGACTTGAGTCGACCCCCTGAACTTATGGCCACCCGCTGGACCTTGGACTCCGGCTGGCCCCCTGAACTGTGGCACTCATGGGGGTGGGGTGGGTTAGTTTAGTTTTGGGGTTGGGGAGTGTTGTTGTGCTGTATTGTGGTGATTATCTTTCCCTGATCTATCCCCCTTAACCTGTTTTCCCCCACCTCCCACCCTGGGTTGTTGTATGGGCTTTTTGAGTGGGGGGGGGGTAGTTTTTTTTTTTTTCCTGATGATATGGTGGGTGTCTGGTATCCACCCTTTGAGGGGGGCACTGTCATGTTCGGGGTTGTCACCCTGAGCATGACTCGTGGCTGTTGGGTTTAATTATTGCTTATTAATTTCAGCTGGCGGATTGAGCCTCGCTCTCTGCCAGTCCCACAGCCACGTCTCCTCCTCACAAGGCATCCACCAGCTGTATGGTTTACCACATACACACTTACACACTCATGCACGCACACACACTCATGCAGGCACGCACACATACACACACACACACTCACATTCACACTCACGCACACATACATAGTCCTATCAGTCACACACCTGTTGCTACATGGCTGGTCTACTTGCTGTCATTAGGGCTTTGTACAAATAGCAGGGCAGTACGACCAGCCGGTGTGGCAGCTTAGCGATGTCGACTTTGGATATCCAGGCTTGCGTCGGTTGGTTTTCCCCTGGACTAAAATTGTGTTGTTCCCTCAGAACTTTCCGCTCCAACACCTTTGTAAGTCTTCTTTTGTGCCTTTTTCTCTGCTCCTGCTTAATTGGAGCACGTTAGGCATTCCCTTTGATCAATCAAGCTTGTAGCCGGGTGTCTTTCCCTTTTGCTGTAACAGTTTTTGGACTTTCTACACATTCACCCATTGTAAATAAACACGTTACTTACTCTGCATTTTGGGCTCGCTGCCATTTCATATGTTCACTGCAGAGTTACGCAGTGAACATGACACTCGGTGTCTGGCTTTTTGTCAGAGTAAAGGCAAAAAAGGACAGCCAGATAAGGGTACAGGCAGTGAGACGAAACACTTTGGGAAAGTACTGGAGCATTTAGGAAGCCATAGAGCCGAAGACATGAGGATACGAACTAGATCACATTTAAAGGTAAGCTAATGATTGCTAATGCTAGTTTGCTTTAAGTCCGCCGTACTACATTGTAATGTCCGCAAGTTATCGCTATTAGGTACTAAAATATGTATGTTGTGTGTGTGTTTGAGATGGCTCTCTTGTGGCAAAATTACCGCTTCAAACCGTGGGTCTGGGCATTCAACACAGCCTGTCACTGATGTCACCCCAGCTTCACAAACGCTCAGTGGCTACAGAACTTAAGAATGTCCATAGAAATGTGTAGCTTCCTGTGCAACAAATTGCTCTGATCTGTGTGAAAATCATGGAGGGACTGCTGAGACATCATGGGATGTACCTGCTCCAGCAGCAATGAGTCTGTGGTGTTGTCATGGCAAAAACTGTTCAGCTGCCAAAACTTGATCACCAGGTTGTAGTTATGGGGTTATATTAGCCATAAAATATATATTTCAACAGGTAAACAGTACTGAGTTAGGTATAATAAGATATATTTAACAATTATGATGCATTTTAGGCCAAAACAAACTTGATCTAGGATTTAAAGCAATTAAAATAATGCAGTCACAAGGTTACATGGAAAATACCTGATTTATTGGATAGATACATGTAGATACTGTAGAAATATATATTCTCTGCATCAACAATGTACTATACATGCATTCATGTAGTATTGCACTGGGAATTTTGACAATAAACCTTTGTACTTTTTACAGATCTGTCTCCACTTTTATTTTATGTGTAAAGGTTACCACCAAGTGACATAAATTAAATACTAAAAGATTGGAAAAGCTGTCTAAGGACAATCCAGCAGTTTGAGAAATCACTTTTGGTTTGGTGTAAGTCTGTACAGAATTATGAACCAAAAAGCAGTTTGTGTTGAAATGTTAAATCCCATTAAACCCTAACCCAGGGGTGTCCAATCATGTGCTATGGAGTGCCAAGACCCTACAGGTTCTCTCTTCTACCCAGTCTGTTCAGCAGGTGTTCTCACTGATCAGCAGTCAGTGGAAGAAATTCGGTGGAATCTGCTGTTGAAGACACTGGTTGGAGGTAAAGCCTGCAGGGTCTTGGCCCTCCATGGCACATGATTGGGCACCCCTGCCCTAACCCATTATTAGAAAATACAGACGCTAATATGGCCCAGAATTCCTCCGTATACTGGTACTATCACTAAAGTGTGCAGTGTCTTCTGCACTGGCACATCCAGCAATACAGTCTTCAATACAATACAGAATATATATGCAATACAGAAATATGTAATATTGGTATTTATAAACCTATCATCTGGTCAGTCACTGCAACAGATACTGGAGTCAGTTTGTCTTGGCCTGTCCTTTCCACTGATAATACCTCTATCTGCCAAGAATTTGCTGCTAGTCCAGCAAAAGCTAGCGCTACTCAACTACTTTGCAAGCAGTTTCATAAAATGGTCAGTCAGAGAGCAACTCACACCGGCTTGGACATCACCCGGGTTAACAAGGTCAGGAGTTCCTGGCAGCGGAAGGCAAAGGAGAGCTGCATGGAGGAATCTGATCTTAAATGAAACAGTCATTGTCGCCCCCGACAGACTGCTATGATGATGATGATGATGATGATGATGATGATACGAAAGACAGAAATGGATGGTGGTTAGTTAAAGCAAGTTCAAAACATATATTAGGGAAATAGACTTGTGAAAACCAGTGGTGGGATGTGACAAAAATGCTTCATTGTTGTATTTAAGCACAATTCTCATGTTGCTGGGCCTCAGTAGAGCAGATTTTGCAGGCACCAGGTTATGTTTAAAATCATTTGATTTTATTGTGGCCTCAGAAATCTGAATGACTTAATACAGTCAGCTGACAAATCATTTCAATGAAGCACGTTGACTGGAAGTACATTCGAAAGTGAGTTCATGTGCTACATCAGTTTTTCAAAAACAAGAATTATATCAGTACTTCCTCCACCACAGTTAGAAATGGGACCAGGTTGTGGACCCCTGACAAGTGAGCACTCCAGGATCCACTCTGTACATGTACAAGTGCATTTTCAATCCAGGGATTTATGGTTGAAAAGAAACAGCACGATAACACTGTTCCAACACTGTCTTTGGAAAATCCACAGAATAGGTATGTGGGTCTATTATGAGGCTTTAGGAAATTATATATATTATTTATTGAATCACTTTATAAATCACTTTATAAATCACTGGTTTGAAAATGCACTTGTATATGTTGAGATTTTGGATGCTGGGGTCCACTTGACCTGTATCCATATAAACACAACATGCTGAGGGAGGCGGACCCCTGGCATGTTGAAACAGATTCTAGAAAGAAAATACACACAACTTAATGCACAACACCAAAGTGCAACACGTACACAAACCAGGATTTTAACCAGAATTAACATATTTCATTGTTTTGCTCTCACAAGAGAATACTTCAGACAAGCAAGCGCGAATCAGCAGAGTTGGCTACTAGCTAGCTAGCACTCCTCACTAACACTCATTAGCCAGGAGAGAACGGCATTGTTTATTGCTCAAAAAAAGAGAGCTTGCCACCAATAGTATAAATAAGCGAAAAGATGCACAATATCACAAAACACTCACCATCCATGGTTCTCTCACCCTCACCTTCAGTTTCTCCCTACATTGTTTTGATGTCCAGTTGTATCCTGGGCTGCCATCTGTTTCGTTGCGGGTCGCTCCATCTCGCTCTGGATTCTGTTGTCAGCCACCAAGCACAGCAAAGTCTGCACCTATTCGTTGGACCACGATGTAGATTTCCACAAAACCTGCAAAGCCATCTATATTAATATCGTGTTTACTCGCTGACCGTGTTTACTCGCTGAACAATTTTTTGCAAATGGCGGTTGTAGATTCTGCAGAAGACGGCACTCTCATGACGTTACGCCCTGACCAATCAGTGGCCTGCAGTCTGTTGACGTCACATTTTCAGCCCGACTCAGCACGGTTAGAACCCCAGTGGAGTAGGTACAAAAAAAGTACCTGGTACCAGGTACTTTTTTTTCCAGGGATTCCAGGTACCCCTGGTACCAGGTACCAGGTACTAATGGAAAAGCCTACAAAGCGCGCCTAGTTGAAGTGAGTAGGGCTGAGTGGGTACTAGTGGAAAAGGGGCTTATGTTGCCTTGTTCTATGTGCCATCTATCGCCTTTGTTTTTTACATATTCTCATCTCCTTTTGTTTTAATGTGTTTTTAGTTCCTTTTGTTTTGTGTTCTTAGCTTCTTTTTTGTATTTTAGCCCGTGTTTTCATCAGGGCAGCCCTCCACACCGGGAGCTGCCTGGCCCGTCTGCAGGGGTGTGGTGGTCTTGGGGGTCGCTCTGGCCTGGGTGGGTGGGATCCATTCCACGGCCTTATGGCTGTGGTGTGGGCCCAGCTCTGTCCTGCTCGGGGTGGTCCCTGTGCCCCACTCTGTGGTCATGGGGTCATGGGCTGGGTCGTCTCCCAGCTTTGGGGGCTCCACAGGATCGTGTTCCTTCACATGACGCCTCGGCGCTGAGCCATGCCCTCTATTTTATATGTGTGTGTAAGACATTTGATCTGGTGCATGTGTCTCTGTTTGTGTGTATGGACTGTATCTGTGTGTGTGTGGGGGGGGGGTGGTGGCTGGGGTGGAGAGGGGTGTATCCTGTCAATACATGTTTTTTTTTTGTTTTGTTTCTTGTTTTTATCCATGTAAAGCACTTTGTGCTGCATCGTGTTTGAAAAGTGCTATACAAATAAAGTTTCATTTAGTTTGATCTAAGCTTGAACCTTGAATATCAGTAGTGTTTCAGCTGAGGACAGAACCCTTTTAGGCTTTGGCTGAAAAGAAAAATAAGTAAAATAAGTAAATAATACAAAACAAATCTAGCGTCATCTGTAACCTAAAGGCTGCATTCCAGTTACCTGTCATGGTTCAGCAAGGTTTGGACCCAATAACAGGGCACAACATGCAGAGACAGAAGATAAGGCAAGTGAATGACTTTTATAAACTATGTAGAGGTGCTGCTCCTCGCTGAAAGGCGGGAATACGCTTGTGTGGTAACAGAAAGGAGAAGGGTTAGTGACTGGACTAGTGAAGGTAAATTTGTTGAAGGAATAATTATGAAAAGGCTTTCTTGCAAGCAGGAGAGTTAGCCAGGTAGGTTTTGGGAGCAGGGAACAGGCAAGGTCTTCAACCAGTAGGTTTCGGGCCATGAAGGGTCCTGGGGTAAGAGTTTGTATTCATCATCATCATCATCACAGTAGTCTGTAGGGGCAACATTTAGGTCTGATCAGATTCCTCCACGCAGCTCTGTCCTTCGCCTTCCGCTGCCATGAACTCCTGACCTTGTTAACCCAGGCCGTTAGAGCCGGTATGAGTTGCTTTCTGACTGACCATTTCATGAAACTGCTTGCAAAGTATTTGAGTACCACTAGCTTTTGCTGGACTAGCGGCACATTCTTGGCAGATAGAGGTATTTTCAGTGGCAAGGACAGGCCAAGACAAACTGACTCCAGTATCTGTTGCAGTGACTGACCAGATGATAGGTTTGTTTGTCTCTGCTCTTTGTGTAGTGCATGACACGATGCACTGGCGCAAAAGTCCACCATAGACCTTGCGACAGAGATACCTAGGGAAAATTTAGAATACCCAATTAACCTAACATGCATGTCTTTGGATTGTGGGAGGAAACCGGAGCTCCCAGAGTAAAGCCACACAGCACAGGGAGAATATGCAAACTCCACACAAAAAGGTTCCTGGGGATTCCATACATACAAAGAAATCAAGGCAACTGTGCCCACAAAACAAGTTATACTCAATAAGGGTTTATTTTACTCAGAGTCCTTACTTGGGAGATGATCTTGGGCAGGAGGTCCAGATAGCAAAGGGTTCCACAGAGAGAGAGGCTAGGGGGTCCAAATCTTAAAGGAAGAGTGAGAGGCCAGAGATCCTGAGACACAAGAGGTAACTGGGAATAATGCAAATGTACAGAGCTCTTGAAAGACCCTTCCAGGGCCAGAGAGTCCGGGTTTCCATGGAGGATAGCATGAGGAGGTAGAGATCCTGGAGCACAGGGGTGAGTGATTTTTCCCCCCTTCTCCTGTCAGGCAGCAGAAGAGAAATCTGCTTCACTTATTGTGCCAAAAAGATTTACTTTGCCAAAAGGAGCTTTATACAGTACATATATATGCACTGTATATTGTTATAAACTCCTCTTGTAATAACTTTTAATACTTTATTTAAATTGTTCCACCCATGAAGGACCCGACAGGAGGGGGATTGGGAGAGGAGGGGTGGGGAGGGGCAAAGAAAATGGAGAGGAACAGACAAAGAAGTCAAACAAACTAACAACTGAAACAAACAGAAGACAGACTGTTTCTTCCACTGAAGAGGTCTCAACACGAGTCTGGTATCTGGACCTGTTAAAGGAGAGACGTGTGTGTGCATACGTGTGTGTGCGTGTATTAGAGCGCGCGCAAAATAAGTGTGTGCATGTGAGTGGTTTGTCAGGAAACATACGAAGAGTGTGGCCGGTCACAGTAACTCCCCTTCCCTCCCAGGAAACCCCGAGGAAGCAGGACAGTGCCACCAACCACCACAGAGCACAAATGTCCCGAGGCCAACAAGCCCCAGGACAGCCAGGCATCCACCTCAGGAGGGGTGTCCGAGGGGTGGGTTCACACCCCCAGACCGGCCAACCCCCGCACCCCCACCAGGGCCAGCGCCAGCCCCCGGACCCCAGGCACCAGGAGGCCAGCATCCCCATCCCCCGGGCCGGAGACTGGCCTGCGCCCTTGGCATGAGCCCCCCCAGACACCTCCCACAGTGGGCCCGCCCCCACCCCAGCACCACCACCGCACACCCCGGGGACCCCCACACCCAAAGAAGGCGGAGCAAGGAACAGGGGCCCCATGGGGAGCCACCCCCCCGGTCCAAGGGAACCCATGCAGCCAAGAGGCGCTACTCCCTCAATCCAGCACCTCCCAACCAGCACAGTTAGTGAATATAATATTGCTCAGAGTTCTTACTTGGAGATCCAGTGAGAGTGAAGCCAGGAGCAAATCGCCATGAAGAAAGTAGGCAGTCTGGTACTTGGCAGAGGCTGGGTGAGCATGCTAAGCCAGGTAGAGAACTTGTTGGCAGGGTGGCAGGCAGTAGGTTTAGTCTGGAGATCACAGAGAGAGTTTAAAGAGAAGTGGGCATCAGAACAGAGAGGCTGCAAAGGGTTACTGATCCTAGTGGTTGTAATGTATGGATGTGTGCATGCTCACCCAAGTGATGTTAGCATGTTGAGTTGTGTTGGTGGCGCAGTGCAGCGCCACAGTTCAGTCTTGTTTTTAGTGTCAAAGTACAGTGCATCCGGAAAGTATTCACAGCGCTTCACTTTTTCTACATTTTGTTATGTTACAGCCTTATTCCAAAATGGAATAAATTCATTTTTTTCCTCAAAATTCTACAAACACCCCATAATGACATCATGAAAAAAGTTATGAGATTTTTGCAAATTTATTAAAAGTAAAAAAACTAAGAAATCACATGTACATAAGTATTCACAGCCTTTGCCATGAAGCTCAAAATTGAGCTCAGGTGCATCCTGTTTCCACAGATCATCCTTGAGAGGTTTCTACAGCTTAATTAAAGTCCACCTGTGGTAAATTCAGTTGATTGGACATGATTTGGAAAGGCACACACCTGTCTATATAAGGTCCCACAGTTGACAGTGCATGTCAAAGCACAAACTAAGCATGAAGTCAAAGGAATTGTCTGTAGACCTCCGAGACAGGATTGTCTCAAGGCACAAATCTGGAGAAGGGTACAGAAAAATTTCTGCTACTTTGAAGGTCCCAGTGAGCACAGTGGCCTCCATCATCTGTAAATGGAAGAAGTTCAGAACCACCAGGACTCTTCCTAGAGCTGGCCGGCCGTCTAAACTGAGCAATCGGGGAAGAAGGGCCTTAGTCAGAGAGGTGACCAAGAACCTGATGGTCACTCTGTCAGAGCTCCAGTGTTCCTCTGTGGAGAGAGGAGAACATTCCAGAAGGACAACCATCTCTGCAGCAATCCACCAATCAGGCCTGTATGGCAGAGTGGCAAGACGAAAGCCGCTCCTTAGTAAAAGGCACATGACAGCCCACCTGGAGTTTGCCAAAAGGCACCTGAAGGACTCTCAGAATATGAGAAACAAAATTCTCTGGTCTGATGAGATAAAGATTGAACTCTTTGGCATGAACGCCAGGCGTCATGTTTGGAGGAAACCAGGAACTGCTCATCACCAGGCCAATACCATCCCTACAGTGAAGCATGGTGGTGGCAGCATCATGCTGTGGGGATGTTTTTCAGCGGCAGGAACTGGGAGACTAGTCCAGATAGAGAGAAAGATGAATGCAGCAATGCACAGAGACATCCTGGATGAAAACCTGCTCCAGAGCGCTCTTGACCTCAGACTGGGGTGACGGTTCATCTTTCAGCAGGACAACAACCCTAAGGACACAGCCAAGATATCAAAGGAGTGGCTTCAGGACAACTCTGTGAATGTCCTTGAGTGGCCCAGTCAGAGCCCAGACTTGAATCCAATTGAACATCTCTGGAGAGATCTGAAAATGGCTGTGCACCGACGCTTCCCATCCAACCTGATGGAGCTGCAAAGAAGAATGGGCAAAACTGCCCAAAGATAGGTGTGCCAAGCTTGTGGCATCATATTCAAAAAGACTTGAGGCTGTAATTGCTGCCAAAGGTGCATCAACAAAGAATTGAGCAAAGGTTGTCAATATTTATGTACATTGTGGTGACCCACCACAATCTACATGGACATTCAATCTTCACACTCAGCTAGCCTGCAGGAAGCAGAGGACAATTTGCATACGGACAGAGAGCCCCTGGGAGACAATCAGAACAATGGACTATTGTTATACATCCCCGGATTAAGGAGAGGACGTCCGGGCGCCAGTTGGTCACACGAATGATATGCATTGACTGATATGTATATCAGTATGCAAGTGTGCCATGCATTCTCTCTGTTGGTATAACATGTATAAAAGAGCTTGCTGTACATGCCTCAAGGACACAGCGCAACACAACACAGCACACGCAGCACAGTAGCGCACAGCGCTACAAGTGCGTCTCATTATGATGGAGGAAAATAAAACTCTGCAACCTTCCAGCTCGCCACATCTCGCCTGAACTTATTTTTCCTCCACACTGGTGACCCTTGACGAAGAATGGAACACGAGGCAAACACCCCAGAGATGACCCGGACGGGAAGCCCCAGCACGTGTCATGGTGCACCCCTCGCCTGATCTTATCCCTCCACACTGGTGACCTGACGAGAGAGAAGACCGTCTGCTCCCTTTCACCGTGCTGTGGACAGCAGAGGACCAGAGAACGCCTGCAACCTCTTCATCCTCACCGGAGCACGCGCCCCGGAGCAGGCAGCGCTTGGACCGACACGCACCATGAACCGCGACACGAGTGAAACGAAGGAAACAGCCTGAACGGGGAAATCATTGACGCCGACTGCATTGATTTCCACCAAGCTCCCCGACCCCGACTCAGCTCATGACAAGTGGACCTCCCGTGCACAGAAGCACCGCACGCACACCGCAGGATTACAAGGACAGTGCAACTGCCAGCTAAGTGGTCACTGCGCCACACGCGCGCCATGGACAGGGTCAAGCCGGCTCCACAGACCGATACAGCGTCCTCCGCCGCTGCACATGCCGGAGAAAAACGGCCGATCGCCACCCTCGGAACCTTCAGGGCTGCTCACGCACCTGAAGCAGACATGCAGCCCGCACACAGGACTTTGTATGGATTTCTCAGCCACGGCGCACAAGGGGAATTTAGCCAATTGCTGTCTCCGATGGCTTTAGGGCTGCTCCTGCACCTAAAAGCCAAACCGCCTCACACCCTCACACAGCTGCAGTTGTTTCACAGCCGCTACGCATCCTCGGGGAATTTGGCTGCTCGCCTTCCCCACATCCTCACTGGATCGAGCCGCGAGAGGAGTCAGAGATATTTTTATTTTTTTTTTCACAGCCGCTGTGGGTCTCCGCCAGGTTTACTGGGAAAGTCCCTCGCCATTGCGGATCCACACGCAATTTTTGCGCAGCCCAGACACCTTTGACGTCCCGGGCCGGCTCTCACTTACTCCCACCCCCTCCCCCTCCTCCTGCACAGCAGTTTTCCCGCACCTCACTCCCTAAAGACGGCCGATCACCGTCTTGTTCCATTACGCACGAAACACACCGGCCCATGCGCCCATGATCCACGGCCGTTCAACGTGCTGGAACCCGGAGCAGAGCACACTGTTTTTTCCACCCCTCCCCCGTCCCCCTCACAGACTGACATGCCCTCCGACAGTTCTACCGGAGCTGGAGCCAAACGACGGGGGGGGGGGGAGGGGGGGTCACATTATGGGGTACTATGTGTAGAATTTTTTGGGAAAAAATTAATTTAATCCCTTTTGGAATAAGGCTGTAACATAACAAAATGTGGAAAAAGTGAAGTGCTGTGAATACTTTCCGGATGCACTGTATAATAAAGCTAGACTAAGCACATGGCTGTTGTCCACCTATTTTTCAGACATAACAGTGGTCACAAGGAGTAGGTTCACCAATATGGCGGTCCTATGTCGAGCCACACACTGACAGCATTTTACAATGCAGGAGTACCAGCAATCAGCTGAGCATGGGAGTTTCACCAGCTGCATTCAATTAGCCTTCCTGTTTCTGATGAGAGAGATGACTCAGAATAGAACATGCCAAGATGTTGCATCGCTCACCCAGATCCACGACATTACCTTGTTTGCCAAGGAGATAATGTGAGCATTGTTGTTTCTTTGTCTGCTAACAGATAGATGCATTTCGATAAATTAGAATATGATCAAAAAGAATTTCTTTCAGTAATTCTATTCAACAAATGAAACTCATTGTATAGATTCATGGCACGTGTTTATTTCTTTTACTTTTGATGATTATGACTTACAACTAATGAAAACTCAAAATTCATCCGTCCATCCATCTTCTTCCGCTTAATCCTTTTCGGGTCGCGGGGGGGCTGGAGCCTATCCCAGCATCTTTTGGGCGAGAGGCAGGGTACACCCTGGACAGATTGCCAGTCCATCGCAGGGCCAACACAGACAGACAGACAACCATTCACTCTCACAGTCATACCTAAGGACAATTTAGAATCCCCAGTTTGATGCCAATTAACCTAACTTGCATGTTTTTGGCATGTGGGAGGAAACCGGAGAAATCCTGGAGTAAACCCACACAGACACGGGGAGAACATGCAAACTCCACACAGATCACTGTTGGTCGGGGGCTGGGATCGGACCCAGGATCCCCCGGCCAAGGGTGAGTTGCTGTGCTGCCGCAGTGCTAAACACTCCACCACCGCACCGCCCAACTCAAAATTCATTTTCTCAAAAAATTAGAATATTACATAAGATCATTTTTAAAATTCATTTTTAATAGAAATGCTGACCTACTGAAAAGTATGTCCATGTACGCACTCAGTATTTGGTCAGGGCTCCTTTTGCATGAATTACTGCATCAAAGCGACATGGCACGGAGGTGATCAGCCTGTGGTACTGCTGAGGTGTTATGGAAGCCCACGTTGCCTTGATAGTGGCCTGCAACTCATCTTCATTGTTGGGTCTTGTGTGTCTCATCTTCCTCATAACAATACTCCACAGATTCTCTATTGGGTTTAGGTCAGTTTCCTGGCCAATCAAACACAGTTATAACACAGTCAATAAACCAGGTTTTGGTACTTTTGGCAGCGTTGGCAAGTGCCAAGACCTGCTGAAAAATGAAATCAGCATCTCCATAAAGCTTGACAATAGAGAGAAGCATGAAGTGCTCTAAAATTTCCTGGTAGATGGCTGCACTGACTTTGGACTTGATAAAACACAATGGACCAACACCAGCAGATTCAGATTCCATGCCACATTGAAGCAGTAATTCATACAAAAGGAGCCCTGACCAAATATTGAGTGTGTGCATGGACATACTTTTCAGTAGGCCAACATTTCTATTAAAAATTTGTTTTTTTTAATTGATGTTATGTAATATTCAGATTTTTTTGAGAAACTGACTTTTGGATTTTCATTAGCTGTAAGTTATAATCATAAAGATTAAAAGAAACAAACACTTGAAATATATCCCTCTGTGTGTAATGAATCAATATAATATGAGTTTCACCTTTTGAATTGAATTACTGAAATAAATTTACTTTTCAATGATATTCTAATTTATTGAGATGCCCTTGTAACGATGCTAAAAATGGATGGATTTTGATTAAATTTAGGCCAAAGATGAACCCATTAGATTTTGGGGCAGCACTGGATCAGTATGAGTATTCTGGATCAGTTTCTCTTTTCTAACATTGTGAAATAGTGTCATGTATGCCCCTTTCAGGGCATTAATGAGGCGCCAGATGCCAACAGAGAGTTTGCTTTGTTTATTAAAGATGAACAAAGGAACAAAGTAAGGATCCACGTGGGGCAAAACACGTACATTAAACTAGAACACAAAATAATGAACACAGACATCAAATGTAAGTGTGTAGCGAGGACAGAACCTGACGCTACAGAATACACACTTACACGTGCTGGAGTGAAGAGGGATGGAACACAGAGGAAAGACTGGAGCCGGGGTGAGGGACTCCAGTCCTGGTACACAGATGTAGGTCGCAGCGAGGAGTGAGCCCCAGCTGCTTCCTTAAATACTAGTAAAAGTAACAGAACCAAACAGGAAAGAGGGAACATAATTACTGAAATCAAGATCAGCTGTGACAGCGCCGGCTCGGCTTTGACAGGCGGAAGTTTGGCAGCGGCGCTATCACAATAAAAGCCCTGGGAGAACAATAATAACCAAACCAAAATAATCTGGGAGAAAAAGGGAAAATACTGAGTAACCTGAGCGCGGATGAGTTCAGCGCTCGGATCACAGCAAATAGGGCTTCTTATTAGATTTTTGCCAATGTCAGAAAACTAAGGGGTTAATCAATCTGAAAATACATACAGTACACACCCAGGTTATGATACTCAACTGACAAATTTTAATCACAGTTTAAACAGTGGACAAACAGCCTTGGTGGATGTATGCGCTCTCTGAGTGCCCTTTAGTAGTTATCTGTTTTAGAGGGATTTTATTCATTTAACACAACAAAGACAGTGTGGTTTGATACCAGGGTTAAAACAAACAAAAAAAAGACCCTCAAACACATGTCTGAGAAACGATGTTGAGACATTTACATCTACAGTATAACCTAACCAAGTGATATTGTGCAGAGTTAGTGTTGTCTGATTATCATTTATCATTAAAGATGAAATTCTAAGGTTTGCAACAGTAGTGTTTTATCACACCCTAGGTTTGCAGCTTGATCAAACAGATTAAAAGCAGAATAATGTAATGTTTGCTGTATTTTTTTTTTTATTTATTTATTTATGCAGGGACATGCACAATATACATTGACCTTAAAGAGGAAAGATGCATTGTACCAGGTTATAGCACAAGTGCTAATTTCCACCAGTAGTCCCTGGGCAGGCTGGTGTTAGCATTAAAAAGCAGACATTTGCCAAAACTACAAGTAAGCATTGATAAAAAACTAGAACCAAACACTGATTAAAAAACTAAAAAATGTATGTATGAATATGTATGGGCACATAATCATACCATGTAGGATAACTAAATAGACGGTTATGCTGTTTCATCCCACCTAGCAACAATGCTCTGCACTGTGTGTGTTTATATATTTACATATTTATTCCATCTAGCTACAATGCTCTGCACTGGGTGTGTTTATATTTATATATCTATATATTTATTCCATCTAGCTACAATGCTCCGCACTGTGTTTTTATATATCTACATATTATTCCATCTAGCTACATTGCTCCGCACTGTGTGTGTTTATATACTTGCATATTTATTCCACCTAGCTGCAATGCTCCATACTGTGGGTGTTTATATATTTACATATTTATTCCATCTAGCTACAATGCTCTGCACTGTGTGTTCATATATTCATATATTTATTCCATCCAGCTACAATGCTCTGCACTGTGTGTCTGTGTGTGTGTGTGTATATATATATTTTATAGTAATATGTACATATGTATATTAGCTGCTCTTGCTTGCTTGTTTTTTCTTGCCTTCTGATTGTTGCTCTGAGTGTTGCTATCCCTGTGCTGTTGCAATCCTGGAATTTCCCCGTTGTGGGACTAATAAAGGCTTATCTTATCTTATCTTATCTTATCTTAAAACCAAGCATTGCTAAAAACTAAAAAACATTAATATCATTGATAAGAACCCAAAACATTGATAAGAACTAAAACATACAATAATACATTTTTATAACTCCATCCTTATAAACAATTTTTCACATCAAACCACTGACTCTTATTGGTCCCACTGTCAACATCACACACTCTAACATCTTTACATCACAGCACATTATGGACACAGGTTTGCTTAGAGATTAAATGTTTTTTCACCAAGCGTGAAAATGTGTGATAGTCTGCTACTGCAAGTAACTCCGTTGGTAACATGTTCCACTGTCGCATAGCCACACATGAAAATGTTGAATTTGCTAATGTTGTCTTGTGCTTAGGAATCCTGCACTCGCCGCGTGCTGTTGATCGAGTTGTCCAAGATGTATTTACAGAACTTAATGAAACAAACCTTTTTAAGGGAGGAGCAGCAGAGTTATGGATTATCTTAAACAAAAGACACACATTTGTATACATAATTAGGTTTTCAAAGCTCAACAGGTTATATTTGGACAGGATTGGGCAGTGATGGAACGTTTGTCTTTTCTTGTCATGAATCTTGATAGAATACTTGTATAATGATTCCAGAGGCCTCAGGGCAGATTTACAGGCCTGTGACCAACTTGTCATACAGTAAAGAAAATGTGGAATTATCAAAGCATTTAGATACATACTTGATGCTTCAGTAGACAGTGAATTTCTGATATGTTTGAAATTAGCACAATTTAATTTGACCGTGTTTGTCATCTTTTTGCTGTATTTGATTTAAAATATCCTGTTAAAAGAATTCACAACTCATTGTGTTTTCCAGATGTATTTCATCTACGAACAGCCATGTGCAAAACCAGATTTAATCATGTAACATTTGCAGGACATCCTCTCAATGCGTGCAGACTGTTTTTGTTAATTTGGGCCTTCCTGCATTGTGTCCTATGGGTTCAATCCACGTATCCGTCCGACATATACTTCATGCTTGCTGCATGTTATTCCTTCATGATTTAGAAACTGATATACCCTTATCACTGCTGGTCTTCCACACTTACAGAGGAGAACACATGTCTAAAACTTGCAATGTATGGCTTGTATTTCACATCCTTATTGGAGCTCTTGGAGAAGTATAGCCATGGTTGTGTGCAGAGGTCAGGTTTCAGCCTTTATTGCATAGGTAAGGAAAACACACTGAACAATGTTTCAGGCATGAATGATTGTCAGCTCTTACAGCAAAGAGAAGACAAAACAGGAAGGTCCCTGATGATGTTTTATTAGCAGGAATCACTAACAGCGCCTGAGACTTACTCTTATAATACATACTGTATGTGACTGCTGGAGCTTTGGTTTGGTGATTATATTACAGCTCTCTCTTTACTGTGTTACTCAATGGAGCTCCATGCTACCATTGATCACATACGGGGTAAAAGAATTGTTACTTTATGATAATAATTAAGTATAAGCAGAGGTACTCACCTAAAATGGCTTAACTAAGAACAAGAATGTATCTACCAAAAAGATGAGTTGTCCTACTTAGTAGCTGTTTTTCCTTGCATGTTTTAAACAAGCTCAAAACTAAGGTCATTATATTTTTTTGTGCGCATGAAATGTGCATTACCCTCTATTGTAATGAAAATCATAAAGAGAATTTTCGTTAATAAATTAAATATTTGCTGAGCAAAAACAGAGATTGTGTGTGGCTAGGGATGCACCTAGAAAATTTTCTGAGTTTCTGCTGTCATTGTTCTGCTAAGTATCACTTAAGCCTAGTCCACACGTGCATGAGTGTTTTTATAAACATAGATTTTAATGTGCAGTTTCAGTCTTTCATCCACACGCAAGTGCTGTTTTGGGCATTAATAATGAACTTTTTAAGAATATCCTTCCGTGGTGAAGATTTTCCAGTTCATAATATTTATAGACAGGATTTTTAGGCACAGCTAGGGAATGGAGGGTGTTATGTATGGAGAAGATGTGGTCCCGTTGGCTTCATTGAACAATAATCTACAGGTCTTGCTGGGATGGTTTGCTATTGAGTGTGAAGCAGCTGGGATGAAAATCATCACCTCCAAGTTCATGGTGCTCCACCGGAAAAGGGTGGATTGTCCTCTCCGAGTTGGAGATGAAGTACTGCCTCAAGTGGAGGAGTTCAAGTATCTAGGGGTATTATTCGCTAGTGAACGGAGAAGGGAGTAGGAAATTGGCAGACAAATTGGAGCAACATCTGCAGTGATGTGGACATTGTACTGCTCTGTTGTGGTGAAGAGGAAGCTGAGCTCTAAAGCAAAATTGGCAATTTACTGTTAAATTCACATTCCTGCCCTCACCTATGGTCATGGACTTTTGGTAATGACCGAAAGAATGAGATCATGGGTACAAGCGGCTGAAATGAGCTTTCTCCATAGGGTTGCTGGACTCACCCTTAAAGATAGGGTGAAGAGCTCAGTCATCTGAGAGAGGCTCAAAGAAGAGTCGCGACGCCACATCGAAAGGAGCTAGTTGAGGTGGTTTGGGCATATAATTAGGATGCCTCTAGAACAACTCCCACTTGAGGTGTTTCGGGCATGCTCCACTTTGAGGAGATCACAGGGTAGACCTAGGACATGCTGGAGAGACTATGTTTCCCAACTGGCTGGGAACATCTTGGTATCCTTCTGAAGTGCTGTAGAAGGTGGCTGGGGAGAGGAAAGTCTCGACAGCTCTACTTGGACTGCTGCCTCTGCAATCTGGACCCCTGGAAAAACAGTAGAAGATGGATATATGGATGGAGATTTTCTCAGACTCCAGTGATGACATCTGCATATGGACTAGATTACCAAGATGAGTTTTTCTGTTTCCTTGACAATGACTGACACAGATAAGATTGTGCTGCTGTTTTAGCTCTGTTAAGAGGCATTTTACATGTTTGCACACACTAGTGTATCTCAATAGGTTTGAGTTGGAAAAAGTTAATGATTTGGGGTTTTTTTTTGCAATATAACTCAAAAAGCTAAATTTGTGTCTTTCATACTGATTCCACAGGTAGATATGATATATTTCAAGCCTTTTTGATTTAGTTTTAAATATGCTAGTAGTTTCTTAATTTGAATTACAAATCATGACATTGAAATTGCACTAGTAAGTTCCTCACTCTCATTAAGGAAATAGAGTCTGGAGCACACTGTCCAATTTACAGCATTTAATGGTTAAGTTCCTCACTCTGTCATGTGTGGCCCTCCGGGGCGGAATGAAGGACTTGCATGCAGGGTGACCTTTTAACATAATTTATTAACAAATAAAAACAGCACGAGGGCTGAAAAAACAACAAACAGTGCTGAAACACAATGACAATGTGGTAGAGAGGTGTGCAGGTTATGACGAGCACCCCATACTGAGAGTAGGGCGTGAGCAGCATACAATGGGTAAAATAAGTATTGAACACGTTGACATTTTTCTCATTAAACATATTTCTGATGGAGCCATTGACCTGAGATTTTCATCAGTTATCAGTAACAACCCAAGTAATCCATACATACAAAGAAACCAAGGCAACTGTGTTCACAAAACAAGTCATATTTAATAAAGTGGAATGACACAGGGAATAATTATTGAACACATGAAGAAAAAGAGGTGCAAAAAGGTGTAGAAAGCCAAGAAACCAGCTGAAATCCACCAGAATGTAGGAAGCCTGTCATGGATTGGTCCCTGCGGGGCAGAGAGGAAGACCCAGATACTGGACTGCTAGTTTGTGATATTTATTGAAAACATAAAAAGTCCAAACTGTGCACAAACACAAAAAAACAAACAGGGCAAAAAACAAAACTTACGAGCAGGATGGCGAGAAAAGAATAGGTAACACGTAGAAACGAGCGTCGGAATGGGGACAGGGTTCCGACGCCAAATGACCTTTTAGACTTCAGCAAAAAGTGAAAGAAACAATCACCTTAAATAGGATACAAAACCAACAGACACAAATGGTTGCAGGTGTGGATCACATGAGCGGGCAGGAGATGACAATCGTGACCAACTGGGGTGAGCTGGGGGTAATGAGAGGGAGAAGACAGGACTGACAGCTGACAGGAGCACTGCCCACGACAGAGCAACCAGCCCGGAAGTGCCACTGACAGCTGCAGCCCTGGAGAGGGAGAGAAAGAACACAACAGAATACAAATATAGTGTGATGACAAAATAAAGACAAGTAAACCCATATATATAAATAAAACTACAATGAACAAAAACAGGAAAATCAATTGTACTGAGAAACAATACAGACTATTTAAAACCATCCAAAGATAAAATAACAGGGACTAGAACTCATGACTACAACACAATACAGATATGGAAAAAAAGCAAGGAGACTGAGCCCGGTGGAATCCCCCCGTGCTCAGATCGTGACAAAGCCATCCCATCCCCCATCAGTGCAAATTAATTTCAGTTGGTTAAGTCCTGTCTGATAGCCTTTAAAAAGGTCTGTAAATATCAGATTGTCACATCACAAAGAACTCATGATGGGTAAAAGCAAAGAGCTCTCTCTAGACCTCCACAACCTTATTGTTGCAAAACATAATGATGGCATTGGTTACAGGTGCATTTCTAAACTGCTGAATGTTTGAGTGAGCACTGTTGGAGCTATCATTCAGAAGTGGAAAGATCATTTTTCCATAAACCGGCCACTTCCAGGAGCTCCTCACAAGATTTGACAGAGGAGTCAAAAGAGTTATCAGAAGAGTTATCCAAGAGCCAAAGATGATTTGTGGAGAGCTCCAGAAAGACCTGGAGTTAGCAGGTACTGCTGTTTTCAAAGAAAACAATAAGTAATGCATTCAGTGGACATGGGCTCTATACCCACTCACCTTGCAAGACTCCATTGCTGAAGAAAAAGCATGTTGAAGCTCATTTAAAATTTGCTGCACAACATTTGGACAAGCCAGTAAATTACTGGGAGAATATAGTCTGGTCAAATGAGACCAAAATTGAACTTTTTGGTTGCCACAACACTCAGCATGTTTGGAGGAGAAATGGCGCTGCACATTAGCCCAAAAACACCATGCCAACAGTGAAGTTTGGAGGTGGGAGCATCATGGTGTGGGGGTTTTTTAGCACATGGTACAGGCAGACTTTATATAATTGAAGGGAAGATGAATGGACAAATGTACAGAGACATCCTTGATAAGAACCTGTTGCCACCTGCCAAGACACTGAAGATGAAACGAGGGTTGATATTTCAGCAAGACACTGATCCCAGACACAGCCAAGGAAACTCAACTGGCTCTGGAGAAGGAAAATAAAGCTGCTAGAATGGCTAGAATGGCCCAGTCAGTCACCTGACCTGAATCCAATTGAAAATCTATGGAATGAATTAAAGATCAGAGTTCATAGAAGACATCCACAGAACCTTCAAGATTTGAATGTAGTTTGTGTGGAAGAATGGGCTAAAATCACTTCTGACCAATGCCTACATATAGTTTCTCCATACAGGAGGCATCTGGAAGCTGTTATTACCAACAAAGGCTTTTCTACTAAATATTAAATGAATTTCACCAAGTGTGTTCAGTATTTATACCCTGTGCCATTCCACTTTATTAGATATAACTTGTTTTGTGAACACAGTTGCCTTGATTTCTTTGTATGTATGTATTACTTGGGTTGTTACTGATACAGTATCTGGTGAAAATCTCAGGTCAATGGCTCCATCAGAAATATGTTTAATGAGAAAAATGCTGACGTGTTCAATACTTATTTTCTCCGCTGTATATAGGGCAGGAAATAATTAGGAGATGAAGTACAGCTGTGAACAATAAACAACAGAGACCAATAAATGGAAGAGCAGTTTATAACTTGGTGCTGTCACAGCAAATAAACACAAGATGTTGAGTGGGACAGGATCTTGGCAATAATAATAATGCACAGGATAAACATAATTAGAGTGGATATAACTGAAGCGAGGGTAAGAATACTGATAATGATAAGCAACAAACAATCAACCAGAAGATAAGGGTGCTGTCAACATAAGAGTAACTCAGGATGATGAGCAGGACAAGAATAATGATAGCAATAATGATAAGTCCAAAAAGAGAACATAACACGTGGACAGGGTCCAACCCTGTCCAGATCATAACACATTCATCATATTGAGGAACGGAGGTGTCAGAATGGCATTTGTGCATTTTCATGTCGACAGGATTTTTTTAAGCTGTGCTGTGTGGATAGGACTTATTTTTAATTAATGCAGGAGGAAAAAAACATTTTTTAATAGTACCATGTACATGTGGACTAAACAGACTGACAAAAAAAAGAAATCCACATTCCACTGAAATCACAAATAAATAACAAATGACCAAATCAGCCTGGTTAAAAATACAAAATTTGTTTTTCATTCATAAATACACTTACGTAAATGTAAAACTATCCTGCAAAAATGATTCAGTAAACCATCATTTTGAGGAAAAGTTCCTCGAGTACATGCAACAGAGTAAATGGAGCTCATAACATGCATGGAGCTCACTGCATTCTGATCATGCCCAGTAGTGGAATCCAACTGATTATCTCCTGCACGGGTAGGAGATAATAGTGGTAAATATTTCCCATTCTTTGCCTTTCAGTTGTGGAATCATCTTTTGCACTCTGCAGCTGTTTGGTTTGGCAGAGATTTTGTGAGTCCTCTTTGCAGGGCAATACCTGTTTGAATTGTTTGGCATTAGAATCCACTCCTTTCTCTGACAGCCAGACGCTGAATGTTGAATATGCTCTTCATTCACAGCATTGCTTTCTTTGGAGCTTTACGAACCTGTCCTAAACAAGTTTTTTTTTTTTTTTTTAAACTGTCATCCTACACCCAAACTATGGACATGTTTGTGTGGACAAGACATAGCACAGCCAACATTATGGAGACGTTCAGGTAATCTTGGGACAGGATAATAAATTCAAGCTGCTCAGGGCTTAATATTAAGATAAAAATCCATTTTTAAGGCTGTAACAATGTTTAGACAATTATCTTTCAAGGGTTGTCACTTTTTTAAGCAAAACTTTTCATTGTAAGTTAGTGTAAGAGTGGATCAGTGGGTACTATTAACTGTTTTGCCACTTTTTTGACCTTCAGTTGTTTGGTTTAGCAGAGCTTTCACTGTTGAGTCTGCTGTACAGGATAGTGCCGGTCTTTGATAGTTTGGCTTTAGTATCCCCTCAGTTCTCTGACAGAGAGACGCTATGAATATGACAAATTCTTTTATTTATTATTGTTGGTATTTCTCTGAAGGTGACAGTATAATTGCTTGAACTGTAAACAAGAATATTATCCTGCAGAGAGCACTCTGTGGGGACAGGAGCCATGGCACACCCTGGTATCAGCAAAAATCTTATACAGTAGAAGCATTTTAATATGAAACCCAATTAGCTCGATCCTCCTCACCTGTGTTCTCACCTGATTCCCCCTTTGCAGTTGTCTGTTTTGTATAAGTTTAGTTTTCCCCTTCCCCACCTAGCAACAGCATAGTTTCTGTTATGGAGTTATCCTCTCTGTGAATTGTTTTCTCCGTGTTCTTCATGTTCCCTGGCTCCTTGGTTCCTGTTTGCTATCTTTAGTTTTTCTTTGGTGTTTAATTTCAGAGCTGCCATTTTTCCAGCTCCGATGCTGCCTTTTGTTTTCTAGTTAATTGAGTGGTTTGTTAGTTCATTGTTTTCAGCGTTGTTGTTAATTAATAAATCCTTCTGAACTGGCCATTGTCTGCACTTCTGAGTCCTTCCTCCCTGCCTGCTCCGTACCCCAATCCATGATGGTATATAAACATGGACAGTGTGCCACCACTTAGCTTCCACTGTAGAAAAGTGAAACTCTACTTCTGGATTTAGGGTGCTGTCATCTTGTTTTGGTAATGTCCGTTGTAGCCAGAATCTGCAGAGGTGGCCATGAAGCAGAGCCGCGGTGTTGAATTCCCACTCTTATAGATGCTTATTACATTCTCTGTAGCGGTCCCTTCAAACATGACCAACCACACTCAATCATGACCTCACTCCTATTTATTTTTTTTTTTAGCTTTAAAGAACTAATTAAAAATCAACAACAAAAAACTGTATCCGAGGAGTATTTTTAGTTTTCAGTTTGGTAAAGTTGCGAACACATTACTGGGCAAAGGCGGGGCTTAAAGTTTTACTGGCCATCAGAAGGTATTTTAGATGTGCAGGCTTCAGAGGACTCTCATGTCACTTGTATTTATTACCTCTGCCCAGGAGTTAATGTGATCAGGGCAGTTTGTCTGACTGACTGTTAGCAGGATCACACAAAAACTACTGGGTGGACTTTCATGGAAATTTTTTTACCAGAGGGGGCCCTTGGGCTACGGATGACTCCATTAGATTTTTGAGGTGATCCGACAGTGCATACCTTGCCCAAGGCCCTATCCTGCATTGTTAAAGAAAGGGAAAAAGTGATCCAGAATCTACATCCTGACCCAGATCACCTCCAAAATCTAATGGGTTCATCCATAGCCAAAGGGTCACCTCTTGTGAAAATTTCATCAAAATCCATCCAGTAGTTTTTGCATAATCTTGCTAACAATCATACACACACAGAGACAGACCTTGGCAGAGGTATGCGCTCTTTGAGTGCCCTCTAATAAACACTCTATAGTTGCAATGTAAAGATCAAAATCACTTATATTTTGTGATGTGACTATTTTTGAGCTCTGCCTGGACTTTTTCCTACTAAAATGGAACTCATTATTTTTCATTAGCCTATGATGGATTTAACCTTTATTTACTGTGGGTTGTTTTTAGTGGGTCAGTTTAATCACGGGGAACTGTAGAGCTCTGACCTCTCAGCGACTGGTTAGCGACAAAGACCTTCATCTGGGTGGAAAGATTGGTTTAAATGACATTAACTGGATTTAATCTAATTTGCAGTCAGTTGTTGAAGTTAAACACAGGGTATGTGGAAAGAAAATATTTGATGTGATAACAGGTAGCCTGCTGTCTCTCCTCATTTTTCATCTCAATTGCTCTAGAGGTAGAGCCAAAGCACACACGTGAGCCTCTCTGCCTAACTGAATAAGAAACACACTCTTAGACATGAATGTGCTAACCATGGTCCCCATACTCCTGAAAAACCATGATAAGTCATATATTTTTACAAATAGACATTCCAGGCATTCAAGAATGATAAAAAAAAAATAGCCTTTCTCCCTTTTTTTATTTGAATAGAGTTTGGCAGAAAGCCTTTGATACTGTGTTTACAGTGGACATTTTGAATTAAAATACTATTTGCACAATTTTTCAACATTTGATTTAAGTGATAAACAAAAACGAAATAACACATACACACAAAACATCATCGAGGACCTCAAACTGGGGAAAATATTGCAAAGTGCTATGAGTAGGTGGTGAAATATCATGTTAGAACTGTGCAGATTGTGCTTGTTATTTCTTGCGAGCAGCAATTCTAGTGTTAGTGACACAGTGATGATTTATTTTATAAAGCACAGACAGGTCCACCTGGTTTAGCAACCCTAAACATCAGGTGTCCAGTGATCAACTTCTTTAGATAGGACTCACTAATGTATACATTGTAAAGCGTTTTTGAGTGCCCATGAAAACAGCTCCAGCAGGGAAACTAAGTATTGAACACGTCAACCTTTTTCTCAAACATATTTCTGATGGAGCCATTGACCTGAGATTTTCACCAGATATCAGTAACAACCCAAGTAATCCGTACATGCAAAGAAATTAAGGCGCACTGTATTCACAAAACAAGTTATATCTAATAAAGTGGAACAACACAGGGAATAAGTACTGAACACACTTGGTGAAATTCATTTAATATTTAGTAGAAAAGCCTTTGTTGGTAATAACAGCTTCCAGATGCCTCCTGTATGGAGAAACTAGACACAGGCACTGCTCAGGAGTGATTTTATCCCATTCTTCCACACAAACTATCTTCAAATCTTGAAGGTTCCATGGATGTCTTCTATGAACTCCGATCTTTGGTTCGTTCTAGGGCTGCCACAGTAGAGGAATTTCCCCTGCGGTGAGGGTGGATAGCTCAGCACCACAATATGTGGTATTATTGCAAATGGTTTTAGGACCCTGTGGTCTCGTAAGTTAAACAGGGTTCATAACTTACAGTATGTGGCAAACGATGGAAGCTGTGAGAAACTCGCTGCAGCTTCGCACTCAACTTTATGTGTGTGTATGACAATTGTGCGGCACTCTGGTCTTCCTAGGCATGAATTGCTGATTCTGTTAAAAAAAAAAAGGGATCATTTTCATAAAGTAGTGGTGGTAACTCCAGTATTTCAACTATGGGGTGTGTGGACTAGAGACTGCTGTAACATTCAGCTTATTTAAACAAGACAGCCTCTGTACAGGACCCTGTATGGCTCTTGTCTTTGTGATTTTTGGATTTTTGCCGCTGTCCGAAAAATCACATTCAAAGAAGCAATGAGTAGTTGTTTCACTCACGGAGCTCAGTTGTCAGGATCATAAACACTCCACTCAGAAGGAAATAATACACTTTGTGCCCTTTCAGATCTCACTGTCACGGCTGTATTTAGCAATTCGTCCAAACACTTCCGCCACTAACTGCCTACTGAGTGCCTCACACAGTGCTGATGGTGAGAGCACCCAGTGCTGTGGAAGCTTCCACAGTACCGGGTGGAAACATGCTGTCGGCAATGAAAATACACTTAACATTTAACAATTTATTTAATAATCAGTAGGGGCACATAAGTGAAAAATGTGATATAGCTACACACACAAAAAAAAAGTGAACACCGCGGTTGTTGAGGTTGCTCGTTATCCTCCACAGTAGGCTTGTCCATAGCACTGTACTACATAATTGTGGTTATCACAATAGCGCTAGTTTGTTCCATAGATTTTCAAATGGATTCAGGTCAGGTGACTGACTGGGCCATTCTAGCATCTTTATTTTCCTTCTCTGGAGCCAGTTGAGAGTTTCCTTCACTGTGTGTTTGGATCATTGTTTTGCTGAAATGTCCACCCTTGTTTCATCTTCAGCATCTTGGCAGATGGCAACAGGTTCTTATCAAGGATGTCTCTGTACATTTGTCCATTCTTCTTTCCTTCAGTTACAGTATATAAAGTCTATCTGTACCATGTGCTGAAAAACACCTCCACACCACAATGGGGTGTGCAGTGCCATTTCTCCTCCAAACATGCTGTGTGTTGTGACATCCAAAAAGTTCAATTTTGGTCTCATCTGACCAGACTATATTCTCCCAGTATTTTACTGGCTTGCCTAAATGTTGTGCAGCAAACTTTAAACAAGCTTCAACATGTTTTTTTTTTCAGTAACGGAGCCTTGCAAGGTGAGCGGGCACAGAACCCATGTCGGCTGAGTGCATTATTTATTTTCTTTGAAACAGCAGTCCCTGCTAACTCCAGGTTGTTCTGGAGCTCTCCACGAGTCATCTTTGGATCTTGGATGACTCTTCTGAAAATTCTTTTGACTCCACTGTCAGAAATCTTGCGAGGAGCTCCTGGTCATGGCCGGTTTATGGTAAAATGATGTTCTTTCCACTTCCAAATAATGGTTCCAACAGTGCTCACTGGAGCATTCAGCAGTTTAGAAATGCACCTGTAACCAATTCCATCATTATGTTTTGCAACAATAAGGTTGCAAAGGTCTAGAGAGAGCTCGTTGCTCCTACCCATCATGAGTTCTTTGTGGTGTGACAATCTGATATTCACAGGCCTTTTTAAAGGCTATCAGTCAGGACTTAACCAGCTGAAATTAATTTGCATTGACAGGGGATGGGATGGCTTCCTAAATTCTGATGGATTTCAGCTGGTTTCTTGGCTTTCTATGCCTTTTTGCACCTCTTTTTCTTCATGTGTTCAATATTTATTCCCTGTGTCATTCCACTTTATTAAATATAACTTGTTTTGTGAACACAGTTGCCTTGATTTCTTTGTATGTGTGGATTGCTTGGGTTGTTACTGATATCTGGTGAAAGTCTCTGATCAATGGCACCATCAGAAATATGTTTAGTGAGAAAAAGGCTGACGTGTTCAATACTTATTTTCCCCACTGATATAAATCTGATGCAGTTATTATTGTTATTATTGTTATAAATCCATTTAACATTAATTTTTGTGCTCTTTGCCTAATATGTGCTTCATTTGGCTGCACGGTGGCGCAGTGGTTTAGCACTGTGGCAGCACAGTTTTACCCTCGGCCGGGGGATCGCGGGGATCATGAGATCGTGGGTTCGATCCCAGCCCCCGACCAACAGTGAGCTGTGTGGAGTTTGCATGTTCTCCCCGTGTTGCGCGGGTTTACTCCGGGATTTCTCCGGTTTCCTCCCGCTTACCAAAAACATGTAGGTTTAGGGCGCTCGCGCACGCAGCGACCAGCAGCCGGTGGCTTGTCACCAGACTGCAAACCAAATCTACCTACGGGTACAAATAAGTAACAAAAAAAAAAAATAAAAAAAATTTATGTCTCATTATGCATTAGCTTTGCTTAATCATAAGATATCATAGAACTTAAATAAGAAGTTAAGTTACTACTCACTCATCATCAGCTCTGTCTCACCCTTACACCCTGTCCAGGGGTCCAATCCAGACCCCTGGATAACTGGTAGAAGGTGATTGGATGAATAGTTGTAGTCTTTTTTTTTTGCACTGTTGAAGGACCTAAAATCCAAAAGTAGCTCAATGAAATACAACTATCATTTTTTTTCTGGAATGTAAATTTTACTGTAACATATTAAAATGTTTACTTTGAAAAAGACCCCAGTATAAGATAACTGATCCTTCCTGAGGGTGCTTCTAGCAGTGTTTATATTCTGATCATTTTTACAGCAGTATATTACATCAGACACTAAAGTGAGACTTATTCGTATTATTTTTCGGCATCAGAAGCTATGTAAACTTTGTGTGTGATATTGAGAGAAGTATGACCATGTAAATGTCATGTGTAAATGTGTGGTAAATTGATTTGCAGTCTATGCAGCACGTTTTCATGTTACAGTGTGTTTTGATTTGGGACATTTAGACGTGAAACATAAACAGTGAATTTAGTCAATGGAATGACTCACCTGCTTTGATGAGACGGGACAGCTGGAAGCCAAAACAAAGACAATGAAGCTCTCTGTTCCTGTAATAAATCCAACAGTCTGCCATTACTAGTTTTTCAGTTTGTCTTCCGCCAAGCTATTGTCCTTGGATTGGAGTGAGCCACACACTGATAGCAATGGCTAAATCACTGTCCGCAACAATTATGATAACACTCTAAGCGAATCCAGCCCATTTCACTATTGAAGTGACTGGCTTGTCTTGCTGCAGCTGATCAGACATTATGCTGGCATTATGCTTAGACGGAATGGGTGTCTTTAACAGCCTTTAAATCATTTTAATAACAACCTGGCATGATGCACAGTGGCAAGGCACCACAAACAGCTCTGCTCACAGTTGCTTTGGACATGCTGCAGGAGGGTGACAAGTTGATTACACATTCTCTAAGTCTTTTCCAGCCATCCTTTACAAATCAGATCTCTCTCCGTTTTTACTGTACATACCTGTTTCTGCTTCGTAACACATTTGGCAGACCCTAACAGATGAGACAAAATCATGTGGCTTTTGCCACACCTCCCTGCTGTTCTTTGTAGTGTAACCAGAGGCACTGATGCTATCGGGTTTGGTGGTTGGAAGGCTTAACGCTTTGGCACGGGTTGAGATGATGTGCGATGTGCTGACAGGCAGCCTGTGCTGTTTCTGCCTTTTACGCTCCCACCTGCTTATCAAGTATTTCAACCACCTCGGGTTGTTAAATGAACGCATCAGCCATTATACTCTGTTTAACATTTCCTTGGGTGAGCGTGCATGCAGAAGCGCACAAGCGCAATAATTCCCTGAGACCTGTCTGATTACAGTGTGCTGGATGTGGCAGAGGTAGTAGTTGTCTGCCTTTGTCCTGCTTTGAGGTAGCAGCTTTGCTGGAGTTGTGGGTGGGCTTGTGAGATTGTCGTGTTTGGCAGATGGTAATTTTGGGTTGAGTCTGTGGTTAGTATTGGGGTAAGGATATAAGTTATGGCTGGTGCTGGTTTGACTAGGCGGAAGCCAGCAGTGGGGAACGGTAGCTTTGTGCTTCTCCCTGACTGTCTAAAGTAGATTTTATTTATTTACTTTTTTTTTTTTAAATCTGAGCTGTTTTCTCCACTGGTCAGTCCTTCCTTGATTTGGTCTTCCTGTCTAAGTTTTTGCTCTTTGAAGGAAAATGGAAAATTAAGAGGATGCAGGAAAAAAAATTGTGAATGATACTAAGAAACAAAAAGTGTGACGGGATGGGGGGGGGGGGGGTGTCGCGAGGATTAAACGGGACAGGGCAGGAACCAGGGAGGCAGTGTTTGAAATCAAACAAAACTGCTCCGTATCCTGAGGAAGTGACTGCTGCCAAAGCTGGATAAAGACGGGACTGTTTGTCGTGGTCATGATTACATGTGCACTCTGTGTGTGTGTGTGTGTGTGTGTGTGTGTGTGTGTGCTTTTGTATGCATTACCTTGTTTCTGTTTGATAATACCAGAACCTTTTGAAATAAACCCTATATTCCAACGTGCACCCTTGGCTCAGTTTCACGTCTCTTGCTTTCATTCATGATCTGGTCCTGCTCAGTGCTTCGCCCTCCTCTCAGATAATGAATTAGGCTGTCTAAAGGTCTGCATTCACTGCTTGTCTGCTCAAAGCCCAAAGGGTTGTTTTTTTTTCCTTTTCCTGGGTCTTACGAGGACTTGATTGAGTGCTAATAAGGAACACTTTGTGGATTTCGGATAATATCACAATGCCTTGCTTCAGACTCGCCAGGGTCATATTAGTTTAAATCATTTAGGATGTGGTCAGAGGGGTACATGAGAGGGTTAGACTGGGTCTTGGGGTTATGCTCAGAATAGGGTGACAATCAAAAGCAGGGCAACGCTTTGGGCAAGGCATTTTAGAGCAAGACTTAAAGGTGGGTCCTGACAAGTATATAAATGTGGATGAGAGAGAGAGAGAGCGTGTGTGTGTGTGTGTGTGTGTGTGTGTGTGTGTGTGTGTGTGTGTGTGTGTGTGTGTGTGTGTGTGTGTGTATTCGCACGGTATGAGGTCAGGAAGTTCAAAATTTCCCTCTGCCGTGCGTCTTAGCAGAATAGATGAGCTCAAGTGTAAATGCATAATTGTGGTTTGTGATGTATTTGCATCAGTGTGTGCATAAAAATACTTCTGGTGGAATCTTGAGGACGCTGAGTGGAATTAGCTCTGCCGTAATGACACACATTGGTGGAATACCACAGCCACCTTGACAAAACTCGCCCGGCGTAGCTGCTCGAGGCACAGCACGCTCTGAGATTACACATTAGTGCGAGTGTGGTTGCGGGGTGTGTGTACTCCCACCTCTGTCTACAGTCGTCTAGACTCTCTAACAGCCCTGTTGTGGAACAGCTAATCAACACAGCTGATGAAGCAGTGGGAATGAAAAAGGGCATCAAGGGTAAAGATCACACAAGAGATTTCTGAATTAGAGAAGGAAAAAAAAAACTCCTGATAGCGATAGAAAGCTGCAGAATTACCCAAGAGGCTGATCAGTCTTGGGATGATTATCAGCTTTACTGTGGGTTGTCAAATATAGAACCACACTGTGTTATGACCCTCAGGTCACACACACACACACACACACACACAATCCTCCTGGTTGTTTCCTGTGATTACCTGCAGCTTCCGCTCATTATTCACCTGCTGCTGATTACCCACACTACTATAAAGAAGGTGGACATGCTGCTAGTGGTGTGGGAACATGATGTTACGGCAGCTTGCTGCTGTTACCTGTGCCTCCCACTCTGTGATTCTTCACCAGTGCTCCCCAGTGCTCTGCTCGCTTTCCATGACTTTGTGATTCTTGAGCTCCTCGGTCTGGATACTTCCATGTCAGCCATCTCTGCAAGTCCAAACAATTCAGACTAATTCTCACCCTAGGGTGTCACCACTCACCGCTCACGGGCATCCACCTCAGCTGCGCGCACACCTGCATCTCGTTAGTGCACAGCTACTTATTCCACCTCGCCCTGAGCTTCGGCCTGGAGCCGTCTGTCTCCCTGCGTACACAAACCTTCAGCGGATTACCTTTCCTCCAGGCCTGGTGACCTTCCTCTCGACACGTAAGCTGTCAGTTATTGTCTTACCTTCCTGTCAGCCTTCCCTTGTGCACAGGTGGATCTCCCGGCGGTGGACGCTCTCTCCTCCGCCTCACTGCTCCTCTGCCACGCTGCTTCTTCTCGGACGCACAGCAGGACGCTGTCTCCCAGGCTTGGGATCCTGCCAACGCCAGCCACCACAGTTACTGCAAGTAAGCACATTACCTTGTCACTCTCCTGTGTGGTTTGCCCAGCTAACCCCTGTTCTCTTCTCGCTCATAGGGTTGCCTGGCTGTACGGCGTGCTGCTCTGTCCTGACCTGCACCCTCCACCCACAATACATTCTTATCCCTCACACACGCATCCATACACGTTACATTGGTTAAAAATAAAGCTTTCAAATCTACCTGAGCCTGCGTGCGTGTTTCCTGGGCCGAATAATATGTCAGTACGGCTCCAGCAAGGCGGCCCAGCGGACAGCGGGCTCGCACGCCGCTTTTCCACCCTTGAGGCTCGGGTGGATATGTTAGCACACCAACAACAGGTAATTTTTAATCAATTAACCATAATTACTAACCGGTTAGACCACCTGGATCCCCAGCAGGCGTTCCCCCCGGGTCCTCTAGGCTCCTCGGCTCCGGTCGCTCCCAGGGCTTGCCAGCCTAACTCGGGAGCGCCAACCCGTCTCACACCCATTCCAATCCCCGCTCGCTTCAACGGGAAGCTCGGTGGGGCACGGGGGTTTATTCTACAATGTGAGTCTTGCGCGTTCCCGGGGATTTTCCCTCAGACCACAGCCGAATTGGCTACATGGCTAATCTCTTGGAGGGGCGAGCGTTAGCTTGGGCTTACGCCGTCATGTCGAAGCCCAGCTACGCGAACCTCTCCTACAGCCAGTTCGTGCTGAACTTTCTCGAGGTGTTTGACCACTCGTGTGGTGACAGCATCCTCGCCGACCGGCTCCTTGGTCTCCAACAGGGAGGCTGATCGGCGGTGGATCACGCTGTTGACTTCCGGGTGGCAGAGGAGGAGGTTGGCTGGGGAGAGGCAGCTCTCTGCAGCATTTTCCTCCGTAGCCTCAGCTCTGGTCTGCGGGACAAATTGGCCAGCCGGGATCTCCCGTGGCGGCTGTCTGAGCTAATCTCGCTAACAATTGGTTTGGACAACAGGCTGCGGGAGCGGACCGCCGAGCGGAAGTCTGTCCACCACTCATGCAGATTCTCTTTCCGCGCTCCTCAGTTTCGCCCCCTGGCGTTACCCGCTCCAGGGTCCGCCGAGGAGCCAGAGCCTATGGTAATCGGGTGCACTAGGCTCCCCCTAGCGGAGAGACAACGCCGACGGAAGGGGGGTCTCTGCATGTATTGCGGAGGCAACCAGCATGCCGTGGAGCAGTGCCCGGTTAGACCCGGACGTGGGGGTCCGCAAGTCACTGTAGGGGGCCTCGCGGACTCTAACCGGTCAAATCCCCTATCCTCATGCATACTGCCCATACGATTCTGCCACAACTCCACTGGGCATTTCACGCACGCACTGGTGGATTCTGGGGCAGAGCAGAGTTTCATCTCTAAAAGCCTGGCAACCTGTTTGGGCATACCCTGCCAACCGCTGTCAACTCCCCTTAACTTGGTCACTCTCTCTCGCTTGCCCCTGGGAACAGTGACACATCGCACTAAGCCAGTCCCTATCATCATCTCGAGCAACCACCGGGAGGAACTGACCCTATATGTCTTGCCCTCCTCGTCGGACCAAATCATCCTGGGTCACCCTTGGCTACGGTTGCATAACCCTGTCCTGGATTGGAGAACCGGCAGTGTCCTTTCTTGGAGCACCTTCTGCCTGGGCACCTGCCTCCAGTCGGCGGCTTGTGCTCCATCCTCCCCTCCGCCGGCGCTGGCCTTCGAGCCCCCAGACCTCACCCTGGTGCCGCAGGAGTTCCATGACTTGGGAGTAGCGTTTAGTAAGTCCAGAGCCTTGTCCCTTCCCCCTCACCGGCCATATGACTGCGCAATCAACCTCCGTCCAGGGGCCCCCTTGCCATCTGGCCGCCTGTACAGCTCTCAGCACCAGAACGCGAGGCGATGGACACTTATATCAAGGAGTTGCTCAGCGCTGGGATCATCCGCCCCTCCTCGTCCCCACTCGGCGCAGGTTTCTTCTTCGTGTCTAAGAAGGATGGGTCCCTGCGTCCCTGCATCGACTTCAGAGCACTGAACAACATCACCATCAAGGATCGCTACACCTTGCCGCTCATGGACACCGCTTTCCACTCCCTCCAGGGGGCGACCTGGTTCACGAAGCTAGACCTCCGCAGCGCTTACCACCTCATGCGGATCCGGGAGGGAGACGAATGGAAGACGGCCTTTAGGACGCCCAGCGGTCATTTCGAGTATCTCGTGATGCCGTTCGGGCTCACCAACGCACCTGCCGTTTTCCAGCGTCTCATAAACGACGTTCTACGGGATTTCCTGGGAGTCTTTGTTTTTGTATATCTGGATGACATACTCATCTTCTCCAAGTCACGGGAGGAGCACCAGGTCCATGTGAGGCGGGTTCTGCAACGGCTGCTGGAGAATCGTTTGTTCATCAAAGCGGAGAAGTGCGAGTTCTACGCCCGGACCACCTCCTTCCTGGGGTTTATTATCTCACACAACCAGATTCTCCCCGACCCCGCTGAGGTTAAAGCGGTGGTCGAGTGGCCCACGCCCACCTCCAGGAAGCAGGTGCAGCAGTTTATTGGGTTTGCTAACTTCTACCGGCGCTTCATCCCCAACTTCGGCACTATTGTCACCCCCCTGACCCGCCTCACATCGTCGAAGGTGCCCTTCCAGTGGTCCGAGGAGGTGGCCACCACCTTCAAGACTCTCCAGGCGGAGTTCTCGTCCTCCCGGGTCCTGACCCAGGTCGACCCCGTGCTGCAGTGTCTAGTGGAGGTCGACGTCCGACACGAGGGTGGGGGCGGTGCTCTCTCAGCGCTCGCCAGTGGATGGAGTCAAGCGGCCCTGTGCCTTCTTCTCCCGACGGTTATCAGCGGCAGAGCGCAACTATGACGTTGGCGACAGGGAGCTCCTCGCTGTCAAGCTCGCGCTGCAGTAGTGGCGACACTGGTTGGAGGGGGCAGCTCAGCCTTTTGTGGTCTGGATGGACCACAAGAACCTCGAGTATTTGAGGTCAGTGTGGTGCCTGAATGCCCGCCAGGCATGCTGGTCTCTGTTTTTTGCTCATTTTCAATTTACCATCATGTACCATCCAGGCTCGAAAAATGGGTTGCCCGACGCCTTATCCAGGCAGTTCGCCCCTAAGGATCCAGAGGAGTCTGAACACACCATCCTCCCCAGCTCGTGCGTCGTGGGGGCGGTTTCCTGGTCCATCAAGGACAAGATCCTAAGGGCGCAGGAGATGGAGCCGGATCCTGGTGGGGGGCCAGAGGGGAGGCTCTTTGTTCCTTCGGCGGTTCGAGGAGAGGTGATTCACTGGGCCCATACCTCCAATCTCGCCTGTCACCCTGGCATCACCCACCTGGTGAGCCTGCTGCAACGCTCGTTCTGGTGGCCGGGTCTCCAGAAGGACATCACCAATTATGTCCGGGCTTGTCCCCAGTGCGCTGCCGGCAAGTCCCAGAACTCTCCGCCTGCGGGTCTACTCCAGCCCCTGCCGGTCCTGGGCAGGCCCTGGTCACACATCGCCCTTGATTTTGTCACCGGTCTCCCAGTCTCTAACACCTATGACACAGTCCTGACAATTGTGGATCGGTTTTCTAAGGCTGCCCATTTTGTGCCTCTTCGGGGTCTCCCTTCGGCGCGTGAAACGGCTGACCTCCTGGTCCAACATGTCGTCAGGCTGCACGGGATCCCGCTGGACGTGGTATCGGACCAAGGCCCTCAGTTTGTCTCCCAGGTTTGGAGATGCTTCTGCAACGCTTTGGGGGCCACGGTTAGTCTCTCCTCTGTTCACCACCCCCAGTCTAATGGGCAATGCGAGCGCACGAACCAGGAGTTGGAGGCCACCCTGCGCTGCGTGACCTCCTCCAGTCCATCGTCCTGGAGCTCCTACCTGACCTGGGTGGAATACGCCCACAACTCCGCACGATCTTCTGCTACTGGGGTGTCGCCCTTCGGAGCATTCTTGGGGTACGATCCCCCCTTGTTTCCCGAGCAGGAGGGTGAGTTGGCTGTCCCTTCTGTCCAGGCGCACATGAGGCGCTGCCGGAGTGTGTGGACCAAAACGAGGAATGCGCTTTTACGCACAGCGGCGCGCAACAGTTCCACCGCCAATAGCCACAGGAGGCCAGCTCCTGACTACCAGGTGGGTCAACGGGTTTGGCTCTCCTCCCAGGATATCAACCTCAAAGCTGAGAAGAAGAAGTTGGCGCTGTGGTTTCTTGGCCCCTTTGTGATTTCTAAAATTGTCAACCCGGTGGCTGTGCGTTTGGCCCTCCCCCCCCTCCCTTCGTGTGTGTCCCACTTTCCACGTGTCTAAGATCAGACCTGTTCTTTCCAATCCACTCTGCCCCCCTCCTAGGTCGCGTCCCGCTCCTAGGATGATCGACGGTGACCCGGCATGGGGTGTTACTTCCATCTTGGACTCTCGGCGCTGAGGTCGTGGGCTACAATATCTGGTGGATTGGGAAGGTTATGGACCAGAGTGGAGATCCTGGGTGCGCTCTTCGTGGGTGTTGGATCAGGACCTCATCGCGGAGTTTCACCGGACGCACCCAGGTAAGCCAGCGCCAGGAGGCGCTGGTAGGGGGGGGGGGGTACTGTCACCACTCGCCGCTCACGGGCATCCACCTCAGCTGCGCGCACACCTGCATCTCGTTAGTGCGCAGCTACTTATTCCACCTCGCCCTGAGCTTCGGCCTGGAGCCGTCTGTCTCCCTGCGTACACAAACCTTCAGCGGATTACCTTTCCTCCAGGTCTGCTGAACCTTCCTCTCGACACGTAAGCTGTCAATTATTGTCTTACCTGCCTGTCAGCCTTCCCCTGTGCACAGGTGGATCTCCCGGTGGCGGACGCTCTCTCCTCCGCCTCACTGCTCCTCTGCCACACTGCTTCTTCTCGGACGCACAGCAGGACGCTGTCTCCCAGGCTTGGGATCCCGCCAACGCCAGCCACCACAGTTACTGCAAGTAAGCACATTACCTTGTCACTCTCCTGTGTGGTTTGCCCAGCTAACCCCTGTTCTCTTCTCGCTCATAGGGTTGCCTAGCTGTACGGCGTGCTGCTCTGTCCTGACCTGCACCCTCCACCCACAATACATTCTTATCCCTCACACACGCATCCATACACGTTACATTGGTTAAAAATAAAGCTTTCAAATCTACCTGAGCCTGCGTGCGTGTTTCCTGGGCCGAATAATATGTCACAGGGACCTTCTCAGATTGCTTCTCGGACCTTGTCATCCCTACCTGGACCACCTCCACATCAGATGCTCATGCAACCCTGGATTTGCACTGACTCCGGATGCAGTACATTACGGCTGCAATCCGGCCTCGGCAGCAAGTAGTTCCTATTCTCATCAATTTTCTAATCCCCACCTGGTCCGGACCACTGTGGAACGAATCGGACCAATCAGATTCGGTTCACTAATGAAACGCAATGAGTCTATTTTTGACAGATGCCTGATCCACTCCGCAAGGAAATCCCACAGTATCTCGTGGTATTTAATAGCCGTTTGCTCATTAAAAACGATTTAAGGATCGTCTTATTTTCTGAGGTTTCCTCCTCCACCACTGTGTCAGAGAAGGTAAAAAATTGACTTAACATACAAACGCTTCATAGAATTAAAATTAACAGGCTACTTACGTTTTATTTAGAGCCCAGACATCTAGGTAGGGAGCCGCTACATCACACTTGCTTGTTGTTATCACATGATCGCGATCAGTTCATCTCGGTCACTCTTGGGTCTTTCTCGAGATCTTGCGTTATTTTTTTGTATAATTCTCGCATGATCTTGTATTTCAGACTCTGTTCTCACCCATGCTGCTGCAAAATACAAACGGAGCTGGTAGGGATGAACGCAAGGGGCCATCTGCACTGCATCTGCAACGGACTACATCTGGAGTCAGTGTAAATCCTGGGTAAGCCTACCAAACATTATCGGAGACCATCCCACTAACTCTCATCATAGGAAAGCCCTGGGTCTGAACACCATCAGTAGGAAACAAACCTCTTATCATTCACCTTTCCCTACCTGGACCACACTCCTCCAACTCTGCAAGAACAAAACAATCTCACCTCTTCTTGGGGTCTCCCCACTCCTTCTCCCCTCAGAAGCACTGAATTAATTATCACCATATTAATCATTCTCATCAACAACCATCCACTTACCTTCTCCCTTCTCCTTTCCACAGGAGTGCTGCCGCTGTTCTCTGCAGAATTATTAAATAGCAATAAATTCTTACCTTTGTATCCAAGTGCTGGTTTTGTATCTGTGCTTGCATTTTGGTCCTTATCTGGTCACACTGGGTTTGTGTTTTATTGTGAGTGCTGAAAGCAATAACATTGTTCTTTCAAAGAACTGACCATTTTTCCCACCTCAATTAAAGGGATTTGGTTCACTTAGTGTGCAATACAGTGGCACAGTGGTTAGCACTGTGTCAGCACAGCAAGAAAGTGATGGGATTGATTCCACCCCTGACCATCGAGGGTTCAGTCCCACCCGCAGACCATCGGTGACCCTTCTGTGTGGAGTGTGCATGTTCTCCCCGTGTCTGCGTGGGTTTGCCCCGGGTACTCCAGTTTCCTCCCACAGGCCAAAGACATGCAGGTTAAGTTAATTGGCATCAACTGGGGATTCTAAATTGTCCTTAGGTATGAATGTGAGAGGGAATGGTTGTCTGTCTCTCTGTGTTGGCCCTGCGATGGACTGGCGATCTCTCCAGGGTGTACCCTGCCTCTCGCCCAAAGATGCTAGGATAGGCTCCAGTCCCCCCGCCACTCGAAAGGATTAAGCGGTAAAAGATGGATGGATGGATGGTTCACTTAGTTAATAGCAAGATGAATGTACCCTGTGGGGCAACTGCCAGTCAAATTGTGACTTCCCTAGCTCTTGTTCTAAAAAGCTCTTTGTTTTCTGGGAGCTGTCAAGCAAACTTCATACAAGTTTCCAAAAAGTTTTACAACCTCGGACCACATGCCCACAGGGCTTAATAAGACAAAACTGATGTTGCAAAATCACATGTGATATGTTAATGTACATGATATAAGCCGAGAATATGTCTTGTGCGTAGAGATACTATATGTGAAAGTTTGTCTTCCTGTTTATCTTTGTCTGCATTGATTCCGTAAAAAACTAACTTTGGTTTAAACTTCCCCTCTATGTGTTTTTCCATCATTGATTGTTGTGACTCATAGACTTGGAAGATAGTGAGTGTCCTACTTGTTCTATAATTGCTCAGTCCAACTCTCTCTCTCTGTCATTCATAGAAAAGTTGCTACCCACTTCTTGGTTTGCAAGCATGTATTTATGGCCACAGACAGTTTCTTTGGCACCGGACAGCAATAATGCTTTTAGTATGTGTGTATTTTTTGTTCAGGAAATAACTATTCTTTCTCATGTGCCCTCCGAGATTCATCTGTTTTTCTGTTTGTCAGACAGAAAGTCTCTGCCTGATTCTCAACAATGGGGAAATCAGCTGTGTCGGAGTGTGAAGCAGAGATTCACATCTGTTTTGATGCACAGATGTCTACTTGTATGTTGAGCAATGGTTAGTACAGTGAGTTATAGTAGATGGACATTGAGGGACTGGCCAGTGATGAAGAGACAATATTTCTGTTCTGGTCTGCACCAGTCTGATCCTTACTCTGTGTTTATGATTTTGGCTGTGTGGGTTGTGTGTTTGTGTCTGGATAACAGCGGGACCCAGAGGCCTGAGCGTGCTAGAGAGGTTAAGTGAAGAATAGCCTAAGGGATGAAGTCTGAGATTGCAGACTGGAGTGTTTTGAGAGTTTGTGCTATCTGGACTGACAGTTTGAAAGCTCATAAGATGTAACCAGAGCCTCAAGGAGAGGGGGCTGTGAGACCTGTTTGACTGTATATATGACAAGGCTGAGTATCACAGACAGTTAAAAGGTGTTGGGAGACTTTAGGAAAACATAAAAACATGGAAAACATTCATTAACAATATCCCAGAACTATCTAGGCATCTGCCACTTCAGGCTTTGTTTAACACCTGAAAGAAACAGTGCTGTGAATAAGTCTGGAAAGCAAACTGCGTCAAAATGTCTGTAAGATGAAGACATTGAAGTTTTCCAGAAATAGTCCTAATTTTGTTCATTCAGTTGGGTGCTAATGTAACTTAAAGTTCAAGGCTAGGCCATACAAGTATTACTGTAGGCTATTAAAACTTGCAACTCTCCAGACAGTGGTGAGTCACAAGTGGTTGATTTGATGGCTAACACTAACCTTTCTTCATGAGTCAGTTACTGATGAGTCAAACATATTTGCCTTGAGGTGAAATCTTTGTTAATAGTGTGACTGAATTGTAGGAAAGTCTGTTCAGTTTGTTTTTGGTTTGTGACTTTTTTAGTCCTTTTATTCTGTTTTATGAGACTCAGCATTAGTAATGTGCATGAAGAGTGAACATTTGTTAGTGATGCTGGAGTTGATTTGGAAAGATACTGTCTCAGCTCTGCTTGCTGTTCTGGATTAGAGCAGAAAACTGGCATGGTAAATGCAAAGCAGGGACATCTGCTGTGGCTGTTTATTTACACAGTAAAGAAGTGACATATGTGGCATCTGTTGGCTTTAATGATTATTTGTTCAATCAATACTTTGATGCCCAGCCCCACTTCTTTGTTCTCATTTCTCTTTGGCTCTTTATTGGCAGCTGGAACCTGAGGGCTAAATATTGTGGTGTTAGGAAGTATTTTGCACGATTAACACTAACAGTCTCAGAACCTTTAATGACTCATTTCTCATTAGAGAAGAGTCTGAGAGGTTGTGAAATTTTAATTACATGAAAAGGTTGACTGTGTATCACTGTGGTTAATGAGTTGGCCTTTATGGCTGTGACTCACCTTCTAAATCACAGGAACAAATAAATATTTCCCTCAGGCCCTGACTCCATCTTTAAAAGTAAAATTCTAAAATGCAGCTTTATAGTTCTGTACATTAGCAGATTTCATTCATCTACTGAAGTATAGATCTAGAATTGCTAGATGTGGGAGACCCTAGCTAAACAGGGGCAATATAACTGGGCAATATAAGCTGCGGCTTCAGCCATCACCCATTTCGGATAACTTACGTTGAATTGTATAATCAGAGGAGTTATTGTCTAATTTGACCTTGTTGGATTTTCTTTCCCCCTTTGTTATATTATTCAGTTTCTTTTAACCTGTACTATCCGAAATAAAGATTCAAAGATTCATTCATTCAACAGCTACTTTAAAACATAACAAATAATTGAATTCTTCCTGTTTTTGTTTTTATCAAATAGAAATTTGTGATTTATGTCGTTTCAAGGCAAAGTTATCTATTTTCTTTTTTCAACTTCAGCATGCGTTATACAAACCAAGTGTTCCAACCTATATATTGAAACAGCAAGGGGTACAAAGGAAAAATCTATAAAGGCACAAAGGGAACTAACATCACTCATTAGTTGAAAAGCAATTGATAGTCATGCAGTATGATATCACCAGTTCACACTTGGGTCATATGTCAGTAAGGGTTAGTTATTCTTGCTGCCTGGTATACTGAAAAACCATCATGGATATGAACATGCATGCATGCATTTCTATTTATCCTACATGCATGACTATATCTGTGTAGTGCACATGTGCAGCCATAAATTCATGACTTTATATGGACATCTGTGAAGACCTTCAAAAACAGTGGAATGGAATTTAGTTTAGTTTTTGATCTACACTTACTGTAAATTGTGGGGAATGGCTATTTGTGATCTACTTTATCTGAATGGTATTCTTTACCGCTAATCAAAGCCTGATTTTCCTGTCTCCAATTTGTTTAGTGAGTGAAGTACTGTAGGTCTAGTGTTTTCCTCATTGATTCCTAGTTGGAGAAACAGCTGACCAGTCAGTACCTATGTACATACCCCAGTTCTGGTAAAGTTGGGTCACTGTGTAAAACATAAATAAGACAGAATACAGTGATTTCCAAATCCTTTTCATCCTATATTCAGTTGAATACACTACAAAGATGAGATGTTTAGATGCATAAATGGGTCAACAATGACCCGGTGAGCCCATTTTCTTGCAATATCTTCATAAGGAAAAGTTATCATTTCATATTTCAGCAATTCCTCAAAAAGCATGTCATTGATATCATGCCATTTAAATTTTTAGCTTTCCTTTTATACATATACCGGGAGGTCAGGTTCACATGTCCCGGTCGGGTCGTGCCAAAGACCATGTAAAAGTGGAACTTCCTGTCGTCCAGCTTGGTGCTCAGCAAAAATGGAACAGAGGAGGGAAATGTGGGTGGCAGTAGCTCAGGAGGTAGAGCGGGTTGTCCAATAACCAGAGCGTTGGCGGTTCAAATCCCACTCTCCCCAGCCATCCTGCCGTTGTGTCCCTGGGAAGACACTTTACCCACCTTGCCTCCAGTGTCCATGACACTGGGTATAAATGTGCATAAAATGTTCAGTAGTGGTCGGAAAGGCCGTTGGTGTGGATTGGCAGCCACGTTTCTGTCAGTCTGCCCCAGGGCAGCTGTGGCTACAGAAGTAGCTTAGCACTACCAATGTCAGTCTGTGGAGTGAATGAATAATGGATTTTAATTGTAAAGCACTTTGGGTTTTTTGAAAGGCGCCATATAAATGCAAACCATTATTATTATTTTATGAAATTGTTGTTTTTGGATTACTACCCCAACCTTCCATAAGTGGGTCAAAATGACCCACATTCATTTCCTATGGAATTTTGTGGGAACGTTTGATTTATATCAACTGTGACTGTCAGGAATATATATTTTGTGGACCACACAGACAATATCATAAGTGTCACCCTTTAAGAAGATTATTTTACACAGCGAGATTTGATGCATGTAAGTATTATCTTCATTTATTACCTCGGAAAATATTTAAGGTCATCAAACTGACAAATTTCAACAACATGCGTATATGATGACTACAACTCTCTCCATTAAAATAACAGGAAAAACCCAGCGGATGCGGTTTCCTCATGCGCTCCGGAGCTGCACGATTTCAAAACATGCCACTGAAATATCATTAAACAATGCGCTTCTGACGATAGACTTCCTTTTTCCTGATCAAAAGTGGATTCTTTTTTTTTTCACTCTTTATTGTCATTCAACTGTACAACCAATCATGTACAGTAGAACGAGATTGTGTTTTACCTTATCTACTGTGTTAATCACACACACCCCAAGTGTAAAATCAGAGGGCCGCTGCCATGCAAGGCGCCGCCACAAATTTCCCTCCTCCATTCCATTTTTGCTGAGCACCAAGCTGGATGGCAGGAAGTTCCACTTTTATATGGTCTTCGGCATGACCCGGCTGGGATTTGAACCCCTGCCTCCAGGGTGTGGGGCGGATGCTCTACCAACTGAGCCACCACTCCGGTGGCTCATGGACCACTTACTATAGTGCATTCTCATGGAATCTAAGGTGCATTACTATAGTGCATTCTCATGGAATGCCCCATAGTAATGCACCTTAGATTGTGCACCGCCACACCTCTTTGAAATGACTCTCCTCCTCTGAGTGCATAGCAGGCGCACTGTCTATTGGTAATTTGATGGCGTGACACAAGGTGTAAAAAACAGACAATGCGCTGACAGAAACTAACAAAGACCCTGGCACATGGCGGAAAGTCTCTCGGAAAAGTGCACGGATGACCGTCAAAAAAGGGCCCTAAGTGTTTCTTGTCATGTATCATCAAATTTGCCTATTTTAAAGTTTGAAAAACTAGCTAGCTAACCAAGCTAGCTAACAATACTTTATGTATTGAAGCAATGGGAAGGTGTGGGGTGACAAAAGCTACAACTCAGCGGCAAGAAAGAAGCAGACAGGACCAACCAAAGAGAAAAAGGTGTCAGATCTGCCCAAGTAATAAAGATATTAAAGTCAGCAGTTGGTGTGGGAAGTGCAGTGTACAATGATCACAGCCAGAAAGAAGCAGTTTGTCACAACTGCATACAGTGAGGAAACAAGAAGGCAAGAAAAGAGAAAGGAACTGTATGGTATGTTACACAAACCACACCCTCAAAATGCTGGTTTACTTGTAATACCTAGAATCTCTGAGAGTGCAATGGGAGGCAGAGCTTTCATTTATCAGGCCCCTCTCCTGTAGAACCAGTTGCTAATCTGGATTTGGGAGACAGATTCAATCTCTGTTTTTAAGAATAGGGTTAAAACTTTCCCTTTGATAAAGCTTTTAGCTAGGGTACAATCACTTGACCCTGAACCTTCCCTTAGCTATAGTGCATCCGGAAATGATTCACAGCGCTTCACTTTTTCCACATTTTGTTATGTTACAGCCTTATTCCAAAAGGGATTAAATTCATTTTTTCCACAAAATTCTACACACAATACCCCATAATGGCAATGTGAAAAAAAGGTTTTTTGAGATTTTTGCAAATTTATTAAAAATAAAAAAAACAAAGAAATCACATGTACACAGTTATTCACAGCCTTTGCTCAATACTTTGTTGATGCACCTTTGGTCGCAATTACAGCCTCAAGTCTTTTTGAATATGATGCCACAAGCTTGGCACACCTATCTTTGGGCAGTTTCACCCACTCTTCTTTGACACACCTCTCAAGCTCCATCAGGTTGGATGGGAAGCGTCGGTGCACAGCCATTTTCAGATCTCTCCAGAGATGTTCAATTGGATTCAGGTCTGGGCTCTGGCTGGGCCACTCAAGGACAGTCACAGAGTGGTCCTGAAGCCACTTCTTTGATATCTTAGCTGTGTGCTTAGGGTTGTTGTCCTGCTAAAAGATGAACTGTCACCCCAGTCTGAGGTCAAGAGCGCTCTGGAGCAGGTTTTCATCCAGGATGTCTCTGTACATTGCTGCATTCATCTTTCCCTCTATCCTGACTAGTCTCCCAGTTACTGCTGAAAAACATCCCCACAATATGATGCTGCCACCGTCATTGGCATGGTTATGAGAGGTACCTGGTTTCCTCCAAACATGACGCCTGACATTCACACCAAAGAGTTCAATCTTTGTCTCATCAGACCAGAGAATTTTGTTTCTCATGGTCTGAGAGTCCTTCAGGTGCCTTTTGGCAAACTCCAGGCGGGTTGCCATGTGCCCTTTACTAAGGAGTGACTTCCGTCTGGCCACTCTACCATACAGGCCTGATTGGTGGATTGCTCTAGAGATGGTTGTCCTTCTGGAAGGTTCTCCTCTCTCCACAGAGGAACGCTAGAGCTCTGACAGAGTGACCATCAGGTTCTTGGTCACCTCCCTGAATAAGGCGTTTCTCCCCCGATCGCTCAGTTTTGACAGCCGGCCAGCTCTAGGAAGAGTCCTGGTGATTCCAAACTTCTTCCATTTATGGATGATGGAGGCCACTGTGCTTGTTTGGACCTTCAAAGCAGCAGAACTTTTTCTGTACCCTTCCCCAGATTTGTGCCTCGAGACAATCCTGTCTCAGAGGTCTACAGACAATTTCTTTGATTTCATGCTTGGTTTGTGCTCTGACATGCACTGTCAACTGTGCGACCTTATATAGACAGGTGTGTACCTTTCCAAATCATGTCCAATCAACTGAATTTACCACAAGTGGACTCCAATTAAGCTGTAGAAACCTCTCAAGGATGATCAGTGGAAACAGGATGCTCCTGAGCTCAATTTTGAGCTTCATGGCAAAGGCTGTGAATACTTATGTACATGTGATTTCTTAGTTTTTTTTATTTTTAATACATTTGCAAAAATCTAAAAAAAAAAACCAACTTTTTTTCACATCGTCATTATGGGGTATTGTGTGTAGAATTTAATACTTTTTAGTGCTTATCCTGTTTGTCTTCATTGCTATTATTGTTGTCTTGTACATTTGTCTACCTATTGTCTCCTGTCCCTCATGTCCTTACTGGTAGCCACTTTCCCTCATGTGTGAATTGTTCAACCCTTGATTGTTCCCAGCTGTCTTGCGTCTGAGTAATTGTTCTGCCCCTATATATGTGTATCTCTGTGCTTTGTGCTTTGAGAGGTAATTGTCTATTCTGCCGTGTTTCAGTCGTGATCAGCTATCATTTTTCCTGTGAGTTCCTGTGCTTTAAGTTTTTTCCGTGAGTTTGTTTTTGCCTTGCTTGCTTTGTTTTATTTTCAGCCCTCGTGCTGCTGTTCTTTTGTTCTTGAGTTTTTGTTTAATAAATTATCATTGCACCCGATCCTGCCTGTGCCATGAGTCCTTGCTTAAAACTCTCATCTTCCCGGAGGGCAGATCATGACAGTATGACCTCTCCAAGTTTGGACTCAGCAGGCAGCCCAGTGACTGGTGGTCCCGACACTAGCGAGCAGTGGCGCGGTCCACACCTTCATGTCTCTTGTGACGAACATTCACATTGCCCGCACATTTGAGGAGGCCCTTAGGCACCTGGACATGGCGATGAAGGTTCTGGAAGCCTTTCCCAGCCTGTGGGTCTACTCCAAGCTGGCAGAGCTGTTCTTCTCTGCCAGCAGCCACCTCCATCGGACTTGGAGCTGGTGCCACACCCTCCAGCCCAGAACTCTCACCAGCCCTGAAGCCACCACACGAGCTCGGTGAGAGCTCACCATCTGCACCGCAGCCTGCACCAACAACGAAGCATCCTCAGGCTCCAGCGCCCCAGCTACCCACTCCTCCTTGCTCTGCTTCAGCCACGCAGAGCTCCGCTACGCTACACTGGCTCCCACGGCTGCAACGTTGGTTGTCACGCCTGCAACTGCACCTGTCTCCACGCATACAGTTTCACCTGACGCCACCCCTGCAGTTTCACCTGTTGCCACGCCAGCAGTTTTGTCTGTCAACATGCCCGCAGTTTCGCCTGTCGTCATGTCTGCAAGTTTGCCTGTCATCACACCTGCAGCTTCGTCTCTCACCATGTTTGCAGCTTCACCTGTCGCCATGCCTGAAGTTTTGTCTATCACCATACCTGCTGCTAGGGCTGTAGCAAGAGAGTCTCCGGGGTCTTCGCCAGCGGAAGAGCAGGCGTTAAGGCAAGTCCTCCTTTTTGTCTGATTAATATCAGTATTAGGGAGGACTTATCTTGCTTCTGGTAGGGAGACCTAATTGCAGTCTCTATCTGCTTCTGACCTCTCCCCGCTAAGTTCTTCTATTGGTGGTAGTGATATGGACATGACATCAGCCTGTTTCTTCCTCCTGATTTGAGGTGGCTGTGTCTGAGATGGAGGAGCACACTTCAACTCCAGCTGCCTCTAAGGTGCACGCTACAGCTGCCTCTGTGGTTGACGTTTCCCAGTCGCAGTCTCTCTCCATGGTCAACGCTTCCCAGTCGCAGTCTGCCTCTGTTGTTGATGCTCCCCAGTCGCAGTCTGTCTCCGTGGTTGACACTCCCCAGTCGCAGTCTGTCTCCATGATCTACACTCCCCGTCAAGTCCTGAGGCCAGTGCGCCTCAGCACCTGCCCTTCAAACCCTGCTCATGCGCCTGGAGCTCCGCGGACACTGGCCAACCCCCTGGCCCCCTTTGTCCTCTGGTCTGGGGGCCCATGAACTATGGGAGGTCCCCTGACCCCCTTTGTTTCCTGATCTGTTGGCCTAGGGACCTGGGCAGGCCACCCAATACACCTTGTACTCCGGTCTGGGGTCCCATAGATGTAGGTGGGGCCCTAACCCATTTTGTTCTCCGGTTCAGTGGTCCTGGGACTTTTAGAGACCACTTGATGGACATTTGGGGGTTTTTTTGGTTGTTGTGTGAAATTCCTACGTTTGTGTTTGCCACCGTGCCTTGCCCCCCTCCTCCCGCCCTTTTTGGTGTTCCTTTGGGTTTTTTTTTAGGGGTGTCTGGATTCCAGCCCTTAAAGTGGGGATGATGTTATGATCTACACTTTATGTTCTTTTGGGTTTCTTAGTGGTTCTATTGGAGTATTATTATTATTATCATTATTATTATTGTTAAGTGTCCTTTGTGCTCCCCCAGTTGTTTGTCGTTGCATGCAGTCCTGTGCTTATCCCCTGTTGTTGTTTTGTGTTTGTCTTTTGTAATTTGATTATTATTATGATTATTATTTGCATTGTGTGTCTTCTGTGTTTCCCCTGGTCCGCTGTGCTTATCCACTGTTTGTCTTTATTGTCAGTACCATGGTCTTGTGTGTACATTTGTCTACCTATTGTCTCCAGTTCCTCATGTCTGTACTGGTAGCCACCTTCCCTCATGTGTGCATTGTTCAGCCCTTGATTGTTCCCAGCTGTCTTGCATCTGAGTAATTGTCCCACCCCTATATACAGTATGTGTATCTCTGTGCTTTGTGCTTTGAGAGGTCATTGTCTATCCTGCTGTGTTTCAGTCGTGATCAGCTATTTTTATTCCTGTGAGTTCCTGTGCTTTGAGTTTTTTCCATGAGTTTGTTTTTGCCTTGCTTGTTTTGTTTTATTTTCAGCCCTTCTGCTGCTGTTGTTTTGTTCTTGAGTTTTTGTTTAATAAATTATCATTGCACCCAGTCCTGCCTGTGCCATGAGTCCTCCCTTAAAACCCTCATCTGCCCAGAGGGCAGATGATGACACATTTATCTGTTCTCTCCCATGGACTGAGTCCCTAGCATGTTGTTTATTCTCTACATGTCTATTCTTTTCTTCTTCTCTGTCCTATTACTCCCCAGCCAATTGCAGCAGATGACTGCCCTTCCCTGAGCCTGTACTGTTTGATATGGCTGTAATTTCTTCAGCTATATACCATATCTCACCAGTATGATGCTGTAAAACATTTTTCCAGGGAGTTACTGTAATTTCTGTTACTTTTAATTTTTTGTTGAATTCAGCTGTAGCATCCAGTCATTTACTGTATGCTACTGTACTTTTTGAAAATACAATTTCTTACTGTATTTAGCCTACTGTAATGGCTTTGGCGCACATTCTTTAATCAAACAGTATTCTTTACAAAGAGATTTTAATTCAAAGTCACTTATCGTTTTTGTATTGCTGATAATGATATTTAGATTAATAAGCCTTCATTTAAAGAAGGAACCATCATTGTAGGGCGGCTGTGACGCAGGTGTAGTGTAGCCGACGACTAATCGGAGGGTCAGTGGTTCGATTCCCGCTCTCTCTGCAGTCTGCATGTTGAAGTGTCCTTCAGCAAGACACTGAACCCCCAGTTGCTCCTGTTGGATCAGGCTAGCGCCGGTGCATGGCGGCTTTGCTGCCATCAGTGTGTAATTGAGTAGATAGCAGGATTTGGAAAGAGCTTTGGTCATCCAGACATGAGTAGAAAGTGCTATATAAGTGAAAGCCATTTACCACTGTATTGTTTTCAATTACAGTACTATACTGTAATTGAATTACAGTATAGTACTGTAATTCTAAATTACAGTAACTTACTGGCAACATCCCTTGAAATGTCTAACAGTGTGGTTCTGGTGGAGGTTTCTTCCTGTTAAAAGAGACTTTTCCACCATCGCCAAGTGCTTACTTAGAGAAGATTACCTATAGCCATATGAAAAAATTAGGACACACAATTAAATATTCAGTTCTTTATTAAGAAATGTTTACATATCTATGTCTAACCTTGTTTTTGTTTTTGTTTGCATTTTTTAACATTTATTTTAGCCATTGTAAGTGGGAATGAATGTGGGGTGTCCTAATTTATTCCTCACTATTTGTTTAGAATTACATTTTACAGAAAATTTGAAAAAAGTCTTTAATTCATTTTCAATTGTTTAGCTGTATTACACGAATCTCCCAGTATTTTTAACATTGACATTAAATATCCATATCAAACTTATTTTTGTATAGCACTATTTAAACATTAGATGCTGTGCAAATATGTCCAAATATGTTTAAAAAACACGCAGGCTTATACAGGATGTCCTAATTTTTTCACATGACTGTAGTTGTTGAGGTCTTTCTACAACAGGTGGGTAGTTGCCCTACAATTTAAACATGCTATGACTATTGTTGTAAATATGTGCTACATAAATAAAGATGAAAGGAAATTAATATATTTTCTCTCTCTCTCTCTCTCTCTCTCTCTCTCTCTCTCACACACACACACACACACACACACACACACACACACACACACACACATACAATGGCTGTTCTACTGTTTTATTGCTGCTGTGTAACTTTCTTTTTCAAATTTCAAAATGTTTTAAAAATATTACAAATGTAAAAAAAGTGAATATATACTCTCTCTCTCTCTTTCTCTGTCTCACCCCCCCACACACACACACAAAATGGATGTTGGTATTATTCTATTATTGTTGTGTATTTTTTCATTTTCAAAATGTTTTTAAAATTATGCAAAAAAGTTAAAAAAGGTGAAAAATAAAAATACTTTAAACATGAAATCATTCTTGTGTTGATCAAAATATTATCAAAAGTATAATACAAAGAATTATTCTTAACCAAAATGACAAAAATGGCGTAATAATACATTGATTCTAACATAGGTCATTTTTGGCCTACTTTTGGAAGAGCTTAGGGCTAGTCACTTGTGCGTCTAAGAGTTAGTGTTCAAACCAGGGCTGTCACGGTGGAGAAATTTCCCCTGCGGTGACGGTGGATAGCTTAACACCACAATATGCGGTATTATTGCAAATGATTTTAGGACCCTGTGGTCTCGTAATTTAAACAGGGTTCATAACTTATGTGGTAAATGATGAAAGCTGTGAGAAACTCGCTGCAGCTCTGCTCACAACTTGTGCGTGTGTGACAATTGTGTGGTGCTCCGGTCTTCCTACAGGCATGAACTGCTGATTCTGTTAAAAAAAAAAACAACTCAATCCTTTTCATAAAGCAGCGGCGGTAACTCCAAACTACAGGGTGTGTAGACTGTTTGGAGATTGCAGCGGCATTCAGCTTATTTAAACAGGACAGCCTCTGTACAGGACCCTGCGTGGCTCTTGTCTCCATGTTTTTTTGATTTTTGCTGCTGTCCAAAAAAAATCACGTTCAAACAAGCAATGCACTATGCAGTAGTTGTTTCACTCTTGGAGCTCAATTGTCAGAATCATAAACATTCCGCTCAGAGGGAAATAACACGCTTTGTACCCTTTCAGTGCTCACTGTCACGGCTGTATTTAGCAATTCGTCCAAACACTTCCACCACTAACTGCCTGCTGGAGTCCATCTGGAGAGTACCCCACACGGTGTTTTCAGCAGCAGCATCCGGTGCTGTGGAAGCTTCCACAGTACTGGGTGCAAACATGCTGTTGGCAATAAAAATACACTTAACATTTAACAGTTTATTTAATAATCAATAAGGGCACATAAGTGAACAACGAGATTTAGCCACACACACAAAAAATGTGAACACTGCATGTACAGAGCCCCTTAATATGTGATGACAATGGTCTTGACTGCTGGTGAAGTTTACAGTTTTATTTTCTTATTTTAGCACAACACACTTTAAGTAAAACACATAAACTACAATCACCGTAAGAGCTTGTGCCTCATTACGGGTCCATAAACTGATTAACGTTAGCATTTGTAGCTCGACTATCTCTGCTAAGCATTGTAGCCACAGGCAGGCACAGGAAGCAAAAACAAAACCACCGTTATCAAAATAGAACCCTGATTTTTTACTTCAGGGCATAGGCTGGCATAAGGCCTCTGTAGTTTGTAAAATTAACTACTAATAGGAAAACATTTATGCAAAGATCAAAAAAGACATAGTATCTCAGAATTATTGATCAGGTAATTAACCTAAAATAATAAACCTTTCAGGGGGTTATACACCGTGGTTGTTGCGGTTGCTCGTTATCCTCCACGGTAGGCTTGTCCATAGTGCGGTACTACATACAGTAATTGTGGTTATCGCGGCAGCCCTAGTTCAAACTAATGAACTTTACTGTTTTTTTGGAAATATTCACTAATTTTAAATTTGATGCCTGCAACACATACCAAAAAAGCTGGTAGAGGGGCATGTTTACCACTGTGTTACATCCGTTTCCTTTAAACACTGCTCAATAAGCATTTAGGAAGTGAGGACACTTAATTGTTGAAGCTTTGTAGGTGAAATTGAATTCAGATGCCCCTGAACCCTCCCTTAGTTATGCTGCTAATAGGTTTAGACAGTCGGGGGACCTCCAACAATGCACTGGGTTTCACTCCTTTCTTCACTCTCAATGAAATATTTTTGCTGGTCCTTAACATCTGTTTGTTGTCTCCCATAGACTGAGTCCCCATCATGCTGTTTGCTCTCTACATGTCTGTTTTTCTCTTCTTCTTCTCTATTCCCCCCTCGCCCAGCCACTCGCAACAGATGACTGCCCCTTCCTGAGCCCGGTTCTACTGGAGGTTTCTTCCTGGTAAAAGGGAGTTTTTCCTCTCCACCATCGCCAAGTGCTTGCTCATAGGGGATTGCCCACTTGCTGGGGCATTTCTGCAGTTGTGGGGGTTTCCCTTACACATGAAAGTGCAATGACTGTTGTTGTGAAATGGTGCTATATAAACAAAGCTGAATTGAATTAAATTGAAATTCTTTCCCATTCTTGCTTGCTGTACAACTTTAATTGCCCAACAGTCTGGGATCTCTGTTGTCGTATTTCGTGCTTTATATTGTACCGCACATTTTCAATAGGAGACAAGTCTGGACTGCAGACAGGTCAGTCTAGTAACCTGCACTCTTTTACGAAGTCACGCTGATGTAACACGTGCAGAATGTGGCTTGGCATTGTCTTGCTGGAATAAGCAAGGACATCCCTGAAAAAGACGTTGCTTGGATGGCAGCATACAGTATATGTTGCTCCAAAACCTGTTTGTACTGTTCAGCATTAATGGTGAATTCAGAGATGTGCAAGCTACCCATGCTATGGGCACAAACACACCCCCATACCATCACAGATGCTGACTTTTGAACTTAACTCTGATAACAAACTGGATGGTCCTTTTCCTCTTTAGCCTGAAATGCCTAACATCCATGATTTCCCAAAACAATTTGAAATGTGGACTCGTCAAACCACAGCACACTATTCCACAGCACACTTTTCCACTTTGCATCAGTCCATCTAAGATGAGCTCAGGCCCAGAGCAACCGGTGGTGTTTCTGAGTGTTGTTGATACAGTATATGGCTTTCACTTTGCATGGTAGAGTTTTATCTTACACTTGTAGATGTAACAATAAACTGTATTAACTGATAATGGTTTTCCAAAGTGTTCCTGAGCCCATGTGATAATTTCCTTTAGAAGAAGAAAAAGCCAACTCTATTGTCATTCAGTCCATACAGTCAATTATGTACAGTAGAACGAAATTACGTTTCTCCTATCTACAATGTTAATCACATCTAGAATCAGAGGGGTCACTGCCATGCAAGGTACCGCCACAAACAACTTCTCCTTCCCCCGTTCTATTATGCTGAGCACCAAGCTAGAAGGCGGGAAGTACCATTTTCATATGGTCTTTGGTATGACCTGGCCGGGACTTGAACCCCCAATCTTCCAGTTGTGGGGCGGATGCTCGACTATGCATATGCAGCTGTGTGTGTACTCAGGTGAAAACACAAAAACACAGAAGTGCAGAGGTGTGATATCCTAGTTTAGATTAGATTAACTTTATTGTCCCACAAGGGGAAATTTGTCTTGGGCTTATCACCCATGCTCCAACCACACAGTCCGCACATACACAATGGATGTAGTACATAAGATCCTTCATATAGAAAATATAGATGAAGTAAAACACAATATCCATCCATCTTCTACCGCTTTTCCAGAGGTCCGGGTCGCAGAGGCAGCAGTTCAAGCAGAGAAGCTCAGACTTCCCTCTCCCCGGCCACCTGCTCCAGCTCTTCAGAGAGGATACCAAGGCGTTCCTAGACCAGCTGGGAGACATAGTCTCTCCAGCAAGTCCTGGGTCTGCCCCGGGGAAGCGTCCAGGAGGCATTATGATCAGATGCCCATACCACCTCAACTAGCTCCTTTCAATGTGGAGGAGCAGCAGTTCTACTCTGAGCCTCTCCCGGATGACTGAGCTCCTCACCCTATCGCTGAGGGTGAGCCCAGCGATCCTACGAAAAAAGCTCATTTCAGGCGCTTGTATCCACAATCTTGTTGTTTCGGTCATTACCCAAAGCTCGTGACCATAGGTGAGGGTAAGAATGTAGATTGACTGGTAAATCAACAGCTTTGCCTTAGAGCTCAGTTCCTTCTTCACCACAATGGACCGGTACAACGTCCGCATCACTGCAGATGCTGCTCCGATCCATCTGTCAGTCTCTCACTCTATTCTCCCCTCACTCGTGAATTAAGACCCCAAGATACTTAAACTCCTCCACTTGGGGCAGGAGTCTGTCCCCAACCCGAAGAGGACAACCCACCTTTTTCTGGCTGAGGACCATGGACTCAGACTTGGAGGTACTGATTCTCATCCCAGCCGCTTCACACTCAGTGGCAAACCGTCGCAGTAAGAACTGTAGGTCATTGCTGGATGAAGCCAGCAGGACAACATCATCTGCAAACAACAGAGATGAGATCCTGTGGTCACCAAGCATGACACCCTCCATTCCCTGACTGCACTTAGAAATCCTGTTCATAAAAATTATGAACAGGATCGGTGACAAAAGGCAGCCTTGGCAGAGTCCAATTCTCACTGGGAATGAGTCCAGTCGAGTGTTGGCAATACGAACCAAACTCTCACAACAGTCGTACAGAGACCGAATAACTCGTAACAATAAGCCCGATACCCCATACTCCGAAAGCACCCCCCACAAAAAAACACAAGGGACGCAGTTGAATGCCTTCTCCAAGTCCACAAAACACATGTAAACTAGTTGGGCAAACTCCTACGAACCCTCGAGGATTCTTGAGAGGGTAAAGAGCTGGTCCGATGTGCCACAGCCAGGACGAAAACCACATTGCTCCTCCTGAATCCGAGGTTCAACCAACGGCTGGACTCTCCTCTTCAGTACCTTGGCATAGACCTTCCCAGGGAGGCTGAGGAGTGTAATCCGTCTAAAGTTGGAGCACACCCTCCGGTCCCCTTTTTTGAAGAAAGGAACCACCACCCTGGTTTGCCATGCCAAAGGCACTGCCCCCAACCTCCATGCAATGTTGTAGAGGTGTGTCAACCATGATAGCCCTACAACATCCAGGGCCTTGAGGTACTCAGGGTGAATCTCATCCACCCCCAGGGCCCGCCCACCAAAGAGATTTTTAACCACCTTGGCGACCTCAGCTCCTGTGATAGGCGAGTCGTCCCCCTTGTCCACAAGCCCTGCTTCCTCTGTGGAAGGCGTATCAGTGGGATTGAGGAGAACCTTGTAGCATCATCTCACTTTGGCTCAGCAACAATTATTCTTCTGCTTAAAGACATTTTGTTTCATCCAGGAATAACACAAAGAAATGGATTTTCTTCCCCCAGGCCACAGCTGAAATCCCCCTTCTTTTGTTAAAACCAACTTAAGGAATGTCCCCAATGTCCGGCTTCACTTTTATTGCCCCCATAAAACCTACACAGACCCACAACTCAGCTAATTTCCTTAAACTCTGGACATGCTGGATTTAACCAGTGAACTTTAAAGTACATTATTACAAACTCAATTCTAAACCTTCATTCTTTTCAGAACTATGAAAATGCAGATGAACTCTGATGTTTTTGATGTGGAAAATCAATAATATGTGTGAAATGCATTAATCTGTGATTTTATATATATGCATGTTAATGTTTAAATGAATGTTTATTCCTGCATGTTGATTTAGAAGCACTGCTTATAAGATACACTAAGGTTAGTTTAGTTATATATAAGTGTGTATATTCCAATGTATTTAAAATTGTGTGTATTCATTTGAACCGATATCACATGTGACTCCAACAGCCAATCTCTGCATGACAACTCTTCATCCCAAAGAGCTCCAAACAATAGACTGTTTGTCATTGGATGGAAAGTTCATTGTGCCTCCCACGAAGGACTCTCATTGGCTGAGATCCCGGAAGCCCCTCGGAACATAAATAGCAGAGAGACTCCTGCTTCAGCCTCTTTTCGTCATCTCTTTTTTTGCTCCGGACTCTCTTTTGCTCCAGATCTCTCTTCTCTGTCCGGCTCCCCTTTTCTCTGATCTTCTCCATTGTCTACACACAGCAAGGAAGAACAAAGGACCGTCTGAACAAAGACTTCGACCACGTGTCGCTTTTCTGAACACAGAGCAGATAACTCGTAATTTGTTTATGCAACTGTATTTTAATGCCTTTTTCTTTTTCTCTTAAATACCTAGGAATTCCTATTTCTTTGAGCTCAATTCTTAATCGGAGTTAAACTCCAATTTTTATTCATCACTTTTCTTTGTTAAACTTTCTGTAAAACCGCCGTTTGTTTAATTTTAATGTAAACGTTAATCTTGACTTTATAATTTTTTTATATATATTTTTCTTGACCAACCACACACCAGAAGCTATAATTTTTATCTAAAGTCCGAAAGTTTTCTTTTCTAATTTGAAATCGGATTAGATATCTTTTAATTATTATCGAAGACCTCTGCAGCCGTTTGTCTACCAGGAAGAAAAACGCAGCTCCCACATCGCGCAGCTGAGGAATCAGCGCGCTTCTGCAGGATTTCAACCATCGAGATCCAACTTACGATCTCATGAATATCATTCATCATCAAGAGAATATTTGCGGGACAAATATTCTGGGTTTTGCCCCTGAACAACACTTCAAAACTTCATGAGGACGACGACAGAACCATCAGCAAACGAGAATCACGTGAGCTGCAAACTTTTAATTCAACTGCTGAATAAACTTCTGAGGTTCGGTAATAATTTGTATATCTAATCAGATGCAAATTAAGAAGCCCTTAACATAACTCTTCTTTTCATTAAAATTCTGTTTTTATTTTCTTAAGATCAATCAAGGACTTTTCATATAATTAGTAAACTTTCTCCATAAATTTGCGTTGTTTCCATAATCTGTTAACTCAAACTGATAGAAATTGGTTTCTCAAGTTAACCCTGGTTCCGAAAATGTTGACATTGTTAATCTATCATTTACAAGATTGATTTTATGATTAATGAAATTACTGCAATGTCTGTTAATCATTTCATTTAATAAATATTTAAAAATGAGAGAAGTTGTTGGGAATTTATTTCATTCTGAGTCTGTTTCAAGCCCAGGTATCGAATTCACGGAAAATTTTTGAGACTGATTATTGATTAATTTATTGAGTGATCAAACAGGTATAAAGTGAAATTAAAGATCAAATTGCTTCTTAAAGATAGAAGCTGGTGCCCCTTACGAGTGTTATTAACTTTTCTGATGTATATGAAATGAGATTTGAGCTCAGATTCCAATACATCAATATAAATTAAATAATTCATACCTGATCATATTTAATATTTATTAATATTTCTATTTTACCCTACAACCTCAAAGTATTCCTTCCACCTCCCAACGATATCCCCAGTCGAAGTTAGCAGTGCCCCATCCACACCATACACATTGTGGACAGGGAGCTGCTTTCCCCCTCCTGAGCCGCCAGACAGTTTGCCAGAATCTCTTCGAGGCTGACCGAAAGTCTTGTTCCATGGCCTCACTGAACTCCTCCCACACCCGAGTTTTTGCTTCAGCAACCACCCGAGCTGCACTCCGCTTAGCCTGTCAGTACACCTCAGCTCCTTCGGGAATCCCACAAGCCAACCAAGCTTGATATGACTCCTTCTTCAGCTTAATGGCCCCATTCACCACTGGTGTCCACCACTTGGTTCGGGCATTGCCACCACAAGATGCCCCGACGACCTTGCAGACGCAGCTCTGGGCTGCTGCTTCAACAATGGAGGTGGAGAACATGGCCCATTCAGACTCCATGTCTCCAGACTCCCTCAGAATGTGATTGAAGTTCTTCTGGATGTGGGAGTTGAAGACCTCCTGGACAGAGGCCTCAGCCAGACGTTCCCAGCACACCCTCACTATACGTTTGGGTCTACCAGGTCTGAATGGCATCCTCCCCTGCCATCGAATCCAACTCACCACCAGGTGGTGATCAGTTGACAGCTCTGCACCCCTCTTTACACGAGTGTCCAAGACATATGGTCACAGGTCTGATGACACAATAACAAAATCGATCATCGACCTGCAACCTAGGGTGTCCTGGTGCCAGGTGCACATATGGACACCCTTTTGCTTGAACATGGTGTTCATTATGGATAAACTGTAGTTAGCACAGAAGTCCAATAACAACACCACTCAGGTTCAGATCGGGCAGGCCGTTCCTCCCAATCACCTCCTTCCAGTTTTCACTGTCATTGCCCACGTGTGCATTGAAGTCCCCCAGTAGGACGATGGAGTCTCCAAGAGGAGCACTCTCCAGCACCCCAGTCAGAGACTAACTAACTAACCTGCACTTATATAGCGCTTTTCTAGTCACAAAGACTACTCAAAGCGCTTTCATTAATACTAACCCTCTATTCTAAGGGCCTATAGGAAACAGATATCTAGGGACAATTTAGAACAGCCAATTAACCTAACATGCATGTCTTTGGCATGTGGGAGGAAACCGGAGAAATCCCGGAGTAAACCCACGCAACACGAGGAGAACATGCAAACTCCACACAGATCACTGTTGGTCGGGGGCTGGGATCGAACCGACGATCCCATGATCCCCACAATCCCCCGGCCAAGGGTAAACTGTGCTGCCGCAGTGCTAACCACTGCGCCACCGTGCAGCCCGAGACTTCAGAGACTTCAAAAAGGGTGGGTACTCTGAGCTATCATTTGGTGCATAGGCACAAATGATGGTCAGGACCTGTTTCCCAACCCAAAGGCACAGGGAAACAACCCTTTTGTCCACCGGGGAAAACTCTAATATAGAGGCAGCAAGGTGGGGGGATACAAGAATACCCACCCCTGCTCGTCGCCTCTCACCCGGGGCGACTCCAAAGAAGGCCAAGCTCCAGCCACTCTCCAGGAGACTAGCTCCGGAACAGGAGCTGTGTGTTGATGTGAAGTCGACTATATCTAGCCAGTATCTCTCAACCTCATGCACCAGCTCAGGCTTCTTCCCCACCAGAGAGGTGACATTCCACATCCCAAAAGCCAGTTTAGGAAGCTTGGGATCAGTCCACCAAGGTCTCCACCTTTGACCATCACCTGATCCACATAGCACCGGACCCCCATGGTCCCTCCTGCAGTGGTGAGCCCACTGGAGGGCGGACCCATGTAAATCCTTCAGGCTGAGCCCGGCCAGGTCCCATGGGCGGAAACCCGGCCACCAGATGCTAGCCATCGAGCCCCTTCCCCAGCCCTGGCTCCAGGGTGGGGTCCCGGTAACCCCATACCAGGCGGGGTACACTGAATCCTTAATTCTGGTATTTATCATGAGAGTCTGTTGGATCGTTCTTAGTCTGGCCCTTCACCCAGGACCAGTTTGTCTTGGGTGACCCTACCAGAGGCAAATTGCCCCGGACAACATAGCTCCTGGGATCACTAGGGCACGCAAACCCCCCACCACCATAAGGTGATGATCCATCAGGGGTAAAAACACAATAAGTAAAACAAATAAGATATAGTCATTAACATCTAAAAACCAAAAATATATACATAAATAAATATATAACAGCAGTCATTAAGAGCAGGAATTGTAAGTGTCACTGGCCTATCTATTTAAGTTTAGAAGTTTTACTGACGTTGGGATAAATGAGTTCTTATATCTATTGAACCTGCACTTCCTTCACTTCCGCCCTCCAAAGAGAGCAGACGCTTTTCTTCCCCGCTCCGGCTCCCTATCTCTCTCTCCCTCCCTAACTGACTGGATCCCAGCTTGCTATCGTCTGTGTCTGCGTGTCTTTACTGCTGATTCATCTAACGAAATTATGGATTTAATAAGCTGGGCTTTGAACGCAATTGACACTGTTTTTTCAACGAGGAAATCAGGCCCGGGGGAGCCTATCTGTCTTGCAGGGACTGCTGCTGCGGGTTATATTAAGGACACAAACAATTGGAAACTCTTGTGCCTGTGTGATCTTTCTATTGAAGATATTGAAGATTTATATCTTTTCGGAGCAATGGTCATCGGAATTCTACTGATTGGCTTTGGGATTGTTCTGGTGCACCGCAAATTGAAGAAGATGGACAGAGCTTATCAAAAAGCGGACCCGGCGAAGCTCTCTCATCAAATTGACCAACTGGGCAGGACTCTGACAGCGGCCAATAGAGAACTGTACAGGAAAATGGATTACATCACGATCACGCTGAGAGCTGTTCACGATTCGATTTCAATGCCTGGCCATGATGGAACTGGAGCACTGAATCCGTAAGAGAATGGAAAGTTTTTTCTCTGAAGTCAGTGCTATTTGACCTGTTTTTTCGGCACCCTCAGCACTCAGTCCTCCTGATAATCAACAGTATAATTGTTTTCATAACATTGGGGGGCAGCATCTGACTCTCAAGGACAGCTGTCTGGCTCAAACTATTCCATCTGCCGTGCTCAAGAACACGTGCCTTTGCTTCAGACTCTAGTCATAACATCTGCTGAGGAAGAGACTATTGCTGTCCTCCTAACTGATTTGCCACTGATTGCATCCAACTCACACACACTGACCCACTTATACTGATGAAGACATTCACTCACTGCTCTCTTTGTGTCATTGTGTGGATTCTATTGTCTGCTAATTGTGCATTGAGAGTTTTTTTCTTGTAATCATAATATCGGTCATATATGAACTTTATTCTGATCAACAATGCTTTTTTCTCTCTCCTATTGTGTCCCCCCTCCCCCTCCCCCGCCTTCTATTCCCTTCCTGCTAACAGGCGCCTCCATGGCTCGCCGCGTCATTGAGAATGTCATCTATGACGTTTTCAGTGTCAAGTCAAATTCCTTGTATATTTACCTGTTATTTACTTGTAAATGTGCTTGGCAATAAACTTATTCTGATTCTGATTCTGACTTGGGGATCCTGTATCTCCTCCCTGAGGGCAGAAGCTCATATTCATTGCTTAGTCCATGGCTCATATCACTGATTATTTTTTGGGCTTGTCTACAGGCTGCCTCTTCGTATATGGTCTGCATGGATACATACTCTTTAACACCAAGGATTTTTCATGCAGTATGAATTAAACGCAGCACTCTATTCTTTAGTTTGACAGAGAGGATGCCAAACCAAGCTGTGATGCTGTATCTAATATAGCTCTCCAAAACAGCCTGGTAAAATATTAACATAATCCTTTTGTCAATGCCATGGATTCTTAATCTACGCAAAAAGTGCAGTCGCTGTTGTCGTCTGCTACAGGCGTAATCAATATGTGTACTCCAGGTTAATGAATTGTCGATACATACTCCCAAATATTTATAGGAACTAACCTGTGTTATAGTGTTATTGTGGATGACTACAAGCCTGTGGTCACCAACTCCCCGAGGGTCAAACAGCACATAGGGTCTTGCTTCTTACTACAACTTAGTTCTTACTACACTACATATACATATACTTCTCTGAAATTTCCCAGTTTGGGATCAAAAAAGTACATCTATCTATCTAGTTGGCCTAGTTGGGCCACCACCGGATAATGTTGGGTTTTAATGCAGTGCCGTCTGAGGGATCAAAGGTCATGGGCATTCAGTGTTGGTTTTCAGACTTGCTGCTTACATGCAGAAATTTCTCCAGATGCTCTGAATCTTTTGATGATATTATGGACTGTAGATGATGAAATCCCTGAATTCCTTGCAATCATACATTGAGAAACATTCTTAAACTGTTGAACTATTTGAACATGCAGTTGTTCACAAAGTGGTGACCCTCACCTCATCCTTTCTTGTGAATGATTGTCTTTTGGGGATGCTCCTTTAATACCAAATCATGATAGTCACCTGATTCCAATTAACCTGTTCGCCTGTGGTGTCAGAGTCTGGGCATGGCCTGGGGACCATGCCCACACTTTAAGTTTATTTTTGCTATTCTGTGTTTTTCCTGCTCCAGCTCGGTTTGCTTTTTGGAATTCAATGTATTTATTATTATTCATTATCACAGTCATGTTATGTTCTTTACTCTGGTCTGAGGTTGAGTTTAGTGTTGCATGATTCTCTGTTTATTAGTATTATTATTATTACTATTTGTCATGGTCGTGTATTCTTTGGTCCTGTATTCATGTCTCATGTTTACCTTTTGTTTCTGTCCTCATGTTTTCCGTACCTATTGCCATGCCCTACTGTCGAATTGTCCCTGATGGTTCCCACCTGTCCTGTGTTGTCTTGATTACTCCCCTGTCCATATATACCAGTGTCAGTCTGTGTCAGGTGTGGCGTCATTAATGTCTTCAGTCAGTCTTGCCCATGAGTGTATCTTGTCCATGTATTATTCAAGTGTAGTCGTGTCTTGTCAGTTTGTTTGTTTGTTTTTTCCAGCCCACACACTATTTGTTTGTTTCAGATTTTGTTTTTGCACCATACGTCTGCCTGCGCCTGAGTCCTTGCCACCACCCCTACCTTATGACATGTTGAATCTTCCAAAAAGGTGCTTTTTGAGCACGTTTCAACTTTCCCAGTCTTTTCTTGCCCTTGTCCCAGTTTTTTTTTTTTTTTGAACGTGTTGCAGGCATCAAAATCAAAATGAGTGAATATTTGCTAAAAAAAAAAAGTTTATCGGTTTGAACGTCTTTGTAGTATATTCAATTGAATATAGGTTGAAAAGAATTTACATTGTATTCTGTTTTTATTTGTGTTTCACACAATGTCCCAATTTCATTGGAATTGGGGTTTGTATTTGGTAAGGATGAGGCATCATTTATTCCTGGAGAATGATAGCTTTAATGTGACAGCATAGAAGGACACATAGGGTCACTGCCATTGGTTCTGCATTGAAATGTGTACTTTACTATCCGATTAGTAACACAGTCCAAAGGTGTTATATCATGAGCAGGGTTACTGCTGTAAAGGAAAGTACATGCTTCTAAGCAAATCCACATTTCCCTAACCCTAACAAATGAGTTTTATTACCTAAACCTAAGCAGTGACTGAAATGAAGATAAAATAAGATAAAATAAGATAAGCCTTTATTAGTCCCACAATGGGGAAATTTGTTTGTTTGTTTGTTTGTTTTTTAAAAGTAATCCACAACTGTAAATTTTAAAAAAAAGGATAAGGGAAGCAAACAACAGGGGGGCATGAATTCCAGTTTTCTGTTTGCTGCGGCACTAATTTATGGCATGGCATCATTGCTGTCAGCTTCAAATATTGATGAGGTGGACTGGCACTGGAGCCTGGCACAAACCTCAAAGTGTCACACGTCTTACGCTGGTATTCACCTTCCTCATAAGTCTGCAGTGCTACCAGGTAGTGGTGTATTACACACCAGGAATAAGAACAGTTTGGTGATTTCATTGATTATACAGTAAAGACTGAGAAATAATTATGGTATATAAAAACTAATGACTGTTAACATAAAACTCTGACAGAAACATGACACTCCTGACTTCATGTTATTTATGACAGCTGTGCATTTCTTGCTGTGGCTAAATTTCTTTTGGCAGGATAGGTGTTAATCCTGTTGTTAAAAGAACAGGATGTTGACATGCTTTCATTACAGTGTGTTTCATAACTCATGCTACTTTCATAATTTCAGTTGCTGTGTTTTGGTTTCAGAATTAAACCCTGAACACTCAGCAAAGTGAAGACTTATTGGACACTTTTGAATCAAGTGGCTATTACAGCTTGTTTTGCATCTTATCCACTGAGTGAAAACGTGTGCATCTGCCACGCAGTGTGATGGATTTCTTTATGTCTGCGTTCAATAGCTTTTCCACTGAACTGTGACCTCCGAGAGTCCCCCGGCTCTCACATGGACTGTTTAGATTCAGTATAGCACTATTTGGCTTTCATAATGCTGCTGTGCTCCAGTAGGGCTTTCCCCTGCCGTATTAACTTAAATGTTTACCTTCACACTGTAGCATGCTGGGGTGGTCCCAGAGCATGAGGATAATGGGCATAGATTGTGCATATGCAGCTGTGTGTATACTCAGGTGAGAACTCAAAAACACAGAAGTGAAGAGGTTTGGTATCAAATTCATGTGTGGAACATTGTTGCCTGTGCGTATGATCATTGTAATAATGATAATAACAATAATGCAGCAAAAACCCAGGGTTAGGTTTAAATTGCTTGGTGTGTTGTTACCTTCCACTGTGAATGCAGCGATAATTCAGATGAGACCGCTGGTATGTGATACAATATGTGGCACAGATGTTGGGGATCTCCTACTGAACATGAGTAAAAGCCATTTATTATGTCTTGCTGTGTGTCAGTGTTTGGATAGTTTCTGAGAATGCATGAGTCCATTTTACAGAATGTATCACATCGTTTTATGATTCACTCTTTCCTCTATTCGTGTGATTTGCTCTTCTTGCAAGCTAATCTCTTTAGAGAAATAAGTAATTGATCCCACGATTTGGGCAGCACGGTGGTGCAGTGGTTAGCACTGTTGCCTTACAGCTAGAAGGTTCCAGGTTCGAATCCCCAGGCTGGCAGGGCTAGGAACCTTTCTGTGTGGAGTTTGCATGTTCTCCCTGTGCTGCGTGGGTTTACTCCGGGGGCTCCGGTTTCCTCCCACAATCCAAAAGACATGCATGTTAGGTTAATTGGTGACTCTAAATTGTCCCTAGATATACAGTATGTCTCCTATAGGCCCTTAGAATAGAGGGTTAGTACTAGTGAAGCGCTTTGAGTGGTCTTTGAGACTAGAAAAAGCGCTATACAGGTCCTTATCCTTAAGGTACAGGTCCTTATCCTTATCCTCAAGCAAAACATGACTTCGTACTTGGTAGAGAAACCCTTGTTGGCAAGCACAGAGGTCAGATGTTCCTTGTAGTTGGTCACCAGGTGTGCACACATCTCAGGAGGGATTTTGGTCCACTCCTCTTTACAGATGCACTCCAAATCCTGAAGGTTTCAGGACTGTCGCTTGGCAACTCAAAGTTTCAGCTCCCTCCACAGATTTTCTATGGGATTATGGTCCGGAGATTGACTAGAACAATCCAGGACCTTAATGTGCTTCTTCTTGAGCCATTCCTTTGTTGCCTTGGCCATATGTTATGGGTCATTGTTATGCTGGAAGACCCATCCACGACCCATCATCAGTGTTCTGGCTGAGGCCAGGAGGTTCTCATCCAAGATTCTACAGTGTATGGCCCCATTCATCTTCTTCCTGTACCCTTCACAGAGAAACAGCCCCAAAGCAGGATGTTTCCACCTCCATGTTTGACATAAGGGATGGTGTTCTTGGGGTCATATTCAGCATTTCTCTGCCTCCAAACAAGGCGAGTCAAGGTGATGCCAAAGAGCTCAATTTTGGTCTTATCTGACCACACCATATTCTCCCAAGCCTTCTCTGAATCATTCAGGTGTTCACTGGCAAACTTCAGATGTGCCTTCTTAAACAGGAAGACCTTGCAAGCACTGCAGGATCTCAATCCATTATGGCGAAGTGTGTTACAAATGGTTTTCTTGGTGATTGTGGTCCCAGCTCTCTTGAGATCATTAACAAGCTCCTCTTGTGTAAGTCTGGTCTGATCCCTCACCTTTCTCAGAATCATCCTTACCCCACGAGGTAAGGTAAGCATGAGGGTGATTTACTGTTATCTTATATTTCTTCCACTTTCAAATTATCGCACCAACAGTGGTCTCTTTCTCACCAAGCTTCTTGCTGATGGTCTTGTAGCCCATTCCAGCCTTGTGCAGGTCTACAATCTTGTCTCTGATGTCCTTTGACAGCTCTTTGATCTTGCCGATGGTGGTGAAGTTTGAATTGAAGAGATTGATTCTGTGACAGGAGTCTTTTATACATATAATGAGTGGAGATTAGGAGTACTTTCCTAAAGGGACAGGAAATTATTTATGTGAAATTATTCATGTCTCGTGGATATATAACCAGTCTGTGTGGGTCAGAATTCTTGCTGGCTGGTAGGGGATCAAATACTTATTTCCCTCAATCAAATGCAAATTAATATATGATAGTATTTTTTCTGGATTTTTTTGTTGATATTCTGTCTCGCACTGTTAAAATAACCTACTGTATTATGGACCATTATGGGCTTTTCATTTCTTTGTAAGGGGGTAAATAGGTGTCTGGGTTAGGACGTGCTGGGGTAGAATGCAGAAATGAGCACCTACATTTCCACTGAAATACCCCACTCATAGCACAGCGTCTCTCCAATAGCCTCTCCTAACCAAATCCTACTGTCTGGCTTCTCGTGCCGACCCTGTTTTCACTAAATGACAGAGGGTGTTAGCAAAGTCTCTGGCGCTATAACCAGGTTGCTCTGGATAGGTGGGGCTCATCAGACTTGGGTGTCAGTCCACCTAGGAGAAGGACCACTCTGATTTCAAATCCGGGCAGGTGGTGCCCATTAGTCTTGGTCGGCAAACTACCTAGGAGAAGGTAAACTCTGATTCCAAACCTCCGCTGCCTTGCGACTATACCTGATTACAGGAAAGGCTTTGGGAGTAAACCTCGGGGATAAATCCGGAGTGGAGCCCTAAGGCGGTTGGCAGAGGCTCAGCACTACTTCCGGCAACTCCTGCAGTGGAACTGGTCCCAAACTGTCTGTGTGTGTGTGTGTGTATATATATTTTATAGTAATATGTACATATGTATATTAGCTGCTCTTGCTTGCTTGTTTTTTTTCTTGCCTTCTGATTGTTGCTCTGAGTGTTGCTATCCCTGTGCTGTTGCAATCCTGGAATTTCCCCGTTGTGGGACTAATAAAGGCTTATCTTATCTTATCTTATCTTAAACTGTATTGGATCATCCGTTCCTTTGGACTCAGCCAGTGACACCGAGAGGGGGACACTGACGTATGGGCAGCCCAGTGTCTCCATACTACCCCGCCCAGGCTTTTTAGCGCAAACTGGAGCGGCCACTCCAACGGTGTCGCAAGATTCCGGCACAACATGGGACGAGGCAGTTACCGGTTATAAGCTCCAACCGATTGGCGTAGGGAGGAGCGCCAGGGGTCTCGTCCGATGGTAGGAGAAGCCTTCGCAGCTTCATTGGGCAGCTACCGCCCGCCTCAAGCTGGGCAGCCCCCAGCCAGTAAGGTGTCGCCCTGCCATGGCTTGCCTGCTCTACTAGGTGCGTAGAGCTTAGGGGTCTCTCCCGACAAGCAAGTGTCAATCTGCACCAGGCAGTCAAAAGGAGAAACATACGAAAACTCCAGCTCTTCGATTTGCAAACTGGAACGTTCGCACCATGCACCCCAGACTTACCACTGATCTCCAACAAATGGATGACTCTCGCAAGACCGCCATCATCAATAAGGAACTGGCACGACTTAACATCAATGTTGCCTGCCTTCAGGAAACCCGCCTGGCCGACAGCTGCTCTCTTAGAGAATCAGACTACACCTTTTATTGGCAGGGCCTGTCCCAGGATGAGTCCAGGCAGCATGGTGTAGGTTTTGCAGTGAGGAACTCGCTGATCGCCACCACAGAAACCCCTACAGGAGGGTCCGCATGAAGACATTGTCGGGCTTTGTGAACATCCTTTCTGTGTATGCCCCGACCCTCACGTCCACTCCAGAAGCCAAAGATCAGTTCTATGAGGCTCTAGAGGAAGTGCTATTTAGAATCCCCCGCTCTGAAGGCTTATTTTTGCTAGGCGACATCAACGCTTGCGTTGGAGCAGACTGGCAAGTGTGGCCATCCTGTCTTGGCCACTTTGGCGTAGGCAGGATGAACGAGAGTGGACAGAGGCTGTTGGAATTCTGTTGTCATCACAGCCTTTGCATTACAAACTCCTACTTCAAGTGTAAAGAGCTGCGGAAAGTGTCTTGGAGACACCCCCGGTCCCGTCACTGGCACCAGCTAGATCTTGTCATCACCAGAAGAGCGGACCTCAGCAGTGTTCTTCACACGAGAAGCTATCACAGTGCTGATTGTGATACAGATCATTTCCTTGTTGTCAGTAAGGTCAGACTGAAGCCAAGGAAGATCCACCATGCCAAGACTAAGGGTCGCCCCCGCATCAACACCTGCGGAATTTCCGATCCGATCAAGACTCAGACCTTCGCTGACAGCTTTCAGAGGAAACTTGAAGCTCACCTCCAGTCCGATATCCCAGGCGACATGGACGCCAAATGGAACCAACTTCGCGACTCCATCTATGACTCAGCCATGACCGCATTCGGAAAGAAAGAACGCAAGAATGCTGACTGGTTTGAGGCTCACTGGAATGAAATGCAGCCAGTCACAGAGGCCAAAAGAGAAGCACTGCTGGCTCACAAGCAGAACCCTTGCCCTGGCACACGCAACGCCCTTCGAGCAGCAAGGAGCAAGGCACAGCAGATTGCCCGCCGTTGTGCCAGTGAGTACTGTCAGAACCTGTGCACCAACATCCAGGTAGCTGTGGATTGCGGATATGCCAAAGGAATGTATGAGGGCATCAAAACAGCTATTGGCCCCACAAGCATCAAAACAGCACCGCTCAAAGCCAAGACAGGCAAAGCCATCACCGACAAGAGCAAGCAACTTCAGTGTTGGGTCGAGCATTATCTTGAATTGTACTCAACCCAGAACATCGTGACAGACGTTGCCCTCGACACCTTGCCTGGCCTACCAGTCATGGAAGAGCTTGACAAAATGCCCACGCTGGAAGAGCTCAGCAAAACCATAGACTACCTCGCCTGTGGCAAGGCTCCAGGGAAAGACAGTATCCCCCCAGAAGTTCTGAAACATGGGAAAACAGCCATCTTACAAACACTATATGATCTCCTCTGCCTTTGCTGGGAGCAAGGTCACATTCCCCAAGATATGAGAGATGCCAACATAGTCATGCTGTATAAGAACAAAGGCGACCGCAGAGACTGCAACAGTTACCGCGGCATCTCTCTTCTGAGCATAGTTGGCAAAGTGTTTGCCCAGGTCACCCTGTTCTGCCTGCAGAGCCTCGCTTTGCGAGTCTATCCTGAGTCCCGGTGTGGCTTCAGAGCCGGAAGGTCCACAGTGGATATGGTCTTCTCCCTCCGTCAGCTGCAGGAGAAGTGTCAAGAGCAGTTTGGCATGACTGCACTATGCAGAAGTTAGACTATTGCTGTGCATAAGTTGTGAGTGTCAGCAACACGCTAAGCATTAGTTTGTTTAAGATACTTGTAAGTTATGAAAATATTCTATACAAGTTACTAATACATTATGTATATGTCCAAGTCGTTACGGATACATGATGCATATGGCCAAAAGTGAAAATTTCAGTGTATCCCAGCATTTTAGACCAATTAATTATATGTTTGGCAAAAACCTAAATCGTCATGGTGTGACAGACAGCTCAATTTTGCAAACCCTGTCTGGCTCCAAGTATCTACTTGATCAGTTGCAAACAACAGCCATTCCAGCAAGATAATTTACAGCACTCCTCGGAGGCTGTAATCCAAAGATACTGCTCGTTGCTAATGTGGAAGTGACAGACAAATCCTTTCCCCAGCTGAGACAGGCCTGCTAGCTTCAGAGTTGGCTGACCTCTCTTCACAATGACCAGCTTTTCTTGAAAAGTCTGTCTGAAAAATTGAATTTTTTAACCCCTTGCACTCTGGTCAATTTCCCTAAAAACGCCTAAAAATAACGTACCCAAAGTAAATCAAAAGCTGTTCTTCAACCCTTTGCAGCATCTTCATGGGGTTGGTCTCATTTAAAAGAAAACACTTTGAATTTTTTGGCAAAACAGTCATAATCTCTCTAAGTGCTTCTGCCACTGAGTAACAGTCATCTAAACATACTGAAGTTGAAGAAAATAAAGTTCGCCTGGGTGGTTTTTTTAGATACAAATGCTTGCAAATAACACACAGCTGTCAGATACGGGCTGGAATGTGCAACAGAAATGTAGAACCAAGTGTTATCCAGCTGAAGTCAAAATTTTGTAACAATACAACAAAAAATTAATATATTACATAGCTTTTTTTCTCAGGTTGTTCCCAGGCGTTTTTGAACTGTGCCAAATTGTGCCAAATGGCACAGTTTGGAAAAACGTCTATAACTTTTGAATGATTCAATATAGAAGCTTGATCTTGGGCTCTAATGAAAGGTGACACTCAGGGCTGTGTGTGTGTGTGGGGGGGGTTGTTTATTCATTCATGAATGAATGAATGAATGAACAAACAAGCCCCCCACACACAAAGAAGCATGCCACATAAAAAATGTGTGGCCTTTTTTTTACAAGAAAAAATAACCTACAGTGCAATAAAAATTATACTAAAATATCTGCAATGTAGAGGATAACAACTCCCCCCCTCCCGCTACAGAGGAGTGCGGCGCACGGTCCGGTCCGTGCACCACGGTCCGTCATGTGGCGATGACGCACAGTTGTAATTTACCGATCAGTCAAAAGTCATTTTTATTACTATTTTCAGTGATAAAGAATAATTTAGCTTATAACACTTACCTGTCCACAACAGCAGTGTCGCTGGTGAACATCTGTTCCTCATTGTCAGACGAACATGACGCTGGTCCGCTTGTTACGACTCGTGGTTCTGGTCACGCGACCCGGTCAAACCATGATTCCATTATTGTGGTTTTGCACTTCCATGATTGCCGTTTTGGCGAACGATTTTTCAAAACAAATAAGAACAGCAGTAATAAAAAAAGACTGGTGAACGTTACCGTTACACACAGCGGCTTACACAAAACAGATTTTACGCACGGGACGCACGCTTTCAGTCGTTGAACTTCTCTGCTTCAATTGGCTCATTGTATTCGCAGTCGTTGGTAGGCGGGTCCTTCTTGCTAGGTTTTCAGTCATTGGTTCTTCAAGGTTTCAGAAACCCAATTCAAGGCTCTTATTAGTCGAATGAGAGGTCAATCAAATCTAAACCAATCAAAGCACTCCTTTGGCTTTCTGTTCGCGGCTGTGTCTGTAGTGGAAGAACGGAAATGCAGCTTTTTTTTTTTTTCAGTGCGCACTGAGACACACAGTGCGCACTAGGACGCACAAGGATGCACTAGGACGCAGAGACGTGACCGCCCGCGGTATCCCGGAGTGCAAGAGGTTAAATATCAGTGACCAAATAATTTTCTTCTTCCCTGTCAGCCATTGTGGGTGGAAAAGCAGCTATTATATTTAAACAGATACAGTATATTGTAGCTGCTTAAGCAAGTCCTTGCATGGGCGTTTTTCAAGCTAAGACCCTCTGCATTGTGGGTGGCGGAATCTAACCATCCATCAAAAGACGTGAAAATGCCAACGTTCCCGGATGCCTTCTATGCGTACCCCTGGACATACAGAAGACATCTGATTGGTTAAAGCAACAGGATAAGTTCAACAGTTAATTTAACCTACAGAGCGCACTGTTAATTCCTGAAGGCCCAAGGCAGATTTGGTTGACCCTGGCAACACAGATGGCTGAAATATGATTGGACAAAACACTCTAACATGCATTACACTACTGGAAGGAGTGCAAACATGAGAAAAGCTACAAAATGAAGAGAATAGACTATTGGGAATAATTTAATACATCCTCATGGAACAGATATAAGAATGTAGATCATAAATGTAATTCTGATAGTGTTTAGGCCAACAGAGAAGGCTTTGCTGGCCCTGAGGGTCCACCACTGTTAGAAGTTTATTGGAAACAATATTGTGGCTCAGGTTAATTCTCTGTAAACACAGACGTTTTGGCCTCTATTACTAGTTTAAAATCCAGTTTCATTTGTCAATAGATACAAAAGGATGATAAGGCAGGGGAGGAATAAGACCAGTGTTATGTCTGTAAATACCTTTGTGCAATGATGAGGCCAGGTGAAATCACTGAAATCACTAAATGGCCTACCACATTCACACAATGAAACCTTAAATAGGGAGGATGACTCCCCGAAAAGGATTAAGCAGAAGAAGATGAATGAATGAATGAATGAATGAATGAATGAATGAATGGACTACCCGTCCTACCCCACATGGCAAGGTGGGTTATTCTGCCACCTGCTGGTCTAACTCTAAAGTCTATATATAACTTAAAACATTGCCGTGTTCCTAAAAAACTAAAACACCCAGAACAATAATTTTTTTTTATATATGCGGAAACATATGAACAATAGAACTAATCAGCAAAATTTACATTACTCTCCCTTAGGCAGAAAAGGGTAGAACCGGCTTGGGGGGCCCAGGGCGCCTCTGGAAGCAGCAGGCTCCCAGAATAGTGGCTGATCTCATGGACGAAAGCTCCTCTCCTCATCACCACCCACTGCTGCTCTCGTCCAACCCCGCCACCAGGAGCCTCTTCCCGGACATGCCGCAGCCTGTTGGCATGCCTTGCTGAGCCATCAGACAGCTGGAAGTAAGCTGTGCCCAGCTTAGAAACGATGCATAGGTGTTCCGCTGGTTGTCCTCTGCCCCATATTCACTGTGGACATCCCTCTTCTCGAACCCGGACCAAGTCCATGACCCTAAGAGGGGCTCTGATTGGCCTGCAATGGTGCTGTTTGGCACGCAGTCTCTCCGTGCCTGTTGGTCTGGCTTCGACCTCTTCTAAAGCCGTTGCAGCAGTCGCCATCGTAGCTGCAGATCCTCCAGCCCTCTGCGGCCAAGCTCCAGAGGAATCTGGGTTAGCACATTGGCGTCACTCTCCAACGCAGGTGCCTCGCCTCGCTCAGTACCCCCTTCTACCATTTTACGAGCGCCGGTACTGAGACCCTCCTGCACCAAACCTGGGTGAGGCTGGTCCTGCTTGACTGCCGTGGTGTCCGTTAGTCCTTCGTCCGACACAACGTCATGCTCTACCACCGGAACCGGAGGGTTCTACTGGCCACAATCAGACCATTCTTCCCCAGCATCGTCTTTGATGGCGAAACCCAGTCCATAGAACAAATCACAGTCCATGATGTTGTCACCTCAAGCCGTCACATGAAACATGAAGTCAGCCATCATTGCAGACTTGTACCGAACCATTAACTCCAACGTTCCAACCATGCACAGCCTGTGACCTCCATAACCATAAAGCGGCGCTGGGTTAGCTTTTATCCCGTAGTGGGGAAAAACCTTCTTCGCCATGGCCCAATTCAGCAACGACCCCTCCGCCCCCATGTCGAGCAGCAGTGGCACCTCCACGCCATCCAGTGTCACTGTGCAGAACGTGTACCCATTGGTACTCAAGGACATCGTGTGGATTGTTGTCAGGGGCAGGCGGTGTGATTTCTTCCATGGGCTCTCCGGCTCAGATACACGGCACACTCTAGCATAATGGTTCAAGCATCCACACTTGCTACAGTGCTTCCCTCTAGCCGAGCATTCCCTAGCCTTATATTGGTGCTTCGTGGACCCACAACCCATGCACAGGGGTTTTTCTGGGGCAGACCTTCGGCTCGTAGCATTGGTTTCCACGTTGTCATCATCCAAGCTATCCTCGCTATCAGGGTCTGCAACTAATGCTATGTCAGTAGGCTCCAGCTGCCATTGTGACTGGTGCCACTTTAGCTCTGAAGCTAGCTTGTCTGCGGTCTCCATTTGGAGAGCTAGCTCGACATCCCTGGCTAATGATAAGTCACTTGGCGCCATGAGTAGCCTAGCTCGTAAAGTGGTGCTATTCGTGTGCTCCGCCGGCTGGTCACATAACATTTCATCCTCCAGTGGCCCAAAACGACACTCACTAGCTAGCTGCCTCAAGTTGGTGACAAACTGGTGGACAGGCTCACCCACACGTTGATGTCGCTGTCAGAACCGAATCCTCCGGACAGTCATACTATCCGGGGTGTGAAAATGGCTTGCTAGCAAACTGACCACGTCCTCAAATGAGTCCGAAGCCCCGAGTGTGTGCAGGATACGCTGGCCCTCAATTCCCACATTATGTACAAGGAGCGCATGTGCTCTTAGCTTATTTAGGTCACCCAGGTCGAGTGCAATGATGTAATTTTGGAAAGCCGTAAACCATCTTGGCCAGGGCACAGGTGGCTCACCCGGGAGCTCCAGGAAGGGGTAAAGTGGTGTAATACACCCCTCCATAGTTTGTCCTCCTCGCCAAAATGGTATGTCTGTAAATACCTTTGTGCAATGATGAGGCCAGGCTAATGGGCGAACTCAGCTTTATTGATACACTGGACACACAACAGCCACTAGGCAGGGGCATCAGCAAAGAAGCCATGTAATGGTATGCCCCCTGCTATTTATAGGGCAGTGCAGTGGTGGAACCGGAAGTGGTCGCTGCTGCACCGCACTTCACAGTAATGGCATCAAATCACAACATCACAACCAGAACTACTTTGTGATTGACAGATTATTACTACAGAGCGAGCAGTTTTCTTTTCAGTCAGATTTTCACATCAGTTGTCATGTCTGGTTTGATGAAAAAAAAAAATACAGACAGGGGGCTGGTCAGACAAAGTTCTGGATTTGAGGTTGGCTAAGCATTTGTTATATACAGTCTGTGGGTTTTTCCATGTCTAACTTAAGTCTATGGTGCATTTATTGGATAGGACCGGAGTCATGCAGATTTGCTTTGTCAGGACTCACGCATGGGGACTGGGTTCTGTTACGTTTGGGACTGACTGTGTCTGTGTGTGTGCACATTTGCTTGCATGGTGTCTCCAAATCTCTCTGACTGCTCCCCTTTAACTGTTTTGGTTTAGAGAGCACTCTGCGTTGGTGGATGAGCAACTGTGAGTTTCACAGGGGGTGATGCTGCTTTATGAGTCATGCTCAAGAACACACAGTGGTTTTTTTTTTCCAAACTTAGATACTGACAACAAAAGGGCAAGCTATTCTTTGAAGGTTTGCTGAGCTAACCTACAACCACCAATGAAATCTGAATGATATTACCTGTATAAATACACACACAAACACAAAATGTTGTCTTGTCAGTAATCAGAGACAGACCAATCTTTGGTACTTTATTACAGACCTTTGCTGACTGCTTTTGTTCTTTGAGTCTTTTATTCCTTCTAACTCTTTTCAGGTTGATGCCACATGTGCCCCGGCGGAGTTTGGAAGCTGTCTTGGATTAAGCATGTCTGTCTGGCTCGTTCCATCTGAGAACAAAGCATGACAATGCCGGGGCAGATTCTGACTCAGTCAAAAGTTGCTTCCCCATCCCGAATGCTCATAAGAGATATTTTCATTAGCAACGCATGAATCGACGTCACGTTTTTTAAACAATAGTGATAAAAGAAGTGAGCGTGTGCGTGTGTGTGTGTGCGTGCATGCATCCTGCATACTCCATTTGCACCAGTTTCACCATTTCCATTCAGAACTCTAATGCAATTCCTGTCTTTTAACCATCGACCTGTGCTTAGGCAAACATGCTGAAAAATATTTTCCTTTACAAGCCGCTCTTGTTTAATTTTTTCCAGAAGGTTAAAGCAAGCCTGACTATGTAAACCTCTCATACTTTCAGGATGATGAAACAGTAAACATTGCGCAGAAATAAATAAAACTGTAATTAAATCGCAAAAGAGGAAGTTTTAACTATGCCCCACTTGCTGTTTTCTATTTCCAACTTAAAGTGGAAAACTGCTCTGATATCAAAGGCAGTCACAATGGAAAACAAAAATATGGCATTCACAAAATAACCACAGAAATATCCCCATTTTTTTTCCCAAAACCACAGTTTGACATTTTATGACCCCATATTTACCATCTTCTTCTCTGTTTTGTTTATAGGTGGCGTTTCATGTCATGGAAGCTGTCAAGATATGATGTCATTAACAGTAAGTACCACATGCATCTGCGCTCTTTTTTACCTTGATGGCAGTTGAAGAAGCACTCTATATGGCAACAGGTGGGACCCGAGCCACATGATCATCACCACGATTCCACTGCGTTTCAAATAAGAAATTTTCTCCCATGGGTCCATTTTGCCTACATCTTGTCGTTTAAGTCTCCCCACACATTGACTCCCTGACCACAGCCAATAGCGAATAATGCATGGTTGACGCTTGGCCCCTCCCTGTGAGATGTAAATCTTGTTTTTCTGCGCTGACCACCGCGATCCCAGGAAAAGACAACAGTCCTCCAAATGACACGGTTGTAGACTTCCGATTACAGCCCTGTCACTTACGCCCGTGTGTAAACACATGATGGAGAGGCAGACGGAGAGAGTGAGAGAGAGAAACGCAGACATGAGTGATGAGATGGTGCACGTGAGCTGCTCTTTGTTAGAGTCTAGACGCCGAATCTTTGTTGAGGAGAGCTTAAACTAACTCAATGCCTTTTAGTTCAGCACTCTTGCTTACTAACGCTTCCATCAAATTCACTTTTTTCCACCTTTTTAGCTTCTGAGTTTCCATCTCTACAATTTGGATCCCTGTGACAGCCTCAATACAAAATGCTATTGTGTTGTCAATGCCTGATTGTGACCGTGAGTCCTGTGAGAAGACGGCCCAATGCTGGCTTTGCTTTGGCCTCCTGACCAAAAGTGTGATAATTTTAGACTCAAGTCTCTCACATGGTCTGGAGGAAGGACGGCATTTGGAAATAAACTTGGAATTTAGCTTAATTGCAGTTTACAGATTTAGGAGTGGCAGCATTCTCTTCTTTATTTTCTTGCATAAATAGAGAGTGACTGCAGGCCAAAGACATGAGGTTTCAAAGCCACAAAAGGAGGTTAAAGAACGTCAGAAGCAGCGAGGACAGCCTGGCTTCTTAGTTCTCCCTACAGCTTAGCCGTGCTCGGCCCTTAACGTGAGCTCGTTCTCACCACTCACCAAATCCATCGGGTTTAATATTCCACCCAGGCTATTATGTCTCTGCAGTAAAAGTCAAATGTTAGCTTTTCGCTGCTTCATACACTGCCAGCTTACAAAATTTGTTCTTCTCAGATGCTGATTTTTCTTATATAGGGTTGTACAAGGTATGGGAGGATATAGCTGGGACTTTTTGCAATTTTGGATCTGCTGGGTTTACAACAAGTGAATCATCCTCTGAGGTCTTCAGACTCTGACAACATCTCTACGCATATAATTTACAATATTTCCCATGACCTCGTTACAGTTGGATAGGTTGTTTCATAAATCATTTTAAATCTGATTTTTATAACAATGGATTCCTTTATCTTATTAAGAGATTTTTATTTTTTTTATGCCTGTATGACAAAATGTTGGGTAGACATACAGAGCAGCCGGAAAGTATTCACAGTGCTTCACTTTTTCCACATTTTATGTTACAGCCTTATTCCAAAAGGGGTTAAAATCATTTTTCCCTCAAAATTCTGCACACAATATTCCATAATGAAAATGTGAAAAAAAATTTTTTTAGATTTTTGCAAATTTATTAAAAATAAAAAAAAACTAAGAAATCACATGTACATAAGTATTCACAGCCTTTTCCATGAAGCTCAGAATTGAGCTCAGGTGCATCCTGTTTCCACTGATCATCCTTGAGATGTTTCTACAGCTTAATTAAAGTCCACCTGTGGTAAATTCAGTTGACTGGACATGATTTGGAAAGGCACACACCTGTCTATATAAGGTCCCAGAGTTGACAGTGGATGTCAGAGCACAAACTAAGCATGAAGTCTAAGAAACTGTCTGTAGAACTCCGAGACAGGATTGTCTTGAGGCACAAATCTGGGGAAGGGTACAGAAAAATTTCTGCTACTTTGAAGGTCCCAATGAGCATAGTGGCCTCCATCATCATAAATGGAAGAAGTTCAGAACCACCAGGACTCTTCCTAGAGCTGGCCATCTAAACTGAACGATTGAGGGAGAAAGGCCTTAGTCAGGGAGGTGACCAAAAACCCGATGGTCACTCTGTCAGAGCTCCAGCGTTCCTCTGTGGAGAGAGGAGAACCTTCCAGAAGGACAACCATCTCTGCAGGAATCCACCAATCAGGCCTGTATGGTAGAGCGGACAAACGGAAGCCACTCCGTAGTAAAAGGCTCATGACAGCCCACCCGGAATTTGCCAAAAGGCGCCTGAAGGACTCTCAGACCATGAGAAACAAAATTCTCTGGTCTGATGAGACAAAGATTGAACTCTTTGGCATGAATGCCAGGCGTCATGCTTGGAGGAAACCAGGCACCGCTCATAACCACGCCAATAGTGGTGACAGCAACATGCTGTGGGGATGTTTTTCAGCAGCAGTAACTGGGAGACTAGTCAGGAAAGAGGGAAAGATGGATGCAGCAATGTACAGAGACATCCTGGATGAAAACCTGCTCCAAAGCGCTCTTGACCTCAGACTGGGGTGACGGTTCATCTTTCAGCAGGACAACGACCTTAAGCACACAGCCAAGATATCAAAGGAGTGGCTTCAGGACAACTCTGTGAATGTCCTTGAGTGGCCCAGCCAGAGCCCAGACTTGAATCCAATTGAACATCTCTGGAGAGATCTGAAAATGGCTGTGCACCGACGCTTCCCATCCAACCTGATGGAGCTTGAGAGGTGCTGCAAAGAAGAATGGGCAAAACTGTCCAAAGATAGGTGTGCCAAGCCTGTGGCATCATATTCAAAAAGACTTGAGGCTGTAATTGCTGCCAAAGGTGCATCAACAAAGTATTGAGCAAAGGCTGTGAAGACTTTTGTACATGTGATTTCTTAGGTTTTTATTTTTAATAAATTTGCAAAAATCTCAAACAAACTTTTTCACTTTGTCATTACGGGTATTGTGTGTAGAATTTTGAGGGGAAAAAATGAATTTAATTCATTTTGGGATAAGGCTGTAACATAAAATGTGGAAAAAAGTGAAACGCTGTGAATATTTTCTGGATGCACTGTAAAACAGAATTCATTAAAGACAGAAGTGTTACGCCACAACGAATTCATGTGTTTCATTCAGGGGAAATCTTAATAGTTTCAGCTTACCAAAATGTTTGGGATAATTATGCTTCCAACTTTGTGGGAACAGTTAAGGGAAGGCCCTTTTTCTGTTTCAGTATGACTGTGCACAAAGCAAGGTCCATAAAGACATGGTTGGATGAGTTTGGTGGGGGAGAACTTGACTTTCTCCAACCTCAATCCCATCCAAAGTCTTTGGGATGTAACCAGAACAGAGATTGTGAGTCAGCCCCTCTGGCTCAACATCAGTGCCTGACGTCACAAACGCTCTTTGGGTTAATAAAGTAAAAATCAACAGATGTGCTCCAAAATCTAGTAGAAGAATAGAAGCTATTATAACTTTTGGTATTGATGCCTATAGGTGTAGAAGTAATGCGTGGGTGGCTCCGTACTTTGGCCTACAAGGTAGTATCTCACTGGGCTGCAACAGCTGGCAACTAGTTGGAGAATGGCATTCGCAAGGGAGTTTCCAAAATCTGTTCGCAATTTCTTCTCGTGAGTCGCAGGGTCTTGCTCTTGTGCCAAAGGAATTTTGAACATGTTCAAAACATTTGTGCCCGGAGTGGTGGCCTAGTTGGTAGAGCATCTGCCCCCCACAACCGGGAGTTCATGGCTTCACATCCCATCCGGGTCATACCGAAGACCATGAAAATGGTACTTTCCACTTTTTAGCTTGGTGCTCAGCATAATAGAATGGGTAAAGAAAAGTTAACACACAGAGCTACCAGAGGACTGACCCCCCACTGTAGCTTTCACTACTCACAGTAGCTGTGTGGCATAGGGTCAGTGAAACAGAGATAGGCACCTCCCCATCCACCACATGGTCTCTCACATGCTGTGGAAGGGATTAACTTAACTCAAAACATCCATCCATCCATCCATCCATCTTCTTCCGCTTAATCCTTTTCGGGTCGTGGGGATGGGGGGGGGGGGGCTGAAGCCTATCCCAGCATCTTTGAGCAAGAGGCAGGATACACCCTGAATAGATCGCCAGTCCATCGCAGGGCCAACACAGAGAGACAGACAACCATTCACTCTCACAGTCATACCTAAGAACAATTTAGAATCCCCAATTTGATGCCAATTAACCTAAGTTGCATGTTTTTGGCATGTGGGAGGAAACCAGAGAAATCCCAGAGTAAACCCACGCAGACACGGGGAGAACATGCAAACTCCACACAGGTCATTGTTAGTCGGGGGCTGGGATCGAACCCAGGATTCCCCGGCCAAGGGTGAGTTGCTGTGCTGCCGCAGTGCTAACCACTCCGCCACCGTGCTGCCACCTCATAACATTTGTGCAAAACATTTGTGCAACAAACTTTCTCTCAAAATAGTCACAGGCTCATCGCCAGTGTTTCAAACCCTTCTCAATTTAGTTTACATGAGTCAGAAAGTTTGAGAAAAGTTAGGCAACTCTGCGAGGGTTTGGGGACTAATGAAACTAAAGTGTGAGTGATTGGAGACAAAAAGGACAAGACATTCTGTGTGCGAGACAGGCGTGAATGGCCCGGTCACTTTCTAGCACATGCTGACACAGCTGCGACAGACAGTGTCACCATGCCACCCAAGGGCAAGACAGGCAAGGCTAGAGATGGGGGGGGGGGGGGAATCTGCCCCACAGGCCCCTACAGAGGAAGCGGAGCTGGTCTCAGGACCCGCTGTGCCTGATGATGCGGAGGACTTGATGCAGCCTCTCCAGCAGTCCAGTGGTCTCTGCACTTTGATGTGGTCTATCTCACTTGACGTCTGATGATAAACTGGCTGCTGGAATAGAGAGATATGCTCCCGATTAGGCAGTTGTCACGGCTAACTATCGTGCTGTCACGGGGTAGTCGCAAGTGCAGAAAAATGCACAGTTTTGTTACACGCATGTTGCTCAAATGCCATGCAACACTTGTACACCACATATGCAAACTCCCGGTGAATTTTGGCCTAAAATTCACTGGGATTTCATGTAACATTCATGCAGTATTACTGGAAATTGTAACTCATTTGCGTATTTGTCGCAAGTTGGTTTTTTTTTTTTTTTTTTAATCTCCAACTAGATGCCACCAGTTATGTTGGGATGCACAAATCCAAAATCTTCTTTTGGTATGTGTTTAATACTTCTTTATGAACATACACCTCACTTAAGATTATCTTCACTTCTCCTTTCCATGTGTGATGTGGTATGCACACACATTAAAACAGAGAGCACAGAAAAGAAGAGAGACACATGTAACATAGCTAAAGCATAGCAGCGGCTTTTAGAGAAGCTGAAATGAATCCAGTCTAAATAACTAAATAATAAATAACATTTATTATTTTTAATTTTGTAAATCTTGGTCCTGTTTTTTTAAACTAATTTCATGTTAATTAATATGATAATAACCAATGTGGTAAGTACACAATATCAGTGCAGAATAGTGGGAAATGTGTGTGTGTGTGTGTGTGTGTGTGTGTGTGTGTGTGTGTGTGTGTGTGTGTGTGTGTGTGTGTGTCTAGAGGTTTGCTGTGAAGAATAAGTGAGATTCAAGGTTTTGTGATAGGATGAGTGTATAAGCTTTTGAATAGTCCCAAAGGATTTGCTCAAGCCAGTCTGTGATTTGGAGCCGAGTGATTCAGGTAGGAGCGAGCGCCTGAGGCCTGTGGAAAAGTGTTCAGTAGATTATGGGACAAAAGGGAGGAAGAATGGAAAGAATGAACGGTTAAAATGTCAGCTGCAGCTAGTGGCATTGGCAGGTCAGCTAACTGTAAGGTTTAGGTATAAAAGTTAATGCAGGGATTGGTGGGAGGGCTTGAATGGTTTTAGCATAAATTAGCACCTTTAATGTAATATTGTAAACACTTATGTCTGAACTAGTTTATTTAGCTGTTTTGTACATTTTATCAACTGGGGTTAGCATTATTATTACTATTATTATTATTCATCCATCTTCTTCCACTTAATCCTTTTCGGGTTGCGGTGGGGGCTGGAGCCTATCCCAGCACCTTTTGGGCGAGAGGCAGGGCACACCCTGAACAGATCACCAGTCCTGAATCACCAGTCCGTCACAGGGCCAACACAGAGAGGCAGACAACCATTCACTCTCACAGTCATACCTAAGGACAATTCAGAATCCCCAATTTGATGCCAGTTAACCTAACCTGCATGTCTTTGGCCCGTGGGAGGAAACCGGAGTATCCGGAGAAAACCCACGCAGACCCGGGGAGAACATGCAAACTCCACACAGGAGGATCACCACTGGTCCGGGGGTGGGATCGGACCTGCGACCTTCTTACTGTGTTGCCACAGTGCTAACCACTGTTCCACCGAGCTGTATTTCCCAAAATTTGGTAAGATGCTCCAACCAGGCCAGCATGTCCATGTCGGCCCCACTATAGGATGGGCTGTCTTATGGGTTCCATGTGGGTTTGTCCACGGTTTCCATGTTGGTCCCAACTGTGTTTGCCCACATGGACTTTACAGGTAAACAGGTAATCTGCACACCTGTTTTAACCTCAGTGGGGCCCCACGTGGGTTTAACGTGGTTGAGCAGGTTTGAGTAACACATCAGAAGGAGTTGGGGTGGTTTGGGCAGCTGCCTGCAGGATGCTCCCATGTGAGGTGTTTTGGGAATGTTCCACTGGGAGGAGACCCTGGGGCCGACCCATGACACGCTGGAGAGACTACATATGTCTCCCACCTGGCCTGGAAACACCTTGGTATCCTTCCTGAAGGGCTGGAGGAGGTGACTGTGGGGAGAGGGAAGTCTGGGCTTCCCTGCTTAGACTGCTGCCTCCACAACTCGGACCCCTGGATAAGGGAGGGATGGATGGTGACTTTTCTTGCTAAGTTGGAACTTTATTCTCATAAATTTGCAACTTTTTTGCATAGATTTGTGACTGTTTTCTCAGTCATTTGTGATTTTTTTAAAATGTAAAGATCATTAGTTTTTTTCATACATTTCCTGTGGTTTTTATACATGTTTCAAAGGGTTTCTGTTAAATTTGCTGTTTTATTTTGTTTTGTTTTGTTTTGTTTTCCCAGAAAGTAAAAGGGAGCAATAGTTATGGGCAAAAGAGTCACATGTTGATCTGGGGCCACAGGATTCTGAAGCCCCTTTCCGACTGACCATATAATCCTGGAAAACCCTCCAAGACATTAGTTGCATCTGTACCCCAGAAGTTTCCTGATCACACACTGACTCTACAAATTTGTTTAGGTGTTAATTTATGTTAAAAGGTAATAAAACCATGATTTCAGCTCACTAATTTTGGTTTGAAAAGGGCGAGAGTGGCATGGTTAACCCTGATTTAGCCTTTGTGTTTTTGCATCAGCCACTGTTAAAATAATCTGCTTATTTATTTTTTTTTTTTTACCTGCACCCATCATTAGCCACTTATGCCATAATCTGTTTGTGGTTTATACAGTATTGTAATCCTCACCTCTAATCATTTCTGACATCTACAACTATACGTGAAGTGTGGTAAGCTGTCATTGGTGAGGTGAGGCCCCTTTTTGCTGAGTCTGCTTTACCTGTCAGTGCGAATGATCCCAGCACACTATAGAGAACAACTGGTGAGTGTCTGCCTTGACTCTATATTAGGGCTTTCTTTCCACCAACCCCCCCCCCCCTCCTGCAGCACGTGTGGGGTGATTGACACGAGAAAGGGATGTCGGGGGGGGGTCATAGGGTGTGCTGACCTGAGGCACAAAACCCAGTGACATGATGAGACATGCAGGCTTATACTTGAGTCTGATGCCTGCTGGTGACAGGTAAGTGGTTTGTTAATATAGGGCAGGTGTGGCCTGCGACCCAGATCACACTCCGGCACATGAAAGAATTCACCACTGATTGAATTGGTTGCACTTTTCTTGCACACTGTGGCACAAAAATGTATAAAAAGGTGGTGTCCTGTGCAACATCAGTTGTGAATGTATGTGCTGTAAATTATTGGCAATATTAAGTTTGTGATAGTGTCACTCTGTAAAATTTGCATAAAGTGTTTTCATATCTGTCAGTGGAACCAGTGGGATTAATATAGAATGTAATTCCTTAAAAGGATCTCTTTTTAAAATATCTTAAACTTGACACACATATTCCCTCTGCTGAAATATTTTACGCTACATGTTTTAGATGATAATGACAGGTTCCAACAGAGCACAGGTATGTCATTCATCCTAGCAGACCTTAATCAGTCCCGTTTAGGTAAGAACTGACAAAATTTTTCAGTTTACAATGCATGACATCATGCCTAAATGCATTAATTGTGTGCATGCAAATTCAAAATCTTGCAGAGGGTTCATAAATCAATCTTTGTCGTTGTGTTTATGCTAAACCAGCCCATTTGGCAGACTGATTAAAGAGTGTGCATGTCCCAGAAGTGGCCCATCTGCCTCTGTGATCACCATTACCCAAACCATAACCCCAGCAACGTTTGAAAGAACTCCACTCCACTGCTACAAGTAGAATGCTAACTCATGCATAGTTTTACACCAAGGGTTAACCTTTAGCTGTAAACTTAAATAGGTAAATTATACGTCTGCAAAATTACAGCCTTTATGCCGCCTTGATTTTATGAACTGCAAGATGACCACAGTGAGTAATACAACAATGAGAGCTAGAGGAGTGAGTGTAGCTCTGGAAAAGTCAAGTACATTAGAAGAGAGGCTAACTTAGAAAAATAATAAATAACAACTTTTTGCAATTTAGGTTTTATCAAAGGCTGCTCAAAATCACAAAAGATTCTAAACCTTTTTTAGCTTCTTAACACATACGGTGCTGTGAAAAAGTATCTCCCCCCCATTATATCACTAATTAATGGTGATTAACCACATTTTTTGGAAAGCTGAGTTCAATTTCATTATCCCAGGTCTGATTACTGCCATACCCGTTGACTCAAGAAATCATTTAAACAGAACCTGTCTGATAAAGTGTAGTAGGCTAAAAGTTCTCAAAAAGCAACACATCATGCCATGATTAAATGAAATTCAGGAACAGATGAGAAAGTAGGTTTGATTGGGGGAGGAGGCAATTACTTTTTCACAGATTGCCAGGTAGGTTTGGATAGCTTTTTTTTTCCCTTAATAAATGAAATCATCGTTTAAAAACTGCATTTTGTATTTACTCAGGTTATCTTTGTCTAATATTACAATTTGTTTGATGATCTGAAACTAAGCGTGACAAATATCTAAAAATATAAGAAATTGGGAAGGGTGCAAATACTTTTTCACAGCACTGTACAATTCTTCACCATGGCTGAACCAACAAGAAACTTTCTCTGACGCATAAAATCCTTCTTTGATGATTGATTTATGTGAAAGCTGAAAGTGCAGCTTTATTCTCACATGAAGGTTTAATTATGGCTTTTTTCCATAGTATTTTTTTTACTGCTGTGATATACACTCACCGGCCACTTTATTAGGTACACCTGTCCAACTGCTCGTTAACACTTAATTTCTAATCAGCCAATCACATGGCGGCAACTCAGTGCATTTAGGCATGTAGACATGGTCAAGACAATCTCCTGCAGTTCAAACCGAGCATCAGTATGGGGAAGAAAGGTGATTTGAGTGACTTTGAACGTGGCATGGTTGTTGGTGCCAGAAGGGCTGGTCTGAGTATTTCAGAAACTGCTGATCTACTGGGATTTTCACGCACAACCATCTCTAGGGTTTACAGAGAATGGTCCGAAAAAGAAAAAATATCCAGTGAGCGGCAGTTCTGTGGGCGGAAATGCCTTGTTGATGCCAGAGGTCAGAGGAGAATGGCCAGACTGGTTCGAGCTGATAGAAAGGCAACAGTGACTCAAATAACCACCCGTTACAACCAAGGTAGGCAGAAGAGCATCTCTGAACGCACAGTACGTCGAACTTTGAGGCAGATGGGCTACAGCAGCAGAAGACCACGCCGGGTGCCACTCCTTTCAGCTAAGAACAGGAAACTGAGGCTACAATTTGCACAAGCTCATCGAAATTGGACAATAGAAGATTGGAAAAACGTTGCCTGCTCTGATGAGTCTCGATTTCTGCTGCGATATTCGGATGGTAGGGTCAGAATTTGGCGTCAACAACATGAAAGCATGGATCCATCCTGCCTTGTATCAATGGTTCAGGCTGGTGGTGGTGGTGTAATGGTGTGGGGAATATTTTCTTGGCACTCTTTGGGCCCCTTGGTACCAATTGAGCATCGTTGCAACGCTACAGCCTACCTGAGTATTGTTGCTGACCATGTCCATCCCTTTATGACCACAATGTACCCAACTTCTGATGGCTACTTTCAGCAGGATAATGCGCCATGTCATAAAGCTGGAATCATCTCAGACTGGTTTCTTGAACATGACAATGAGTTCACTGTACTCAAATGGCCTCCACAGTCACCAGATCTCAATCCAATAGAGCATCTTTGGGATGTGGTGGAACGGGAGATTCGCATCATGGATGTGCAGCCGACAAATCTGCGCCAACTGTGTGATGCCATCATGTCAATATGGACCAAACTCTCTGAGGAATGCTTCCAGCACCTTGTTGAATCTATGCCACGAAGAATTGAGGCAGTTCTGAAGGCAAAAGGGGGTCCAACCCGTTACTAGCATGGTGTACCTAATAAAGTGGCCGGTGAGTGTATGCTATATAAGATAAGATAAGATAAGCCTTTATTAGTCCCACAATGGGGAAATTCCAGGATTGCAACAGCACAGGGACAGCAACACTCAGAGCAACAATCAGAAGGCAAGAAAAACAACATCTAGCAAACATATGTCCATATTACTATAAATGTATATATATAGACACACAGTGCAGAGCATTATGGCTGGTGGATGTGCAGCAGAAAGTCTAAGCTCTCTCTCCGCGGATGCAGCGGGCCAGCTGGAAGTCTTTGGGCATGATGGTGACCCCCTTAGCGAAGAAGAGACCACCAGGTGGGTCTCGCTGGTCTCCTGCAGAGCCATGACGGCGAAACTCAGGAAACGCAGGATGGTCTTGAAGTCCTGAGCGATCTCCCTCACCAGGCGCTGGACGGGCAGCTTACGGATGAGCAGCTCCGTGGATTTCTGGTAGCGACGGATCTCTCTCAGAGCCACGGACCTGTGACGGCGAGGCCTCTTCACTCTGCCGGTGGCCAGAGCGCCTCTCCGAGCAGCCCTGGTGGCTAGCTGTCTCCTGGGGGGCTTCTTCCTCCAGTAGATTTTACGGGCGGTCTGCTTGGTTCTTGCCATCGCTCTTTATTATTCTGTCTTATATTTCTTTCACGCCGCCTAAACTCCAGCCCGGCACCCGCTTCGTTTTCGCTACAGCTCCCGGTATGTCGAGTTTCCCATTAGCACCGGGCGGCGGCCAAGTGCTAGCTAGCACTAGCTCCTCCCCGCTGTAACGTCTCCCGCTGCAAACCGTGGCTCCGTCCGCCGACCCGGGAGACCCCCGGGGCGATCCGTGCGTCCGTGATATATATACAGAGTGAAAGGTGTAGAAAGAAGAAGGAAGATAAAAAAAAAGGCTGTTGCAACAGGCAGCCGACTCGTGTGGCGCCGCCGGTCCGGCAGAGCCGGAACCGGAAAAAATCTACACGTATACATTTCATAGACCCCAAAACCCTCTTCATCATGTCTGGTCTCCTTTTTTTCTGTCATCTATCTTCTCAGATGACACGATATCAGGAATACCATCAGTCCCAAGCTAGGGCTTGCTGAGATATCCCCTTAAACTAAACTTGCTTACAGAGACAGGTGAGATCATAGTCCTTATTTATGTTCTTAGAAACACAGGACCATTGTACTGTCCACACTTCAGATTTGAATGAAAGAGTTTGAATTTAAATACTGGATTTGTTACAGCAATGAACTTTCCAAACATTCAAATGTCATGTCTTTCCTTAAGACTAATAATAGATAATTACCCTTCAGTTCTGTGATGGGATTACATTATATAAACCCACAAGAAAGCTGAGACTGAATCCTAGCTTTTTGTTTCAAAAGGTGACAAACCCAAGCAAGAAAATTATGCACTGAATGCCCTATAATGAAGCTATACCTTCGTGGATTTATGTTACCTTCTACACACCTGGGTCCCAAACCACAGTCCAGGCCTTCCTGGGGGATTAAATCAAACCACAAAGAATAGTCTCACAAAGAGACATTTATTTAGAGTCAAGCACGGAAAATGGAAAAAAACATAGAGTAATTTTAATAATACTCATCAGTATTCAGAGTAAATAGTAGGAAAATCTGTTCTTTCCCTTCTGGGTCTTAACAACAAAAGTGTAGCTATTGGGGATGTGATATTGTTTTTCCACCAATTTGAAATGCAAGGAATTTGTCTTAAGACAAAACTGAAAACTTTCCTATTTGACAAAGCTTTTGAATAGACTTCCCACATGTTATAGCTTATGCAACTAGTAGTGTTACGGTACTATGTGTGATTTGTGGACATAACACTATGCATACTGTTCCACTGCTAGATGCGTGCATTAGTGTTGTAGTCTGCATCAATGGGGCCCACTGTGCATGCATTTGATTGTGTGCATGAGCTACGTGACAGCTGCTACCTAGATGGTGATACCATGTTTTAACTGGGCATCATAATTTGCGTGTCATAGTTTTTATTAATTTTATCTTAGTATCTACTACTTCCATTTATAAAAACAAAAACAAACTGCTATTTATGCTCACTGTGCGTAGTGTTTGGGCATTACACCACTAGGTCCAGCTACAGATGTGTCTGCTTGTAGTGCTGCCTATGAATTGTTTTTAGTTAGCTTAATAAGCCTGAAAAAGCCTATAAAATGCTGTAATCTTAGGTCAAATTAGCTTTGATACAATATTGTATGTCATATCTGTACCAACGTTGTTCTACCTGTATGTTGTTATGTTATGAATAGTATGTCTCTTCCTTCTTCCTTTTCTTCCTTTCTCCCTTCACCCCCCCAACCAGTCATGGCAGAAGACTGCCCCTCCCTGAGCCTGGTTCTGCCAGAGGTTTCTCCCTATAAGGGAGTTTTTCCTTCCCACTGTTGCCTAGTGCTTGCTCATAGGGGATCATTTGATCGTTGGGGTTTCTCTCTGAATTATTTATGATTTGTGCTTATGTATCCTTGAGATGACTTTTGTTGTAACTAGGCACTAGACAAATAAAGTTGAATAGAATTGAATTAATCCTAGTAGCCTTCATCTTAATATGGATAATGTCTTTTTAGCTAATTCCAGTGTAGCCAAAAGGAGTTAATGCAATGACGCATCATCTGTCCATCTGTCCATCCATCCACATTTGATGGGAATCGCTGCTCCACCTAAGCAGCTGCCTCAATGCTCACCAAATTCACTCACCATGATCCTGAGATGGGTGTGCTTCCGCACTCTCAGGGTGATTTTATCTGACCGGAATGAGCTTCTCCATCGCTGACCCCAGTTACATGGTCACAATAAACCGATTACTGGGAATAAACTGATAATGGCAATAATCAGGTCCTTCATGTTTACATACACTGAAAAAATGGATTATCAGAGGGTAAACCACTTGAGTTAATGACACCGGTTGCATGGCCTTTATCAGATTATTCTGTTCACATGACCACTTGAATAATCAGATAACTTCAGAAAACCAATCATAACCGCTTTATTTGTGTGCATGTAAACATGGTCAGTGATGGTCTGGATAGATGAGAGCACCATGTCAACAAGTGCACTTAAATGTTTCTCTGCTATTTTTTCAGGATTCCTTTATTGACTATAACAGAAATGATCATCTTGTGGCAGACTGAAGAGTGAACCTTTCAACTAGTGGGACTTGGGGTTGGGGGCGGGGTTTGTGTTTTCCTAGTTTTGGAGTCCGGGAGTGGTTACAATCAGTTGTTGGTGGCATTTGAGGAGTAAAGATAAAAATTCACCTTCGGCTTCTGTGTGTTTCTTCCTCTTACCGCATTGGTGACGCTGATTCGAGCATGTCCGACACAGAAGAAGACTGCGTTTCTTCCTTGTCAGCCATGTTTCCCCGACCCTCACAGCCGGCCTCTTGCACTGAAGCTGTGAAACTTCCAGAGTTTTGGCAGAGCGACCTGGCTTCGTTGTTCCAGCATATCAAAGCACTGTTCCACCTGCGAGGGATCACTGCAGATGAACCCAGATACTACTTGGTCGCTGCTGCTCTGGGTCAGCAGTCCACATGGCATGTCATGCAGTTACTTTGCGTGCCCCCACAGCACGGTAAATACGCCGCCATCAAGCAGTTCCTGCTCCTATGGTCTATCAGCAGTGGAAAGAGCGAATAAAATCCTTTCCCTGTCAAATTTGGGTGACGGCACAGCTGTGGATCTTATGGACAATATGCTATCGCTGCTAGGAGCAGACGAAGGTGGTTTTCTGTTTCCGCACATTTTCCTGTGCCAGCTCCCGCCGCCTATGCGCACGGTTTTAGCTAACTTCCCGCATATGGCAACCGGTGACTACCGAGCTTTAGCCAAGGAAGCTGATCAGGTCCTGCTGGCTGCTAGGCAGTTTGCTGTGCAAAGCGTGGCATCAGATACCCTGCAACCCATGACGGAGGATGCGGATCCTGTGGTGGTAGCTGGAGTGGTTGCCCAGAGACGGCATGGGAAAGGTCTGTGTTTCTTCCACCTGCGGTTTGGCAGCAAGGCTAAGCACTGCGTTCCTCCATGCACATTTCAGACGATGGGAAAATTCCAGAGCCAGCGCTCAGTAGCAGCTGGGGTGAGCTACTCTTCATTAGAGATTCGCTGCCAGGAAGATGTTTCCTAGTGGACTCCAGCTTGCAGAAAAGCCTACTACTTCCAACTAGCGTGAACAGGCCAGCGGCAGGCAGCAGCCCACGTCTGAGTGCAGCTAATAGTTCTGCCATTGGGACATTTGGCACAAGGTCCGTGACTGTTTGTTTCCAGGGACACAGTTTCGGGTGGGACTTTGTAATCGCTCCCATTACAGTCCATATCGTTGGTGCGGATTTTCTGTGTGCTAATAATTTACTTGTTGATGCTGCTAACCACCATCTGATTGATGCTGTCTTTCACCACCTTTCCGTGTGAGGCTGGGGGAAATGGGCTGTTGTCACACGCTAACTTTTTAGTGTCGGATAATGCTTTTCTTCATTTGCTGGCAAATTTTCCATTGCTTACAACACCTGCTTCTTCCACCACTGCAACTAAGCACCTTATAGCTCAAGTAGGTTCATTTTGTCTTCTTTTAATTATTTATCTTTTGTTCAGAAACCTTCTGACGAAGGCTGCAGTGAACAGTCGAAACATGTAAAGAAGGTAAAAACATCTCCTTTCTATTTTTGTTTTTAATAAGAACAAAAGGTAAATAACTAAGCACGTTGTGGAACATTTCATCCCCACCGCTGGACCGTCAGTTTTTGTACATGCGACGCCTCGACGCAGTTAAGTTTGCCATAGCGAAAGAGGAGTTCACCACTATGGAATGTTTGGGTATAGTGAGGCATTCTAACAGTTCATGGGCCTCGCCGCTTCACATGGTGCCTAAGGCGGATGGGTCGTGGCGGCCATGTGGTGATTTTCGTCATCTTAACAATGTCACCGCAAATGACCGTTATCCTATTCCACACATCCAGGATTTTTCCATTTTTCCTGGCGGGCTCTACCATTTTGTCAAAGGTAGAGCTGGTGTGCAGTTATCATCAAATTCCCATGCGCGCAGAGGATGTCCCCAAGACTGCAGTAATAACCCCTTCTAGCTTTTTTGAATTCCTGCGCATGCTGTTTGGCCTCAAAGGCGCGGCCCAAACGTTTCAGAGGTTGATGGACTGGGTGTTACGCAACCTCCCATTTGTGTTCGTCTACCTTGACGATATATTAGTGGCCAGTCCGTCAGCTGAAGAGCATCTGTCACACCTCAAACAGGTTTTCAGGCGCCTTGAAGAACACAGCCTGATCGTCAACCAGGCTAAGTGTAAGTTTGGACTGCCGGTGATTGACTTCTTAGGCCACTGCATTTTTTCACAGGGCGCGATTCCGTTGCCTTCTAAGGTTCAAGCAATGGCAGAATTTTCCCATCCGGACTCCATTGAAACATTGCAGGAATTTTTGGCCATGGTAAATTTTTATAATTGCTTCCTCCCTCGTGCTGCTCACCTCCTGCAGCCACTTTATGAAGCTCTGAGGCTGAAAAAAGCCAATGACCCTGTTACCTTGACTCTCGAACAGATCCAAGCTTTTGACGGAGCTAAGTCCACCGTTGCAAACACAGCACTACTCACTCACCCTGTGCTCATGACGCCCATAGCTTCCATAGCTTTGACAACAGACACCTCCGACATAGCTGTGGGGGCAGTGGTTGAGCAACACATGGCAGAGGCGTGGTAGCCCCTCGTGTTTTTCAGTCACAAGCTGCGAGATGGCAAGCACAAGTACAGCGTTGTTGACCGGGAGTTGCTGGCGCTGTACCTGGCGACCCGTCATTTCCATTTCTTATTTGAGGGCCATTCTTTCACGGTTTATGTAGATCATAAACCGCTAACGTTTGCCATGACCACGGTGACCAAGCCGTGGTCTGCACATCAACAATGCCATCTGGCGACCATCTCCGAGTTCACAACAGATGTGCGTGTGGCTGGTAAGTGCAACCCTGTTGCTGATTGCCTGTCACATGTGCTGGTGTGTCCAGTGCATCTTGGGATGGATTTTTCTGCCATGGCCGCCGAGCAGCCCAACGACATGGACATCCTGGCCCTTTGGTCTGCTGGTACAGCCCTCAAACACGAGGAGGCGGTGATGCAGGAAGGCAGTCCTACTCTCTTCTGCGATGCCTCCACTGGCCGCCCTGCCCTGTTGTCCCTGCGGCCTGGCGCCGTTGAGTTTTCGACTCAATTCACTCCCTCTCATACCCTGGAGTTTGGGCTTCAGTGAAACTGGTCAGTGCCAAGTTTGTCTGGCCTGGCCTCCACAGGGATGTCAAGGGGTCGGTGGCCGCATACTTGGCGTGTCAGCACGTTAAAGTCCACCAGCACACCAAGGGACCCCTCAAACCGTTTTGGATTCCAGCTAGACGTTTTGACCACGTGCATTTGGACCTCGTGGGTCCTCTACTTCCTTCGCAGGCCCCCAGTTCACGTCGGAGCCCTGGTCAGCACTTGCAAGGTCCTTGGGGGAGCAGATACACTGCACTACAGCATACCACCCTCAGGCTAATAGCTTGTATGAACGTTTTCACAGGTCACAGCATTGCATGCTGCACTCTCCAATGGTAATTGGGTGGATCGTTTGCCTTGAGTGATGATTGAATTGTGTTCAGCTCCTAAGGAAGATCTCGATGCTTTGTCTGTTGAACTGGTGTTCGGTCAACTGCTTCACATTTCGGGAGAGTTTTTGCCCAAAAGTTCCGCCCCTCAGACTGGCCCCACCGTCTACCCTTTTTCATCCGACGGTGCACTGGCTCTAAGCCCTGTTCATCACTGTTTTCGTTGATCGTTTGTGCCTACTGAGCTCAGTTCTGCCCATTTCATATTTGTGCGACATGACGCTCACCGCTCACCTCTCCAACCCCCATATGGTGGTCCATTCCGGGTTCTGGAGACAGGCCCTAAGAGTTTTGTGCTGGATATGGGTGGGTGCAAAGAGCAGATCATGTTGGATAGGCTTAAGCCAGCGCACATTATGGCAGATGAGCTTATGTTTCCAGCCAAGGTCCCTCGTTGGGGTCACCCCCCTTCTAGGACCCTGGCTAGGTCTGCACAAGATGAGTTTTCTGGTTTCCAGCCTACTGTGGTCTGTGTTTCACCTGCCTGTCATCCACGTGGACGCCCTACACGACAGGTTTCTCCTGTGGTTCCGGTTGGAGGACAGCATAGCTGTTATGGCAGGCTTATCAGACCCCCATTGAGAGACTGATTTTGACTACTGGGGTCTCCTCTGGGCATTCGGGGGGGTGGGCTGTGTAGCAGAGTGAAGAGTGAACCTCTCACCCAGTGGGACTTGGGGTTGGGGGCGTGGTTTGTGTTTTTCCAGTTTTGGAGTCCAGGAGTGGTTACAGTCAGTTGTTGATGGCATTTGAGGAGTAAAGATAAAAACTCACCTTCGGCTCCTGTGTGTTTCTTCCTCTTGCCACAGTCTACACTCTGGCTGCTCCTTAAACCCTATTCACATTACATGATTTGTGTCCCTATTTAAAGATAGTCACAGTTGTGAAGGTCACCCCATTTCCAAGGGGCAAATCCCCAGTATACTGATGATCTCCAGTCGCTATATCTGAATGTTTCAAAGCTGCAAAGACACTAACTCATCATCGAATTAACCTAGATGTCAATCCCTCTAAAAAACTATGGCCACTGAGAGCTGAGGATATGGAATGAAGAGGCAGGGATCCCACAGAGTCGACAAGACATGATGGGTGAGCATGGCTGTGTCACAGTGGACTTGGGAAACTGAACAAACTTTATTAGAGTTTGGGGGGGGAACACATCCATCCATCCATCATATACCAGTTATCCAGGGGTCCAGGTCACAGGGGCAGCAGTCCGAGTAGAGTAGCCCAGACTGTTGGCCTGTCCACATAGTCCCTTGATCCCCATGATCTTTCCTGCAGGTGGTGAGTCCATTGGAGGGCAGACCCATGTGGCCCCTTTGGGTACACTTAATATAACTTTTTTCATAGGGATCAACTGGTGAGCTGTTAGGCTGCATTCAGACCAGGATAGTCGGGGGATCTCAGTTCGACTGGGCAGGGGATGCAGAGAATTTTCACACTTTGGTTTGCACTCACATTGCAGCGGACCAAACTGCCTGGACAACGGCACGCAGTTACAACAACTGCTCGTTTGGGGTGCTGTAGCCGAAACCACCACTTACCAGGAAGAAAAAATCTCGGCGAAGAAGAAAAATCAGACTCATCGATTGGCCAGTCGGGTTGTTTGTCTGCCACAAACGAGACATTTTTTAACTTTTCTCCTCGGCTTTCACCGGTAAAAGGATCTCTTGGATTCATGCGGTTGTCTTTCTTATTTTCTACCCAAACCGTACTACGGTAAATGTCACTTCCTCTTCTCAGACTACATATTGCTATGGTTACACAAACGCCAAGGGGCACTTCCACCCTTTGGTCCACTGGATACTCCGTTTGGATTCACACTGCAAGCGGAGCACACCAGACTTCATTTGCAAGAGAACCGAGAGTCCTGTTTTCAGCGGGACCAGACTTCGCTTGTTTGGTGCGCACCAGAGTTCCAACGCACATTCAGAATGCACCAAACGAACCAAACTATCCGCAGAAGCCACTGTTTGGTCCTTTGATCCCTACCAAACAGTGGCCATCTGAATGCACCCTTAATCTGGCCCTTCACCCAGGACCAGTTTACCTTGGGAGACCCTACCGGGGCAAGTTGCCTCCAACAACGTAAGTCTTGGGATCATTTGGGAACACAAACCCCTCCAAAGTTGCTCTTTTTTCAATCAAGCAAACAAACAAACAATACATAGCATTTACTTTTGTTGTACATAATTTTGCATATCCTGTTTCAAAATAAAAGCATCACATTTTTCATGTTGTTTTGTTTTGTTTATTGGGGATTTTTTTAGACAGAGCATTGTTTTAGCGACCTAGGGAACAAGTTGACATGGATGACCGTGCAGTATGTGACCCCCTGTCACAAGTCAGAAGGTTGTGTAGTGTGAACTGTACATCCAGCCTGACGACTTTCATGTCATGCAGTCTGAACCTGCCTTTAGACTTCTTAACAAGTGAATTATAATTAGGCTGAAGTATTGTAGAATACCACAGGAGATATATACAGTATGTGTCTTATATGCTATTTTCATATGTCTCAAGTATTGTGTTTTTAACTAAGTACCATTAAATAACCTCAAATAGTTCTCTGGTGCCTTTGCTCATCTGTAGCATGTTCATCGAATTGGTCAGCCAGCAGGCCTTTGATCTTCCTCCATTTTTGAACATCCTCCAAAGGTTGAGCCCCATGAAGTGTGACTAGCCTAGATGTATCTTGCTTGATGTGCTCCAGGTTTGATAGTGGAAGATACAGCACTGAGCTAATTCACTGCATCTAAGCAAATGGTATATTACTTCAGGGGTAAGCCACAGCACTCATGTGGCTTTCTCAGGTAGAATTCAAAGCATCCGTGAGCACTTATGCTTCACAGGTCCAGCACTGTGTTCCTCTGTAGGCCTCAGGCCTAAGGAATGCCAATGTCTGCCAGCTTCACGCAGCCTTACTTGACTCCCCATATTTCACTTCAAAAGCAGATGAGCCCACATATCTGTGCCATATGGTGCACTGTGGAAAGTGCATGCCCTAATATTTAAGCCTCGTGTTATTAGGGTTTGGCTTGTTGCCTAAAGCATGCCTTAATGATGATGACATCTGTGAGATGGATTTAACTGTGTTGATCGATTGTTGCACAAAATAACTAGTGGTTGTAGATGTATGCATTAGGATGGTTTATGCAGTGTGGCACTATATAACCTCGGAAGTGATTTATACTGTTGATGCATGCATTGATACAGGGGGTATAGAACATTAAAATATTGTGCTGGGCTTTACTTTTATGCTCTTGTCGTGAGTCTCAGTGAGAAGAGGTTGGCTTGACTCACTTGTTTTGGATAATTGTACGCTTCCGAGGCCTGTGGTCCCCTTTTCTGTCTCCCTGTGGCCTAGGCTGCAAGAGCCATATTTAGTTTGCACGTCCTCCTCATCCTATCCTGTCTCATCCCCATCCTGTCTGACACACCCCCAGAGTGCAGTAGGGGACAGATAGTCTTCCAAAGGCCAGACTGTAGGTATGTTAGTAAAGTGCAGGGTTGCTATAACACTGACTTTGCATTGGTTTTGAAATTTGGGGTTTTGGTTGCATTTTCTGAACCTGCATTTGTATGATTTGATTATGTAAAGGTTATGAGGTTTTTTAATTGTAATTCAAAGGAAAATGCTTTTACTGTACTAGTGTTAATTTTTCTTTGCAGGTTGTGCTCAGGTCTTCTGTGGTTTGGGTGTGTGTTCGTGAAGTGAGTAGTACTTTGTTGTTGAGAAAAAAAAACATGCTCTGCTTTCTTGTATTTGTTCAGAAAATCAAATCCATCCATTTCATGTATTATTAAGTTGAAACTCAACATACCATGCAGAATGTCCTCCCATCATGGTCTCCTGTTTTTGTCACGGACATGCCAGTTAAAAAATATATAGCGTACCATCATCCTAGATATAACACATATAAGATATGGGTCATCAAAAGAGCTGTAAGCTGGCAGCACAACCAGTTCAGCTATACACAATCAAACCAAAATTATACCATACATGTTTTCATACATCTAAAATTACTTGCTTTGTGACTATTTGTTTTTGTTCTCTTATGTACTATCCAAGAATACTATCCAAAGGGGAGCTGCATTTAGATAAAACAATAGTTGTCTTAACATTTTCAGTTTCTGATTGCCTCTCAGTGTCATAGTTTTCACATTACTCTGCAGAATGAATACATTCATTTCTACAGGTGCTGCAAACGCAGGAGGATTCTGGCAGTCAAAAAGTGAACATTTCACATACAGTGCATAAGGAAAGTATTCACAGCGCTTCACTTTTTCCAAATTTTGTTATGTTACAGCCTTATTCCAAAAGGGATTAAATTCATTTTTTTCCTCAAAATTCTACACACAATACCCCATAATGACAATGTGAAAAAAGTTTTTTTGAGATTTTTGCAAATTTATTAAAAATAAAAAACTAAGAAATCACATGTACATACAGTAAGTATTCACAGCCTTTGCCATGAAGCTCAAAATTGAGTTCAGGTGCATCCTGTTTCCACTGATCATCTTTGAGATGTTTCTACAGCTTAATTGGAGTCCACCTGTGGTAAATTCAGTTGATTGGACATGATTTGGAAAGGCACACACCTGTCTATATAAGGTCCCACAGTTGACAATACATGTCAGAGCACAAACCAAGCATGAAGTCAAAGGAATTGTCTGTAGACCTCTGAGACAATATTGTCTCGAGGCATAAATCTGGGGAAGGGTACAGAAAAATTTCTGCTGCTTTGAAGGTCCCAGTGAGCACAGTGGCCTCCATCATCATAAATGGAAGAAGTTTGGAACCACCAGGACTCTTCCTAGAGCTGGACGGCCATCTAAACTGAGTGATCGGGGGAGAAGGGCCTTAGTCAGGGAGGTGACCAAGAACCCGATGGTCACTCTGTCAGAGTGCCAATGTTCCTCTGTGAAGAGAGGAAAACCTTCCAGAAGGACAACCATCTCTGCAGCAATCCACCAATCAGGCATGTATGGTAGAGTGGCCAGACGGAAATCACTCCTTAGTAAAAGGCACATGGCAGCCCACCTAGAGTTTGCCAAAAGGCATCTGAAGAACTCTCAGACCATGAGAAACAAAATTCTCTGGTCTGATGAGACAAAGACTGAACTCTTTGGCGTGAATGCAGGTGTCATGTTTGGAGGAAACCAGGCACCGCTCATAACCACGCCAATGGTGGTGGCAGCATCATGCTGTAGGGATGTTTTTCAGCGGCAGGAACTGAGACCATTCAGGATAGAGGGAAAGATGAATGCAGCAATGTACAGAGCCATCCTGGATGAAAACCTGCTCCAGAGCACTCAACCTCAGACTGGGGCGACGGTTCATCTTTCAGCAGGACAACGACCCTAAGCACACAGCCAAGATATCAAAGGAGTGGCTTCAGGACAACTCTGTGACTGTCCTTGAGTGGCCCAGCCAGAACCCAGAGTTGAATCCAATTGAACAGCTCTGGAGAAATCTGAAAATGGCTGTGCACCGATGCTTCCCATCCAACCTGATGGAGCTTGAAAGGTGATGCAAAGAGGAATGGGCGAAACTGTCCAAAGATAGGTGTGCCAAGCTTGTGGCATCATATTCAAAAAGACTTGAGGCTGTAATCGCTGCCAAAGGTGCATCAACAAAGTATTAAGCAAAGGCTGTGAATACTTATGTCCATGTGATTTCTTAGTTTTTTATTTTTAATAAATTTTCAAAAATCTAAAAAAAAAACTTTTTTTCACGTTGTCATTATGAGTTATTGTGTGTAGAATTTGAGGGAAAAAATGAATTTAATCCCTTTTGGAATAAGGCTGGAACATAAAATGTGGAAAATGTGAAGCGCTGTGAATACTTTCCGGATGCACTGTACATTTGACATGCATGCAGTGGTGTGAAAAATTGTTTGCCCCCTTCCTGATTTCTCATTTTTTTGTATGTCTGTCACACTTAAATGTTTCAGATCATCAAACAAATTCAAATATTAGACAAAGATAATACAAGTAAACACAAAATGCAGTTTTTAAATGAAGGTCTTTATTATTAAAGGAAAAAAATGCAAACCTACATGGCCCTGTGTGAAAAAGTGATTGCCCCCTAAACCTAATAGCTGGTTGGGCCACCCTTAGCAGCAACAACTGCAATCAAACATTTGCAATAACTGGCAATGAGTCTTTTACAGCACTGTGGAGGAATTTTGGCCCACTTATCTTTGCAGAATTGTAATTCAGCCACATTGGAGGGTTTTCGAGCATGAACCGCCTTTTTAAGGTCATGCCACAGCATCTCAATCAGATTCAGGTCAGGACTTTGACTAGGCCACTCCAAAGTCTTCACTTTGTGTTTCTTAAGCCATTCAGAGGTGGACTTGCTGGTGTGTTTTGGATCCTTGTCCAGCTGCAGAACCCAGTGCGCTTCAGCATGAGGTCATGAACAGATAGCCGGACATTCTCCTTCAGGATTTTTTGGTAGACAGCAGAAGTCATGGTCAAGATGTTTTCTGGCAAAACTGAGATGAGCCTTTATGTTCTTTTTGCTCAGCAGTGGTTTTTGTCTTGGAACTCTGCCATGCAGGCCATTTTTGCCCAGTCTCTTTCTTATGGTGGAGTCATGAACACTGATCTTAACTGAGGCAAGTGAGGCCTGCAGTTCTTCGGATGTTGTTGTGGGATCTTTTGTGATCTCTTGGATGAGTCATCACTGCACTCTTGGGGTAATTTTGGTCGGCCGGCCACTCCTGGGAAGGTTCACCGCTGTTCCATGTTTTCTCCATTTGTGGATAATGGCTCTCACTGTGGTTTGCTGGAGTCCCAAAGCTTTAGAAATGGCTTTATAACCTTTTTTTCAGACTGATAGATCTCAGTTTCTTTGATTCTCATTTGTTCCTGAATTTCTTTGAATCATAGCATGATGTCTAGCTTTTGATGATCTTTTGGTCTACTTCACTTTGTCAGGCAGGTCCTATTTAAGTGATTTCTTGATTGAGAACAGGTGTGGCAGTAATCAGGCCTGGGTGTGGCTAGAGAAATTGAACTCAGCTTTCCAAAGATGTGATAAATCACAATTAATTTATGTTTTAAGGGGGGGGGCAATCACTTTTTTACACAGGGCCATGCAGGTTTGGATGTTTTTATCCTTAATAATAAACACCTTCATTTAAAAACTGCATTTTGTGTTTACTTGTGTTATCTTTGTCTAATATTTAAATTTGTTTGATGATCTGAAACATTTAAGTGTGACAAACATACAAAAAAATGAGAAATCAGGAAGGGGGCCAACACTTTTTCACACCACTGTGTCTACATACATAGTGTTAAAGCTCTGTTAGATCTGGACAGTTCTGGAAGCTTCAGAATTTTTTTTTTTTTATTTTTACTGTAAGTATTTATTGCTTTTATTATAATACTCTAAGAGAGAGAGCAAGGGATTGACTTCTAAATGGTCAACTATTGACTGTTTTGCAGGACAACTGCTTTTCTTGGTCCCCTAATACTGAATGCAATGTCTGTTGTACTAAAATAAATAAAATTCCAGTATTAGATAAAATGCTGTCATATTGTAACTGATAAAAATACAGAAGAAAAAGTGTACATGTTTTGCTTAGAATTTGGACATACGTATGGGGGGGCCGGGGCTGAAAAGTTCACAGTGATCAAATTTGACCAAATGTGTTTTATTTTTCAGCCGCAGGGATCCAAGCACTGCAAGACTGAAGGGGAGACTATGTTGAAAAATAAACCACATTTGGTCAAATTTGACCACTATGAACTTTTCAGCCCCCCCCCCCCCCCCCCGTACGTGCCATTAAAGAACTAGAAAAGCACTCGGAGAGCACAGACCTCCGCCAAGCGCCACAGTTCCCCCCATACAGTGTTTGTGTGTACGTTTTCAGATTCCTTGACCATGAAAACATATGACTAGCAATTGGATTCACAATGATTATTTGTTTATTTGACAGGGACAGTGCAATAAACATAGACAATTAATCAATGACAATCAATGTGATAGTGATAGGATTAGTGGTTCAGTAGTAAAAGCATTGCCTCCTTGGCGGAGGTAATAAACTGAAGTGTTGCTGTTGTGTCCATCTCCTCCACTGACGGATGCAGATTGGGTAGACAGGTTGGCGTGGGTTTTATATTATATTATTGGGGTTGCGCTCCGCGGCAAAACAGAATTTAGAAGCTTCCCCGGCTGAGAGCTCGTTTTTGCGTAGCGCCTATGGCTGGCCGGGGAATTTCTGCCAAATAATCCGACGGCGGACAGGTGCCCGTGTCAGGTTTTGCAGCTGCGCGCAAACACAGGCACGCTGGCGGGCCCAGGCCACCAGTGTTTTCCGCGTGCTTTTGTGCGTAAAACGTTGAAAAACGCGGAGTTTGTGTTGGTCAGACACGGCGACCAGCGCCCTCCATTGCGCCTGCGCACATGTTGAAAATGGCCATATGTCACAGTGTTAAATAATGCTTTAAAAAATTCCTGTATCCAGACGGTGATGCAGATCATCCCCAAAATTTAATCAGTTCTTCCTTGTACCATTTCCAACAATGCCTGAAAGTTTCATGGAAATCCTTCCAAAAGTTTTTGAGTTATCTTGCTAACCAACAGACAAACAAACAGACAGACAGACAGACAGACAAACAGACAAACACACAGACAAACCCCGGCAAAAACATTACCTCCTCCTGGCCTTTTCGGCCTGGCGGAGGTAATAAATGTGCTGCAATTGTGAAGAAAAAAACTTGTTTTTGTTGGATGTATACATCATGGTTTTTGTAATTTTAAGTAATATATTGAGTATCTTCATAGTCATAGAGAAGACTAAAAATCTGAAAAACTAGAATTGCACTCAGCAGAGATGCAGACCCACACCTTACAGCCCTATTCCTGTTGGAAGGTCATATAGTAGGGAAAACCCCTGTTTGACTTCCTGCTTCAATGCTGATGGGATGCCATAACCTATTCTCAGACCTTACCGATCTACAAGGTCAAATGCAAGGTCAAGGTCATTGAACATTCAAGTGGTGTCCCAGATCCCAGTCTAGGTTGTGTTAACATTTGGTGGGTCTACCTCTCATAATAAAGTCACTACAAGCCAAAACTGATATTGACCTTTTATGGCCCCGTGACCTTGATCTTTTGATCCCAAAAGCGTAGCCAAATGTGGTACTCCCATGGTCAACCTGTGTGCCAAGTTTGGTCACCCTAGCATCATTTTCTACTGAGTTAGAGCATGGATACACAGAGGGACAGACGGACAGGTACGCAGACTCAGGGGCCTGCCCTACCCACTCCGTCAGCGTGGGGAATGAAACCCTATTTTTGAAGAATAACTTTTTAGAAAGCAGTTGCATGGCTTTTATTCAGGTCTCATTCAGGTCAAAGATAGATATTACTGTTTCTGATATCTGTCACGTGAGTTCTAGGGTTAACCTATAGATGACATGTTCAGAATACCCAAAATGCAGTGGTCTGTGCTGTAGCGGATTCATGTCTCAATTCAATTCAATTCAATTCAACTTTATTTATATAGCGCCATTTCACAACAACAGTCATAGCACTATCAACTGTAGGGGGGAACCCCCACAGTTGCAGAAAGCCTCTGCCTGCATCAATTCGTATACCTGTCTCCTGTGGCAAATCAAAGTAGGAGCAAGTGTTGCTGCAAACAAAGCCACATGGAAGAACTTTTGATTTCTTTGGCTTCCCCCCCTCCACTAACCTGGCCATGTTCCCTCACATATGTACTTCTCTGCAAACACTTCTCCACCTTATATTTGTGTCTTAGTTGTGGCACACGGTGAGGAATTTATGCCCGCCGGGCTTAGATTCCATTCATTATCTAGTGAAGTCACCCATATAACACATATGCAGTGCTGGATACTGTTACTTTTTAAAGTAATAAATTACTTTAGTGGATTATATCAGTAAAACATAATTCAGTAAAGCAGTCCATTACTTCATTGGATACTGTCACTAAAAAGTAATCTGCTTTTTTACTGTTATCTAGAGAACAGCAACACATTAGCATTACTTGAACAGAATTCTTATTTATAAATAGGTGATTCTGTCCACAGAACATGTGCATATGTTCCTCAAAATGTTTTGTATTTACTAATGTCACCGTTAACGTGTCAATGACTTAATGCAGCTCCCCATTTAACAATGCTTTTTTTGGGGGGTGCACAATTAGTGCACGCATGTTCTGCACCCCCTGGCCAACAGAAAACAGGCATGCTCCCATCAGCCAGTCCATGTCCTGTTCACTACTCACCAAATTCAAAGAACACATCTCCTGTCACGATGAGAATAGGACTCATGCTGGGCAAGATTCGGCCATTTATTAAAGAATAAACACAAAACAAAGCAGCTCATGGGCTGAAAACACAAAGCTAGGCAAAGCAAGGCAAAAACATAAACGCAAAGCAAGGCTAAGGCAAGGCAAAAACTCGCAAGGCCGAATTGACGAGGACACCGCACCTGACGTAAGGAGCAGCGTCCCTTAAATGAGGCAGAATTTAATTACACAAAATACACACAGCCGTGGATAAGATAAGATAAGATAAGATAAGCCTTTATTAGTCCCACAATGGGGAAATTCCAGGATTGCAACAGCACAGGGATAGCAACACTCAGAGCAACAATCAGAAGGCAAAAAAAAAACAAGAGCAGCGAGTATACATATGTACATATTAATATACGTATATATATAGTATATATATATATATATATATATATAGACACACAGTGCGGAGCATTGTGGTTGGTGGATGTGCAGCAGAAAGTCTAAGCTCTCTCTCCGCGGATGCGGCGGGCCAGCTGGATGTCTTTGGGCATGATGGTGACCCTCTTGGCGTGGATGGCGCACAGGTTGGTGTCCTCGAAGAGACCCACCAGGTAGGCCTCGCTGGCCTCCTGCAGAGCCATGACGGTGGAGCTCTGGAAGCGCAGGTCGGTCTTGAAGTCCTGAGCGATCTCCCTCACCAGGCGCTGGAAGGGCAGCTTACGGATGAGCAGCTCCGTGGATTTCTGGTAGCGACGGATCTCTCTCAGAGCCACGGTACCGGGCCTGTAACGGTGAGGCTTCTTCACTCCGCCGGTGGCCGGAGCGCTTTTCCGAGCAGCCTTTTTGGCCAGCTGCTTCCTGGGGGCTTTACCTCCAGTAGATTTACGGGCGGTCTGCTTGGTTCTTGCCATCGCTCTTTATTATTCTGTCTTATATTTCTTGCACGCCGCCTAAACTCCAGCCCGGCACCCGCGTCGTTTTCGCTTCAGTTCTCCCGGTATATCGAGTTTCTCCATTAGCACCGGGTGGTGGTTGAGTGCTAGCTAGCTCTTCCCTGCTGTATCGTCTCCTGCTGTAAACAGTGGCTCCGTCCGCCGACTCGGGAGACCTTTGGGGCGATCTGTGTGTCCGTGATATATATATAGAGTGAAAGGTGTAGAAACAATAAGTAACATTAAAAAAAAAAAAAAAAAAAAAAAAAGGCAGTTGCAAAAGGCAGCCAACTTGGGTGGCGCCGGAACCGGAAGTGGTTCTGGTTACATAATTAAGGAAATACAAAACAAATGGTAAAAGGTGTTCACTTTTATAGCGCTTTTTCTCATCTCTAGATGGCCAAAGATGGTCTAAGATGGCACCCACTGATGGTGAACGTCTTTGCTCATTCCACTCCCGAATGCTGACTTTTCTCCTTTTTTGCATAGTTGCTGTTCTTTCTACAGTGCATGGAGGTCATGCACTGTTAACATGTGACTGACAAACACTACTGGATATCGCCAAGTCAAGCAGCCACATGGAGTTTACTGGCTTTATACCACCCGACCTTCAGTGCATCGTCCACCCCATGATGACCATCAGCACCCCCAGGAAAACCCCAAAGCACCGAGCCCACGTAAGCATGCTGACCCCAAGAGAGCGCGTTGGAGGTAGTGTCGAAGGCGCCAAAGGCAAGGCAAGAGAGGAGGGCTACATGCTAGGCTAAAGGCTCACTCCAGCCAGCCACCGCTACCCAGTCTCTTAATTGCAAACGTTCTGTCTTTGGAAAATAAGCTAGACGAAGTAAGAGCAATGATTGAAGACCAGCAAGAGACAAGAGAGTGTTGTGCCCTAATTTTCTGTGAAACCTGGCTTTCAGACAGAGTCCCGGAGAGCACTATTCAGCTCCAGACACACTCAACACACCGGGCAGACAGAACAGGAGACTCTGGTAAGATGAGGGGAGGGTGTGTGCGTGTGTATTTGTAAACCACTCGTGGTGTATTTATGGTGGAGATGTACAAACCGTTTACAAGCACTGCTCGCCCGACGGTGAGTTTTTACTGCTGAAATGCTGTCTCTATTATTTACCGAGGGAATTTACCACTGTGTTTTTGGCCGCTGTATACATCTGTCCACAGAGCAACTACACAGTAGCGCTAAACAAACTTCATGACGTCATCAGCGCAGTAGAGACGAAACATCCTGATGTTGTTTTCATTGTTGCTGGTGACTTCAACCAGTGCAATTTACAAACCATACTCTCCAAATATTACCAGCATGTGGACATTCCCACCCACGATAAAAGCACATTGGATCATGTTTATTCCAACATAAGTGGCACCTACAGAGTGGCACCCTGCCCCCACTTCGGACAGTCAGATCACATCTCACTGTTTATGTACCCAGCCTACAGACAAAAGCTGAAACAAACAAACCCAGTTATTAAGCAAATTAAGCGCTGGACTCCAGAGACTGAGAGCACCCTGCAAGACTGTTTTGTCTGCATAGACTGGGATGTGTTTAAAGCTGCAGCCACCCAAGAGGACTCTTCTGTAAACATACAGGACTATGCTGAATACGTGACTGGGTACATCAGCATGTGCGGTGATACCATTATACCCACCATACAGGTCAGGAAGTTCCCCAACTAGAAGCCCTGGATCAACAGTCAGGTACGTCAGATGCTGCATGCTCGCTCTCGTACATTTAAATCAGGCTGTGAGGTTGAGTACAAAGCTGCAAAGTATGGACTGAGGCAGGCTATAACAACAGCCAAGAGGCAGTACAGAGAAAAGCTGGACAGCCTCTACTCCACTCCTGACCCGGGGCGCATGTGGCAAGGCCTGCAACACATCACAGACTACAAGAGGACCAACAGCAGCACCACTAGCTCTACAGACAGCCTGCTGGATGAGCTTAACATCTTTTACACCCGCTTCAAGACCACCAGCCACAGCACAGCGAAGAGACACACACTCATGCACTCCCCCACCCACTCACTAAGAGTCTCACCAGGCCAGGTAAACAAAGCACTGAGGAATATCAACCCCCGGATAGGACCGGGGATTGATATTCCAGACAACATACCTGGGCGGGCCCTCAGAGCATGCACTGCAGAGCTGACTGATGTTCTCACAGCAATCTTCAACCTCTCCCTCAACCAGAACATAGTCCCCTCCTGCTTCAAAACAACAACCATCATCCCCCTCCCCAAAAGGAGCCCGCCAACCTGTCTGAATGAATACAGACCTGTAGCACTCACTCCAATCATCATGAAGTGATTCGAGAGAGTGGTGATGCCCCTCATTCAGGACAGCATACCAGGCACCCTGGACCCCCTGCAGTACGCCTACCGGCCCAACAGGTCCACCTCAGATGCTATCGCTGCAGCACTCCATTGTTCTCTCTCCTAACTGGAAGATAAAGACTCCTACATTAGGATGCTCTTTGTCGACTATAGCTCTGCCTTTAACATGGTCATCCCCCACATACTCACCGACAAACTGTCTTCACTTGGTCTGCACCCCTCCCTCTGTGACTGGCTACTGGACTTTCTAACTGGCAGGCCCCAGTCTGTCAGGATGGGTAACAGGACCTCAGCCAGCATCATCACAAACACAGGTGTCCCACAGGGTCGTGTTCTCAGCCCCATCCTCTACAGCCTCTTCACCCATGACTGTGTTGCCTCCCACAAGGACAATATCATCCTAAAGTTTGCGGATGACACAGCAGTGATAGGATGCATCACTGGTGATGATGAAGCATCTTACAGGAGGGAGGTGGCCAACCTGGTGTCATGGTGTGAGGACAACAACCTCACCCTCAACATGGACAAGACAAAGGAGATGATAGGAGACATGAAGAAAGGGAGGAGGAGACCTCATTGGCCGCTGTTCATCTGGAAGCTTGAGGTGGAGAGGGTGAGCAGCTTTAAATACCTGGGCATCCACATCAGTGAGAACCTTAAGTGAACACACAACACCACAGAGCTGGTTAAGAGAGCTCAGCAGTGACTGTACTTTCTGAGGAGGCTGAAGAAGTTTGGCATGTCTTCCAGGATCCTCAACAATTTCTACAGCTGCATCATTGAGAGCATCCTGACCAACTGCATCACTGCGTGGTACGGCAGCACCACTGCCCTGAAGCGCAAACGCCTGCAGAGAGTGGTGAAGACAGCAGAGAAGATCATCAGGACTCCTCTCCCCTCTCTGCAGAGCATCTACCGCTGCAGAGTCCAAAAGAGAGCTGATGCCATCCTCCGGGACCCCACCCACCCCCAACACAGACTGTTCACACGTCTACCCTCAGGCCGGAGGTACAGAAGTGTGAAATGCAGGACAACCAGACTGAAAAATTCCCTCTTTCCCACTGCCATCAGACTCATGAACAGATAACAACTCCCAAAACTCTGTAACACAGCTTTGCATATAGGAACTCACACACCGGCTGATAAATTTGCACACTGCTCACCTGTACAGTAGATATAGTATCACCTGTCTGATGTCCATATCATCTCTGATGCTACTTGTCAAATAATTTGTAATTATACACCGCTTGTTGCACAATGCTCATTTGCACACTGTACATACATAGGTTCATGCCATCTCAGGTTCACATCATCTCTGATATCAATATACCACTGTCACTTTAGTCGTCCAGTGAATTTTCAATTTCATTCCTCTACTGCCTAACTGTGTGTTGGTGTGTGTGTTTTAGCATCCATTAGTATTAGGATTGAGTTACTGTGTTAGTGTGTTATGACCTATTAGAATTGTTGTTTGCGTACCTTTTAACTTGGCATTCGTTCGGAGAGCAAAGTAAGAATTTCATTGCGCAGGAAATTTAGCATTTCTTAACTGTGCACATGATAATAAAGCCTTTGAATCTTGAGTCTCGAATCAAAGTGCTTTACAGATCCTGCCATCCACCCATTCACATACACATTCACACACTGATGGCAGCGGAGTTGCCATGCGCCAACACTAGGATCAAGCTAGGCTAAAATGGAAATCAACAAAAGACACTGTCAAAATAAAAGCCAAACCAAAAACCAAGACAGGACTAAACTACAAGATGTGACTAGGATAATGATAATAATAATGACCACCAAGGACTAACGACAAGGCAGAGATTCAAATGATACAGAACATAGAAACCACGATACTAATAATAAACACAGAAAACCCCAAAATACAACTCAAGGCGAGAACGTGAGCTGAGCCCATGTCCCAATCACAACAAAATACACAAACTATGAACTAAGGCGAGGACATGGGCACAACCCATGTCTCGACCCTGACAAGAGATGGATTAATGAGGTGAAGAGTCTGATCAAGTCCAAGGAGTATAGAGTATATAGCCAATTTAGTCTAATGCTTATAAATCAAAGTTAATATTTAACCCTATAATGCCAGCCCCCAAAAATAATGAACAGAAAATTCTCATTTTTTGAATCTGAACTCTTTATTTGGCCTTTTAACAAAACGTAAAAAAAAAAAAAGTTAATAAATAAACAAAAATAATTTGCATATGTTTTTTGTTTGTATCATATTTGATACAATGGGCATTACATGCAATTCGGTCAATAACAAGAACTTTTCTCCTTGGCCATCTGTAACATCTGTATCTTTATTTTTTTCAAACAGCTGCTATTTTTTCAATCCTTTTATTTTATACAACATGGTAACCTGGCAATAAATGAATTTTTTTCAGGATACTGCTTTGGAAGGCAGTTGTAGTTTTGAGTTCAGACCCAGAGTAGCAGGCAGGACTTCAGTGCAAAAAGTGATTTATTAACAAAAACACAAAGGAACAAAATAAGGCACAGCATGGGGGCTGGAAAACAACACTGGAAACTTACAGCTATAACTCACGGGGATAAACCAGGGAGTTTGACTGAACGGGAGACAGGACAACATGACGTTAATGACCCAACAAAGAGCACAATCACAGACTCACATATACAGTATCTCACAAAAGTGAGTACACCCCTCACATTTTTGTCCATCCATCCATCTTCTTCCGCTTCATCCTTTTCGGGTCACGGGGGGGTGGAGCCTATCCCAGCATCTTTGGGCGAGAGGCAGGGTACACCCTGGACAGATCGCCAGTCCATCGCAGGGCCAACACAGAGACAGACAACCATTCACTCTCACAGTCATACCTAAGGACAATTTAGAATCCCCAGTTTTGATGCCAATTAACCTAACTTGCATGTTTTTGGCATGTGGGAGGAAACCGGAGAAATCCCGGAGTAAACTCACGCAGACACGGGGAGAACATGCAAACTCCACACAGATCACTGTTGGTCGGGGGCTGGGATCGAATCCAGGATCCCCCGGCCAAGGGTGAGTTGCTGTGCTGCCGCAGTGCCAACCACTCCGCCACCGTGCTGCCCACAGAATATCACATTTTTGTAAATATTTTATTATATCTTTTCATGGGACAGCACTGAAGATATGACATTTTGATACAATGTAGTCATTGTACAACTTGTATAAAAGTGTAAATTTGCTGTCCCCTCAAAATAACTCAACACACAGCCATTAATGTCTAAACCGCTGGCAACAAAAGTGAGTACACCCCTAGTGAAAATGTCCAAATTGTGCCCAATTAGCAATTTTCCCTTCCCGGTGTCATGTGACTCGTTAGTGTTACAAGGTCTCAGGTGTGAATGGGGAGCAGGTGTGTTAAATTTGGTGTTATCGCTCTCACACTCTCTCATACTGGTCACTGGAAGCTCAACATGGCACCTCATGGCAAAAAACTCTCTGAGGATCTGAAAAAAAAAAGAATTGTTGCTCTACATAAAGATAGCCTAGCTATAAGAAGATTACCAACACCCTGAAACTGAGCTGCAGCATGGTGGCCAAGACCATACAGAGGTTTTACAGGACAGTTTCCACTCAGAGCAGGCCTCGCCATGGTCGACCAAAGAAGCTGAGTGCACGTGCTCAGTGTCATATCCAGAGGTTGTCTTTTGAAAATAGACACAGAGTGCTGCCAGCATTGCTGCAGAGGTGAAGGGGTGTGTGTGGGGGGGGGGGGGGGTCAGCCTGTCAGTGCTCAGACCATATGCCGCACGCTGCATCAAATTGGTCTGCATGGCTGTCATCCCAGAAGGAAGCCCCTTTTAAAGATGATGCACAAGAAAGACCGCAAATAGTTTGCTGAAGACAAGCAGACTAAGGGCATGGATTAACTGGAACCATGTCCTGTGGGTCTGGAGAAACTTATTTTGATTCATTTGGTGTCAAGCGTGTGTGGCGGCAACCAGGTGAGGAGTACAAAGACAAGCGTGTCTTGCTACCGTCAAGCATGGTGGTGGGAGTGTCATGGTTTGGGCTGCATGAGCCTGCGGCACTGGGGAGCTACAGTTCATTGAGGGAACCATGAATGCCAACATGTACTGTGATATACTGAAGTAGAGCATGATTGGAAACTGGGCCGCAGTACAGTATTCCAATGTGATCACTACCCCAAACACACCTCCAAGACGACCACTGCCTTGATAAAGAAACTGAGGGTAAAGGTGATGGACTGGCCAAGCATGTCTCCAGACCCTAAAACCCTATTGCGCATCTGTGGGTATCCTCAAACGGAAGGTGGAGGCAGCGCAAGGTCTCTAACGCCATGATGTTGTCATGGAGGAGTGGAAGAGGATTCCAGTGGCAACCTGTGAAGCTCTAGTGAACTCCATGCCCAAGAGAGTTAAGACAGTGCTGGAAAATAATGGTGTCCACACAATATATTGACACTTTGGGCATAATTTGGACATTTTCACTAGGGGTGTACTCACTTTTGTTGCCAGTGGTTTACACATTAATAGCTGTGTGTTGAGTTATTTTGAGGGGACAGCAAATTTACACTGTTATACAAGCTGTACACTGACTACTTTACATTGTATCAAAGTGTCATATCTTCAGTGTTGTCCCATGAAAAGATACAATTAAATATTTACAAAACTGTGAGGGGTGTACTCACTTTTGTGAGATACTGTACAGGAAGACTAATCACCACAGACGCAGGACAGCTGGGAGAACAATCAAGGGCTGAACCGAGCACACATGAGGGAGAGTTACTATGGGTACAGAAACATGAGGAGCTGGAACAATAGGTAAACAGAAACACACATGCCCAGGACAAAACAGGTGATAACGCAGAAGACAAAGACAAGGGACTCAGGGGAAACAGGGAGGGCAATAAATGCAAATGATAATCATAAATAATTAAAGGCAGAAATAACACAAAGCATGGGCAAGGTCAGAGGGCCAAAGACCAGATCATAACAAATTTGGGCAATAACAATTACAAAAACCCTTGTTTCTTGGCCAACTGTAACATCTACATCCTTATTTTTTCAAACTGCTATCTTTTCAGTCTCTTCTTTTATTTTGCCAAGTGGTCAACGAGAAAACAGTTCCTGTCCTTGTTTATGCAGAGGTGGATACTGCATTTTGTGCAGAACACATGGGAAAAGTGAGGAGTTTCTTTGCAATGGTTGCACCTTTGTCATTGTGCCCAGGTTGGGAAGTGGCCGACCTCATCGCTCCTCACATCTGGAGGCACACTGCACGATGGCCTCTTACGTGATGGTGGTGAGGAGTGTGGTGGAGAGGACAGTGGTCTGCCGATCCTGACTTTCCCTTTTCCTGTACTTATCAGGCAAGAGCCAACTGAGGCCTGAAACTTTCTCAGTTTGGTCTGTGTTGCTGTTGGACCCTCTTCTTCTGTGCTCATCTGGTCAACACTGATCAAATTCAGCAGCTGAATGTGTCTTTCTCCTCTTCTCTTTACTTTTCACTTTGCTTCTTCCACGCTGCTTTGTTGTTTGTGTAACTATTGGACCCACTTCTTCTTCTTCAATCCTCTGGTCAATATTTTTATCTTCCTCATTGCTACTATTAGAGCTTTCTTCATCATGTTCTGCAGTGGGAGTGTCAGAGCCGAGTGCTGGAAATTTTGCTCCAGACTCAGCCTTGTGGCTTTTTCTACTTATTTACTTATTTGCTGCTATTTATGCCCTTTTGGGTTTGTGTATTTGTGTCTACTTGTTACTTCCCTGTTTGTGTTAGTGTCATATTTTTATTCTGTATTTATTTATATTTATTTAGTGTGCTATTTTATTCTGTATTTCTCTGGTGTTTTCTTTTTTCTGTTGACAGCTGTCAGGGGCATGTAGCCTTTGTGGGTGTGCCCTGTCAGCTGTCAGTTGGGTTTGCCTCCCTCTCATTGCCACAGATGATTCCCATTTTGTATCATCACCTCCTCCTGCCCGTTCAGGTGCCCACACCTGCTGTCTGTTATGTGATTGGTCTTGATCCCTATTTAAGGGTTTTTCTCTCATTACGTTTTTGATGCTGCCTCGACTCATCAGGCGTTAATCCCAGCCTCTCTTCATCTCCACCAGAGCCCTGTTCTGCTCTTGCGCATTTTTCCTGTAAGTTTTTCCATTGTTGTTTTTTTTTCATTTTGAGTATGTTTGTTGTTTTTGTTAATAAATATCATAAGCTCACAGTTCAGCACCTGGGTCCATTCTCTCTCCCTCAAAGAGGCAAATTCATGACAGGGAGTCCAATCCTTATCTTCCACTTCATCATCTCCCTCCATGAACTCCTCTATGTCGCTCAAATTGCCATCGAGGAAGTGCAGGACATTTTCAGTACTGTACTTCCTTTAAGCCATCTAAAATATAGGTTTATCAATTTTGAGTTCAGTTACATGTATTTATTATAACTGTCACATTTCAGGCTGTAATCTATGTTACTGATTCATTAAAACATTGTTTTATGCACTATGGTAGACATAATGCATTTCACACCAACAAAAAAGTACAATGACAATTGGGGAATATACCAATAAATATTCCCCTTTGACCCGCTGTATTGAATTTGATATAAGTATTTTCTGTATGTTTTTACTCTAAACTAAAATGCAAAAAATGGAGTAATTATAAGTTGCTTCAATAGAGTAAGTGTTCATTTTTAAATATTAGTTAATACTGTATGTGGACAAAAATCTCACCATAAAGTCTTCAAAATAGCATTATGTTTCTCCTTAACACAACCGATTGGGGACTAAGTGGTTTCAGCTGTTTTGGATTGAGCCATGTGATGTGTCAGAATTATTGTAGTGCAAAAGGTATCCACCAGAGGGCAGAAGACAAGTATCAGATTATATACAACAGGATTTTGAGCAAAGTTTTGTAAGGGTTCCTGTCTGCTCTGTCTCCCTGCCTCCCTCTCTCCTCGCTGAGTGAGGACCTTGCCCTGCAGCTGCAAGCACCACCTGTTACCAATCAGTGGGAGATGACAAATAGGACGCTCTCCCATTACTCTGCCTGGTCGCGTCTGATCAACAACCTGCTTGTATTGCCTGTATTCCAACCTGTTTTATCTTGTACCTTGTTTTGCCGTGAACTGACTTTTGCCTGTCTCTAGACCCTGTGCCTACCTGTTGCTTGGAATTGTTTGCCTGTGCTAATCTAGCCTGCCGTGCTCTGACCCCTGCCTGTCCCGGACTCTGGAAACTGCCTTATGGACTGTACTTGGATATTTTCGGATTGTGCACATCCTTGCCTCCTCACAGAAGTCGATTTACCAACATTTATCGCCAATATCATCACCCCCTTTTCCCCAGCACCCAGATCTGGCCAGCCTTTTCCCCTTTGCCCCTCACCTGCACTTCTTGACTCCTTCCCAGATGGTCATCATCTGTGGATCAGCTGTCAGTCCCCGCTGCTTCACCAGGAATAACCTGTAAGCATATAAACAATATTAATCTCCCTGTTATAATATCACATGCTCATCCCTGTCTCTGTTCTCCTCTCTCGCAGGGCTGTCAGAGCCTCATCATCATTTCCATTTTGCAATATTATTGTCAATAAAATCATTGTTTCACTTACCTTTAACGTTGTCTTCCGTGTCTGCTCCTGGGTCTGAATATTACACCATGTCAGCACACAACCAGCATGCAGACCCAGCGGGTACGGCCACAACAACTGTCAAAGCCAGACTCGGTGTTCTGGAGCAGTGTATAGACCAAATATCCTGCCAAAACCAGATAATGCTGAATCAAATGTTACAAATATCTGCCCGTCAGGGAAGCTCTACTCAGGTGTTCTTGCCTTCACGTTATTCAGGGACGTTGGGGGGGGGGGGGGGGTTCTTTTCCAGTGTCAGTTAATATTTGGCCGAGCACCGGAGGATTTTCCTACCAACCAGAGCTGCATTAACTTTATGGCAGGGCTCCTTGATGGGCATGCGCTTATCTGGGCTCAGGTGCTAATCCAGGGACTGGATGACTACCTGTTTACCTATCCCCGGTTCTCCGAGCAGTTCTCTCGGGTTTTTGACCACACCAACAGGGAGGGCAATGCCTCTGCATGACTACTTAACCTCCACCAGGGGCTAAACTCAGCAGTGGAGCACACGGTGTGTTTCCAGGTTTTAGCGGCCAAGATTGGGTGGGGTGACATTGCGCTTAGGGCCGTATTCATCAGGAGTCTTAGCACTCGGCCTCATGATGAGCTCGCCTGCCTTCTGGATGAACCGGAGTCGTTAGACGCCCTCATATCGTTTGTCATTAAGTTGGACAACAGACTTTGCGAACGCCCGATGGAGTGGTGACACGCGTCTAATGCTTCCTCATATGTTAGCCCACCACGTTCACATCTTCCTGCTTTGCCACTAGCCACCGCCAATAGCAAATCCTCTAAACGGTGGCGCAGTGGTTTAGCACTGTGGCAGCACAGTTTTACCCTCGGCCGGGGGATTGCGGGGATCATGAGGTCGTGGGTTCGATCCCAGCCCCCGACCAACAGTGAGCTGTGTGGAGTTTGCATGTTCTCCCCGTGTTGCGTGGGTTTACTCCGGGATTTCTCCGGTTTCCTCCCGCATACCAAAAACATGTAGGTTTAGGGCGCTCGCGCACGCAGCGACCAGCAGCCGGTGGCTTGTCACCAGACTGCAAACCAAGTCTACCTACGGGTACAAATAAGTAACAAAAAAAAAAAAAAAAAAAAAAAAAAACCAGATGTTCCAAGTTAACTCTGGCTGAAAAACAGCAGCGGCATGACAAGGGTCTATGTCTGTACTGTGGTCAACCTAATCATGTTTTGAATCGATGCCCAAAGAAGTTAAACAGCCCAGCCCGTCAGTCAGACTAGGGAGACTGACAGGAGGAGTCAATAAATTCCCTGTTAAGCACCTTGCTCTTCCCGTGTGCATTATGCTCCAGTCCACCGAGTTTGTCAGCTCAGCATTAACTGACTTGGACTGAACAAAATTTTATTTCTGAGAATCTGGCAACCAAGTTCAAAATTTCCTGCACTCAGTTACCCCAGCCCCAGAAGCTCATTGCTCTGTCTGGCCTGCCCCTCACTCAGGTCATTAGATGCACAGTCCCACTAACTGTTTTAACCTCAGGCAACCACCAGGAGGAGCTATCCTTTTTTGTCCTCCCGGCCTCCACTTCCCATGTAGCCTTAGGATACCCCCGGTTGTTGACTCAACCCTGTCACTGGCTGGAGCCAAGCTGTCATCCGCTCATGGAGCACTTTTTGTATGTCCGCCTGTCTCCAGTCAGCAGCCTGTTCACCCTCCATTCCACTCCAGCCCCCAAACCCAGAGCTTTCTGACCTCTTTAAAGTTCTTCCTGTCTACCTTGATTTAGCTCCTGTTTTCTGTAAGGTTAAAGCCACGTCACTTAAGATAAGATAAGGTAAGATAAGCCTTTATTAGTCGCACAATGGGGAAATTCCAGGATTGCAACAGCACAGGAATAGCAACACTCAGAGCAATAATTTAGAAGATAAGAAAATAAGAGCAGTGAATATACATATGTACAAATAAATATATAAATATATATACACAGTGTGGAGCATTGTAGCTAGATGGAATAAACAGCATAACCATCTATTTAGTTACCCTACATAGTATGAATATGTACCCATACATTTTGTCACCCTCCATAGCGACTGATATTGTCCTAGGTGTATACTGGAGGGGACCATTTGTGTAAGTTTGTTGCGTCTTTTGCATTCAATACTATTAGGTCGTCATGTTTTTTTGCTACCTCTGCGAGCAGCCCTGCTTAGGTTATACAGTCTGACAGCCAAAGGTAGGAAGGACCTGTGAAACCTCTCGGTCGCGCACCTAGGATGATATAGTCTACTGCTAAATGAGTGCCTCAGTGCGTTCAGTAGGTGCCTTGGCATAGGTAGGTGGAGACTCGGACTCCAGCAGAGGTGGACAGTTGAGCCACCATCTTCTCATCTCCTATCTCCTCCACTGGGTCTAGGACGTTTGCCCCAGGACTAGAGCTAGCCTTTCTTGATGAGTTGTTCAGTCTCTTCCTATCGGCTGCTGTAATGCCCCGTTGCCCCCAGCAGACCACTCCAAAAGTGATGGCTTATGCCACCACCGTGTCGTATAATGTCGTTCATCAGCATCCCTTGTACACCAAAAGACCTAGACCTCCTCAGTAGAAACAGCCTGCGTTGTCCCTTCTTGTAGAGTGCGTCGGTATTGAGGATCAGTCTAATTTATAGTTCATGATGAACACCCAGGTACTTGTAGGATGTCACCATTTCAATGTCTGTTCCCTGATGTTTTACTGGTGCTGTGAGGGTTGTCCTTGCCTGCGGCAGTCCACCACCACGCTCCTTAGTTTTCCTCGCGTTGATCTGGAGGCAGTTCCGATGGCACCAGTCCACGAAGTCCTGGATAAGTCCTCTGTACTCAGCTTCATCTCCGTTGGAGATGAGGCCAACGATTGCAGAGTCGTCAGAGAACTTCTGTAGATGGCAGTGTGTTGTGTTGTGTGAGAAGTCCACAGTATAAAGGGTGAACAGGAAGGGAGCCAAAACCGTTCCCTGGGGGGCCCCCGTGCTGCTGATGATCGTGTCAGACACACAATCCCGGGTTCTCACAAATTGTGGCCGGTTAGTGAGGTAGTCCAGGATCCATGATGACAGGTGCTGGTCCACCCCTGCGCACAGTAGCTTGTCCTTCAGGATCATTGGTTGGATGGTGTTGAAAGCACTTGAGAAGTCAAAGAACATGATCCTCACCACGTTCCTGGGCTTCTCCAGGTGGGACAGGGAACGGTGAAGGAGGAAGATCACTGCATCCTCCACCCCAATGCCATGCTGGTAGGCGAACTGGAATGGATCCATCGCTGGTCCCACCAGGGGGCAGAGATGAGCAAGGAGCAGTCTCTCCAGGGTCTTTATCATGTGAGACGTCAGGGCCACTGGTCTGTAGCTGTTCAGGTCTTTGGGGTGGGAAGTCTTTGATACAGGTACCACACAAGATGTTTTCCACAACTGTGGTACCCTCCCCAGCTTCAGGCTCAGGTTGAAGATATGCTCCGCAATCCCACACAGCTGGTCTGCGCAGGACTTGAGGAGCTTCACGCTGATGCCGTCCGGTCCCGAGGCCTTCCTCGTCTTGATCTTCCTCAGCTCCGTCCTCACCTGGGTCTTAGTGAGGGTCAGGTTGGGGGGCTGTGTGTTGGGAGTGGGGGGGTGTTGGTGGAGTGGGGTGTGGACAGCAGGTCTCGATGACTGTAGAGGCAGCAGTGGTTGGTGTGCAGGCGGGGGGAAGGCAGTTGGTCAAACCTATTAAAAAACAGGTTCAGATTGTTCTCCCACTCCCTGCCCCCCGTGGCCTGGGAGGAGGTATTCTGGAGCCCAGAGATGGTTTTAAGGTTTCTCCAGACCCTGCCGATGTCGCTCCATTGCAGCTTGTCCTCCATCTTCTTCCTGAAGCTGTCCTTGCCTTCTCTGATCTTCCTCCTCAGCTCCCTCTGTACGGACTTCAGCATCTCCCTGTTCCCCGACCTGAAGATCCTCTTCTTCTCTCTCAGAAGTGTTTTTATCTCAGGGTTGATCCAGGGTTTGTTGTTCGAGCAACACCATATGGTCTTGGTGGGTATGGTGTTGTCCACACAGAAGTTGATGTAGTCCGTGATGGTGTGAGTGAGGCCATCGATGTCCTCACCATGTGGATCGCAGAGCTGCTCCCAGGCAGTGGTTACAAAACAGTCCTTTAGAGTGTCCATTGCCTCCTCAGACCATGTCTTCACCATGCGCATGACCAGAGGTTGTATGTGTGCTAGGGGTTTGTACACCGGCAGGAGATGAACTAAGTTGTGATCCAATCTCCCGAGTGGGGGGAGTGGTGATGAGGTGTACGCCTCCTTAGTGTTTGCATAGAATAAGTCCTGTGTTTTATTGTCTCTAGTGTGCGATGCTGACACTACTGGGTGAACGTGAGCAGAATGGGGGACACGTGAAATATGGTTGAAATCACGGAGATGAGGAGTAGAGGCATCTGGGGTGTTCTGTCAGCAGCCTGCCTCGTTACTGAGTGAATGGTGTCCACGCACTGTCCCCGCGTTCGCCGTCGGATTTGCATAAATAATGCAGATCATGTGTGAGTATTCCCTCGGGAAGATAAGTAGGGCCGCATGCTAACAGCTAGCAACTCACTGGTATCTTGCTGCAGTGTTTGTTCTCTAACCGTGATATGTCCCGGTCTGCACCAGTTGTTATTGACATACATTATCACTCCTCCGCCCCTTGCCTTCCCACTGTCTGGTGTCTGGTCTGCCCATATTGCCGTGGGAACCCTCCAGTTCGAAGTTAGCATCTGTTGCTAGTTCTGTTAGGCCACGTCTCAGTAAACAACATCATGGCTAATCTCTCTGAAGATGCTCTGGTAACGAGCCATAGCCGCTAGCTCATCTGTCTTATTGAGTAGGTGATCGTACATTCCCCATAATAACGGGATGGAAGGAACAGGTCTGTACCTTATATTTCTTGTCCGCCATCTTTCTCCAGCATGGCATCCACGTCGTTTCTGTCTTATTTCTCCGGTATGTCGAAGTCTTGCGCTAGCATCTTGGTCCGGTTAAGTGCTAACAGCTGGACTCTCTGCAGTAACGTATCCTGCTAAAAACAGTGGCTCCGTCTGCCGGCTCAGGAGACATTTGGGCAATCCGTGTGTCCGTCCGTCCATGATGGATAAGGTGTCGCCGGATCAGAAAGATTAGCAAGAGAAGCCAGATAGTAAATAGAAATAGGAAGAAATTGATCCGCTGTTGCAAAAGGCAGCCTACTCGTGTGGCGCCAGAAGTAGGGGCTTCCCCTCACCGGCCATATGATTGCACCATAGAACTCCAGCAAGGGAGCTAAAATTTACCCTCCAGTCGTCTCTACAGCTTGTCGGCTCCCAAAAAGGAGGCCATGGAAAAATATATAAAGGAGTTGCTAAGTACCAGCTTAATCCGTCACTCCTCATCGGCCCTGGGTGCGGGATTTTCCTTTGTGGGAAAGAAGGATGGTTCCCTACGCATCGACTTCTGAGAGCTTAATAATATCACCCTCAGGGACAAATACCCACTACCCCTTATTGATTCGGCCTTCGACCAACTCCAGGGGTCAACAACTTTCACTAAACTTGACCTCAGGAATGCCTTCCACCTTATCTGGATCAGTGAGGGCGATGAACAGAAAACGGCTTTTTCCATGCAAATAGGTCAGTTCGAGTACTGCGCTATGCCATTCGGGCTCACCAGCGCCCCTGTAGTATTCCAACGACTAATTAATGATCTACTACGGGACTTCCTGAATACATTAGTGTTTGTGTACCTCGACGACATCCTGATCTTCTCCCACTTGCTGGAGGAGCATCAAGTCCATGTCCACCTACTCCTCCAGTGCCTCCTCAAGAACCAACTGCATGTCAAGGCAGAGAAGTGCGAGTTTCACACCACCACCACCACCACTTTTCTGAGCTATATTATGTCACCTGGGTGCAATCAAACCCGATCCCGGTAAGGTTCGAGGTGTAATCGATCGGCCCACCCCTTCCACCAGGAAACAGCTACAACAATTTTTGGGGTTCGGCAATTTCTCGTGGTGCTTCATTCGAAATTTCAGCTCCATTGCCCAACCACTCCCTGCCCTTACATCCACCGAGGCCCCCTTCTGTTGGACCCAGGAGGCACAGGAAGTGTTCACCCTCCTTAAGATCCGCTTCACTGAGTTCCCCATCCTGCTTCAGCCCAACCCCTAACTCCAATTCATTGTTGAGGTGGATGCTTCAGACATCGGGGTGGGAGCGGTGTTATCGCAGTGCTCAAGTGCCGATGGGAAGGTCCACCCATGCATGTATTTCTCTCGGCGACTGTCTCCAACCAAGAGAAACTATGACCATCGGGGATCGAGAGCTGCTACCCCTTAAATTGGCGTTAGAGGAATGGCACCATTGGCTAAAGGGGTCGCTTTGCCTTTTCTTGTGTGGACAGACCACAAGAATCTAGAGTACATCTGCTCCGCCAAACGTCTTAACACCCCCGCCAAGCCAGATGGGCACTGTTCTTCTCCCAGTTTAGATTCTCTCTCACCTACAGGCTAGGGTTGAAGAATATAGAACACAGACCGCGCTCTCACTGGAGTGAAGACCTAGTTGATAGAGCAGCCGCCCCACAACCGGGGGGTTGGGAGTTCATGTCCCAGCTGGGTCATACCAAAGACCATATAAAAATGGTACTTCCCACCTTCTAGCTTAGTGCTCAGTGTAATAGATTCAGCCCACGTCCTGACAGCTGTTCGCTATGTTGAAGCCCATTAGAATGCTATGCACACGCAGGAATCATCTCCAGTAACACAGTAACAGTATGAATATAAGCATCCATGCATACAATGAGGCAAAGGAAGACAGAATCACAGCTAATACTGAACATTTTTGTGATAATACTCTTTTTCTATTCTTTGTAGGGTTGGTTTTATATTACTGATTGTGAGTATGGAATACACAAGCTATGTAGCCTTACAATCTTTATTTATAGTATAAAGACACCTGTGTATTATTGTCACATTTAGACAGTTTAGAATTATTAGCAGGTGTTTATTTAGGTACTCTAAATCCCATGAAACATAAAATATACTGTTTCTTTTTAATATGTTGACTTTCAAAGAAGGGTTCCTGTCAATTTTTTTAAAGAAAAGTGTGATGTAACTCAAAATTAGGGATAGGGTTTTTTTTTTTCTCAATTAAGTAAGCCAGTAATTAAGCCACTTTGAAAAAAGAGAGCTTGCTTAAGTTTTACAGTAATTTCTCATTGTTTTTTCTGTCTGGTGCTTTTATTTAGGCAAGCTTTAATGCTTCAAGTTGTATAAATATAACAAAGGGCAACAATAGAGGATATCCAGCATTTTGTGTTCTTTTTTATGTCAGTATGCTGATGTTTATTAAAAAAAAAATCAAATCACACTGATAGTTGGGAAAAGAACTGCCAAAGTTGCAGCTGGTTCCAGCAGCTGCTGTTACCTCCAGGTTCTCTTCACTCCTTAGATGTTTTCTTTAATTAATTACCCTGGAGTCATAATAACCTCAGAGCAGGGAATGGTTTTTTCCTCCTCTTTTGCTCCTCTTTTATTTTTACTGGGGAAAACAGGCAAAACTAGGTGCTAAAACAAGAGTAGTTGAGCTGCACATTGTACAAATTGAAAGATACTGAAATGCTGCACTAAATATGCAAGAATTCATTGACTCTGTACGAGCCATTCTGTATGGTGAAGACTCCAAAAATGCTGAAGTGCTCCCCTGGATATATCCTGGCACCACTGGATTAGTTGTAGAGGCGAAGCATCAGTGCTAACTTATTAATTCAGGCCAAAATCTGCACCTATATTGTCCATAAAAAGCAAATCTGGTCAGTAGGAGACCAAATAACATTCTTGCCACCAATACTGTGACACTAGCTATGAATGGCACATGTGACTGTAATGCTGAACTTGAGGAAGTGACATAGTAATAAGGCTTTTGAAAAATAAAAACAGTTTTCTTCTAAGCTGAGGGCTAGAAGAGAAACAAAGTCCAAGAAGCTATTGAACTTGTGAATCTCAACAACTATAGAGTTGATTCCCCATGGGTCCATAAGAAAAGATAAGCCTTTAATTAGTCCCACAATGGGGAAATTCCAGGATTGGCAACAGGCACAGGATAGCAACACTCAGAGCAATAATTTAGAAGATAAGAAAATAAGAGCAGTGAATATCATATGTACACATAAATATATAAATATATATATACACAGTGCGACCATTGTAGCTAGATGGACTAAACAGCATAACCATCTATTTAGTTACCCTACGTGGTATGAATATGTACCCATACATATGTCACCCCTCGTAGCGACTGATATGTCCTAGTTGTATACTGGCGGGGACCATTTGTGTAAGTCTGTTGCGTCTTTTGCATTCAATACTATTAGGTCGTCACGTTTTTTTGCCATTACTGCAAGCAGCCCTGCTTAGATTATACAGTCTGACAGCCGTAGGTAGGAAGGACCTGGCGAAACCTCTCGGGTTCGCGTACCTAGGCTGATGTAGTCTACTGCTAAATGAGCTCCTCAGTACGTTCATTATGTCCTGCATAGGGTGGGACTCGGACTCCAGCAGAGATACAGTTTAGACCACCATCCTTCACTCTCCTAACTCCTCCACTGGGTCAAGGCTTTGCCCCAGGACAGAGCTAGCTTTCTTGATTAGTTTGTTTCATCTCTTCTTATTGGCTGCAGTAATGCCGTTGCCCCAGCAGACTACTCCAAAAGTGAATTGCTGATGCCACCACCATGTCGTAGAATGTCTTCAAGAGGCACCCCTTGTACACCAAAAGACCTGAGCCACATCCCGGGTTCTCACAAACTGTGGCCGTTAGTGAGTAGTCCAGGATCCATGATGACAGGTGCTGGTCCACCCCCTGCGCACAGCAGCTTGTCCTTCAGGATCATCGGTTGGATGTTGTTGAAAAGCACTTGGAGAAGTCAAAGACATGATCCTCACCGCTTTCCCAGCTTCTCCAGGTGGGACAGGGAACGGTGAGAGGCGGAAGATCACTGCATCCTCCACTCCAATGCCATGCTGGTAGGAGGCGAACTAGGAGTGGATCCATCGCTGGTCCCACCAGGGGGCGGAGGTGAGCAAGGAGCAGTCTCTCCAGGGTCTTCATCATGTGAGACGTCAGGGCCACTGCCTGTAGCTGTTTGGGTCTCTGGGGTGGGAAGTCTTTGGTACAGGTACCACACAAGATGTTTTCCACAACTGTGGTACCCTCCCCAGCTCATCAGCATGGAAACACCTGAACTTAGTGGTCACAAGAGGGTTGTATATTGATGATGTCTCAATGACAGGTTTACACACCTCTGTGCACTACTGTGTGGTTTTTGATGTCAATCCAATGGCACCAAAGACTGAAAGTGAATTTTTGGTTCAAAGGCAACGTATCGATGACGAGGAAGAAGCAGATGAGATCTCTAGGAATATTCTTTATACACATGGTTGAAAACTTCAAGAATATTTTGTCATCTGCTTTAAATACTTTTGCTCCCCTAAAGGTAAAAAAGAAGCTGATTGATAAAGTCTTCCTATTTTTAAATACTTGCAGTTTTAAACAATCTACAGGTGCGTTCGGACCAAATGCAAAGCAGATTTTTTTGCATGGCGCAATTACATTTCAACTCAACATAAACACGAAAATTTGCGCATCTGTGTCTGAAGGAGTTGGTTGCAAGAGCTAATAAGCCTTGAGATTTTGCTGTCACAGGAGTACAAGTATCAGCACTGGAAAGTAAACTAGTTTGAAAATGAGGCTGCTACACACCTGCTGACAGATGGATGGGAAGCTCTGCAGCTGAAATGGAGTGTCTGGAGTTTATCCGCCCACGTACTGCTGCTATGGATGTGCTAAAGCAGGCTAGCAACCATCATCCAGGCACAGTTTCTGGAGGAGGCAATGACATTTTCCCAGCTGTGTACGCTGCCAGATAACATTGTAAAGCTAAACATGACTGTGTTTTGGAGATTTCCACAGCAGGTAGACAAGCAGCTGCAGTAGTTATGAAGGCAATGGCGCCCCTCTGCAACTTGCTCAGATGCAACTGTCATGGTCCGCTCCGCTCATCACCGTCAGCTGCGCTCACACCTGGTCCTCATCAGACGATGCCTATATCTACCGCTCTGACCTTTGGGTTAGTGCGGAGATGTCTCACTGCGCTCCAGGAGAGCTTCATCACCGTTTCCTGCCTTCTTGCTATGCTACAGCCAGCGCTCGTCTTCTGCTTTGTCCAAGGAGCCATTCAGCCTGTCACGTAAGCGCTCATTTCCACTCATCTTGTGAATCAGTTCCCCTGTGCACAGGTGGTGTCCTCGGCGGTGGATTCCCATCCTCCTTCTCCCAGGTGGCGGACCATTCATCATATCCACTCACCACCACCAGCACATCTATTCACCTGCCGGAGTCACTCCACCACCTGAAGAGCGCTGTCTTCCTGGCCACAGCTGTCACGCTGCACTGGAGCTAGCTACCATCTGTTCCCACAGTAAGTGCAGTGTAACTGTTAAACTCCAGTAGTGACGCCCAGTAATCCTCTTCCCTTGTGTGTCCTCAGGGTTGCCAGGCTGTACGGTGTCTCGCTCAGTTCCCGGCAGTTCCAGACAACATACACACCACACTCACTCTACCTGGTTGTTAATAAATTTGATTGTATCGATTCGGAGTCTGTGTGTCATCACTGGGTCATTGAACTATGTCAGTACATCTCCGCCAGAACGACCCAGCTGACAGCGCTTTGGTGCGCCGTGTCAACCATATGGAGATCCGACTTGATCAATTGGTTTATCAGCAGCAGGTTATTATGAGCCAATTAACCCATGTTACTGATAGATTAGACAGAGTAGCTAACTCTCAACCCTTTTCCCAGGCCTTACCGCCTCCCAGCAGCTCCTCGGCTCCCGCTAGCTTTCCGGCTAACCAGCTCAAGCAGGCCTCCCCGGCTCGTCTCACTCCCGTTTCAACTCCCGTCCATTTTAGTGGTAAGTTGGGTGAGGCCCGGGGGTTTATTATGCAATGTGAGGTGGTTTTCCAGCGAGTGCCAGATGACTTTCCCTTCGACCATAGTAAGATCGGTTACGTCATTAACCTGTTGGAGGGCAAGGCGCTAGCTTGAGCATACGCGGTAATGGCTAGGGCAAATTATTCGAACCTCACCTTCAGTCAATTTATTGGAGAGTTTTATGAGGTTTTTGATCATTCTGACAGGGATAGCGTTCTCACCACCCGCTTACTTAACCTAAGACAAGGGTCTATGACTGCAGCTGATTATGCCATTGATTTCCGGGTGGCAGCTACGGAAGTGGGTTGGGAGGACGCCTCTCTTTGCTGTATCTTTATTAGAAGTCTCTGTCCTAGCCTTCGGGATGAATTAGCCCCTTTGGAAAAGCCGATTAGGCTGTCCAAGTTAATCTCCCTAGCCATTAGCTTGGATAACAGACTCAGGGAATGGGCGGCAGAACGTAAGGGCTATGGGCGATCTGAGGAACCGTCTTGTCACACCCCACGGTCCTCATATTATCTCTACCATCTACTGAACCCTTGGGCTCCTCAGAACCTATGACTGTAGGACACTCTAGGTTATCCATGGCTGAGAAACAATGGCGCTGCGAGCTGGGGTTGTGCCTTTATTGTGGGAGTGAGGAGCATGAGGTTGAGTCCTGTCAGCTTTGGCCAAAAGGGGGAGTCTGTGCATCGCAGTAGGGGGTCTCACGGACTCATCCGGCCTAATCCCCTATCTCGGTTAATGTTACCCATTAGATTCATTCATAAGCACACTGAAATTCCCACTCAGGCTTTAGTGAATTCCGAGGCTGAGCAGAGCTTTGTTTCCAAAGACCTGGCAACCCGGTTGGGCCTCCACTGCCAACCCCTGAAGTCTCCATTACAACTTATCGCGCTGTCTAACGCTCCTATGGCTACTGTCTCCCTGAAGACTGCCCCAGTGTCAGTTATTATCTGCGGTAATCATCGTGAGGAACTGTCCTTCCTGGTGTTGCCCGTCTCGTCGTCTCTGGTCATCCTGGGCTACCCTTGGCTTCGTGTCCACAATCCCACTATTGACTGGAGTTCAGAGAATATTAAGTCTTGGAGCTCATTTTGTCTCAGCGCATGCCTTCAGTCAGCTGCATGTTCCCCTTCTGTGACCCTAGGGGTTCCTACCGCTCCCCCTCCCGACCTGTCTAAAGTGCCCCCTGAGTATCATGACCTTGGAGCCATATTCAGCAAGTCCCAGGCCCTGTCCCCCGCCCCCAACCGACTGTACGATTGTGCCATAAATATTCATCCGGGGACTCCACTCCAGTCCAGCCGGCTGTATAGCCTTTCCTCGCTGGAGCGGGCTGCCATGGATGCATATATTGAAGGAGTCTTCTGAGTTCGGGCGATTATCCGCCCCGTCCTCGATTCGCGGTGGGTGGGTGGTTCTTCTTTGTGGGAAGAAGGACGGGTCTCTGAGACTATGCATTGACTTCAGGGAGTTGAACAATATCACTGTCAAAGACAAATACACCCTCCGCACTACTTAACTCCTGCCTTTGATTCTCTCCAGGGGGTGTCCCTCTTCACGAAATTGGATCTGCGCAACGCCTACCATCTGGTGCGATCCGTGAGGGGGACGAAAAGAGAGACAGGTTTCCGGACCCCTAGTGGTCAGTTTGAGTACCTTGTGATGCCATTTGGGTTGACCAATGCGCCTGCTGTCTTCCACAGGCTCATTAACGATTGTCCTGAGAGACTTTCTGAATGGTTTGTGGTTTGTTTATCTGGATGACATCCTAATCTTCTCTCCGTTCCCAAAGATTGAGCTCCGAATACCTCCAGATGGTGTTCTGCAGTGACTGTTGGAAAACAATTGTTGGTTAAAGCTGAGAAGTGTGAGTTTCACACCTCCAAGACATCCTTCTTGGGCTTTATCATCTCACAAGGAGATCCTCCCAGACCCGGGCAAGCTCAAGGCAGTGGTGGAGTGGCCAGTTCCAGCCTCCAGGAAACAGCTCCAGCAGTTCCTGGGGTTCGCCAATTTCTACCGCCGGTTTATTAAGAACTACAGCTGCCTGGCTCTTCCTCTGACGTGCCTCACCTCCTCTAAGGTCCCTTTCCGGTGGTTGGAGGAGGCGGCCGCGGCCTTTTCAGATCTCAAGAAGCAGTTCTCCAAGTCCCCTATTCTGGCTCAGGTGGATCCAGATCTACAGTGCCTCGTGGAGGTGGACACCTCAGATTCAGGGGTGGGGGCTGTCCTTTCTCAGTGTTCCCCGGTAGATGGCAAGGTCCATCCATGTGCTTTCTTCTCACGTGGACTGTCACCGGCTGAGCGCAATTACAGCATCAGTGATAGGGAATTGCTGGCTGTGAAGCTGGCCCTGGAGGAGTGGCGCCACTGGTTGGAGGGGTCCTCGCAGCCGTTCGTGGTTTTGGATGGATCATCGCAACCTGGAGGTACCTCAGGACTGCTAAGCGTCTGAATGCCCGCCAGGCCCGTGGTCCCTGTTTTTTGGCCGGTTTAATTTCAGCCATCACATACGCCCTGGGTCAAAAAACACCAAGCCAGACGCCCTCTCCAGGCAATTCGCCACGGACATGCCGGAGCCCGAAAACCACCCTGTTCTCCCTGCCTCTTGTGTCTTGGGCGTTGTCTCGTGGGGATCAAGGAGAGGGTTCTGAAGGCCCAGGAGACGGAGAGGGACCCGGGCGGGGGGCTAGCAGGGAAACTGCTTGTTCCCTTCGTCCATCCGGGTGTTGTCATCCAATGGGCTCACTCTTCCAAGTTCGCCTGCTACCCGGGGAGACGACATACGGAGGAACTGCTGCAAACGCTCATTCTGGTGCCCTCTCTCCAAAGGGACGTCGGGGGAGTATAATCCGGGCCTGTCCCCAATGTGCTACCGGCAAGACCCCATCGTCCCCACCGGCTGGATTGCTTCATCCCCTCCCAATCCCCCGCAGGCCCTGTCTCATGTGGCATTGGATTTCGTCACCGGCCTCCCTGCTTCCAACAACCATACTGTTTTCTTCACCATAGTTGACAGATTCTCCAAAGCAGCCCACTTCGTCCCCCTTCCGGGTCTACCCTCGGTCAAGGAGACTGCCGATCTTCTGGTTCAACATGTGGTGAGGCTTCATGGGATCCCCCTGGACATCGTCCTCTGATTGGGGACCCCCAATTTATTTCACAGGTATGGAGGTTGTTTTGCACAGCCCTTGGGCTACGGTGAGCCTGTCCATCGGATACATCCGCAATCTAATGGCCAATGCGAACAAACCAACCAGGACCTGGAGGCGGCGCTGCGCTGTGTGGTGGCTACCAACTCAACAGCATGGAGCTCCTTCCTACCTTGGATCGAGTACGCCCACAACTTGACTGTGTCCTTGGCTATAGGTATGTCCCCTTTCTAAGCCTCTCTTGGGTATTCTCCTCCCTTGTTTCCAGAAGATGAGGGTGACATCACTGTTTCCATCAGTCCGGGCACATCTGAAGCGCTGTCGACGTCTGTGGATGGTGACCCGGGCCGCACTACAGCGCACGGGCGAAACGCAACACCCGTAGTGGCCAACCGCCGCAGGGCCCCAGCGTACCAGGTAGGCCAGCAGGTATGGCTCTCTCTACCAAAAACATTAATCTGAAGGCTGAGCGCAAGAAGATGTAGCAGCAGTTTCATTGGACCCTTCGCTATATCCCGCATTGTCAACCCTGTTTCTGTTTCGACTTGATCTCCCCCCCTCCCTCCTCATATGTCCTACATTCCATGTCTCGCAGATCAAGCCTGTGTCTTCCAGTCCCCTGTGTCCCCCCCCCCCCAAGCCATCACCCCTCCTCCCGAGGATGATCGATGGCAGCCTGGCCTGGACCGTGACTGCCAACCTGGATGTCCGTTGTCAGGGCCGTGGATTGCAATACCTGGTTGACTGGGAGGGCTATGGCCCAGAGGTCCAGGTCCTGGTGCGTCCTGACTTCGTCCTCGATAAGGACCTCATCAGGGAGTTTCATTGGACGCATCCAGGGAGACTGGAGCAACCGCCAAGAGGCTCTCGTTAGGGGGGGGTACTGTCATGGTCCGCTCCGCTCACCACCGTCAGCTGCGCTCACACCTGGCCCTCATCAGACGACGCCTATATCTACCCCGCTCTGACCTTTGGTTAGTGCGAGAAGTCTCACTGCGCTCCAGGAGAGCTTCATCACCGTTCCCTGCCTTCTTGCTATGCTACAGCCAGCGCTCGTCTTCTGCTTCGTCCAAGAGCCATTCAACCTGCCACACAAGCGCTCATTTCCACTCACCTTGTGAATCATTCCCCTGTGCACAGGCGGTGTCCCTCGGCGGCGAATTCCCAGCCTCCTCCTCCCAGACGGCGGACCATTCATCATATTCACTCACCACCACCAGCACATCTATTCACCTGCCGGAGTCACTCCACCACCTGAAGAGCACTGTCTTCCTGGCCACAGCTGTCACGCTGCACTGGAGCTAGCTACCATCTGTTCCCACAGTAAGTGCAGTGTAACTGTTAAACTCCAGCAGTGACGCCCAGTAATCCTCTTCCTTTGTGTGTCCTCAGGGTTGCCAGGCTGTACGGTATCTCGCTCAGTTTCCGGCAGTTCCAGACAACATACACACCACACTCACTCTACCTGGTTGTTAATAAACTTGATTGTATTGATTCAGAGTCTGTGTGTCGTCACTGGGTCATTGAACTATGTCAGCAAATTCACGTCTGTTCACGTTTTTGCATGGAGTTTACATGTAATTGCACCACGTTCAAAATTGAAGCTTTCACATTTGGTCTGAATGCACGTTAGGAGAATCTGTTGGGCCGGGGCTCACTGCTCTCTGTAACATATCATAACAATAAGAGCTACTACTGCTCCACCCTCAAGTAAAAAGAGAATTGCTGTTTTATCACCTGGAGACTTTAACTACTTGTGCTAAAACTGGGGTTACACCATAAGTCTTTGTGTCATCTTGGACTCAGATCTAAGTTTCAAGTCCCCCATTATCAACGTGATGAAAACATAAATTCTCCACCTTAGAAACGTTGCTAAGGTACGGCTGTTTGTTGAAATATAGAGAGATTGAGTCATTATTAATTAATTTGCAGCTGATTCGATTACTGTCATTACTGGCCAGTTTTAGCTGCTCGGCACTATGCTTCCACAACATGCGCTAAGCCTCAAATGGGCTTTTCCAATCACCCCCGTCATCCTTTATTTCCTTTGTGCTTGACTCCTTTAGATGCCCGTAAGCCCGACTTCTAACTGGAACTGCAATGCAGAATTTCCCATAAGTATGACTCTACACCACATCAATTTTATTACTCACTGCCACAGCATTTCCCATCAGTTCTAAAAATCATGTTCAGCATAGGAATTATGGAAAATACTGTATAAATCATAACAAACCCTTCATTAACCAAGAAGCTACTACAGATGTTAGTCAAGATGATCATATTTTTTTGTTAATTATCTTACTCAACATCTTTGCTGATGGACCCATCAGACCATTTATTGTTGTTGAGCTGAAGTGGAATCCACCTGTAATAACATGATGAACTTCAAAGTGTCCATTGAGCACCAGCAGCAGGCAGCCATCTAAATGTATCTTGGGGTTCTTTTCAAACAATTTTGAACAAATTGCATCAATGAAGGCAGCTCGGTGGCGCAGTGGTTAGCACTGTGGGAGCACAGTAAGAAGGTTGTGAGTTTGATCCCACCCCCTAAACAGTAGCGACTCTTCTGTGTGGAGTTTGCCTGTTCTCCCCGTGTCTGCGTGGGTTTTCTTCGGTGCTCCGGTTTCCTCCCACAGGCCAAAGACATGCAGATTAGGTTAACTGGCATCAACTGGGGATTCTAAATTGTACTTTGGTGTGAATGTGAGAGTTAATGGTTGTCTGTCTCTGTGTGTTGGACTGGCGATCTGTCCAGAGTGTATCCCGCCTCTCACCCAAAGACGACCCGAAAAGGATTAAGCGGTAGAAGATGGATGGATATAAATAAGGAGGGCACAAAAAGACAATGTGGAACAATTGCTTTTGTGACCAGTGAACAATAAAAGAAAAAGCAGAATAAAACTCAGCTGTGATGTTAAACAGTCAAACAAAAGCCCCAAATGGCCACAAAGTGTACAGTAGATGCAGATATTTGGACCACTGACCCACTTATGAGAACAGTTGTTAGGTCTTTACACATTTGGGTCCATGACAGAACTCAGCCACTCCACTGAAGCAGGAATGTTTTAAACTAGTCAAGTGGGAATTGGGGGAGTTAGGGATGACCATCAAGCACAGAACACAGAAGCTGTGCCAAATTCTCAAAGATTTCACAGTGACTCATAGGTCAAGGCCCGGTTATGTGTAAACAGGATTTTTCTCATAATTTGAGCAGTGGATCACATGCTGTGCTTGTAAATTATTCTTTGATTCACATAGTACTCCCTGTTAGTAAAGAGGGGAATGGAACATGGGATGGTGAACCAGTTGTCAGGTTGGGAGAGTCGTTGTCCAGATGAAGTGGTTTAAGAGTCAGGATGTGGTTAATGATATATTGAGATATGCAAGAGTCCTGAATGTGGTGATATCGCTGTGAAGGCTGAGGTGGAATCACTGAGATGACTCAATTAAAATCCTATTAAAAATTTTTTAAAAATTCAACTTTCTCTCACTCCTGCAGTGCTGGGACGACTTATGTAAGCTGCTGTCAGCACTGCTCTGGCTTATCTCGCAATCAAGTTACAAAATGACCAAAGAGCTGGACTGCATATACTGTACTCTATCAACTTTGGCTTTTTCCTTGAAAAATCTTATACCCCCTTTACACAGGGGTGGAGATCATTGAGAGATTGCTGAATGATGACAAAATGGCCAGATCTCCAAACGATCTCTAAATGATCTCTCAATGATCTTCAGTGATCTCCACAGTCCTCAAAGTTTTAACTCATTCCAAACAATCTCTCAATGCTCACCAAAGGGAAATGATCTCTCAGTGATCCCTCAATGAGCACTCAACAAACTCATCAATCTAACAATGATCTCTCAGTGATCTTTCAAGGAACTTTATTCATCTTTCATCAAATGCTCAGCAATCCCTCACTGATCTTTCAGCCATCTCTACATTCAGGGTGGAAAAATTTGGCGCTCATTGTAAGATCACTAAGAGATCATTGAAAGATTGATGTGATCACTGAGAGATTGATGAGGCCATTGAGTGCTCCTTGAACTCTCCTTGACAACTCAACAACATCATTGATCTCCCAATGATCTCTCAGCAATCTTTCAATGACACCAAATTTTTCCACCTCAAAAGTAAAGATGGCTGAGAGATCAGTGAGGAATTGGAGCGTTTGATGAAAAACCAATAGAGTTTATTGAAGGATCGCTGAGAGATCACTGGGAGTTTGTCGAGAAATCACTTTCCTTTGGTGATCATTTAGAGATTGTTTTGGACGGAGTCAAAACAATCTCTCAACAGTGGCAACAGATTGTTGAGAGATTGGGTCAATTTTTGATCTCTCACTGGTCACAGAACAGTCTCCACCTTAGTGTTTGCAGCAATGATGTATTTTGATGGTCAGCATGGAGGCCACACCAAAGGAGACCAACTCCCAATGTTAGACAGAGAAAAACATTATTTGACAAAATAATATCGAAGAGTGAAAACCATTAGTGGTAGTGATTAGAAATGAATATGACTTTTATAAGGATTTTCTTGTTGGAATTAAAACCAAAACATGATTCAAACAAAAAAAAAAAAATGATGATGGGCAGGTGGCGCTGAGTCAGTTTGAGCTAACAGCCTTGTGGGACACTGGCCAGGTGTTCTGGGTTACAGCCAGTCACACTCAGCTCCAACCAGCGGAAACTGTGTAGCATCAACAAAGCAGCATTAAATGGACAAGGCCAAGATATCCTGGTTAAGTTGGGACAGCCTTTTTCGATGATCTGGTCTCATTTCGGGGATTTACTCAGACTGTCGCTTGCACTGGGAAGACCCCCAGCAATTGTGCATTTAAAACCCACTTACACACGCGCTCGCCTCCCAGTACAGGTAACTCGCATCGTGGAGAAGCGGCGTCGAGACTAATAAAGCCGCAGCGCGTAAGGTGTCTGCGGGCATGCGTGCATGCGTGTGCGCAGCAGCTAGGGACCCCCTGTTCCGCAGCGTCGCGCGGGGTCCGTCCGCCCTCCACAAACCGGCGCGCATTTCTCAGAACCACCTATTGAATACCTGCAGTCCACCACAGATTTATAGTCGCAGTTTTAACAGTTGCAGAAACCAGATGATGGCTGAAACAGCGCGGACACCAAACTCCTTTTTTCCCCTGGATTAGACTACCTACCACTCACTCTGATGAGGGCGGGGGGGGGGGGGGGCTCCATCCCACAGCTGCGCGCCAGAGTGTGAGGTGAAGCTTAGGGGTAGACGGGCGCGTGCGCGCGCGTGTGTGCGTGGGGGGAGGGGGGTGCAGCAGACAGCGCAAGAGTTCAGACAGATGTGGATGAACAGTGAGAGACTGAAAGTCAGGCGGAGAAGTTGAGAAGAGCATCTTTGTGGCAGAAGGAGAATGAAAGCAAGATTAAAAAGAGAGGGAGAGACTGCTGATTGGTAGAACCTCAATGGGGAAAAAGTGGTTTCAGGAAAAGTTTTAAAGTTGCTGGGGGGGGAAAAAACAGGACTGAAGAGAAACAAGCCTGCAAAAAAAAAAAGAAAGAAAGAAAAGGGATCAGTAGAAACAGTGGAGCAGTGAGAAAGTTTTTTAAAAAGGAGGGAGAAAATGTTCAGATCTCTCCTGTCCTGGGGGTGTTATTTGGAAGGTTCTCTCATCATTCTGGGCAAGACTCATTTGTCCCTTTATGCCTCCTCCTTTTTCCCTCTGCCTCCGTTCACAGCTGCAGAGGGTGAGCTCCACACGATGACTGCAGGTCGGGAAGTGAGTTAGGGAAAGGCAGACGGAGCTCAAGGAGAAGAAAAGGAGCGACCGGCCGACGCAGGCGGCGCACACTGGAGTTTGGATCCGCCGTGCAGCCTGCAGAGGTGAGCTGAGGGGAGAACGGCTGTCCTGGTTCTGAGAATCCACGGTGTGTGTGTGCATGTGTGAGCGTGGGCATGTGTGCACGTGGATTTAAATATGCCTTTAGCCGAAAGTGGAGAGGAAAGTGCATGACTGCCACTGCTACGTCTGCCTGTTTAAAGAATCCCCGTGTTAGTGATCCGACTTCAAAGTGTGCCTGTCAGGTTCACCTCACCAAGTGATAGCTGGATGTGTGGGGGGAAAAAAAATCCTGCTGAAGCAAAAGACAAAAGACACGTTGTGACTGAGGCCACGTTAGCATATTTGCACATGTATTTGTTTTGATTGGGCTTTGGTCTCTGAGAGATTTCCAACAACAATGGATTGTTTAGCTGGATCAGCAGTTGACACCTCGTGGAGGTCAACCAGACCATGGAGGCATGAGCCCTCATCTGGCCTCAATATGTTGTGCCTGCAGGTTTCGGTGTCACGTTTAGCATTGCTGGATTGCTTTCACAAAATAATGTGTTTTTCAACAGGCATCAGGTGGAGTGACATTGATTTTGAGCAGCAAGCTTGCTGCAGACGGACAGAAGCCTATTTTTAAAAATGCACCGAGACATGCATCAGTATTTTTCAGTTGGAGCAGCAGCTGCAGCGGTGGTCTTGCTCATACCTTCTTGCTGCAGTACAGTTTAACCTCTGTTTGCACATGTCCGTGGCTCACACTTGATAAGCACTTCATGTTTATCAGTCTCCACTTTCCCCCCACCGGTGACAGCTGACAGCTTCTAGGGCGTGGTGGGGAACCCAAGGTGGAGCAGATAGAGAGGTCACTGAAATGTTTGGGATTCTTTTGCAGCGCTACTTCCGCGGCGGACTGCCCAGCCCCTGACTCACATGCCCCTACCCAGCCTGCTCTTCCCTCAGCCCCCACCATGCACTTCCCCTCCTTCCCCACACCCGTTTTATTCCCTCCCTGTTCTGCGTGTGGAACCTGCTCAGTCATGCACCTCCACCCTAATGTGCCAGCCTAACTAGCAGACTCATTTAAAAGGTGGGAAACTCATCCTCACTGCTGCCAGGTGTGGCATTCCCCACTGTAAATGTAATGCTAGGTTCTGCCAGCTGTGCCATCAGCACATTTGAGTGACGGAAGCAGGAATTATGGTATGTGGCTGGGTTCTGACCTGTGGAGGCTTTGCCTTCCTAATTAACAGTACACATTGAGCAGTACAGTTACCACTGATGATCCCATCTTTCTTCTTTGGCTAACGTGTACGTACTGTAATGCTGTGGATAACTGGCGTGATTACTGTTTCATTTCCAAGCCAGATAGGAAGTTTGTGCACATGTGCATGTGTGAGAGATCGATGAAGCAGTGGTGCATCTATAAACCCTGTTGTCTCTTGGAATCACCAGGACCTAAAATGTGCTGCGTGTGTTTCCTGCAAGATTTTGTTTAAAAGATGTACCTGTTTCTTATTTGTGAACTCAATTTTAAAATTGTGGTACTTGCCATTTTGCATATTTTCTTTTTTTGACCCCGTTAGTTCAGATTTGTGAGCTGAATCCGCACACTGCATGGGTGCACAGAAAACTGACAATAACAGATGCAATATACAGTTACAATAATAGAATGCCACTCATTTGAGCTATAAAGCACAGACTACTTCTGTGTGCTTAAAGGGCCCATTGACTGCACTTTTTCCACATTTTAACAGCTCACTCATGTCTTAATGAAATGTTTGTGACATATTTTGTTCACATTCTCTTTATTTTTTAAATTATTGAAGCAAATTTGTTTTGTATTTTTTTCCTGGCTTTCTTGAAATGCTCTGATTTAAAGCCTGTCGCTTTAAGAATCATCCTTCACCTGTTCAACTCCGCCCTCCCTCTTACGTCAGTTAGCCATTAGCTGAGTAGCTTCTAGCCTCCTTCTAGCTTGGATGAGCAGCGCTGGTTCACTGATCCACGGTCAATGGTGTGTCTTGCATCTCCCAACAACCTTGCTGGGATGTCACAACAAATCACCAGCACCACCCGCTGGGCCACCCGCCAATCGCCACAATCCAAGGCTGCTGGCCGAGCCGAGCTGCCAAGCCACGGGATCTCAAAGGGCAGTGTCTCACTAAGTGGGACTCCACTCCTCTCCCGTGGCCAGCTGGGAGGTGCCCTGTCATGAAGCGGCTGCCCAGCGTTGCCTGCGAGAGTAGAGTGGAGTCGCGCGGAGCCCTGGAGGATGGTGGGGGAGCTGGCTCAGGTCGCAGCGTAGTTCGGTTGCCGTGACCGGCACGCCAGCACAAGTGACCTGCTGTGGAATCACAGCGAAACCACTGGGAGATGGGCCGGAGCGATTCGAGGTATATTGTGGACTGGTGAACCTGGTGATAACGGGGATGGTTATTAGGTTGACTAAATGTGAAGAAAATAATATTATAATCCGCACTCGGTTTGAACTTGCTGGTACCAGTTTTAGCATGAGGACTAATAGCTCAGGAGCTAATAGGTTACCTTTAGCAACCCTAGGCAGGCCAGTAACAGAGCAGTGGGTGAGTCTCAAGGATGGCAGTGGGCTGGCTTTTTCTAATCATGACGTATACGATTTAGACAGAAGAGTCAAGAACATTTCTGGCATTTCTGGGAGGGAAAAAAAATGAGATAAAGGCTGTTTTTTTTTTTTTAAGAATTGACTGTTTTGAAATTTTTTGATAGTTAGGTGACCAGTAGACTCATTTCAGACAGCTAAAACCTACAAACATCATTTTTCAGTCAATGATGCCTTTAGCATAAGACCACATTATTTAAATTAAGTTTTGATTTCAATAAACACTCCAAAATCTTGAGTCAACTGAGGTTGGAACTACTAGCGGACAGAAATCAGCTGTAACTGCAACTAAGCAGCCTCACCCTTAAGTTTAATCCTTAACAAAAACCATATGGTGAGTTATTAAACATGTTTAGAGTTTGTTTGGGGTTAAATGACCTGACCTAAACGGTACTATTCTACTGGGGCTGATTCACATCTATTGTGGAACTGGAGTTTGTCACCTCTACATTTGGCATGATGTAATTTGTAGTTTGGCTCAGCTGTAAAGTGTAGAGTTGCTTGTTTGTGCCATCCTACTGTTGAGCACCCATAACTGTTTCTGCATCCAACTCTCAGACCATCTGAAAAAGCTGCAATAGTAGCATCGCAAGATAAAAACACAATAATTTGCTCATTTTGACCATCACCACCGAGAAATATGCCTCCTGTGGTGTAGAAGAGAGGATCTATGTGAGGATGGAATGAGTTCTGGGGTTGAAGAGTGACAGTCAGACCACAAATCCAGATGCATAAATGGATGAGTGATGCCTGGCATGTTGTTAGTTTGTATTTAAAATGCTGGCCATTTGAAATGAAAAGATGTCATTGATAATCAAGGGAGTAAAACATTGGATTGTTAGCAAAAGGATGGGGTGGGGGGTGCGATGCAGGCGAATCAGAGGAGGGAGAGCAAAAACGTCAGGGTGAATCCCTGTCCAGCTGTGTGACAGCAGTGTTGGCCTGCTATACAAGAGTGATTTGGTGGCCCAGAAAATGCTGCAGGAATGAAAACCAGATCAGCTCTATAGGCCTTTCACCTCACATCACCTCTCCGCTTCCAACCCCTCCTCCTCTCATTCTGTATATTCTCTCAGCTGTAAGTCCTCTCAGTTCTGGCAGCAGCATGGTTTTCTTTACTTAGCTACATCATCTGAAGATGTCCACATTTCTTAAAAAAAAGTCATAATTTTGACTTTATTGGACAGACACATTTAAGACAGAGACAAGCAATGGGGTGAAAAGCAGAGGTGAGCCATGCAGGAAAGATCACTGTGACTGGCATTCAATTCAGGGACCGCTGCTGATGAGCCTGGACGTCCCATCTTCAGTCATATTTTATCCTCCTTCTGCCTCCCTTTGCATTTCATTCTTGCAAATGTTACTGAATATCCTGACTTAGCCAGTGAGCCTCTGTAGTGTGTCACAAGCGAACTTATAAAGTCCAGAAGGCATTTCGTTCTTCATTAGATAGGCAAGGTAATATTTGAAAATACTTTTGACACATACCATACTTCTTGCATCTGTGTGTACATGTAGAGGTGTACTGTATGCACAGGACAAGATACACAGTGCAGTCTCACTAGCTGGAAAAGCCAACACATGCAAGCCTTCACTTGCTCCCTGCATTTATTAATGTAGACACGACTGCCTCCACAGATTAAAATGTCAGCCATTAGGTAAAATCTCAGCAAAAACTACAGTGATCTGTAAAACTTCTCACAAGGCACAGAAAGCGTCTCTTTAGTATTAGAATGATATAATCAATTTCTATAAGTCCCTTTAAATATTAGAAGCCACTGTCATAGGCCATTTGTGGATTTTGTGAAGCATTTTGGCCATTACCAGAGCTAGTTTGTATAGAACCAGTGTTTCAGTCTGTAAAAATGCTTGTTTCTGTTGGACTTTAACATGGAAGTCTAATGGGATAGACTTTATTGCAGAGCTTGCCTTAAGGGTAGTATCTCACAGAGTAGCGAACGCTGACAAATGCAGCAGTTCTTGGATTCGCCAACTCTTCTGATGAATGATGGCGAAAATCAAGGTAGGATCTCACTCAAACTGTTGTGCAACCTTTTAAGAAACCCTGAAGAAACCCCAACAAAAATTACAGCGTTTATGAACATTCCTCAGCATTGGCCACTCCGTAAGAGAAGAGATTGAGACTCTTCAAGGAATCTCCAGCTGCTGTCTTTACTGTTTACCCCTTATTCACAGTATACAGTATAATCACAGGTTGGATAGGCTTACATGTATATGAGAAAAATTTCTTCATTAAATTGCATATTGTCTGCATTAAATTCTGGAAATTTTGCCTGCTAGAATCACCCAAAGGAAACTCTTCCCATGTTCACAGCAGGGTTGGTTTTATGGATTTTGCATCTATGTTGATGTACTCTTGTTTTGAATTTTTAACCAAATGCATCAATAGAGTTTGTAAGTTGTGCATTCCGTGTATGTCTTGAAAACATATTTTATGCCAGAAACTGCTAAATATTAATAGGGTTGGGCTTGTTTTCTCTCTTGTTACAACCCACTTTCTGGGCCAAGGCCAGAATTGCCTATTTAGCCTGGGATCTCCAAGTCCATTTCGACCCTTACGCCAAGGTGGACCAACCTTGTCGTTTTCACCCTTAGGCAAAGTAGACATACAGTGGTGTGAAAAAGTGTTTGCCCTCTTCCTGATTTTTCATTTTTTTGTATGTTTGTCACACTTAAATGTTTCAGATCATCAAACAAATTTAAATATTAGACACAAGATAACACAAGTAAACATGAAATGCAGTTTTAAAGGGAGGTGTTTATTATTAAGGGAAAAAAATGCAAACCTACATGGCCCTGTGTGAAAAAGTGATTGCCCCCTAAACCTAATAACTGGTTGGGCCACCCTTGGCAGCAACAACTGCAGTCAAGCGTTTGCAGTAACTGGCAATGAGTCTTTTACAGCACTGTGGAGGAATTCTGGCCCACTCATCTTTGCAGAATTGTTGTAATTCAGCCACATTGGAGGGTTTTTGAGCATGAAACGTCTTTTTAAGGTCATGCCACAGCATCTCAATCGGATTCAGGTCAGGACTTTGACTAGGCCACTTGAAAAGTCTACATTTTGTTTTTCTTAAGCCATTCAGAGGTGGACTTGCTGGTGTGTTTTGGATCATTGTCCTGCTGCAGAACCCAAGTGTGCTTCAGCTTGAGGTCAGGAACAGATGGCCGGACATTTTCGTTCAGGATTTTTTAGTAGACAGCAGAATTCATGGTTCCATTTACCACAGCAAGTCTTCCAGGTCCTGAAGCAGCAAAACAGCCCAAGACCGTCACACTACCACCACCATATTTTACTGTTATGTTACTTTTACGCCAGATGTAATGGGACACACACCTTCCAAAAAGTTCTTTGTGCTCAGCAGTGGTTTTCATCTTGGAACTCTGCCATGCAGGCCATTTTTGTCCAGTCTCTTGCTTATGGTGGAGTCATGAGCACTGACCTTAACTACTTGAGGATTTTGGTCGGAAGGGTTGGAAGGGGTGGGGCTGCATCATGTAAAATATGTAATTAAATGTGTCTATTGTTTTTATCTATGTAAAGCACTTTGCGCAGCATCTAATGTTTTAAAAGTGCTATACAAATAAATTTTGATTTGATCTGCATGCACCCTCTAGTGGCGAAGATTTTTTTCAAGAAAATATTCAGTTTAGATATCACAAATTCCAAAGGCTGTAACTTGAAAGTGGTAAGAGATAATGGATTACTGTCAATGAGAAAGATGTAGAATATGATCCAAAGTTTATGATAGGAGTAAATTTATGCATCTAATTTGCACAATGTGATGTCAGCCACATCAGATTACATAACTTTAGGTCAAAGTGGACTTTGGACATATTTACACAACGGATGGGTTTCTTTTTTTGCTTTTGTTTTAGTTTTTTTTGTTTTGTTTGTTGTTATTTTATCTTCAAAGTATATGAACCAGAAAATCAGTAGAATGTAAACAAACTGATAAAAACATGATCAGACCAACTGCTCGTCATGTGTCGCCATGCGTCCATGTGCTCACCCTGGTCCTTATTTGTCTTATGTCGGTCATTTTCGCTTTCTCTTCCACATCCGGAAACAATCACATTTATCTTCTGATTTATCCCGCCTGAATTTCGGTTAGTCCCCCTCCCCCGAACGGCAGTATTGTCTTCTCCCTGTCAAGTGCACCTTTGTCAATGGCGAACGAAAAGTGTTCCGCTCTGGTCCATCTTGTGTTGTCCAGAAGGTAAATATTTCCCTTCAGAAGCTAAATAATCCCTTTTAGAATGATAGTTGGCAAAATTTGGAGCAAATGCTTCCTCCCTGTTGAATATATGTTGCGCAATTGTTTATACATCTCTTCTTCTGTGCCCCTGAAGTGATATCAGATTCGACACGGTTCTGGTTTCACTGAACTCAATCCTCCAGTGCAGACCAGTAAGCTATATGTGTCTGCCATCTAGTGATGTGAAATGCTTGGTACATCTGGGTTTATTTGGTGTTTTTTTCCATGCTTTTTGACCAATCACGTGACAGGCGCAGATCTGCGACACCAGCCACAGGAGAGGCAGATCATGTAATCAAATGCAATCCTTAAGGAGTTAACTAAGGCAAGTGAGGCTTGCAGTTCTTTGGATGTTGTTGTGGGTTCTTTTGTGATCTCTTGGATGAGTTGTCACTGCACCCTTGGGATAATTTTGGTCGGCCGGCCACTCCTGGGAAGGTTCACCACTCTTCCATGTTTTCGCCATTTGTGGATAATGGCTCTCCCTGTGGTTCGCTGGAGTCCCAAAGCTTTAGAAATGGCTTTATAACCTTTTCCAGACTGATAGATCTCAATTACTTTGTTTCTCATTTGTTCCTGAAGTCTACTTGACTTTGTCAGGCAGGTCCAATTTAAGTGATTTCTTGATTGAGATCAGGTGTGGCAGTAATCAGGCCTGGGTGTGGCTAGAGAAATTGAACTCAGCTTTCCAAAGATATGATAAACAACAGTTAATTTATGTTTTTTACGGGGGGATCACTTTTTCACACAGGGCCATGTAGGTTTGTTGTTTTTTTTTTTACCCTTTATAATAAACACCTTCATTTAAAAAACTGCATTTTGTGTTTACTTGTGTTATCTTTGTCTAATATTTAAATTTGTTTGATGATCTGAAACATTTAAGTGTGACAAACATACAAAAAAAGAGGAAATCAGGAAGAGGACAAACATTTTTTCACACCACTCCATCTCCAAAGTGTCTTCTGCACACAGGCAAGGCAGACATATAGATACAGTAGATGTACTTTATTGATCCCAAACGAAGAAATTACAGTGTAACAGCAGCATGACAGTGTACACCTATCTACATCCCAGGTCAGGATTTGAACCCATGACACCATGATCTCAAAACCTCTCACTCTTACTACTGATCCAAAGAGAAATTCCTCTACTAGCACTTGGTTAGCAACGGAGTGCAGTCCCTAAGGTGCCAAGGACTGCACCACTGACTAATTCCTTTATGGAGGAGGATTCGTAACACTGTGAAATTGGTGACTTTAAACTTGGTTTGAAGGCATGTGGAAAACTGAATTGAATTTCAGCATTTCTGTCTGGTTTTGTTAGAATTTCAAAGAAATAATGAAAAAAAAAATACTTCCTTGAGGGAAGTTTAAAAAGGAATGTCATAAGAGTGAAAGACACACAAAGCACAGACAGCCAGTACACACACCCTGCCAGTACAGACACAAGCTTCTGATTTTGCTTCAGGATATAGTCATCATCATCACCAGTGGGTTATCTCATCCAGTGGTCAGTATGTCTTTCAGCAGCGCTGGTCTCTTTTTACAGAGCATGTGTGAATATGTGGTTGCACGTATGTGGTTGGATTTGTGTCACAACTATAAAAATCCTGAACTCCTCGTGGTCACTGTTCTTGTGGTCTCATAGACTAAATGAAGCCAAACGTCAGATAAATATACACACAAATGCATGAGGATGATTCAGAGCACCCTGAGGTGCTTCCCAATGGAAGAGAAGCGAATGTGTCACAGAACCACACAACTGTGCATTCCCAGACTCTGAGAGTGGGATTGGATTTGCTAAGTGGAACATTTGCATCTGTAGACAGCGGCTGTATGATTGTCTGATTGTGACTGTCTGTTTATCTGTGTCTGCACATAAATATGGGTCACACAGTGAGTTTCCAAAATGTGTGGGAAGGAAAACTCAGTGTTTCCTGTACTTGTATAAGGTTATGGGAGTGATCTCAGCACTTTATGACTGGTGAATAGCTCTGGGTACCACATGCCCATTTTAGCTGTCATTGCCAAATGCTCAAAAGCATTTGACATATCACCTTCTTTCATGAGGATTTTATCTGGAATCTCTTCTTGACATATTTTTGCATGTTAAACACTTAGTACACCTTTGATTGTGGTTAGATGGATGTTCCTTTCTTTCTTTTGCCAGTGAAATGCATATAGAGTATGCAAAGGACAGGTCAAGCTTCTTAACTCACAGCTCCATGGTGTCATCTGTTTTTCTGTATGCATATTATCCTAATACACTAGATTTTGAACCAAAAGCAGGACACAATGCACCAGACTACCAGATTATGTAAAAGGATATGTCATGATTGGAGAATGAACAGCTCACGCGCAGGGAACAACACCAGAGAAATCATTCAAATCACACAGAGAAGTTGCTTAACCACAATTTATTGATTTGAAAATAACACACAGTTAAGGAAAGACGCCACTCGCCAGAAGAGGATTCAGCCTGTAAGGGGAGACGAGAGCGGATTAGTGGAAGAGGGAGACAGGATAAGGGAAAAATAGGACTATACTCACGAGGGGTGAGCAGCGAGCCCGGCAGTTGAACCCTACAGGGAAATAGCAGGAGTGGAGTTGGGTGAGGTGTCTGACTGGGTGGAATAAAGCAGCTGAAGTGGTGAAGAGGATGATGGGGCAGGTGAGCACACAATGAACCCCGGAGACGCACCACGAAGACGGCAGCAACCTGGAGGAGAAAAGAGGACAAGAGGAATTAATTTTGATTTCCTCAGAGAGTGAAACAAAAACTTACTTGCTTGCTGAGGCAGTTAACCCAACGAACCAGCACTGGAGTGTTCACACACTGGTCCTTTTCAGCACTGGCAGGGAAGAGGCAACAGGTGTGTCTACTCATGCAGGTGAGATGATTACCTGCAGAGCCAGGGAAGCCTCACAGGAAGGGAGGGGGAACGCACGCTCACCTGATCATGACAGCGCCCCCTTCAAGGGGTGCCTCCTGGCAGTCCACTGGGTTTATTGGGTTGTGCCTTGTGAAAGGCCTGGGCCATCCCGTTGTCATGGACATTGGAATCTGGGATCCATGACTTTTTTTCGGGGCCGTAGCCCTTCCAGTGGACAAGACACTGTAACCCTTGGCCCCGACGGTGGATGTCCAGAATCCTCTGGACCATGTAGGTGGTCTGGCCGTCGAGGACCCGAGGGGGCGGAGGCAACTTCGGGGGAAGGGGGGCAGAGAGGGCTGGCGAGAGGGGCTTGATTTTGGAGACGTGAAAGGTGGGGTGAATCTGGAGTGCTGTCAGGAGCTCCAGGCGGACTGTGACATCGTTAATAACCCGGAAGATCGGGAACAGGCCCAGGTACTGAGGGGAAAGTTTCCTGGATTCCATCTTGAGGGGCACCTCGTCCGCTGATAGCCAAACGCGCTGCCCGATGGAGTATTTGGGTGCCGGGACCCACCTGCGGTCCGCATACTGGCGATTACATTCTGCAGAGCGGAGAAGAGCAGCCCAGGTGGCCTTCCAGAGCCGGCGGCAGCAGCGAGCATGAGCTCCAACCAATGGTACAGCGATCTCCCCCTCCGCCATGGGTAACAGTGGGAGAGGGGGGGGTATACCCCATGGACGCCACAATTCACCTCACAGGTGACTTGTGGACCCCGGTCAGACACAGTGTCCATGGGGATGCTGTGCAGACGGATGACATGGATAGTTAGTAGGTTGGAGTTCTCAGAGGCGGAGGGTAATTTGGGGAGGGGCACCAGATGGATCACCTTAGAAAAGCAATCCACGAAAGTGAGAATGACAGAATTGCTTTGTGAGGGGGAAAGTCCAGTAATGAAGTTCAAGGCGATGTGAGACCAAGGTTGGATGGGGATCAGTAGTGGGTGGAGGAGGCCAACAGGGGGCAATGAGTCGGACTTGTTCCGGATGCAGGTTTGGCAAGCCTTCACGTAGTCCCGGATGTCTGTCCGCAGGGTGGGCCACCAGAACACCCGCCGGATAAGATTAATAGTTCGGAAGACTCCAGGGTGGCAAGCGAAATGGCTGGTGTGGCCCCACCAGATGACGTCACTCCAGAGGCCAGCCGGGACAAACAGACGGTTGTCGGGGCCCCCCTCAGGCCTGGGTTCAGTGGATTGAGCCTGCCGGACCCTCTGCTCGATCTCCCAGGTGAGAGCCCCAAGGATGCATGAGGGCGGGATAAGGGGTTGGGGGAGGGAAAGAGGGGTTGAGGCTAAATTGGCGGGAGAGAGTGTCTGGTTTGACATTATGTGAGCCAGGCCTGTAAGTGATGGTGTAGCGAGAATGAACAAGGCAAGGCAACAAGCTGAATCAGCACAGATTATTCTCTCTAACAAGTCAAGATCACATGAGAGCTCCCAGGCCACAGTGCGTCTCACTTATATACCTTTAATCATTTGCATAGTGGCCTGGGGCACCGACATCATATTTATTACATGACAAAGACCATGCGGTGCATTAACATAACGTTACGCTGGTGCCGCACTACTTCCTTCTCCCGGCGGCCCAGCATCTCCTCTTCTCCCCGGGGGGTGCCCAACCTTTGCTGCTCCGTCTGGACCCCCCGGCAACCTCTCTTCCCCTGGACCATAACTCTCTGGATGGAGAAGTGTAACACTTAGCCCCCCCCCCCCCAAACACCCAGAATGGGCCTTAACCCCCCGTCTTTTGGGCTTCAGCTGACGTCCATAACGGCTGTAATGGAGGGTCACCGGCTCTGTGGCACTGCTCTGGTGGTGGGGTGCCCCGGGGGGCACGTCCATCTGTGGGGGGAAAAGGGGAGGGGGAGAAAACACATCCTCAACATGAGTGCCTGTCCCTGCTGAGGAGTCACCAACCTGCAGAGCCCCCAACAGGGGATGTCCGTGCCAGGTAGCCCGGGCCAACACCACCTGTTCATTTGCCAACACAAAGGCGGGCTTGAGTCTGTTGATGCAGATGGTTTCTCTACATCCCCCCCAAGTCTAACACAAAATGTTTCGCCCCAGGTTCCGACACTCTGAACGGCCCGTCGTATGGTGGGTGCAACAGGGTCCGGTGTGCATCGTGTCTGACGAACACAAAAGATGCATTCCGCAAGCTTTTTGGGATGAATGCGCAGGGAAAACGGTGGTGGGCCGGGCCCGGTACACTCCCTACCTCTGCGCCACGTAGAGAATTGGGGGAATTTTTACCGGTCGTCCAGTAAAAATTCCCCGGGGATCCTCAGCAGTTGGAAAAAAACAAGTTCTGCCGGGGAGGCTGCCAAATCCTCCTTCAGTGTGGAACGCAACCCTAAAAGAACCCAAGGCAGACGGTCTACCCAATTTGCGTCTATGAGCAAAGCTCTGAGTGCTGCCTTAAGTGACCTGCGGAAACGCTCGCATAACCCATTGGCCTGGGGGTTGTACGTGGTAGTGCGGTGAATGTTGACCCCCAGGCTCTGGGCCATCGCGGACCAGAGTTTGGAAATGAACTGTGGGCCCTTGTCGAATGTGATGTCCAAAGGAGCTTCGAAACGTGCCACCCAAGTTGACAAAAAAGCGCGCGCTACTTCCGCGGACATGGTAGAAGCTAGCGGTACCGCTGCGGGCCAGCGCTTGGTGTGGTCCACGACTGTCAAGAGATGCGTAAACCCCTGTGATGGCGGAAGGGGCCCCACCAGGTCCACGTGGACGTGGTGGAACCTCTTAGCCTGGATGTGGAATGGTTCAAGGGGAGCCCTGGTGTGCCTATGCACCTTGGCTCGTTGGTACGCGACGCAAGCTCCTGCCCACTCTTTCACCTCTATATGCAAACACGGCCAGAAAAATTTCACCCCCACCAGTTTCACTGAAGCGTGCACTCCCGGGCATGCAAGGGAGTGGACTGACTTGAAAACCCGACGGCACCAAGAGCGCGGGACCACCGGCCATGGGCGGCCTGTGGAGACGTCACAGAGTAGAGGAGGGCTCCCTTCTTGCAGTACCCTGCTCTCCAGCCTTAACCCTGTTGGTCCAGACTGGTGCGTGCAAATGTCCGAATCCCCAGCTTGCTCCACGGCCATAGCGGGGTAATCTATTCCCATGTAGACCGGGGCCACCAATGCGTGCGCGAGGCAGTCTGCCACCACGTTGAATTTACCGGCCACATGCCAAATGTCAGTCATAAACTCTGAGATTGCAGCCAGCTGCCATTGCTGCCGGGTTGACCACAGTTCCGAGACTTTGGCCATGGCGTACTTGCTTGTGATCCACAAACACAGTGAAGTCACGCCCCTCCAGCCAGAACTGGAAATGCCGTATCACCAGGTGGAGTCTATGGCACAGTCGTAAGAGCGATGAAGAGGCAAAGAAAGTGCTCTCGACTTGCTAAAGACCTCCCCGAGATCGTGATAGACCTCAGGTACAAGATTGAGGTCCGGCGGCTCCACCGGAGGAGAGGAGATGGGCAGCGACGGCGAACACTTGGCCAAGCTGAGACAGAATGCCAAATAGAAGGGGCTCCAGGAAGAGATGGAATTATGTGTCCAACTAATAATGGGGTTATGCTTCCGGAGCCACGGGTACCCTAGGACCACTGGGTGAGACGATTTAGGGAGAATGAGGAACAATAGTGTCTCCCCGGTGGTTCCCGGAAAGGAGGACGGGGACAGGCGGCGTGCTTTCAGTACCGGAAGCTACCCTACCGCCCAATAAGGTCGTGACATTCAGAGGCGTCGGCAATTTAGTCGTGGGGATGCCTACTTCCCGCATGAGCCGTGAGGACACAAAATTTTGCTCTGCCCCTGAGTCTATTAATGCCATGACTCTCCTCTCGACCCCCGGCAACTGGATGAGGGCCGAAATGGAGAAGTTACCAGGGGGATGAAAAGAATTCCCACCCGTCAGTCCCCCCCCCCCCCGGCTACTAACTGGCCGCGTTTTTTGGCTTCAGGTGGCATTTAGACAGTGTGTGCTCCATACTGCCACAATACATGCATGGGCTGGCCCTCCTCCGTCGCTGGTGCTCTTCCGGACCCAGATGGGCTCGGCCGAGCACCATAGGTTCGGAGGAGGAGTCGGCTCCACCTGTGTCAGTCACCTGGGGAGGCGTGCATGAAACGGGCTGGCCGGAGGAGGTCTTGCGCTCCCTCGCACGCTCGCGGTATCGATTGTCTAAACTGACAGCCTGATTAATGAGACTGTCCAGGGAGGAGGGAACAGCATGAACCGCTAGGTCGTCACGGAGGTGTTCGTTTAAACCCTGGAGGAAGACGCTGCGTAACTCAACATCATTCCAACCTGAGTCCACCTTGGCGACCCGAAACTCCACAGAGTAGTTAGCAGCAGACCGACTCCCCTGGTGGAGAGACATGACCCGGCTCATGATGTTACCCTCACTCTCTGTTCGGTCAAAAGCGTGGGAAAATTCGCTAACAAATTTGTCAAAAGAATAACTAGGACCCTCCGGATTCTTGAGGATGGATTGGGCCCAGCTGAGGGCCCTGTCTCACAGCAGGAGGGTCATGAAGTGAATTTTGGAGGTATCGTCCGGATACTCTCTGCCCACCTGGCCCAAATAAAGCCAAGCATGGCAAAGGAACCCCATACATTTCCCCACCTCCCCCGCGTACGGGGCAGGTGAGGGAACGGAAGTGGTTCGGCGCACGGTGGAAGAAGCAGAGGCAACAGGTGGAGGAGCAGAACCTGGGTGAGACATATGGGCCAAATCTTTGGCGACCATGCCCAGCTGCTGTGTAATTGTTTGCAGCTGCTGTGTGAGCACGGCCACCTGCCTCTCTGTGGCATCGAGACGGTCTAGAGCAGAGTGTTCCGCTGATGCTGCTTCCGCTGAGCTTGCACTGTGGCTAGCTCATTCTGTCATGATTGGAGAATGAACAGCTCATGTGCAGGGAACAACACCAGAAAAATCATTCAGATGACACAGAGAAGTTGCTTAACCACAATTTATTAATTCGAAAATAACGCACAGTTAAGGAAAGACACCACTCGCCAGAGGAGGACTCAGCCTGTAAGGGGAGACAAGAGCGGATTAGTGGAGGAGGGAGACAGGATAAGGGAAAAATATTGGGCGCATGCGCACGCAGCGACCAGCAGCTTGGTGATATAGTGCGTGTGTGCGTGTGTGTGTTTTTTGTACTTTTTTACGTTTTTAGAAAATCCTCTGTGTCGTTTCTGCCCTGGAGCGTTGGTGGAATATATGGCGAACAGCTCCCTGGTATCTGCAACATGGATTTCCTGTCATATCTCGCACTACTGCTTTCTGTGCTGTGGCTCTTTGTCTCTGAGGTAAACGCGTTCGGCTCCATGGCGAGCAGAATAGCGGGCAGAATACAATATTCCAGGGACATGTTGCTGCGCTTTAACACAGCTGGTGCAGAGTCTCTGATTGCGCCCAGATTTCAGCTGCCGGACTTTATTTTGAGAGACGGACACAGCGGTGAAAAGAGAAGCGGCAGGAGGAAGCGTGGAAGACGTGGAGGTGTGAAATTGCGCCTTAGGAGACGTCAGTTTGGTAACATTCCTCTTCCTTCGATCATTTTTGGGAATGCACAGTCTGTGAGAAACAAGGTGGAGGAAATTCAAGGCAACGTACGTTACCAGAAGGATTTTAAGAACTGCTGCGTCATGGCTTTCACTGAATCTTGGCTTACTGCGCATGATCGAGACGCAGACCTGTGGATTGACGGCTTTGGAGCTCCGCTGCGCTCGGATCGGCAGGAAGAGGTAACGGGGAAACGTCAGGGGGGCGGAGTATGTTTATACATTAATAAGCAGTACTGCACATCTGTCACGGTCAGAGAGCGCATCTGTACACCCCATGTGGAGCTGCTGTCTGTGTCGCTTCGCCCCTTTTATTTGCCTCGAGAGTTTCCCCAACTTTTCATCACAGTTGTGTATATTCATCCGAGGGCAGACGCTGACTCCGCCTCCAGCACCATCTCTGATGTGGTGCAGCGGCTGCAGTCAATTTCTCCAGAGGCGCCAAACTTCATTCTTGGGGATTTTAACCATGTTTCTTTAAAGAAGACACTTAAAAACTTTCATCAGTATGTCTCCTGCCCAACCAGGCGAAAAAAGACATTGGACCTGTGCTATGGATCCATAGAGAGGGCCTATAAATCACTCCCCCTTCCTCCTTTAGGATCATCAGATCACAACTGTGTTCATTTGCTGCCCACATATAAAACTGCTCTCAGAAGAGGCAAGGTGGAGATGAGAGACATTGATGTGTGGACAGAAGATTCAGAGCACAGCCTCCAGGAATGCTTTGACTGTACAGACTGGAAGATGTTCATAATGGCCTGCGGGGATGATTTGGACTCTCTGGCTGAGCTCACATGCTCATACATGGCTCACTGTCAAAATAAGTTTGTTCCACGTAAACGTGTCAAAATATATCCCAACAACAAACCATGGGTTACTAAATCAGTTAAATCCTGCTTACAGAGGAAAGCACTTGCCTTTAAACAGGGGTCTGTTTCTGCGCTACAGGTTGCCACTAAGGAGCTAAAGGCCGAAATTTTAAGAGCAAAACAGAATTATAAATCAGAATTGGAAAGCAAGATGGCAGCAAATAAACTTGGTTCGGCCTGGGCCAGTATGAAAAAAATTGCAGGCCTTCAGAGCACAGAGCGCAGTAATCGTGTGTTTTTAGATGGTTTTAGTTCAGACACAGAGCTGGCTAATGCTCTTAATTGTTTTTATGGTCGTTTTGACTCCTTTGATTTTAGCACAGAAATCCAAGATTTGAAACAGAAACTCAAAGACAATCAGCACTTTAATATTGAGATGCAGGATGTTGAAAGGGAGTTCCGCGCTGTAAAAGTGAACAAAAGTCAGGGCCCTGATAATATATGTGGACGCCTGGTAAAGTCCTGTGCACATGAACTGAGTCCTATATTTCACTACATTTTCAATAAGTCCTTACAGACACAACATGTGCCTAAGATCTGGAAAGATGCCGTGGTTGTTCCCGTTCCAAAATCCAGCTGTCCTAAAACGGTAAATGACTTTAGACCAGTTGCTTTGACTTCAATTTTAATGAAAATTTTTGAAAAACTGGTCAGATGTGAGGTCCTAAAGCAGACTGAACATGCATTGGATCCTCTGCAGTTTGCCTATAGGCCTCACAGAGGAGTGGAGGATGCCACTGTCACTCTGTTTAACATGCTTTTTAAACATCTGGATTTTAATGGGACACACGCCAGGCTTTTATTTGTGGACTTTTCTTCTGCCTTTAATACAATCCAACCTCATATTTTAGTTGAAAGGCTCCTGCAACAATTTGATTTAAGCAATAATCTGGTGGGTTGGATTCTGGATTTCTTAACCAACAGGACGCAGAGAGTAAGGGTCAATGGTACATTGTCTGACCTAAAGTGCTCTTCTACTGGCTCTCCTCAGGGGTGTGTGTTGTCACCACTACTCTTCATCCTGTACACAAACATGTGTCGGAGCAGACATGACAACAGACACATTATAAAGTATGCTGATGACTCAGTCATTGTCAGTCTCCTCCAGGATGGTGAGAGTGGCCATGGCCCAGTAGTTGATGACTTTGTTCACTGGTGTGAGGATTCCTACCTGCAGCTGAATACAACAAAAACGAAAGATATGATTATTGACTTTAGGAGGAAAACTCCCAGGCACAAAGTCACCATACTAAAAGGCCAGACCACCGAATGTGTACAATCGTACAAATATCTTGGGACGATTATTGATAGTGGATTGAACTTTGAGGTGAACTGTGAAAGGGTATGCAAAAAGGGTCAGCAAAATTTGCATTGTTTGAGGAAACTTGCACGCTTCCAAATTGACCGAACCATAATGACTATGTTCTATCGGGCTTTTATTGAATCTGTTTTATCCTTTTCTTTAATGTCATGGTTTGGTCAGATAAAACTGAAACAGAGGAAATCCTTGGATCAGGTAGTCAGATGGTCCAGTCGTTTGCTTGGTGAGTCACAGCTGAGCCTGACATCCCTGTACACCAGACAAGTACAGAGGATGGCCGACTCGATTTTAAATGATGACTCCCACCCTTTGCACTGCAACTTTCAGCTTCTTCCCTCCAGACGGAGGTTTGCTGTCCCAAAAAGTAGAACCCAGCGCTACAAAAACAGCTTTGTCCCTGCTGCTGTCAAAGAGTTGAACAAGCTATAAAAATTATATTGTACATATTTTATATTTACCTATTTTGTAAGATGTGTGCCTGTGTTTGTGTCTATGTTGAATGTAATTGTGGCTTGTAAATATGGATGTCACCAACTGCAAAACAAATCTACCTACGGGTACAAATAAAGTAACCTGAACCTGAACCTGAAATAGGACTATACTCATAAGGGGTGAGCAGCGAGCCCGGCAGCTGAACCCCACAGGGAAATAGCAGGAGTGGAGCTGGTTGAGGTGTCTGACCGGTTGGAATAAGGCAGCTGGTGATGAGGATGATGGGGCAGGTGAGCACACAACGAACCCTGGAGACACACCACGAAGACGGCAGCAACCTGGAGGAGAAAAGAGGACAAGAAGATTAATTTTGATTTCCTCAGAGAGTGAAACAAAGACTTACTTGCTTGCTGAAGCAGTTTACCCAACGAGCCAGCGCTGGAGCGTTCACAAACTGGTCTTTTTCAGCACTGGCAGGGAAGCGGCAACAGGTGCATCTACTCACACAGGTGCAATGATTACCTGCGGAGCCAGGGAAGCCTCACAGGAAGGGAGGGGGAGCGCGCATTCACCTGATCATGACAGACACATGAGTGAATATTTAACAGCTTTTTCATAAACACTGCTCACTGCGTGGGGAAGGAGTAGCCTGCAGGAGACAGAAGAAGCAGGGTGCGTGGAAGAGCTCACTGTTCAATTGTGCAAAGTGAGCTTGCTTGTACTCAGTTGAAGGTGGCAGTGCAGCAGAGAACAAGGGAATTTTCAACCCAACAACCACAGGCCACAGAGGAACCAGAGCATCAGGTAAAGTGGGACTGAATAATAACTTCACCGTCACCTTGGTGGATTGCAAGGTAGCTTGGAGGATTGAGCTAATGGGAGGTCTGCAGAGAAAACCAGAGGGGTTCAGACTTCACGATGGGAGGGGTAAGGAGCCAGAGGATTTCTGAAATGCAGGGGTTAGTGTAATTTTTTGAGAATGTTCATCAGGGTTTACTTGGGGCTTCTCCTGAAGCAAAGGTCCAAAGAGGGCACAATATAATAGGGAGGACACCACAAGGAGGCCCACGGAGAGGGGTAGAGAGCTCGGCTGAAGACAGCATCCGGTGAGTGCAAGGAAGCCAAAGGAGGGCTCATGATAGGGTGGCAGGTAGCCTGGTTGTGAAACAGAGGCAGAGTTTGAGCAAGGGGAGCTGGAGTCAGACAGTTAGGCTGCAATATCTTACTGAGAAGGTTGAGAGTCACAAAGACAAGGCTCATGAACTTGACAATTCCACATCAAGCTGTCAACTGATTGCACCGTTTAAAGATGCTGCCCTTAGCTGGTTGTTCAGCTAAGCGTGAGAAAATTGTCTGGTGTTCATGGTCGCCTGCTGAGCAGGTTATGCAACAGCCAAAGAGTAGATCGTTGCAAGATAATAATATTTTCTTCATATTTGCTTTTCCTTTTTTTAAACAGTCTCTGAATATTAACAGGTAATTGGTTATTATTTGCTTTGTACATGATTTGAATGACATTATAATGTACTAGATCTCTAAATTTAAGAGTATGTAATTGAAGGAATATTGGATTTGTTGGTTCACGGTAAGGTTTCTTTGATATAATGCCTATGGCTTTTTTCTGTAGTAAAAAGATTAAGTTTGTGTTTCTTTTGTATGTGCTTCCCCAGATCTCCGCACAGTATGCCATATAAGGAACTATCAGTGAATTACATAAAATGCAAAGAGATTTCTGACACAGGAGGTCCTTAACTTTATACAGTACAGCAATGGATTTAGACATTTTCGTTTTGACATAATTTATGTGTGATTTCCAGTTTAGTTTGTTATCAACAATGACCCCTAGGAACTTGGTTTCCAAAACTGTGAACCATTGATTGATTTGTTTAAGTTAATTTTCTACTGAATCCAGAAGCTGCTTAAGATTTTCTCCACTACAAAAAAAAAAAAGTTGTAATGTGCAAATAAAATACACTTGAGCAATTTAGACACAGAACATAAATCATTAATATACAAAATAAACAGCAATGGACCAAGCACAGAACCCTGTGGTACTCCACACGTCATCTTCAGCAACTCAGAGTCTGTATTATTCCAATGAACATATTGATATCTGTCTTCTAAATAGCTGTGTAACCAGTCAAAAGCAATTCCTCTGATGCCATACTTATGTAATTTACTGAGGAATAATTTATGGCCAACTGTATCAAATGCCTTTTGTAAGTCCAGAAATATTCCAACAGTGTATTCTCTTCTATCTGTTGCATCCGTAATCTGTTCAGCAAAGTCCATGAGCGCCAGTGAGGTGGTCTGGTTCTTCCTGAATCCATACTGTTGTTCACAGAGTACATTGTGCTTATCAGTGAAATCATTTAGTCTCTTAACAAATGTTTTTTCCAGTATTTTGGAGAACTGAGGTAACAAAGAGATGGATCTGTAGTTTGACAATAAGTGTTTATCACCAGTCTTATACAGAGGAATGACTCTTGCTATTTTCATTTTCTTTGGAAATTTACCAGCAGTAAGTGACATGTTGGATATGTAAGTGAAGTGTTTAACAATACAGTCAATAATACATTTAACCAAGAACATACTGAAATAATTACAAGCAGTTGATTTTTTGTCTTTGAATTTGTTAACAATGTCAAGAATTTCTTTTTCATCTGTTTCTTTCATAAACATTGAGTAAGCGTTTATGTTGACGACATTGTCAGCGCCACTTGTATTTGCTGATGATACAGTGGAGTTGGCGATCTTTTTTCCTGTATTAACAAAATATTCATTAAACGTGTTGGAGATCAAGCTATTTTCATTGATTATTCCATTTTCTGAATTTAAATAAGAGATGTGGTTGGAATTTAGTTTTCCTCTCTTTGTTATATTATTTAACACCTTCCATATTTTACATGTATTAGTTATTTTCAAATAATTTACTGTAATATATTTTTTTACTCGATCTTAAGATACTAATGAGTTTATTTTTATAAGTCTTGTATTTCTTTTCAGCTTCCACGGTTCTTAATTTCAGAAACGTTTTGTATAACAAGTTTTTCTTTTTACAAGCATTTTGCAGGCCCTTGGTGATCCAAGGCTTATCTCTGTATTTAACTTTAGTTTCCTTTACCACTAGAGGGCAATGTTTATTATATAGTTGTGATAAAATAGAGACAAATTCTCCATATACTGTGTCAATATCATCAACATAAATACTGCTCCAGTCTTGTATTTTTAGATCATTTCTAAGAGGGTTAATTGCAGTTTCTGTTACATGTTGTTTAAAAACCTTATCTATTTCAACGGTATGTGTTACACCAGCGTCTGAAGAAACAAAAACAGGCAGATTGTCTGTTACATCATTGATCATAAGACCAGCAGTTACATTCCTCTCAGTGGCATTTGTGAAAATGTTATCAATAAGCGTTGCTGAATGTGTTGTTATTCTAGTGGGGTATGTTACTGAAGGGTAGAAACCCATACAAAACATGGAATTTATTAATTCACTTATTTGGATATGGTCATTTGGATTTAATAAGTCAATACTGAAGTCTCCACAAATAAATACCAGCTTCTTATTACCTACTGCACTGAAAAGCTCAGACAATTTTTCTTTGAAAATGTCAATATCGGTACCCGGTGCTCTATAAATACAGCTTATTATGATGTTTTTTGTAGTTGTAATTAATTCCACAGTTACACACTCCATGATGTTTTCCATTTCAAAAGACATATTATCTACAACTTGGCTTTGGTAGCAGGACCTGATATATAAACCAACACCAACACCCCTTTTTGTTGGCCTGCTTGTGGTATATCTCTCATTTGCACTGTATGAAGTTGGTCACTTTTTTAGCCAAGTCTCAGAAATTGCAACAGCAGAAAAATTTGTGTTATATTGCGACAAACTGTCCTGGATTTTGGAAAAATTCATGTTGAGACTTCTACTACTAAAGTGTATTATTGACAATGATTGGTCAGGAATAGTATTTTTTAGTTGGTCTGAGCTAAAGTATTTACACTGATGTTTTATATTGTTGAAAAAGTGATTTTCAGGATTGGTTTCATATTCAACACTGTGTGGCTTATGTTCAGTATATTTGTACCATTTAAAAATAAGATTGCTTCCTATAAAGGTTTGCATCTTAATTATTCCAGTCAATGGAAACAAATGCACAGTTTATATGTCTGAGATGATATTGAAATGTCAATCATTTCTGGTTGATTTGTGGCTCCATTGATTTTGGTGTACTGTTACAAGGATGGCGTGGGTGAATAATGAGTCTGTCATACCTTAAATAGGCTATGTCCCCTTGTGCTCTTACAGCTTTCAGCTCTGGCATTAATTCTTTTCTCTTCCTTCTTACCGAATCAGTGAAGTCCTCATTGATGAAGATTTTTGTTCCTTTGAGGGACTTGGCTCTTTGAAGAATGGTCATCCTGTCTTTGTGCCGCAGGAACTTGACCACAATGGGCCTTGGTCTTTCTCCTCCAGGTTTCCCGGTGCGGTGGGTTCTCTCCATCTTGATCCCCGGTGGTAACTGTAGTTTCTCCATGAGAATATTTTTAATCTTCTCCTCCGTGTCAGCCCAGGTCTCTCCTGGTGCTTCCACAACACCATCAAATACCAGATTATTTCTCCGGGATTGTCCTTCCAAGTATTCAGATTTGTCGGTGACAGTCAACAGACTGTCACACACTTTAAAAACATCTGATTGCAGCATAGGTCTCCGCCTTTGACCGCCACCTAATCCACATAGCACCGGACCCCCATGATCTCTCCTGCAGGTGGTGAACTCACTGGAGGGCGGACCCATGTAACTCCTTCGGGCTGAGCCCGGCCGGGTCCCATGGGTGGAAACCTGGCCACCAGACGCTAGCCTTCGAGCCCCTCCCCCAGGCCTGGCTCCAGGGTGGGGCCCCGGTAACCCCATACCGGGCGGGGTACACTGAATCCTTGATATACAATTTATCATGAGAGTCTGTTGGATCGTTCTTAGTCTGGCCCTTCACCCAGGACCAGTTTGTCTTGGGAGACCCTATCACAGGCAAATTGCCCCGGACAACATAGCTCCTGGGATCACTGGGGCACGCAAACCCCCCCACCACGATAAGGTGACGATCCATGAGGGGGGATGAGTGTGAAGCGGCTGGGATGAGAATCAGCACCTCCAAGTCCGAGTCCATGGTCCTCAGCCGGAAAAAGGTGGATTGTCCTCTCCGGGTTGGGGACAGGCTCCTGCCCCAAGTGGAGGAGTTTAAGTATCTTGGGGTCTTGTTCACGAGTGAGGGGAAAATGGAGCGAGAGATCGACAGACAGATTGGAGCAGCATCTGCAGTGATGCGGACGTTGTACCGGTCTGTTGTGGTGAAGAGGGAGCTTAGTTCTAAGGCAAAGCTGTCGATTTACCAGTCAATCTACGTTCCTACTCTCACCTATGGTCACGAGCTTTGGGTAATGACCGAAAGAACGAGATCGCGGATACAAGCGGCTGAAATGAGCTTTCTCCGTAGGATTGCTGGACTCACCCTGAGAGATAGGGTGAGGAGCTCAGTCATCCGGGAGAGGCTCAGAGTAGAACCGCTGCTCCTCCACATTGAAAGGAGTCAGTTGAGGTGGTATGGGCATCTGATTAGGATGCCTCCTGGACGCCTCCCACTTGAGGTGTTTCAGGCACGTCCCACTGGGAGGAGACCCCGGGGCAGACCCAGGACTCGGTGGAGAGACTATGTCTCCCACCTGGTCTGGGAACGCCTTGGTATCCCCTCTGAAGAGCTGGAGCAGGTGGCTGGGGAGAGGGAAGTCTGGGCTTCTCTGCTTGAACTGCTGCCTCCGCGACCCGGACCTCCGGAAAAGCGGTAGAAGATGGATGGATGGATGGATGATTGCAGCATATTGTTGCGGTCTGCTTGTTTAGACAAATCAGCTTTTATGTCATCTACATCTTTCTGGGTAAACTGTAGACTGGTTTTAATGTCCTGCAACTCTCTCGTTATTGTGTCCACTCTTGCATTTGCTGAATCCATAATCATTTTGATGAGGCTTTTGAAAGTTTCCTGTTGTTGGTTTAACAATGCAGAAAACAATTCTTTTTGCTGTTGCAGTAAGTCATTTAACTGTGCAAGGGACACATATTCCTCTTCGGATTTGGCCTCTGCTTTTGGCTTAGGTGGCATTTTGCCACAGTTTTTCAATAATTTGCAGTGGACAAGGAGACAAGAGTCTGTTTCCAAGAATATTTCAGTGTTGAGGAAAAAGTCCAGCAGCAACAACAACAGGAATACGTGTAAGGCCTGGTGCCAGGCCTGAAGCCTGATAGAGGTAGCTGCAGGGCCTGGTTGTGGTAACTGCCTGTGAAGCCTGGTGATGGTGGCTGCCTGTGGAGCCTGTTGGTGGCGGCTGACTGTGAGGCCTAGTGGTAATGGCTGCCAGTCTGCTTCTAAGGCAGAAAGGCCCAATTCCAAATCCACCAGAATCTTCCCCCAAGCCACCACTCCACTGCCACGTATCAACCAAATCACCTCCAAAAGTCCAGAACTAGCCACAGGTGAACAACTGAAGTTCTGTTACCTTTTGAGCATGTAGTATTTTAATCCTGCTTCTCAGTGCTGCTGCTCAGTGCTGCTCAGTGATCTTAGCCTTGGTATATGTAATTTCTAGATTTTCTGTGGCTTTTGCAAATTAGAAACAAATGATCAGAATGCCACATGTTGCCTGGTAACAGCTGTGATTATTCACATGGATGCATCATTGTAGTTAAAATTAGGCTTGAGTTCCTTTGGAGCAAACAATGTGAGGTCCATTCTACAGACTGGAGTTAACCAAGGCACACTTAGCACTAGCGATACGCTGTTACAACCAATTTTGCAGTAAAACCCAGAATTGCAATAATTTCATTGCAAAACTGGCTGGAATGATGAAACTGACAAAACTCTTATTGCAATTAGTTGCCAACCGGTTTTGCAATAAAAGCCAGTTTTGCGATAAAATGTTATAAGCCTAAATAGGCTAATCAGCAAAGAAAATGACTTACTGAAAATGACTAATTTTTTGTTTTTGTGTAATGAAGTATAGACTATCAGACATTTAGTTACAATAATGTTATTGCATAACTGGTTGAAAATTAATTGCAATGAGTTTCTTTATTTTCATCATTCCAACCAGCTGTGCAAAGAAATTATTGTAATTCTGTGTTTTATTGCAAAACTGGTTTTAACACTGCACCAGTCCAGTATCAGCATTAGATATCACCACCAATATGACTCAAATCATTGAACTAGTATCGGAAACTGAGCTGCCAATCTAGCATCCAATCCAATCAAATTCATTTCTGCTTCATGCTGTTAATGTTACTAACATTTAGCCAATCCTGTTAGATAACAACATGCAAAGTGGGTGACCCTCTGTACAATGCTGACCATTGACATAAAAACTGAAAATAAAGGTATAGAAATTTTTTGAGAGACTTGTTGATAACTGAGAATATGAATTTACAGTTCTTTAATAATGAAGCGATGTTATGTGTGAAGTGAAGCTGCTCCTCAGTTTAAAAGTCCTTAAATTTAAATGTATTTCTTAATATTTTTTGTATTACTAATTTGACAATAATTGTTTAATTTAGGCCAAATGGAGTTTTCTCATTTTGACCTTTTAATTTTACACTGGTGTCAGATCACCTTAGTATCAGTATCAACAGATATCGTAGCCTAGTTATCAGTATTGTATTGGTGGCCAGAAAAGCTGGATCGGTGAATCCCCTACTTTATACTTTGTGCAACAGTATCCTTTATGTATTTTTTTCAGTTTGTCATCCATCTGTTAAATAAAATTCAAAATCTATTCAAAACCAGTTAACAGGCAAACACTGACAGGCAGTCAGTTTTTTATATTTAATAGTTCTGTATAGTCTGGGACAGATACGTACATGATTGGGGAAGTTGCAGGCATGCTGAATGTTACTTTTTTCTTTAAAAAGGACCACTTTTTAAAATTATATGTAGTATTGAATATTACAGAATGCCAAAAGTGGAACTTCACACACTCTGTCAAGTGCTGCTCAAGACTTAAAATAGGTTCAGACCAGCCGAAAATAAGAGAAGCTGATAGGGCTGTGGTGGAGGACTTAGTAAGCAGTGATGTACTGAGGAGGAGGATGCCACCATCTGTTAGCCACATGCACGCCCCTCAGCAGTAGCATAAATCTCAACCACGCTCAGCAATGCAACTGCATTCTGCCAGGCTAAACGTGCACTGGCTGGCTGCAGCAACAGAAATGTGAGACCATACAGGGTGTACCCAGGTCAGAGATGCAGTACACTATACTTCATTACATAGACTGAAGGCAGTTAATTGATTTGAGAGAACTGTGATAAATCTAGAGAAAATGTTTTTGCTCCAGTGGCAAGAAGGTTACACAGTCTTTAAAATGTGCTACTGTTACAGTAGTTCCATAACTTACAGCTCCCAACCATGGGCTCAAAATCTGCAGGAAAAATACTGTGACTACGCAATGGTTGATTTGAAAGTTGTTTATAAAGGAAACGCTCTTCTGTTCTTCTGGTGTGGTCCCTTGGCTGTCCACTGCACTAGGAATAGTATGTGTGCAAATACACAGGGCACTCTCACACAAACACACAGCTACAGGTCACCAGGGTTAACGGCAAGCTCAAACAGGGGAATGTGTGAATGAGTTTGCCATTACTTTGTTGTTCAGATGAGCTGGAATTTTACAAAGTTGATTCTTCCCACCATGCATATGTGCTTTTCCGATGGTGTGTCGCCTTTGCTGAGCACAGACTAGCACTGGTGGCATCTGTTATGGCTGCGTCACAGCGTGTGGCTTTGCAGTATGTGACATATGCTTTTTATCAGCAGCTGCATCACCTAATTGTTGGCTGGTGTAATTGGAATTAACTTCTCTTCGCCTCTCTTCTCACCTCTTACTAATAAACGGCATCGCAGATGCAATACAGTGTAGTATTTGCACTCATCATATTAAGTTTTATTTTATTTTGCTGATTATATTCAACATGTAAAGTTTGCGTCTGTATCCAACTGTTTTTACCCATTTCAGGAATTTATGTGATATCATCACATGCTCCGAAAAAAATCAACTTTTCCATCTTTCTGATACAGACACATTTATGGCTTTTTCGGCCTGATTTCATGGAATTTTAGATCGATTGAAATCATTACTGGTGAAGGAATTATATAATGACATAGCAGCCAGTGATGAGTCACCACTAATTTCACGTTCCTTCAAAGCCACTATTCAATTGTGCTGTTTGAACTCTGTGGGTGAACGTAGCGCAGCCAATCAGAAAGCTTAATGCTGACATCACAGTTATGCAATGTGGCAGACGGTTGGGGGAAAGTGTTCCACAAAAAGTATTTTTAAAAAAACTGCAGCAAAAGTGGGAAATCTTTTTTGAAATTATTCATCCAGCAGTGATCAGCAAAATTGGTTAGAGGGTGGCATCCAGTCAAGATGCATCGTTTAAAAACCAGGGATTGAGTTTCACTTCTCTGTTACTATAGGGTAAGAAACCATAGAATAATCACAGCCATAGAGAGTGTCTCCATCATCAGTCCTTCATCAGCATGTCTCTTCTATAAAGCAACAAGAACCACAGCCAAAGTAGCAGCTTGCCTCATCCTTTGCACATGAACTAAATAAAGAAACTTTCTTTTTGGGTTATATTTGAAGACGGCAGATGACTGCAGATCCAATGTATGGTTCCAGTAATTCCTGTGAGTCTGATGATTAAGTTTCAATACTCAAAGCTGATGAAAGCATTGGCATCCAAGGTTGCCTATTCTCCAGCTGGCGGTATTCCAACAACAAAGCGAGCCAGCAGCCCAGTGACCAGTTGATCTGCGTTTTAGCATTGTTGTACCAACTTGGCGATCTGTAGTTTGACTCTTCTCTCTGAACTTTGCAGATAGTGAAAGTTTTCTGTGTCATCAGGATGGACCAATTATATGGCTGCTTGCTCGTTCAGTCAGTCATCTGCAGCACAGCAACAGTCCAACTCTCCTGAATCTCAACTACTTGCACTTTTCTCAGGGCTGGCTCATCAAAGCAGGATCGACATCCTTACAGAGTGATTCGATTAAGCTTAGATCGAGTCATCAGCCTATGCACGATTTATTATTGGGATAAGTTGTGGGCTCTAAGATTTTGTGGGGCATTCTTCAATCCTGCAAATTCTCTGCATGTGCCTAATAACAGAGCTAAACAAGGTTTGCTTTAAAGCATTCATCTCTCAACTGTGAATTATCACAACATAAAAGAAAGATTGAGATACAAGGGTGAATCAGCTCTTTGTGGACATTATACTACCCACAGAAGGAGCACTTTGAACAACAACAAGCCCACATACTGTATTCTGAATCAGATTAGTTGTTCATCGGGCATTTTAGGGGACGATATAAAGAAACACTAGTGTCATATTGTTATTTGCTATCCCAAGTGTCTGCCTTACAAAACATAAGACTTGTTCATCTTCCCTTTGCTCTCTCTCTCTCTCTCTCTCTCTCTCTCTCTCTCTCTCTCTCTCTCCTTTCTTTCATCTTCAGCCAGATGTTTTTGGAAATGTAAGATGTAAAAAAATGCAGGAAGGAGAAGAAGAAAGAGAGAACAGTTCTAAAGGAATATGGCTCGTATTAATCTGGAAATATTGCTGTGCCTCATCTGAACTAAATTACTGCTCTGAACTCACTGTCCTCAGAGAGCAGGCAGAGTTCCACCGGCAGCCCAGATGGGCAAGGAGTGGTCGGCAGATCTGTCACCGTGACCACAGTGAGCACATGAACCCCCATTCTGTCCAGCTCTCTGGCTGTCCTTTTATACATTGGATCAAAAGTGCTGCTCTGTTATTGTTGGGCTTGGATTTTATACTCATGGGAAGGAGAATTCAGAAGTTTTTAAACCCCGTGTCTCTGTGTGTCTGTCTTTGTCCTGTTTCCTGCCATCTTTGTGGATTTGTATAAAAAAAAAAGGTCCCCCAAAACAAGAACATAAAAGTAAAAAGACATGATTTTTTATACTAAAGTATTATGAATTTTGAATTAAAACCCAGCCACAGGGGGTGCACAAGCCAGTGTACTCCTAGTGCCAGTCCCAAGCCCGGGTAAATGGGGAGGGTTGTGTCAGGAAGGGCATCTGACATAAAACCTTTGCCGAATCAAACATGCAGATCATGACAAATGAGACTTTCATACCGGATCTGTTGAGGCCCAGGTTAACAACGATTGCAACTGGTGCCGTTAACCGGCAGGGTGCCTGTGGAAATTGAGCTACTGTTGGTTGAAGATCAAGGAGGAGGAGGAGAGGGGGAAGGCATGTTAGGAGGGAGAGAGAGAAAAGGAAAGGTAGAAGTGTGGACGTGAGAATAGGGATGTTAAATGTAGGGACTATGACTGGTAAAGGCAGAGATTTGGCTGATATGATGGAGACAAGAAAGGTAGATATACTGTGTGTTCAAGAAACCAGATGGAAGGGAAGCAAAATTAGGAACATTGGCGGTGGATTTAAACTGTTTGACCATGGTGAAGATAGGAAGAGAAATGGAGTAGGAGTAATCTTGAAGGAAGAGTATGTGACGAGTGTTCAGGAGGTAAAGAGGGAGTCAGACAGAATCATGAGTTTGAAGCTAGAAGTCAAAGGTGTGATGTTGAATGTTGTCAGAGCATATGCCCCAAAAATTGGATGTCAGGTAAAACAGAGAGAGGAATTCTGGAGTAAGTTGGATGAAGTGGTAGAGAGTGTTCCCAGGGGGGAGAGAGTGGTGATTGAAGCAGACTTTAATGGACATGTAGGTGAAGGGAACAGAGGTGATGAGGTGGTTCTGGGTAGGTATGGTTTTAAGGAGAGAAATGTGGAAGGACAGATGATTATGGATTTTGCTAAAATGACGGGAATGGCTGTGGTGAACACATAATTCAAGAAGAGAGAGGAGCATAGGGTGACTTTCAAGAGTGGAGGAAGGTGCACACAGGTGGACTACATCCTATGCAGAAGGAGAAATCTGAAAGAGATAGGTGACTGCAAGGTGGTGGCAGGGGAGAATGTAGCTAGACAGCATCAGATGGTAGTCTGTAGGATGACTTTGCAAAGCAAGAAGAGGAAGAGAGTGAAGACAGAGCGAAAGATTAAGTGGGAGAAGTTACAGAAGAAAGAAGGTTGCACAAAGTTCAGGAAGGAGTTGATACAGGCTCTAGGTGGTAGGGAAGAATTACCAGATGACTGGGAAAGTACAGCAAAAGTATTGAGGGAAACTGACAGAAAGGTATGTGGTGTATCTAGTGGACAGAGGAAGGAAGACAAGGAGACTTGGTGGTGGAATGAGGAGGTACAGGAAAGTATTCAGAGGAAGAAGTTAGCAAAGAAAAAAATGGGATAGGGAGATGAAGAAAGTAGACAGGAGTATTTGGAAGCTAGGCACATGGCAAAGAGAGGTGGCAAAGGAAAAAGCATATAATGAGTTGTATGAGAGGCTGGATACTAAGGAAGGAGAAAAGAACTTGTTGGCTAGACGGAGAGATCAAGCTGGAAAGGATGTGCAGCAGGTTAGGTTATTAAGGTGCATAGGCACCTTAATAACCACCAAACTTGGTTATTTGGTGCATAGGCACAAATGATGGCTCAGAGTACCCACCCTTTTCAGAGTCTCTGACTGGGGTGCTGGAGGGTGCTTCTCTTGGAGACTTCATTGTCCTACTGGGGGACTTCAATGCGCACGTGGGCAACGGCAGTGAAACCTGAAAGGGGGTGATTGGGAGGAGCGGCCTGCCCGATCTGAACCCGAGTGGTGTTCAGTTATTGGACTTCTGTGCTAACCACAGTTTGTCCATAACGAACACCATGTTCAAGCACAAGGGTGTCCATATGTGCACCTGGCACCAGGACACCCTAGGTCACAGGTCAATGATCGATTTTGTTTTTGTGTCATCAGACCTGCGACCATATGTTTTGGACACTCGGGTAAAGAGAGGTGCAGAGCTGTCAACTGGTGGTGAGTTGGATCCGATGGCAGGGGAGGATGCCATTCAGACCTGATAGACCCAAACGTATAGTGAGGGTGTGCTGGGAACATCTGGCTGAGGCCCCTGTCCAGGAGGTCTTCAACTCCCACCTCTGGAAGAACTTCAACCACATTCTGAGGGAGTCTGGAGACATGCAGTCTGAATGGGCCATGTTCTCCATCTCCATTGTTGAAGCAGCAGCTCCCTGTCCACGCTGTGTAAAGTGCGGATGGGGCGCTGTTGACTTCGACTGGGGATATCGTCGGGCAGTGGTAGGAATACTTTGAGGATTTCCTCAATCCCACTGATACCCCTTCCACAGAGGAAGCAGGGCTTGTGGATGAGGGGGACGACTCGTCTATCACAGGGGCTGAGGTTGCAAAGGTGGTTAAAAATCTCTTTGGTGGGCGGGCCCTGGGGGTAGACGAGATTCGCCCTGAGTACCTCAAGGCCCTGTATGTTGTAGGGCTGTCATGGTTGACACGCCTCTGCAACATTGCGTGGAGGTCAGGGGCAGTGCCTTTGGCATGGCAAACCGGGGTGGTGGTTCCTCTCTTCAAAAAAGGGGACCGGAGGGTGTGCTCCAACTTTAGAGGGATCACACTCCTCAGCCCTCCCTGGGAAGGTCGATGCCAAGGTTCTGGAGAGTAGAGTCCGGCCGTTGGTCAAACTCGGATTCAGGAGGAGCAATGTGGTTTTCGTCCTGGCCATGGTACATCAGACCAGCTCTTTACCCTCTTGAGAATCCTCAATGGTTCGTGGGAGTTTGCCCAACCAGTTTACATGTGTTTTGTGGACTTGGAGAAGGCATTCAACTGCGTCCCTCGTGGTTTTTTGCTGGGGGTGCTTCGGGAGTATGGAGTATCGGGCTTGTTGTTACGAGCTATTCGGTCTCTGTACGACTGTTGTGAGAGTTTGGTTCATATTGCCAACACTCGATCAGAGTCATTCCCAGTAAGAATTGGACTCCGCCAGGGCTGCCCTTTGTCACTGATCCTGTTCATAATTTTTATAGACAGGATTTCTAGGCGCAGGCAGGGAATGGAGGGTGTCATGCTCAGTGACCACAGGATCTCATCTCTGTTGTTTGCAGATGATGTTGTCCTGCTGGCTTCATCCAGTAATGACCTACAGTTCTTGCTAGGACAGTTTGCTGTTGAGTGTGAAGCTGCTGGGATGAGAATCAATACCTCCAAGTCCGAGTCCATGGTCCTCAGCCGGAAAAAGGTGAATTGTCCTCTCTGGGTTGGGGACAGGCTCCTGCCCCAAGTGGAGGAGTATCTTGGGGTCTTATTCACGAGTGAGGGGATAATGGAGCAAGAGGTTGACAGATGGATCGGAACAGCATCTGCAGTGATGCAGATGTTGTACCGGTCTGTTGTGGTGAAAAGGGAGCTGAGTTCTAAATCAAAGCTGTCGATTTAACTAACTAACTAACTAACTAACTAACCTGCACTTATATAGCGCTTTTCTAGTCACAAAGACCACTCAAAGCGCTTTCACTAATACTAACCCTCTATTCTAAGGGCCTATAGGAAACTGATATCTAGGGACAATTTAGAACAGCCAATTAACCTAACATGCATGTCTTTGGATTGTGGGAGGAAACCGGAGCCCCCGGAGTAAACCTACGCAGCACAGGGAGAACATGCAAACTCCACACAGAAAGGATTTACCAGTCAGTCTACATTCCTATTCTCACCCATGGTCACGAGCTTTGGGTAATGACCAAAAGAACGAGATCGCGGATACAAGCGGCTGAAATAACCTTTCTCCGTAGGATCGCTGTACTCACCCTCAGAGATAGGGTGAGGAGCTCAGTCATCCAGGAGAGACTCAGAGTAGAACCACTGCTTCTCCACATTGAAAGACTTGGAGCGACACATCGAGGATCTTGAACAATATTCTTATATGGATGGTTTAATCATTAGTGGATTAGACGTTAAATACCAATCATATGCCAATGCTACAGCAGGAATGAGAGGTGAGGAGGCTCCCCTAAGTGAATCAGTCTCCCTGGAAAACCAGATGCTTCAGTTCCTTGAAAGCAGAAACATAAAGGTTGAAGGAAATGCAATTTCAGCCTGTCATACTTTACCCAGAAAGGATAATAAAACAAAGAAATCAATTGTGATGCGCTTTGTGAACAGAAGGGTAAAGAATGACATACTGAGGCAGGCCAGAAAGCTAAGGGGAACAGAAGTCTACCTAAATGAACATTTAACAAAGACTAATGCTGAAATAGCACGGCAAGCACGGATGCTGAGAAGACAAAACAAGATACAAGCAACATGGACAAGAAACTGTAGAGTTTGGATCAAACTAAATGGAACACCTGAGGAAGCAAAGGCCATAATAATAAGAGATCTCGCTGACTTAAATAAATATAGATGAACACTGATTGGGAAAATTAAGAGACTATGATAATCCATATCCACACACACGGCAAGAACAGCTCTTTTGTGACATACCATGTCAAAGTTCTTTAAAAAAACAAAACAAAGCAAAAAACTTATGACTGACTTTAGTTGACATCAATCATCCCCAGTTGGAGGAAGTCATTTGACACAGAATGAGGAAATTCAGACTCTAAAAATATGCCATTATGCTGAATATAAACTACAAGAGATGGAGAATGATATTGATCCTGATAACCACTTCTTCAATAATATTCATAATCACTGTGATTATACTGAAAAGCAATTCAAAAGTCAAGTACAATTAGATGGTAAACTATCAATAATACACTTCAACAGCAGAAGTCTTAACAAAAACTTTCCACAGGCTTCTCTGATGGCAATAGAGGGATATCAGATGTTTTATATTAATAGATCTCAAATGAAGGGTGGTGGTGTTGCACTGTATATTGATGACCTGTATAGGTGTAAAGTTGTAAATGGAATGTCTTTTGCACTACCAGGGATTCTGGAATGTGTTACTGTTGAGATTGACCAAGATAAAACAAAAAATCTAATTATAAGTTGTATATATAGAATGCCCACACACAGCAGGAGCTTCAGACCCTGATGGACCGCTTCTCCCAGGCATGCAAGGACTTCGGGCTTACCATCAGCCTGAAGAAGACTAACGTCTTGGCGCAAGGCACGGAAGCACCACCAACCATCACCTTCAACGACTATGAGCTGGAGGTCGTGAATCAGTTCACATACCTGGGGTCCACGATCAGCAACAACCTCTCCCTTGATACAGAGATCAACAAGAGGATTAGAAAATCAGCCTTCACGCTCGCTCGCCTCACCACACGAGTGTAGGAGAATCCCAAACTCTCTGTCAAGACGAAGATGGCAGCGTACAACGCCTGCGTCATCAGCACACTGCTCTATGGGAGTGAGGCGTGGACAACATACGCCCGGCAGAAAAAGAGACTGAACTCCTTCCACTTGCGCTGCATTCGCCACATCCTGGACATATTCTGGCAGGACAAAGTGCCCAACACAGAAGTTCTGTCCCGCGCCGGCCTTCCCTCCATGTTCACTCTACTCAGGCAGCGCAGACTCCGCTGGCTAGGCCACGTTCACCGTATGGAGGATGGCAGAATCCCCAAAGACATCCTCTACGGAGAACTGGCAACTGGCAGGAGAGACGTTGGCCGCCCACAGCTGCGCTTTAGAGATGTCTGCAAGAGAGACATGAAGGCCCTGGAAATCAACACAGAGCGCTGGGAGGACCTTGCAACGGACCGCTCCAAATGGAGAGGCACCCTGACCAGACAGCTCAAGGCGGGTGAAGAGAGACTGACTGCTGCAGCAGATGAAAAAAGGACCCGCAGGAAGAACCGCCACAGACCCAGCAGCATGGAGACCACCCACAAGTGCGACCTGTGTGACAGGGACTGCCATTCGCGCATCGGCCTGTTCAGCCACAGGCGGTGCTGTTCCAGCAGAGTAGACGTTTAGGATTCTCTTCCATGGTCATCATAGACCGACGGAGGCCGACAATATAGAATGCCGGGAACTTGCGTTGAGACATTTAGAGATAAGTTAGTCGAGCTGTACAATAATATAACAAATAAGAAAATGAATGTAATCTGTGGAGACTTCAATGTTGATTTACTAAATCCATTTCAACAAAATGTAATTACAGAGTTCATTAATTCTATGTACAGTATGAGTCTATATCCCACAATAACACATCCCAGTAGAATCACATTTCACACTGCTACACTTATTGATAACCTGTTTGTTAATATTATTGATAAGAAAATAGAAAGTGGATTTTGATGAATGACATAAGTGACCATTTGCCAGTCTTTGCACTTATCCATGGCCACGCGCAGGCCAATACAGAAAAAACTTTAAAATCTTTCAGATACAAATCACAAAATGCAATCAGTTCTTTTAAAGAAGACCTGCTGAAGCAAGACTGGACAAAAGTCTATGTATCAGATGTAAAGAAAGCCTATGACACATTCATGAACATTGTAACCACTCTTTATGAAAAAAAATTGTCCATTAGTAAAGAAAAAGCTTAAACAGAAATTTGCCAACAAGCCATGGTTAACCAAAGGATTACAAAAACTGTGTAAAAAGAAAAATTCATTATATAAAGCCTTTCTAAAGAAAAGGACAAAAGAAGCAGAGCAGCGGTATAAAACATACAAAAATAAGTTAATATATATAATGAGATGTAGTAAAATAGACTATTATAGTAAAGAACTGGAGAAAAACAGAGATAACATTAAAAATACATGGACAATACTTAACAATATTCTTGGAAATAAAAACAGAAATACAAGCTACCCAACCAATCTTTCAAAGAAAAAAATGACTCAGAGTGTGAATGCAGTCTCACCTGCAGAGGAATTTAATAAATTTTTTGTTATCATTGGTCCTAATTTGGCTCGAGAAATACCCATTATGGCATCTGCAGGTGATGCAATAAGCAAAAACATTGCTATAAAAGACTCCATTTTCATAAAGAACACAGACAAGAGAGAGGTCATTGAAATTGTTAAATCATTTAAAAGTAAAACATCTACGGATTGTGATGGTATTGACATGCTTTTAGTCAAAGCTATCACTGAATGCTTAGTGAAGCCACTGACGTATATCTGTAACCTGTGTCTCCAAACAGGTATATTTCCCAGTGCAATGAAAACAGCTAAAGTAATTCCGATATACAAGACGGGTGACAGAGGGGAATTTTCAAACTATAGACCTATTTCACTATTGTCACAATTTTCCAAGATACTTGAAAAATATTCTGTGAGAGAATTGACAACTTCATAATGAAGAATAATTTATTGTGTGAGCAGCATGGGTTCAGACACAAGAGGACAACTGCATTTGCTCTAATGGAATTTATAGAAAAAATATCAACTGCTGCTGAAAATAAAGAGTATTCAGTTGGGGTATTCCTGGATCTTAAAAAAGCATTTGATACAGTGGATCATAAATTATTGTTAATGAAACTACAAAATTGTGGTATTGGGGGGGGGTAGCACTGTCCTGGTTATGTAGTTACTTAAAGAACAGATATCAGTATGTATGTGTTGGTAGCAAAAACTCGTAGTTACTGAAGGTTACTTGCGCAGTCCCACAGTGTTCAGTTTTGGGGCCATTGTTATTCATTATGTACGGTATATAAATGATATATGTAAAGTTTCTGAAAAAAATGGATTTAATATTGTTTGCAGATGACACTAATTTATTAAGCAGTGGAAGCAATTTGGAACAACTTTTGGATACACTCGGAAAGGAATTAGAAAAGCTTAAACTGTGGTTTGATTCAAACAAATTAACGCTCAGTTTAAGTAAGACAAAATTTATAATTTTTAACAACCATCACAACAGCTCAGTACCTAAACTCAGAGTAAATGGTGTAGAGATTGAAAGGGTATCCAAAATTAAATTTCTTTGAGTAATAATTGATAATAAACTGTGTTGGAAGTCACATATTAATTATGTTTAAGGTAAAATATCCAAATCAATCGCAATACTACACAGAGTGAAATATTTGCTTAATCAACCCACACTATATACTTTGTATGGGGAAATACATATAAAACAGACATATATCCAGTCTTTATGCTTCAGAAGAGAGCTATTAGAATAATAAACAGAGCTGCTTACAGGGAACCAACAAACCCACTTTTTCTTAAATTAAAAGCTCTCAAGTTGAAAGCTCTGGTTGACTTTAAAACTGCAGTAATAATGTTTAAAGTGAAGACTCTATCACTGCCCGCAAATATCCAAAAGTTGTTCCAAATAAGGGAGAAACAATATCACTTCAGAGGAACATGTATATTTCAAAAACCTTCAGTGAGAACTACTACCAAGTAACACTGTGTCTCAGTGCAAGGAGTCAGATTGTGGAATGCTTTTGGACCTGAATTAAAATCATGTACAACGCTTGGACAATTTAAACAAAAACTAAAGGAAGAAATACTCCAAACATATATACAAGATGACATGTAAAATCACATAAGAATTATCATATTCAGTCTGTGTTGTGCTGTTGCTTAGTTTTTTGTCACGTTTTGTCTTAGCTATGTTCTGAATTGTAATCGCTCTTGTTTTGTTTTTCTTTTGAATTCTTGGATGGAATCTGGGTGGGCAATATAAGCTGCGGCTTGAGCCATCACCCATTTCGGATAATTTATGTTGAACTGTATAATCAGAGGAGTTATTGTTTAATTTGACTTTGTTAGATTTTTTTTTCTTTCCCCTTAGTTATATTATTCTGTTCCTTTTTTTTTTTTAATCTTTACTTTTAATCTATCCGAAATAAAGATTCATTCATTCATTCAAAGGAGCCAGTTGAGGTGGTATGGGCATCTGTTCAGGATGCCTCCTGGACGCCTCCCACTTGAGGTGTTTTGGCCACGTCCCACTGGGAGGGGACCCCGGGGCAGACCCAGGACTCACTGGAGAGACTATGTCTCCCAGCTGGTCTGGGAACACCTTGGTATCCTCTCTGAAGAGCTGGAACAGGTGGCTGGGGAGAGGGAAGTCTGGGCTTCTCTACTTGAACTGGTGCCTCCGTGACCCAGACCTCTGGAAAAGTGGTAGAAGATGGATGGAGATCCATCGCTGGAGGCAATGAAACTGATGCTTAGAGGAGTGGAGATGGCTTATTGTGTTTTTCGTGCTTGCCAAAGCTTGTGGTTTCCATGGGTAATGAACAGAGGTAGGCTGAAATGATGTGCACACTCTCTCTCTCACTGCTACTTAAAGAAATTTAAAGGTGTGAGGTCACATTTGCTCTCTCTCACCTGTACTTGATCTAAGATGCCCCAAACTGTAATGATGTTATTAATGTAATACTTTGGTATTGCATCAGCTGCCAAATGCATGGTGTTAAGCACTACTTGTTGTTATGATTCCTCACTTACGCCATCTGTGAGGGTTGAGCATCCTTCTGTTTAAGAAGAAGGGCGTTCAAGTGTGAGAAGTTGCACAGATGAAGCACATACATGAGAAGAAAGGCTTTGTAGAATCAGATCAACGCCCTCACCTGTAGAGAGGCTTTCTTTCATTGTTCTGCTAGACAGGAAAAAACTTTTTTTGTTCTCACATCGACTCGTTTGCTCTTTAAAAAAAAAAATACATTACAAGATAGGTGAAATCTGTGATTTATCTCTAGCAATGATCTTTCATAAAAGAAATCATAAATTATAAAGCAGATGCCCCTGACAACAGTTTCCAGCAGAAAGCAGCAGGAATGTTGAGTATGTTTGAGTGACAGTGTGCAACAGGTTAAAGTGCCTCAGTGCCTTGGATACAGCTTCACAAACACAATCAAGGCAATCAACATACAGTCATGAGAAAAAAAATTAGCACACCCTGTAGAAACCTGTGGTTTTTTTAACATATTTGGTCATTTGGATATTTAATATCAATGTTAAAAATACTGGAAGATTCATGTAATACAACTAAACAATTAAAAATGAATTAGACTTTTTTCAAATTTTCTGTAAAATGTAATTCTAGACAAATAGTGAGGAATAAATTATGACACCCCCCATCTTTTTAGGACACCCCCCACATTCATTCCCACTTACAATGGCTAAAATAAATTTTAAAAAATGCAAATAAAAACAAAAACATTTATCCATCCATCCATCCATCTTCTACCGCTTAATCCTTTCGGGTCGCGGGGGGGCTGGAGCCTATCCCAGCATCTTTGGGCGAGAGGCAGGGTACACCCTGGACAGATCGCCAGTCCATCGCAGACAAAAACATTTAACAACATTTAATTATAAGGTACAAAGATTATTTAATTTATACCTAGAAGCGTATGTGGAAACGAAGGTTTACTTCAAGTCCACGCACACACCGGAAAAACTCGTTTTTGGGGCACCAGTCCACAAGCTTGGACAATTTATTAATAACTAATCTTTATACCTTCAATCAATCAGTCTCAAATATTAGTGAATTCTACTGGGTGACTTTAGAAACAAACACAGGAAAAGAAATCAACAGAAACTTCCATATACCGTTTACAGTTTTAATGATCATACTCGGATTAAATGACATTACATTCAACGGATTTGTTGGTAAAGTGAAATGACCAAGTATTAAGCATCACATTCAACTTGTAACTGATTATTGAGCAACAGAGTGTAATCACATTTGTGGAACCAAGGAAACCTTCGTATGAATTTGTAACTGTGATGGAGATGTAGACTGAGATAACTAACAAAAATATGAAGAAAATTGGACACACATTTTATGAAGAAAATTATAAAAGTAATTATATGGAAAAGAAATTCTGAGTTACTCTAGGAAATTAAAAACGGAATTCAATGAAAAGAGGAATATTATTTCTCTTTAATTCTATAGTTCCGATCAGAGTTATTAACTAGTTTTAAACCTGAGACAAATTATGGCATATTTAAGGCAATGGACATCGCATTATTCAGCAGATGAAACAAAGGGATCTTGCTCATGTGACCTTGTGTTGGGGTTTTCTTCAGCTGGATTCAGGAGCTGAGATTTTCTTTGATGATACTGCAGAATATCTGCCAGCAGATATTTCTTCCCAGGGCAGTAGTCAGAAGCTGAGTTCTTGAAGCAATAATAAGGCTGCTGGCCGTGTAATATGCCATGCGGACAACACGAGAATTTTTCAGTGGCTTCCTCAGGTCCAAATAAATTGGATATAGTTCAGTCTGATCAACGTCACAGGATTGGAGAGACAAGATTAAAAAAAAAAAAAAAATCAAACCACGAAATCCAAGTTCTGCAGATGCCATGGTGACTGGTGAGAACAGCTTCCAGTGTGAGAAAATGATCAGTCCACTATAAAACACGGTGGGTTAATAGAAAAAGTTTAACACAATAAAATAGAAAAACGTCTGTGAACATGGAGTTTCACTCCATATAAAAGAGAAGTTTGAGCTCAAAAAGGAAGAAAAAGTTTTTTTCCCAGACTTTTAAAGGAAAAAGAATTTAAGGCAGGACACAGACTTTCACACAGAACCTCTCTCTCTCTCTCTCTCTCTCTCTCTCTCTCTCTCTCTCTCTCTCTCTCTCTCTCTCTCTCTCTCTCTCCAGGATGTTCCTCACTTAAAACTGAGTAAGTTTCCATGGGAACAACTTGACTGACGTGAAAGGGAACCAATTGTCTCCCATTGCGGGAGGTTTGAATGAACTCTGGTCCAATAAGAAAACAGTTCTTTGTCTGTAACCGATCAATAGAATGAAAGGGGGTATTGTCCAACAGAGACTGGCTGGTGATTGGCTGAGCCAATCAGATGACTTGAGTATGCTGTTCCAACAGGATGAAACATCTTGATTAATATGAAACTTCACTTTATGCGTATATATAAAATCTAAGCTAACTTCAGGGATTCATGACTAATTTTCAGTGAGCATGCACTTTTATAAACTTGTCTTTCTATAATTAACATGCATTAGAATAAGGTTCATTTAAGCATTTTCAAATATGCAACACATTTAAAATCAATGATTAATGAAACATTTCAAACCAGAATGGTATGTCAGAGTCCCACTTGATTTTCCAGGGTGTCCTGAAAAAGAAACTAATCTGAGAATTGACAGTTATTGTAAAAAAACAAAAAAGGAAGTCAGTTCTTTGGCTTCCTCTTTCCTCTTTAACAGGAGGGTTAACCTCAGTTCAGCTTATAGAGGCAAAAGTGAACATATTCCAGATTCGTCCACCAGGGGGGAATGTTGAGCTGTAGATAATTCCTAGTGACCATGGAACACACTCAAGGAGTCTGGGATATGTCTCAAATGATTGTTAAAGCATAAAACTGTTTGATTGGGAGGAAGTTTGTTATTTATGATGGCAAACTAATCTGTTCCTTGCACGAAATGGGATCCTTATCGTACCTTTTTACCATGGAATGTGTTTTCCAACTGTGGTTCTTAGATGAAGGAAACAATTCTTGACCAGACTTTTTGGGTGAAACAATTTCTTTAAGGTGAAGAGTAATTTTATAGATTAGAGCCAAAGGGAGTTGATGCTACAACATAGATACGTGAACATTTCTTAAAGACCTGAATATTTAAAGGGATGTCCAAATTTTTCCACATGACTGTATTAAATACTGAACATACATGTCAATTCAAGAGTGAGGCTCAAACGCAGAGCGACCACACCAAACGAACACTCAGACTCAGGTGTAAAAAGTTTCACCACTTTAATGAAAGAATAAACCCTAATACACAATCCTAAATAAAAGTGCACAATTAAAGAATAATGCAAAACAAAACGCACACTTAAATTTAAACACAAAAACAGGTGCCTGCTGGAGCACTCACAGCCTACGGGAAAAGAGTAGAGAGAAATGGTTAGAGGCAGATTCTCCACAAGAGGAGAATAAGAAAAGGAGTTCACCCTTACTACTGTGAGCAGAGGAGCCCGGCAGGGAACTCCTGCGTGGGACCAGGGAGTACAGGGGGAAGACGGTTGACCTGGGTGGACATCCGATGTCTTCGGGTCAGGCGAGCATGATCAGCCCCAGAGTACACACCGCTAAGGTGGCAGCAAACCTGAGGAGAGGGTAAGACACGGCAGTGAGGAACACAGATTTCAAGGAGTAATAACATAATGTGGCTTTTTCACAGGTAGCAAGCCTAACGATCTAGCAGTGAGCTCCTCACACGCTGGCTCTTAAATATGCTGGAAAACCAGGAAGCAGCAGGTGTGTCAATCACGCAGGTGTGAGTAATTACTCCGGAGCCGGGAAGACAGGAACAGGAGGGGAGGGGGAGCACACTCGCCTGATCATCACACATATTGTGATTTGTAATCACATTTTATAGTTGAAACTACCAAAATAATTAGTGGAAGATGTGATCTATAAAATAATTTCTCAAATCAATGATAAAAGTATTTCATATAAAATAAATTAATAATATTGTCTGAATCTAGAAATCTAAACTCATTTTTAAGCATGACCGATTCCATTGTCAATCTTTCTGAGGGTAGTATCTCATAGAGCAGTGAATGCTGATAAACAACAATACATGTTACAACCGTTTACAAATGCTAACAACTATTTTGCAAACTTTTGCAACTGTTTGCGGAAAAATAAATTCACACCAAAATTTTGAGTTCAAAATTTTTCAGTGAAAAGCAAACTGTTTGAGACCTTAAAAACTGTTTCTGAACTGTTTTGCAACCTTTAATGAACTCTGACAAAACCCAACAACTGCTATGTTCATGAACATTCGCCACTCCATGAAATACTGCTTAAAAGGTAATTCCCTGTTTAGATAAGATATCTTCGACTTGAACTTTTCTTCCTATACCTGTAACACTATGGCCTTGATTTTGATGGTCAACAGTGGACTTTTGCACCACGCTTCCCACCTTGCACTAGTGCTTTTGCCAGCACATTGTCTATGTTTTTATGCTTTGCATCATGCTATCTAATTACCAGTTGACAGTGCCCAGGCCCTTCTGTTGGAGGAGTGGAAGAGTCAAACTGTAGTCCTGCCTGTGGTAGAGTCTGTCATTTCTGCCTTTCAGAGGTTGTCCATGACAGAATGATGCCACCAGTTGACTCTGCAGGCACTGACTTCAGCGTCTTCGGCTTGGATGAGGAGGAGTGTTGGGTTGCGGGCCTGATTGAGGACTTAATCTGCAACACCCGGGCCTGTCACACTCCTGAGGAAGCCCTGAGATACCTGGATGGTGTGGCTGAGCTGATGGATGCTTTTCCCAGCCTGTGGACCAAGCCAGGATTGACCAGGTTCCTCTCCACTGTTCCCCATTTGCAACTGTTGCTTTGGCCATTGGAGAGAAGCTCATCTTCCCCTGTACCTGTGCCAGCGGTGACACAGCCCCAGGTACAGATGTCTTCCGCTTTTCATTCGGCTATGAGGCTGCTCTTCAGCTCGGATAGCTCCGTCATCACCTGTTACTCCTCTGCTTGCTGCCTCCATGACTATGCTGGATGATCCCATTGGCTGTCAGATTGGATTTGTTGCATCAGGGCACCAGTTTTCGGTTAACAAGGAGGAGCAGGAGGAGCACCAGCAGGTTTTGCTCACACAGACAGAATTAATGTTGGACTATAAACCTTGGCTTCTCCCCAAGTATGTCCCCCTGCTGGGTTGGAACCAGCTGATTATGGAAGACACAGCTGCTTCTTCGCTGCTTTAGAGAAATTCAGCAACAGCCCCCTCTTCACTCCTGAGTGCTTCATCGGCTGTCCCGTCAGCTCCTTCCTCTTCCTCATCTGTTGCTGCTGCACTCATCCCCATGACATCGGCGTCTGCTGCTGAGCTTTCAACCACCTCTTCTGCTGTTTCGCCCATCATGCCTGGACCTCCAGTTCTGGCTTCACATCGCTCTGTGCCTCCAGTTCAGGCTCCACCTTGCTCTGTGCCTCCAGCTCTGGTTCCATGTCACTCTGTGCCAGTACCTGCTCCTTGGTGCCTCCCAGCTCCAGTACCAGCTCCACCAGCCATCTCACCTGCAGTACATCCTGAGGTCATCACCCCGGCAGCAGGAGACCAGGAGTTAAGGCGAGTACTGTAATTTCCCAGTTTGGGATCAATAAAGTACATCTATCTAGGTACCTTTTCATTTATGTTCTACCATTATTTTTGAAAAGACATACCTTGCTTCTGGTGGGGGGACCCAAGCACACTCCCCGCCAGTCTCTGCTGCTTATAACTGTGGTGTCGCCTCACTGACCTCCCGTTTCCCTCCATCATCCGAGGTGGCCGTGTTGAGTATGGAGCCACAGGAGAACCACGCTCCATCATCACCGTCATCACAGCATGCCGCTCCATCATCACCGTCAGAGCAGTCCGCTCCACCTTTGCCGCCTGGGGTTGCCGCTCCTCAGCTGCTGTTGGCCCTTATGCCACAGGCCCCTCAGGTACTATCTTTAAAGCAAAAAGCTCCCGTGTTCTTATCGTCATCTTTGGAGCAGAAAGCTCCCGTGTTGTTATCTTCAAAGCAAGAAGCTCCCATTTTGTTGTCTTCAGAGCAGAACACTCCTATGCCATCTTCAGAGCAAAAGACTCCCATGATATTATCTTCAGAGCAAACTGCTCCTGTGTTGTTAACTTCGGAGCAAAAAGCTCCCCTGTTGTTATCTTCATCTTCGGAGCAGAAAGCTCCCATGATGTTATTTTCAGAGCAACAAGCTCCTATGTTGTTGTTTTCAGAGCAAAAGGCTCCCATATTGTTATCTTCAGAGCAGAAAGCTCCCATGTTATCCTCTGAGCGAAAAGCTCATGTGTTATCTTCAAACCAAAAGGCTCCTGTGTTATTTTCAGAGTAAAGAGCCCTAGTATTATCTTCTCAGTTTTAAAACCCCATGTTGGGTTTTTTGGGGGGGGGGGGGGGTTTGAGCAAGAGGTACCTATGTTGTCTCCTGAGTTTAAAACTTCTATGTTGTGTCTAGAACAAAAAGATCTCATGTTGTCATTCTCTCCTGAGGTTCAAGTACCTGTATTGTCATTATCTCCTGAGTTTAAAGTGACCTCTTGACCTTACAGTCCCTATCCTATCACCTTCTGAGCTTACAGTTCCTATGTTGTTATTTCCAGAGGGTAAAGTCTTCATGTCATTATCTCCTGAGTATGATGCTTCTGTGTTGTTTTCCTCTGTGTGAGAGGCTCCTTTGCTATCACTCGCGTTAAAGGCTCCTGAGCTTAAAGCCTCTATGGTACTGTGTTCTTTCATCAGGTGGCCTATGGACTTTGGTAGGCCACCCAACACACCATGTTCATCTGTCAGGTGGCCCATGGACTTTGATAGGCCACCCGACGCCCTGTGTTCATCTGTCAGGTGGCCTATGGACTTGGGTAGGCCCCCTGATCCACCTCGCTATCTGGTCTGGTGGCCTTTGGACTCTGGTAGACCACCCAACACACCATGTTTCTCCATCTGGTGGTTCATAAACTTTGGTAGGCTACCAGATGTGCCATATTCCTTCTGTTGGTGGTCTTGGGACTCTGGCTGACCACCTAATGAACATTCTTCTGTTGTATTTGTGTCCTTGTTTTGCCCGCTGTGCCTTTATCCCCCTCCTCCCATCCGATTGGGTTGTTCTTTGTTTTGTTTTTGGGTGTCTGGAATCTGCCCTTAGGGTGGGGGGGGCACTGTCATGGTCTGGGCTGAGTCCTAGGATCATGCCCACATTTCGTGTTCTATTATTATGATTATTTGCCTGTGTTTTACCTTCTGTGTCTCCCCTGGGTCCTCTGTGATTGTTATTGTCTACCGCGGTCCTCAGTCTGTCATGTGGTCCCATTACCAACTGTTGTGGTTTGGTGTCCCGCTTTGGTCATCTGTACAAGTCTCATGTGTGTGTTCCCTGTACCCCTTTTTCTATCATTTTCAGTCCCTCATGTCTTCCATGGCCATAGCCATTTCTACTCATGTGTTGCTGTTTAAGCTCTGATGATTTTCACCAGCTGTCCTGTGTTTCCCCTGATTATCTGTTTCCCTATATATGTCCTCCTCTGCGTTCATTTGGTGTGACGTCATTTTGTGGATTCTCCTCTGACTCCCGTTCTCGTGATTGTGCCTGTTTCTGTGAGTTTTCAGCCTTTCATGGCTTGCTTTACGTTGAGCCCCCGTGCTGCTTATTATTTTGTGCTATTTGAGAAATAAATACAGTCAAACTGTAGTCCTGCCTGCATTAGAGTCTGTCATTTCTGCTGGTCAGAGGTTGCCCATGACACTTTTTACGTTAGGTGTCAAAAGAACTACTCACACCTCAGGGGTTTTGTGACTGCAGCTACTGAAGAGGAGCTTCCAGGACTCTGTTTGCACGTTTTGAGTGTCAGAATATTTGTACATGCTTTTCCTTTTTAGTAATTCTTATAGAGTAGACAAAAATCATGTAGAAATGATGTTGTAGACAAACCTGGTTCAGTCACATGTACAGTATTTGTTCCAGTGTGCCTAGCTTTGTGATAATTAAGCATTTCTGAGAATTTAGTCTAAACCGGTGCCTCTGCTTCCCCGTCTCTTCAAATCTGAGTGGGCTGATTTTGCATACAGGGGGAGAGAGATCCAGCCAGTCCCTGATTGGTGGGGTCGCTGAAGACCACCCCTATGTGTATGTGAAAGAGCTTCCTTTTGTCCCTCTGCAAAGTAGAGTTCTCTCTCTTTTGTCCTCAGTGCTTCTAATTTTTCTTCTTCCTCTATAAGCAGCCTGAGCCTTTTCTTTTTCATCTCATCAATGTTAATATTTTTCTGTAAACTCAAGCGTACCTGCATATTTTACAGCATGCCTCCAACATCAAAATGTCATCCTAGTGAGAACAGTCCCTTTGTCCTAAGAAGATGCAAGTAGACCCAAGCTAAGGCCCTATGCCGGGCCCCCACCTTTAAGAAGGTTCCCAGGTCAAGATGTCGGGTGCCGAACCACAGAGAGGACCCCTGCCGTCAAGGCTCTATCTCCAACCCAGGTTGGACCACCCAGGCTGCCAAGAGCCCTAACCTTCCTGTGTCTGTGACCCAATGAGGCTTGACTATTTTATTCTGGCTTCAGTCTGAGTCTCTTGAGAACTCCAGCCATTTTAGGAGAAGAACTCCTGCACAGCTTCCAAAAAAGTAGGGCAGCCAGCAGCCTTAATTTCAGGGACAGACCTTTATTTACCTCAACCATAACCTTTTCTGTAACTGCCATTCCCTTTCTGAGCATAAAGTTAATCTGTCTTCCTTTTTCTGAACATTTTTCCCAAATTCCTTCTTCATTAGCCTTGCGTTATAGTCAATTTTTCTATTGTTTCACTGATTCTCCACTCAGATACACAAGCACATTCCAGCCATATTTCACATATGCAAGACCTGTAAATATATAGATATTGTTCTTTCTTCATATATGCAAAATTACCACTACTAGCACCTCTGGTTATCTCTTCATTTTACGAGCTCCACAAATGTTTATATCACTTTGGCTCCTTTCATTAAACTACTAAACTGAGTTTAAGGTGTGACTTTGTGTGTCCAGATTTCAGAATCACTCGATGTCAAGAACTGACACCCAGATTATGATACTAATCAAATAATCATAATTAAATCATTACTCAAACATAGCTTAGTAGTTACCAAATTCTTAAGCCTATTTATTTATTCATGGAGTCCCTGCATTTCTGTCAAACTGTGGGTGGTGCCCCCGAGTGTTAGAACAAGGTAATGCAATTATTATTAATAGTTATTAATTCCAATTATTAATGATTAATAATCATGTTCATATAATTATAGCCCTAACACCGCATACTCAATGTTGCAACCCATATGAGGCTACATATTTAATGGTGCTACTGTGTGATGCTACATTATTTGATGGTGCCACCATGTGATGCTGCATAGAACACAACAATTTTGCATTCAGCAGAGGAGATTAACAGACCTCAGACTGAGCTCACACTTTCTCAGTTTAAAAGAAAAGTTCAAATGAAATTCATGATAATAACAGAAGGAATTTTTACAGCTTTGTCAGTCATGGACAAAAAGAGAGACTGGCATAATCTCTGAATTGTACAGCTCTCATCCTTGTGTAATTATGATCAAGTCTCCCCAGTGCCAGCAGGGCTGTGGAGGAAGTTAAAAAGGTCCTTAAGTTCCTTGCCCTTAAACTTATTTTCACTTTGTAAATGAGCCCGCATTGTCTTCAGGGCACAATGGATTTGTCCTCCCACTTAAATATTATTATCAACCTTGACCCATTTGGAACAGAAGAACTGCTATGCCAGGCTTCTCTTCATTGATTTCAGCTCTGCATTTAACACTATCATCCCCAGCATTTTGGTAAAAAAATTAAATAACCTCGGCTTCTCACATTCCATCTGCCTCTGGATAAAGGACTTTCTCAGTGATAGTGAATGAATGAATCTTTATTTCGGATAGATTAGATTAAAAAGAAAGGAACAGAATAATATAACAAAGGGGAAAAAAATCCAACAAGGTCAAATTAAACAATAACTCCTCGGATTATACAATTCAACATGAGTTATCCGAAATGGGTGATGGCTGAAGCCGCAGTTTATATTGCCCACCCATGTTCCATCTAAGAATTCATAAGGAAAATAAAATAAAAGTGATTACAAATCAGAACAAAGCCAAGACAAAACGTGACAAAAAACTAAGCAACAGCACAACACAGACTGGATATGATAATCCTTATGTGCTTTTACATATCGTTTTGTATATATGTTTTGAGTATTTCTTCCTTTAGTTTTTGTTTAAATTGTCCAAGCGTTGTATATGATTTTAATACAGGTCCAAAAGCATTCCACAGTCTGACTCCTTGCACTGAGACACAGTGTTGTTTGGTGGTAGTTCTCACTGAAGGTTTTTGAAATATACATGTTCCTCAGAAATGATATTGTTTCTCCCTTATTTGGAACCGCTTTTGGATATTTGCGGGCAGTGATAGATTCTTTGCTTTAAACATTATTACTGCAGTTAAAGATCAACCAGATCTTTCAACTTGAGAGCTTTTAATTTAAGAAAAAGTGGATTTGTTGATTTCCTGTAAGCAGCTTTGTTTATTATTCTAATAGCTCTCTTCTGAAGCATAAATACTGGATATATGTTTGTTTTATATGTATTTCCCCATACTTCAGTACAATATGTCATGTATGGGAGTATTAATGAATGATACAAAGTATATAGTGTGGGTTGATTCAGCAAATATTTCACTCTGTGTAGTATTGCAATTGATTTGGATATGTTACCTTTAATATAATTAATATGTGACTTCCAACACAGTTTATTATTAATTATTACTCCAAGGAATTTAATTTCGGATACTCTTTCAATCTCTACATCATTTACACTGAGTTTAGATACTGAGTTGTTGTTATGGTTGTTAAAAATTATAAATTTTGTCTTACTTAAATTGAGCGTTAATTTGTTTGAATCAAACCACAGTTTGAGCTTTCCTAATTCCTTTCCGAGTATATCCAAAAATTGTTCCAAATTGCTTCCACTGCATAATAAATTAGTGTCATCTGCAAACAGTATTAAATCCTTTTTTTCCAAAACTTTGCATATATCATTTATATACATATTGAATAACAATTTTCTCAGTAACTGCACACAGAGAGTTAAAGTGGGGTCGCACCTTTCCCCAGCATTGAGCCTTAACACCGGCTCCCCTCAGGGATGTGTGTTGAGTCCTCTACTTTATACTTTATATACTCATGGCTACATCTCCACCCACCCAAGTAATTCCATCCTGAAATTTGCAGATGACACAACAGTGGTCGAGCTCATTACAGGGGGAGATGAGACTGCATACAGAGTTGAGGTGGAAAAACTAACATCATGGTGCAGAAATAATAATTTGGTTCTTAATACCACCGAAACAAAAGAAATAATAGTGAACTTCAGGAAAAAAGTCAGTCCTCAGCCCTTACACATCAATGGAGACCAGGTGGAAAGGGTTTCTGATGTTAAGTTCTTAGGACTGCACATTGATGACGACTTAACCTGGAAAACGAACACTATGGCGCTGATCAAGAAGGCACAACAGTGACTGCACTTTCTAAGGGTCTTAAAAAACAATGCCCTAGCTAAGGAGTTGCTGGTGTCTTTCTATAGATGCTCCTTTGAAAGTGTATTGACTTACTGTATCTCACTGTGGTTTGCTAGCTGCACTGTCCAGGAAAAGACAGCTCTCCAGAGGATCATCAAGACAGCACAAAAAATCATTGGATGTTCTCTCCTCTCTTTCGAGGAGTTGTCCCGCTGCAACAGAAAAACTCAGAGTATCCTGAAGGAAACATCCCAACCAGCACACTACCTGTTCCAGCTGTTACCCTCAGGCAGGTGGTTCAGGGCAATAAAAGCAAAGACAAATAGACTGAAAAAAAGCACATACCCTAGGGCCGTTGAATTATTAAACAGCATGTGAATTTGCAGCTTTTTTATCTATACAGAGATACAGTATATACTTTACATAAAGTTGCATATACTTTCATGTACTTGTACATGTACATGTACTTGTACTTATTTATATTTGCCTATTGCAAATTTTTAACTTTGTAAATATTGTATTCTTCCTTGCACTGAAGGGGACTGCACATACAGTAATTTCATTGTACTGTGGTATAATGATAATAAAGGATTCTGATTCTGATTCTGATTGACCTTGCAACCCTGTTTATTAAAGGGAATGAGTGCAAAGACAGTGATTGGTTTATTTCACATTATACCCCAGACATACCTCTGAGTAATTAAGAGTGTAAGGAAAGCCTCTTTGCACTTTGTGCCCAGTGCAAAATTTATTTTTATGCTGCTGTAATAGCGAAATGAACTTGGAAATGCCCACAAATGCACCCTGTGCCTCAGATAATTGACTTCAGACTAGATTGCCAAAATACTCTATATATGTTGCATTCTATAATAAGAGGAAGTCCTGTTATTGTAGAATGCGTAAAGCTCTCTAGGGTCACCAAACTTGCTACACAGATTCACTTTAGGATCCTGATCTACAGCTCTTGGTTGTACACAACTGTATTTGTTGTATATTCATGGATGATAGGTTTATCGTGTTTTGGTTCTGCCCCAATAATTATATGGAAAAGCTGAAACCTGCTCTCCTTCAGTAACATATTGGGATCTTCAAAGAAAATGGAAGTAGGGGACATTGCACTCGCCTCAGGGTGTTCTTATATAGCATCAAATCATTTAGAATCGGATCAGCATGATATGAGCTACCTACAAGGATAGAAACCATCTTATAGAAAAAAATATTACAAGAAATTTTTTGTGTTCAGTTTGGCAAAATGCTATACACAATAATGGGGTAAAAGTGGGACCTTAAGTCTTACTGCAGCCAGACACCAGAGGGCAGATAAAGTTCAGGAGCTTCACTTTTGGAGACCTCTCATGTGGTCCATCTGTGTATGCAATTAATTCTCCAGACCGATACAGTAAATCTCACTTTCTTTATCATAAATAATTCTGTCTATTTTATGTGCTTTTGCATTCAGTAGCTAGGTTATATCCAGCCTGCCACACAGGTGGCCCCTTCATGTTAAATATATCTTCCATTCCCTGCCTCCCATTTGTGCATTCACCTGCCTTGCATACAGCTGGCCTATGACCTCAGGAAACACATACCCGTGGGAGAGGGAAATGTGCTTGTGACAGGCCCACTCGTGGGCGGCATAGTGGTTTTATACACAGACTGGCATTATCTGCATCTCCTGCTCCACTCAAAGGACAGGGCCGCTAAATATATCCTGTGAGGCCTTCCCAGGCTCCTCCAGGCTGGTGAGATGTGGCCGCTGCTTGGGCCGAAGGCCAATGACATGGCTGCCGACCTCCACGGAAAGTATTTTTAAGGTCAATTACAGGGTATATTGCCTTTAGATGGCCAACTGGTGCTGAGGAGGCCTCATATTAAAGGTTTATGTGGAGAAGGACCAGAGGACTCTGTCTTAGCTCACCCCAGATCCCATTGTTACCACACACTCACTGGGACACTGCAGCATAAGAGATTCCTGCAGAGATACATCCTATTTGTGTGTCAAGAAAAAGTAAAGACCTTTCCTGTAAAACATTGAAGGGGGAGTCGTATATAAGAAGTGTCAGTGGGGTAATATTGTAGTTGGAATTTTGCTTAAATATACTTTGTTTGGGGAGTATTTATCGATGTTATGATAAATCTCAGCGGATGTGCTTTATCTCCAATTTCTTGCAAATCCTGATGTCATTTGAGGTTATGTTATGGTCACCATGATTTTACCAGAAAAGGGGAGGATTTTCCAAGCAACTACAGTTCAAATCTGTAAACATTTTTAATTAAGGGCTTTGTGCATGTTTGATTTCATTCATCTTCTTCCGCTTAATCCTTTTCAGGTCGCGGGGGGGGGGGGGGGGGGGGGGCTGGAGCCTATCCCAGTGTCTTTGGGCGAGAGGCAGGGTACACCCTGGACAGATCGCCATTCCATCACAGGGCCAACACAGAGAGACAGACAACCATTCACTCTCACAGTCATACCTAAGGACAATTTAGAATCCCCAGTTTGATGCCAATTAGCCTAACTTGTATGTTTTTGGCATGTGGGAGGAAACCAGAGAAATTCCGGAGTAAACCCACGCAGACACGGGGAGAACATGCAAACTCCACACAGATCACTGTTGGTCGGAGGCTGGGATCGAACCCAGGATCCCTCGGCCAAGGGTGAGTTGCTGTGCTGCCGCAGTGCTAACCACTCCGCCACCATGCCGCCCGCATGTTTGTTTGTAAGACCAAATAATAATTACACATATTTTCATTAAGAACACTTGATTGAAATTTTATATTAATTTAAAGTTTAAATGTTCATTTTTGAGGCTTTTTATTGATATGTGGAATTAAAGTTATGAAAAATTATAGCAACCAGTGCTTAAAGAATTTTTTTCTCAAGTGTGAGTTGTACTTACAGTGGTGTAAAAAAGTGTTTGCCCTCTCCCTGATTTCTCATTTTTTTGTGTCACATTTAAATGTTTCAGATCATCAAACAAATTTAAATATTAGACAAAGATAACACAAGTAAACACAAAATGCAGTTTTTAAATGAAGGTGTTTATTATTAAGGGTAAAAAAAAAAAATAAATAATGCAAACCTACATGGCCCTGCGTGAAAAAGTGATTGCCCCCGAAACCTAATAACTGATTGGGCCACCCTTAGCAGCAACTGCAATCAAGCGTTTGCAATAACTGGCAATGAGTCTTTTACAGCGTTGTAGAGAAATTTGGGCTCACTCATCTTTGCACAGTTGTAATTTCAGCCACATTGGAGGGTTTTTGAGTATGAATCGCCTTTTTAAGGTCATGCATGCCACAGCATCTCAATCGGATTCAGGTCAGGACTTTGATTAGGCCACTCCAAAGTCTTCATTTTGTTTTTCTTAAGCCATTCAGAGATGGACTTGCTGGTGTGTTTTGGATCACTGTCCTGCTGCAGAACCCAAGTGTGCTTCAGCTTGAGGTCACGAACAGATGGCCGGACATTCTCCTTCAGGATTATTTGGTAGACAGCAGAATTCATGGTTCCATTTACCACAGCATGTCTTCCAGGTCCTGAAGCAGCAAAAGAGCCCCAGACCATCACACTACCACCACCATATTTTACTGTTGGTATGATGTTCTTTTTCTGAAATGCTGTTACTTTTACGCCAGATGTAATGAGACACACACCTTCCAAAAAGTTCAGCTTTTGTCTCATCAGTCCACAGAGTATTTTCCCAAAAGTCTTGGGGATCACCAAGATGTTTTCTGGCAAAACTGAGACGAGCCTTTATGTTCTTTTTGCTCTGCAGTGGTTTTCATCTTGGAACTCTGCCATGCAGGTCATTTTTGCCCAGTCTCTTTCTTATGGTGGAGTCTGGAGTGAGGTTTGCAGTTCTTTGGATGTTGTTGTGGGCTCTTTTGTGACCTCTTGGATGAGTCATTGCTGCGCTCTTGGGGTAATTTTGGTCGGCCCGCCGCTCCTGGGAAGGATCACCACTGTTCCATGTTTTTGCCATTTGTATGTAGATAATGGCTCTCACTGTGGTTTGCTGGATTCCCAAAGTTTTAGAAAAGGCTTTCTAACCTTTTCCAGACTGATAGATCTCAATTACTTTGTTTCTCATTTGTTCCTGATTTTCTTTGGATCATTGCATGATGTCTAGCTTTCGAGGATCTTTTGGTCGACTTGACTTTGTCAGGCAGGCCCTATTTAAGTGATTTCTTGATTGAGAACAGGTGTGGCAGTAATCAGGCCTGGGTGTGGCTAGAGAAATTGAACTCAGCTTTCCAAAGATTTGATAAACCATAGTTAATTTATATTTTAACATGGGGGGGGGGTCACTTTTTCACACAGGGCCATGTAGGTTTGGATTTTTTTTTTTTATCCTTAATAAACACCTTCATTTAAAAACTGCATTTTTTTTTTTTTTTTTTTTGTTACTCATTTGCACCCGTAGGTAGATTTGGTTTGCAGTCTGGTGACAAGCCACCGGCTGCCGGTCGCTGCGTGCGCGAGCGCCCTAAACCTACATGTTTTTGGTATGCGGGAGGAAACCGGAGAAATCCCGGAGTAAACCCACGCAACACGGGGAGAACATGCAAACTCCACACAGCTCACTGTTGGTCGGGGGCTGGGATCGAACCCACGATCTCATGATCCCCGCGATCCCCCGGCCGAGGGTAAAACTGTGCTGCCACAGTGCTAAACCACTGCGCCACCGTGCAGCATTTTGTGTTTACTTGTGTTATCTTTGTCTAATATTTTAATTTGTTTGATGATCTGAAACGTTTAAGTGTGACAAACATACAAAAAAATGAGAAATCAGGAAGGGGGCAAACACTTTTTCACACCACTGTATGTATTGATTATAATACTACTGGATATGGCAACATACTGCATAATGTGGCTTTTTTGTTTGTTTAGTTTTTTCTTTTTTTTACAAAGTATGCTACCCAGAAATAAAGACTTGATAAAGTTGGTTGAAATAACTGTAAGCTTATCTCATTCACCCATACAGACAGACAGATAATAAACACAGAATAACAGATACGCCTTTGTCTTCATTAGGCTCATCCTAATAGCCTGGCCCAAACGGACACACTCACACAAGTCCCATTTCTCTATACAGGCCACACACACAGTCACAGCTGACCAACACTCAATATAAATGAGCATCCTGCCAGATGATTTTGGTCTTTTTCATGATTTATTCCAACACAAGTCTGGTATGCCATAAATACAGGCCTGTCAAACTGTGCTCTACCCCACAGAGAGGGGAGTGGCACAAGGTACAGTAGACACCATTCACTCCTCCGTGTGTGTGGAGGGGGCAAAGAGAAGGTTGGAGTTGGTGGCTTTGGTCTCCATGAAGAGTGAGGTATTGATGGGACAAAAGTAAGACGGGAGGATTGAAAGGCCTATTTGTGCAGATGATGCTCAGGCAGCTCCGTGTTTGTGGGGCTGTGGCTCTGCTATAGTTCAATGGGGGCTCTATCCACTTATATAAACATATTTTAATCCAGACTCTCAAAATAAGACACTGGAGCTCAAATAACTATAACAGTTATATTTTTTAACATTTGAATGTATTTGGGCAACACAGTTACAGCCTATAGTCATTTTATTATGTGCAAAGGAGAGTTATTCAGTGGGATTTGTCCCATTTAACATATTTCAGATTCTTACTGAAAGCATTTAACACTTTAATTTTTATGTAAGAGACCAGGGTAATATCCTTAACCTAAGCTTTGTTTTATTTATTTATTTATAGGATGTTTGAGCTATGCTGATGTCAGCAGATTGTCCTATCAGTTTTTCTTGAAGGCATTATCTCATTTTCAGAAGTCAAGTATTTTTTCTTCTTGAGAATAATAGTTGTCCTGTGTTGAATGGCAACACATTAATTGATTGATACACATGTAGCATAAATAACTTCCTTTAAATTGATATTTTTGTAGGCTATTCTCAATCACAGCTCCATTTCTCCCACTCATCAGCCTCCAGATGGGCGTGAGAGATGGAGCTGTGAGTCGCTCTTTGAGACAATTTTGGCCACCAAGTCATATACAAAATCAACAGCACACCAAAGCAAGCATCAACAATATCAAATATTGTTCTACTTTTCCATGCTCTTCTTCTTCATGATCTTAACAGTATTCTAGTGGCTTAGTTGATACCTTCATGATGCTATGTTTTTTCCACTCAGCACGTTGCCACAAACTAGACTGGTCACACAACACAAGTGCACTTTACAAGAAGGGGTAGAGCAGGCTGTCTTTTCTGAGGAGACTCGGATCTTTTTTAAGATAAGATAAGATAAGCCTTTATTAGTCCCACAAGGGGGAAATTCCAGGATTGCAACAGCACAGGGATAGCAACACTCAGAGCAACAATCAGAAGGCAAGAAAAAAAACAAGCAAGCAAGAGCAGCTAATATACATATGTACATATTACTATAAAATACATATATATACACACACAGACACACAGTGCAGAGCATTGTAGCTAGATGGAATAAATATGTAAATATATAAACACACACAGTGCGGAGCAATGTAGCTAGATGGAATAATATGTAGATATACTGTATAAACACACAGTGCGGAGCATTGTAGCTAGATGGAATAAATATATAGATATATAAATATAAACACACAGTGCGGAGCATTGTAGCTAGATGGAATAAATATATAGATATATAAATATAAACACACCCAGTGCGGAGCATTGTAGCTAGATGGAATAAATATGTAAATATATAAACACACACAGTGCAGAGCATTGTTGCTAGATGGGATGAAACAGCATAACCGTCTACTTAGTTATCCTACATGGTATGATTATGTGCCCATACATATTCTCACCCTCCGTAGTGACCGGTATTTTCCTAGTTGTATGCCGGAGGGGACCATTGTGTAAGTCTATTGCATCTTTTGCATTCAAAAAACTATTAGTTTGTTACGTCTTTTTGCTATCTCTGCGAGCAGCCCTGCTTAGGTTGTACAGTCTGACAGCCGTTGGTAGGAAGGACCTGCGAAACCTCTTGGTTGTGCACCTGGGATGATGTAGTCTGCTGCTAAATGAGCTCCTCAGTGCATTCAGTATGTCCTGCATAGGGTGAAACTCGGACTCCAGCAGAGATGACAGTTTAGCCACCGTCCTTCTCTCTCCTATCTCCTCCACCGGATCAAGGCGCTGCCCCAGGACAGAGCTAGCTTTCTTGATCAGTTTGTTCAGTCTCTTCCTATCGGCTGCAGTAATGCCACTGCCCCAGCAGACCACTCCAAAAGTGATGGCTGATGCCACCACCGTGCCATAGAATGACTTCAGCAGCGCTCCTTGTACACCAAAAGACCTGAGTCTCCTCAGCAGGAACAGCCTGCGCTGTCCCTTCTTGTAGAGTGCGTCAGTATTGTGTGACCAGTCTAGTTTATTGTTCAGATGAACACCCAGGTACTTATAGGATGTCACCATCTCGATGTCTGTTCCCTGTATATTTACTGGTGCTGTGAGGGGCTGCCCATGCCTGCGGCAGTCCACCACCAGCTCCTTAGTTTTCCTCGCGTTGATCTGGAGGCAGTTCCGATGGCACCAGTCCACGAAGTCCTGGATAAGCCCTCTGTACTCAGCTTCATCTCCATTGGAGATGAGGCCAATGATCGCAGAGTCATCAGAGAACTTCTTTTTAGTGCAGGGGGCACTCCTGAAGATCTTCTGTGACTCTGTGGTGGCATCAGCCATCCTGTATGGAGTGGTCTGCTGGAGCAGCAGCATCACAGCTGCCGACAGGAAGAGACTGAACAGGCTAATCGAGAAGGCCAGCTCTTTTCTGGGGTGCTGCTTCGACCCAGTGAAGGAGGAGGATGGTGGCTAAGCTGTCATCTCTACTGGAGTCCGAGTCCCATCCTATGCAGGACACGCTGACTGCACTGAGCAGCTCATTTAGCAGCAGGCCACTCCATCCACAGTGCACGAGGAAGAGGTTTTGCAGGTCCTTCCTACCTGCTGCTGTCAGACTTTACATTCTGCACTGCTCGTAGAGGCCGCACATAACACTGCTACTTTGCACAAATAAGGAACATTCCTTTTTAATACGCTGTTAATATTATTATTGAAGGCTGCAACAACATGCTGGTTAATTAAGCAATACTGCATGAGACGAAGTACGGTGGAGGGCATTAGAGTATCACACCTGTTGTTAGTATATTCATGATATTTTAATGAACTCGAGCATAATATTGCTTTTATACAACAGTTCCGGCAAACTCAATTTATTAAATGACAGCAATACTGGACAGGTATTGCAGGTGAGAAAAAATAGTCCCTTCTCAGTGTAGTCAGTAACTGTTGCTAAACATCTCAATCAGCATAAAGACTTTTATTGTCATTTCACACACATGTAAACAAATTAAATATTGTCAAGTGCAAAAGTAATGTGTTTATAAAACACATACCTGTTGAGTCGGTACTGCAGAAGACCCCAGATCAAAACGTATCCAGTGCCGGCCGTCAGAATCACCGGTAGATAGCCGGTAGCTAGCATGCTAGTGATTTAGCACACTTTGCTTGCTTTTCTTCGCATTTTCAGATGAAACAGAGTCCATCTCCACAAAGGTATTGTGGTTTGTTAATCGAGACAATAAATCAAACTCTAGCACTGCCCATTTTTTTAAACAGACGTAAAATAGCTTAACCCCTTGCACTCCGGGCAATTTTCCTAAAAATGTCAAAAAATAACGTGCCCAAAGTAAATCGAAAGCTGTTATTCAACCCTTTGCAGCATCTTCATGGGGTTGGTCTCATTTAAAAGAAAACACTTTGAATTTTTTGGCAAAAAAAACATAATCTCTCTACGTGCTCCGGCCACTGAGTTACAGTCATCTAAACATACTGAACTTGAAGAAAATAAATTTGGACACAGTGTTTTTTTGGATACAAATGCTTACAAATAACACACAGCTGTCCGATCCGGCTGGAAAATGCAACAGAAATGTAGAACCAAGTGTTATCAAGCTAAGATCCAAATTTGGTAACAATACCACAAAAAATGAATATTTTACACAGCTTTGTTCTCAGGTAGTTCCCAGGCGTTTTGGAACTGTGCCAAATTGTGCCAAATGGCACAGTTTGGAAAAACATCTGTAATTTTTGAATAATTCAATGTAGAATCTTCATTTCGCGCTCTAATGAAAGGTCACACTCAGGGCTGTGTCTGTGTGTGTGTGTGTGTGGGGGGGGGGGTTGTCCTCCCCCCCCCGCTAAAAAAGACGGAGTTCGGCCCTCGCTACATGATGGATTACACTCCTTGCATGTTTTCACAGCGCCCCCCCCCCCTCGCTACTGTGTGTGTGTGGGGGGGGGGTTGTCCCCCCCGCCCTCGCTGCAGAAGACGGCCATCGCTACATGAAGGAATAGACTCATTAAACTCATATGCTTCCCCCCGCAGACCGGGGGCGTTCGGACTGTGAACGCCCCCCCCCGCTCCTCTTCTGCAGCAGGGGGGGGGGGGCGTTCACGGTCCGAACACGGCAAATGAACCGTTTATCGCGGCGCATGCACTTCGTACTTCGTGTGCAGTACAGTTGTAATTTACTGATCGGTCAAAAGTCATTTTTGGATTACAGTTTTCAGGGAGAAATAATAATTTAGCTTATAACACCTTACCTCTTCACAGCAGCAGAGTCGTGGCGAACTTCTCTTCCCCATTGTAAGACGAACGCGACGCTGCTCGGCTCGTGGATCCCGATCAAAACATAATTCCATTATTGCGGTTTTGGTGAATGATTTACGACCTTTGTCATCGGCCTCCGTCGGTCTATGATGACGGAAGAGAATCCTAAACGTCTATTCTGCTGGAATGAGTGCAGGTCCCACTTGTGGGTGGTCTCCATGCTGCGGGGTCTGTAGCAGATTCGTCCAGCGTCCTTTGTTTTCATCTGCTGCAGCAGTCAGTCTCTCTTCACCCAGCCTGAATTTCTGTGTTTCAATTGGCTCCTGCGTTCACAGTAGGCGGGTCCTCCTTCCTAGGTTTTCATTCATTGGCTCTTCAAGGTTTCAGAAACCCAATTCAAGGCTCTTATTAGTCGAATGAGAGGTCAATCAGATGAACTAATCTGTTCGCGGCTGTCTCTGCAGTTTTTTTTTTAGTGGCGCTTGGACACCACTACATCACCATCATCACCTACATCACCACAATCTGGTCTATGCGTCAGAGTGCGCACGAGTGCGCCCTCGTGCGTCTTAGGACGCAGAGACTTGCCCGCCCGCGGAACAACGGAGCGCAAGTGGTTAATAACCTTAAAATGACAGCAGGGCCAAGGTGGACAGAAGCAGTTTTTTTCAAAAGGGTGGGACTTCTGGGTCACGGATGGATAATTTCTTGTCAAAAACTGCCTCACTGTGGAAATTAAGGTATCCAAAACAGTACTGCAATTGTCGGAGAGTTGGTAGAAAATTACCTTTAGTAATTAACGGTTCCATGAACACCTTTGAAGCAGAGGGATACATATCCAGTGAAATTGGAGTGCAATTATCGTGGAATATAGTAACTTCTGGAGGATTCCCTATTGTCCAATGAAATTGCTCGGTTGGAACTAACTGTTGTATAATTTAACTTCTTGTATATACTGTTCTTGCTTTGTTTTACTGTACAGTGGTGTAAAAAAGTGTTTGCCCCCTCCCCGATTTCTCATTTTTTTGTATGTTTGTCACACTTAAATGCTTCAGATCATCAAACAAATTTAAATAGACAAAGATAGCACAAGTAAGCACAAAATGCAGTTTTTAAATGGTGTTTATTATTAAGGGAAAAAAATCCAAATCTATATGGCCCTGTGTGAAAAAGTGATTGCCCCCTAAACCTAATAACTGGTGGGCCACCATTAGCAGCAACAACTGCAATCAAGCGTTTACGATAACTGGCAGAGTCTTTTACAGCACTGTGGAGGAATTTTGGCCCACTCATCTTTGCAGAATTGTTGTAATTCAGCCACATTGGAGAGCTTTTTTTTTGCCCAGTCTCTTTCTTATGATGGAGTCATGAACACTGACCTTAACTGAGGCAAGTGAGGCCTGCAGTTCTTTGGATGCTGTTGTGGGCTCTTTTGTGATCTCTTGGATGAGTCGTCGCTGTGCTCTTGGGGTAATTTTGGTGAATCGGCCACTCCTGGGAAGGATCACCACTGTTCCATGTTTTTGCCATTTGTGGATAATGGCTCTCACTGTGGTTCACTGGAGTCCCAAAGCTTTAGAAATGGCTTTATAACCTTTTCCAGACTGATAGATCTCAGTTACTTTGTTTCTCAGTTGTTCCTGAATTTCTTTGGATCACAACATGATGTCTAGCTTTTGAGGATCTTTTGGTCGACTTGACTTTGTCAGGCAGGTCCTATTTAAGTGATTTCTTGATTGAGAACAGGTGTGGCAGTAATCAGGCCTGGGTGTGGCTAGAGAAACTGAACTCAGCTTTCCAAAGATGTGATAAACCACAGTTAATTTATGTTTTAACGGTGGGGTGGGGGGGTCACTTTTTCACTCAGGGCCATGTAGGTTTGGATTTTTTTTTACCCTTAATAATAAACACCTTCATTAAAAAACTTCATTTTGTATTTACTTGTGTTATCTTTTTCTAATATTTAAATTTGTTTGATGATCTGAAACATTTAAGTGTGACAAAAACAAAAAAATGAGAAATCAGGAAGGAGGCAAACTGTCACACCACTGTATATGCTGTTTTTCCCTTGTTTTTGTGTTTATTATTGCTCTGAGTGCTGATATCCCATTGCTGCTGCAATCCTGTAAATTTCCCAGTCGTGGGTCTAATAAAAGTTTATCTTTTCTACCTAGTCAATCCAAAGCCCCACCCAGCAGTAGGCACTGAAGCTCCTACCCCGGGGCAACTACTTATTTTGGCCCATACAAGTTCTCAAAAATTTTCCTGCCCAGTGTGGTTCCTATGGAGACGCTAATATTGCATGAGAGCGAGTGTGGTATCATGAATATAGCACCACTATGAGCCTTCATAGGCCTGAGGCTTTGCTGTGTGACTGTGAACTGCTTGGGCCTACAATAGATTGCAGTACTATATTCATGATACTACATGATCTTGAGTGTTATATTGCTTTTATACAACAGCTAAACAAACAGAGTTAACAGTAATAAGAGATGACAGATTATAAGTGTAATATAGAATAGTTTTATATTCATTTTACATGTACAGTATGTTTACAGAAACTTGCTGTTGTTTAACAGCCATAGTTTGCATACCTTCCCAGAGTTTATCACTCCCGTCCCTTTGGCTGAATGGCCTGCTAGCTAGCTAACGCTCAGTAGCAACGTTCTGAATTCCTTGATGAAGCCACTTGTCTATCGGTGCTGCCACCTCTCACTCTTTCTCCCTCAACTAGGCCACCACTCCGGTGGCCTAGTTGATAGAGCATCCGCCCCACAACCAAGAGGTTGGGGGTTCAAGTCCCAGACGGGTCATACCAAAGACCATATATAAATGGTACTTCCCACCTTCTGACTTGGTGCTCAGTGCAGTAAAATGGGAGAAGGAGAAGTTGTTTGTGGTGGTGCCTTGCATGGTAGCTACCTCTCTGATTCTACATGTGATTAACATTGTAGATAGGAGAAATGTAATTTCATTCTACTGTACATGATGGACTGAATGACAGTAGAGATGGCTTCTTCTTTTGGAGTGACTGTCACACTTTTAGCCCCCTCTCTCTCACACACCACAAACCTTATTTGTCATTCCAAAATAAGGAAAATACTACCAACATCATGTTGACTTCCGTCATATTTTTACATAATAAGAGCCCTCAAGGCAGCGTTGTCAAGGTATGGTCAAGGCTAGATACTGGAATACCTATTGCCTAATCAAATTGTTTAGTTTGTAACTAATTGCTGTATGAGTTTGTTTTGATGCCTCTGTACAATAAAGTTGGTTCCTAATTAAAGTCTTTAACATTTACTTGAGCCCTAATTCCCTCTTTGTCCAACAACACTCCAATCGTCTTCCTGCCTGGGAACATCATCAGTTTTGGTCCACATGATGTGGCGAATACACATCGCCAAGCTGCTAAGTCCACACAGGCTGGGGTGCCCCATGTTTGCCCTGGGGGAGAGGATGTGTCAGTGACTGCCGGGCTCTCTGGGTCAGAAATGGCGCACCAGGGTGTGATGGGCTCTACCCGTCACTCTTCACGACCATTGAAGGTGCGAAATTCCCTAACCCAAAGCTTACTATTAAACCCAACAGCTGCAGAGTCCCGGAGATGCTCAGACAGAGTGAGGGCAATGGATGTGTTTGACCTTTTGCTCAGACGCTGTCACACATCTCTGAGCCGAAACCCATTTTTCAGGAGTATTTGTCTCACTGTAACAGCACACAATACACTTATTGAACTGAACATTGAAGTTGTCCTTGTGCTGTCTGTTTCTGCTGTTAAGACTTCATGTAATTGTTTTTATTGGACCTTCCAGGTGTATAGCAGTAAGTGAGTCATGGAATATAGTCACCACACATAGCCAGTGCCGGCACTGGGTGCCCTTTAATTGACAGTTACAGGAGCTGTGTTGTTGGTGGCAATGGGGAGGCCTTTCATTGGGGCTCTGGGTGTGCCAGGAAGATGACCTGGAATAACCCTGGTTCTGTAAATCCTCATTGCAACTCAGGTTATACAACTCATGTTGGAAGATGAAACAATTCTTGTACTCTACTTACAGAGAAATTCATGCATGTCATCTTGTGGTAACTATCATAGACCTCAGGCTGCAAGTATTCTCCAAAAGCTCTGTTAGTGAAAACACAGTAAAATGTTTGTGTAAATGTGTTCACAAGCTAGGCTATAATGCTAAAAAATACAAAATATACAATAAGACAGACTTCAGTTATGCATTTATGAAAGGTAAATGTGAACATTTCTCCCATGCTATATTTAGTTTTAATGGAAATATATTTAGCAAGTGTACACTATAAATGTCTGTATGTGCATTCCTTTAAAAAGGTCACATTTTTATTAGTTTTTTTTTACTCAGGTGTAGCTCCCTGTGGGGAAGTTAGTATCGTCTGAGGTCATAAATGAAAACTTAATAAGTTTACAGCTGCATTTTATGTTTTTTTCTGGAACCGTAGGGAGAGGGCCCATTTGAACAACATAGACAGTAGGCACAGTGAAGGTATTAGAGTGTGGGCTAAAAATAATACTTTAGACAAGCAAAATACAAGCTGTTCCTGTTCTGATATGCAGATTTTCCATAGTCTTCCTATACATGGTGGAAATATTCAGCTCAGTTACACTGATATATTTGGTATCATCAACTATGTTCAGTTCAGGCCACAAATGGTAATCACTTCAAATTAGATCAAATTTAATTCCAGTAGCCAATCAAGGTAAGTCTGATGGTGCAAAATATATGTAAGTTTTAAATCAAAATGTTCTTATTCCATTTATCAAAATTAGTTATTTGCAAATATTATATGCAGACGTGGATAGTAACATCTTGCATTTACTCAAGTACATGTACTCACGTAACTGCATCCACCCCACAGGTTGTGGGTTCAAGCCCCAGCCGGGTGATACCACAGACCACAAAAATGGTACTTTCCATTTTCTAGCTTTGTGCTAATCCTAAATGGGGAAAGGAAAGTTGGTTACCCAGCCATGAGGGGAGCACAAGCCAGTGTGTTCCTTGAGACAGTCCCAAGCCTGGTAACATGGGGAAGGTTGCTTCTAGAAGGACACGTGGACCCTGCAGCTATGTGGGACTAATGCCAAGACAAGAAAAAGTAGTGGTCTAACGGCTAGGGATATGAATTGATGACTGGAGGGTTGCTGGTTTGATCTGGTGGACGGGCAGGATCAGATCTGGGAGGGGCAGATGACCTGTGGTGCCCTTGAGCAAGGCCCTTAACCCAGACTGCTCCAGAGGAGCTGCTCAGTGGCCACAGGTCCATCTCTGGTTGTACTGGGCAGCTTCCTGGTGAGAGTGTGAACAGGGTGGCCTTGAAAAAGAGAAGATGCCTCTCAGTGGTCCTCCCCGAATGAATAAAGGTTAAAAAATACAAATTTAAAAGAAAAACCTCACAAATTGAAAAGAGTAAAGTTGTTACTACTGAAGTAACTTTTGTAGAAAATTTTTCCTCTCACTCAAGCAGCTTTTTTCTCTATTCTTACTTGTACGTCCTCTTATCTGACATTTATTGTTGTTTGGGGGCGGGGAGGGGTGGCTGTAGACTCATTATACTGTACACGTATTCATTGAGTAAATTAAACTGGAATTTATTCACGGTAATGCCAACAAATGTGTTTTAATTTTTGATCTTAGGAGCTGCTTGGAGTTGAATTTCATACCATTATTTTACTCTTAGGTGATTGTTGAGGAATTGCAACTTATGTGCACATTTATTAATTTAACATAAAAGAAATGTAATAAATCTTTGTGAGAACTTTTTCTAAACTACTACTGCTCTATTCAGCCCCTAGTGGGGGGGTATGATACTGACCTGTCAGTGCATCCTGAGGCACACTCACCAGGCGTAGCTGACAGCCTGCCATTCTGCTCCTGATTGTCCTCATTATGACCACTTTGTGCTATTTTTAATCAGTTTACTGTCCTCGTGGCAAAGACAATACCTGATTACATTCTAGACTATAAACAAACAGTGTTCAGATGTTGGATTAGTCTTTTCTCTGTCACTAAAGCCCCAAATTAATGACATAAAACACCCTAGAAGGGCTGTCCGTGTCTCTTTTTCTGCAGGGATTAGTGTTTCTTAGCAGTAAAGTAGACTGAAACGAGTCTGTCTCTGCTTTCTCTGTCCCAGCCCACTGAAACTGTCTCACATCCAAGCCCCAGCCCTGGCTTTTCACAGCCTACAATGAAGGCATCCATAGCCCTAAGTACTGTTTTGTGGGCCTGTGTAAATGTGACGCTGAGAGGGTCTGTGTAGGTGTTAATGGCGCTACGGCAGATCTGTGAGGTCCCTGGTGCTGAAGCTGCTTCTGGACCATGGATATGTCTAATCTGTCTTTTGTTGCTCCTCACCATTTGTGGTGGATGTGCTGATCCACCGTGGGAGTGTACGGTTCCTGGAGAGTCAAGGTGTAATTTTGTGCTGTAATTTGGAGCTTGGCCTTCAGCATTTACCAGCTAAGTAGTGCTCTCTGATTTTTGGTAAAACACCACTTTGAGCATTTTCCCATTTTATATGTGACAAGGATCCACGTTTTTTTTTTTTTTCCTCCAGTCAGAAAACTGCACGCTGTTTAGAGGACTGTACTGTGTAGTCGCCTTTTGCCAAAACATTTTTCTCTTTATTTGAGATGAAACTTTAAACTCAACTTGCTGTTGCTCTTTTTTTCCACCCACTCCTCTTTGTGTTACTGACCAGTTTAAGCTGGCAGACTTGGTAGAGCTAGGCTGGTGTGTGGTGGCACTGGTGGTGGTGGTGGTGGTGGGGGGGGGACTGTACTCAGTCCCTCATAACTACAGACAGTAAACAGCTTGGGCTTTTGGGCCCATTTTTCCCTGTCTGCTTGGGAGAGAGTTCATTCTGGCATAAGAAGAAAAGGCAGAGGAGAGGAAGAAGAGGATGTGCTGAAGGTGGACGACAGTTTCTTCTGCTCGCAGATGATGGGAGCAGCTATGCAGCGGCGTTGTCCCATCACACACATGCTCACACATTCTGCGGCTCCTTCTTTAGAAAGTCCTTAGACGTGGTCTTTCTCAGATTAAGTCTCTGTTAGAACATCTCAACAAACCCTTGTTTAGGAAGGTAATGTCCTTCAACTTTGACTATCTGTTTTACTGTGTTTCTCTTTCCATGTGCTGGCCTGTCTGTGTCCTCCCCTCTGTCTCTGCTGTCTCATTCCCTTTAATTATTAAATTACCAGGATTTAATGTGGTTGCACTTCACACACACACTTCTTGTTTTCAGACTTTTTTTATTCAGGCCCATCTCTTGCAGCCCCTGAAATAATTTTGTATTATTCACTGCGCTTCACGTGGAAGCTTCAAAAGAAATAAATAACAGTGTGTGGATCCAAACCATATGCCATATATTTATCCATCCATCTCTCTCTCTCTCTCTCTCTCTCTCTCTGTGCGCTTCACAGCACTAGCAGGCAGCGGGATTGTAGGTTTTGTTTGGCAGTCTGCGCCTCTCTTTCTTGGCATGGAGAGGTCCTGTGCTACTGGCTAGGAGTGTGCAGAGGAAGCAGGGAGGCAGTGAAGGCAGAGGGGAGGGAGCAGGGTCTCAGGAGGAGGGAGGCTCCAGGGGTGGAGGCGTGGTCTGCATCTAGTAATGAAGTCTTCTCTTTTCATCCTCACAAGGCAGAGTGTGAGCAAAAGGGCCCGGGGTCTGCGCAGCTCCACCGCCGTCCTTGCCTGTGAAGTGGGCCGCGGCTGCTCCACCGTGCTCTGCCCACCCCCCCACCTCCCACCGCCACCGCCGCTGAGAGCCATGAGGGCTTCGCTTCTGTTGGCTCTACGACACTACTCGTGAGGTAAGACCTGAGGCTGTCTCCTCCTTACGTGCTCCTGGTACCCTTCTCTCTCTCGCTCTGCTCTCCTTTACTGTCTGTTGATTGTTGTGGTGGTGGTGTGTGTGTGTGGGGGGGGGGGGGCTGGGGGGGGTCACCTCAGGCCACTCCCACTTTTAAATATGCATGGGTATGCATGCCTGTGCAACATAGGAGAAATGGTGTTTGGATGGGTTTTGGCTTCTGCCAGCTTGCACACATGAATCTGCTGCCCATGTGAGCAGACGGAGGTCTGTGGTGACGCTGATGAATGGCTTCTCCTGCTCAGGCAGTCAGTCTGCAAAAGTCATATTAGGAGATGAGAACTTTACTAATGTTTTGAAAGAATTTGTTTTGCCCTGCACATTTAGATGTCTTGTTATTGCTGGTGTAGCCTAGTGCTAATGTGAGCTGCTGTCTTCGGTGAGCTGCTAGATAGGATTCAGGGTAGTCTTCCTGCACCTGAGCGCATCTGCAGAACTGTTAATCTGCACTCTTTATTGCTGCTGAAGGCAGATGGATGCAGCAGCGGCTCATCTTTGTGGATAAAAAAGGGACAGGAGGAAGTGTGTGTTCGTCTGCAGCCCAGTGACACCAGGCTTTGAAGTGATTTCAGTGGTTCCCACCTCCTCCCCGCTGGGCACCTCAGATCCGGCCTGGGACGGGCTCACTTTCATCAGCATTCCCTTGGAGACCCATCCATCGGTGTTTTTCCCACTGACCTTCTCGCTGAGCCCGTTCACCTTATGAGTTCTCGCACCCTAATGCTCTGTGAAGCCTCTGCTGCCTGTGTCCTCCGAGATGGTATCACTGCACTTCCATTCTCCATCCACACCAGTCTGACATTCTTCCAGGGAGTGGGTCTTTCCAATACCTCTCTCCCAGGAAAAAAAAAAGAAAAAAAAACTAAGTGACTTTCCATTAGTTTCTGCTGGACCACGAGAATTATGGTTTCCCAAATGAATAGTGTACAGGAGCCCAGCTTAATTGAAAAAACACAAGCGTGGTCTGCCATGGAGGAGACGGTCCTTGTGTCACTATTGAACTGTGTGAATGGACTTTCCAGAGCTGGCGAGCAGAGAGAAAAATACAACAAGGGCATGGGGTGGAAGACAGACAGAAGACGGGGCGAATAAAATAAAGAAATGAAAGTGTGGAAAAATCAAAAGGACTGATTGAAAACATTGAGTGTTACACAGCAGAGATGTAATGACTAATAAAGATGAATCACTTTATTCTCAAAGAACCCAGAAGAAGTAAAAAGTGTGTGACCTTTCAGATGGACCTCCATGTGACAGTTTCTTCCTACTTTGTTGTCAAAATGCAGCAGTGGAGGAACAAAGCTTAACAGCCACAGCATCTTTTCGTCTCCTCTTCTGCTCTCCTCCGTCGCTCAGTCCCTTTTCTCACCCTCTCTGTTGTGTTTGTGCAACATACTTCTCTGGCAGCCCCATGTTGTGATGATTGAGACCCAGCCTTTGGTCGCAGCACACGTGTTTGCCAGCAGCTGCCGTTGCTAGGTCTCGCCGCACTGCGAGCAAAAGCATCTCTTGTTGACTTGCACACTGGGTGGCTCATTTGTTTGTAAGGTCACCGTGACCCCTGGCACCGGCGCTGCCTCCCGCTAATCATGTTGTGTGTTAAAGTAACCGGAGACTCCACTCAGAATCCCAGCCACACTTATTCATGACAGCTGACGTGGGGACGTAAGGAACGGTCAACGCTTTTCCAACAGTAGAAAACCGTAGTTGTTGTTAGGAAACACCCACCAGGATCCTGAGACGGAAATGCTTGCAGCCTGACTTCACAGTAGCCCCACAGCATGCGTGGAAATATGAAATGAATAAAGATTTGGAACCTTAGGAAGGGTGAATGTGTCTCTTTTCACTCTTAACGCACGTTTGAATGATCATAGTCTTCAAACAGGATGGGAAAACCCTTTTGGTATTAAATCTGTAACGTTTCGGGGACGTTATAAGAGTCCTAACATTGGTGTATTATCCGCTCAGCGTTTGTCAGTTCATGACTAGTTACAAAGGTTATGGGCCCCTTTTCACAGACCAAGATCGTTGAGTGACCATCGAGGCACCATAAATTGACCTGATCTCTCAACAATCTCCTAAAGCCTTTTATGTGTAAATGTTTCTGAGACCACTGTAAGATTTTCTTAGCAATCCTTGAGAGATCACTGAGAGACCAGGAGAGATCATTGAAGGATCATTAAGAGTTTGTTGGGGGACTAAAGATATATATATATATATACTGTATATATGTGTACAGAGACGTGGACAAAATTGTTAGTACCCCTCTGTTAATGAAAGAAAAACTCACAATGGTCACAGAAATAACTTGAATCGGACAAAAGTGGTAATAAATAAAAATTCTATGAAAATTAACCAATGAAAATCAGACAATGCTTTTGAATTGTGGTTCAACAGAATTATTTTAAAAAACAAACTCATGAAACAGGCCTGGACAAAAATGATAGTACCCCTAGAAAAGATTGAAAATAATGTGACCATAGGGACATGTTCAACTAAGACGTGTCCTCTGATTAACATCACAGGTGTCTACAAACTTGTAATCAGTCAGTCGGCCTATTTAAAGGGTGACAAGTAGTCACTGTGCTGTTTGTTGACTTGGTGTGTAGCACACTAAACATGGACCAGAGAAAGCAAAGGAGAGAGTTGTCTCAGGAGATTAGAAAGAAAATTATAGACAAGCATGTTAAAGGTAAAGGCTATAAGACCATCTCCAAGCAGCTTGATGTTCCTGTGACTACAGTTGCACATATTATTCAGAAATTTAAGATCCACGGGACTGTAGCCAGCCTCCCTGGATGTTGCCGCAGGAGGAGACGGATAATACGAATGGTAACAAAAGAGCCCAGAACAACCTCTAAACACATTCATGGTGAACTCCGAGGTCAAGGTACTGTACATCAGTGTCAGATCACACCATCCGTCGTTGTGTTTGAGCCAAAGTGGACTTCATGGGAGACGACCAAGGAGGACACCACTGTTGAAAACAAATCCTAAAAAAGCCAGACTGGAATTTGCAAAACTGCATGTTGACAAGCCACAAAGCTTCTGGGAGAATGTCCTATGGACAGACGAGACAAAACTGGAACTTTTTGGCAAGGCACATCAGCTCTATGTTCACAGACGCAAAAATGAAGCATACCTAGAAAAGAACACTGTCCCTACTGTGAAAGATGGAGGAGGTTCTGTTATGTTCTGGGGCTGCTTTGCTGCATCTGGCACAGGGTGTCTTGAATGTGTGCAGGGTACAATGAAATCTCAAGACTATCAAGGTATTCTAGAGAGAAATGTGCTGCCCAGTGTCAGACAGCTTGGTCTCAGTTGCAGGTCATGGGTCTTGCAACAGGATAATGACCCGAAACACACAGCTAAAAACACCCAAGAATGGCTAAGAGCGAAACATTGGACTATTCTAAAGTGGCCTTCTATGAGCCCTGATCTAAATCCTATTGAACATCTGTGGAAGGAGCTGAAACATGGCGTCTGGAAAAGGCACCCTTCAAACCTGAGACAACTGGAGCAGTTTGCTCATGAGGAGTGGGCCAAAATACCTGCTGAGAGGTGCAGAAGTCTTATTGACAGTTACAGAAATTGTTTGATTGCAGTGATTGCCTCAAAAGGTTGTGCAACAAAATATTAAGTTAAGGTTACCATCATTTTTGTCCAGGCCCGTTTCATGAGTTTGTTTTTTAAAATAATTCAGTTGAACCACAATTCAAAAGCATTGTCTGATTTTCATTGGTTAATTTTCATAGAATTTTTATTTATTACCACTTTTGTCAGATTCAAGTTATTTCTGTGACCATTGTGGGTTTTTCTTTCATTAACAGAGGGGTACCAACAATTTTGTCCACGGCTGTATATACATAGTATATATATATGTGTATATGTATATATACTGTATATATATATATATATATATATATATTCCTTTCTGATTTCTCATTTTTTGTATGTTTGTCACACTTAAATGTTTCAGATCATCAAACAAATTTAAATATTAGATAAAGATAACTCAAGTAAACACAAAATGCGTTTTTTAAATGAAGGTGTTTATTATTTAGGGAAAAAAATGCAAGCCTACATGGCCCTGTGTGAAAAAGTGATTGCCCCTAAACCTAATAAACTGTTAGGCCACCCTTAGCAGCAACAACTGCAATCAAGCATTTGCAATAACTGGCAGTGAGTCTTTTACAGCGCTGTGGAGGAATTTTGGCCCACTCATCTTTGCAGAATTGTTGTAATTCAGCCACACTGGAGGGATTTTGAGCATGAACTGCCTTTTTAGGATTATGCCACAGCAGCTCAATCAGATTCAGGTCAGGACTTTGACTACACTCCAAAGTCTTCATTTTGTTTTCTTAAACCATTCAAAGGTGAACTTGCTGGTGTGTTTTGAATCATTGTCCTGCTGCAGAACCCAAGTGCGCTTCAGCTTGAGATCATGAACAGACGGCTGGACACTCTCCTTCAGGATTTTTTAGTAGACAGCAGAATTCATGGTTCCATTTACCACAGCAAGTCTTCCAGGTCCTGAAGTAGCAAAACAGCCCCAGACCATCACACTACCACCACCATATTTTACTGTTGGTATGATGTTCCTTTTTTGAAATGCTGTGTTACTTTTACGCTGGATGTAATGGGACACACACCTTCCAAAAAGTTCAACTTTTGTCTCGTCAGTCCACATAGTATTTTCCCAAAAACGTTGGGGATCATCAAGATGTTTTCTGTCAAAACTGAGACAAGCCTTTATGTTCTTTTTGCTCAGCAGTGGTTTTCATCTTGGAGCTATGCCATGCAGGCCATTGTTGCCCAGTCTCTTTCTTATGGTGGAGCCATAAACACTGACCTTAACTGAGGCAAGTGAGGCCTGCAGTCCTTTGGATGTTGTTGTTGGGTCTTTTGTGACCTCTTGGATGAGTTGTTGCTGCATTCTTGGGGTAATTTTGGTCGGCCGGCCACTCCTGGGAAGGTTCACCATTGTTCCTTGTTTTTGCCATTTGTGGATAATGGCTCTCACTGTGGTTCGCTGGAGTCCCAAAGCTTTAGAAATGGCTTTATAACCGTTTCCATACTGATAGATCTCAATTACTTTGTTTCTCATTTGTTCCTGAATTTCTTTGGATCGCAGCATGATGTTTGGCTTTTGAGGATCTTTTGGTCTACTTCACTTTGTCAGACAGGTCCTATTTAAGTGATTTCAAGATTGAGAACAGGTGCGGCAGTAATCAGGCTTGGGTGTGGCTAGAGAAATTAAACTCAGCTTTCCAAAGATGTGATAAACCACAGTTTTTTTTTGTTTGTTTTTTTTGTTTTTTTTTTGGGGGGGGGGGTCACTTTTTCACACAGGGCCATGTAGGTTTGGATTTTTTTTTTTACCCTTAATAATAAACACCTTCATTTAAAAATTTCATTTTGTGTTTACTTGTATTATCTTTGTCTAATATTTAAATTAGTTTAATGATCTGAAACATTTAAGTGTGACAAACATACAAAAAAAGGGGAAATCAGGAAGGGGGCAAACACCTTTTCACACCACTGTATATCTTTCAATGTTCTCAGCGATCAGTCATTGATCTGTCAGCCATCTCTACCTTTCATAGTGGAAAAAATTTGGAATTCATTGAAAGATCATTGAGAGTTCAAGGAGCACTCAACGATTTCATTGATCTCCCAATGATCTCTCAGCGATCTTTCAGTGAATGCTACATTTTTCCACCCCGAAGACAGAAATGGCTGAGAAATCAGTGAGTGATTGCTGAGTGACTGATGAAATACCAATAGAGTTCATTGAAAGATTGCTGAGAGATCATTGGGAGATCAATATCGTTGAACACTCATTGAGAGATTGTTGAATGATTGTTGAGAGATTCCCTTTGGAGATTGTTGAGAGTTTGCTTTGGAATGAGTTGAATTTTGATATCCATAGAGATCATTGAAGATCATTGAGAGATCTTGGTGATTGCTGAGAGATCATTGAAAGATCATTTGGAGATTTGGTCATTGTGTCATCACTCTGCAATCTCTCAGTGATCTCCACCCCTGTGTAAAGGGGGTATTATTAATTCAGCAGAAGTTATTCATCCTTATGGTGCATTCCTGAGTCCAGACCTCTCTGTCACTGTTGGCAGGGCAGTGCTGGTCTTCATTAGGCTTTAATAATGAAAGTTGCTGAGTCACTGATTTCTAAAAAACGGATTTCAATATGTGCCGCAGTCAAAAAGTTGAAAGACTGTATCTATAAAACCTTAAAACAAACCTGACTTTAATGAGTTTTGTCCCTTTAAGTTAATTGTGCAGACACATTGGCTACTTGCACATGACAAGCCGTGTTGTTGAAATTCAATTTTTTGGTCAGATTAGAATAGCCTGTCTCTACAGTTCCCATTCATAACCACAAGTGGCTTTTAGCTTTCATATGAGCACATCTGTCCTGCGAAATGGTGCGTGTGCACACTGATATATCATTGTGTCATCAGCAACAACAAAAGATCATATTTGCACAACCACTTTCAACTGAGAAAGCTGATGCACATTTAGTAGATGTATGTTTGGGCTTTTGCTGCAGCGGTTAGATGCCTGCATGTGATGAGGTCCAGAAGAAGGAAGGATGCCAGATGGCAGCACAGAGAGCTGCTTTACCAGCAAATGTAGCAGAGATGCTAAAAAAGTGATGACATCAGTGCCCTATGCATGCACAGAGGTAAAAAAAAAAAAAAAAAAAAAGTTGCAGGTTCTCAATCAGGTTGCATGAGCTCATATCAGATTTATACAGTATCTGCTGCAGGATCACAAATCTGATTTTTTTCCCCTAATGTGACAGGTATCATTTTTATGGCTGTTCTTCAGCAAGTCAAATGCATGATCGATCAGGCTGAGATGTGATGATTGACTTGCCCATTACAGAATATTCCACTTCCTTGCCTTAAAAAATCTCCTGGGTTGCTTTTGCAGTAAGTTTTTACTCCATTGGCCATCTGTACTGTGAAGCTCCGTCCAGTCAACTTTGCTGCATTTGGCTGAATCTGAGCAGACAGTATGTCCCTGTCCACTTCTGTCACATCATCAATAAACACCAGTGACCCAGTGTCATTAGAAGCCATGCATGCCCATGCGTCACACTGCCTCCACCATGTTTTACAGAAGATGTGGTGTGCTTTGGATCATGAGCCGTTCCAAACCTTCTCCATACTTTCTTCTTCCCATCATTCTGATTCAGGTTGATCTTGGTTTCATCTGACCAAAGAATGCTGGTCCACAACTGGGCTAGCTTCTTTAGATGTTTTTTTGGCAAAGTCTAATCTGGCCTTTCTATTTTTGAGACTGATTAGTGGTTTCCACCTTGTGGTGAACAGTCTGTATTTGCTCTCATGAATTCTTCTCTTTATGGTAGCCTTAGATACTGATACACCTACTTCCTGGAGAGTTTTCTTCACTTGGGCAGATGTAGGAAGTGGCTTTTCTTCACCATGGAAAGGGTCTTGTGATCATTGTTCCGTGGACGTCCAGGCCTTTTTCAGTTCTCGTGCTCACCAGTGTGCTTTCTTTCTCAGAATGGACCGAACTGTTGATTTGGTCTTCCTAACATTTCCACTGTCTCTCTGATGGGTTTCTTCTTTTTTCAGCCTAAGAATGGTCTGTTTCACTTCCTAGATACGGTATCATCAGCATCCTATTATATCCAGCACGTCCTGTCAGTGTGGTTATGAATGATAGCTCATTACAGGAAACCATGCTGCCGTTCAGAAGCAGGATTATTTTCATTCTGGACAGACTTTTTACCTGTGCAATTGTATGTATAAAAATAAAGTTTGCCCTAATTTTATTAACTGTTTAACACATATGTAACGCAAGAATATGTGTTCTACTCGTAAAAGGAAAAGTAATAAATTTACAAGAAATTTAGGAGAAAATCTCTTACAAATTTATGAGAACAAGCCTCACATGTACAGTACTCCTGAATTTACAGCAGCAAAAACAAAAATAATGAGGAGAAAAGTTCACAGTTACAGTGACAAAAATCCTTCAAATTTACACCAGAAAAGTCCTTAATTTACAAGAAAACTGCCATAAATGTATGAGGAAAAACCCTGAAACTGTCAAGAACAAAATCAGATCTCACATAAGTTTTTAAGTGCATGCCATCTTGCTCTTACTCATACTCTTCTAAAAATAACATACATGTTGAAAGAATAATATTTTGCTTTGGATACAGTATTAATTGTATTTTATTTTACAAGAGCAGCTGGCCCTCAGAGTGTCTGCTGGGAAAATTCTGGCCCTTGGACAAATGTAGTTGATGTGTAGAGTTATAATCCTTTTATTAACTTCTGGCCACACATTTATATCATGCATTGTATGTTGTACTCAGAAGAAAATGTCTGAGTTTACTTTATGGTCCTCTCATTAGCTCATAGTTTAATTTTGATTACACAGTGGCATGCAGACCGGACATGTCTGACTTCACTGAGGCTGTTTCCATCTCTTTGGTAGCTCAGCTCCCTGTGTAGTTATCTGTACAGTGTGTGGTTCTAACCACTGAGACAAGAAGAAGCTACTGTGTATATATATATATATATATATATATATATATATATATACAGTATATATATATATACTGTATATATATACTGTATATATATACGTATATATAATATACACATTTATATCACCAGATCAGAGTTATCTTCTGCTTCATCCTTCATTTCTCCAGCTGGTGTCACTCTTACAGGGCAATAGAAGTAAAACACATAGCTGGTGGGAGCAACAGACCTCTCAGTTCCATCATTACCTACCTGTGTCTGATAGAGCCTTTATCCGACAGGCAGGAAACCAGCCCGGGTTGCGGCCTGTGCTTGCTGAAGGCAGACGCAGCAGCTCTGATTGCTTCTGACACTGACAACAAGAGCAGACTTCCTGAGGAGCTTTTCTGAAGAAGCCCTCTCGTATCAGTACAGAGAGGTCAGGGGTGATCTTACTGCTATTTTTCTGGAATTTGCTGCAACGTAGAGGTCACTCCTCAGCATGAAGACTTTTTTTTTTCTTTTTTGTGTGGAGGTTGTTGAGCAGAATTGCCAGGAAACAAAAGCTGTATTAGAAAATACACAGCAGCGCTCCATCGCCATTTACTCTGCATAATACTTGTGGTGACATGAGATCCTTTCAGTGGGAGGAAGGGGCAGCGTGGGGATTACCTTGTAAATTAGAGCTCGGGCACATCTCCAGACACTGCAGCAAAATGGCCTTCGCACCACTTTCCTTTTTCAACCCTTTTTCCGCCACATTCCTACAGCCCCCACCCCTCCCTACTGTGTGTCGCTCCAGATGTGGCATTGTTTGGGCGCATTTGTTTTGGGCTTGGGCCGGTAGACCTGCGCGGGGTCTGATGTCATGCTCTATTTAAAGGAACAACCATGAGAACTGGGTGGAAAGGAGCCCAACTGCGGTTTCACTTCAAAGCTTCCTTCTGCGACTACCGATGACTGTCGTCCATGGCACGGCAATCTGTGTCATGGACAGATGACCACATTCATTTGAAGTGTTGACAGACATGTCATTTTGAAAAGGTTCAGAGAGGAGGCACTATTTTCCACCCCCCAAAAAACAGAATTATGGACTTTTTTTCCTTTGCTTTGTTTTCTCTCTTCTGTCTTACAGGTTTGCTGAAGTTATCTCGGTTTCACTGTCATTTAGAAGAACCTGCAGAGAGACAATGCTGGGTTTTATATTAAGCGTGGACTGAGAGCTGTTTATGCTACAACTGAGAGAAACCAGATACTATAGTTGGATGAGATGAAAAGACGATGCCCTGGAGTGAACCAACAGACATGACAGGGTTTTTATGGGTCACAGGAGTCACATGCTGCTCCAACTTTCACTGCTCTCTAATTAGCTCTGTCAGTCAATCAGCCTGGCACCCTTAAAGAATGGCATAAGGAATCCTACCTGTTTCTCAGTGTGTGCACTGCATGCATTATATAGGGTATCCTGTACCTGTCAAAACACTAAAAAGAGTCTTTGTGTTCTACCTATATGGGGGATTGGAACAGCAGCTATTCTTCATAAAGGGGACAGAGGGATCTTTTCCTCCATGACTGAACGTATTGTATGCCATCTTATTTAAACTGTCAGGATGGCGGAAAGTCGCTTTACTGTCACATTCCCCATGGGACCTCTGCCTTCAGCACTGTTTGGCCTTCTAACACATATATATTTTCCAGATCCTTTCCAGGGTTCAAACAGCTGCCAGTTCTAACCCTGCTGAATATTTCCGGTTCAAACGGGCATGTTTGCGTGATATTCACCCTCTCACTGGCTGCTCTCCTTGCCCCGCAGGATTTGCTGAAAAGGTTCACAGTGGCTTCTTGGCCTTTCGGGAGTTCAAAGGAAGGGAATGAATGACTTAAAGTGTTATCAGGATGTACCCAGCAGTCTCGCAGTCAGTGTAGCAGATATATATATATACCAGCTCTCAATAGCCCACTTCACCTCCTGACACCATTCAAACAACAATTCAAGCCCCTATTTTGAAAAGCATTGCCCTGAGAAAGTCAGCCATAAGTCTGAAAGGTACAGATTACCTTGAAAGTAAAGCTGTCATCTATCTGTAAAATCAAGGTATCTCTGTCTGTTTGTGTGTCCATCTGTGTGTGTGTGTTCCTCAGCTATCTCTCCAACCGTTCGTCACACTGACCTAAGATTTTAAACGTGCTTTGCTGAAGCTACGAGGGTGTGCATCCCCGAATATGGAATCACTCGGTCAAAATATGTAATTTTTATCAATAAAAGTTTAGCCACCGCTATGTGACCGCTCTGTCTTCGCCCCCCTGGCTTCAAGAAGTGTGGGCGGGGTTTTGGACCGACTCCGTGCTCAATGGAGAATACACCGTATCACGACCACGCTTACTGGATAACAGCATCACGAACTGTCAGTCACCACAACGTTTCGCAAACAAAGATTTTAGAAGTGCTTTGCTGCTGAAGTGTGCATCCAAGAGTATGGAGCCGCTCAGTCAAAATATAGACCATAAAGTTGCTGTGATTGCGTAGGTCTAAAGGATAATTCAGCATATGTGGAGAACATGAGGTGCGCGAGCAGACTGAGCGGCGCGTCAGTGGGGACCTGGGTCTGACAAAGAATACCGGTGTATCAACACAGAACATGCCGGGAGAAGCAGCGGCCTAACCGGACGGACCACGGTCCTTCGCGGGGAGGCACGCCCAGCCTGCCCAGTCAGTAGTAGATGGGAGTACCTGCTTCTGCTTCACCTGTGTGGTACCACTGTACTTTGCAGGACTGCGAGTCCCCCCTCCCGCGTAAGTATCTAAAAATTAAAAACTTAATACCGCCATGATTGGGAAGGGAATGGCCAGAATGACTTAATAACCAAATGCAGGACACAAAAACACCCAAATAATGAAATAAATCATTTTTAGTTAAATATTTATTGACAAATGGGCAACACTGCTGGAACGGTTGCAGTCAAACGGGTCCTCCTGCTGTGAATAATAATAGATAATGTACTTTATTGACGTTGGGTGTTTTGTAGTTAATTTGGTTGATTACAGTTTTAAAAAAAACTTTTAATAACAAAATATTGCTAAAATATAAAATGATGCATTATAATGGGTCTCAAATATTTGTAAACGTGTCCTGTTATAGCACTGCATGGGTTTATTGATGATACACAGAAGAAATTCAATATTCCACTGAACTCCATCACTGAACAGTGATAAACTAAAATAATTATAATGGTGACTGAACAACTCCGGTTCCCCAAGATACACTATTATGAATATAAGTGATAAAGGCTCAGACAAGTAAGTGATCTGACAAACAAATAAACAAGGGATCTGAAACAGTCGCTAATATTGGATGTCCTATTCATTTTCAATAATTGGGTTTTCTGTAATTAATATTCACACAGTCAAATAAATCTTAGTGTCATTTAGTCCCTTTCATATTTGTCAAAGTCTAACATGTGATTGATTGCCTACATATAGGCTACATCTCTGTATTCCACTTTCAAACACAGCCTACATTTGGGCCTGTAAAGCCTGATTGGGATTTCAGACAGGAATACTTGGTTCTACGGGCAATGCACTAGTCTAATAAAAACACGATCCGGAGCGTTTTTAAAAGCTCCAGCTGCCTCACCTGTGTGGTATGACGGCTGTCAAAAACCAGGTGAGCAGTTCATGGGCTCTTGTACCTCGTTCCACCTAAACTGTTGCTGTTTTGATCCAAGGATATTTAAAGGACCTCCTCACCAACGGAGCTGGCAACGCAAATTAAGTTCTCTCACTTCTGCAGCATACATATAATTCCGGTGTTGTAAGTGTTTGCCCCCTTCCTGATTTCTCTTTTTTTTTTGTATGTTTGTCACACGTAAATGTTTCAGATCATCCAACAAATTTAAATATTAGACAAAGATAACACAAGTAAACACAAAATGCAGTTTTTAAATGAAGGTGTTTATTATTAAGGGGAAAAAATCCAAACCTACATGGCCCTGTGTGAAAAAGTGATTGCCCCTTAAACCTAATAACTGCTTGGGTCACCCTTAGCAGCAACAACTGCAATCAAGCGTTTGCGATAACTGGCAAAGAGTCTTTTACAGCACTGTGGAGGAATTTTGGCCCACTCATCTTTGCAGAATTGTTGTAATTCAGCCACAATGGAGGGTTTTCGAGCATGAACCACCTTTTTAAGGTCATGTCACAGCATCTCAGTCAGATTCAGGTCAGGACTTTTGACTAGGCCACTCCAAAGTCTTTATTTTGTTTTTCTTAAGCCATTCAGAGGTGGACTTGCTGCTGTGTTTTGTATCATTGTCCTGCTGCAGAACCCAAGTGTGCTTCAGCTTGAGGTCACAAACAGATAGCCGGACATTCTCCTTCAGGATTTTTTGGTAGACAGCAGAATTCATGGTTCCATTTACTACAGCAAGTCTTCCAGGTCCCGAAGCAGCAAAACAGCCCCAGACCGTCACACTACCACCACCATATTTTACTGCTGGTATGATGTTCCTTTTCTGAAATGCTGTGTTACTTTTAAACCAGATGTAATGGGACACACACCTTCCAAAAAGTTCATCTTTTGCCTCATCAGTCCACAGAGTATTTTCCCTAAAGTCTTGGGGATCATCAAGATGTTTTCTGGCAAAACTGAGATGCGCCTTTGTTCTTTTTGCTCAGCAATGGTTTTCATCTTGGACCTGCTATGCAGGCCGTTTTTGCCCAGTCTCTTTCTTATGGTAGAGTCATGAACATTGACCTTAAGTGAAGCAAGTGAGGCCTGCAGTTCTTTGGATGTTGTTGTGGTGTCTTTTGTGACCTCTTGCAAGAGTCGTGGCTGCACTCTTGGGGTAATTTTGGTCGGCCAGCCACTCTTGGGAAGGTTCACCACTGTTCCATGTTTTTGCCATTTGCGGATAATGGCTCTCACTGTGGTTCGCTGGAGTCCCAGATCTCAGTTACTTTGTTTCTCATTTGTTCCTTAATTTCTTTGGATCGTAGCATAATGTCTAGCTTTTGAGGATCTTTTGGTCTACTTCACTTTGTCAGGCAGGTCCTATTTAAGTGATTTCTTGATTGAGAACAGGTGTGGCAGTAATCAGGCCTGGGTGTGGCTAGAGAAATTGAACTCAGCTTTCCAAAAATGGGATAAACCACAGTTAATTTATGTTTTAACAAGGGGGGCAATCACTTTTTCACAGAGGGCCATGTAGGTTTGGATTTTTTTCCCCCTTAATAATAAACACCTTCATTTAAAAACTGCATTTTGTGTTTACTTGTGTTATCTTTGTCTAATATTTAAATTAGTTTAATGATCTGAAACATTTAAGTGTGACAAACATAAAAAATGAGAAATCAGGAAGGGGGCAAACACTTTTTCACACCGCTGTATATAAATGCAGATGTTTTGACACAAAAATGTGTGTCTCTGTGGGTCCCTCTCCCTTTCAGCTTCAAGTTCACTACAGTGTAACGCCGCTGTGGTCGACATCAAAGGACTTGGATGCAGACGTGTTTATGCGCTTTCATGCACGTGACACGCAAATGGACTTTTGCGCAATTTAAATTTGCTTCCATATAAGAACATAAACCATCAAGATGAAATCAGGAGTGAATTGTCGAGCATGTGTGTCCCTTCTCAGACGCACACATGGCCACACATGCAAACAGCTCCGCTGGCCGCCGTCCAGCACGGCGCCCGTTGTTTCCTCCTGCCAGAGAGGCCAAATATCACGCATAGTGCAAAAATAACAGTTCAGCCCTGGGTTCATAAGGTCAAGCACATCTAGATGATCGTTGCTTCCGCTCCACATTCTGTTTATGACTGCGAGTATACACACTGTGCAGCCTATCAGGCAGTTGTATACAACGCACACCCCGCCTTAAGCTCAGACAGCTGGCATGGCCAAACATTCACTCTGTGTAAGGGGGAGGGGAGGGTGTGTGTGTGTGTGTGTGCGCGCGCACGCACACACATGGGCTCAGTTGAATCAGTCATGCCATGGGGACATGAATCTGTTCACTGTGGCACTTGCCTCCCCTTTGGTGGCTCAGGGCCTGCTCACACTGGTGCCGGGTGATTTGTTCCTCTGTGAAAGGGCCCTCTGATCCTCCGTCCACACCCACACCTTTTTTTGTTGTTGTTGTTTAGCACAGTTCCCAGACTTTAAGCGGAGCTTCTTTGCCTTATCCCGACACTGCGAGTGAACACTTGCATTCATTCTGTCCCTGAGACTACCTCTACCAACTGTTCCAAAGTTGGGCAAATGTGTAGCATAAGTCACTACATTTAGGCTGAAGTCTGGGTTTAGGTTTCAGTTAAAGCCAGAATTAAGGCTCAGGTTAAAATAGTGATTACGGTTACAATCAGGGAGAGTTTACACATAATGATTGATTAGTGATTGTAATGCACATGTAGCTTGAAATAAAAACTAAACCAAGATGTCATTTTTTGAGATGTTGTCCTCCTTCATACAAGAAAATCCTGATTTACTGTGTTTGTGCTACAAATTTGCAGGAAACAGATGAGTTGTGCTGCAGGACTGAATATATCTGTTCCCACATGGGGAAAAGGATGCAATTTGTTCTTACAAACTTCTCAAGTGCTCACTTTTCAGGGTAATATGCCCACTTTTTTTAGGGCTAAAACAGGTTGGGCTGAAGGGATGTGAGGCACCAATGGATGAAGTGACAGGGTGGAGTAATGACAAACCTCAGTGTAAATTAGAGTTAAACATTGTCATTTGGTGGGAGTGCCGAGCCAGCCGAAATATACCTTAATTTTCTTGTTTCTGTCTTTTTTAAATTCAGCTGTTTCTGTCCCAAATTCTCTTTTCTTTCGTATTTAAGAAGGTTGTAAACATAAAAGTAAAATAAATCAAATAGCAGATAGATAATTTATGTAAATTTGCTTATATTTGTAAGTGGACATTGCTACATAGCCATCAGCAGGGAGTCAGTTCCTTCAGTTTAAGTTTAAAACAAACCATTTGTTGTAGTTCTGAAATACTGTAGCATTTTTAATCTTCCTTGCCTTCCTTGCCAACATCAACACACTGATTCCAATGAAGAACAGTTTGTATACATGGATTTGTTACTGTGCAGTTAATTTATTGTATCAGCCTTTCTGTGTATTTGAGTGCTGACCTACACATGCCTTTGTTTAAATTGACATTTATGACTTCTCATGTCTATCTGACAAAAATATCTGCACAGTAGAAAGTCAGAGCCTAATCCTTCCACCTTAGCGCAGTAGTGTATATCTCATTTCCATGTTTGCATGCAGCTCTGAACTGCTAAGGAGAAGAACCCAGATTGTTATGTGTCACTGTGTGACTACTGATGCACATGGAAAAGGTTAAAACATCAGGGAAGTCAAAGGCTGCGGCTCCATCTGTCAATCTACCGACTCTTTTTCTGATAATCAGAACATGAGACTGACAGCCTGCACCATGCAATCAGCGCCGAGGCTGAAAATGACCACTGATGTGAGAGATTAGTTTGTTTTCTGTCTGTATACAGTGAGCCTGTTGGCTTCTGAGGGCAGGAGAATAACTGGATCTGTTCTCAAGCCTTTATAGTAGCATACATAGGTTGGAGAAAATTTGGGAGTAATTTTGAGAAGCTGACTGGGCTTCTAATGTGACTATAGAACACGTGGAGTTTCTTCCTCTGAGCCAGAGCGCCATTCCAGTAAATGCAACAGATATGGACAGTGTGGGTGCTGTGGAGGTGGACATATGTATGTGTTTAATAGATTATGGGAGTGATTTCCGCTCACTCACAATGGCTTCACCAGTGTTGGGGTTGATGCTGCACCCTCATCTCTGTACTATCCAGTGCACCATGTTGAGCCCTTATCCGCACTAGCAGATGCACTATATGGACAGAAGTATTGGGTGCATCTCTAAATTATCAGCTGACCAAGACATTTTGGACAATTTTTCTGCTTTGAACTTTGTGGGAACATTTTGGGGAAGGCCCCTTTCTATTCCAGCACGACTGTTCCCCAGAGCACAAAACAAGGTGCATAAAGGCATGGCTGGATGAGTTTGGTCTGGAAGAACAGAGCCCTGACCTCAACCTCATCCAACACCTTTGGAATGAAGTGGAACAGACTGGAGCCGGGCCCTCTGGTCTGTCTGGCCTCACAAATGCACTTCTGGGTGAATAAGCAAAAATTGCCACACACACACTCACACCAGAATCTCGTAGAAAGTCTTCCTTGAAGAATGGAAACTGTTACAGATGCAAAAGTGGGAAAACTTCATTTTAGTGCCTATAGATTTAGAATGGGATGTTATGAAAGGGATGTGTTGGCTGCCCAATATTGTTGTCCATGTAGTGTGCATACCTTACTTTTTTATTACATAGCAGTCGTTGAATGGGCTATCCAGACTCACTGAAGAAATACTAAAGCCTGTCACTCTCAGGGAAGCTCAACTAGATAAGAACTGCAGCAGGCCTAGTGTAATAACACGAATGCTGTGGAGCAGAAATAGTTCTTCTTCTGCAGTATCAAAACTAATTTTTCAGATTGTGTTTTTGTAGGTTTTAATCTTCTGAAGTGCCTCTATTGGTCATGTGATTAGCAAAAAAAAAAAAAAATCAAAACACACGGTCTTTATGTTGTTTTTCTCTCACAGAAGCCGTTGTAACTCTTCCGGCTTTGCTTCAGAACATCATAAACGTGATGCTGCTGTATTATTGGCCAGCCTGTCCGTCGGGTAGATGGGGGGAGGGGGGATGTTAGCTTCCAATTGTGCAGCAAGCTTGCTTACCAAGTGTGGTTTATATTGTCATTTTCTTTAGATTTTGATCATCCTAACAGACAATGTTATTTCCACCTGGTTCACTAATCCAGTCCATAAAAGCTTGCGTTGTTCTGGCTTATTTCGTTTTATTTTTGCTGTGATGCCACATCAACCTGCTAGCATTAGCTCAGCTAGACGGTTGGAGTTGATCATTGTAACCCCATTACAGCTAGCCTCTACAGGCAGAGGCTAGGCAAAAGGTCGCTTAGCGTTAGCTTAACTGCCAATCTGACTGGTTTTGATCACTATTTTCTGTAAATTCTGTTCACCCCTACTGGAATCCTTGTCCATCTAAAAACACTTGACTATATATTTCATTCTCAGACGTTATTTAAACTTTGTTAAAGTTTTATTTTCTCAACTAGGGAGCCAAGGTGGCTAGCTGAAGCTGGCAGTTTAGCCGCTCATTTGTGCATGTTTCTGAGCTTATTGTATTTGGATCAATCACATCCTATCGACCACTGAAACCACACACCCCTGTCCACCAGAAATGCATTATTGCATTTATTATTTAAGAAAAATTTATGTTCATTGGCTCAGGCTAGATCTGACCTAGGAGCTAGCCAGCTAAGATTAGCATTAGTGATGTAAGAGGGGGGCAGAGGTAAATGCTGTCTTATTGATTTAAAGAGGCATGCACCGAAAGTAGCCATTCTGAGAAAGATTGCAAAGGATGGTTCACAATTATGCCGCGATAATTAAATAATTAAAGAAAATTTGACCAAACTATGTCACAAGCATTTCATTAAGACCTGTGTGAGCTGTTAAAATGTGGGATAAGTGCAGTCAACGACCCCTTTAAGCTGCAACCACAAATGGATCTCTCTCGGATCGACTTATATTTGAGACCCTTTAACACATCTAAGGAGTTTGTTCAATAAAGGAGTGTCCCTGAGAAAAGGACCGGGGAATCCCCCACACTGTCTTTCTATCAGTAGAGAGCACCAATGTTATTTTCTTAACACTATACTGTGTCTGTGCCATTTTTCATCTCTCCTTCTTCTTGTGTCTTGATACAAAAACACAGATCCTCACTCTCTAAAGTCTCCGATGCTTCAGTGAAAACTGTTGATGCTACCTCAGTCTAAATCCTCTCTGGCTGTCTCTGAGACCCTTAGACCGCCACTGTGGTCTAAGTACCTCCTACAACCTGAGTGACAGACTCAGAAGAGAGCAGCGGGGGGGGGGGGGGGGGGGTGTCCAGAGCAGAGGTATTACTATCAAGTTTCCCTCTAACTACAGCTCAGCTATAGGGCTCTCCATATTCCCAGAGGCAATCTCGTGAATTATGCTTATGAAATTACATGCTTGGCCTCAGCTATTCTATTTCACCGAAGGACTTCCCATTATTGCTGACTTTTCTGATTTAACCAGTGAGCGAGATGAAGGGAAGGATAAGAGCGGCTGGGGGTGGCAGCGTTTTGTTAAAGCTCGCATCTCTTTCTGCTGGTGGCCCACTTCATTTAGTCTGCACCATGTGTTGAGGATAAAGTAACATATCCCCACACTGATATTTTATATGAGTGATCAACAGTTAGCCAAAATGTGTTCCTCATTTTCTCAGTTCAACTCTCAATGCATCAATAAAGTGTGCTTGAGAGAGAGAGAAAGAGCAATTTGAAGTGGTTTGATGTCCTATAACTTGTGAGAGAGCTCTGTGATTAGACTTCATTTTCTCAGTTGGTTTGGCTTTATTACTTTCCCTTCTCATTTTCCACTCATCTTTTACAACAGGTACCTAGCTCTTTTTTTTTTTGCTCTCTTTTGGTGCTTTATTGTGAAAGTATGATGAAAGTTCAGAAAGCCTTTGATCAAGCACACATTAGAAAGCTGTTCATCAGAAGATCAGCATTTCAGCGTTCAGTCTGTGACTTATCTTGACTACTGGTTTATTACTGAGTTCCCAGGGCTCCCTGGTCAAGCTGTGTTGCCGGGAATTATAAAACCTTCAACAAAACTGCTGTTTCACTTATTATTCAATATCTAGCACAAAGCTATAAGCCACGATGGGCCGCGAGTGAGTTTTAATGAAAGATTTCCTGCTCGGCTCCTGCCAGGCCAACTACCACGCAATATCACCCGCTCCCTAAGAGCCTGCTCCTTCAAATTAAGGGTGAGGCTTCAGTTTTTAAAAAGAGGGATCTTTTCAAAGGAATGGGGCCGATTTCAAGGGAAGTCACAGGAGCTGTGTCCAACTTTAGCCCCCAGTATGGGTCAGCAAGAGTAGGAGTTGTAAAACCCAGAGGGCCGTGTCTTCCCCTTTTCCTTCACCAGTTCAGGCCAGAGATGAGGTGATCCACATGGCGGGAGGAAGTGCTTGTATGTGTGTTTGTGGAGGCAGGAGGGAAAAGTCAGACTCTGGTTTAGGTCCAAGACAGGAAAACGCTGAAGTCAGCTCGCCCGTCACCTCCCGAAGAAAGTGTTGCCCTAGTTATACCCAAAGCAGTTGTGTGATTTATTCTTTTAACACCCTTTTAACAGCGTGTTCCTGTGTGTGTATATGCATGTGCTCATGCGTAACGGCCAGCACAAGTCTAATATGGCAGCGTCGCCGAAGAAGGGGTCGTGTGAGGCGAGCCGCACCGAGGATGTGATGACGTCTCGGGCTTGTTTTCCTGCAGCAGATGTGCGTGTTTTTTTGACAGCTCGTTTTTCTCCCATTGTATGATTTGTGTTAGGAGCTGAGACTCGCCCGCTTCGTGCTGCACAGACAGCAGAGCAGCCCCCACAGGCAGAGGAAAGAGTTCAGTCTGTCAGATGATGTCAGTGTTTGGAGAGGATGAGCGTGATGGTGGTGGCGGAGGGTTAGACGGGTCTGGGAAAAGAGGAGTTTGTGTGGGGGAGGTAACACGAGATCCCCCACAGTCATGCTAAACTCCATTACCAAGTGAAAAAGAGGGGAGAGAACTCTTTACAAGGATGAAGAAAAACGTTTCTCATTTAATCTACGCACAGACTAAAAATAACCTTCCCTCTCAGTCTACTGCCCACTGGGGCAGGCTTGTTAAAGCGTCTGTCTCCAGTGGGTGAGAGTCAAGTGCTCTGGAGGAATGACAGACAGAGAGAGACAGTACGAGAGCGATGGAACCTGAAACAAAGAATGGGTCAAGATGGAAAATAAAGCACAAGTGGGAGGATAGAAACAGAGTAACAACAACAAAAAAAAGGCAAAGAAGGAAGGAAGATGTGGGACAGATGAATCCTCAGGAGGGGGACAATGAGTTCATGAAGGTTTAGAGACTGCTGAGTGGATCACCAAACTCCTACCTGCTCCTCTGTTCCGCTTCGCCACACCTCACATCAACAGCATTTGACCTCTATAGGCTCTTATAGGTGTTGGTGCAGCAATAAAAGCCCCCAGTGCTTGGAAATGTGGAATAACAGACTAACGTTTACTGGGCCCAATGGCATTGCCCTTTTCTGAGAGGTTTTGATGCACATGCAGTGAATCACACACATGTCAGATAGTTTCCCATTCTTCAAATGCTTTCCTGCTACCATGGCTCAAGAGTCTAACTCACTAAATGCTACTGTAGCAGTGCAGCTAGTCACACAGCCTGGCGTGTCTTTTTTCACAGGCTTCCAGGAAAATGAGTGGAACAGGACAGTGTTTGCTTTCATTGGGATTCAGTAATTTGTACCATCGACGAGGGAAGCAGGTTCTAAAAATGCTAGACACAGTCTGTGGGATGTTCCGGTCTTCCCTTGGAAAGTAAAACAGTCTTTGACCTGATTTCTTGTCGACCATCTGTCTAATGAAAGGCTAGTACAATATGGAGCAAATTCTGCACTCCACAGTTGATTCATCATGTTCTACCATTCCTAGCAGCTTCCTCCCTCTGACCTGCAGTAAGAACTCAACCCTGAGCTTCCTCAACTTCAGTATTTCAGCTTAAAGGGAAAATATTAGGAAATTTGCTCTTTTTCAATGCTTTGAGCATCAGTGTTTGTAAATGGAGTAGAGCTACCAATGCAAAAACTTGGAAAAACTACAACTCTGTCATCTAGTTAGGGTCCACCTCAGGAAGAATAGCTGCATTCTAGTAGCTAATGAGGATCCTAATAAACAAGTTCAGGTTCAGGTTACTTTATTTGTACCCATAGGTAGATTTGTTTTGTAGTCTGGTGACATCCATATTTACAAGCCACAAATTACATTCAACATAGACACAAACACAGGCACACATGAAGCTGACTATAAACATGATAAAAATACTCAAGGCTCCATCAATCATGGTATAAAAAGACAAAGAGATGGGAGAAAAACCAGAGGTAAGAGAGAAGGGTCATATTAAAAGTTAAAAACTAGTCAAAGAGGTTAAAAGCTCAAAGGTCTAAAACCCAATAAAATATTTAGAACCCAAGTAACATCCTACAAAAATAAGTAAATATAAAATGGAGTTAATAAATAGGTACCTAAATTATGTGCAATGTATTTTTACAGCTTGTTCAACTCTTTGACAGCAGCAGGGACAAAGCTGTTTTTGTAGCGCTGGGTTCTACTTTTTGGGACAGCAAACCTCCGTCTTGAGGGAAGAAGCTGAAAGTGGCAGTGCAAAGGGTGGGAGTCATCATTTAAAATGGAGGTAGCCATCCTCTGTACTTGTCTGGTGTACAGGGATGTCAGGCTCAGCTGTGGCTCACCAAGCAAACGACTGGACCATCTAACTACCTGATCCAAGGATTTCCTCTGTTTCAGTTTTATCTGACCAAACCATGACGCTAAAGAAAAGGATAAAACAGATTAAATAAAAGCCCAATAAAACATTGTCATTATGGTTCAGTCAACTTGGAAGCGTGCAAGTTTTCTCAAGCAATGCAAATGTTGCTGACCCTTTTTGCACACCCTTTCACAGTTCTCTTCAAAGTTTAAATTACTATCAATAAATCCTCTCGGCGCCACACGAGTAGGCTGCCTTTTTGCAACAGCGGCTCGATTCCGAGTTTTTTTCCCTTCCTCTCTTTTTTGACCAGTCTTTTTTTTTCACTCCATTTATATCACGGACACACAGATCGTCCCAAATGTCTCCTGAGCCGGTGGACGGAGCCACTGTTTATAGCAGGATACGATACAACAGGGAAGAGCTGCTAGCATTTAACCGCCACCCGGTCTCATTGGAAAAACTCGACATACCGAGAGAATTGAGGCGAAAGCGTCGCGGCTGCCGGGCTGGAGTAAGGCGGAGGACAAAAAATATAAGGTACAGACCCTCCCTTCCATCTGTTGTCATGGGAAATGTACGGTCGATACTGGGAAAGTTAGATGAGCTAGCGGCTATCTCCCATTATGATAGCACTTACCGGGAGTGCTCTCTCCTTTTGTTTACTGAGACGTGGCTAACTGAACTAGCAGCAGATGCTAACATTGAGCTGGAGGGTTTTCACATGATACGAGCTGACCGAACACCAGACAGTGGCAAAGCTAGGGGCGGTGGAGTGATAATGTATGTTAACAACAACTGGTGCAGACCGGGACATATCACTGTTAAACGACGACACTGCAGCAAAGACTTTGAGTTGCTAGCTGTTAGCATGAGGCCTACATATCTCCCGAGAGAACACTCACACGTGATCTGCATTGTTGTTTATGCAAATCCGACGGCGAACGCTGGGACAGCGTGTGACGTCATCCATTCAGTAACCAGCAGGCTGCAGACAGAACACCCAGATGCTCTTCTCCTCATCTCAGGCGATTTCAACCACGTTTCACTGTCTCCCATTCTACCCACGTTCACCCAGTATGTCACATGCCACACTAGAGACAATAAAACACTGGATTTATTCTACGCAAACACTAAGGAGGCGTACACCTCATCACAACTCCCCCCACTCGGGAGATCGGATCACAACTTGGTTAATCTCCGGCCGGTGTACAAACCCCTAGTGCACAGACAACCTCCGGCCATGCACACTGTGGAGTTATGGTCTGAGGAGACAATGGACACTCTAAAGGACTGTTTTGAAGCCACCGCCTGGAAGCAGCTCTGCGATCCACGTGGTGAGGACATCGATGGCCTCATTCACACCTTCACGGGCTACCTCAGCTTCTGTGTGGACAAATCAGTTCCCACCAAGACCATACGGCGTCACTCAAACAACAAACCCTGGATCAACCCTGAGATAAAAACACTTCTGAGAGAGAAGAAGAGGATCTTCAGGTCGGGGAACAGGGAGATGCTGAAGTCCGTACAGAGGGAGCTGAGGAGAAAGATCAGAGAAGGCAAGGACAGCTTCAGGAAGAAGATGGAGGACAAGCTGCAACAGAGCGACATCAGCGGGGTCTGGAGAAACCTCAAAACCATCTCGGGGCTCCAGAATACCTCCCCCCAGGCCACGGGGGGCAGGGAGTGGGCGAACAACCTGAATCTGTTTTTCAATAGATTTGACCAACCGCCCTCCCCCCTGTCTGCACAACAACCACTGCTGCCTCTAAGAAATCAAGTCCTGCTGCCCACTCCCTACTCCACCGACACCCCCCCCCCACTCCCAACACACAGCCCCCCATCCTGACCCTGACCAAGACCCAGGTGAGGACGGAGCTGAGGAAGATCAAGGCGAGGAAGGCGTCGGGACCGGACGGCATCATTGCAAAGCTCCTCAAGTCCTGTGCAGACCAGCTATGTGGGATTGTGACGTATATCTTCAACATGAGCCTGAAACTGGGGAGGGTACCACAGCTGTGGAAAACATCTTGTGTGGTACCTGTACCAAAAACTTCCCACCCCAAAGACCTGAACAGCTACAGACCGGTGGCCTTGACGTCCCACTTGATGAAGACCCTGGAGAGACTGCTCCTTGCTCATCTCCGCCCCCTGGTGGAACCAGCGATGGATCCACTCCAGTTCGCCTACCAGCATGGCATTGGGGTGGAGGATGCGGTGATCTTCCTCCTTCACCGTTCTCTGTCCCACCTGGAGAAGCCCGGGAATATGGTGAGGATCATGTTCTTTGACTTCTCCAGTGCTTTCAACACCATCCAACCGATGATCCTGAAGGACAAGCTGCTGCGCGCAGGGGTGGACCAGCACCTGTCATCATGGATCCTGGACTACCTCACGAACCGGCCTCAGTTTGTGAGAACCCGGGACTGTGTTTCCGACACGATCATCAGTAGCACGGGGGCCCCCCAGGGAACGGTGCTGGCTCCCTTCCTGTTCACTCTTTATACTGCGGACTTCTCACACAACACAACACACTGCCATCTACAGAAGTTCTCTGATGACTCTGCGATCGTTGGTCTCATCTCCAACGGAGATGAAGCTGAGTACAGAGGGCTTATCCAGGACTTCGTGGACTGGTGCCATCGGAACTGCCTCCAGATCAACGCGAGGAAAACTAAGGAGCTGGTGGTGGACTGCCGCAGGCATGGGCAGCCCCTCACAGCACCAGTAAATATACAGGGAACAGACATCGAGATGGTGACATCCTATAAGTACCTGGGTGTTCATCTGAACAATAAACTAGACTGGTCACACAATACTGACGCACTCTACAAGAAGGGACAGCGCAGGCTGTTCCTGCTGAGGAGACTCAGGTCTTTTGGTGTACAAGGGGCACTGCTGAAGTCATTCTATGACACGGTGGTGGCATCAACCATCACTTTTGAAGTGGTCTGCTGGGGCAGTGGCATTACTGCAGCCGATAGGAAGAGACTGAACAAACTGATTAAGAAAGCTAGCTCTGTCCTGGGGCAGCGCCTTGATCCGATGGAGGAGATAGGAGAGAGAAGGACGGTGGCTAAACTGTCATCTCTGCTGGAGTCCGAGTTCCACCCTATGCAGGACATACTGGATGCACTGAGGAGCTCATTTAGCAGCAGACTACATCATCCCAGGTGCACAACCGAGAGGTTTCGTAGGTCCTTCCTACCAACGGCTGTCAGACTGTACAACCTAAGCAGGGCTGCTCGCAGAGATAGCAAAAAGACGTAACAAACTAATAGTTTTTTGAATGCAAAAGATGCAATAGACTTACACAATGGTCCTCTCCGGCATACAACTAGGAACATACCGGTCGCTATGGAGGGTGAGAATATGTATGGGCACATAATCATACCATGTAGGATAACTAAGTCGTCGGTTATGCTGTTTCATCCCATCTAGCAACAATGCTCTGCACTGTGTGTGTTTATATATTTACATATTTATTCCATCTAGCTACAATGCTCAGCACTGGGTGTGTTTATATTTATATATCTATATATTTATTCCATCTAGCTACAATGCTCCGCACTGTGTTTTTATATATCTACATATTATTCCATCTAGCTACATTGCTCCGCACTGTGTGTGTTTATATACTTGCATATTTATTCCACCTAGCTGCAATGCTCCGTACTGTGGGTGTTTATATATTTACATATTTATTCCATCTAGCTACAATGCTCTGCACTGTGTGTTCATATATTCATATATTTATTCCATCCAGCTACAATGCTCTGCACTGTGTGTCTGTGTGTGTGTGTATATATATATTTTATAGTAATATGTACATATGTATATTAGCTGCTCTTGCTTGCTTGTTTTTTTTCTTGCCTTCTGATTGTTGCTCTGAGTGTTGCTATCCCTGTGCTGTTGCAATCCTGGAATTTCCCCGTTGTGGGACTAATAAAGGCTTATCTTATCTTATCTTATCTTATCTTATCTTATCTTATAATCGTCCCTGCGGCGGCATGCATAAATAAGCAGCGTTGTTGGAGGTTTTAAGCAGGTTTTATTAATCATACCGCCGTCACGGGAACTCGGCTCCAGCCCATAGCGTGAGCAGGCTGAAGCCGAATTCCTCAGGCTCTCAGTGAAGAGGGGACACAAAATCTGTGTCCTGCAGCAGGGTTGAAGTCAGATTGAGAGAGAAAGAACGAGATTGCGTTACAGAGCTGCATCTTATATACTTGACCATAACAATACATCAAAAGGACATACCCCACAGTTAGAATGATCAAAGGTATAACAGAACAGGCAGGAGGTATTTGCATTTGTGAGACCAAGGGCAGATTAGCTAGACCTCGCTCCAGGTGCGGACAAAGAAGCTAACAAGCACATCTACATATTGATCTGAGTCTCTAGGTCACAGTAAGGACAGGACGCATGAGTACAAAGGATGAAAGGCATCAATTAACATCACATAGGTGAGACAGAAGAAACTCGTCTACCTGTAGACATTAATACACCAAAGTACATCTAAGATGCTCAGAAAAAGCACAGTAAGGACAAGCCATATGCACACTATACAGAATGGCGCATTACATCACAACACATGCATGTTTGCATCACAAATACATGAATGGCACATTGCTTCTCAGTAATGCAGCAGAAAAACAGAGAAAAGAGGGCTGAGTGTCCTTAGTCTGTTGTGGGGTTAAAACGACCCGCCACACACGCCCCCCCCCCCCGCGGACGCGGCAGGGGGTCGCGACCTCGATAATCCATCTGTGTGAGCGAGCTGTGGGAGAAGCTCGCTGCAGGCGGAGGGGGAGGGAGGGGAGGGGTAGTAAGTGCCGGCAGGAGCTGTGAAATCATCCTGAGCCGCGCAAAAATTGCTTGCTGCTCCGTGACGTCGAGGGTTTGTCCCGTTGCACGTGCGGAGATCACAAGAAGAAAAATTAGTCTCTGACTCCTCTCATGGCCATGAAGAAAAGCAGGAGCGGCTGTAAGAGAGAAAAAAAAAAAAAAAAGTAAACAAAGCAGAGGGACTGTTGGCTTCAGGTGCCGAAGCAACCCCAAAACCCCCGGGAGCAGCTGACGGCTGAAATCCCTTTGTGCCGTGGTTAAGACCGTTAAAAAAAATTCAGTGGCGAGCTGCGTGCTTGCTTCAGGTGAACGAGCAGCCCTGAAGGTTCTGTGAGCAGCGGCGGAGGACGATGGCGGTCTCTGGCGTGGCTGAGACTGTTAACAAATCCTTCCAGTATGCTGCATGCGTGCCTCAGGTGAGCGAGCAGCCCTGAAAGGCAGCGGCGAAGGAGGAAGGCAGTCTGTGGAGCTGTTACTTGTCCCGTGCGTGATGCGCCGTCCTTGTAACTCCCCGAGCGTGCGCGGGGGTTCCGTGGCGTGGGTGGGCCGCTGGAGTGGCGAGTCAGGGTGCAGAAACTTGGCGGAGATCAGCGCAGACGGCGCCGATAAAATCCAGGCTGAGCTGTGGCTGTAGATTGGCCATGGTGCGTTGGAGCGGTGAGAGGAAATAGACGATCTTTAGTCCCTCAGGCCCGTGCAGATGCGTTGGAGCGGCGGGAGGGAATAGACGATCTTTTGTTCCTCAGGCTCATGCAGCTGCGTTGGAGCGGTGAGAGGGAGGAGACGATCGTTGTCGCTCGTGCGGCCATGGTGCGTTCAGTTCCACGCGCTGCGCTCTCCGTCGGCCCTGGAGGTTGCCGTCGTGGAGAGAGGACGAGGTGCGTGCGCTCTCTGTGAGAGCGGCCGGTCCAGCGTGGATGTGCAGATCTCAGGCGTGCAGATCTCACCGTGAAGCGTGAAGCGGTCATCAGTGTCGCGGTCCAGACCAGAAGTTGCTTTGCACAAAGCGTGTGCTTTCAAGCGGGGTCACCAACGCAGCTGTGCGGCTGTCCAGCTCGGAAGATTGCTTTCGCACAAAACGTGTGCGTGTTCGAGGGGTCACCAGTGCGGCGGCATGCATAAATAAGCAGCGTTGTTGGAGGTTTTAAGCAGGTTTTATTAATCATACCGCCGTCACGGGAACTCGGCTCCAGCCCATAGCGTGAGCAGGCTGAAGCCGAATTCCTCAGGCTCTCAGTGAAGAGGGGACACAAAATCTGTGTCCTGCAGCAGGGTTGAAGTCAGATTGAGAGAGAAAGAACGAGATTGCGTTACAGAGCTGCATCTTATATACTTGACCATAACAATACATCAAAAGGACATACCCCACAGTTAGAATGATCAAAGGTATAACAGAACAGGCAGGAGGTATTTGCATTTGTGAGACCAAGGGCAGATTAGCTAGACCTCGCTCCAGGTGCGGACAAAGAAGCTAACAAGCACATCTACATATTGATCTGAGTCTCTAGGTCACAGTAAGGACAGGACGCATGAGTACAAAGGATGAAAGGCATCAATTAACATCACATAGGTGAGACAGAAGAAACTCGTCTACCTGTAGACATTAATACACCAAAGCACATCTAAGATGCTCAGAAAAAGCACAGTAAGGACAAGCCATATGCATACTATACAGAATGGCGCATTACATCACAACACATGCATGTTTGCATCACAAATACATGAATGGCACATTGCTTCTCAGTAATGCAGCAGAAAAACAGAGAAAAGAGGGCTGAGTGTCCTTAGTCTGTTGTGGGGTTAAAACGAACCGCCACAGTCCCAAGATATTTGTAGGATTGTACACATTCGGTGGTCTGGCCTTTTAGTACGGTGACTTTGTGCCTGGGATTTTTCCTCCTAAAGTCAATAATCATGTCTTTAGTTTAGTCAAGTAAACACCTAAGTCTTAAAGCGTGTCAGCCTTTCAGATTTGCCTCTTACTGTGATGTCCTAGATCATCTACCAATACTTGACTACAGTGGGGCAAAAAAGTATTTAGTCAGCCACCAATTGTGCAAGTTCTCCCACTTAAAAGATGAGAGAGGTCTCCAATTTTCATCATAGGTATACCTCAACTATGAGAGACAAAATGGGGGAAAAAAATCCAGAAAATCACATTGAAGGATTTTTAATGAATTAATTGGTAAATTCCTCAGTAAAATAAGTATTTGGTCACCTACAAACAAGTAAGATTTCTGGCTCTCTCAGACCTGTAACTTCTTCTTTAAGAGGCTCCTCTGTCCTCCACTCGTTACCTGTATTAATGGCACCTGTTTGAACTCGTTATCAGTATAAAAGACACCTGTCCACAACCTCAAACAGTCAGACTCCAAACTCCACTATGGCCAAGACCAAAGAGCTGTCAAAGGACACCAGAAACAAAATTGTAGACCTGCACCAGGCTGGGAAGACTGAATCTGCAATAGGTAAGCAGCTTGGTGTGAAGAAATCAACTATGGGAGCAATTATTAGAAAATGGAAGACATACAAGACCACTGATAAGCTCCCTCGATCTGGGGCTTCACGCAAGATCTCACCCTGTGGGGTCAAAATGATCACGAGAACGGTGAGCAAAAACCCCAGAACCACATGGGGGGACCTAGTGAATGACCTGCAGAGAGCTGGGACCAAAGTAACAAAGGCTACATCAGAAACGCACTACGCCGCCAGGGACTCAAATCCTGCAGTGCCAGACATGTCCCCCTGCTTAAGCCAGTACATGTCCAGGACCGTCTGAAGTTTGCTAGAGAGCATTTGGATGATCCAGAAGAGGATTGGGAGAATGTCATATGGTCAGATGAAACCAAAATAGAACTTTTTTTGTAAAAACTCAACTTGTCGTGTTTGGAGGAGAAAGAACACCATACCTACTGTGAAGCATGGGGGTGGAAACATCATACTTTGGGGCTGTTTTTCTGCAAAGGGACCAGGACGACTGATCCGTGTAAAGGAAAGAATGAATGGGGCCATGTATCGTGAGATTTTGAGTGAAAACCTCCTTCCACCAGCAAGGGCATTGAAGATGAAACGTGGCTGGGTCTTTCAGCATGACAATGATCCCAAACACACTGCCCGGGCAACGAAGGAGTGGCTTCGTAAGAAGCATTTCAAGGTCCTGGAGTGGCCTAGCCAGTCTCCAGATCTCAACCCCATAGAAAATCTTTGGAGGGAGTTGAAAGTCTGTGTTGCCCAGCGACAGCCCCAAAACATCACTGCTCTAGAGGAGATCTGCATGGAGGAATGGGCCAAAATACCAGCAACAGTGTGTGAAAACCTTGTGAAGACTTACAGAAAACGTTTGACCTCTGTCATTGCCAACAAAGGGTATATAACAAAGTATTGAGATGAACTTTTGTTATTGACCAAATACTTATTTTACCGAGGAATTTACCAATTAATTCATTAAAAATCCTTCAATGTGATTTTCTGGATTTTTTTTTTCTTATTTTGTCTCTCATAGTTGAGGTATACCTATGATGAAAATTGGAGACCTCTCTCATCTTTTAAGTGGGAGAACTTGCACAGTTGGTGGCTGACTAAATACTTTTTTACCCCACTGTATATAACTCATTCCTAGATGTTATTTTAGCATATTTTTCTGTAGTTTTTTTTTAACTCTGACTGGGACACCTCTTCCATCAGGAGTGGCTTGCTGCAGCTAGCAGGCCTGGATATTCACTTATTCAGGCTCATTTCTGTCCTTATTATACTCTAGGGATCGATCATGTCCTACAGACCATTCAAACCACACGCCCCTGTCCCCGAAAAGATTTCATATAACCTTTTAACTTCTCACATTCAGCCAATTTTACATTAGTTAGCTCAGACTGTAGCGGACCACTGGAACTAGCCAGATACCATTAGTCTCAACCACATAACCCAGAAGTGACCAGGTGGGGGTGACTGTGAACAAGGTGTTTAATCTGGGTGTAAAATTGTGCTGTAGTATTTTGATTGAAGCATGTCAGAGACATTTCATTGAAGCCTCTGGGAACTGTGTCAATAGTGGAAAAAAGGCATAATGTCTGTTTTAAATGGGGCTAGTAAAGACATACCTTAATCCTTACTCCAACTTCATTTGTCCTTCATTTTAAACACACCGAAGTTGCCACTCCTATTGTTCAGATACACTTGGATGGCACAAAGACCAGAGTGGTTCTGCCAAATTCAGACTCAAAATGGTTACACAGAAGGAGATAAACTGCATAAGGAGGATCGAATTACCTAGCATATCAGTGTATCCTTTTTTTTTACCATGGTGATGTCATTTTTCCCTACTCACAAGGGAGCTTACCCCCCAACCACCATTACTTTTTCTTTTTTTAACAATGGAACATCAGCTGGGCGTCTGTGGAGAGATTGCATCACCAAGGTTACAAGTCTGCTGGAGCAGCAGCAGTCTGAGGGAAGTGAAAGAGCACAGAGTACCAGACCAACCAAACACCATTCATAAATTCCTTCCAGACTGCAGCCAAGTGAGTGGAACCTGCTTGACTCTGGCAGCTGATTTGTTGAAATTATGGTGGACTACTTTGTCGTAGTAAGGAAGGTATTCTGAAGTAAGATGTGAACATATACTTGGGCACATTTTCCACCTTTGCAGCTTGTTTTTAATGACCCTCACAACGTGTAAATTGTAATTCTAACAAGAATCCAATTAAATTTGTTTTATTGGCCATGAAAATTTGGTTGTCTAATGTTGGCTTTTTCAATGCTTTTTAATACAAACCTAATAGCCTACAGTGACTTGAGGCATAAAAGATTTAAAGGATTAACGTTACATTAAATATTCACATTTTACATTTGAAGTCTTATCTTTGACCAACATTAGGGCGTGCTGAAGTCACCAATGGTCCTCACATGGCCCCTAGCCCTAGATTAATGGTTTTCCTGCTGCCCCAGAGATGCAGCCTGTGCCAACACAAATGGCTGGGCACGCGACGTTGGCATGACAAATTGAAGTGAGGGCAAAGGGGCAAAAGACAGACCACAGCTCAGGCTGACAGCTTTTTTTTCTAGTGGAGCTGAATAAAGCCCATAACGCTGAGCGCACGGGTCAACAGTGCAGGGTTACAGACCCCAACTTGTCGCTCTGTCTCAACCTTTTAATGGAGTGTGACAGAGCTTCCTATCCCAACAGCCGGGCCAAATGGTTTATTCATCAGAGCAGCTCCTGGCTGCAGCACTAGCGCATTTCGTGCATGCAAAGTTTGACACATAAATTACAGTTTGCTCCCCTTTCCCTTAGCTTGTGGAAATGTTTTCATCTGATGTGCTCCATCTAAAAGCCATGCAGTAACACTGACAGTAGTCATTTTGTTTGAATTATTGATTGTGTGAGTGTACAAGATGTCAGAAATGTGAAAACCCGGAACACTGTACGGTAACAATGCAAACAACGAAAAGACAAACAGTAGTTTGAATGAAAACAAAAAGAGGCTTTTCTCGTGTTTGACTTTAAGGTGTCACACTTCCTTATTTAACCTAATTTAAGGTTTTAGAAATCAGTCATCCCACTGAAACTGGCCACTGAGTCAACAACGCTTTCTAAATGTTCCTTTCTTGACAGTCTGATACGGCACTACAGTTTCCCTCCTTTGTTTTACAGCCATTTGGTTAAAGCAAAGTAGGAAAAAAAACAGAGCCTGTAAATACACATTTTAAGATAAAATGTTCACACATGGGGCAAAATTATGGGCAAATGAGGAGTTGTTTGTGTGACTGTGAGAAACCGGCTCACCAAGGAGTAAAACATTCAAGAATATTTAGTTGTGCAGCAGCTGTGAAAATATGGAGGAGGAGGAAAGTATGATTCATGTGATGGAGAACACAATTCAGCCTGGTGTGTACCCGGGTGTACTGTTTTGCTGCATCTAAAGATGCGACTGATTTACTCGCGTATGATTTTCACCTTCATTTTCCACACATGAACTTTCGGTGATTTTCGGAGAGTTAGATCTGGATCGTTTTCACAGCTGTCCTTTTTATGACAGCTATAATAAAAAAGTGTGCTTAAGCAACTGTAGCACTACTTTGTAGATGCTGATGTGATTTAGACCATGAAGCGTATGCAGTAGGGAAGCACACCCTAACTACTGGTTATTTATTACATTTGTGTTATTCATCTGTCTAGATTTACAGTTCATGTGTGAAAATGGAGAGCATATACCATTGTATATAGTCTGTCCATCTATTCCCAGGAGGGGTTCAAAGGTGGAAGTCTGCCTTACCTAAGGATGAAAAAGACAATAGGTTAGTCCTCCTTGACAATAAAGGGTTGAAACAGACAACAAAATATCTTGAGTGTGACAATGGGGTGTGTAATTGGTCAATGGTGCAGGTCCTGACACCACAGAGTACACCTCTGTTACTAACCGAGAGCTAGTGAGGAATTCCTTTTTGGCTCAGTAGTAGAAAAAATCCCAGGATAGTATAGGCAATTCTGGCCTTGGCCCAGAAAGGGGCCATAACAGAAAGTGAGGGCTCGGCCGGGATTTGACACCTGCACCACTTCCTTAATGGGGAGGTGTGATGGCCTCCTTAATGAGTAATTGGTCAGTGGTGCAGGTCCTGACACCATAGAGTACACCTCCGTTACTAGCCAAGAGCTAGTGAGGAATTCATGTTTGATTCAGTAGTAGAGCGGAGGTGTTGAGATCATCGGTGCCTGGGATATAGGTGAATGTCTACCGCACCCAAAGAAGGGGCTGAAAATAACCAGGTTTGTCCACCTTGGCATAGGGGCTGAGACAGACTTGAAAATCCCAGGGTAGTGTAGGCAACTCTGGCCTTGGTCCAGAAAGGGGTTGTAACACTGGGTAAAAAGCCAGTTGTGGCCTAGGCCTAGGACGGCCGTAACAGAAACAGGGATTCTCAACTGCACCACTTCCTTAAAGGGGCAGGTGTTATGGAATCTTCTAGAAAAAAATCCACAAGAAATTAAACAGTGGTGCATTTTCATTGTCATACTAAGATGCTGAGACCCAGCACAAGATTCACCTCCACTACTAGCTCACAGCCAGAGGTGATTCTAGAGTCTCTTGGGGCCCTAGGCAAAAAGTCACAGGGGGCCCCTCCAACCAGCATTCATCACCCTTATATAATAAAGGGTGTGAGGCTTGAGATCACAGGGTCATGGGTTCATAGGTGTGAGTCTTCCTTACCCATGGGTGAAAAAGACAACTGGTTAGTCCACCTTGATGATAAAGGGTTGAGACGGACAACAAGAATTTTGGGGTAAATAGGCAATTCCTTGTCCTACTACATCTGTAACATCATACTGTATATAGCTAACTTTTTGGATTTTAGATAACTGTTTAAAGGCTAACAAAAAATGAGTAAACTCACTTTTAAGCAGATTGTGTCCAAATCCTTTGCTTTAAAAGTTACTGAATGGAACATTTAGAAATTCCTTTTTTAGTTTTCAAAAGGTCCATACACTACCTTTATGTGTGCTACACTAACATTACTTTTGTATCAGAAGCCTATCATCTCATTTAGTGATTTGGTTGTCTTGTGTATCAGTGTCTGGCAGACCTGCTGGAATAAATCACTGATTCACCCTGAGAAGCAAATAATAAACTGTCCATTTTTAGGCATATTTTGCACTCCTGATTAGGGATATTTTCCATAAGGTGTGGGTTCATTAAAAAAAAAAAAAACATTCTTAGGTACACAGCATTCTCTGGGTCACTCTTTGGCTTGCCAGGCTGCCAGCCTCACACTAAGGCATGCAAAGCCAGACAGGTGGGTATGGTTGACGCACAGAAGCTGCTTTCTCTGTCCCTAACCTCCAGCCCAGGTCTCCAGTGAGCCTGAGCAGCTCTGAGGGGAACAACGTGAACTCCGCCAGGGCCTTTGGTTTGTTCCACAGCCTCCAGTCAGCCACTAATCTATAATGGGGGCCCCTGTTTAGTGCGGCGAAGGCTACAGGGAGAGCGCAAAAGAATTTACAGTATTCTGGGTTGGTTGGGTTTGTTGATCAACCAGAGATTAGTTGTGCAAACACAGATTTGTTTCTGTTCGATACACTGCAGTGCTTCAGGCTGAACTCGCCCAGCAACAAAAATGTGTTGTGATAGGCTCTAGTGATTCAGTCGAGTATCTTCATGTGCACGTACCCCATCTTCTATGCAGAGGTTGAATTAATTGAGCTCAGTTCTGCAAAAGTGCATCCATTTATTTAAACCAGCAGCGGTATGGTCTGAATGCAGCAGAAAAAGTGATGTTGCTGCCCTTCATGGACTAGAGCAGTACTGGTGTTGTGAGATGTTAAGACACCAGAGACTTGATCAGTGCTGGTTCTCTTCCAGCCACCATGGGTCACTGCTGCACACACTCTCTGTGGCCGACTTGTGGCTGCATGAATGGCTTCTTGCAGTGCCCTCACAGAGCGTCATTCTTCTCACCTTCATCTGAGGCTGACATCCGCGGGAGAAGCCCAGGGAGCCGGCAAGCTAAATGTTTTTCTATCCCCCCAGTAGGAATGGACGTATCAGGTGCTGTTTTAATGTGCTTAAAGCAAGAACACAGCAGTGGCAGACGACCCAAGGCAGAAACAACAAAGACATTAGTGAAAACAGACTGTCTCAGGGTGTTTTGCAGTATGAGGTGGGGGAAAGCAAAAACATCCAGCCCAGTGGCAGACTCATCGTTAATGCTCTGGATATGTTTGTCTTGACTGCTAGTTGCCCACTTTGCCATTTCCCCAGGAATTTTAAATACTCCTGGCTCCTTGGCCCTCACATGGTCATGTAAGTAGTCCTACTCAGGTGGAGTCCACTATTCCCAAGCTTCTTCCCCACTGTTGCCAGATCTAGATAGGACAAAGTGAGCATTCCCGGAATAGCGAGACAAGTCCAATGACCAAACAGATTTGCTGTTACCATATTAGAAAGTGCTTTTTTTTTTTTAACTTTGCCTCCTTATCTGAAATTGATGAGGGTCCAGTGCAGTCATTCATTTGCAGACTCGCTCTTCATGCATTTGCCAAATATCATTGTTCCTCTCTTTAACCTTTTCATGTATCCAGACATATTCCAGAGGTGTGGCTGTGCCAGACAGACAAACATTCTTCAATGCTCCGGCACATTTTGCCACTCCAGTCTGGGAGCAGTAATGATGCAGCACATTTAAAAAGAGCAAATGAGCTGTTAGTTTATCTGAATACCTCAAAGAGCAGCATATTTGTCAGCTTTTTTTTTTTTTTTTAAATAAAGCTATCCTGAGGTTGGTTGAGGGGGAAGCAGGGAGGAGCTTTTGGGGAGAGCATGAATAGGGTCCTGTGCTCAGCCCCGTGGGTGGACTGAACTCCTCTGTTTGAGCTTTTTTCGGCCTTGGCACACAGGACTGCCTGTGAGGAGTCAAGAGGAAGCAGGAAGTGGTCGTGTAAGGGGATATGCAGATGCAGCACAGAGCTGCTTTTCAACACCAAAGCCCTCGGTCCCGTTCTACACAGCGACACATCAGGCAGTCCTCCTGCTGCACCCACAGCGAGGCACAGGCCACATAGGACCAGCAGGCAGAGCGAGGGGAAACGATGAGAGGAAAAGATAGAAAAGGTGGATGGAAAGATAGGAAACAATGCAAAAAAGATGGATGGAGGGGAGGAAAATCAGAGCGGGCTTCTGCTACTCAAGTCATTGATCTGATACGGAAATCTGTTTAGCAGCTGTTGTTTAGTGCTCCACAAGTGTCTGCCAAAAACTGACATGGCTGGACAACACGCCACATTCTTATCCTTGAAATCTTCAAGTGCAAAGCAAGGAAAGATAATCTAGTAAATAGTAATCCAGATGACCAAACAACAGGTTAACCTCAGGTTAACGCTTCCACAGTAGATTGTAGAGAAGCTCTGGGCTGCAGAGACGCCCCTAGTTATATTTTTCTCCTGGTGAATCAGACTGACACACTGCACTCTGAGTCCTGGGAGATGGACTTTATCTCTGTGCTTGACTTCCTTTCCTCTTCCTTATGTCACTCCTCCACCCCCTCTCTGTTGGGACTGTCCTGGATTTACTAGAAAATGCTACTGTTGTAGGTGAATTGTTGAAACCATGTCAGCACCCAAGAGACCATCATCTTGTCCAGTCACCGGCCTACTCCATATTTATACATGCAGATATACGTAGTTGCTTTTTACCAGTTTATAGAAAGACCTTTTAAACTAAGGTGGCCCATTGACAGGTTCATTAAAATGCTTTTCAGGAATGTGAGGCCCTCCAGTTAGTCCATCTTGTTGTACTTCATTTTGTTTTAATTGTCCTGGCGTTTCCAAACCATTACCATAAAGTGGTTTTGAGCAGAATATATACCACCTTGTCTCCTGCTGCACTAAACATACCAACACAATAAGACAATAAAGTTAGAATCCTGCTGAAATTTTACTAAATGACAGCTCAAGCTGAACTTCTCTCAGTATGAATGAGGCTTTTTGTTCAAACCAGCTTTGTTATTATTACTTCCAAGCACTACTTTAGGTGCAGCTAAGCTGCTGAAGTGGACCAAAGTGTCGGACCCCAAAATAGCAACAATTTTTAATGGTTCTTTCTCAGGCGGGGCAACTTTTGCATACGAGCCTCACCAGTGCCACAGTTCAGTTGCAGTTTGACTCCGTTTCAGTGATGTAAAATGTATTTGTGAAACATTTTGCAGTTTCTACTATTGTGACAAGGACTTAAGGATGATTAAGTGGTGTGGTTATGTCTCTGGCAGATCATTTAGCTCCAGTGAGCCTTTGAAGGTCCGCCGTGACCAAGGAAAGCCTTGAGAGCTGAGACACAACAGAGAGAAACACAGACTCAGTATCCAGCTCTCTGTCCCAATGCAATGCTAATAAAACCCAACAGAAGGAAAGCGCACTTCACTACCATCAAGGTCCTGCTGTTTTGTGACTGTGTATATTTTCGAATAGCATGTCATGCATTGACACAAGCAGCTTAGGAAAGCCTGAGTTGTAATTAGGTCATTTGGACATTTCCTTTGAGCTATTTAAAGAGATGCAGGAAGAGTGAATTTGGAAAATGCTGGGACTGACTCACGCACACTGTGTGCCTGGAATTCCCTCTTTCCCATTGGCCAGGGGAACACTGACTTTGGCCATGTTGCAAATTGGACTAAAAAGTGAGAAAAAAATGCTTTTTTTTTTTTTCTTTCTCCATCACCTTTTCCACTGTTAATATACTTGCTGGAATTCTGCCAGAGACACAGTCCGCTGACATTCACCTGAGGACTCTTACCTCTGAATAACCTCAGCTCATGATCTTAATCTTTGAGTTAGCTCTGTTGCTTCTAGCATTAAGCCGTGACTGTCAATCATGCAGCCACTCCACCAGCGTTCATCCTAAATCTTCTACAAATATTTTTGTTTCCTCGTGGCACACACCCTAACTTGCCCCCAAGTTATTCTGGCCAAATACCAAACTGAAGAGATTTGCTCCCATGTGGATACTGGATGTTAGAAAGTGATGGAATTAAAGTAGAATAAAAAGAGACATACTGGTCTGTCTTGCCATGTCGACGGAGTAAGAAGTCTGAAGTTTAGTAGTGCTGGTGTTCATGTCTCAGTATATATATCAAATATGAGCCATTTGCCAGTCTATTGGAAAGAGTCCCCACCCCCTACCTCGTCTGCCTTTCCTTTGATTTAAATGCGTGTCAGTCTGTGGCCTGAGCACATCAGCATTAAAGTTGACTGAGACTCACTGACTCTTATGCTCAGTTTTTAACGTTTTGTCTTCTGCTGTGTAAAACCCAGTCTCTCTGTCACTCACACAATGTCTGCTTAAATTATACATGAAAGCACACATGTGCTTAAATGCACTGCAACCACACTCAGAAATATATGTGCATATACAATTATAATGCACCCACACGCACATATTCATGCAACTCTGCCCTAACTGCTGCATGAACTGAGACCAAAGGGTCACATATGAAATAAAAATGTATTCATCTCTCAGCTTGTTAGTTGTTGGAACACTAAAGTTGGCGTTTGATTTCTGAAGCCTGCTTGTATGGGGGCCCTCTTCACTGTCACATGTTGAAACTTGACTGTCTGTCCTCTTGTCTGGACAAATGTGCAAATTAAGCGGTGTGTAAGTCCCACAGAGCAAAAGTCTTAGCTGAAGGTGAAGGGTTACGGATGTGGCCTGCAGGTATACTGGGCTTTAACATACTTTCTCCTTTTTTTTTTCTTTTTTTTTGTTGTTGTTAATGGATTTGTGCCACTCCCAACAAAGAGCCTAGCAGCACAGTAGTGTGGTGTGTGTGGGCTGTGGGAATGAGAAGCAAACCCAGCTAGAATGCCACAATTAATTTAACATTGGCAGACTGTAGTGTAGATAAAACAAGAGATTGGATCATTGGGTATCATATTTAGAAATGTTATTATGGATAAAATAACAATTGAGAATTGCAAACAAGTGCTTTGACCTCATAACTCTTTCTATTGTTCATTTATTTTGTTTAAGAATAAGCAGTGTACTTACAGTAAGTATTACACTAGCGGTATCAATGAATATATAATTGCGGTGAGTCGGTTGGGATATATTGATGATTTCGTATGACCTTGAGTGTAATATTGCTTTTATACAACAGTTCCACAAGCACAGTTTATAAAATGGCAGCAATGCAGGACAAAATATTATGATTTTTGGCAGATATCCTGCCGTTGTGTCCCTGGGCAAGACACTTAACCCGCATTGCCTCCAGTGTCCATAACACTGGGTATGAATGTGTATAAATGTATAAAATGTTCGGTGGTGGCCAGAAAGGCCGTTGGCGCAGATTGGCTGCCACGTTTCCGTCAGCCTGCCCCAGGGCAGCTGTGGCTGCAGAAGTAGCTTGCCACTACCACTGTCTGTCTGGAGTGAATGAATAATGTACCTATTTGTAAAGCGTCTTTGTGTATATACGATAAAGTGCTATATAAAATCGATGCATTATTATTATTATTATTTTTGTTTAACTAGTTACTCTGCTCTGCCGAGAAAATATTCCCTTCTGAATGCACCCAGTTAACTATTGCTAAGCACCTCAATGAGCATAATATAGAAAGAAATAGGCTTATTGCCATTTCACACACATGTAACCAAATTAAGTATTGTCCAGTGCAGAAGTCAGTGTTTAAATGGCCACTCCATCTCTTGAGTAGATTTTGTGGGTCAAGTGACTTGCACCATGTGGCTAGTTCGTTGTTAGCTTGGTAGCAATTTAGCTTCAGCTTTGTTAGATTCAGCGCACTTTGCTCTCTTTTTTTTTGGCATTTTCAGATGAAACAAAGAGTCCTTCACCACAAAGGTATTATGGTTGGCTATTCGAGATAAATAAATACAACTCTAGCTTGTTTATTTTGTTGTAAACAGGCATGAAATATCTGTGGCTGGATGTTTATAAGGGCAGGACTTCCAGATTATGGCAGTCTGGATTTTTAAGACCATCTCTTTTCAAACAGCGCCTCAAGGAATCGAACACAGTATTACAATTCTTATACAGTGTTGTGAGAAAGTGTTTGCCCCCTTCCTGATTTCTCATTTTGTTTGTAGTTTGTCACACTTAAATGTTTCAGATCATCAAACAGATTTAAATATTAGACAACGATAACACAAATAAACACAAAATGCAGTTTTTAATGAAGGTGTTTATTATTAAGGGAAAAAAATGCAAATCTACATGGCCCTGTGTGAAAAAGTGATTGCCCCCTAAACATAACTGGTTGGGCCACCCTTAGCAGCAACAACTGCAATCAAGCATTTGCGATAACTGGCAATGAGTCTTTTACAGCACTGTGGAGGAATTTTGACCCACTCATCTTTGCAGAATTGTTGTAATTCAGCCACATTGGAGGGTTTTCGAGCATGAACCACCTTTTTAAGGTCATGCCACAGCATCTCAATCGGATTCAGGTCAAGACTTTGACTAGGCCACTCCAAAGTCTTCATTTTGTTTTTCTTAAGCCACTCAGAGGTGGACTTGCTGATGTGTTTTGGATCATTGTGCTACTGCAGAACCCAAGTGTGCTTCAGCTTGAGGTCACGAACAGATGGCTGGACATTCTCCTTCAAGATTTTTTGGTAGACAGCAGAATTCATGGTTCCATTTACCACAGCAAGTCTACCAGGTCCTGAAGCAGCAAAACATCCCCAGACCATCACACTACCACCACCATATTTTACTGTTGGTATGATGTTCCTTTCCTGAAATGCTGTGTTACTTTTACACCAGATGTAACGGGACACACACCTTCCAAAAAGTTCAACTTTTGTCTCGTCAGTCCACAGAGTATTTTCCCAAAAGTCTTGGGGATCATCAAGATGTTTTCTGGCAAAACTGAGATGAGCCTTTATGTTCTTTTTGCTCAGCAGTGGTTTCATCTTGGAACTCTGCCATGTAGGCATGTTTAAGTGATTTCTTGATTGAGAACAGGTGTGGCAGTAATCAAGCCTGGGTGTGGCTAGAGAAATTGAATTCAGCTTTCCAAAGATGTGATAAACCACAGTTAATTTATGTTATAACAGGGAAGGGGGGGGATCACTTATTCACATAGAGCCCTGTAGATTTGGATTTTTTTTTTTTTACCCTTATTAATAAAAACCTTCATTTAAAAGCTGCATTTTGTGTTTACTTGTGTTATCTTTGTCTAATATTTAAATTTGTCTGATGATCTGAAACATTTAAGTGTGACAAACATACAAAAAAATGAGAAATCAGGAAGGGGGCAAACACTTTTTCACACCACCGTATATAGGAAGCCACTGATATTAACTTCCAAAATTCCAAATGATGCAATTTCTTTCTTTGTTTCCTTTGGGGAATATAGAATTTCCCCTCACTTGTGCTGGTTGTAAAATCATTTTTGAGCTTTGGTCACAAAAAGAAGCATGTGTACAGCTGAATAAGTATTTTACCATTTACACATTACATACTGTGGATGAGAAATCTGAGACCAACGTTGTTTTTGGTCTGCCTGTCTGTGCACGCTTGTCTTTAGTGAGTTTGTTCATTGACTTCTAAGACGGAGAGTGACGGGTCAGTAAGAAGAAGCTGAGTCTCCGAGGGGCCACAGAGGTTGTTGGTCTGCATCTACAGGCCTAGTCTCATTTCTGGACTTTCACCTACATGCTAGCGTCACTAAAAAAAAAACTCTCAGCCCTGTGTGCCTCTGGCTTCTTTGGGGTAGAAGACTGTAGTAATGGAGAAAACTGAAGCTGCTACTAGAGATGTTTCCTGTGTTGGAGTGATCAAAGGGAAGCAGTTGTACATACTTCAGAATTAAACGCCCCCTGTCTTGTGTGCATATGAACTATACATCTCCATGGAATTTGCATGAATATGATTATGAGCATGTACAACACATTAAGACAATAAAGGGTAAACTTGCAGAATAGTTTCTGTCACATCTGTGGATGAGCTCCATAAGGTAAATATTGAATTAGCTTGCACAGTTTAAAGGGCCCATATTGTGCAAAAGTGTGTTTCTGTGGGTTTTAACTTTATCAACTACATCCATGGGTCACATTTTAGAATATTAATGTTGGAATATTATTTCAGAGGTAACTACAGAGTGCTTGTATTTAGTTAACTCTTAAAGAACCAAGCACTTCCTGGTTTTATGTGGCCATAAACCAAGAAACCCCGCCTTCACTTTTCTAAGTTGGCAAAACAAGCACACCCTCACTGGCTCCTTATTTGTGATTGGTCCACTCAGAAACCTTTACCCAATCAGATCACTGAGGATATTTGATGAGCTGTAAAATTAATTAAAACTACACATTTACCACGGTATTGAAGCTATTAATTAAAGTCATTGAAACCGTATTTTAGCTTTCACCTCCAATCCAACAAATTCTTTTTTTCCTCCTTCAGCAACCACTTTAAAATGGTTTTCTCCCTGTTTACCTTTAACAAGTGTGTCACAATGTCTCGCTGTCGTCTGGTTAACTTTGCCCACTAAAATTCAACACAGTTAATTAGTCCTCATCCTATTCTATTTCAGACTTTTAATAAAAGTTTGATGATTTTGGAGGGCGACCAAATACTTCTCCAGAGGAAGAAGAAAGGACAAGCAAATATTGATCTGCTAATAATGGAATGTGGGAGGAATAACAACTGAAAGAATGATTTTCTCCATTAAGGGAGGAGTTATCAAGGTCATAAGTAGGAGCCAGTAAATCTCATTTAACCACTTTCAATAATATCCTCTTCTTCTATCCTTACTTCTTTTTAATATTTCTGTCATTTTGCCACATGAGTAATATTCCATAGACATGCAGAAATACAGGAAACTGTGTCAAAAAGAAGGAAAAATAGCATTTAAATACTCTAAAACAAAGATTCCATCATGTTGGTGGAATGTCGTGGTTAACAATATGGAAACACACCGAGTCCAGAATCCAGCGGTTAGCAAAAAATAAATAAAAGAAAAAAAAACTTGTCTGAGAAAGAGGAGAAACTTGGGAGGGGGTAATGAGAGCCTCTGGAATTACACACCAAAACCCCTGCAGCACACACGCATTCACACACACACCTATCTTACCCACTGAGCGCTAAACCACATTGGTGAGGGGTGGGGTTGGGGGCTTTGGTGAGGAGGCACACATATAACAGGCCTGCCTCAGTGCTGTGCCTATACCCCCTTTACACAGGGGTGGAGATCGCTGAGAGATTGCTGAGTGATGACAAAATGCCCAGATCTTCAAACGATCTTTGAATGATCTCTCAGCGATTGCCAAGGTCTCTCAATGAGCTTCAGCGATTTCCACAATCCTCAAAGATTTGACTCACTCAGAAACAATCTCTCAACAATCACCAAAGGCAAACAATCTCTCGCTGATCTCTCAGCAGTCTTTTGGTGAACTCTATTGGTCTTTCACCTTCTGGGTGAAAAAAATTTGTTTGTTTAAAGATCTCTGAGAGATCATTGGGAGATCGATGAGATCACTGAGCGCTCCTTGAGAGTTCATTGAGTTTGTTGGTAGATTGCTTTCCTTTTGTAATCATTGAGATTGCTTTGGACTGAGTCATATTTCAAAGCTGTCTATCAATCGCCATGAAAATCATACAGTGATCTCCCAAACATTTACACAGAAACAGCTTCTTTGAGGCTTTAGGACATTGTTGAGAGGATGGTTTTATTTGATCTGTCAATGGTCACAAAACGATCTCCGTCTGTATAAAGGGGCCTTTATTGCTTAATTTGAAGATATTCAGCTTTCTCTGGGCTTCTGACTAAATCTCACAGACATTAACTGGTGTGGCGGCCTAGTTGATAGAGCATCCGCCCCACAACCGGGAGGTTGGGGGTTCAAGTCCCGGCCGGGTCATACCAAAGACCATATAAAAATGGTACTTCCCACCTTCTAGCTTGGTGGTCAGCATAATAAAATAAGGGAAAGAGAAGTTGTTTGTGGCGGTGCCTTACATGGCAGCAACCCCTCTGATCTTAGATGTGATTAACATTGTAGATAGGAGAAACATAATTTCATTCTTCTGTACATGATTGGCTGTATGGACTGAATGACAATAAAGTTGGCTTCTTCTTAATTATCCAATGCAAATCATACATGGAGAAAGTAAGGGTGTGATATACTGACAGCATCCACATCCAGACCTTCTCTTCAATAACCTTACTATGGTGGCTTCATCTTTAAGGCTCATCTCTCCTCGGAGTCCGACTTTAAACAGAAATGAGTAAATTGCTGTTATAATGGATGTTTCCAGAGTTACAGAGGACTTTGCAGGCACGCTGACTGAGGTTTTGGCAGGGCGCCCCCAGCTTGGGCACAAGGCCAGCCGCACTCACTCCACTGCACCAGTCCTGCTGGGAAAGGTGTGATGGGAGCGGTCAAAGAGCTTTTTTTCCACCTCCTGGTCCTGCCCCCCGCAGCCCTCTGATTACACAGCCTACTGGGCTGTGCAGGACACTGGAAGCCTCACCTTCATACCATCGTCCTAATGGTGTTCCCTGCTGTCCCAGTAATGCCTCCCCTGTCCTTCACAGATGATCTAATCATCGCTCATTGTCATCTGTGTTTTCTCTCTCGGTGAGCTTTGATACTTGCTCCATGATGATATTTCAATGCATGAGCATCTGGAAAACAAGTTGGGAATTTCCTTCTAATGCCAGTCATTGATTTACACTGTTATCAAAGACACCATTGTTTGTGGAAGCAGATTTCTTGCCCTGCTGCTGCCCCTCTTCTTGCTCTGGTGATACTTTGGGGAGTCATTGTGTTCACGCTCAAGCTGTTTTGTGTGGTACCCTCTGCAACTGTTCAACTGGGTAGAGTCGGTTTGCTTTTAATGCGTCTTTTAGGTGCTCTCCTGTTACAGAACACACATCAGCAGAAGCGTTGAGTAGAAAGAGACACGGGGCCTGTGATCTTTTAAGCTAACTAACTTCGAAAGATGCGAAGTTTAGCAGGAGCTCTGTCCCTGTGCATTGCAGAAATTGCAAATACGGCTAGACAGTGACATGATGAGTCAACAGAGATTTTGAAAGTGCTACCAGCATATACAGTATATATTAAGTAAAGCCCACACACCACATACATCCTGGACCACAATGACAGGAAAAAAAGACTTTCAGGAAATTGAGTTTTCATATAAGCACTCATTCACTCGTTCCTGGGAGAAACCAGTACAGACCCCTGTGAAAGCAATTAAAAAAAAAGTGTAGCTGCTGTTGCTCCTGTTCTGTATTCACACACACACACACACACACACACACACACACACACACACACACACAGAGACCTGCACCACAGACGCATCAGTTCTTTAACACTCAGCAGTCTCAAGCATCAGGGCGGTTTTGTGGTGAAGCCATATAGGACAATGGTTGATTTGACAGGAGGCCTACACACACACACACACACACACACACACACACAGAGAGGCTTAATTGACTTGTAAAACTCCACTAAAGCACATTTTTATGGGACACGTTTTAGACCAGTCTCACAGGACTTGATATCAACTTGTGCCCAGCTCGCAGTTCTGTCACCACCACACCGGCTTTATACGCAGCCCAACACCAATTTAGAATTTTCAAGCTAAAACTGGCCTGAGCAGCGAAAGGACCCCACCAAATTGTCATATTAATATGTGATGAAGTAATTCCTCCACGTGTGGAGGAGACTGATGCATGGGAAGAATTACTGGGCAGCACAGTGCTGTATAGGGGAAGCGTTTGCTGGGCTGCAAATAACCCCGTTTTCTTTGTAAACTGACAGCTCAGGCTTCAGTGCTACTTCTGTGAGGTTCCTGTGATCGTCATACTGCTCTTTTTGTTCCTAGTGGCTTTCATTCTCAGCCCAAAAACCGCAACAGCCAGTCTAGGCAAACACAATCGGGGTTCTGATGTATGATTGTGACTGTTGACTCAGTGAAGCTGGATCAGGCATGTCCTGGTGCAGATGTGGCTGAGCCATTCACCCTGGTTTCTCCAACCAGTGGTAGCAATCGGTGTAGACACACCTTTCGGATTTTTTGGAGCTTTAAGAGGATGTGATTTTTCACAGCCAGCCAGGCCAAAACCCAGGCAGGTCTCACCCTCGGGGCTTCCTCCCAACGTGTTAAATACCTTTAGAAGGTTTACCAGCGGATGAGATGAGGAAACACAAAGCAGAGCATCGTATTTTGTTAAAAAAGGTCAGACCTCACTTTTACTCTTGTCAGGTCTTACTGGGTAGCAACTATGATGTAAACAGCTTTCACGATAACTTTGGCACACCCATCTCATCTGATATTTGCCTGTCATTTCATATAATAAAATACAATACAGCAACCTTGTTTATTCTTTATAGCTGTCAACACATTTATTAGATTCTTAAAGTAAACAAGAGTAGTCCCTTTTCTTTGTCTTTAACTCTGAACAGGATTTTTCATCGTGATTGGTTGGTTATTTTACTAAAGTGCACAAAGAATCCATTTGTGTGTGATCTGTCATCATCTTCCAGATAATCAGCATTAGTTTTACATCAGACATTCTTATCACAGAGTGAGGAAACTCAAACTCTAAAAATATGCCACTATGCTGAACATAAACCACAAGAGATGGAGAATGATATTGATCCTGATAACCACTTTTTCAATAATATTCATAACCACTGTGAATATTACACTGAAAAGCAATTCAAAAGTCAAGTGCAATTAGATGGTAAACTGTCAATAATACACTTCAATAGCAGAAGTCTTAACAAAAACTTCTCACAGATTCAGGACTATTTAAAACAGCTAAACAGAAAATTCACAGCTATAGCAGTCTCTGAAACCTGGCTTAATGAAGACCAGGCTCCCCTGATGGCAATAGAGGGATATCAGATGTTTAACATTAACAGATCTCAAAAAAAGGGTGGTGGTGTTGCACTGTATATTGATGACCTATATAGATGTAAGCTTGTAAATGAAATGTCCTCAGCACTACCAGGGATTCTGGAATGTGTTACTGTTGAGATTGACCTAGACAAAACAAAAAATCTAATCATAAGCTGCATATCCGCATATCCTTGATCCGATGGAGGAGATAGGAGAGAGAAGGACGGTGGCTAAACTGTCATCTCTGCTGGAGTCCGAGTTCCACCCTATGCAGGACGTACTGAATGCACTGAGGAGCTCATTTAGCAGCAGACTACATCATCCCAGGTGCACAACCGAGAGGTTTCGTAGGTCCTTCCTACCAACGGCTGTCAGACTGTACAACCTAAGCAGGGCTGCTCGCAGAGATAGCAAAAAGACGTAACAAACTAATAGTTTTTTGAATGCAAAAGATGCAATAGACTTACACAATGGTCCCCTCCGGCATACAACTAGGAACATACCGGTCGCTATGGAGGGTGAGAATATGTATGGGCACATAATCATACCATGTAGGATAACTAAGTAGACGGTTATGCTGTTTCATTCCATCTAGCAACAATGCTCTGCACTGTGTGTGTTTATATATTTACATATTTATTCCATCTAGCTACAATGCTCAGCACTGGGTGTGTTTATATATTTATATATCTACATATTATTCCATCTAGCTACATTGCTCCGCACTGTGTGTGTTTATATACTTGCATATTTATTCCACCTAGCTGCAATGCTCCGTACTGTGGGTGTTTATATATTTACATATTTATTCCATCTAGCTACAATGCTCTGCACTGTGTGTTCATATATTCATATATTTATTCCATCCAGCTACAATGCTCTGCACTGTGTGTCTGTGTGTGTGTGTATATATATATATTTTATAGTAATACGTACATATGTATATTAGCTGCTCTTGCTTGCTTGTTTTTTTTTTCTTGCCTTCTGATTGTTGCTCTGAGTGTTGCTATCCCTGTGCTGTTGCAATCCTGGAATTTCCCCGTTGTGGGACTAATAAAGGCTTATCTTATCTTATCTTATCTTATCTTATATACAGAGCGCCTGGAACTTGCATTGAGACATTCAGAGATAAATTAGTCGAGCTGTACAATAATATTACTAGTAAGAAAATGGTAGCAATTTGTGGAGATTTCAATATTGATCTACTTAATCCACATCAACAAAATGTAGTTACAGAGTTCATGAACTCTATGTACAGCATGAGTCTATATCCCACAATAACACATCCCAGTAGAATCACAGCTCACTCTGCTACACTTATTGACAACCTGTTTGTCAATGTTCTCGACAAGAAAATAGAAAGTGGATTATTGATAAATGATATAAGCGACCACTTGCCAATCTTTGCACTTATCCATGGCCACACGGGGCCCAACCCAGAAAAAATCTCAAAATCGTTCAGACACAAATCACCAAACGCAATCAGTTCTTTTAAAGAGGACTTGCTGAAGCAAGACTGGACAGAAGTCTATGTATCAGATGTAAATGAAGCCTATGACACATTTACAAACATTGTAACCACTCTTTATGAAAAAAACTGCCCATTAGTTAAAAAAAAGCTTAAACACAAATTTACTGACAAACCATGGCTAACCAAAGGACTACAAAAGGCGTGTAAAAAGAAAAATTTATTATATAAAGCTTTCATAAAGAAAAGGACAAAAGAAGCAGAGCAGCGGTATAAAACATACAAAAATAAGTTAACATATATAATAAGATGTAGTAAAAGAGACTATTACAGTAAAGAACTGGAAAAAAACAAAGACAATATTAAAAATACATGGACAATAATCAACAGTATCCTTGGAAATAAAAGCAGAAATACCAGCTACCCAACTAACACTCCAAAAAATAATAAATCGACTCCGAATGTGAATATAGCTTCACCTGCAGATGAATTTAATAATTTTTTTGTTAACATTGGACCTAAACTGGCCCGAGAAATACCCACTACGGTGCCAACAGGTGATTCAATATGCAATAACACTGCTGTAAAAGACACCATCTTCATAAAGAACACAGACGAAAGAGAGGTCATTGAAATTGTTAAATCGTTCAAAAGTAAAACATCTACTGACTGCGATGGTATTGATATGCTACTAGTCAAAACTGTTATCGAATGCATAGTGAAACCACTGACGTATATCTGTAACCTGTCTCTCCAATCAGGTATATTTCCCAATGCAATGAAAATAGCTAAAGTAATTCCGATTTACAAGACAGGCGACAGAGGGGAACTCTCCAACTACAGACCAATTTCACTATTACCGCAATTTTCCAAGATACTTGAAAAAATATTCTATGAGAGAATTGACAACTTCATACTGAAGAATGATTTATTGTGTGAGCAGCAATATGGGTTCAGACACAAAAGGACAACAGCATATGCCTTAATGGAATTTACAGAAAAAATATCAACAGCCATTGAAAATAAAGAGTATTCAGTTGGAGTATTCCTGGATCTTAAAAAAGCATTTGATACAGTAGATCACAATCTATTATTAAACAAACTCTCGGCGCCACACCAGTCGGCTGCCTTTTGCAACAGCGGCTCGATTCCGAGTCTTTTTCCCTTCCTCTCTCTTTTGATCCGTCTTTTTTTTTCACCCCACTTATATCACGGACACACAGATCGTCCTAAATGTCTCCTGAGCCGGTGGACGGAGCCACTGTTTATAGCAGGATACGATACAGCAGAGAACAGCTGCTAGCATTCAACCGCCACCCGGTCCCATTGGAAAAACTCGACATACCGAGAGAACTGAGGCGAAAATGCCGCGGCTGCCGGGCTGGAGTAAGGCGGAGGACAAAAAATATAAGGTACAGACCCTCCCTTCCATCTGTTGTCATGGGAAATGTACGGTCGATACTGGGAAAGTTAGATGAGCTAGCGGCTATCTCCCGTTATGATAGCACATACCGGGAGTGCTCTCTCCTTTTGTTTACTGAGACGTGGCTAACTGAACTAGCAGCAGATGCTAACATTGAGCTGGAGGGTTTTCACATGATACGAGCTGACCGAACACCAGACAGTGGCAAGGCTAGGGGCGGTGGAGTGATAATGTATGTTAACAACAACTGGTGCAGACCGGGACATATCACTGTTAAACAACGACACTGCAGCAAAGACATTGAGTTGCTAGCTGTTAGCATGAGGCCTACATATCTCCCGAGAGAACACTCACACGTGATCTGCATTGTTGTTTATGCAAATCCGACGGCGAACGCTGGGACAGCACGTGACGTCATCCATTCAGTAACCAGCAGGCTGCAGACAGAACACCCAGATGCTCTTCTCCTCATCTCAGGCGATTTCAACCATGTTTCACTGTCTCCCATTCTACCCACGTTCACCCAGTATGTCACATGCCACACTAGAGACAATAAAACACTGGATTTATTCTACGCAAACACTAAGGAGGCGTACACCTCATCACAACTCCCCCCACTCGGGAGATCGGATCACAACTTGGTTCATCTCCGGCCGGTGTACAAACCCCTAGTGCACAGACAACCTCCGGCCATGCACACTGTGGAGTTATGGTCTGAGGAGACAATGGACACCCTAAAGGGCTGTTTTGAAGCCACCGCCTGGAAGCAGCTCTGCGATCCACATGGTGAGGACATCGATGGCCTCATTCACACCTTCACGGGCTACCTCAGCTTCTGTGTGGACAAATCCGTTCCCACCAAGACCATACGGCGTCACTCAAACAACAAACCCTGGATCAACCCTGAGATAAAAACACTTCTGAGAGAGAAGAAGAGGATCTTCAGGTCAGGGAACAGGGAGATGCTGAAGTCCGTACAGAGGGAGCTGAGGAGAAAGATCAGAGAAGGCAAGGACAGCTTCAGGAAGAAGATGGAGGACAAGCTGCAACAGAGCGACATCAGCGGGGTCTGGAGAAACCTCAAAACCATCTCGGGGCTCCAGAATACCTCCCCCCAGGCCACAGGGGGCAGGGAGTGGGCGAACAACCTGAATCTGTTTTTCAATAGATTTGACCAACCGCCCTCCCCCCTGACTGCACAACAACCACTGCTGCCTCTAAAGAAATCAAGTCCTGCTGCCCACTCCCCACTCCACCAACACCCCCCCACTCCCAACACACAGCCCCCCATCCTGACCCTGACCAGGACCCAGGTGAGGACGGAGCTGAGGAAGATCAAGGCGAGGAAGGCGCCGGGACCGGACGGCATCAGCGCAAAGCTCCTCAAGTCCTGTGCAGACCAGCTGTGTGGGATTGTGACGTATATCTTCAACATGAGCCTGAAACTGGGGAGGGTACCACAGCTGTGGAAAACATCTTGTGTGGTACCTGTACCAAAAACTTCCCACCCCAAAGACCTGAACAGCTACAGACCGGTGGCCTTGACGTCCCACTTGATGAAGACCCTGGAGAGACTGCTCCTTGCTCATCTCCGCCCCCTGGTGGAACCAGCGATGGATCCACTCCAGTTCGCCTACCAGCATGGCATTGGGGTGGAGGATGCGGTGATCTTCCTCCTTCACCGTTCTCTGTCCCACCTGGAGAAGCCCGGGAATATGGTGAGGATCATGTTCTTTGACTTCTCCAGTGCTTTCAACACCATCCAACCGATGATCCTGAAGGACAAGCTGCTGCGCGCAGGGGTGGACCAGCACCTGTCATCATGGATCCTGGACTACCTCACGAACCGGCCTCAGTTTGTGAGAACCCGGGACTGTGTGTCCGACACGATCATCAGTAGCACGGGGGCCCCCCAGGGAACGGTGCTGGCTCCCTTCCTGTTCACTCTTTATACTGCGGACTTCTCACACAACACAACACACTGCCATCTACAGAAGTTCTCTGATGACTCTGCGATCGTTGGCCTCATCTCCAATGGAGATGAAGCTGAGTACAGAGGGCTTATCCAGGACTTCGTGGACTGGTGCCATCGGAACTGCCTCCAGATCAACGCGAGGAAAACTAAGGAGCTGGTGGTGGACTGCCGCAGGCATGGGCAGCCCCTCACAGTACCAGTAAATATACAGGGAACAGACATCGAGATGGTGACATCCTATAAGTACCTGGGTATTCATCTGAACAATAAACTAGACTGGTCACACAATACTGATGCACTCTACAAGAAGGGACAGCGCAGGCTGTTCCTGCTGAGGAGACTCAGGTCTTTTGGTGTACAAGGGGCGCTGCTGAAGTCATTCTATGACACGGTGGTGGCATCAGCCATCACTTTTGGAGTGGTCTGCTGGGGCAGTGGCATTACTGCAGCCGATAGGAAGAGACTGAACAAACTGATTAAGAAAGCTAGCTCTGTCCTGGGGCAGCGCCTTGATCCGATGGAGGAGATAGGAGAGAGAAGGATGGTGGCTAAACTGTCATCTCTGCTGGAGTCCGAGTTCCACCCTATGCAGGACATACTGAATGCACTGAGGAGCTCATTTACCAGCAGACTACATCATCCCAGGTGCACAACCGAGAGGTTTCGTAGGTCCTTCCTACCAACGGCTGTCAGACTGTACAACCTAAGCAGGGCTGCTCGCAGAGATAGCAAAAAGACGTAACAAACTAATAGTTTTTTGAATGCAAAAGATGCAATAGACTTACACAATGGTCCCCTCCGGCATACAACTAGGAACTTACCGGTCGCTATGGAGGGTGAGAATATGTATGGGCACATAATCATACCATGTAGGATAACTAAGTAGACGGTTATGCTGTTTCATTCCATCTAGCAACAATGCTCTGCACTGTGTGTGTTTATATATTTACATATTTATTCCATCTAGCTACAATGCTCAGCACTGGGTGTGTTTATATATTTATATATCTACATATTATTCCATCTAGCTACATTGCTCCGCACTGTGTGTGTTTATATACTTGCATATTTATTCCACCTAGCTGCAATGCTCCGTACTGTGGGTGTTTATATATTTACATATTTATTCCATCTAGCTACAATGCTCTGCACTGTGTGTTCATATATTCATATATTTATTCCATCCAGCTACAATGCTCTGCACTGTGTGTCTGTGTGTGTGTGTATATATATATATTTTATAGTAATACGTACATATGTATATTAGCTGCTCTTGCTTGCTTGTTTTTTTTTGTTTTTTTTTTCTTGCCTTCTGATTGTTGCTCTGAGTGTTGCTATCCCTGTGCTGTTGCAATCCTGGAATTTCCCCGTTGTGGGACTAATAAAGGCTTATCTTATCTTATCTTATCTTATTAAAGAAACTACAAAATTGTGGTATCAGAGGGGTAGCACAGTCCTGGTTAAGAAGTTACTTAAAGAATAGATATCAGTTTGTATGTGTTAACAACAAAAACTCAGAGCTACTGAAGGTCACCTGTGGAGTCCCACAGGGTTCAGTTTTGGGACCATTATTATTCAATATGTATATAAATGATATATGTAAAGTTTCAGAAAAAATGGACTTAATATTGTTTGCTGATGACACTGACCTGCTATGCAGTGGAAACAACTTGGAACAACTTCTGGATACACTCGGAAAGGAATTAGGAAAGCTGAAACTGTGGTTTGATTCAAACAAATTAACGCTCAATTTAAGCAAGACAAAATTTATAGTCTTTAACAACCATCACAACTACCCAGTACCCAAACTCAGTGTAAATGGTGTAGAGATTGAAAGGGTATCCGAAACTAAATTCCTTGGAGTAATAATTGATAACAAACTGTGTTGGAAGCCACATATTAATTATATAAAAGGTAAAGTATCCAAATCAATTGCAATATTACACAGAGTGAAAAATTTGCTGAATCAACCCACACTATACACCTTGTATCATTCATTAATACTCCCATACATGACATATTGTAATGAAGTATGGGGAAATACATATAAAACAAACATATATCCACTCTTTATGCTTCAAAAGAGAGCTATTAGAATAATCAACAAAGCAGCTTACAGGGAACCAACAAACCCACTTTTTCTTAAACAAAAAACTCTCAAGTTGAAAGATCTGATCGACTTTAAAACCGCAATAATAATGTTCAAAGTGAAGAATCTATCACTGCCCGCAAATATCCAAAAGTTGTTCCAAACAAGGGAGAAACGATATCACTTCAGAGGAACATGTATATTTCAAAAGCCTACAGTGAGAACAACTACCAAGCAACACTGTATTTCAGTGCAAGGTGTCAGATTATGGAACGATTTTGGACCTGAATTAAAATCATGTACAAAGCTTGGACAATTTAAACAAAAACTAAAGGAAGAAATACTCCAAACATATTTACAAGACGACATGTAAACTCACATAAGGATTGACATTTCCAGCCTGTGTTGTGTTATAGCTTAGTTTTTCTTTTTTCTCTGTGACACTATGTCTTAGATTTGTTTTTGAATAGTAACCGCTTAACTTAGACTAGCTCAGTTTTCTTTTTCTCTCATATATTCATATTATAGTCATATTTTGTCTTAGCCTTGTTTTAAATTGTAATCGCTCTTGTCTTGTTTTCTCTTTTTTCTCCTTTGAATTCTTGGATGGAATATGGGTGGGCAATATAAGCTGCGGCTTCAGCCATCACCCATTTCGGATAACTCACGTGGAATTGTATAGTAGAAGGAGTCTTTGTCTAATTTGACCTTGTTATATTATACAGTTTCTTTTAACCTGTAATGTACTATCCGAAATAAATAAATTCATAAATAAATTCAAATAAAATTCATAGGCCCATGGCTGAAAGGATCAGATAAGATCTCTACCAAAGGAATTCAGATGTGTTGCAGAAAACCTCAGTATGAAGCCTGGATTATTTCTTTTACTGTATTTAGCTGAAAATATACTCCTACCTGCCAACAAGAGAAGAGGAGTGTTAGTAAAAGTATGACGGGACTGTCTGACTTTGGAGTGATAGCATGAGTGACAATCTATCCTTGGTAGGTGCCAATTAATCTGATGTGCATGTCCTTGGACTGTGGGAGAAAACCTGAGCACCCATGCAGACGCAGGGAGAACACACAGAGGGATGTGCCCAGGGAGAGTGGTGTATGTGCCTGTGGGTGTGTGTATGGGCAGGGTTGGAATGGGTGTCATGTATCATGTAAATATACTGTATGTAACTACTGTTTTTATCTATGCAAAACACTTTGTGCAGCATCCAGTGTTTGAAAAGTGCTATACAAATAAGGTTTGATTGATTGGTTGGTTGGTTGGTTGGTTAAATGAACATGCAAACTCCACACAGACGGGTCACCTGGCCAGGGGTAGTTTTGAGCCCATGACCATCTTGCTGTGAGGTGACAGTGCTAACCACTGTAACGCCGAGCTGCCAGGTACTTAGTTGTTGGTTGCTGAAGTTGTGCCCTGTGATTGGCTGTTGGGACTCAGGTCATAGTCACCTTATATTGTAGTCCTTTCAATGTTCCTTTCGAGAACAGAGTCTTTGCAGGCAGCATGAGGGGAATGACCTTCACTCCATCAAAGGTTGATATGCCATCAAAATTATTTTGGAAACATTATTTTAAAGTGTAAATCTTACATAGTGTTGCTTTAAATGCTAGTAATTTATTGACAAATGACAGGTGGTGAAACTCTAGCTGATGAGAAAACAAAATAATGTAAATAAACTAGGGATGCAAGTTATAGATTAATTTATTGTTAATTGATTCACCTTATCAATCGATTAATGATTAATATTTTCCTGAGAATTTGAATTTCCCTTGATACATTATGGTCTTTAACATAAAAAGCCAATTATTGTTTGATATATTAAATAAAAAATGCAATTCATATTCCTCAAGGATTTGATATATTTATGTGGAATAGAATAGAACAGAATAGGCTTTATTGTCATTGTACAGTTGTACAGAACAACGAAATTGAGAGTGCTCCACCAGGCTACTGCGCAGTAAAGTATGAGAGAACGATTAGATAAAACACAGTTACAGAACACACAATTAAACACATGGCTGAAATAAAACTGGCCCAGGATTATGGAAATATACACAGATATGGTAGTGGCTTCATGGATGGAACTATGTACATAAGAGTGCGGAGTGCAGAACACACAACTGAACACACGATTGAATAAAAGGGCCCAAGGACTGTGGAAGATATACATAGGTATGGTGGTGGTTTCACGGATGGGTCAATGTACATGAAAGTGCGGCCTGCAAAGACAGGTGTTGTCACAAACCGAGCCAGTGTTGTCCTTAGGCTCGGTTCTGACCGTTATCTGTGGCTCAGGTATCTGTGGCTCAGGTATGTCTCGGGTTATTTATGTATTGTGTTATCTTTTGAGTTCTTGTTGTCTTTGTCTTTGTTCCTTTTTTTTCCGTGTCTGTAGCCATCGCGCTGGCCGGCGGCTGTTAGGCAGCCTCTTTGACCTACATTCGTGTGGGTGTTGTCTAATACTTGCCAGTCCAACCACACCCCCTCTCTCTTGACAGCCAGCTGATTCCACTCTGGTAATTGTCCTTCCCGCGCCTCGCCCAGGTGTATCCAGTCTGTTGGCCAGCAATGCTTGTACTTAAGCGGTCTTTGCCAGTCAAGCATTGCTGAACCGTTGTACCGTCTTGTGGATGTATCGTCATGTGCGTGGGTTTTGCCAGGCCACATTGGGACTTACTCGGACTGCTCCTGTTTTGTGAGTATTGGCAGTGTGTATTTTTCCAGTGTTCTCACCAGAGACAGTTGAGCGTCCTGGAGGACTCCTTGTGTGCCCTGAGCTGTTTGTTATTTTGTACAGTTGGTTTTTGTTTTGTCCTTTGTTCAATAAATGTGTGTGTGGAGTAAACTGTGCGTAAATCCATCTTCCTTTTCCATCCTCCATGCGCTGCATAAAAGCACACGAGGAGGCTCATGACAAAACGGTCCAGCCAGAAAAGGATTTAGCGAGTTGCATCCACACATACTTTTTTCTTTTTGAACTTTTCCCCACTTTTTCACTCACCTGCTTCCGGGGCGCTATGGTGGATCGGATGGAGAGGGAGCTGCGCTCGCTGTGCCTCTTGGAGGATATTCTTTCGTGGACACGGAAGCCCTGTTCTCCCCAGACCGTTTAACGGGCTCAGGACATGGTGATGGGGGTAATGGAAAGAGACAGCCTCTGGGATCATCCCGAGGCGATGGAGATTCTCCAGAACATCCTCACCCAGCCATGCGAGGAGTCGGATGAGGAGTTTCTCCACATTTGGTAAGCGCCACCTAGAGTGGGGCTTATTGTGGAGGACATTCTGGTTCCCGAACCGTCCGCAACAAAGAAAAAGAAGAAGAACTCTTGCTGAAAGAAGCCTCCAGTCTCTCTGACGACAACCCTGCCTCCTCATTCCGAGCCACGTCCCGCTCCATCCCCGGAGGAGCTGGAGGAACGCAGACTGGCTCTCCTGGCGGAGATGGACCTCATCCTGGAGGCAAAGCCCTGGCTCCTCCAGGAGATGGCCGGAAGATTGGATCGGAGTTTTCCCCGAGGGAATGGGAGCCACAGCCCAAGGACGAGCATGCTCTGCCCATGGAGTCTCCACACCTCCCCGACCCCGAGACGACAGCTGATGTCATCACTTCCCAGGAATTCAGGCAAGTGCTTATCCAGTCACTTTTAATGTCACCTGAAACTGCCTGCCTGATTCCTGATGAATTGTCAGCTGACGATCGTGTTTGTCCACCTGTCTCTCCTGTTTCTTCCCTGTCATCGTTTATGCTGGGAAATGGATCCCAGATGCAGGAGAGGCTGTCACCGGGGAAACCAGAGCTCCCACCACCTATCTCCTCTCGCCGCTGCCGTTCCCAGAGAGCCCACCATCAGAGTGTCTCAAATCTGCCACCAGTCTCTTCTACCTCCATTACCATGGAGACGGCTCCTCCACTCTCCATGAGGGGCCCCAAATCCAATTTAGGCACGGAGAGAGATGACTGGCGCCCATCTGCAGCTATTGATATCGGAGACCGGGAGGACAGACAAGTGTTTTGTTATTTTTTCCCATCTAATTATGATGAACCTTGTCTGTCTCCCAAGGGGGAGGCCCAGTCTCAGCAGTCCGCTGGGTCCTCCCCTCCATTTGCAATGGTTGAATTTTTTCCTATTCTCTCCGTGTCTCCCCCATTTTTCCCTGAGTGTCCACCGGCTCCTGATCCTAGCCGCCGGACGATGGAGGAGCTCGTGGCCCTGGAGGAGGTCAAATCAGCGCCAGCACAGAGTGAGCCCCCAGCTTCCCCGCTGGATCAGTCACCAGCGTTGGAGTCCTCGACTGGGAGCACCAGGACTGTCACCATCACCAAACCAGCTACAGAGGTTGCTGCAGTGGAGGAGGAACCTGCACCGGACCGCCTTGAGGTCAGGCCTGTGTCGTCGTCTGTATCGACGGACTCCTGGACGGCGGTGAAGCTCGAGTGCAGGCAAGTAATCACTTCTGTAATTCTCATGTCAGTTTTTGAGAAATCTTGCCTGGCTCTTGGAGAGGAGAGTCGAGTGCAGCCATCAGCTGCATCTGGACTTCCCTTGCCGGGCTCTGCCACTGCCGGTGACCCTAACCGCCTTTCCTCTCCCGTCTTCCCTGAGCTCCTTCTTAGGGTCACCGGAGAGGATCCGCCGCTACCTGGGGTGCCCGCAGAAGACGACGACATGAGTCCAGCCGGCCCAGTGGAGACCGACGTGGGTACAGCACCTCCCGGACCTACGGAACCAGCGCACCCTAGATAGCCGGAGTCCTGGACGGCGGTGGAGCCCGAGTTCAGACAAGTGTGCTCCATAATGTCTTCTGTGCCTATGTTGAAGTCACACTGCCCGACTCATGGTGAGGAGGGCCAGGGGCAGCTCGCTGCAGCTCCCAGGCTGACCTCACTGGGCTCTGCCGCTGCCAGCGATCCTGACTCGGTCTCTTTCTCTCTCCCTCCGGTTTTGTAGCTCCTTGCCAGGGTCGCCGGAGAGCAGCCAATTTCACCAGAGGCTGCTGAGGATCCGAGTTCAGCGCCGGAGGTCGTGGAGAGTCTTACCTCCCTTTCTGGGGAGGTCACCGTGGGAGCAATGAGGTCACTGATGGGGACCACCGCAGGTACAATGGTGCTCCAGCCAGAGCCCACCGCAGGTGCTACAGAGCTCCAGCCGGAGTCTGCCGTGGGTGCAGCGTTGGCCCGGGCGGGGTCCACCAAGGGTGCAGCATTGGCCTGGTTGGGGTCCACCACGGCTGTTGCAAAGCTCCAATCGGGAGCCACCGTGGTTGTTGCAGAGCTCCAGCCGGAGTCCACCATGGGTGCTGCAGAGCTCCAGCCAGGAGCCACCGCGGGTGCTGCAGAGGTCCAGCTGGGAGCCACCGTGGGTGCGGCAGAGCTTCAGCTGGAGTCCACCGCAGGTGCTGCAGAGCCCCAGCCGGGAGCCACCGCGGGTGCTGCAGAGCTCCAGCCGGGATCCACCGCGGGTGCTGCAGAGCTCCAGCCAGGATCCACCGCGGGTGCTGCAGAGCTCCAGCCAGGATCCACCACGGGTGCTGCAGAGCTCAAGCTGGAGTCCACCGCGGGTGCTGCAGAGCTCCAGTTGGGAGCCACCGCGGGTGCAGCGTTGGCCCGGTCGGGGTCCACCGCGGGTGCAGCGTTGGCCCGGTCTGGGTCCACCGAGGGTGCAGCGTTGGCCCAGTTGGGGTCTACCAAGGGTGCATCGTTGGCCTAGTTGGAGTCCACCAAGGGTGCAGCGTTGGCCCAGTCAGGGCCCACCAAGGGTGCAGCTGTGTCCCAAGCTGGGACCATCAAGGGTGCTACGGGTCAGCCTGAGGATGCTGTAGCCTCCTTCTCCTCCCTGTCCGACGCCGTGGGGATTCCCTTCCTACGGCCCGGTCACCCACCAGTGAGCCTCCCGGTGGGCAGGCCACCTCCTGCTTCACCCCTTCAGTCCTGGTGGCTTAACAATGCGGGCTGGCTCAGGTATCGGGTTATTTATGTATTGTGTTATCTTTTGAGTTCTTGTTGTCTTTATGTCTTTGTTCCTTTTTTTTCCATGCCTGTTGCCAACGCTCTGGCTGGTGGCTATTAGGCAGCCTCTTTGACCTACATTCGTGTGGGCGATGTCTAACACTCGCCGGTCCGACCACGTCCCCTCTCTCTTGACAGCCAGCTGATTCCACTCTGGTAATTGTCCTTCCTGCGCCTCACCTCGGTGTATCCAATCTGTTGGTCAGCAATGCTTGTACTTAAGCGGTCTTTGCCAGTCAAGCATTGCTGGACCGTTACATCATCTTGTGGATGTATTGTCATGTGTGGGTTTTGTCAGGCCACAATGGGACTTATTTGGACTTTTTTGTGAGTATTAACTGTGTGTATTTTTCTGGTGTTCTCACCAGAGACAGTCCTGGAGGACTCCTCGTGTGCCCTGAGCTGTTTGTTATTTTGTACAGTTGGTTTTTGTTTTGTCCTTTGTTCAATAAATGTGTGTGTGGAGTAACCTGCATGTAAATCCATCTTCCTTTTCCCTCCTCCGTGTGCTGCATAAAAGCGCACGAGGAGGCTCATGACAGGTGTGTTATTGTGATAATTGAAAATGTCCTCAGTTCTGTGCATGTGAGCATTTGGAGGGAGGGGAGTGGGGCTTCTGACTGTTTGCAGTCCGGATGGCCCAGGGAAAGAAACTGTTTGTCAGTCTGGAGGTGCGGGACCTGATTGATCTGAACCATCGTCCAGAGGAAAGCAGGTCAAACAGGTGGTGGGCAGGATGTGAGGGGTCTCCTGTGATGGCCTTGATCTTTCTGAGACAGGAGGATCTGGAGATGTCCTCCAGGGAGGGCAGAGGGCCGCCGATGATTTTTTGGGCGGTGTTGATGACCCTCTGCACAGCCTTCCTGTTATCGGCCGTAGAGCCAGCGTACCACACACCCAGACAGTAGGTGAGCACGCTCCCCACTGAGCAGCAGTAGAAGGCCAGCAGCAGCTGCTGGTCCAGGTTGTTCAAGGAAGTGCAGCTGCTGCTGGGCTTTCTTCACCAGGTCCTTGGTGTTGACAGACCAGGAGAGGTCAGAGGAGATGTGGGTGCCCAGGAACCTGAAGGCAGGGACGGTTTTCACATGGTCGCCATTTATGGGGAGGGGGGGGGGTCCTGTCTGTTCTTTCTGAAGTCCAATATGAGTTCTTTGTTTTTTTTGGACAGTCAGTTTCAGGTTGTTTGCTTGGCACAACAGCAGCAGATTCTCTACCTCCGCCCTGTATGCCTTCTCATCGTCATCGGTGATGAGCCCGACCAAGGTGGTGTCGTTTGTATACTTCACAATGATGGTGATTGGGTGGGTTAGAATACAGTCAAAGATGCACAGGGAGTACAGTAGTGGGCTTAGCACACAGCCTTGGGGGGAGCCAGTGCTTAGAGACAGTGTGGAGGAGTGGTGAGGGCAAATCTGACTGTTTGTGGCACTTCTAAGAGGAAACTGTTCCAAACTGGTGAGAAGACAGAAGTTTTGTATTTATAGGTATAAACTTTTGTGGAAAAAATGTAATGAACTTATCACAAAAAGTGGCAAATTTATAGAAAAAATTACTAAACTGATGTTCTTGTAAATTTGTGACTTAATTCTTATGAATTTGTGATTAGTTTTTTTTTTCATGGAAATCTATTTCCTTCCTGCAGTCATGATTTTTTTCCTCACAAATTTGTAACCTTTTTTCCTCACTATTTTTAATTATAAATTAGCATACTTTGTCTAAAATTTTACACCTTTATTTTTGCAAATTTATACTTAATTTACATTTAAAGACTCTACTTGATAATACTTATAATGAATTTGTGAGTCACCACCACTACATCCCACTTAAAAAATAAATCACCTGAGAACAAGCATGATTTTTTTTCAGCAACATCTACTGTGGAAATGGGCTTTTTTTCCCCCCCAAACAGTTTCTGCAACAATCTGCATGGAGCAGTATTTGAGCCCTAAAGTTAATAGGTAAAAATTAATAACTGCTGTTAATGTTTATAATAACTATGCAGTTTTTTCTGTAAATTAGATTTTTTTTACTAATCCAAGAGTTCATACTGCCTTCTAAAATAATCGTAAAAATATTTTCTTTTCTGTCAGACAGTATCTATCAGTCTGATAGAAAAGGAAATATTTTTATGATTGTTTTTACGTAATAAAAATCATATTTTTTCCTTTAACTTTATAACTTTTTGAATGTAAATTTTTCATCAACATTGTACCTTTTTTTATATAAATTTTTGCATTAACATAGCTTTATGTATTTTTTTCCCCTTGGAAACTTAAAACTTTATTTAAAAATCTTCTTAATAAGGAATTAATTAGTTTTTTTTTATTTACATGAGAAAAAAGATGTTGAAATCAGAGAAGTGTGAACTGTTTGATGGCAGCTAAGCATTTTATAAGTTGTTCTGATCAGTTCACTAACCTGAGAATCTCATGGCCTGTAGCAGCTGGAGAAGAACACACGCTTCCTCCGCTGCCTCCTCTCCCCTCGCCTTCTGCCTCATGTTTCTTTCTGGCAAAATAGCCTCTTGTATCCATCTATGCCTTCTTATTTGTTAACCACTGAAATATGAATCCAACTTCTGGAGTCTCATGCCTTGTTAAATGCAGTCAGTGTCTTTCAGTCAGTCCAATCATTACCCACCTTCAGGTGCTGTCGAGGGATTCTCAGCAGTGTAGGTCAGGCAGACACGGGACAGTTCCAAAAACATCCAGGTAGTGCTACCGACATTCCTTATCAGATTATAATGATATTTACGTTAATTAATTTTGCTTCCAACTAGAACATCGGCCCATTAGTGAAGTGGCCCACCGGGAATCCTCCTGACTCTCCCTATGGGCCACTCCAGGCCTGCTTTGGGTGTACTAATATGGCGACCAGGTGGCTTCACTTCTGGCAGCCAATGATCTGTTCAGTTTTTCTATCCACCTTATTCCTAGGCCCCATGATGCCTTGCGTGAATTATGGTAGCAACTTCCGGTACTAGTTTAGAACGTATGGTTGTCACTGAAACGGGACACTTTTCCTTGTTAAAAAACAATGACATCGGCATCAGAACTGTGGGAACATGGCCTCTTGCACCTCAAAACAGTAATATAATCATACCACTTCCCACGACTATTGAGGGATGGGAAGATGACCTTAAAAAGTGGCCTCGTAGACAGTAGCGCCACTAGTTATCGCCGCTGCTAAAATGCAAATGCTGTAAACAAATGACCCATGATGGCAAAATGCGTCACTTTGAGGACATTTTCAAAACTGATGTAATGTTATTTCCATATTCTGTATTGAAAGACCTTCAAAATGATATTTAATTTGTAGGAAGTGCACAAAAACTGACCCAGAAAGAGACAATTTGTTTATATTTTGGCTAGGTTGAAAACTTGCATTCGATCAGTTGGGAATTATGTCTTCCACAAAAACATAGGTATTTTTAGAAAGTATGATTTCTAAGCTTTTCAATGATGCCAGGCACTCATGGGGTTTTCCCGGGACCTGCCGCTGCCAAACAAAGAAAGAGTCATGATTTATGACTTCTTGTTGCCTGTAGCTTGTAATGATGCGGTGGGCATTCCGGATTTTGCCAGCATGTGTCCACTGCAATAAAGTCAGCTGCATTTTGTTAAAATATGTTGGACATAATCAAATTTACCTTAGGGCAGACGTACGCCACACCGTGCTTGGATGTCGTCTGTCACCGTATGGTGAGAAGCCTCCATTTATCTAGTCTGGAACAACCACGAGCACCAGCAGCAAGTTCCAGAACTATGCAGAAACATTCAAAAAATACAAAAACTAGAAGAGCTGAAATTAGCTGCCGCTTGAGTGCAAAACACGTATGTGGACTATACATTAAAATGAATTTGAAAAACTTTTAAAAACGCTATTTTAAATGCCCCTGCTACTCCACTCTTACTGATTTAACACTAGGTCAGCCGAAACCGGAAGCTCCGCCCATAATTGTTCCTACATCGGCACCCCCAGGAATAAGGTGGATAGAGATCAATGGGACAGGCGCGGTAAGCAGGAAACGGGAGTGTGGATGGGTCCTGTAAACAAACTATCGCTCTCATGTTTTGCTTTATAGTGGGGAGCTGGGAGAGCTGTCACAGACACAGCAAAGCAAGCCCAAATAAGCAACTACACGTTAAAAAACAAGCCCAAAAACCCACAACCCGCAACTGATGAGATTTGCAAAGCGACTTTAGAGAAAAACAAGCCCAAAGTTGCTTATAATAAGCGGACTTGGCAACACTGGTGGGAACTTAGCGAACTGGTTGCGCTGTTGTAGTTCAGTGTAGTACCACATAGTGTACATTTAGCTTCGTTGTTAGCATTTAGCAGTTTAAAATGATCCGACACTGCACTCCGTTTATACCGTTTCATTTTCTCGAGTGAAGTGCGTCAGGTGTGGTAGAGATTAGGCTAGAGCGCCTTCACCAGGACTGGCGACGCCACTACATTTAATGAAAACAAACTGTTGAAAAGAACAGCACAACTTTCAATTAATTGATAACTAATTTAATTCAGTCGACTAAATTCTTATTGACAGTTAATCGAAAGTCAATTAATCATTAACATCCCTAAACTCATATCTGAGGTTGAAGAGAACAGATAAGCTCACCAGGCCCATTATTTGGAAAGAAACAAGCCACTGTTTCATGTTCATCTTACATAACAGCTTATTAATAATTTATAAAGTGTTTACAACCCATTAATAACTGACTTATAAACTACTGATAAATCCTTTGATACAGTCTTATCATAAAGTGATATGAAAACAAACTACTGACGGATTGATGATTTATTTTTTTTTTGTACATTTTACTGTGAGTCTTCTTCACACCATAGGCACTGAGAGAGGCATCATGCCACTCTGTTCACGTATTACACTTTTTAGAAGTTTTATTAAACCATTTACTCACTCCTCATAGTGCCAAACCTTCCCCAGTCAACCACCAGAGTTTTGCTCAAGGACAGCAGGGTGGTTGGTAGCCAAAACAGATTCTGGAACCTAATTCATCTGGCTAAACAGTGGTCTGACCAACCGTAGGCCTTAGGCCCAACGTTGGGAAGGAGGGTAGGAGACTAGGGGGAGGGATGGAAGTTTGGTTACCAGACTGAGAAATTTCATTTTGGTGCTAACTCAAAGTTCCATTTGGTCTCACCTCAGAAGAGACAGAAACATCAGAGGGCCAAAGTAAACCAGGACCTGAGAAGCAGTGTCTGGGATGACTGGGGAAAAGCAACAAATGTCAGTGTGCCTTCAGTTCTCACCAGCTAAGCGCTGGCTGACTAATCCTCGATATTCCTCCATGATCTAAACCTGAAGCACTCTGTAGCAATAGAACACTGTGGCATTGTGTCCCAACTCTTAAGGAGTCTGTGATTCATTTACTGGCAGCACTTTTTGGATTCATGTGCCGTATTTTTCTCATCCTTGGTACCACAGTCAGCTTCATCATGTCAAGGCCAAACAGCTTTCTTTATGCGGCTGATATATTGAAGTGTTCGACTGACAAAAACACTCTGTACTCAAACTGTATTCACTTGTTAAACTTCAGTTTTTGCTGCTGTTGATAAATTAACAAAGGTGTTTTGAATGTCTGAAGGATCAGTATGAGTAAGGGAAGAAGTTGGGCAGCTTCCCACTGATCACATTGATCCTCTATGTCTATGTGACCATACTGTTGTGTGATGCTGCAATAGTGCCCTCTGCTGGCAGAAACAGGGAATGCTGTGATGTGAATGTGGATTTTTATAGTTCTTAATGATTATTTATATAATCTTTGGAAATTAGTTAAAATTGATTTGTTTTTTTTTTCCTCTTGACTTTCTTAACATTTCTATTTTCAAAACTAATGCTTGGACTCAAGGAATAACTTAAGAGATGCATAATTCTCTTATACTTTTGTAGATGATATTTGATGCTTTGATTTCATGTTTCAGAGTAATTATTTTTCTTTTTGACATGGCACACGTGGCAAAAAATTGTCTTCTAATGATCTCTATTTTCTCTCTCTCTCTCTGTCTTTTTAACTTCAGGTCTGATTTGCTCTGGAGCCACCTCTGCAGTTGACAATGAGGGTAAAGAGATGAGCTTGCAGCGAGCAGCCCTGTCTCTGCAGTTCCTGGCACTGGACTTTTACTGATTCCTGCTACCCAGAAGACGATGTCCCTGTCTCCCAGATAACGTTTCTGAGGACCAGGCCTTCCCAGCACACATCGTGCACCATGGCAGGAGAGGCTCAGCGGATGCATGCAGGCAAAGAGCTGGATGCTGAGTCCAAACTGCAGGATGAGGGCAGGACACTGGAGCAGCAAAGTGACAAAACCACAAAGGAGTCTACAGAGCACTTTTCAAGTACAGGCACTGAGGCCAGAGCCAGTAGCAGAGGGGCTGAAGCTGAAAAAATAGAAAAGGAAAAGGACTGTCCCCAGCAGCGTGAGGCTGTGATTCGGCCACAACAAGCAGGGAAAATCGACTTCAGTTCACTGCAGAACAGATCAAAGTTGGCCGCTGACAGGACTTGGTCGAGTGGCAAAGGCAGCCCCCAGTCCCCCAGTGGAAAGAACCGCAGCCGAGAGAAAGGGAAGCGGTCGGGAAAGGGAGAGCGAGGCAACCCACAGCAGCTATACCCATCAAGCATCACAAATCCACGGACTGTGGGGATAGCCTACCCACAGCAGAAGGTTTTGCCACCCAAAAAATTGGAGGACAGTCGCGGCCCAGTCTCTAGCAGCTACAGATTCCACGTTCCAAGTATGCCAGAGAGAGAGGCCGAACTGCAACAAGAAGAGCTCAGCTACAGCCACTGTTTCCAGGAGGCATCAACTAACCTCACCACCCAAAGCTATACCTCACAGGCACTAGGTTCCTCAAGTGGAACGTCATCTCACCCACATCCACCACTGTCACAGCAAAAGCAACCAGCATCAATGGAGGGCAGCAGTGCACAACCTGGTGGCCAGATGATTTTCTCCGACTTTCGTCTGAGCAGCTCCAATGTATGGTCAGCTCCTGAAAGGACTTTTAATGGTGCTAACTTTGGGGTTTCATCCCAGAAACCCACCTTTCTTTCAGAAGTTAATAAACCTGGTGCCTTTGTCCCTGGTCCATTTCAATATGGATGTCATTTAATGGAAGAATCAGCCTCTGACTCTTTTCCCTGTGAACAAAACCCCCAGCCTCAAGACTTTACAAACTCCTCTATAGGCTCTGCTCATGTGAGCAGCAGCCCTTTTTCCTTTACACCTGGACAAGGGCAAAGCATTGCTCAGAGCAACGTGCAGTTCAGTAATGAACAGCAACCAGAGGATCGAAGCACTTACCCTCACCCCCCACAGTCACAGTTTGTTCAAGGGGTGGCGTCGTCCATCCACTGTACAAGAAGTCTGAGTGAGGACTCAGCCAGCAGTGACAGCTCAGCCTCCACAGGCTCACAGCAGTCAGAGCCAAGAAAGGCTGGCCTGCCTGAGAACGCAGACAGCATAGGGAAGGCAGACAGCAGGGATGCAGCCATCACCTCGGGGAGTAAGAGGAACTGTCACCCCAAAGACACAGCTGCCAACCAAATAACACTCGTTCAAGGGAGTGTACACGCAAGAAACATTTCACACAGCTCCCCAATGCACTTTCCCAACAAAACATTTAACAACCCCACGGTGAATAACATCCGCACAGGTCCAATCTGTTTTGACAAAAACATCAACCATAAGGTTCTAAATAGGTTACCGCACACATGGGAGGGGCCTAATAATGCTTATTCACCAGCAGATCAAAACACCATCCAGTATCCTGACATGAACAATAAATTTCAGTTTCAGAATCAGCCAGCAGTGAACAAAGGGCCAAATTCATCTAAAAATAGCAGAATGCCATGGCAGCAGATACGCCCAAACTCTGCCATCTCAAACCAAAGCAGAATTGAATTAACTAGGCAAACAAGCAATCAAAAACAGGCTTACGTGGTTTCCCCTTCTGACTGGCAGGATGTTGGTAAATCACATAAACATAGCTCCCTGAAGAACACCAGTTTGTTTCAGAACAGCAGAACCAGTGACCAAAGACACGAGACTATAAAGCATAACAGCAACACGCTCTCAACGTTTACAGTGGAGACGAGCCAAGAGTCCAAAAACAAGGCGGTTTACTTCAACCACCCACTCCCCGCAGCGCCAACGAGAAACTACGGCTACCTGTCATCGCAGGTCACCCACATGGGACTCATGATGGTGTCCCCTTATGAATCACCTTTGCCCTCTCCTGTTCAGAACGCAGCATCAAGCAGTACCTGCTCCTCTCTCTCGCCAACATCCACCAGCCCAGTTAACATCAGCTCAGATGACAGCCAGCTATCAAAGCCAGCTCCCCCTCACCAGTTTTACCAGCAACCCCAAGGAAAACCCCATTTACCTTCGGACCACCTGAACGCCCACCCTCAGCAGGTGCACTCTGATGCTGCACGAAACCTTCCTTATGCACCGGACAGAGTAAAAGATGACATGATGGGCTACCTACAAAACAATTCACACCCTAAAGCAGGCATGGATGGAAGCAAAGGTTACGTGGATAGTTTCGGAGTGGAGCATCACCAGCCTCCACCGCCGTACTCTGCACATCAGCTGTTGGCCAGCCCGTTAGTAAATCTGGACCAGCTGGATGTGTTCCTGACATGCAAACAGTGTGATCAGAACTTCAACAACCTGGTTTCATTTTTAGGCCACAAGCAATACTGCGCTCAGCAAGCGTTTGCACAAAATGACCTCAAAGATGTGTCGAAGGTGGAGGACGGCAGGAAGTACCATTCGGAAATGGCAAAAGCACCATCATCTGTGCCGAATGCGTCCATGTCAAGATGTCCATCTGACCTTCATCTGTCTTTGTTGGGTCTCAGTAAGAATGGAGATCTGATTGCTGACACTGAAACAAAAGGGGATAATAAAGATGACTCGATGAAACTCAGTTTGTTCTCTGGTGCAGGAAATCTCCCCGAGCTGGAGATGGAGGACGCCAAATTAGACAGCCTGATCACAGAGGCTTTGAATGGACTGGGATATCAGTCAGACAATGCGGAGATAGACAGCAGCTTTATTGACGCATTCGCCGATGATGACCTCACCACTGTCAAAACATCGTCAAGCAAACAATGTCTGAAAACCAAAGAATCCCTGCTCTTTGAGAGCAAAAATAAACAAGCAGTTGACGATGCGTCTCTCACACAGGGAAAGTATTTTTATGGCTCTGGTGTTGAGAGCCCTGAGAAAATGTCTCTGAGCTTGGAACAAGATGAGAAAATTAACATAAAAAAAGAAGTTTCTCATAAAAAATCGAGAATCACCTCAAGGGAGAAGACGTGGGAACAAGAGAGCAAAGCGAAGGAGGCAAAAAAGCTGTGCAAGAGCGAGGACGAAAGCGCGAGCTCACAAAGGGTCCTCTTATCAAGCAAGTTTTCTGAGCGCTGTGGCATTAAGGGCTTTCAGGACAACTCTGCACTTCGAGGATCGGCACCCTCGCAGGCCTCCACGTCTCCAACGTCACGGAACGCAGTGAAAGAGAGCAAGAGGAAAAGCACTGGAGGGGGCACCTGGAGCAAAGAACTCATTCATAAAATCGTTCAGCAGAAAAACAAGCTCCACAAGCTGCATGTCAAAGGCACTAAAAACCTTCAGTTCTCCTTAGTGATGGAGCGATTGACCCCCACCGTGCAGAACCCCGCTTTCGGAGAATACGATTATGTCTCAGACTCGGATGATGAATGCGAGCCCGTAAAGATAGCAAGCCAAGGCCGACTCAATCAAAGCAGTCGCTGTAAGTACACATACACTAAAGAGTGCAAGTGGCGAGCAAGGAGCGAGAGGGACCAGGCGGCGTGGAGGCACGAGTCAAAGGAGTGTTTTGAAATGAAAAAGAGTGAGGAGGTTTCTCTCTTGCCTGAAAAGAAGAGACTCAGGCGGCGGGGTAGCAGATCATCCACAAGCAGTGAGCTCAGCACGTCTGTGAGTGTTTCAAGCGACAGCGTCAGCAGCCCCAAAAGCACTGACCGCACTGACTCAGACTGTGAGAAGAAGACGGACAAAAAGAAAGCTTCTCCAGAGCAGAGAACCCGTGAAAGGTCCTCCCCGCAGAAGTTATTCAAAGAGTCCAACACACTAGCACTGACTTTCACTAAATCTGTCAATAAGCATAACGGCGACAAAGCCATTCAGTCGAATAACAAAGACAGCACAGAGGATCAAAAGAAGTATCATTCAAATCCAGAAGCTGCCGATCCCCTGTCGTCCTCACAAAGAGCTAAAAGCTCAATGAAAAATGCTGAAAAAAGCAGAGTCGCACAGACAAAATCAAGAGAGAAGCCTGTGTCACACAGAAAAGAGACTAGCACAGCTGTTAATTCAGACAGAAACACCCAACAGAGAGGAGACAATCTGAGCCCCAAAGATGAACCAACACAGTGCGGAAGTACAGGTAACAACCCGCTACAGTTTGATTCTCACCCTCCCGTCATCACCAAAGAAACAGATTTCAGTACTGACGCACACAAAAAGGGCAAAAGAAGAGAGAGGCCCCAAACGGCACAGCCTGAGCTACCAGATGCTCCCACGCTAGACAGTCAGAGCGACGGCATCTGCATGGTGAAAGAGGCCATCACCTTAGTCAATGACCTGGTCACACACAAACCCGCACCTCTGTGCTCCTCTTTGATGGATGAGGTGTGCCTGTCTCCAGCTAAAGCCCAGCACCCATTAACACAAAAAGAAACGCTCCACCTCCTGCCCTACCCTCTAGACCAGGAGCAAGGCCTCATAAAATCTCCGCTGTCATTTGACACCTCATCGATGTTCGGGGACCTTACTGGATTCGAGAGTGGCCTTTACTCGGAGATGCCAATTCAGAAGGTGGGTTTCCATCCAATTGAAAACCCAGCCGAAAAAAAGGAAGAGTTTGCATCGTCTTTCTCGCCCTTTTTGGAGCAAAGAGACTGGAACCTCATAGTCAGCCCCGTGCTGCCGGATGAAATATCTCAGTACAAAAGCAACTCAGAGAAATCAAGTGAGAAAAAGGCAGATTACAATCACGTCCCTTTGTCTCTGCCAGAGAAAATAATCGACTATAATCTGCACAATAATCTTCACAGCTGTGCATCAGAGGATGAGCTGGAGATAAAGAGAATAGTGAATGAGCTTGAAAACCAGCTGCAGACAACAAAGTTGGAAAGTCCTCCATTACTAGCACAGGATGTCCCCAAGCAGCTGCAAATGAGTAAGTTCTCACCTTTACGCCTTGGTGATGAGTCTGAGGGTGAAGGCACAGCATCGAGTGAGAAGTGTGCCATGCAAGCGATAGATGTACCTGTTTCTAGCATGCCCTCAGAGTCTTTCGCTGAACCAGGACTCCCGTGGGCAACCACATTTCAGTTTGAGCTAATGGGTGAAGACCACAGCCCCCACACTCCGCTGCACAATGGCCCAGAGGCACTTGAAATATTTCCTGAAAAAGAGGATCGCACGCCAAATTTGATCTCCATGGCCTCACACACTGAACAATCACAGCTCCACCATGAGCATAAATCAGAGGAGAGTGCTGGAAAAGAGGCCTGCGTGGAGACAAAAGAGGAGATTTTAGAACAAAAGAGATACACCGAAAATCTAATGAAAAGCCTGGAGGTGATTTCAGACCCTATATTCATAAAAGAACCACTTACATCAGCAGACAAGGAGTCGAATGTCAACTCTCCCGTGAGTCAACAGCATCAAGAAACTGAATGTCAGGCAAAGGATGCAGCTGAGAGAGAAGATCACGATGAAAGGGAAGCAATTACCAGAAAGGAGAATATATTATCACCTCCAAATATCAATGGGCAGAAGGAAGAAATTAAATTCTGTCTGAATGAGTCACCAACGTCTCTCTGCAACGAAGCTGACCCCACAGCCGATGGCATCCAGCCAATTTCATCACAGCAAAGTGAGCCCACTGAAAACAAGGATTACAGTGAAGCGACTGAAGTCAGATCAGAGGAGGGTATCACTGAGAGTAGTGCTCTTACTCAGTCTGCTCACAGCTCAACTGTGGTTACCCGTGACCCAGGTGAAGAGAATAGCGATGTGCAAGACGACGTTAATCATCTGTTTAATAACAACAGTGAGACGAGAGAATATTCATCCACAGATGGCACTGAGGAAGCAGAGGCAGTGAAGGGGATCTCTGGTCAATCTGATGGCCATCTCTCGTCACCAACTCTACCTGACCCCAGCCCCAACAGCAGTGAGAAAATGGCACATGTGACAAAGGCAGCAGTCAAGAAGCAGTGCGCCGATCACCACGATAATCCTGAAGATGAAGGTGAATTAAAAGCAAAATGCTCCGACAACATGATGGAGGGAATAACTGCTGAAACACCGACACAAGATCACTGGATAGAGCATTCTGTCTCTGAAAACCCTACAAAGACATACAGTGAAAAGAGCGTTTCTGTCACCACAGGCAAACCCTGCAGTCCAATACTGGTGGAAGCCGATACAGAAACTCCTATCTGCTATTCACCCTTGCATGACACCCGGTGCAGAGAGGGACAAAGCAATCTGTTGATCATTTCACAGTCTGGTAGCATCATTAAGAGTGATTCCTGCGAAATGACTCCATTTAATGACTCATTAAAAACTGAAACAGGTCTCGTCTTTGAGCCTGCTCAGAAACAAGACAAGATTTTAAACGTTCAGGACATCAAGGAAGATCTCCCTGTTGATTTCATGGCAAGTCAGCATAACTCACCGTGCAGAGAGGAAGCAGATGAGAGTCACTGTGTCATTGTGGACGCAGCGCCACCAATCAGCCCTCTTTTATCTGCCTTTCATCAAACGCCCGTGCAGCAATTTGACACAGAAGGGGGTTTATGTGAGTCAGTCATTGAAAGAGTTAATGAATCCATGGATCAGCAGCTGACTGAAAATGCAGAATCTCCCATAAACAGAGATGACAGCTGTAATGGTGCAAAGGCTTCAAACCAAAACGAAATAAAAACAACAGCTGAGATGGATTACTGTTTAATAAGCCAACCTCATCTGGACTTTGGAGTCACAGAGTGTAGAATTCCCAGCCCTGACAACGACATCCCACCTGCACTTCCCGTGACCAGTGTAGCAGAGCCCAAAGAGGTGCCAGTCAGCCTGGAAAAAACCACTCTGATATATGGCTTCAAGCTCAACCCGTTCAGCTATAACAGCGCATCGGATGAACCTCCACAGCTAAATCAGTATGATTACATCCCAGTATCACCAGCCTGTAAACCCGAAGCGAATGCAGACGTGAGGAAGAGAACCAGTGATGGCTGTGGTTCTCATGAAATGAACGCAACAGCAGCTAAACTACATCCATCTGATGAACCGCTGGTGAAATTTTCATGTTTTCCTGCAGGTGTCCCAACTCAAATCCAAACAACAGATTCATCAGTTGGAAATGTGAAAACAAACTTGGTGGTTTTCCACGATGCAGTCAAAACTGTCGAGTACAAACATGCTGACCTGCTGAGCAAGGCAGAGACGGGCAGCTTCGATTCTCATGAGCCTTCTGTCAAGGACTGCGTGCTTCTCAAAAAGAACTTTTCAGATGGTCCACCCACTCCTAAGCAGCTCGTCATCTGTGAAAGTGAACAAATGCCTCTTCCACCGGACCTAGCAGAAAAGCAACCAACAATAGAAAATGGCCAGTGCTCGGCAGCGACACACCAACTACACAGAGAGGCCGCTCAAAAAAAGATACAGAACAACGCTCAGCAGGGCACAGTGGTTTGTGAAATCTGCCTCATGTGCTTCAGAACTGTGCCGGGGTTAAAGAGGCACAAGGCCATGAAGCACTTGGTCAGGGCTGAGAAACACATCGGCCCGCAGAGCACAACAGTGGGCCACCAAGGGGCCATGTTTATTTATGAAGCATCACAGACTACAGAGAAAAAACGTAAAGATGATTCACAGACCTGCTCTCCGACAGAAACAGATAGGCTGCCTGAGATAAGTAGCACTCTCATATCCAAAGCAGCAGAGACTGAGTCGGTCCTGGAGGAAAAGGCAGTGGAGACAAGTGGCATGGCAGGAGATGAAGTAGGCTATCAAAGCCCTCTGATGTCAGCAAAAGCAAAGAAGAACAAAGTGAGAAAGATCAAGAACAGCGAGGTAAACAGACAGCCTAACCCTCTCTCTGATGAGCTTCTGAATATGTTAAAAGTAGACATACTTCAAGCTATAACTCCTGAATTCAAAAAGAATGCACTACAAGAGCACAGGCAGTCGCAAGAGGAACAGGAGAAAATCGATGATAGAGCCGAGAAACTCCCTGACCAAGTTACCTCAGATTCTGCTGCAGACAATACACAGCCAGCAAGGGAGGTAAATATACTTAATGAAACTGTGGAGGAAAATCAAGTCGCTTGTACAGAAGAGATGGAAAGTACGGAAAGTACAAGCATGACTGAGGTGGTAAATTTGGAAGTGTTTTCAGATAATGTGGGGAGTACAATGTCTGTAGACAAAGGGATAATCAAAGAATGTGATGAGACCAGAAAGACTCTGTGCACTGCTCAGGAGACACATGAGCAGACAGGATCAGAGAGCAGCCTTGTCCAGGAGATTCTTCGAAATATGACAGTCGAGATAAAATGTGAGAAAAACGGTAGCCCCTCAGACACAGCACAGTCTGCCACCTCTTTGAATTCCTCGGCTCTCAGTCCTCCCAGCATTAGCCCCAATCTGAAAGCCTTACTTGATGATGACACCACATTCTCGCAGCTCTTCCCCAGGGATGACGATGCAAAAAGGAAAAAGTGCCCAAGGGTGTACAGCAAAAGAAACAAAAGACCAAAGCTGTCGCCCCCTTCAAGTGAGACTCCCGACTACCCTATGCCCGAAACTCTCCTGCAAAACAAAGATGAGTTTGTGGAAAACCAAGCGGGCCACACATTCACCAGCAATCCATCTAACCACTGTGAATATGAGACTATTTCTCGAGACGACGCCCTCATGATAAATGTCTGCCATGATAGCACATTGAAGGCTGATGCCGCTCCATTATTGGATATGAAACAAAGTGATAGAGAGCTCTGCAAAAACTTCTTGAATCCACTCGAGAGCACAGTTGATAAACCTCCTGCTGAATGGAGCGGCTCCGCTGATTTCACTGCCTTTGATACCAGCTCATCTGTGACATGTGACCCCAACGCTTGCACACCAGAAGGGCCGCCCGCACTCAGTCCTCTTCCTGCACCTGCTGGCCCCTACACTGCAGCACCATGCATCATAGAGGGCCTCCAGACGTTCCCCAGCATTGACATCCAAAACATCAACACTACATATCAGCTTCCAGACATCCAGTTCTTCGACACCAATACAGATATCTTGGTTGCTCCTACGGTGGCGACTGCCGACATGGAGAGCAGAGACGAGGAGAAGTCCAGGAAAGTAACAGAGCAAAGAGGCCGAAAGAGACAAGATGGGGGGATAAAGGTCAAAGATAAGCAATACAAGTGCAAAGTTTGTTTCACTTGGTTCCTCACACTAGGCGAGCTGAACTTTCACAAACTCTCCCACAATCCTTCCCCACCACCGACCTGCTACATGTGCGTCCAGCGAAAATTCAGCTCCAGAGAGCAGCTGAGAGACCACCTGAGGGAGAAGCACGCTAAGAACAAGACCGGAATCTGGACCTGTGGGATGTGCCTGAAGGCGATATCAGACGTGTGGATGTACAATGAGCACTTACGAGAGCACGCCACTCAGTTCGCCCGCAGGGGTCAGACTCAAGGCTCCATGTTAGGCATTTCAGGCTGCTTCATGCAAGAGACGGCAGTGAAGAACTTCATCTCTTCAATAATGCAGCATCGCCCCAGCAAAGCCAACAGAGAGTCCAACAGAGCTGCCAAAGAGCAGGAAAAAGCTGACAGAACAAGAGGAGAAGGGAAGAGCTCAGAGGCTGCTGAGCCAAAACCTCACAGAGCCAAAAGCAGCAGTGGAAAGAGCACATTGACCCCACTTGAGGTTCTCCACAAAACTGAGACATCAAAAAGTGTGGAGATGCATCCCAATTGCAAAGACCCCTCGAGGGACTGCCACCACTGTGGGAAACAGTTCCCCAAACCTTTTAAACTCCAGAGACACTTAGTGGTTCACAATCTGGAAAGAATCTTCCTGTGTCAAAAATGCCCCGTCTCTTATCAGGAGGCCCAGCAGCTTAAAGACCACCTGAAGAAAGCTCACGAGGAGGTGGACGAACCAGACTCAAAACACACCACACTCTACACGTGCGAGCTGTGTGCTGATGTCATGCACGTGATTAAGAAATCTTTCATCTGCAGCACCTGCAACTACACTTTCTCCAAGAAAGAGCAATTTGACCGGCACATGGAAAAGCACCTGTCAGGTGGGAACAAAATTTTCAAATTCCGAGGTGTTCTCCGACCTGACAGAATACCTGCATCCAAAGACGATGAATGTATTTCACCTGCAAGTAAAAAGAAGAGAACTCTCTCTGACAGCCTGCAAGAAAACAGCTCAGACAGCGGCATAGCGAGTGTGAGCTCAGTGCAGTTAAACCAAACCTCTGACACGCACTCTTCAAAACCCGCTGTGTCCACGGCAGACGACTCCACACAGACCATTGCTAATGAATACCAAGAGGACCTGAATGGTAAAAGCGTGAAGACTGAGGAGATTGCTGAGGAGTACTCCGAACTGCTTGTGGAGCTTGAAAAATGTATTCATATGGGCTCATCAGGGTCGGCGGCACCCAAGAAAGAGGAAATTGACCCATCTCCCTCGTCTAATCTTGATGAAGAGTGCAGTGGAAAATCAATTAGTGAGCCGTGCGACATAAAAGAGGAGAATGAGTCAGTCTGCATCAGAGAGGAGACAACCCCGTGGTCAGCATCTACAGAGACTTGCAATGCTGGCAAGGAGACTGTTAAAGCTAAAGAAGACTCTGCTCGAGGTGATACTACTGACACTAAAGAAAAAACAGATTCACTTCAACTTAGTGAGAATTCTTTTGTTAGCTCAGCAGAAAATCAAGCCACACTAAAGTCACCCAAGACTGGGAAGCATGAATCAGTTGTTGATGTGAGGGACCGTGGAAGGGATGAGGAGCGGTTCCATCATGTGTCCAAAGCTCCCAGTAATGGAGGCAAAAAGCAGGTAGTGCCTCTTGGTGCTGAAGAGGAAAATGTGAGTCAGACGAAAGTCAAAGATGCCCAAGCCAAAACAAGCAAGAACACGAAAAACGACATCACAACAAGCAGTGCAAGGGAGTCAACGCCGGTCCTCCTCTCCAAGGTCTCCCTCAACGTGTCAGCCTCTAGTGAGGATAAAGAATCTCTGAGACTACAGAAGAAGAGGAAGGACATGAAATCCACTCATGGCCAGCAGAGGGTTTCCTCTGCGGCCACGCAGGAGAACTTCGGCATTGACTCTAGGGCCAAAAAGAAATTTCGCTCAAACAAGTGCGTGAATACCACTCTGCAAAGAAAGTCAGATGGACCCAACGAGTACCCTGTGCTGTCCTCAGTGCGGGATGATGTTGTCAGCAACAAAATCATCTCCAAGAGCAAGAATTCAAACTTGCCGTCAAAAAGAAATTGGCTCGAAAGCTGTTCACAGAAGAAATCTGAGATTGTCCCGTCCCAAAATGGAGATTACAAAGTCAAAAAGGGACCTCTGGGACATTCTATGCAGCCTCCTATATCTAAAGTTTCCCCAGTTTCCATGAACAATTCTTTGAATAAATCCAGGCCAAAGATGGGGGTTAGGTCGATGGAGAGTCACTCATACCGGACAGCAGAGTCCCAGAACCACCTCTTAAGCCAGCTGTTTGGCCAAAAACTCACAAGCTTTAAGATTCCTTTAAGGAAGGACACATCAGAGTCTATTAACTGAGGGGGGGGGGGGGGGGGGGGGGGGGTCTGTGAATGAGAGACTGTAAATGTTCACAGTTCTAAATGTTTAAGACAACTCATCATGGTGCATGGTGAGATTGCACAGCTCTTTTCTGTGAAATGCTATCTTTAAATGCTTACATAGTCACTTTATGTCTTCTTTGTACGTGTGTTTTTATTACACAAATGTGAGGACAAACGGCAGATATGAATATTGGGTCAAAAACTAATTGCTAGTTGAGGGAAATGTTTGAGATTATTATTACATTTACATAAAGGAAAAAAAGAATACTTGAAAATGCAGTATAACATTTTCTTCTTAGAAATGCATGTTCATTTTGCATTTATAACAGGAGTTTTCCTTTTTTTTTTTAGTCTTTCTGCTAAAGGACCAAATGACGTCTGACTTGGACTATTGTCTGTGCACCTTTATAAATGTCTCCAACATATTAAGTTTTGTATTTTTTTTAACTTTACTGTACTGCATTGACATTCAACATATTAGCCTTTTGTATAAACATTACCTGGTGCTATGTTGTATTTAATTGTAAATGTGAATGCCAATGTCCTCAGAAGGGAACATGAGATCTGTAGCAGTTACAGTTACACACATCTGACTGTTTTTTTTTTCTACTGGCTTTCTGTAGTAGATTACTAAATACTGTGTAAACCATCCATGGAAATCATATGTAGGCTGAAACACAAAATTAGGAAAGGTCTCGTTGTATAAACTCAGGTGCATACCAGGACATCACAGTCCCCAGACCTATATTTGGAGTTCTCCCTATGCACTGATGACACCACACACAAATTACAAACTCAATGATCTGTCTGTAACTCCAAATGTTTAATTATAAATAGTATTTACTAAGACAACAAAGGTGCTTTATCTTGTTTATACTGTATGTATCGTATATTGTACAATACTGTAGGTAGGTTGTTGTTCGGTGTCATGTCAAAGTTTTATTTTAATAATGTGTGAAATGACTTAGAGAAGAAAGGGGAATGCAGTGCCTTTTGCGAGTTGTAAAGTGGTTCTCTAAGTGCCTCTTTTATAATTGGTTATTAAAGATCTGTATTGTACTCCCCCTGTTGTTGTTGTTTTTTTTTTTTTTAATTTTCCTTCTTTTATTCAAAAGATGTTTTGCAAATCGTCCTACTTCCATCCCCACAGACTGCAGCTGTCACCACATGCATCAGATACTGGGAGCAGTGGAAGCTGCTTGTGCCTGGAGGCAAAACAAACAGAAAAAAAAAAAAAAAAAAAAGCAGGTGCACACACAACAAGCTTCATTTTTTCCTCTTCAGATCAATAGGCTCACTTATTAACTGAAAAATGAGCATAAATGTGTCTTTAATAGAAGGAGACATTCAGCAGGAGGCAGTCGCATTCATCCAACCATATGCCGGTGTGGGAGAGCCAGTGAGCGCTGTCAGGCGTCGTTCAGGTTGCTCTCTCGCCACGTGTGAAATGGCTTCTGTTCCTACGTGAACATTTGTCATCATCACATAGGAATAAAAAGCCATATTACACGGTGGTGTACAAGTTGAAATGCGCAAGGAATCTGTGAGTGATGCCCAACGAATTACAAAGAAGCCTGAGAAAAGAATAAAGGGAAGAACAAGGGGGGGGGGGCAATAGGAAAGAGGTTATTTTGCGTCTGAAGTTCTATTAAAGATAAATGAAAGGATGAAACTTTTCTCTATAATTAAAATGTGAATGTGCTAATATTCAGAGCTTCATTATTAGAAAGCAACTCCAATTATCTCTGGGCCAGAGTGCTTGAATCATCAGTGTTTGTTGATCAAATTTGAACACCCAGAAACGTGTCAGTTTTTCTCCAAGTCATAGATCACGCTCATGTTACAAACACAGCAATGTGCTCTGTAAACATCACTGGGAGAGTGTGGACAAAACAGAGCACAGTCTTGTGGAAAGAACTTCTCTAATTAACTTTGTGTGAATGCTGGTTTGGCAGCATCCACAAACGCCATATTTCTGGACTCACTGACGACAACTGAAAATAAAGCTGCGTGGCTGTCGGGGAATTACAGTCCTCAATCCCCGCCGGCTTCTCTATTCCGCTCCGCTCGGCGTCGGAGGCTGTGCAGCAGCAGGAGAATTCAGATTCATGGAGGTGTGCTGCCAGGTGTCTTACATCCTGACCTTTGTTTCGGTACAGTAAAAGTCATGGCCGGCATGCTGAAAAAATACATCACTTCACTCTCTGAATCCTCAAAGTGTCTGTCTGAGAGACACGGAATTCGGTTCAGAAATATTTTACAATCTTTATTAATCCAGTAACTTTTTGGCAGCATGTATGATGGTTATGGGAGTCTTCAATCACCTGTGAACCAGGTTCTAGAAACAGAAGCTCCTTATGATTTAGCTCTATTATCAGTATTGCTAAATAGGTTTAGTGCAGAAGTGCACGTTAGTTTGGCATCATATTAGGCATTCGGCTTTCACTGAAGGAGATGTTTCAAGCAAAAACACATACATGACATTTATTTAGTCAGCTGATCGCCATGACACGTTTCGTGCTCACTATCAAAAACCAAACTGATGTCTGCTTGGAGGTGCACAGCTATTTCTACAAACTTTAATTGGCTGTTAATAATTGCAAGTAATGACATAGAAATACCCAACCAGCTGTCTGCAGACAGACTTCTTGTTTTTGTCAGCTGCCCTACTGTTTAATATTTACTCATGTATTATTGGAATCAAAGTCCTAAATTTTTTCTGGATTTTCTTCTTTTTTTTTCATTCTAAGTATTAAAACTCCCATTTGTGGATTCTCAGCAAAAATTAACAGAAAAGTCTCAGTGGGAGGACGGATGACCATCTGTTGATGGATGCCACTGATTCAACGGCAGTAGTATCAACATTAATCTAAAAAAAAAAAAGATGTGACTTGCTAAAGATCACAGTGTGCTTTTGTTTATTCATTTGAAACCTGAAATAATGGCAGAGAGATGATCTCGTGTTAGTACAACTATGTAGTTAAGAATGCCATCAACATCCAAAAGATTACAGTGTTTTCTGTTGATATAAAATTCAGTGACACTTTTTTTTAGTTAATGCAAAGTTCACACTCCAAGCTGGGTTTGAATTCACTACACTGCGGGAATCTTCCCAAGTCACGCCTGAAGGCCGCATCACTGATGACTTCTGTGACGTCAGCGCCATCAAGACGTGTCAGTCCTGTGATTAACATGTCAAGCTAAAAATAATAGCCCAGAAATAAACTACAAGCTAAATAATAACTGTCGGATGTGCTTTCTGTATACTGAGAAGTTTTCCACATTTCTGCGCTGCACTAAACATCCATACGCTGCAGTATTGTGTGTGTGCACAGCTCTGTCAGATTTAAACGTACCTGGATTTTTACCGTGGCACACTCTCCTCTCTGCACAGTGACTTTTCTTCATGGCCCCCAGGTCAGGACCTGCTGTTCATTAAAACAAAATTAGACATCTCAGTATATTTTGTCACAGTTTAGTCCACAGTGTGTCACACAGAGAGAGTAGGACCCCCCCCCCCCCACACACACACACACCCTACTATCACACATCCTTTTATCATCTGATCTATGAGGAAATTCTCCAGGGGCACAGTCATGCAGGAGCATGACAGGAACGCTTTGCACTTTGAAGTAGAGTGACATTATCAGTAAGTATGGTCTTGAAATAGCATCTCCTCTCACTCCATTTCTTGAGTCTCCCTCCCTGTCTCATCTGATCCCCGACTTTTGCTCCTTCATCTATTCTCCTCTGCCGTCACCCTCATTTTCTTGCTCTTCCTTTCCCCCTTGCTTTTCTTCTCTCTTTTCCATCAGGTTTAAGTTCACCCCTCCCACCCTGTTTCCACTCCTCTTCCTCCTTTAGCCTTTATTTCAGGCATTCACCTGCTTCTTACTTAACTCTACTTTCAACCCCACTGTTTTTTCATCTATTTTTGTTTTTATCCCTCCCTGCATTCTCCTCATCTTTCCACCCACCCTTCTCTGCTGTTTTCCCTGTATTTCTATCCTCCACTCCCCCCTCCTCCCTCACTGTAGAGCTCAGTGCTGCTGGCAGCCTCGCAGGGAGGTCATGAGATCAGGGCCAGATAGAGATGGGCTACTGGTCAGTGGTAATGACACACAGGCTGAGGGGCCACTTGGGTTGCCTCTGTCGGGAATGTGGGATTTCAGCCATCACACAGTGGACGGCAGATGTGCAGATAGGTAGGAATTTGTTATGCCAAAGGGGGGGAAGGAGCAAGCGTCGCTAAGGGGGATGGATGGTCTCTGAAATCATTTGTCTGATGATCAGAACGTGCATGAATATTTCAATGTAAACAGAATCCTCTGACGAAAACAAAGAGGACAAAAAGTCTTTGAATTCAGGCATCATCCCAGTTTTGCCAGACTGTCATGCAAAACAAAACTCTTCAACTCCTCAAAGGAGCAGAGAGGACAAGGAATCTCCCGAAAACTGCAACCTGGATATGAGTTAAAAGAGCTGAGGCAGTAGTAATGTCAATTTTCATCGACAAAAATTAGCAGACTAATTAAAAATAAGATGACTGGCAATAGAAGTATTCTGTGGAAATCCTAATAAACCGTGAAGTCCAGGCCCCCTTTCTGCTGGAACAGCCTTCATCAACTCAACCATTTGTCACTGCAGGCAGCAGCAGAGGCAGAACGGGCTGCACACAGTGGCTTAAAGTGCCTGTATGATGTTCCAGGTTTGCAGGAATAAATGGGGCTGCTCTGTAGGTGCTATGCAAACAATGAAAGCCTGTTGGTGCGTAGCAGCAGTTAACACACACCAGCAGAGGATCTCCAGAGCTGAACACCTGCAGCTCTGAGAGAAGGTCCACACACACACAAACACATCATAACTGGTTTGTTAGATGAACCTGATGTAGTGAGGGAAAAGAATCTAACTGTATAAGCCACATCGAATTGAATGTATTTATATCGACTTCATACAGTTCCCTTCAAAGCCTCTTAGCTGTGGTGGACTGAACGACTAATTAGCACATTATAACTGGCAGGTAAAAGTTAAGTTTGTCCTTTTGTAACAACTGCAAGTGTGGTGCATATTCCTTTATTGTGTGCGCCGTCGTGAAGTTGACAGCAGGGACTCCTCTCCACCCCACCCACCCCCCGACCCTTATAACATCTCCACCATAACCTGTGTGCCCCCCCCCCACCACCACCACTCCATTCCTCTACCTCCACGGCGAGCTTCTCCTCCCACCAGCTGTTTCTGTGGCTATCACTGAGAATCTGAAGGATCTACCCTGACATTTGATGTGGCACAAAATTGGATTTCCACTGTGATTCTCTCCCTGAGCCCCTTGTGGAGAGCAATCCACGCTGTGACTAATTGAGTGACATGCCAGCAGCCTAAGAGTGTAAATGGATGGTTGCTGGTGAAATGTGTCTGTGGCCTGCAATTTTTTTTTTCCCCCCTCATAGGAGCTGGTGGGTTTATTAGACAGAGAAAAGGAATGGCTCACGCACACACGCACGCACACACACACACACTCAGTCCCACAGACCTCTGAGTCGAGCAGGATTCTCCAATACAAAGACACATTTTGTCAATGTCATCCCATGTTATTGCCTATTGAATGTGACTCTATTGTCTAGCTGCCTGTGACATTCGTAACTAATCTCAGTCTCACAGGAAAATAAATCAATGTCTTATATAATAAACAACGTATGCTACAGTCTGGCAGAACTTGTGGTTATAAAGTTTGACAGTGACTTTCCTCTTGTCCATAAGCAAGCCTGCAGTTCACAGCAGGGAAACAGAGGTGTCAGTAACAGATGTTACAGGATGACTCACCACAGCTGTGGCACCTGTCTGACCACCAGTAACCCATAATGCATTGTTTTAACCTCTCTAATCCCTTAAGCAGACAGGGAAGGAGCTCAAAATAATGACCAAAAAATGAATAAAACATTTTTCTACCCCGTGTTGATGGTCTACATTCACACAAATCCCCGCCACGCTCCAATCTCAGATCTCTGTCATGCCCTCTGCTCTGAAGACCCCTCATCCCTATTGGATTTGAATAATTAAAGCTGCAAATTTTTTTTTTTTTACTCCCCCGGATGAATGGATGGTGGAGCATCTTCTTCATTAAAAACTTTACTTATATTTCTCTCTGTGTGTAAATGTGTGCGTGTGAGCGCTCTCCTTCCACACCCCCACTGAAATACACACGCCCACACAAATCCACACAGACTGGGACGAGGGATGTGTGGGGGTGTGGGGGTGGTGGGGGGGGTGGGGGGGTACCACAGAGCACTCACACTCCTGAGATGTGCAGTGACACACTGTGGAAACATGATAATCACATTAAATGAGTGAGCCGGCGGCAGCGGGGCTGAGGCATGATAACAGGCAGCAGTCAAAGACAGGCACTGATGAATGGACTCACAGACGGGCGACAATGTGGAGATACGCACCTGCAGGATCTCGTTCAGGGGACTCTTCCTGCCTTCCTCCTCTGTTCGCCTCGAACCCTCTGTCCTCCCTCTTCTGTGGATCTGCCCGCCGGTCTCCTTCTGGAGGAGAGAGAGTCTTCTCCCCACCGAGTCAGGGACCGAGGCTCAGCTGCAGAGACTGACATCATCTCTTTCAGTGAGGAGGTTTTCCCCTCCCGCAATCTGCACCCTCTCTCTCTCAGTATGTGTGTGTGTGTGTGTGTGTGTGTGTGTGTGTGTGTGTGTGTGTGCGCGCGCGCGCTGATGTGTGTGTGTGTGTGGCTCTCCCTAGCTTTCTCTCTCTCTCTCTCTCACCCTAACTCAGCCACTCACTCTGTACAGTAGTATACTCCTCCTATCTTTCCCTCCCCGTCTCCTTTCTTTTTATCTCTTATTCTTTACTATAATATTGCTGCTATTTTTCACAGCCACTACAGGTGAGTAACACCAACAGTGTACAGTAACAAGTGCTCACAGATGATTACACTATTAAAAGCAGCCTAATTTTAGACCAAGCATCTGGTATCGCATGGGAAACCTACCTACTTCTACACTAAAAATTTTATTAATAGATGCTGGTTCCTGGAGATCTGTAACACTTAGATTCCCATCTTGCACTACCCCCCCCCCCCCCCCCACACACACACCACTTATTTCCAATCCTGTTAGAAAGCAAGCCCTGAAAGTGTGCATCAAGGCTGAAACTTAATGGGCAGCCTACTTGCACCTATCCAATTCTTTTACATCAGCAGAAATGAAGAAGGAAGGCAGCTGAGCGCAGGGAGCCTGTGTGAGTCTATTGAGATGAATGCTGGCTGCGGTGTCTGCCGTGGTGGAGATCGGTGTTGCTGTCCATGGTGCTGATTACACATGAAGGAGACATCACCGAGGACAGCGGTGACCCTGCAGACCCAGAGAAAATAGCCTTCCACGGAGCAGGCAAGGGGGGAGGGAAAAAAAACCCAAAAACCTTTCAGCCACTGCAGAAACCTTAATAAATGCACACACGCGCACACACGTTTACACCCTGACAAAGACAAACATGCACAGGCACACACATATAGAGACTTAAATCCACCTCCCAGCCTCCTCCTCTTGTCTCCCGCGGGCATTTCTCTGCGTCTCAACTCATTTAGGCTTACATTCATCATTGTAAGGTAACTGTGGCAGGTGGGATTAAAATGGATTAGCCCTATTAAAGAAATGTGTGGTGCATATTACACCCAAAGCCTTTCACACACACACACACACACACACACACACGCACACGCACACGCACACACACACACACACTGTCCACAGAGCCACATGCATTTAACCACAGGCACAGGACTGGACTCGCACATAAAATGCCAGAGAAAATATTGAAAACACACACGTGAGTGTGCAGACCTGTACAGTTTGGTAAAAGAAAAGAAAAAAGAAACCCAGTGGAATAAAGATAAAAGGGCTGACATGGCAGCTGGATGATGACGTTCGCAGGAGGGAGACGTATAGATGCTGTGTATACCGCTGCTTTTTCTGCCACTCACACAGTGGACTCCTTTTTGTTGTCTTAACTCTCGTCTCAAGAGGTAGCTTTTAGAATCTCGCCTCCTTGTTTCCATAGTGACACTTTCCCTCCTTTGTGCAGAGAGTATGTGTGTATTTCAGAGACACACAGACAGGAGAAAGACAGGCATAGAGAGGCAGAAAGGAGGGGGATGACAGCAAGATAACTTGGTTCACTTACATTTATTCACAACAAGAAGAGAAGGGGGGGGGGAGTCCACACAGCCAGTTTTCTACATCAGGGAGAGTCTTCTCTGTTCACTTTTCATTGGCCAACTTTTGGCTGGTTGCTTTGTAACAACTAACCAAAAATAAATCTGTTGTTACTTCAAGTGTGATACCAACAATAGCACAGGCTGATTCCTCAGAATATCTCTGTGAGGATTTTTAAAGGATTACCCTGTGCCAGTTTCTTTAAAAAAACACTTTTTTTCAGAAAAAAGAAATCAGTTTGTTTATTTACCTTGTTCTCTGTGAAATAGATCCTCAGTCTTTATCTTCTAATATCCAGTGCTGGTCGTAGCTGTAGAGCATTTGGAAGTGGCCGGTTTCTGCCCTGGCCAGGTCATACCAAAGACTATATAAAAATTGTACTTTCTGCCTTCTAGCTTGGTGCTTAGCAGAAATACACAGAGGAAAGGAAAGTTAGCATACAGAGTTACCCCTTCACTTTATACAGCAGTTTGTCCAAATTCATCAAAAATTGAAATAGTCACTGTCCCTATACACTAGATGATGTAAAGTACTTACCGATCTGATCACTGTTTTCACTAAGAATACAGCTGTGCAAAGTCCTAACAAATAAAATACAACTGGCGACCCGAAAAGGATTAAGCAGAAGAAGATGAATGAATGAATGGTCACTGTGAGAAATCCAACTTTTCAACCTTTGACCTTTTGCTGTTTAGCTTTTTGAAACCAGACCTGACTGAGAAATCCAGAGACACTCCAATATTTACATTAACGAGCCGAGGAAAAATGGCATGCTTGGTTCATTGGAGTTAAAGTTAAATAAACATCTTTATCTTATATCTAGTAAGACTTTAAATTAGCGATTTGCACATTAAACCAATCAGGGAAGTGCTCACCAAGATCAAAGATTACACTGTGAGTACACCATTAATAGCCAATCATACACTGTAATTACATCCAGTGAAAGTCAATGACGAATTCAGTCTTTGAGCCTGTAATTACTGTGTAATTATGGCATAGTTACAAGATGCTTCAGTATGCTCACTGGGTACTCACAGTACTGCGAAAATTTTTAGGCAACCCTTTTTTAAAATATTTTCTAGGAAAATGAAAAATTGCAAACAAGCTTGAAAGTCAATAATTGGTCTGGCCATCTTTATTCTTCAACATAACCTGAACTTTGTTGAGCGTTCTTGTAATTCCTTAAGTAGTCTTCAGGAATAGCGCCCCATCCTTCTTGAAGCTCTTTTTTTTTATATTGGCTGATGTTTATTGCATTCTTTGCCAAGATGATCCCACATTTTGAATTTGGACTCATCACTTCATAAAACCTGTGGCCACTGATTTTCAGTCCAGATCTTGTGTAATTTGGCATTCTTCAGCCTTTTTGTCCCCATTTCCCTTCCTAACTTCTGTGTGTTTTTTAACGTCACCAGTTTTATTCAGCGGGAGGCCCTGGTGAGAACTGTGAGGAAGCTCCATCTGACTTCTGAAGTGGCTGCAAATTTTATCAGGGTTTTAAGTGACGCTCCTGCTGAAGTTTTACCTGCATCATGTGATTTTATTACTGATAGTTTTAACCATAAAGAAAAATCAGCATTGGACTTGGTTGCACCACTGAAGACCAAAAACACAAAAACTAAACCTGTCCCGCCCTGGTGGAATGAGGAGGTAAAACAGCACAAAAGAAACTGCAGAGCAGCAGAGAGAAGGTGGAGAAAAACAAAATTAACTGTTCACTACCAAATTCTGCACAAACAACTGAAACTATAACACTGTGAAGCAAGCCAGAAACTCCCATTTCACCAAAATAAAAGACACTCACAAAAACAATCCCAGAATCCTTTTCTCCACCATAGACCACCTAATAAACCCTGATTTTAAGAAGTCCAGCATGATGCCAACAGACTCACTGTGTGAGGGCTTTTCAGACCACTTCAGAGGTAAAATAGATGTTATTAGATCCAACCTTTTATTACAAGATACTGCTTTTAGTACCGTGGAACCCTTGCTTTTATCTGAGGAAACAATGGAGTTTTGCCCTGGTTGATGCTGAAACTCTTGGTCGAGTTTTCTCCCAAGTCAGTCCAACGACCTGTCTCTTAGACCACATTCCCACATCACTTTTAAAAACACTGTGTGGATTTTTCCAGGAGGAACTTTTAAACAAAATGATTTACTCTCTCCAGATGGGTGTTTTCCCTGCTGCCTTTAAAACGGCAGTGGTGAGACCCCTCCTGAAGAAGAGTAATTTAAATCCTGAAAACCTTAACAACTACAGACCAGTATCCAACTTATCATTTTTGAGTAAAATTTTAGAAAAACTTGTTTTTATGCAGTTAAATTAATTTTTAATATCAAATAATATATTTGATGAAAACCAGTCTGGTTTTAGGAGGAACCACAGTATTGAGACAGCTCTGGTCAGGATTGCTAACGACTTAAGGCATAATATGGACTCACACAGAATTTCAGTCCTGGTTCTACTGGATCGAAGTGCTGCCTTTGATCCAGTAGACCACCATATTCTTTTAACCAGACTAAAGGACCTGGTTGGCCTCTCTGGTACTGATCTTAATTGGTTCAAGTCCTACCTCATGGACAGAAATTTTATGCTAAGTATGGATACACACGTTGACAAAATTGTTGGTACCCCTCTGCTAATGAAAGAAAAACCTACAATGGTCACAGAAATAACTTGAATCTGACAAAAGTTGTAATACATAAAAATATATGAAAATTAACCAATGAAAATCAGACAGTGCTTTTGAATTGTGGTTCAGCAGAATTATTTTAAAAAAACAAACTCATGAAACAGACCTGAACAAAAATGATGGTACCCTTAACTTAATATTTTGTTGCACAACCTTTTGAGGCAATCACTGCAATCAAATGATTTCTGTAACTGTCAATGAGACTTCTGCACCTCTCAGCAGGTATTTTGGTCCACTCCTCATGAGCAAACTGCTCCAGTTGTCTCAGGTTTTTCCAAACGGCATGTTTCAGCTCCTTCCACAGATGTTCAATAGGGTTTAGATCAGGGCTCATAGAAGGTCACTTTAGAATAATCCAGTGTTTCGCTCTTAGCCATTCTTGGGTGTTTTTAGCTGTGTGTTTTGGGTCATTATCCTGTTGCAAGACCCATGACCTGCAACTGAGACCAAGCTGTCTGACACTGGGTGGCACATTTCTCTCTAGAATACCTTGATAGTCTTGAGATTTCATTGTACCCTGCACAGATTCAAGACACCCTGTGCCAGATGCAGCAAAGCAGCCCCAGAACATAACAGAACCTCCTCCATCTTTCACAGTTTATTTATTTATTTAGCGAATGCAAAGTCCTCAAGCCAAGCAGCCGCCTCCTGGCCCGCTGCATGGAGGGTGTGTAATCCTCCTTCCAGTCTTTGGAGCGGGCAAGCCTCTATGATGTGTTCCATAGTTTGCTCCTCTCCACATGCGCACAGTGGGCTAGGGCTACTGCCCCATCTGTGAAGGCTGGCCAAGCAGGGGCCATGTCCAGTCCTGAAGCGATTGAGTGTAGACCACTGTCTCCTTGAGAGGTTGGTGCCCGGGACCTGTTGGTTGGGGTTTATCACCAGCTGTTTGTTTGGGACCTCCTTGGTCTCCCATTCCTCTTGCCAAGCTGTCTGGATGGTAAAGTCAGCTGGGGGAGGGTTTTTCCAAATCGGCCGTCTGGATGAAAGTCGGGCAGTGGGTGGGGTGTAGATATCTGCATGGATTGGCAAGTGAGGAAAATCTTTAACTTTTTGGAGCATCCTTTGAGTTAATGCTGCTCGCCGGATGTGTGGAGGGGCTATGTTTGACAGTACAGAGAGCCAGGGGAGTGGTGTTGAGCGGATTGTTCCAGTTATAGTTCTCATGGTTGAGTTGAGCTGGGTGTCTACATGGTGTGTGTAAGATGACCTGGACCAGACAGGGGCACAATATTCTGCTACAGAGTATGAAAGGGCCAGTGCTGAGGTGCGCAGGGTGGAGACTGCCGTCCCCCATTTTGCACCAGCGAGCTTGCAGAGCAGGTTGTTTCGTACTTTCACCTTAGCAGCCGTCCCCTTTAGATGTTCCTTGAAGGATAAGGTCCTATCAAGGGTCACTCCAAGATAAGTTGGATTTGGGGTATGCTTAAGCTTGAGTCCGCTCAGGTGGATGTTTAGTTCTCTGGCAGCTTTTGCATTGTGGAGATGAAATACACTGGAGACGGTTTTTGCTGGGCTTGGTTTTAGGCGCCAGATTTTGCAGAACTGGTCCAGTTTAGCAAGATCTTCCGTGAGCACAGTAGGGACAGTGTAGGGACAGTGTTTCCCTGTCACTCTCCCAGTGACAGGGAGAGTGTTTTACTCTTTCACAGTAGGGACAGTGTTCTTTTCTTGGTATGCTTCATTTTTGCGTCTGTGAACATAGAGCTGATGTGCCTTGCCAAAAAGTTCCAGTTTTGTCTTGTCTGTCCATAGGACATTCTCCCAGAAGCTTTGTGGCTTGTCAACATGCAGTTTGGCAAATTCCAGTCTGGCTTTTTTAGGATTTGTTTTCAACAGTGGTGTCCTCCTTGGTCGTCTCCCATGAAGTCCACTTTGGCTCAAACAACGATGGATGGTGCGATCTGACACTGATGCATCTTGACCTTGGAGTTCACCATGAATGTGTTTAGAGGTTGTTCTGGGCTCTTTTGTTACCATTTGTATTATCCGTCTCCTCCTGTGGCCACGTCCAGGGAGGTTGGCTACAGTCCTGTGGATCTTAAATTTCTGAATAATATGTGCAACTGTAGTCACAAGAACATCAAGCTGCTTGGAGATGGTCTTATAGCCTTTACCTTTAACATGCTTGCCTATAATTTTCTTTCTAATCTCCTGAGACAACTCTCTCCTTTGCTTCCTCTGGTCCATGTTTAGTGTGGTACACACCATGTCAACAAACAGCACAGTGACTACTTATCACCCTTTAAAAAGGCCGACTGACTGATTACAAGTTTGTAGACACCTGTGATGTTAATTAGAGGACACATCTTGGTTGAACATGTCCCTATGGTCACATTATTTTCAATCTTTTCTAGGGGTACCATCATTTTTATCCAGGCCTGTTTCATGAGTTTGTTTTTTAAAGTAATTCTGTTGAACCACAATTCAAAAGCATTGCCTGATTTTCATTGGTTAATTTTCATAGAATTTTTATTTATTACCACTTTTGTAAGATTCAAGTTATTTCTGTGACCATTGTGGGTTTTTCTTTCATTAACAGAGGGGTACTAACAATTTTGTCCACGGCTGTACGTGTTCTTCCAGGGTCTACAAAATAAACTGTGGTGTGCCCCAAGGTTCAATTTTAGGTGCTGCCCCTTGGGGATGTTATCAGGAGACATGGCATTAATTTCCATAGTTATGCTGATGACACTCAACTGTGTATTGCTGTGTCTCCTGATGACATGGAACCAATTAACACCCTTTGTAACTGTATTTTAGACATTAAATTGGCAGCAAACTTTCTCCAGCTCAACCAGGACAAAAATGAAGTTTTAGTTATCGGTCCTGAAGCTCAAAGAGAGAAAATTTTACCAAAATTACATAGTCTGTTCTTTACCGCATTCAAATATGTTAAAAATTTGGACGTCATTTTAGACCCTGAGCTTTGTCTTACTCCACACATTAAAAATATAACAGAAACTGGATTTTATCATCTAAAGAACATAGCCAGTGTCCACCCACTTCTCTTTCGAGCAAATACGGACATACTGATGCATGCTTTTATCACCAGTCGTATTGATTACTGTAATGCACTTCTCTTTGATCTTCCCAAAAATAGAATAGAATAGAATAGAATAGAATCTTTATTGTCATTGTACACAAAATACAACGAAACTCTGTTCAGCAGTCTCTTAGCAGCTTAAAATACAATCATCTTAGTAATAAATAATAATAAATAGATACAATTCTAATACACTCTACATATATGTGACTGTGTGCAAACCTGCTAAAAGGATTATGAGTGCAACAGTCTGTCTACTGCTCTAGGAAAAAAGCTCTCTTTCATTCTGCTGGTCAGGGTTTTGATGACTCTGAGCCTACCTGAGGGGATGGTGGAAAACAGGTAATGTCCTGGGTGTGTTGGGTCATTCTTGATGTTTTTAGCTCTTCTAAGGAGGCGTGTGGAGTAAATGTCCTCCATGCTCGGGAGCGGGGAACCCACAGTCCACTGGGCTGTCTTTATGACCCCTTGCAGCACCTTCTTTTCTGCCTCTGTACAGCTGGAGTACCAGACAGTGCAGCCATACGTCAGGACACTCTCTACTGTGCAGCGATAGAAGTTCTTAATCAGAACTGGAGGAAGTTTGTTGCGCTTCAGGGTTCTGAGAAAAAGAGTTGTTGTTGGGCTTTCTTGATGTTGTGAGTTGTGTTCGCACTCCAACGTAGATCTGTGGATGTATACACACCCAAGAATTTGAAGTCAGCAACTTGCTCCACCTCCTCCCCTTCGACGCTCAATCCTGCATGCTGTGCTTTTGATTTCCTGAAGCCTATAATTATTTCTTTAGTCTTCTTTGTGTTTAAGCACAGGTTATTGCAGGGGTTTTCAACCTTGGGGTCGCGACCCCACGTGGGGTCGCGTGGAATTCAAATGGGGTCACCTGAAATATCTTATAATTGATTAAAAAAAAAATTACTGATAAAAATCCACATACACTCCTAAAGAACTCCACACACACTCTTAAAGAACTATATTCTTTCACTTTCAATATAAATCAGTTCAAATAAAATGTAGTATATAAAAATATCGGAGCTGGCACATCTTGATTGACGGCAGCGATCACGTGACCCCTATTTGAGTTCCCGCTAACTGTGTAAACACAACCTAGTCAGTAGGGAAAAATGGAGAGATTTCTTCGTCCGCCTGCCCCTGTGAAGACAGTTCCAGGAGGAAAAAGACAGAGAAAATATGACGAAAGCTACCTGAAATATGGATTTACGAGTGTCATGATGCAGGCGCAGTGGACCTGCCTGCCACCGCTGTTGAACAACTGATTGAACTGTCATGTGACAAAACGCATCAGGGAATACAATCACGAGTGGCCGTGGACGAATTCTGGTTTGGAGCAAGAGATGAGTACCCAGAGATCTCACTGTGTGCTTTAAAAATGTTGGTTCCTTTTGGAAGCACATATTTGTGTGAAGCTGGATTCAGTGCCCTTGTGTGTATGAAGTCAAAGTACCGTTCCCAACTGGATGTTACATCAGAGATGAGATGCGTTGTGTCTACTACAGCACCCAACTTTGAAAAGCTGCAGCGAGGTGTGCAGGCTCAGCCATCCCATTAAATGTGGTGAGTTGAGAGGATAATAATATATAAAAGACATGACTGAAGCTGAAACTGATGCACTATGATACTGTCCATCTTTCAAATGTTCACTGTGGCCAGTTTAAGATGCTGCAGCTTTTTTTTTCCACAATTCATTGTTTGAGAAATTGTTTGCTCAGTATTAATTTTAAGCCTTTTAAATACAAGTTGCACTAACTGTACATCCTGATCAGAGAAAATAAAATGACACTTTGTGCACTAATCTGGCTACTCTGTATTTGTAAGACAGTATAACAAACATGATCAAAAAATAATTATAGCAAAAAAAATGTCTCTGGGGTCGCGAGATATTTGTGATGTCGAAATGGGGTCACGACCCAAAAAAGGTTGGGAACCCCTGGGTTATTGTCTCTGCACCATGTCAACAATGTCTGAATCTCCTCCCTATAGGATGATTCATCATTGTTTGCTACCAAACCCACTATGGTCATATCATCCGTAAACTTAATTATTGCGTTAGAACTGTGGGTGGGGGCACAGTCATGAGCATACAGGGAGTACAAGATTGGACTGAGAACACTGCCCTGGGGTACACCAATACTGAGAGTGACAGTGGAGGAGGTAAGACTACCCAGCTTAACATGCTTGGGTCGGTTTGTGACAAAATTTTTAATCCATTGACAAAGGGATGTTCCAAGCTGTAGTGATTGCAGTTTGCTGACCAGTCTGTTGGGCTGATGGAATTGAAGGCAGAGCTGAAGTCAATAAACAGCATCCAAACATAGGTGTTTGGATTTTCAAGATGGGCAAGAGCTGTGTGTAATGCTATTGAGATAGCATCATCTGTTGATCTGTTTGGCCGGTAAGCAAATTGATGGTGATCCAGGTCCAAGGGAATGCAAGATTTGATGTGTTGCAGCACCAGTCTTTCCATGCATTTCATGATTACAGGTGTGAGAGCAATAGGCCGATAATCATTTAAACCTGTGACAGCTGAAGTTTTGGGCACAGGAATAATGGTGGCGGTTTTGAGGCAAGTGGGAACTGTGTGTGTTAAAAATAGCTGTAAATATTGTGGCTAGCTGACTAGCACATGTTTTTAGTACCCGACCTGTAACTCCATCTGGTCCTGGTGCCTTCCTGGTATCGATGTTATGCAGGATCCGTTGGACTTGATATGACTGAAAAATGAGTGGCTGCTTGCTCTCAGATGCTGTTATAGTCATATCTGATTCTTGCCTATGATTCTCCTCAAATCGAGCAAAAAATGCATTAAGATCATTTAAGAGGGAGATGTTGATGGGAGTACTGTAGTTTTGCTTGTAATCAGTAATAGTCTTGATACCCTGCACATAGCTCGTGGGTTATTTTCTCTGAAATTATCCTCAATGAGCTGTTTATATTTCATTTTTGCTGCTTTGATGCCCCTCTTCAGGTCTGCTCTTGCGTCCTTATAGGTCTCCTTGGCCCCCAATCTGAATGCTTCATCTCTGGCCTTAAGCAACTCTCTCAAGTCGTTGTTGAACCATGGTTTTTGGTTGGGGTATGTTTTAAGCTGTTTTTCTGTGGTTACGTTATCTGTACAAAATTTGATATAACATAGTATTGTAGTAGTGTAATATTCAATATCTGGATGTTCAAAAATCTCCCAGTCTGTGTCCTCAAAGCAGTCCTGTAAGGATGATGATGCCTCCTCAGTCCAACACCGCACAGTCCTATAGTGTGGTTTTACTCTGCAAATGAGGGGGTTATAGGCTGGTGTTAAAGACTGAGATAGGCGGTCAGAGTGTCCTAAATGGGGAGATGAATGAGTTTTGCATGCTCCAGGAATGTTCGTGTACACCTGGTCCAAAGTTTTATTTTTCCTTGTTTTAATGTCCACATTTTTGTGAAATCTAGGTAAAACAGTCTTGAGATTACAGTTATTAAAATCTCCTGCCACAACAAAAACACTCTCTGGTAGCCTGTTAAGTTGTTTGCAGATGGCATCATGCAGTTTGCTCATGGCTGTCTTAGCATTAGCCCGAGGATGGACATACACTGCTACGATGAAATATACAGAAAACTCCCTTGGCAGATAAAAAGGTCTGCACTTAAGCATCAGAAACTCCAAGTCCAGACAGCAATGCCTTTCAATAACCATTGCATCTGTGCACCAGTTGTTATTTATATATACACACACTACCCCTCCTCTCATCTTACCAGAGTCTGCTGTGCAGTCTGCCCGGTAGATGGTGTGGCCTGCTAGCTCCACAGCTAGGTCGGGGATGTTTTCATGCAGCCAGGTCTCTGTTATCACCATAACGCAGCTGTTCATGCAGTTGTTCATAATCCGTAATTTAATGTTTACAAAGACAATTTCAAAACTGCAGTTATTACAGAACTCAGCTGCACATGTTCTGATGAAGACCAGACGGCAGGCTCACATCATGCCGGTTTTAAAGTCACTGCATTGGCTCCCCATGGCCTTCAGGATTGATTTTAAGGTTCTTTTACTGGTTTATAAATGTTTGCATGGTCTTGGGCCTTCTTATTTATCAGAACTGCTTTGAACACATCAGCCCCCATGGTCCCTGAGATCCTCTGACACTGGCCTTTTAATTAACCCTACCATCAGAACATGCACCAACGGTGAGGCAGCTTTTAGTTATTATGGCCCACGTCTGTGGACAGCTTGCCAGAGAACATCAGTGCTGCTGAGAATTTAAATCTTTTTAAAAGCAGGCTCAAGATCTACTATTTTAACCTTTCTTTTTGCTAGTTTCCTATTTTAATTTTCTTAATTTCTGATTTTAATGTATTTTATGTTGTTCTTGCTATAATTATTCACTTTTTTATTAAATACTATTACATTTTAAACAATCTGAGTTTAAATGGGGGGGTGTTTATGATTATCTTTTTATCAACAAATTCTGTATATTATTATTATTATTATTATTATTATTATTATTAATTAGTGATAGTTTTATTCATCTTATTATAAGATAAGATAAGATAAGATAAGATCAGCCTTTATTAGTCCCACAACGGGGAAATTCCAGGATTGCAACAGCACAGGGATAGCAACACTCAGAGCAACAATCAGAAGGCAAGAAAAAAAAAAAAAAAAAACAAGCAAGCAAGAGCAGCTAATATACATATGTACATATTACTATAAAATATATATATACACACACACAGACACACAGTGCAGAGCATTGTAGCTGGATGGAATAAATATATGAATATGTAAACACACAGTGCGGAGCAATGTAGCTAGATGGAATAATATGTAGATATATAAACACACAGTGCGGAGCATTGTAGCTAGATGGAATAAATATATAGATATATAAACATAAACACACCCAGTGCGGAGCATTGTAGCTAGATGGAATAAATATGTAAATATATAAACACACACAGTGCAGAGCATTGTTGCTAGATGGGATGAAACAGCACAACCGTCTACTTAGTTATCCTACATGGTATGATTATGTGCCCATACATATTCTCACTCTCCATAGCGACCGGTATTTTCCTAGTTGTATGCCGGAGGGGACCATTGTGTAAGTCTATTGCATCTTTTGCATTCAAAAAACTATTAGTTTGTTACGTCTTTTTGCTATCTCTGCGAGCAGCCCTGCTTAGGTTGTACAGTCTGACAGCCGTTGGTAGGAAGGACCTGCGAAACCTCTCGGTTGTGCACCTGGGATGATGTAGTCTGCTGCTAAATGAGCTCCTCAGTGCATTCAGTATGTCCTGCATAGGGTGGAACTCGGACTCCAGCAGAGATGACAGTTTAGCCACCGTCCTTCTCTCTCCTATCTCCTCCACCGGATCAAGGCGCTGCCCCAGGACAGAGCTAGCTTTCTTGATCAGTTTGTTCAGTCTCTTCCTATCAGCTGCAGTAATGCCACTGCCCCAGCAGACCACTCCAAAAGTGATGGCTGATGCCACCACCGTGTCATAGAATGACTTCAGCAGCGCCCCTTGTACACCAAAAGACCTGAGTCTCCTCAGCAGGAACAGCCTGCGCTGTCCCTTCTTGTAGAGTGCATCAGTATTGTGTGACCAGTCTAGTTTATTGTTCAGATGAACACCCAGGTACTTATAGGCTGTCACCATCTCGATGTCTGTTCCCTGTATATTTACTGGTGCTGTGAGGGGTTGTCCTTGCCTGCGGCAGTCCACCACCAGCTCCTTAGTTTTTCTCGCGTTGATCTGGAGGCAGTTCCGATGGCACCAGTCCACGAAGTCCTGGATAAGCCCTCTGTACTCAGCTTCATCTCCATTGGAGATGAGGCCAACGATCGCAGAGTCATCAGAGAACTTCTGTAGATGGCAGTGTGTTGTGTTGTGTGAGAAGTCCGCAGTATAAAGAGTGAACAGGAAGGGAGCCAGCACCGTTCCCTGGGGGGCCCCCGTGCTACTGATGATCGTGTCGGACACACAGTCCCGGGTTCTCACAAACTGAGGCCGGTTCGTGAGGTAGTCCAGGATCCATGATGACAGGTGCTGGTCCACCCCTGCGCGCAGCAGCTTGTCCTTCAGGATCATCGGTTGGATGGTGTTGAAAGCACTGGAGAAGTCAAAGAACATGATCCTCACCATATTCCCGGGCTTCTCCAGGTGGGACAGAGAACGGTGAAGGAGGAAGATCACCGCATCCTCCACCCCAATACCATGCTGGTAGGCGAACTGGAGTGGATCCATCACTGGTTCCACCAGGGGGCGGAGGTGAGCAAGGAGCAGTCTCTCCAGGGTCTTCATCAAGTGGGACGTCAAGGCCACCGGTCTGTAGCTGTTCAGGTCTTTGGGGTGGGAAGTTTTTGGTACAGGTACCGCACAAGATGTTTTCCACAGCTGTGGTACCCTCCCCAGTTTCAAGCTCAGGTTGAAGATATACGTCACAATCTCACACAGCTGGTCTGCACAGGACTTGAGGAGCTTTGCGCTGATGCCGTCCGGTCCCGACGCCTTCCTCGCCTTGATCTTCCTCAGCTCCGTCCTCACCTGGGTCCTGGTCAGGGTCAGGATGGGGGGCTGTGTGTTGGGAGTGGGGGGGTGTTGGTGGAGTGGGGAGTGGGCAGCAAGACTTGATTTCTTTAGAGGCAGCAGTGGTTGTTGTGCAGACAGGGGGGAGGGCGGTTGGTCAAACCTATTGAAAAACAGATTCAGGTTGTTCGCCCACTCCCTACCCCCCGTGGCCTGGGGGGAGGTATTCTGGAGCCCAGAGATGGTTTTGAGGTTTCTCCAGACCCCGCTGATGTCGCTCTGTTGCAGCTTGTCCTCCATCTTCTTCCTGAAGCTGTCCTTGCCTACTCTGATCTTTCTCCTCAGCTCCCTCTGTGCGGACTTCAGCATCTCCCTATTCCCCGACCTGAAGATCCTCTTCTTCTCTCTCAGAAGTGTTTTTATCTCAGGGTTGATCCAGGGTTTGTTGTTTGAGTGACGCCGTATGGTCTTGGTGGGAATGGATTTGTCCACACAGAAGCTGAGGTAGTCCGTGAAGGTGTGAGTGAGGCCATCGATGTCCTCACCATGTGGATCGCAGAGCTGCTTCCAGGCGGTGGGTTCAAAACAGCCCTTTAGAGTGTCCATTGCCTCCTCAGACCATAACTCCACAATGTGCATGGCCGGAGGTTGTCTGTGCACTAGGGGTTTGTACACCGGCCGGAGATGAACCAAGTTGTGATCCGATCTCCCGAGTGGGGGGAGTTGTGATGAGGTGTACGCCTCCTTAGTGTTTGCGTAGAATAAGTCCAGTGTTTTATTGTCTCTAGTGTGGCATGTGACATACTGGGTGAACGTGGGTAGAATGGGAGATAGTGAAACATGGTTGAAATCGCCTGAGATGAGGAGAAGAGCATCTGGGTGTTCTGTCTGCAGCCTGCTGGTTACTGAATGGATGACGTCACGCGCTATCCCAGCGTTCGCCGTCGGATTTGCATAAACAACAATGCAGATCACGTGTGAGTGTTCTCTCGGGAGATATGTAGGCCTCATGCTAACAGCTAGCAACTCAATGTCTTTGCTGCAGTGTCGTTGTTTAACAGTGATATGTCCCGGTCTGCACCAGTTGTTGTTAACATACATTATCACTCCACCGCCCCTTGCTTTGTCACTGTCTTATCCTGTCTTAGCTCTAATGTTTCCTTATAGGGGGCCCTCCCACAGGGAGTTGCCTGGTCCTAGCTGCAGAGTGCTGGTCTGTGACTGCTTTGGCGCACTGATCTTGGGCGGTCGTAGAGGTGGTGTCCCTGTAGCTGCGGACTTGGCGCTTCCCTTGTGTTGATGGCTCCCTAGGATGGTGCTTCTACACCTGGATCCTCAGTGCTCGGCCATGTCTCACATAGATGTGTAGGGTAGGGGGGTGAAGGGGGAGGGTGTAATTGTGTCATATTTTTAATATGAAAAGCACTTTGTGCTACAATCTTTTGTATGAAAAGTGCTATATAAATAAAGTTTTGACTGATTGATTTGATTGATAAATAATGACTTTTTGAGACAATTCTAATGAGACTCCAGTCATTGATAGATGGATCAATTGAAGGGCCATATTTTTTCTGTTTCAAAGGACCAAATTTTCAGATACTGTTCATCTGCTGTAGACAGTTTCTTAGAGGAGTAACAGTTCTTCTTTTGTCCTCTATTTGTCCAGTTTCATTTAAAAAAAAATGAAAAAACTGAACAATGGTCAGGTACTAAGCTAAAAATGAGTCAAAAGGCATGTCAATGTCCAAAAAGAGGCTTTGAAAGAAGTTTAGAAAGCCCAGAGGACTACTGCTCAAGACCATTTAACAAATTCCAACAAAGTCTGGTGCCTTGGAAGCAATATACAAAGAAATGGGAGTTATCTATGACTTATCCACAGCCCTGTAGACTCTACTTAGAGGAAATTATGGAGCACTCACAGCCTACCACATGTAAATATGTTCTATTCACAAAATAATTACTTGTTCGGTAACTACAGCACACTTACACAGTAATTATATTATACTTTGGTGATTGTATTTATCTTTTTGCAGCCTTAGTGGTTTTCTACTGCTGATTATTATACTATGATTCTCACTATTAGCTTCACTGCTCATATCAGGGCATCCACATTTCACTGTCTATCATAAAAACCTTGTCAAGCATCAACCAGGTTTCTGTTATAGGGACAGGTCACCCCCCCCCCCAAAAAATACAGACTATCATTTGTATTATATGTCCTATGGTGGGATATCATATGACCGGTCCCTGAAGTACAATAAACGCAGAAACATTTGTGTGAATCAGTGGCTAAACTGCTAGCATCAACTAGCTGCCTTGGGTCTTGGTTAGAGAAAATAAATTACAAGCTAAAAACTGTTGTTCACGTTTTTCTGTTTAAGTGTGATCATTTGTTTCATTTTTCTCATTACCCTCAATGCCATCAAAACACCAAGGTTGAGCATTTATATTATGAATGAGTATTTACCTAATGTTAACACTGAATACTTCGGTCCACCTATCAATACATCATTGGTAGATGAACAAGGATTCCGGTGGGGGGGGGGGGGGCAGAATTTTATAGAAAAGAGCAATTAAAACTGGCTGGATCGACAGTCAAGCTGACCCAGGATTTACACTGACTCCAGATGCAGTATGTTGCAGATGCAGTGCGGATGGAGCCCTGCATTTGTCACTGCCAGATCCATTTGTGTTTTGCAGCGACATAGATGAGAACAGAGTTTGAAATACAAGATCAGATGAGACATGAGAGTGACCGAGATGAACCAATTGCGATCACTTGATAACAACAAGGAAATGTGATGTAGTGGCGGCTCCCCACCTAGATTTTTGGGCTCTAAATAAAACGTAAGTAGCCCATTAATTTTAATTCTGTGAAACGTTTGTATGTTATGCCAAGTTTTTACCTTCTCCGACACAGTGGTGGAGTTAAGTTAATCCCTTCCACACCATGTGGTGTATGGGGCGGCACCGATCTCTGTTTCACTGACCCTAGGCCACACAGCTACTGTTAGTAGTGAAAGCTACAGTGGGGAGTCAGTCCTCTGGTAGCTCTGTGTGTTAACGTTCCTTCCCCTGTTCCATTATACTGATCACCAAGCTAGGAGGCAGAAAGTACCATTTTTTTATATGGTCTTTCGTATGACCCGGCCGGGATTTGAACCCACGACCTCCCGGTTGTGGGGCAGATGCTCTACCAACTAGACCACCACTCCGGTGGTGGAGGAGTAGACCTCAGAAAATAACAGCCGATCCTTAAATCATTTTTAATGATCAAACGGCTATTAAATACCGCAGGATTTCCTTGCTGATTGTATCCGGCATCCGTCAAAAATAGACTTGTTGCGTTTCATTAGCGAACCAAATCTGATGAGCCGGATTCACTTTGCAGTGGTCCAGCCCAGGTGGGGATTAGAAAACTGACAAGAATGGGAACTGTTTTCTATGGAGGCCAGATCACAGCTGTAACGTACTGCATCTGGAGCCAGTGTAAATCCTGGGTCACGCCAGGCGGTCTGTCTGTCAGCATCTCACAGAGCTGTAATGGGGTTACACGACCCACCACCTAGCCAAGCTAATGCTAATGGTTTGACGTAGCATCACAGAGAAAATATAACAAAACAAGAGAAAATGGGACCAGATATGTTATCAACTGTGGATAAGTGAACCAGGTGGAAACAGGGATGTCTGTTAAGGTGACTGAAATCAAAAGAAAATGACAATATAACCCACTCTCTGTATGCTAACTCTCTAGCAGCACTGTTAGCTCTGAGCTTGGGCTCCCTGCACATCTACAATGCTTAAGGACAGGCAGCTATGCTGGCCAATAACAGCAGTGGGCGAGTATTAAGGTGGGCTTTTTTTTAGCAAACTTTATTCAAGAATTCTACAAAGGTCTTACAACAGAACATCACACAAATATGATTATCATTTAGTTCACCATTCATCAAGAAAGAAAAAAAAAACATATACGTACATATAAACCAAAAAGACATTATTGGGGTCTGCTAGTCAAAGGGAATGAATTTGAATTTATGAAGCAGATTAATAGTTTTTGTTAGTTTCTGATTATTTAGTTTTAATTTTTCAGTGGAGGCCTGATAGGTTTTTATGTCTATTTCTTTAAAATTATAGTAGGAGGATAATTTTTCAGTCCATTTCATTTTATGGATGTAATTTTTGCAAAAAATTATAATTAAATTAATTATATAAATCTTGTTTGGAGAAAAACTGGAATTGTTGAATATACAGTGGGGTAAAAAAGTATTTAGTCAGCCACCAATTGTGCAAGTTCTCCCACTTAAAAGATGAGAGAGGTCTCCAATTTTCATCATAGGTATATCTCAACTATGAGAGACAAAATGAGAAAAAAAAATCCAGAAAATCACATTGAAGGATTTTTAATGAATTAATTGGTAAATTCCTTGGTAAAATAAGTATTTGGTCAATAACAAAAGTTCATCTCAATACTTTGTTATATACCCTTTGTTGGCAATGACAGAGGTCAAACGTTTTCTGTAAGTCTTCACAAGGTTTTCACACACTGTTGCTGGTATTTTGGCCCATTCCTCCATGCAGATCTCCTCTAGAGCAGTGATGTTTTGGGGCTGTCGCTGGGCAACACAGACTTTCAACTCCCTCCAAAGATTTCCTATGGGGTTGAGATCTGGAGACTTGCTAGGCCACTCCATGACCTTGAAATGCTTCTTACGAAGCCACTCCTTCATTGCCCGGGCGGTGTGTTTGGGATCATTGTCATGCTGAAAGACCCAGCCACGTTTCATCTTCAATGCCCTTGCTGGTGGAAGGAGGTTTTCACTCAAAATCTCACGATACATGGCCCCATTCATTCTTTCCTTTACACGGATCAGTCGTCCTGGTCCCTTTGCAGAAAAACAGCCCCAAAGCATGATGTTTCCATCCCCATGCTTCACAGTAGGTATGGTGTTCTTTCTCCTCCAAACACGACAAGTTGAGTTTTTACCAAAAAGTTCTATTCTGGTTTCATCTGACCATATGACATTCTCTCAATCCTCTTCTGGATCATCCAAATGCTCTCTAGCAAACTTCAGACGGGCCTGGACATGTACTGGCCTTAGCAGGGGGACACGTCTGGCACTGCAGGATTTGAGTCCCTGACGGCGTAGTGTGTTTCTGATGAAGCCTTTGTTACTTTGGTCCCAGCTCTCTGCAGGTCATTCACTAGGTCCCCCCGTGTGGTTCTGGGATTTTTGCTCACCGTTCTCGTGAAAATTTTGACCCCATGGGGTGAGATCTTGCGTGGAGCCCCAGATTGAGGGAGATTATCAGTGGTCTTGTATGTCTTCCATTTTCTAATAATTGCTCCCACAGTTGATTTCTTCACACCAAGCTGCTTACCTATTGCAGATTCAGTCTTCCCAGCCAGCTCTTTGGTCTTGGCCATAGTGGAGTTTGGAGTCTGACTGTTTGAGGTTGTGGACAGGTGTCTTTTATACTGATAATGAGTTCAAACAGGTGCCATTAATACAGGTAACGAGTGGAGGACAGAGGAGCCTCTTAAAGAAGAAGTTACAGGTCTGTGAGAGCCAGAAATCTTGCTTGTTTGTAGGTGACCAAATACTTATTTTACTGAGGAATTTACCAATTAATTCATTAAAAATCCTTCAATGTGATTTTCTGTATTTTTTTTTTCTCATTTTGTCTCTCATAGTTGAGGTATACTTATGATGAAAATTGGAGACCTCTCTCATCTTTTAAGTGGGAGAACTTGCACAATTGGTGGCTGACTAAATACTTTTTTGCCCCACTGTATAATACTACTTTGGTATGGTATTTTATTCCTTTACATCCCTAGTATTGTCCTTTTTCTGTTGACAGCTGTCAGGGGCGTGAAGCTTCATGTGGGCGTGCCCTGTCAGCTGTCAGTTTCTGGTTTGCCTCCCTCTAACGGAACCAGCCGACCCTGATCATGTATCATTGCCTTCTCCTGCCCACTCAGGTACTCACAGCTGTCAATTATTATGTAATGGGTCTGAAGCCCTATTTAAAGGTTCTATTTTTCATTTCGGCTTTGTCGCCACCTTTGGTTGTACTTCCTCATCTCTGCCAGAGCTCTACCTCTCTCTGGTGCGCAAACTTGTAAGTGTATTCCTCCGAAATTTCCTTATTTTTGAAAGAAAAGCACTTTTTTTTCAATGAAGATAACTTTAAACTAATCAGAAATACACTCTATACATTGCTAATGTGGTAAATGACTATTCTAGCTGCAAATGTCTGGTTTTTGGTGCAATATCTACATAGGTGTATAGAGGCCCGTTTCCAGCAACTATCACTCCAGTGTTCTAATGGTACAATGTGTTTGCTCATTGCGTCAGAAGGCTAATGGATGATTAGAAAACCCTTGTGCAATCATGTTAGGTCTGCAATGCTGCAATTGCTGCAAATGGAGGATTCTTTGACGAAAGCAAAGTTTGAAGGAAAAAATTATTATTTCAAATACAAATCATTATTTCTAACCTTGTCAATGTCTTGACTATATTTTCTATTCATTTTACAACTCATGGTGGTAAATAAAAGTGTGACTTTTCATGGAAAACACAAAATTGTCCGAGGTGACCCCAAACTTTTCAACGGTAGTGTATAATTCCAAATAAAATAAAAGAAATCCTATTCAAAACTGTACATAGATATTATCCTGTAAAAGATTATACAGTGGTGTGAAAAGGTGTTTGCCCCTTCCTGATTTCTCATTTTTTTGTATGTTTTTCACACTTAAATGTTTTAGAGCATCAAGCAAATTTAAATATTAGACAAAGATAACACAAGTAAACACAAAATGAAGGTGTTTATTATTAAGGGAAAAAAATCCAAACCTACATGGCCCTGTGTGAAAAAGTGATTGCCCCCTAAACCTAGTAACTGGTTGGGCCACCCTTAGCAGCAACAACTGCAATCAAGTGTTTGTGATAACTGGCAATGAGTCTTTTACAGCATTGTGTGTCATGGCGGCCGCTGGGCCGTCGTCAGCTCCAGATGCGCACACACCTGCCGCCAATAACCAGCAGGCTTTAAAAGCCGGTGTCTCTGACTGCTCTGCACGGAGTTGTCTGTCGTCTTCGCCACGCATCGCGTCAAGGAGACGACCTCAAGTCAGAGCTATTACTAAGCCTCTTCGTCAAGCCACGTCACGTAAGCAACAGCAAACCTTACCTTGTCAAAGTAATTTCCCCTGTGCACAGGTGGACCTCCCTGGCGGCGGACTCGTCTCCCCTGACAATGGGGCTTCACCTCCTCCTCCTCAGATCTCCTCCTCACCTTCACAGGGCCAAGCACCACGCTCACCCAGCCACGCCAAGTCACGGAGCAGACAGAAGTCTCACAGCGGCACCTGCAAGTAAGCAGCACAAATCTCAGTTCCCCGTTTCTACGAGCTGCATTAATCCCTTGTGCTTGTGTGTTCCAGGGTTGCCAGGTCGCAGCGAGACTCGCTCAGCTCCAGCTGTCTGTCAGCATCGCACTCATCCACACATTCACACACTCACTAACTTCACTGAGTTAATAAATAATTGTCTAATCACTCTACTCGTGTCAGCGTCTGTCTGCTGGGTCAAGCAACCATGTCACTGTGGAGGAATTTTGGCCCACTCATCTTTGCAGAATTGTTGTAATTCAGCCACACTGGAGGGTTTTCGACCATGAATCGCCTTTTTAAGGTCACGCCACAGCATCTCAATCGGATTCAGGTCGGGACTTTGACTAGGCCACTCCAAAGTCCATCCATCCATCTTCTTCCGCTTAATCCTTTTTGGGTTGCAGGGGGGCTGGGGCCTATCCCAGCATCTTTGGGCGAGAGGCAGGGTACACCCTGGATAGATCGCCAGTCCATTGCAGGGACAACACAGAGAGACAGACAATCATTCATTCTCACAGTTATACCTAAGGACAATTTAGAATCCCCAGTTTGATGCCAATTAACCTAACTTGCATGTTTTTGGCATGTGGGAGGAAACCGGAGAAATTCCGGAGTAAACCCACGCAGACACGAGGAAAACATGCAAACTCTACACAGATCACTGTTGGTCGGGGGCTGGGATCAAACCCAGGATCCCCTGACCAAGGGTGAGTTGCTGTGCTGCCGCAGTGCTAACCACTCCGCCACCGCACTGCCCCACTCCAAAGTCTTCATTTTGTTTTTCTTAAGCCATTCAGAGGTGGACTTACTAGTATGCTTTGGATCATTGTCCTTCTGCAGAACCCAAGTGCACTTCAACTTGAGGTCACAAACAGATGACCAGACATTCTCCTTCAGGAATTTTTGGTAGACAGCAGAATGAATGGTTCCGTTTACTACAGCAAGTCTTCCAGGTCCTAAAGCTGCAAAACAGCTCCAGCCCATCACACTACCACCACCCTATTTTACTGTTGTATAATGTTCCTTTTCTGAAATGCTGTGTTACTTTTACGCCTGATGTAATGGGACACACACCTTGGGGATCATCAAGATGTTTTCTGGCAAAACTGAGACGACCCTTTATGTTGTTTTTGCTCAGCAGTGGATTTCGTCTTGGAACTCTGCCATGCTGGCCATTTTTGCCCGGTCTCTTTCCTATGGTGGAGTCATGACACTGACCTTAACTGAACTGCAGGCCTCACTTGCCTAGTGAGGCCTGAAGTTCTTTGGATATTGTTGTGGGGTCTTTTGTGACCTCTTGGATGAGTCATCGCTGCGCTCTTGTTCGGCCAGCCACTCCTGGGAAGGTTCACCACTGTTCCATGTTTTCACCATTTGTGGACAATGGCTCTCACTGTGGTTCGCTGGACTCCCAAAGCTTTAGAAATGGCTTTATAACCTTTTCCAGACTGATAGATCTCAATTACTTTGTTTCTCATTTGTTCCTGAATTTCTCTGGATCGCAATATGATGTTTAGCTTTTGAGGATCTTTTGGTCTACTTCACTTTGTTGGACAGGTCCTATTTAAATGATTTCTTGATTGAGAACAGGTGTGGCAGTAATCAGGCCTAGATGTGGCTAGAGAAATTGAACTCAGCTTTCCGAAGGTGTGATAAACCACAGTTAATTTATGTTTTTGTTTTGTTTTTTTTGGGGGGGGGGGCACGTTTTCACACAGTAGGTTCACCCTGTAGGTTTGGATGTTTTTTACCCTTATAATAAACACATTCATTGACAAACTGCATTTTGAGTTTACTTGTGTTATCTTTGTCTAATATTTAACTTTGTTTGATGATCTGAAACATTAAAGTGTGACAAACATACAAAAAAAATGAGAAATCAGAAGTGGGCGAACAGTTTTTCACACCACTGTATATGTTGTTTTCTCCCAGATACAAGCAACAAATGCTCCTTTTGTGGGAGGGTGAAAGTATTGAACATGTTTTTATAGACTGTCCTCATGTCTGTAATGAATCGCCCCTCAGGGCAGAGAGAGACAGACCCACGTGCTGAACTCTGAGTTCGCCAAATTTATTGAAAACAACAAACGTCAAGTTAAACAAAGTGCACTAAACTCAAAATACAAATAAGTGACCCCAAACTTTTGAATGGTAGTTTATATTTATAGGGTAAGAGGAAAATAGCATTCCATTGTTTTTTTGTGCCTTATAAATCCACCTATGTTTGCATATGGGAGCAGAGAGGTGGGCTTACCTTTTCTTGATGTACTGGAACAAACCATGCAGAGTTAAATGGCTTTTCTGAGACAAAAGGGTCATTCCTAGTATTTGTTGCCATTTGAGTCCCTATGACAGAATATGCTGTATTTTATGTAAAAATGACAATAAAATGGCTGCGCTATGCTAAGCTAACTGGGCAAACTGTTAAACGGCCAAGTATGGTTACAAAAACAATCAAATCAAAATGTAAAACACGAACTTTATAAAGAAAAAATGATCTGTCTGCACAGTATTTCCATTATGTACAGTGACAACTGAAAGTGATAAAAACTGATTTATTGAAGGGAAAGCACCAGGGATTGGGAAAATATAATGGAACAGAAAGTGGAGATGCTCAGAGTTCAAAATACTACATCTGGGCTCCTCAAACGGCAGATTCCGTTCCGCATCCGGACCCAGAGGGTCCTCCGTCCGCACCCCGAAGCTTTTAGATACCATTTGAAGAAAAAAAAAAAATGCTTCTTTCGTTATGAGTGAACGAAAATTAAAAACGGAACTCAAACGTAATGGCTGCCAGCCGGACAATTTATGGCGTTAGGACAGCCCTGGATGGAGTCAGGTCAGAACCCTCATCATCATCCATCTTCTTCCGCTTAATCCTTTTCGGGTTGCGGGGGAAGGGGGCGGGGGGTTGGCGCCTATCCCAGCAGGGCAGGGTACACCCTGGACAGATCACCAATCCATCGCAGGGCCAACACACAGAGACAGACAACCATTCACTCTCACAGTCTAAGGACAATTGAGAATCCCCAGTTGATGCTAATTAATCTAACTTGCATGTTTTGGGCATGTGGGAGGAAACAGGAGAAATCCCGGAGTAAACCCACATGCCAACTCATACAGATCACTGTTGGTCGGGGGCTGGGATCGAACCCAGGATCCCAAGACCAAGGGTGAGTTACAGTGCTAACCACTCCTCCACCGCGCTGCCCCCCTCATTAAACTAGGGCCAAATGCTCACTGAAGGCAGGCATGTTGGCACCGCTCCAGATCGCTGGCCTACTGGAAAAAAAGAAAAAAAAAAAACAAACACAAATGTGGACCCCTGACCTGGCAAAAACATTGGAGGACCCCAGCTCTACATTGTGCAAGAAGACCATAATCTACAAGAAGCAAAGTAAGTGTCACTTTTTCATGAGGTTTTGTTTTGTTTTGTTTTTTACATTTTAGATTTGTGGTACTTACTAAGTATAATGTGGTATTTACCTTGTCCACTCTGTTAAGCTCATTTACTGTCTAAACGGATATTCTTACGAATTTTAAACATATGGGTCATAAGCATATGGAAAATCTTATTTTGTTGTCTTCATGTTTTAGTCTATTGTTTATCACAAAAATAATGATGGCTGATTTAAGCATAAAACGTCCCCCGTTATACTGCCCCCTTGTAACAGTGTTTCTTGGATTTTTATTGTTTGTTTATATATATATATATATATATATATATATACATCCATACATCTTCTACCACTTCTCCGGAGGTCCAGGTCGCGGAGGCAGCAGTTCAAGCAGAGAAGCCCAGACTTCCCTCTCCCCTGCCACCTGCTTCAGCTCTTCAGAGAGGATACCAAGGCATTCCCAGACCAGCTGGGAGACATAGTCTCTCCACCGAGTCCTGGGTCTGCCCCGGGGTCTCCTCCCAGTGGGACGTGCCCGAAACACCTCAAGTGGGAGGCGTCCAGGAGGCATCCTAATCAGATGCCCATACCACCTCAACTGACTCCTTTCAATATGGCGAAGCAGCGGTTCTACTCTGAGCCTCTCCCAGGTGACTGAGCTCCTCACCCTATCTCTGAGGGTGAGTCCAGCAATCCTACGGAGAAAGCTCATTTCAGCCGCTTGTATCCGTGATCTTGTTCTTTCGGTCATTACCCAAAGCTCGTGACCATAGGTGAGAGTAGAAACGTAGATTGACTGGTAAATTGATAGCTTTGCCTTAGAACTCAGCTCCCTCTTCGCCACAACAGACTGGTACAACGTCCGCATCACTGCAGATGCTGCTCCGATCCGTCTGTCAATCTCTCGCTCTAGTCCCAAGCTTTCTAAACTGGCTCTATATATACGTATATATATATATAATGGGGGACCCATGCTGTGGTATTCATCTCAGACTGGAAGGAAGGGAGAGGCAGGAAATTCCTCTGCCGGAAGAGCATGGGGATTAAGCAGCTGGGGGACAATAGGAATTGTGATGCGAGAATGAATTGTGATGCAAGACCTCAGGCAGCAGGGGGTGTGAGTGTTGTAATATAAAGGAGAAGCCCTGCAACATGAGGTCAATGTTTTCTGATTCTGAGAGATGTGAGAGAGTGAATAAAGTTTGTCTGCTTTGAATGCTTGGCCTGATTATTCCTCTCTCCACACTGGTGACCCTTGACGAATAATGGAACACGAGGCAAACACCCCGGAGGTGACCCGGACAGGAAGCCCCAGCAACGCGTGTGCCGTTTCGGTCAAACTACCAGACTTTTGGCTGCACAACCCAAAGTCTTGGTTCCTCCACACGAGGCCCAGTTCGTGCTCCGGGGAATAATGGCAGATGACACCAAATATTACTATGTGGTCGCAGCGCTGGACACTTGCACGACTCAGCAAGTAGCGAGCCTGCTCAAACAGCCCCCAGCCCGTGACAAATACGGGGCTCTCAAAGCCACGCTGACCCGGCACAACATGCTCTTGAGCTGCGAGAGAGCAGAGAGGCTCCTGACACGCTCCGAGTTAGGATATGGGTCGGCGGTCGAACTGATGGAGAAGATGTTGGCGTTGATGGGCACGGGCGACGGGCATTTTGTGTTTCCCCACCTTTTCCTCCGGAACCTCCCAACGGTAGCCAGAGCAGTCCTTGCCAACTTGCTGTTGCTGGCCGCGCGTGACTACTGTGCGCTAGCCCAGGAGGCAGATCGGATCATCCTCACCGCCAGAGCCCTCACAGTGAACGCAGCAGTGTCGGAACCCAGCGAGATGGCCAGCGGAAGTAAGGAGCCAGCGATGGTAGCAGCAGCGGGGGCCAGGAAGCGCCAGAGAGACACGCTCTGCAACTACCACTGCCGTTTTGGAGAGGACCCACGCTGATGCGTGCCACCGGGCCAATTCAAGCGTTCGGGAAACGCCAGAACCGGCAGTCAGTAGCAGCTGCAACCGCCGGTGAAGAAAGCAAGCTGCTCTACGTGACAGACTCGCGCTCGAGGAGACGTTCCTCGTGGACTTCGGCTCCCAAAAGAGCCTCATCCTGCCGTCCTACGGCGACAGGCTAGCGGGTCCTAGCGGCCACGAGCTGACGGCCGCAAACGGCTCGGACATTAAGACTTTTGGTGAAAGGACACTGACTGTATCCCTACACGGCCGTACGTACCAGTGGACATTTGTCATAGCAGCATGCAGTTTCCCAATCTTAGGCGCTGATTTTTTGTGTGCACACGGACTACTAGTCGATGTTGCTAACAGACGCCTGATTAATGCAATGTCTTTTGATTCCCTCCCCTGTACAGCTCGAGGAGTCAGGCCAACAACGCTAGCCAACGTCACAGCTCCAGGTGCTAAGTTCCACACACTGCTCACCCAGTTCCCAGCACTCACGGTCCTGACATTTTTGGCGGCCATCACTAAACACAGGGTGGAGCACTTAATTACCACCACCGGGTCACCCGTTTTCGCACAACCTCGGCGCCTGGACACAACTAAACTGGCCATAGCGCGCAAGGAGTTTGCCAACTCGGTGCCTGGACACAACTAAACTGGCCATAGCGCGCAAGGAGTTGGAAACTTGTTGCCAACTTGGAAAGGCTGGGCATCATCAAGGAGTTGGAAACTTGTTGCCAACTTGGAAAGGCTGGGCATCATCAGGCGCTCAAACAGCCCATGGGCGTCCCCACTACATATGGTCCCTAAGGCCGAGGGATCGTGGCGACCTTGTGGAGATTTCCGCAGATTAAACAACGCCACAGTGCACGACCGCTACCCAATCCCCCATATTCAGGATTTTTCCGTTCACCTCGCCAGGGCATGTATTTTTTCTAAGATAGACCCGGTCCGTGGTTACCACCAGGTCCCGGTGCGCGCGGAGGACATACCTAAAATGGCAGTAATAACCCCGTTTGGTCTGTTTGAGTTTTTACGCAGGCCTTTCAGATTAAAAGGCGCGGCACAGACATTCCAAAGCATGATGGATGCGGTGTTGCGCGATCTGCCGTTTGTGTTCGTCTACCTGGATGACATCCTGGAGGCCAGCGCGTCTGAGGACGAACGCGTAACCAACCTCAGGACGGTTTTCCGTAGGTTAGAGGAGCACGGGTTAATAATCAATCCGGCAAAAAAATTACAGTTCAGCGTGACAGGGATCGATTTTTTTGGGACACCGCATCTCACCGGAGGGAGCGATACCCTTGCCGGACAAGGTGCGCACAGTGGCAAATTTTCCCCGGCCTCAGACGGTCAGGGCGCTGCAGGAGTTTTTGGGGATGGTTAACTTTTATAACCGTTTCCTCCCCCGCACAGCCTAGCTCATGTAGCCATTGTACACCGCACTCAAGAAACGGAAACCAGTGGACAGAGTCGACTGGACTCCTGAGCGGGAGCAGGCATTCTCTGAGGTTAAAACAGCCCTGGCAAACGCCGCACTACTGGTGCACCCGGACCTGGCGGCTCGGATAGCGCTCACTACCGACGCCTCGGACGTGGCCATAGGGGCCGTCGTGGAGTAATGCGTTGCCAGTTCTTGGCAGCTGCTTGCCTTTTTTAGCAGGTCTTTGCGCAACAGTGAGCATAAATACTGCGTGTTCGACAGAGAGTTACTGGCTCTCCACCTGGCCATATGCCACTTCCAGTTCTGGCTGGAAGGGCGCAACTTCAATGCGTTCGTGGACCACAAGCCGCTAACGTACGCGATGACCAAGGTTTCGGAACCATGGTCGGGCCGGCAGCAGAGACAGCTGGCCGCGATCTCGGAGTTTACGACCGATATTCAGCATGTGGCCGATAAACTTAATGTGGTGGTGGACTGCCTCTCCCGAGCAGTAGTGGCCCCAGTCTACGTAGGGCTAAATTACACAGCCATGGCCGCAGAGCAGATTGGCGATGCGGACGTGTGTGCACTCCAGTCTGGACCAACAGGGTTAAGGCTGGAGAGCAGGGTACTGCAAGACGGGGGGCCCCCCCTAATCTGTGATGTCTCCACAGGACACCCGTGCCTGGTGGTCCCACACGTTTGGCGCCGCCGCGTTTTTGAGTCCGTTCACTCCCTGGCGCACCCAGGAGTGCTCGCGTCAGTCAAAATGGTAGGAGCGAAGTTCGTCTGGCCGAGCCTGCGCAAACAGGTGAAAGAGTGGGCTGTAGCCTGCGTAGCGTGCCAACGAGCCAGAGTGCACAGGCACACAAAGCCCCCTTTGGAGCCGTTCCATATCCCGGCTAAGAGGTTTGACCACGTTCACGTGGACCTCGTGGGCCCCCACCCGCCATCGCAGGGGTTCACGCACCTCCTGACAGTGGTGGACTGCACTACACGATGGCCAGAAGCAGTCCCGCTAGCTTCCACCGCATCCGCAGACGTGGCACGCGCTTTTTTGACAACATGGGTGGCACGTTTTGGCACCCCTTCGGACATCACGTCCGATCGGGGCCCTCAGTTTGTTTCCGACCTCTGGTCCGCAATAGCCTGGAGTCTGGGCATCGCAATTCATCGCACAACCTTGTACAACCCACAGGCCAATGGGTTATGCGAGGGTTTCCATAGGTCACTGGAAGCAGCGCTCAGGGCTTCGCTTACAGATGCAAATCGGGTGGACCGGTTGCCGTGGGTTCTATTAGGGTTGCATTCCGCACCAAAAGAGGATTTGGAGGCTTCCCCAGCAGAGCTGTTTTTTCTCAGCTGCTGCAGCTCCCCAGGGAATTTTTACCAGATAACCCCACGCCGAACACCCATCCGTTCCCGCGTTCACGGCATAGTGCAGACGCAGGCATGCTACCTGGCCCAGCCCACCACTGTTTTCTATGCGCTTTTGTGGGGAAAACTTTGAAGAACACGGCGTTCGTGTTTGTCAGGCACGATACCCACCAGCCCCCATTGCGCCCACCCTACGATGGCCCGTTTAGAGTGCTGGAACCAGGGGACAAACATCTTGTGTTGGACTTGGGGGGTCGCGGGGAGAAAAACTGTATAGACAGGCTTAAGCCCGCCTTTGCGGTGGCAGACGAGCAGATGACGTTGGCTCGAGCTCCTTGGCGTGGAAGACCCCCACTAAGAACTCCCCAGGTAAACGATTCATCAGAGCAGTCACACGAGCATGCTGAATGTTTCCCCCCTCGATTGTCCACCCACAGACGGACACACCCCAGGAACCCCCCACCAGCACAGCAGTGCCGCCGAGCCGAAGACCCCTCGTTACAGCAGATATGGGAGGAGGCTGAAGCCAAGAGGATGTGAGAGTTAACGCTCAGTCTGAGACTCTGGGGGGGGGCGGGGGGCGGTATGGGGGACCCATGCTGTGGTATTCATCTCAGACTGGAAGGAAGGGAGAGGCAGTAAATTCCTCTGCCGGAAGAGCATGGGGATTAAGCAGCTGGGGGACAATAGGAATTGTGATGCGAGAATGAATTGTGATGCAAGACCTCAGGCAGCAGGGGGTGTGAGTGTTGTAATATAAAGGAGAGGCCCTGCAACATGAGGTCAATGTTTTCTGATTCTGAGAGATGTGAGAGAGTGAATAAAGTTTGTCTGCTTTGAATTCTTGGCCTGATTATTCCCCTCTCCACTATATATATATATATATATATACTGTATATATATATATATATATATATATATATATATATATATGCATGCACTACACAAAGAGCAGAGATAAACAAACCTATCATCTGGTCAGTCACTGCAACAGATACTGGAGTCAGTTTGTCTTGGCCTGTCCTTGCCACTGATAATACCTCTATCTGCCAAGAATGTGCCGCTAGTCCAGCAAAAGCTAGCGCTACTCAAATACTTTGCAAGCAGTTTCATGAAATGGTCAGTCAGAGAGCAACTCATACTGGCTCATACGTCACCCAAGTTAACAAGGTCAGGAGTTCCTGGCAGCAGAAGGTGAAGGACAGAGCTGCGTGGAGGAATCTGATCAGACCTAAATGAAACAGTCATTGTCACCCCCGACAGACTGCTATGATGATGATGATGATATATATTTATTATAATATTAATTTATAATTTATATATATTATACTGTTTTATTATTTATACATAACTAAGTTTAAAACAAGATCATTTTAAAATGGCATGAATAATTTGTCAGGGAGCAGCTCAAATAAATGTCTACTACATGTAGATTTTGTACTTTTTTATTAAAATAAATTAACAACTGAAATCTTAAGCAGTAACTGAGTGTTATTAGCAACTGCTGTTAACTGACTCCAACTGGCAGTCTTTTGTTGAGTTCCTAAACCTCAGAACAACATAAATTGGAGCATGTGCAACAAGTACTTAGAGCAGTTAATTCAGATTTTTATTTTTTTTTTATTTTTTTTTTTTTGAGGTTGAGTGAATCTTGTAGCCTGAGATCACATTGTAACATTCCTGAAGTCAAAATTCCTCCACCCGTGGTTCTTAAGCACTATCTAATGCGGCCCAGACTTCAGACAGATCGTCTGCTCTAAATCACAAACATGTAGTTCTAACATCTTCATCAGAAAACAAAGAAAACTTGACAACACAGCACAGTTTTGGAGGCACCACCAGTGTTTGTCATCATAGCCATGAGCCTCTCATTAAAAGAAGATGTCTGTTTCCTTTTGTGCAATCATAGGTGAGAGTGGTTGGATGAAAAAAAACTTTCTGCACATAGTTACTCTATTCACAACAGAGCCCCCAGATCTGGAGCCTGATGTCACTGCTCATAAAAAAGGTCTCATATCACATAAAACACACTTGGCACAGACTAATCTACTACTACTACTACAGTTCTGGTGGGTTTTCAGAAAAAAACAAACAGTTGGAATTGCATGGACTGAATATCTCTAGTGAGAGACTGTATAAGTGAAATATAATTATTTTTATTGTTTGGTACCTGAGAATTCTAAAGTAGCAGAAATGGTACCAACTGTGTCAAAATGGCCAATTTGTAGAGTCCGCCTAAGAATTTCTTCACTAATGTGTCTCTAAGAAAATCTGTTTTTCATTCTTTTTGCATGACTTTTCGTAAAGGTGAAGGATACATGTTTTATTTTGATTTGCTATAGTTTCTGGGCTGCTACATCATCATTCTGAAAGCATTTTTACCTTAAGAATGCCAGTTTCTTTTAGGTGATAATGAAACTTTTCATTTTCTGCTGAGTGCCTGCCATCTTTATTTGCTCTGACCCAGTAGTATATACAATGATTCTTACACCTCTGAAATAATCTCACAAGTGCTTCTTTTATTGGGATACCAAGCAGGGCTTGACATTAACACCGGCCAACGGCTGGTGGATTTTAGCAGTGGCCGGTAAGACAGCCATCAGACTAGTCACTTTGGCTGGTTGTAGTTTTCTCAAACGACATCTAAAATAATAAATCTATTGCAATGTGAGACTACAAAACTCTTCTTAGGCCTCTGTCGGTCAGGGTTGACCATGGGTGAAGCATCCTAGTTCTGGTTGTCTTCTCGCCTGGAGCAGCATCGTCTGTGGCTAAATAGACCGATGTGGGAGCGGCAATCTCTATTGCAAAGGTCATGCCTGTGTGCAGTCTCTGGTCTGTTGGAGCTGCTGCTTTCCTTCCTGCGTGCTCATTTTTCTGCAGCAGCGATCATCATTTTCTCCTCCCCTGATTTCAGGCGTTGCTTCAAGGTCCCTTTCCACTTTGCATGGTCACCTGCTAGGCTCTCCCAGGTCTTTGTGTTGATGTCGGTGGCCTTCATGTCTCTCTTAACAACATCTTTGTACTAGAGCTGGGGGGGGTGGGGTGGCAGTGGATCTCCTCCCAGATGCCAGTTCTCCATACAGGATGTGCCCATCGTCCATGCGGTGGACATGGCCTACCCAGTGCAACCTGTGCTGTCTGAGGAGAGTGAACATGATGGGAAGTCCAGCGCGATTCAAGACATCTACTTTGGTTACCCTGTCCTGCCAGGATATGCCCAGGATGCGGCAGATACTTCGCAGATGGAAGGTGTTGAGTCGCTTCTCCTGTCTGGCATATGTTGTCCATGACTCACTGCCTTACAGCAATGTGCTGATAACACATTATACACTGCCATCTTAGTCTTCACCGACAGCTTGGGGTTTGTCCACACTCTGGTTGTGAGGCGAGCGAGTGTTGTAGCTGCCTTCCCAATCCTCCTGTCTAATTCTATGTCAAGGGAGAGGTTGTCGGTTATGGTAGAGCCAAGGTAGGTGAAGTGGTGGATGACGTCGAGTTCATAGTCATCGATGGTGATGGCAGATGGTGATTCAGTGTCCTTTCCCAGGACACTGGTCTTTTTCAGGCTGATGGTGTGTCCAAAATCCTTGCAGGCCTGTAAGAAGTGGTCCGTCAGTGTCTGCAGCTCCTGTTGAGTGTGTGTTGCAATTGCTGCATCGTCAGCAAACAGCATGTCTCTGATGAGCGTTTCACAAACCTTCGTCTTGGCTCTGAGGCGGGCAAGGTTGAACAGCCTGCCATCTGACCTGGTGCGTAAGTAAATTCCTTCAGTTGCAGTGCCAAAGGCATGCTTTAGGAGAACGGCGAAGAATATCCCAAAGAGTGTGGGAGCGAGGATGCAGCCATGTTTGATGCCACTGCAGATGCTGAAGGGATCTGAGGAACTCCCGTTGAACTGCACAGTCCCCTTCATGTCTGAGGGAAAAGACTCGATCATGCTCTGCAGCTTTGGTGGGCAGCCTATCTTTGGGAGAATCTTGAACAGACCATCTCTGCTGACGAGGTTGAATGCCTTGGTGAGATCTATGAAGGCAACATACAGGGGCATCTGCTGTTCTCTGCACTTCTCCTGGAGTTGGCAGAGGGAGAAGACCATGTCTACCATTGATCTCTTGGCATGAAAGCCACACTGTGGCTCTGGGTAGACACGTTCTGCCAGCTTCTGGAGGTGGATTAAAATGACCAGAGCAAAGACTTTGCTGTCAATGCTGAGTAGAGAGATGCCTCTCTAGTTGTTGCAGTCACTTCTTTCACCCTTGTTCTTATAGAGGGTGATGATCTTGGCATCCCTCATGTCCTGTGGTACAGCCCCTTCTTGCCAGCACTGACAGAGGACTTCATGCAATGGGAGCAGGAGGGTAGTCTTGCAGTGTTTGATCAGATCCGGGGGAATCCTGTTGCTGCCTGGGGCTTTGCTCAAGGCTAAGCTGTCGATGGCCTTCCTGAGTTCCTCTATGGTTGGCTCTACATCCAGCTCCTCTATGATTGGCATACACTCGATGGCGTGAAGAGCTGTGGGGGACACTGTGTTCTGTCTGGAGTAGAGGTCGGAGTAGTGTTGGACCTATCTCTCCATCTGTTGGCCCTTCAATCAATCAATCAATCAATCAAACTTTATTTGTATAGCACTTTTAAAACATTAGATGCTGCGCAAAGTGCTTTACATAGATACAAACAATAGACACATTTAGTTACATATTTTACATGATACATCCCCACCCCTTCCAACCCTCCCATAAACATACCCACAAACACAACACACACAGGGACATACATCACCCCCTACTTCTCTTACACACATAAAATAAAAGAGACATTGCTCGGCACCAAGGCACCTCGTGAAGGAGCAACCATCCTGTGGAGCCCCCCATGCCAGGACACCACACAGCCAATCACCACAGAAGGCGTCACAAGGGCCGCCCCAACCAGGACAGGCCGGGGCCCGCACCACAGCTGTAGGCAGTGGTATAAAGCCCCCACCCACCCAAGCTAGAGCGATCCACGAGACCAACACCCCTGCAGATGGGCCAGGCAGCATCCAGCATGAGGGGCCCCACTGAGCAAACACTGGAGCTAAAACACAGAAATACAAAATAAAACTAAGAGCACAAAGAGCAAAGGGAACTAAAGACCCATACTTAGAAAATGAGCTAAGAACACATCAAAATAAGAAAATCTAAAAGCAAATGGAGCTAAGAAGAATGTAAAAACAATGGAACATAAATGACTACTTCAATAATAGTTAAATGGTTTGTTAAAAGCCAAAATTTAAAAAGGTACAAAAAGAACTAAGAACACATAAAAACAGGAACTAAAAACCCATACTTAAAAAAAATAAAAAACCTTGTCTGTAATTACTACCCCAGTAGAAGATTTAAGGGGAGCTGTCTTGCTCTGGACTGGTCCGAGTGCCTTCTTGATGCCATCACCCATCCGACTAATGTTGCCTGTAGCAGCAGCCTTCTCAATGTCTTCACTGAGCTCTGTCCAGTATTCGTTGGCGCAATGCCTGGCAATCTGCAGAGCCTTGCTCCTGGCAGCCCTGAGAATCTGCAGGCTCTTCTCACTGGGTGACCGCTTATACTCAGTGAGGGCAGTGCACTTGGCTTCGATGACGGGAGTCATCTCTGTGGACTTGGCCTCAAACTAGTCGTGAGACTTGGAGAACTTCTTCCCAATGGTAGCCAAGGCGGTGCGGTGCATGGTGTCCCGCAGTACTTCCTACTTCTCTGTGGCAGAGTCTCTGAGCTGTGAGATTTGCATTTCCTTCTCAAAGGTCTCTGCAAACATTTCCACGAGGTCTGGTTGAGACATCTTGCTGACATCAATGCGGGGGTTCCCTTGTTTCTTTGAGTGGTGGATCCTCTTTGGCTGTAGCTTGATCTTGCAGCAGACCAGGGAGTGATCTGTGTCGCAGTCCTCACTGTGGTAAGAGTGTGTGTGTGGAGGATGTTCTTGATGGCGGCACGCCTGACCAGGATAAGATCTAGCTGACGCCAGTGCTATGAGCATGGGTGTCTCCAAGAGACCTTGTGCTGAGGCTTGGTCCTGAAGTAGGACTTGGCAATGCACAATTCGTGGTAACTGCAAGGCTCAAGCAGTCATTGGCTGTTCTCGTTCATTTTGCCCACGCCAAACTGTCCAAGGCAAGAGGGCCATGAGTCATGATCTGCATACACTCTGGCATTGAAGTCACCCAGGAGAACAAGTTGCTCCTTGCTGGGGATGCTTGCGATGATGGATGTGAGCTTCTTGTAGAACTCATCCTTTGTGTCCAGTGTGGAAGGCAGTGTCGGGGCATACACACTAAAAAGAGTGACTGGGCCTTCGGTGGTGTTGAGGTGAAGAGTGAGGAGATGCTCTGTGCCATTGCTGCCTGGCTCTACCATATTCAGCAGGTTGCCCGTCACTGCAAAGCCGACTCCATGCTCCCTTGGCTTGTCAGAGCCTTTCCCCTGCCAGTAGAATGTGTAGTCCTTCTGCTTCAGCGTGCCTGAGCCAGCAAGGTGTGTTTCCTGAAGGGTGGCAATGTCCACATGCAGCCTCCTGAGCTTGTCATTTATGACAGCTGTTTTGCTGGAGTCACTGATGTCCTGAAGGTTTTCAGAAAGACCGGTCATCATTGTCCAAACGTTCTAACATTCCAGTTTCAAAGCTGGTTTCTTTCATTGTTTCGTTTTGTTTCCTGGTGCGACAATTGCAGTTTGCTGTTTGGACATTTACTAGTCTCCATGCACCCAATGAGGATGACAGACTGTGGCGGGACAACACCTTACTGACTGGGTGTTGCCCAGCTTGAGGTGGGCGGTAGCTGTTCAGTGAGATCCAAGGATCCCTCCCACCGTTGGGAATAACTCCTGGCGCCAAGCTCTACGCCAGTCAAGTAATGACTTATAACCAGTAACTGTTGTTCCCCGTATTGTGTCGACGCTGCAAGCAAAGCTGGAGTAACTTCTCTAGGGTGTAGGGTGTGAGTTTGTGTTGGTGAGTGTTACTGGATGCTAGCCCGGGCAATGTGATATGGAGGACAGGCTGTTGCCCATGTAGCATGTCCCCCCTCTCCACATCGCTGATGGATCCAAAGGAACAGCAAGGCTGTTACAGTTTGGCAGCATCGCAGGAGCTGCCAGAACGAAGTTTAAATCAACAACGGACTGCCTTAGGGGCTCCGACTCCAGATTTTACCTCAGGGTTGACTGCCGAAGCCTTTCCCGTGACCAGGTATGCCGCAAGGCAGCAGAGGTTTAAAATCAGGGTTTCCTTCCCCTAGATGGACTACCCTCCCAGGTTGTCAAGTCCCATCTACCCAAAGCATCTGGTTTGAAGGCACCAGAGACTCGTCTTCGCCGCTTCTCCTGTCAGTAGAAGCAGTTCCACCAGCTTAGAAGCTAAGGCACACGAGAAGGCCAGGAGTTGGACTTGGTTGTCAGAGGCTATTTGAGACGCACGCCATAAGGAGCTTTTTTTGAGCACTGGGAGCTTATTCCCAGCACCACTCCTGGCTATGACAACCTTGGAACTCCCATAAGTACTGTTTTTTTTCTAATCATCTTTCTTTTTCTTTCTCTTCTTTTTTTCTAGTGAACAGGTAGTGTCCATTTAGGTTAAATCCATCAGCAACTACTAATGACGTTGTGCAGCTATGAAGGGGTGTCTCAAGTCATAGGGATAGGCAAAGGGATAGGGGTACAAATGAGAACTGGGACAGACCCAAATCTACATGTGCTTCACTCTCATATGGCAAATATTTTTCTCTACTGTTTTACAGTATTTACTGCTCTTCATAAATAGTGTTTCTCTTGTTATTTTTTATGTATGTATAAGGGTAATTTACATTGAAAAAGGCTGTAAATTTACTTCAATTAAATTTTAGCATGCCATAGCTGAATTTGATCATATTAAACATAATTTTCCAACCTCAAAATTGTGGCTAGTGAAAAGGCTGAGTGGCTAGTAACTTTAGAAAATCACTAGCCACAGTGGCTGGTGAGCAAAAAAGTTCATGTCAAGCCCTGATGCCAAGACAATGCAAATAAACCTTGTGGCTGCTGAGATATACTCACTTAATTTTGGGCATGCTATTTTCAATCAGGATCTGCAAAAATTGGCCTAGGGCCCAAGAGGTTTTAAGGATTTACCCAAGAGATCCATTTATTGGGGGGGGGGGGGGGGGGAAATCTTACAGGCACTAATGAATGAACTTACAGATAAGAAAGAAAGGACACAGATGTTACAGCTGTTAACTCAAAAACAAGGACAGAAAAAGATAATGTAGATGGGAAAAATAGAAGCACAAGCCAGAGGAAAAATACATCTATTTTATATTCGGGTGAAATTAAAGAATCATGTTTAAGTGTTTTCCTTTCATACAGCTAATAGTGTAATTCACATCAGTAACTGAACAGCTATGCTGATATTAACTGAGGAGACATAATGAAAAACATTCACAATGACCTTGAGGGGAACAACTATTACCTGGATAAAATACTGCCTAATCTAAATCTGTGGCACGCTGCGTGTAATAAATTATTAATTATGTATATTAAATGGCTGAATTTATCACTTTCAAAACAACCTGGGTGGAGTGGGAGATTGATGGCAGGAAAACAGATGTGTGTGTGCGTACACGTGGGCATGTTCGAATGTTTGAGTGTGTGGATCTATATGTGTGGGTGTGCGGGTGTGTGTATGTGTGAGTTTAAATCTTCTCTGGTGGTTCTAGGAATCTGCACAAAGAAAAGACTTAGCTGAGGAGCAAATCCCTTCTCCCCATGCCCTCCAGCATCTCAGCCAACTGCGTTCCACATCAGTGAGCCTGATTCAGGAGCGAGGACACTGGAGGTTCGGCTGAGACGCAGGGTTGACTACACATAAGGGGATTGTCTAAACTGAGACGTCTGCCATCTTGAGCTGTCACAACTGTTGTGTATAAACAAGGACGCATGTGGCAGACCTAATGAAATGATGGAGGAGGTAAATGGGGGAAATAAGCACAGCTAATGTGTCCTCACTTCTTAGTCATTCACCGTTCAGATAACACAACACTCACTCGGCGAACTGAAAGAGCATCTGCAAACTTTTCAAGAACCACTATATGTTCTCCACAGTTTCTGAATGCTCGACTGTGACAAGCATGGCAGTTCACCATCATATAAGTGCAATGGCAGGGTGGTATTACATAAACTGGAGCCGTTCTCCATGAGCGGCTGGAGGTAAGTGGTGGTTCTTGACATCCATTCTGGTTTTGTATGAGAGCTCGGAGGGAGGGGGACCAAAAGAGCGGAAAGGAAAATGCAGAAAGTGGTGAGATGACAGCAGTATTGACTGACTGACGCTTGAGTGGCTCTGAACCACTCTCAGCAGCAGGTTGGAGTCGTCTTAAGCCCGACATTTCTCAGCAGCTCCATCAAGCTGCAGTTATCTCCATAAAAAGAAGGTCTATCACCCTGACAGTGGGGCCGAGGCGAAAGGTGCAGCACTCGATCCCTTCACCATTTCAAATTACTGTAACCCACCTGCCAGCCTCCTTTCCACCGCAGACGGCGGTGGGGCCCGCGATGCCTTGTAAGGATTTGTTATCAGCGAGATATTGAAGTTGCTCGTCCATGTGATTTTGGAATCTGTGTGCGTGCGCGCGTATGTGTGAGCGACTCCAAGCATGGCCGTAGATGACTGTGTAGCCTTCTCTTCACTTTTCTATTTGGTCTTGAATCAATCCCCAGAGTGTAACAATACCTATTTCTCTCTGTATAATTGGACTGGATGACAGGCACATCTGAAGTCAGAGGATGAAAGCCTCTCTTGACAATGGAGTGTCTGGCCTGTGACATGACTTGAATGAGCAAGAGATAACACTGTCACACACGTACGTACGCACACACACACACACACACACACACACATACAGTATTGTAGATGATTAACAAAAAGTTTCACTTGTTTTTGTGACCGGAACATTTAGTGACAACTTTAAAAGGCAGAAGAGCGACTCCAAAATTTGTGCTATGATCTTTAATCTGATCAAAAGTTAATCTCTTCTCGCTCGGATGAAAAATAAATATATAAATTAATAAAAAGGTTGCAGATTGAATTTACGGCAGTGCGATCCAAATATTTGCTCAGAGGGATTCTGCATTCTGCTTGCTCTGCATAACGCTAGTTTGACAGACTGTAAGTTTGAATAGCTGCCAGTGAAACAAATTATTATTCAATTCTCTCTCCTGCCCCCCCCCCCATTCTGCCTTACCTATTTATATCTGTGTGTGAGGGTGTGAATGCAATATCCTGATGCATATAAACCCACACGAATCCACACAAGAACTGCACGTACACACTTATGTTAAAACGGTGAACAAAACACTGCAAATACATCTCAATAAAACACTGAATGAGGCATTTGTAAAAACCAGATTGTGCCCTTAAGATGCACAAAATGTCTCCCTTTTGGTGCGTTTGCCATTGGCTCTGGCACCACAGAAACGCTGATGGACTCACACATTACAACTCTACTACCACACTCTTCCTTTTCCATCCTTGGTGTCGCTCTCCTCTCATTGCTCATAATTATGTGTTGAAGCAAGTAAACATCACAGAGTAAGCCTTGAAAACTCTCAGAGTTGTATGGTTTTTATGCACTAAACTTTAGATCTCATAAGGGGACATAAACGTTTTATCTGCTGCATAAATCAATATCTATACAAGTAAAAGAACATTTATCCATCTCCCCCACTTTGGTGTCACATCATATGCTATTGCAAACGTCTGTGTACATGGGTGTGTGGAATAGGTAGACAAGTCCATAATAGCAGCCATAAATCAATATGACACAATATCCAAAAGTGATTGGTTTTCCTTTTTTGTCCTTTAAACCCCCTTCACAACTTCACCGATTATTGCCTCGTGTGGGTTTGTCGGCCAGTGTGTATAAAGCAACGCTAATTCAGTGATAATTTATTAAAATGAGAATGTGCAGCAACAAAAGTGCAAACTGGGGAAATATTTGTGAGCAAATAAATTATTGATCAAGTGGAAACATAATGGTGGGAGCTTCATCATTTTGCCATTAACTCACTTAGAACAACAGTGATACAGTGCCTACGCTACATGCAGCACACTGAACCATTTTCATGAACACACAATTAAAAATTTATGCAAAACATTAATGTTATTAATGCTATGAAGTTCAATTTATGCCGAGGCTATCACAGAGTTGATTAGAATGTTGGAAAGTTTAGAGACTGTGGTTTGGAGCATTGTTTTCCCAGAACGCTTGCTTGGAAAGGCATGTATCTAGTAACGCAAGAGGCGGCTATGCTTCAGAAGCTGCGTTCAAGGTTTATGTAGTCAGTGGGATTAGTAAGAAGACAACAGTCACAAGCAGGTCTCACAGCACAAAGACTACAGACATGAAGGCAACGTCTGACCTGAATGATGAAATAATGTCATCCAATGAACCGCATCCACAAGTTGCATAAGTATAATATTGATTGATTGCATTAGACAGTAAAAGTGTTCAGCTAAAAGAACTCACAGTTCTTTGGTTTCTCCTTAATGGTGCAAGCAGTGGGAGTAATTTAACAAATTCTCCCACTGTGCTGTATATCTATTATGATACGCCTCTGTGACACGCTGGTCAGCAGCAGGTGGTATGATGTGGCTGAAGTGTAAGTGGCTTTCACAGTGCAGGATAGCCTGTCATCCAGAGGCCCTTAGGGGAACAGCTTCGCACCAGGCAGAATGGCCTTTGCACATTCCCTCCACTTTCTCTTGCATTGTGTGTGTGTGTGTGCGCGCGCACGTGTGTGTTTAAAGTTGACACAGAGGCTCATTTCTCTTGTTTTGTGCGTGCGCGTGTTAAAGTGAGAGGCAGAGGATGTTAGTGGGTGGGTGTAAATCTCTGTCCGGCAGCACGTTGGAATGGGTGTTTGGGGACTAGTTGGAGCGCTAGCTCACAGGAGCTCAGATTGATGAAGTGATGGTGATGGATGGTAGTAATAAAGGCCTGGATGTCCTGTCTGTTGCCAGTGATGAAGCTGGTATGAATCACCCGTCTGGGGCTGCGGGAACATGACGCTGCTCAATCCCCAGGCCCTCCACCCTGCCACCCAGCTCTGCCTCTGTCCCTCTATCCCTTCATCTCCCTGCCTTGTGACTTGCCGTCATTATGAGGAGAATGTTGGCCGAATGGAACAAAGCGTAAACATTCAACGCCGTGCCATCACTGTGAGAGTCGGCGCCCATGCATATATAGTTTGTAAGATATTATGAATCTTGTTTATCCATCTCGGCACACAGCATGCCCACGTTTCAAAGTATTGCCCGCTGCTCATTATTTTTGTGTCCAAACATCACTTGTTGAGTGATTGCGAGGCAAGGAGGGGGAAAAAAAAATCCAATCAACTCAGTCAGCCACTCCTTGTGAATAGGGTCATTTGAATAAAGAGGGGCATCTGAAATTGCAGTGTTTGTGTCAACATAACAAGTTAATGATCTCAGATGATAATTGGTAGTTGGATGCCTAAGCGCTGTGTTGTGGCCCATGAGGTTCAGTGCCAAGGACCTCCTGTGATAAAAGAAGCGGCATGAGGGCTTTCAAAGTGGCACGACGCTCTAGGCAACACAATTCATCACCACCCCATGAATATTCATCCACCTCTCCACTTCCTCCGGGGCTGGTGAAAACACGTCTGTATTAAGTCTCTCCTATGTGTTGCGGTTTGAAGACGCCTAAACCTTCTGGCCTCTCATTACCAGACTGTGCTTGCACCGCACCCTCTCAGCTTCCTGCCAGGGAGAGAAGCCACGCTTCATTAAAATAAAAAAGTAATTCTCCCGCTCACTGCACTAACAAGACAGAGGTCAGGCTGTCAGATGATTGTGAATTCACCCTTTTGCTCACGCTCACAGGGGTCAGGACTTGTGATCGTGATTGAGCTTTTCTCCATATAGTGAGCAGGGGGCATGTGGGCAGATGGACTTGCCAGCCTGGACTGTGAGATTTGTGCGTGGAGGGGCTTGTTGGTGGCAATTTAGGAACATTTGCTCTATCTTTTTCTCCCTCGACCTTCTCACTGACAGGAGTCCAGAGTTCCGTGGATTGGTTTCTGGGGCATCTTTTTCGGTGCTTTATCAGACCTGCAGGTTTCTCAGTGCTGTCCCCAGATTACAGTTTAGGAAGAGGGTGCTTGACTGACAGCCCTTGGCCTTGGCAGTCTCTGGGGGGGAAGGGGAGGGGGATTTGTGATGGCTGAACTGACTCGTACTTCTCTTACAATTTTCTCCAGGCTGGTTTCAGACTGTCAGGCAGAGAGAAAGCTCTTTCTGCATAATTCATTAGATCGCCTCTCTTTTTCACTCTTGGCTGCTATGTGGCAGGCACCGTAGCCCTATTGTTTAGGAAGACAGAGTAATGAAGCTTGTCACAATATGTTAACATAGTTTATTGTTCGCAGCAACAGTTTGAAAACAACTTAACTTCCTTTGAAACAGGCTATCTGGCACAGTCAATGCAGAGTAATTACAAAGGAAACAGAGAATCCAAATTGGCTTTTAAAGTAGAAGAGCTAAAGTAACAACATTCCTCTGTTAATTTATAATCAGTCAATACTTTGAAAAAAGAATTAATGGTAATATAGCAAATGTGATATGAGCTAGGATATAGCTATCCGGTTTCGCCTTTACACCAAACATTGTTTTGCAGCCAATTAACCCGCCACTGTGTGCATGTGACACATACACAAGCTTGTCCTTTTGAAGCTTGTATACTGTCTATGGGCATGATCTTGCTGGCATTTATTCCTTGGAAATCTGCAAGGGAAAATATCTCATCTTTGATGCTACATGACATCCCCCTTCACAGAATATGACTAAACAAGCACGTTCTCCAGCACTGTCGAAGCCAGAGGACAACTTCTGTCACTGAGGCAGTAAATAAGGGCTGGTAGGCGACACTTTCTATAAAACTATACCAAGATGTGTCGATGTTTAAAGCTGCCTGCATGGATGGAGCATGTGCAGATGCTGTCTGTAGTAATGTTTTTAGTGTGGTTGCTTTAATTGTGGATATGAAAATCAAGTGTCAAGATGGAAAGCTTCAGTTTGAGATTACAATTACAGTATTCAATGTATTGGTGGAATCTATTGGTGAGTCTTTCAGCTTATTTGAAAAAAGAGTAAGTTTTTGTGCATCTGATTATAATGGCAAGATTTCACTTTCCTAATAACTAATAGAACACACACATCTAAACTCCAATCCACCACTGCTTCCCCTCAATATGATAATTAGATAAAATAGTTAATAGATAAAAAAGTTATTTTTCAGGGTGAAGTTTGGGATAAATTATTCCACCATCAGAGGATGGGGATAACTAAAGAACCATCTGCCAAAGGTAGGCACATCATTATCCCAGTCTACCATAAAGAGAAAACTTTGTGAAGAGAAAATACAGACATTCACCACAAGGTGTGAACCATTCCTCATCTTCAAGAGCAGAACAGTGACATTAGAACTTTTTCTGATAGATGAAAGTCAAATCAACCCTTAAGAAAATGATGGTGTGGGGAAAGTGTGCAAAAGGGGTGAACTGAAATGATCTGAAGCAACAACATCCTCTGTAAATCTCAGTGGGGACAGTATGATGGGTGGTCATGTCGTTACAAACAAGGCCAGGTCAGTAGTGTTTGTTGGTAAAATAGCAGACGTTTAAAGAGTTTATTCTGATTTGGACTGGATTTAATAATGACCCCAAAGAAATTCCCATTACAGTCGACCTGCATTTGACTTGGTGAAGACATAAAAAAAAGGAAGAGCAAAAAAAAGAGCAATAAATAAAAGGTTATTGAAATACAGTGGTGTGAAAAAGTGTTTGCCCCTTTCTGATTTCTCTTTTTTTTTTTGTATCTTTGTCACACTTAAATGTTTCAGATCATCAAACAAATTTAAATATTAGACAAAGATAACACAAGTAAGAACAAAATGCAGTTTTTAAATGAAGGTGTTTATTATTAAGGGTAAAAAAAAAATCCAAACCTACATGGCCCTGTGTGGAAAAAGTGATTGCCCCCCTTGTTAAAACATAAATTAACTGTGGTTTACCACATCTTTGGAAAGCTGAGTTCAATTTCTCTAGCTAAATAGGGCATGCCTGACAAAATGACGTAAACCAAAAGATCCTCAAAAGCTAGACATCATGCTGTGAACCAAAGAAATTCAGGAACAAATAAGAAACAAAGTCATTGAGATCTATCAGTCTGGAAAAGGTTATAAAGCCATTTCTAAAGCTTTGGGAGTCCAGCGAACCACAGTGAGAGCCATTATCCACAAATGACGAAGACATGGAACAGTGGTGAACCTTCCCAGGAGTGGCCGGCCAACCAAAATTACCCCAAGAGCACAGCGACGACTCATCCAAGAGGTCACAAAAGACCCCACAACAGCATCCAAAGAACTGCAGGCCTCACTTGTCTCAGTTAAGGTCAGTGTTCATGACTCCACCATAAGAAAGAGACTGAGCAAAAATGGCCTGCATGGCAGAGTTCCAAGACGAAAACCACGACCGCCTTCTCCTGGTTCCACTGCTGTCTCTGTGTTACCAGGTCATCTTTTGCCTGCCTGAACAAAAAGAACAAAAAGGCTTGTTTCAGTTTTACCAGGAAACATCTTGATGATCCCCAAGACTTTTGGGAAAATACTCTGTGGACTGACGAGACAAAAGTTGAACTTTTTGGAAGGTGTGTGTCCCATTACATCCGGCGTAAAAGTAACACAGCATTTCAGAAAAGGAACATCATACCAGCAGTAAAATATGGTGGTGATAGAGTGATGGTCTGGGGCTGTTTTGCTGCTTCAGGACCTGGAAGACTTGCTGTGGTAAATGGAACCATGAATTCTGGAGTCTACCAAAAAATCCTGAAGGAGAATGTCCGGCCATCTGTTCGTGACCTCGAGCTGAAGTGCACTCGGGTTCTGCAGCAGGACAATGATCCAAAACACACCAGCAAGTCCACCTCTGAATGGCTTAAGAAAAACAAAATGAAGACTTTGGAGTGGCCTAGTCAGAGTCCTGACCTGAATCGAACTGAGATGCTGTGGCATGACCTTAAAAAGGCGGTTCATGCTCGAAAACCCTCCAGTGTGGCTGAATTACAATAATTCTGCAAAGATGAATGGGTCAAAATTCCTCCACAGCACTATAAAAGACTCATTGCCAGTTATCGCAAACGCTTGGTTGCAGTTGTTGCTGCTAAGGGTGGCCCAATCAGTTATTAGGTTTAGGGGCAATCACTTTTTCACACAGGGCCATGCAGGTTTGGATTTTTTTTTTCTCTTAATAATAAACACCTTCATTTAAAAACTGCATTTTGTGTTTACTTGTGTCATCTTTGTCTAATATTTAAATTTGTTTGATGATCTGAAACATTTAAGTGACAAACATACAAAAAAAGGAGAAATCAGGAAGGGGGCAAACACTTTTTCACACTACTGTACATAAATATAAGAAAAAGTATACCTGAAATTTATTCAGTCATCCTTTGATTCAACCATCTTCTACCACTTATCTGGGGGTTCACGCGATGGGGGCAGCTGTCCAAGTAGTGAAACCTAGACTACCACCCAGTTCACATAGTACCCTGATTCCCATGATCACCTTTGCAGGTGATAAGCCAACTGGAGAGCGGACCTATGTGGCTTGTTCAACCTGGGCCCTCCAGGTCCTGTGGGTGGAAACCTGGTCACCAGGCACTTGCCATAAAGCAGCTCCTCCTGGCCAGGCTCCAGGGCAGCACCCCAGTAACCCCATATGGGGGAATATAAAGGATCTTTGTTGTAACTTTTTTATGGAGATCTGTTGGACTGCTCTTAGTATGGCCCATCATCCAGGACCAGTTTGCTTTGGGAGACCCTTCGAGGGGTAAGATGTCCCGACAACATAGCTCCCAGAATCAGTAGGCATGCAGATCCCTCCACCATGATAAGGTGGTGATCCACAGAGGGGGGGTTATTCTATCAAGTATACTTTAATATAGTTTATTTTCATATAACAAGTATATCTGAATTATACCACAATATGAACAAGTAAACAAGTATACTTCACATAGTAAGTATACTAATAGAGCATAGCAGTGTACCAGTTGTGCAGTATTTCAGCACTTCTTGGGATAAAATTTTCCCACTTTCAGTAAATAAACTAGAATGTACTCAGGATGTCAAGGAAAACCAATGGACCAAATTGTTGACTCTATGTTGACACTAGGTGACCCTAATAGTTTTGCAAACAAAGATTCAAAGATTTTATTTGTCAATACTACTATACATACAGGGCATACAGGAAAATTGAGATGCTGTTTCTTTCTCTTCAGTGGTGTGTACAATATAAAAAAAGGAATAAGGCCGGAAAAACAACAACAGCAGTTTATGTACAGTAATCCTACCCGTAGTGCAAATAATGACAGAAGATAAAACCCAGACATTCCGTAGTGCAAATAAAGAAAAATGATTAAACCCAGCAATCCTATATAGAGAAAAAGGTAGAGCAGTAATATTCGTAGTTGCAAGTTTGATGCGGTAGTGTAGATGCAGACAGTGACAGATTGGAATGCACATTATCAATATTGCGATAACAGACAGACAGCAGCAGGTATGACATTCGTGCAAATGGTTGCAGTAAGGTGCAGAGACATACAGCAGCAGATGCATTACTGTTGGTGTGGCAGTCTTTCTGTGCCAACAGCTGAGGTAGTTATTGTGTGGGTGAGTGCATTACGGTCCGGGGAAGGGGGGGAGTGGACAGAGTTCAGGGTCCTGACGGCTTGGTGAACAAAGCTGTTTAGCAGTCTTGTGGCGCGTGCCCGGAGGCTCCGGTACCTTTTCCCCAAGGGCAGAGGGCTGAAGAGGGAGTGTGGGGGGTGGGAGGTGTCGCCTGCAATGTTAATGGCTCTATGGGTGAAGCGGGTGAGGTAGATGTCCGAGAGAGGGGCAGAGGGGCACCGATGATCTTGCTGGCAGCTTTCACTGTGCGTTGTAATGTTTTCTGACAGTAGGCGGTGCAGCTTCCATACCACACCATGATGCAGCTGGTGAGGATGCTCTCAATGGTGCCCCGGTAGAATGAGCACATAATGGGGGGTGGGACTCGTGCTGTCCTCAGTTTGCGGAGGAAATAGAGGCAAGTTTCAGCCTTCTTGGCCAGTGATGTGGTGTTGTTGGACCAGGCGAGGTCCTCAGAGATGTGCACCCGCAGGAACTTGGCGCTGCTTACCCTCTCCACAGCTGCTCCATCGATGATCAGAGGAGGGTGCTGTGTGGGTCCCCTCCTGAAGACGACCACAATTTCCTTGGTTTTTCCCATGTTCAGGAAGAGATTATTGTCTTTACACCACTGGACCAGTTGGCTAATAATTATCCCAATGATAAAGAAATATACAGTAAGTATACAGTAAAAGTGTTTAATAAAAATTCAAAAAGTCCAAATATAGAAATACTGTGATCAGTCTGTCAACATAACATACAGTATATGTAGGGTATATGTAACTATATATTCTACATTTATAACCAATCCATAGCAACAGAGGAGTCATCCAACTCACAATATCTATCATAAGACATTCACATATATTCATAATGAAGTTAGATTTAAACATGGATGGATGTCTATATCTAAATCTACAGCATAAATCATTCATGTCACAATGGATGATTTCAACAATGTGATGATTTCACAATGTGATGATTTCAACAAAATCTAAACTGATACCATACCCCATAACATAAACATATACAGTAGTGTGAAAAAGTGTTTGCCCCTTTCCTGATTTCTCTTTTTTTTTTGTATGTTTGTCACACTTAAATGTTTCAGATCATCAAACAAATTTAAATATTAGACAAAGATAACACAAGTAAACACAAAATGCAGCTTTTAAATGAAGGTGTTTATTATTAAGGGTAAAAAAATTCCAAACCTACATGGCCCTATGTGAAAAAGTGATTGCCTCCCTGTTAAAGCATAAACTAGCTGTGGTTTAATCACATCTGTGGAAAGCTGAGTTCAATTTCTCTAGCCACACCCAGGCCTGATTACTGCCACATCTGTTCTCAAGCAAGAAATCGCTTAAATAGGACCTGCCTGACAAAGTGAAGTAGACCAAAAGATCCTCAAAAGCTAGACATCATGCTGCAATCCAAAGAAATTCAGGAATAAATGAGAAACAAAGTAATTGAGGTTATAAAGCCATTTCTAAAGCTTTGGGACTCCAGTGAACCACAGTGAGTGTCATGGGCTGGGCTGGAATTCCCAGCCCACTTCCATGGCACAGTGGCTGCTTAGCCTTCTTGTGTATTTGGATCCTCTATTTGCTGTCAGGCACTTCCCTTGGAGCCTTGGAGGTCTGCTCAGCTACCTGACAGCTCTCAGCCACGCCCCCTTCTCCTGCCAGTGATACCAGCGGGCTGTCATCATCATCTGTGTTCATTCATTTGTCCACGTACGCACACATACATACATTTCCTCTCATGCACACCTTTACACACATGCACACACACACCGACTCACATACAGACATCCAATCACACACCTGTCTCCACTTACACACACCCACACACTTCTACACACATGCACACTCCCTTCACACCGGCAATCACTTCCCCATTACGCTGGCATTATTTTAGCTCTGGGTCAGCTTCAGTGATTTGCCGGGTTATTGCACTCTTAGTGTTGGTTGTGTAAACTGTGTTGATAATTGCATGCTTGACTAGATGCCCTGCCTTTCATTTGGTACTGCCTCGCTCAGCATGACATTGGTATTTTCTTTTTCTGTTCTTTGCAGGTTGGCTCTGGAATTCCATCCATGGAATTCCATCCATAGAGTGCTTCCTAGACGGAAGCGCTCAGGTGCCCAGGCTGTCTTCCCCCCGCTGTCCAGCTGTCCTGCAGTGCTTTGGGCCTGGGCTTACTCACTGGTGAGCTGAGGAGCATCTCGTGAGCTTCCCAGAGCCTCCTCCCCATTCTACTCATACCTGTTGTTTTGCTGGACTGTCTGTTCCTTGTTTTTGCACAATAAATTGCACACAATGTCTCCTCCGCTTGGATTTGTCTCTTTCCTCCGTGCGCTGTGTAAAAGTACATGGGGAGATTCACAACAGTGAGAGCCATTTTCCACAAATGACGAAAACATGGAACAGTGGTGAACCTTCCCAGGAGTGGCCCGCCGACCAAAATTACCCCAAGAGTGCAGCGAAGACGCATCCAAGAGGTCACAAAAGACCCCATAACAACATCCAAAGAACTGCAAGCTTCACTTACCTCAGTTAAGGTCAGTGTTCATGATTCCACCATAAGAAAGAGACTGGGCAAAAATGGCCTGTATCGCAGAGTTCCAAGATGAAAACCACTGCTGAGCAAAAAGAAAATAAAGGCTCATCTCAGTTTTGCCAGAAAACATCTTGATGATCCCCAAGACTTTTGGGAAAATGCTCTGTGGACTGACGAGACAAAAGTTGAACTTTTTGGAAGGTGTGTGTCCCATTACATCTGGCGTAAAAGAAACAGAGCTTTTCAGAAAAGGAACATCATACCAACAGTAAAATATGGTGGTGGTAGTGTGATGGTCTGGGGCTGTTTTGCTGCTTCAGGACCTGGAAGACTTGCTGTGGTAAATAGAACCATTAATTCTGCTGTCTACCAAAAAATCCTGAAGGAGAATGTCCGACCATCAGTGTTGGGCAAGTTACTAAAAAATAGTAAATGGTTACAGTTACTAGTTACAGTGATCCCTCGCTACTTTGCGCTTCACCTTTCGCGCCCTCAGTGCATCGCGGATTTTTCAAAAATATTCATCAAAAATTCAAAATTGAGAAATAATGGGCGGGCGCTAGCAGAAGGCAGGGAGACTACATTAGAACATCACGTATCAACACGGAGAGCCTGCACAACTCAAAAATCCACCTCTCTGTTCGCTGTTCTCATGTTGGCTCGGCTCGGAAATCTCGCAAGCTGATTGGCCGAGACGTTTCACCCCGCAAGCTGATTGGCCGAGACGTTTCACCCACCTTCTCTCCCTGCCAAACGCCCATGCAGTGAAGGAAGACCGCATTCATTGCTTTTTATCGCTCGTGTTGCTTTAGTCTCGCCGCGTGGAACTTTTTGCTGTTCTCTTGTGCCATTTTGTGCGAAATAGTCTTCCCGTCGAGCCACTACGCCGCCTCCTGCAGCTTCTTCAGCTCTATCGGAAGCTGCCCTCGACGATCCTGCGCTTCTAGCACCTGACGATGAGGCGTCACCTGAGGAGCAGTAAAGCTCTCATTAACCTGTGCAGTAAATCATCTTCATCTTGAGTTACGTATCTTGTTATAAGAATAAAAGAGTTCTAAAAACATATTTATGTACACTTTATTTACATCTACGTATGTATGTACACTTACACACACACACACACACACACGTATCACACGAGAGAGAGAGTGAGAGAATGAACGTACGTATTATTTATGGATGACGTCATTAGGGGTGACGCTACTTCGCGGTTTTTCACTTTTCGCAGTCGGTTCTGGAACCCATTAACCGCGATAAGTGAGGGATCACTGTACTTCTTTTCAAAAGTAACTGAGTTACTTTTGAGTTACTGCATGATTAAAGTAACTAGTTACTTGGAAAAGTAACTTTCACGTTACTTTTAAATGCATACTTAAATCATCTTGCACACATAGCAAGATCAAGGGCCACTTGTTCTCATCAGAAAAAAGAAGAAAAAGAAAACTGATGAGAAAAAAGTCTTATCTTACAGAGAAAATGTCTCAGATTTACACAAACTATTGTAATCAGTAGAAAGTCAGAAATTTACTAGAAATAAAGCTGTGAATTCACAGAGAAAATTTTGGACCACCTGGAGGGCTGTTTTTGGCCCATGAGCCATATGTTTGACACTCCTGGACTAGCCATTAAAAATGCATATTTAGAGGATTTACTTCCATGAAATAGTTGCATATCACAACAGCATGTCAATGAATGCGATAAAATAAAATAGAAAGCACAGATAAATGAAAGTTCACCGCTGAGAAGAAGCTGTTCTTCACTGCAGCAAATCACAGTCACTTTTTTTCTGTGCATAAGAAAACTTTAAATACATTTAATGCAGACATTAAATGTGAACTTCTTGCTCAATAAATACTCAGGTTTAACCACAGAGGTAGGAGCTTTTAGAGGCTACTCACCGCTCGGACAACAGGTGATCAGGGCTCGATATGAGAAGTCACCACCGCCACAACATTTCTTCACCAGGTTGTGATGTGAACTGGAGCAGGACAGGAAACAGACCCACGGAGGAGACTGTGTGACGGTTGTGTCAGTTACAGTAGGGTCAGTTTATATTTATTTGCTTATTTATTTGCTTGCCTTTGCCTTTGGCATGACAACCTCCAGTGGCTTGAGGCCGCTGGTGGTGCTAGGGATGGCAGTCCTGCCATAGCAAGTAACTGTGTATTCATCCCCAGTTGGCAGCTGATGAGGAGGGTGTCTAGCAACTGCAAGTTGTATGATTGTCTATTTGTGCTAAAAATATCTATCCATATTAATAAAACGAGTAAAGCGAGTAACACATCTGATCAAATTTCAGTAACTGTAACGCATTACTGAATTTTTAAACAGTAATTTCGTTACACAGCACGTTACTGCAAAAGTAGTGGCGTTACTCCCAACACTGCCGCCCATCTGTTTATGACCTCAAGCTGGAGTGCACTTGGGTTCTGCAGCAGGACAATGATCCAAAACACACTGGCAAGTCCACCTCTGAATGGCTTAAGAAAAACAAAATGAAGACTTTGAAGTGGCCTAGTCAAAGTCCTGACCTAAATCTGATTGAGATGCTGTGGAATGACCTTAAAAAGGTGGTTCATGCTCGAAAACCCTCCAGTGTGGCGAAATTACAACAATTCTGCAAAGATGAGTGGGCCAAAATTCCTCCACAGTGCTGTAAAAGACTCATTTCCAGTTATTGCAAACACTTGATTGCAGTTGCAGCTGCTAAGGGTGGCCCAACCACTTATTTTGTTTAGGGGGCAATCACTTTTTCACACAGGGCCATGTAGGTTTGGATTTTTTTTTCTCCTTAATAATAAACACATTCATTTAAAAACTGCATTTTGTGTTTACTTGTGTTATCTTTGTCTAATATTTAAATTTGTTTGATGATCTGAAACATTAAAGCGTGACAAACATACAAAAAAATGAGAAATCAGGAAGGGGGCAAACACTTTTTCCCACCACTGTACATCTGACTAGAACTGAAGATTACCATGGCATAAAACATATAAATATTATGCCATCATAGAATTTATCATCATGTAAAGTTCACCATGAAGTTAGGATTTGTAACAATAACAGATTTTGTTGGATAATTTGTCCCAGAAATTGTCATTATAAACTATATTAATGACATAATAAAGATCATATCATGCTACTGATATAATAATAATAATAATCTACGTACTATATCCTTTCAAAAAATATTGAACATTTATCAACAATATTCATCACTGGAATTAAAATGTGGAAAAAAATATTAGTTGTTCATATTGATTTGATGACAGCTATGTGCCACTGACCTGATTTAAACAGCCAGAATCATAAAAAGGGAGAAGGAAAAGGAAAAAGGCAGTTTATTTCACCATAAATGATGGTATACAGCAAATATAAAATTAACTTGACAAACCATTTTTACACAATAAGTAAATGTAGTAGTTACTGTGACAAAGTGACATGCATGTAATTCTGAATAAGGTGAGATCACCTGATTTTATATTTTAAATGTGCAGTGAACAGCTTGAGGGGAGCTGTCCATGTCACGTACAGGCTGCTTTGTTACACAGCCTACATGAGCATGAATATTCTGTGTTGGGGACTGTTGTTTCTTGGCCTTTCCTCATTGTTTCTTTCATCCATTACATCAAGCTGGAGACAACCTTATGTATAATGCCTCTCTAGCTGTTGTGGTCAGGAACCAGGGTATACCAAATATGGTGATCCATTTTGCAGTTGCTAAGCGCCTTCTACAGGCTGTCTTTATAGCAGTCACAGGATCTTACTGGGATGGTTTTCTACCAACTGTGAAGCAGCCGAGATGAGAATCAGCAACCCCAAGTTTATGGTTCTCAACCAGAAAAGGGTGGCTTGTCCTCTCTGGATTGGGGATGAGCTCCTGCCCCAATTGGAGGAGTTCACATATCTTGATGTCTAATTCACAAGTGATGGGAGAATGGTGTGGGAGACTGACAGATGGATTGGAGCAGCATCTGCAGTGATGTGGACATTGTACAGGTCGGTTGAGGTAAAGAAGGTGATGAGCTCTAAAGCACAACTGACCAGCTTTGTGGTTTGGGTATCTGATTAGGATGACTCCTGGACACCTCCCATGTGAGGTGTTTTGGGCATATCCCACTGGGAGGAGACCCAAGGGCAGACCCAGGCCATGCTGAAGGATGATGTCTCCGATCTGGGCTGAAGAGCTGGAGGTGATGGCTGTGGAGATGGAAGTCTGGGCTTTTCTGTTTAGACTGCTGGCTTAGCAAACCTGGACCCCTGGATAAGTGATAGACGATGGGTAGGATGGTGTTTTTTAGGTGTTAGATGGTAACAGGATTTCCTAGGTATACACATTAAGCTTTATAAGGAAAAATTCATATTCATAAAAATTCATATAACTCAGTGTAACATAATTTTTTTTCCATCACCCCCCCCCATCCCCAAAAAAGGCATCATAAAAGAAAAGTGGTTACAAGTTGTGACATCGAAAACTGTGTTTTTAACAATTCTTTGTCCCACTGCTTCAGTCACCTCACCAGGTGACCAGCATTAGAGTTCTCTAGTGGTTAGTGGACACTGTTAATGAGTCCTGGATTCGGGACCTTTTTGCAATGCTTGATTCCTCACCGTGGATCTTTCTGCAACCTTGACAGCTGTGAAGGCCATTGACAGGACCTTCGTGGTGTGGTTTCAGGCAGATGATCCTCTTTCCGTTGTATAGTCACACTCGAATTATTGCTCGTTGAAATGAAGCCGTCAGCATCTTCACAATGTCCCCAAGATGGCAATCTGGGCCCCTTATGCAATATATAACAATTTGATCTGCACATTGGTTAGTTATTCAATTTTCCTAATGAGTCTCCTGGTCTTTTCAACCTTCAGACAGTGTAGTGTGCTAAGGTCACTCCTCTTGACACATATACTCATTCAACCGATAATCAGGCTTTACTCCAAACTTGACCAGATTTGCAAATGTATTAGCAGATCATATTGGTTAATCAATCAATCAGAGCTATATCTGTATAGCTCTTTTCATAAAAAAAAACTGTAACTCAGAGTGCATAATAGATAACAGATCATTAGGATTAAGACAAGCATTTAACGTTATCAAATAATATTTCTTTCATTGTCTGTCTGCTCTCACTTTAATCTTGTAGAAATTAAAATTTAACTCACCAATAGAAGAAGCATCTTCTTAGTTTTATTTTGTTTACTGCTTTTACCTATGGAGAAAGCAAAACAAAAACAACCATGTCTCCAAATACTTACCACTTTCCTGTATACAATCTAAACCCAATTCATTTGAAATGTGTTATTGTGCAAACAATGTTAATGTTTCGATGGTAGACATGTCAAGGCAAGCTTATAGGTTTGTCATCATAAATAGTTGTGTCTATGACGGGATGGATTAAAGGTGGCAGATTAAGCTGAGGATTTCAGTCAGTGTTCATGTAACCAGTAAGAGTTTACCTCAAAGGAAAATAGACACTTAATTACCTGCTTGATGGTCCCTTGGTCTGCATTTCCTCAGACATACAATGAATTTTTAAACCAGTAATTTTCTAGATTTTATTTACCCATAATATACTCACCTTTTATGTCAGTATTTAACATTCCTCAGCATCGTTTTTCCCTGTGTTTACCAATCTGTTAAAAGGTCATTAAATTCATCAACTTTGGTTTAAATTCAACAAAGTACCTCATTCATCCTACCAAGTTATCATTGGATTCAGTAAAATGCCCTTTTAACTTACCAATTTATTAATTTAGCAATTCCCATTCTTATCAAGCATACATAAATTTATACAGTGGGGAAAAAAGTATTTAGTCAGCCACCAATTGTGCAAGTTCTCCCACTTAAAAGATGAGAGAGGTCTCCAATTTTCATCATAGGTATACCTCAACTATGAGAGACAAAATGAGAAAAAAAAAATCCAGAAAATCACATTGAAGGATTTTTAATGAATTAATTGGTAAATTCCTCAGTAAAATAAATATTTGGTCAATAACAAAAGTTCATCTCGATACTTTGTTATATACCCTTTGTTGGCAATGACAGAGGTCAAACATTTTCTGTAAGTCTTCACAAGGTTTTCACACACTGTTGCTGGTATTCCATGCCATTCCTGTTGCCCATTCCTCCATGCAGATCTCCTCTAGAGCAGTGATGTTTTGGGGCTGTCGCTGGGCCACACGGACTTTCAACTCCCTCCAAAGATTTTCTATGGGGTTGAGATCTGGAGTCTGGCTAGGCCACTCCAGGACCTTGAAATGCTTCTTACGAAGCCACTCCTTCATTGCCCGGGCAGTGTGTTTGGGATCATTGTCATGCTGAAAGACCTAGCCACGTTTCATCTTCAATGCCCTTGCTGATGGAAGGAGGTTTTCACTCAAAATCTCCCGATACATGGCCCCATTCATTATTTCCTTTACACGGATCAGTCATCCTGGTCCCTTTGCAGAAAAACAGCCCCAAAGTATAATGTTTCCACCCCCATGCTTCACAGTAGGTATGGTGTTCTTTCTCCTCCAAACACGACAAGTTGAGTTTTTACCAAAAGGTTCTATTTTGGTTTCATCTGACCATATGACATTCTCCCAATCCTCTTCTGGATCATCCAAATGCTCTCTAGCAAACTTCAGACGGGCCTGGACATGTACTGGCTTAAGCAAGGGGACATGTCTGGCACTGCAGGATTTGAGTCCCTGGCGGCGTAGTGCGTTACTGATGGTAGCCTTTGTTACTTTGGTCCCAGCTCTCTGCAGGTCATTCACTAGGTCCCCCCGTGTGGTTCTGGGATTTTTGCTCACCGTTCTTGTGATCATTTTGACCTCACGGGGTGAGATCTTGCGTGGAGCCCCAGATGGAGGGAGATTATCAGTGGTATTGTATGTCTTCCATTTTCTAATAATTGCTCCCACAGTTGATTTCTTCACACCAAGCTGCTTACCTATTGCAGATTCAGTCTTCCCAGCCTGGTGCAGGTCTACAATTTTGTTTCTGGTGTCCTTTGACAGCTCTTTGGTCTTGGCCATAGTGGAGTTTGGAGTCTGACTGAGGTTGTGGACAGGTGTCTTTTATACTGATAATGAGTTCAAACAGGTGCCATTAATACAGGTAACGAGTGGAGGACAGAGGAGCCTCTTAAAGAAGAAGTTACAGGTCTGTGAGAGCCAGAAATCTTGCTTGTTTGTAGGTGACCAAATACTTATTTTACCAAGAAATTTATCAATTAATTAATTAAAAATCCTTCAATGTGATTTTCTGGATTTTTTTTTCTCATTTTGTCTCTCATAGTTGAGGTATATCTATGATGAAAATTGGAGACCTCTCTCATCTTTTAAGTGGGAGAACTTGCACAATTGGTGGCTGACTAAATACTTTTTTGCCCCACTGTATGTATGTATGTATGTGTATATATATATATATATATATATATATATATATGTGTGTGTGTGTGTGTGTGTGTGTGTGTGTATACACACATGTATGTGTGTGTGTATATATACATATATATATAGCTATCCAAGTTAAATTAGCTATAATTTAATTTGTTTGCTTGCCAAATAATTTAACCTATATCAGTAATTGTTAATCCCCAATAACTTTTATTCTTCAAACATTAAGTGTCTTCTTTTATAACAATATATCTTAAACCAACCAAAATTTAATCAGTTTTGTCTCTAAATTAATAAGATTTGCCAAATTTATAATATTGTCTCAAAGTGAATATATGAGGGGGGGGGAGCCAACAAATAAGGAAACTGTTCATAAAGTGTATTCCAGATATTGCCCCCCCCTTTTTTTTCTTTTTTTTTTCTTTTTACATCACCCCAAGGGTGGGTAGACAAACATAGACCAAATAAATAATTCAGGACAAAACAAACAAACAAACATTAAACAACAGAAGAGAGAAGAAAAACAGAAAAGGTAGAAGGTAAGATTATCAGTGTCATCTGAAGTCATTCTAAACTTAGGAGATAATAATCAAGTCATCTAAGTCCAGTCTCTAAATGTCAAACTTCAAAACGTCAATAGTGAATTTACTTTAGAATCAAACTATATTTCATTCAGATTGTCTTGAGGCCTTCTCCTACTGACAGTGTGTCATCAGGGGTGCCTGCGTTTTGATTAAGCATGGTGATAGAAAGGCTTCTTCGTCAATATTATCTTTACTTAACTATGGTGTCAAACATCTTGTGAAACACTGAATTCATGTCCTAATATTTATTAGGACATGAATTCTAATAAGACAAAGGTCTCAGTGTCTCAAAAAGGAAAAAAGCAAAAGAAATACATTATTGTATCCAAGTGTCATACTTGTTGTTGTTGTTGTTGTGATGTAATTTTATCTATCTTAAAGATTTGAAATAGTCACTTAATAATCACTTTCTTTTAAATTTTGTATGTATGTGACATACACTACCGTTCAAAGGTTTGGGGTCACCCAGACAATTATTTTGTGTTTTCCATGAAAAGTCACACTTATTTACCATCATGAGTTGTAAAATGAATAGAAAATATAGTCAAGACATTGACAAGGTTAGAAATAATGATTTGTATTTGAAATAGTATTTTTTCCAGATACTCAACCTGCTCAAAGGAAGGTCAGTTTTATAGCTTCTCTAACCAGCTAAACTGTTTTCAGCTGTGCTAACATGATTGCACAAGGGTTTTCTAATCATCCATTAGCCTTCTGATGCAATAAGCAAACACATTGTACTGTCACGCCGCGCCGCTCATCAGCGGCGCCACCTGCTCGCACACCTGTTAATCATCAGCGGCGAGGAATATAAGCCGCCTCGCCCTGAGCTTCGGCCTGAAGCCATCAGACTTCGATACTCATCCCTGTGAGTGAATCCTCTACTTCAGCCAACATTTTGGTAAGAAGACCTTACCTCCTTTTCTCTCCAGTCTGCTCCCCTGTGCACAGGTGGATTTCCCGGCGGCGGACAACGCCTCTCCATTGCCTGTTCCTCGCTGCTGCACCGAGCTCTCCAGGTGGCTGTCTTCCGGGTCTCGTCCCTTGTTGTGCCAGTCATCTATTCCATCCAAGTAAACCTCTCTCTCGCCTTTATATCTCCTGTGTTGGTGTGTGCCCGTTACCCTTCTCCTTGTGCTTTTCCCATAGGGTTGCCCGGCTGTACGGTCTCCTGCCTCTGTGCCCGAAGCAGACGCCGCCACCAACACATTAACATTCCGCAGACACACACCCATGCACCCCTGTTGTTAATAAACAGTTTGAACTACTCTGAGCCTGTGTGTGTGCGTCTCCTGAGCCGAACGTTATGTCATGTACCATTAGAACACTGGAGTGATAGTTGCTGGAAATGGGCCTCTATACACCTATGTAGATATTGCACCAAAAACCAGACATTTGCAGCTAGAATAGTCATTTACCACATCAGCAATGTATATTAGATATTAGAGTGTATTTCTGATTAGTTTAAAGTTATCTTCATTGAAAAAAACAGTGCTTTTCTTTCAAAAATAAGGAAATTTCTAAGTGACCCCAAACTTTTGAACGGTAGTGTAGTTCAGATTAATCTTTGCTTTACAAACCAAATTATAATTTACTTATTTCAATTTATGGCCAAGTAGCCAAAATACTCTAATTACTTGTTCGACTTTATGGTTTCTATTTTGTTGATCAACATTTTATGACCACCTCCTCTGGTTGTCAGTTTTACAATATTTTTTCCATAATCCATGCTCAAGTTTGTCCTGTAATGAGAAAAAAGTAATTTTTCTAAATTTATTTTGTAGTCACCCTTGAAGACAGAAATCTGAGAAGGGTATGAGTAAGATTCTTTATTTTCAGGCAATGGACGATCACTTCAGATTCTATTTTTGTCATTTTGATCTCAAAATATATTTATTCCATGCATGGTTTAGATAAAACTTTTAGTAATTATCATTTTTAAATTCAAACATAAGCATATACTTTTACACTTTAGAAGTATATTTAGATGTTAAAAGGCTAACCATTATCTCAAATTCATTGGCTGCCATTTTAAATAATGTTGCATATAACTTGATTAAAATTTATCAACACTGGTGGTTTAAAAAATTTTCTCTCTCTGGTTTGCAGCTCATCAAGCATTCTTTAACTCATTCATACATTCACTCATCTGTCTACTCCATTTCTGGTCTGTAATCTGTCTGGTGTGTAATCAATTAGGCGTGAGGGCATTATTATTCTTTTGTACTAGTAAAGGTGTGATTACTTAAGAAATACTTATTGCCGTGTACTCATAACTGTAAACTATATCTTGAATGTGTATGTACCTTGTCTGACTATTGTCCAATGTATAAAAATATATCATGTTGATAGGAAAAACAAACAAACAAAACAAAAAATGTTGGTGTAGGTGTGTATTACCACAGGGGTTTTTTTTCTTTTTTTTTTAATCCTATCTGTTGGGCTAGTAAACCATAGCAAACGGTGTCCATTCGTCCCTCTCTTCAGCACCCAGAAAATGTCCATCTTATTGTTGTCTTTGTCCATTCTTCGGCTCTCAGCTGTTATCATATCTTCGGTACACACACACATAGAGCAGAGAATGTTCATGGCTCACTTACAGAGGTGGGGTTATGTTACTCAGCAGTTCTTGGAGATGAATGCCACAAACGAAGTACACAGAGGTGAAGTCATGTTTGTCACTCAGCAGTTCTTGGTTACAGGCAATTGCCACAAACAAAGCAATACTGGCCTGTTGTTGTCTTCAGTCACCTGCCTGTGACTATCAAGAGAGTTCTTAGTCTGTTGTGCCAGAGAGCTGCTCATTCAGGAAGTGTGCATGCTGGAGGTGGTTGATGGATGGATTTGGTGATGACGTCGGCGTTGACACTGGGTGATGATGCTGGGATGAGGGAAGCAATGAGACAGTAAAGATAGCACTGGTCTGCCATGGTTCAGTTCACCCCCCCCCCCAAAAAAAAACAACAACAAAGGAGAAAATGATTCCTGAGACGTATATTCTGTTCATATATCATCTACATGGAAATTAAAACTACAACTTAAAGAAAATGTCACTGTTTCTCTGTTGTGAGTGTCAGTCTGTGAGGTTACTGTCTTAGTACAATTAAAATATGTGATTCCTTGAAAAAAAAAATGTGTAGAATTAAAAGATTAAGTACAATGAAAAGGATAAATTTGTCATGGTCCGAGTGCTGACTCTGTCCGCACTCGGGTTGTCCGGTGGTTCCCCGTTCTCTCCTCAGGCGCACCATATGGCCTCCGGGCTTTTATTATGACAGCGTCTCACCAGGGCTTCCGGCTGTCAGAGACGAGCTCCGCAGGGACGTCTAGAATCCAATCAGCTGATGGCGTTCCCATCAGCTGATTAATCTGTCAGCCTTATTTAAGGGAGCAGCTCGGTTTACTCGGGGCTGCGACCGCGCCTTTTCCAGTCTGGTTTCCCTACTCCCGAAGCCAGTTCCTTCCAGCGTTAGGTTCCGCCCTCGCTAATGGTATGTAAATGTTGTGTCTTTGCCTTTATTTGTGTTTTGCCCCATGAGGCTCATTATTTTGTTGGCATGTCCTTATTTAATAAATGTGCAAACTCATTGGCTGCCTACAGTGTCTCATTAGTGGTCCGCGAGGACCGCTCCATAACAAAATTAGGTTGTAATTGTCATGGCTGCCAATTTGTCACACCTGTGCGCACACCTGCCTGTCATCATCCTCTGGCTATTTATACCGTCGGGTCCAGTGCTCTGTGCGGAGTCGTCCGTTTCTCTCTCCAGAAACCTGCTATGCCTATCATTGAGCTTCCTAGCCTTGCTGTGCTCCTCTACGTCAGCTTCCCAGCCTCCGCCATTCCTAGTCTGGGCCTGTACCTCCTGGACCTTCCAGCCACCAAGTAAGCTACCATCATTCCTTCTCACCTTATCCGAGTCCCCTGTGCACAGGCGGAGATCCGTGGCGACAGACCCCTTCTCCCTGGTGACGGATCCACCTGCTTCCCACACCGGCATTCAGCTCTCTGGCTGTCCTGCGGGCACTATCCTCCTGGCAGTAGCTTCAGTGCTAACCTGGGCATCTCTCCACCACCTCTGACAGTAAGCACTGAACTCGCTGGTGCTCTTGTAGCCTGAATTGCATCTAACGCTACTTCTGTCTCTTCCTAGGGTTGCCAGGTCGTATGGTGCTCTGCTCACCCCAGCTGACTCGCCTGCTCACACTACACACACTCAAGCACACATACACGCACCCACTCACGTTCACTATATCCAATAAAAGGTTAATTGTATCAGTCTTGAGTCATGTCTGCTCTGTGAGTCACTGAAGCCATGTCAGTAATATATACCTTGATAAATGATGTTTGCTTTATGAACAACAATGAACTAAACTGAACCTAAAATAAAACAAAATAGACCAAAATAAAATAAAATAAAACATGTTTTCTGCTTAGATTCATAGGGCCATATGAATTTCTGCATCCTTGGACTTTAAATAAAGTCAAGTTCAACAAAAAAGTGGAAATAAAATGTAAAATGTGAGCCACAGAATTATTACTAAAAATTCAAAACCAGCAAAAAGGTATGTTGAGGAGAGAAAAATCAAAATCAAAAGAAGAAAACACATTTGTTTAAAGAAAAATGCATCCATAGGGCCCTAGTTTCAGGTTTTTTTTCTTCAAATCCTTCTGACTTTGCTCTAATGCTTGGGGTCATAAGAGCATTTAATAGCCAACACCTCTAATTGATTCAAACCAGATACTGTTGGTAAAATAAATATCAACTGTATAGTTAGCAAATAGGCTTTTGTTTTCAATTTTATAATTTCTTGTGTACATGTTCTCACAAATTTTCATAAGAACACATTCTCACACGATGTCCTATGAAACTAATTTACTTTTCATGTACATGATGTCATAATTTATTTAGATGGAAGGAGCTCTCTTTTTTTATCATGCATTCTTATTTTCTACTTTTTCTCATCTAACTTTTCTTTCAGATAATGTAATTGATGGAGACTAAATGATCCTCTATCTACAAAACCCATTTCAGACCAGATAGGCACCAGCCAAACACTTTCATCACCATATTTGTTTTTTCTCTGACAAGACATTTATTCCTGCCATGCAGCCCATGTGCCAGAAAATTCTACATGCCTCCAGACAGCCCCAACCAAAACAATTTTAAAAAATCACATCTTCTTGCTCTGCTGGCAGATAATTTTACTTAAAATAAGCAAAAAAAAAAAAGTTCTGGCAATAGATAGTTAAAAAAAAATTTTTTTAAATCTGCCAACAAAGCAAGATTAAATTGCTTTACACAAGTAAACTATCATAAAGCAAGCAAAAATCCCACAGATAACTGCACAACAAAAAGAAATTATTATCTTGAGATAAAAACAAGCATCTAATACATTTCATTTTACCAAAACCCCCAGTTCGGTGTGACCTTATTCCTGCTTCAGCACAACACAGGTTAGTCCTTTCATACACATACACACACATACACACCATAGCAAGCCCCAAATAAACACACATGTTAGTAAACAATCCCAAAACTGCTTAATAATAAGCAGATCTGGCAACCAAAAGTTCTCACCGTCAATCTATAACAATTGCCCATTTTTTCATCAAAGTAACCCATAAAAATATTATTTATTAAAAAAAACACACACACAAACGCAAATGACCAGACAAACAAACTGCAGTTATTTATTTAATGTGTTTATTTTATTGTAGTTAGAGGTTATGGTTAGCACTGCGGCAGCACAGCAACTCACCCTTGGCTGGGGGATCCTGGGTTCGATCCCAGCCCCTGACCAACAGTGATCTGCGCATACACAAACAACGCGCTTGACTATCATCCGCGCGGAAGCACCCCGCCCGCCCAGCACCCGCATGACCATTTCTGCAGGCAGAAAGTGTCTCTCTAGCATTGCTGTCCGAGAGAAGCATGAGCTTATTAAAGTACTTTAAACATGGAAAAAAGTGGAGGCATTTATGGTGGTTTTAACCCGCTGGTAACTGGAACAACAATGAGGAGTCGCTTAGCTAACAGGTCTGGTTAGGCTTCATTGCAGGGAAAGGCAAGAGTGACTGATGAATCGCTGAGGATTTACTTCACCAGCTACTACAATATTAACTAATAATTTACGTTTGTCAGAGCCTTCAGAGAAACTAAACGTGCCAACATTTGGATTTCAAAATAAGAGAGGTTTTTCCTGCCGTCGGTTTGGTGAATGAGGAGATTTCTAAAAAACTATAAATATATAGAAATATTATAACAGAAATAACTGCATATTTGGTCATTTAAGTTAATTTATTTCTTTAAGTATAATTTTAATAATTATATTTCTTTGAATTCAGAGTTAAAATTATTGTTCTGTTCTGGTCATGATGACTGAACAACTCCCATTCTCTAAAGTGCAAGTTATACTAAGTGATAAAAGATCACACAAATAAGTGATCTTATAAGTCAGGGGTGTCCAACCATGTGCCATGGAGAGCCAAGACCCTGCAGGTTTTCTCTTCTACCCAGTCTCTTCAGCAGGTGTTTTCACTTATCAGCAATCAGTGGGAAGAAGTTCACTGAAATCTGCTGTTGAAGACACTGGTTGGAGGTAAAACCTGCAGGGTCTTGGCTCTCCATGGCACATGGTTGGACACCCCTGTTATAAGTGATCTGACAAACAAATAAACAAGGGATCAGAAACAGTCACCAATATTGGATGTCCCATTCATTTTCAATAATTAGGTATTCTGTGATTAATATTCAAACAATCAAATAAATCTTAGTGCCATTTACTCCCTTTTATATTTGTCAAAGCCTAACATGTGATTGCCTACATATAGCCTACACCCCTTTGTATTCCACTTTCAAACACAGCCTACATTTGGGCCTGTAAAGCCTGATTGGGATACCTGTTTCAGACAGGAATACTTGTGTTCTACGGGTAATGCACTAGTTTAGATAAATTTACAGAGAAAAGTAGAAAACTATAAGAAAATTGTTATAAATTTTGGAGAAAAACCTCAAACCTCAAACCTTTAAGACTGAAGTCATTACTCAAGTTTTTCAGTAGGTGCTCTTTGTACCCTTAACTTATCTAGAAATTTTTGGTTGTCTACTTTTAATTATTAATTTCATAGCACTGCTTTTACATGAGTAGAATTTCTGGCTAAGATACCCACCTCTGATCATATAATTTAAGTATGCATGAGTAAATTACTATTATGAATGTTTTTTCCCTTCCTTTTCCTACTCTTCATCAATGGAAAAAAGAAACACTAGAATAAAAATACAAAAAATACACATTTTGGTTATTTATGTAAACCATGAAAAAAAAATCCTGCAGGACAAAACATGACACTTGGTATTTTCTAACCTGTTTGTATAATACCATAGACAGAGAGAGAACCTGAATTAGACAGAGCTCAGAGAGGGAAAGATGAGACAGAAGAGAGGAACCAAGGAGAGGAAAGTGTTCAGGCAGAGGGTCCAGAAGAGGTGAGAGCAGAGGGAGGAGAGAAGGATGACACCAGTAAAAAGTCCAAACACAGGACGTCTGGGTGGGACCCCAACTGGCCAAATATTCCAACATCCAAGCCTTGGTTGTACAGTACTTCAAATGGTATGTTCCATTATGTATGTAGTATTACTGTGCAAAATTTAAAAAAAAAAAAAAAAGAAATAGTGCAAAATTAACATACTCCAGTTACAATCATGTCATGTGTTTTCTGCCCCCCCACCACCACCCCGGGAAAATATGTTGCTACCGCACCAAGGTCTTTAAGCCAGAGGAAACTTTCACTTAAGAAAAACACAAAGAAGCATAACTAACAAGGGGCGAGGACATGACTGAACTCATGTCCTGAGAATAACAGGTCACATATGAACATAAAGTGAGGACATGAGTACAGCCATGTCCAAACCTTTACAGATTTTGGTTTGCATTAAAGGTTAAGTTTGCAGTGAACTATGCAATTATCATCTGTGTGAGGCATTATTCTGGTGTGTTGGACATCTCACCAGTCTCATTGGTGCACTAGGATGTAGTCAGTAAGGTGCCAATGTCTGGACTGTGATTGTTGCTTTCAGTAGTTTTCAGCCTTCTTTTTCCTAGAGAATGATGCTTTTGATGGTGGTACTTAGTAGATAGCCATTATAATTGCAGTTTTATGTATTTACCATATATTCCTCTCCATGCTTCTGAGTTATGGCCTAATCACAGAGGATCAAGATTTGTCATATGTGGGGATATTTTGCAGGAGAACTTTTGATTTTCTGTAGGGTCTGCCTGAAGGGTTGGGGCATACAGTACATGCTAAAAAGCTTAGCGTGTAATGCTTGTTCAGTAAATGGAGGCACATGGAGATGATGTGGTCGGAGTGACATAGTGACATAGCGGGCTGCACGGTGGCGCAGTGGTTAACACTGTGGCAGCACAGTTTTACCCTCGGCCGGGGGATCGCGGGGACCGTGAGATCGTGGATTTGATCCATGCCCCCGGCCAACAGTGATCTGTGTGGAATTTGCATGTTCTTCCTGTGTTTGCGTGGGTTTACTCCGGGATTTCTCCGGTTTCCTCCCACATGCCAAAAACATGCAGGTTAGGGAGTTAAGGGGCGCTTGCGCACGCAGCGACCGGCAGCTGGTGGTTTGTCACCAGACTGCAAAACAAATCTACCTACGGGTACAAAATAAGTAATTTAAAAAAAAAAATAGTGGTAGATTTTCCAGTTTGGGGGCAGTGCCATCTCTGATCATAAAGCCTACACCTGAAAGGTGCCTTTCTTTGCTAGTTTTAACATATCTGTTGCAAGTTTATTTTTCATTATACAATTGGTTATTGCCCCCTTGGGTCTTCACTTCCTGGTAGGGTCTCCCGGGGGAAATTGGTCCTAGGTGAACAGCCAGACCAAGAGACGTCCAGTGGATTCCCACAAAAAAGTAACAGCAAGGATCCAGTGTACCCCACTAGGTTTGGGTTACCGGGCCCCATCCTGGACCCAGGTCAGGGAAGGGTATTTGATAGCAAGTGCCTGCTGCCCAGATTTCTGCCAATGGGACCCAGATGGTAATAGGGCTTAGGGAATTCAGCCCTTGACCTTTGACCTTTTGGCCCTAAGCCCATAGTTCAAGGTCAGGATCCCAAGGTAAACCTACTATATGTGCCAAGTTTGGTGGCTGTAGCTGTCTTTGTTGCTGAGATATAGGGTTGTATTACAATGATGTAGTCCATAATCAATTCTCACTGATGCAGAAAGCATTTATGGGCATTTCCAAGTTTATTTCCTTATCACAGAAATGCAAAAACAAATTTTCATCCAGGCACATGGTGTAAAAGAGGCTGGTGTAGAGGATGTGCTCGAATGATGAGGCTGAGTTTAGTTCTTAAGTCAGCTTTATTAACAGAACACATCGTCTAGCATTCTCAAAGCAGGAAGAAGAGAAAGAATCATATCACATCACCCTTTTATATGTTTCCAGCATCAGAATTCAAGTCACATGGCGTTTTCAGTAAACATACAGTCACAAAGCATCCCTTTGAACCTTCACCATTGTCTCTCATTTCTTGATGAACCGGAAATCCCTCCGGGGCATCTTCTGTGGGACAAAAAGACCAATCTTACACCTCCTCATTATCTTCTGCAGATTCGAGTCCTTTGTCCTTCCAGACGTGAAACCCCCAATACGCATGCAGTCATATCTCTGTGGAAATGTGAGCCCACAATGTGTGTCGCCCACACTGGTCTAATTATTCAGAGGTGTGTTTTGGATAATCCAATCCAAAGCACTCCTGCCCATCCCTTTAATGCACAGAGGTGCATTATCTAAAGTGAACTCTGATCATGACGGCTTGTTTAAGATGGGTTTTGCGCTGCCCAAAGGGTGTGTGTGTGAATAAAAATGCATGCGATAGTAACACTGCTTGGTAACAAGGAAGACACCAATTACAGTTGATGCCCAGTTAGTTATTTTAGAGAGAACAAATGGGTAAGAGATAATGCTGCACTGAAAAATCGAGCTGAATGATTTAATGCAGTGCGCACAGATGCAAGACATGAATGGGTTTGGAACTTCATTACAAGAGGATGATGCATGTGCAAACTTTCATAAAACGGAAGGATCATTAATGGTGGTGTGAAAGTCGCTCCCGGCCCGTGGGGAAATGGAGGGCTCCCTCTCCTGTTGCTTTTGCCATCCGAGGGTCTCCCCAGTCTCATGCGGGGGTCTGTCGAGGCTTGTGGCTCTTGTCCCAGTCCCTCCTGGGTAGGAGGAAGAGAAGAGATTCGGTGCGGTGTCCCATCCACCACTGACCGCTGCCATGAAGCGAGCCTGCCCTCAGTGGCCCCTCCCAGGGACCAACGGGTGGCAGTTGGGGCACCCACAACTCAAGAACGCCAACTGTAGGAGCGCGGTGCAGACGGCCTCAGCCCAGCTGGAAATGCAATGGTGCGCGGCCGCAGGCAGATGTGGACACATCTCCTGTCTCTCTGGGAAGTTACAGTGAAAAGTAAAACCTTGTTCATTCATTCCTTCATTCCCCTAAAAATAAACACATTAATGTCTAATAAATCCATGATAATGAAAATGTGGATGGAATAAAAGTCTTCAGGCTGACATGCCTCCCCTCTGCGCCGCATCCACACCATAACGCACATATGCTCCCTGTTCATTCATTCATTCCACTAAAAAAATCATACATTAATGCCTACTCTAAAGACTCCAACGGTAAGTCCACGATTAAAATTAGAATGTGGATGGAATTTAAAAAAAAAAAACTATTTAGTGTATCATCATATAAATAAAATGATGGGCGATTATATTATGACTGCTACAATTCTGGGCTGCACGGTGGCGCAGTGGTTTAGCACTGTGACAGCACAGTTTTACCCTCGGCCGGGGGATCGCGGGGATCATGAGATCGTGGGTTCGATCCCAGCCCCCGACCAACAGTGAGCTGTGTGGAGTTTGCATGTTCTCCCCGTGTTGCGCGGGTTTACTCCGGGATTTCTCCGGTTTCCTCCCGCACACCAAAAACATGTAGGTTTAGGGCGCTCGCGCACGCAGCGACCAGCAGCCAGTGGCTTGTCACCAGACTGCAAACCAAGTCTACCTACGGGTACAAATAAGTAACAAAAAAAAAAAAAAAAAAAAAAAAAATTCTCTCTAATAAAATAACAGAAAATCCCAGGGCGTGCTGTTTCCTCATAGGCTCCGGAGCCGCGTAATTTCAAAACACGCCACTGAAATAACATTACACCATGTTCCAAATTATTATGCAAATGATATTTGTCTTTGATTTTCCTAAATAGTCGATTCAAATGACAGTCAATATAATTTTCAAGTCATCAACCATTAGAGTATAATTCAAATTTTACTGAACAAACCTCCCAATGATAACTATTTTTTTGCAAAAATAAAAAAACTTAAAATGCACTGTTCCAAATTATTATGCACAACAGAGTTTCAAAACATTTTATTGGTTGTAAAAACCTGAAAATGTTCATTTGTTGAATATGCAGCATTAGGAGGTCATAGTTACTGAAATTCAATTCAATTCAACTTTATTTATATAGCGCCATTTCACAACAACAGTCATCTCATAGCACTTTCAACTGAAGGGGGGGACCCCCACAATTGCAGAAAGACCCCAGCAATCAGGTGATCCCCTGTGAGCAAGCGCTTGGCGACGGTGGAGAGGAAAAACTCCCTTTTAACAGGAAGAAACCTCCAGCAGAACCAGGCTCAGGGAGATGCAGTCATCTGCTGCGACTGGCTAGGTTGTGAGGGGATAGAGAAGATGAAAAGAACAGACATGTAGAGAGCAAACAGCATGATGGGGACTCAATCTATGGGAGAGAACAAGCAGATGTTAATGACCAGCAAAAAAAAAAATATTTAATTGAGAGTGAAGAAAGGAGTGAAGCTCAATGCAATTATTGGAGGTCCCCCGGCTGTCTAAACCTATTAGCAGCATAACTAAGGGAAGGTTCAGAGACACGTGATCCCTCCCTAAATGTAGGCTATATCAAAAAGGAAGGTTTTAACCCTATTCTTAAAAACAGAGATCGAGTCTGACTCCCAAATCCAGATTGGCAGCTGGTTCCGCAAGAGAGGAGCTTGATAACTGAAGGCTCTGCCCCCCATTGTACTTTTGGAGATTCTAGGTATTACAAGTAATCCAGCATTTTGGGAGTGTAGTGCTCTGTTAGGGTAATAGGGTAATATCAGATCTTTTAAATAAAAAGGGGCCTGTTTGTTTAGAGCTTTGAAAGTGAGAAGAAGGATTTTAAACTTAATTCTAAACTCTATGGGAAGCCAGTGAAGGGAGGCCAAAACCGGAGAAATACGATCTCTCTTTCTAGTACCTGTTAAAACTCTTGCTGCAGCATTTTGGATCAACTGAAGACTTTTTAAAGATGTTTTAGGACAACCTGATAATAAAGAGTTACAATAATCTAATCTAGAGCTAACAAAAGCGTGGATCAGTTTCTCAGCATCACTCTGAGACAAGATGCTCCTAATCTTGGCAATATTACGCAAATGATAGAAAGCAGTCTTAGAAATGAATTTAATATGTGAATTGAAAAACAGATCTTGATCAAAAATAACTCCAAGGTTCCTCACACAGCTATTAAGAGAAAGAATAACTGCATCCAAACTAAAAGTTTGATTTGGAAAGGTATTTCTAAGGTTTTTTGGACCAACAAGAATGACTTCAGTCTTATTTGAATTTAACAGCAGGAAATTACAAGTCATCCAAGCTTTGATTTCCTTAAGACAGGCTTCTATCTTGGCTAATTGATTACTATCATCTGGCTTCATTGACAGGTATAATTGTGTGTCATCTGCATAACAATGAAAATGTATAAGTGCTTTCTAATAATGTTGCCTAACGGAAGCATATATATAAACTAAAAAGAGTAGGGCCTAGCACAGATCCCTGTGGAACTCCATGACTGAGCTTTGAGTTGAAAGAAAACTCATTATTGACATGAACAAACTGGAACCTATCAGATAAATAAGAACTAAACCACTGCAACGAAGTTCCATCAAGTCCAACATAGTGTTCTAGTCTATCACGTAGAATATTATGATTGATAGTATCAAAAGCTGCACTAAGGTCTAAAAGGACAAGTACAGAAACAAGTCCATTATCAGATGCGATCAGGAGGTCATTAGTGACCTTCACTAAGGCTGTTTCAGTATTATGATGGATTCTAAACCCAGATTGAAACTCTTCAAATAAACCATTTCCCTGCAAGTGGTCAAATAATTGCATAGCAACAACTCTTTCTATGATTTTTGAAATGAAAGATTGGTCTATAGTTAGCTAAAACTCCTGGATCCAGCATTGGCTTTTTGAGTAAGGGTTTAATTACAGTAGTTTTAAAAGCCTGCGGCACATGGCCTAAAGTTAATGAAGAATTGATTATATGAAGAATAAAGCTACCAATAAATGGGAAGATTTCTTTAAATAACCTGGTAGGAATAGGATCTAAAAGACAAGTTGGAGGCTTGGATGAGGAAATTATTTTGTCTAACTCTAAAAGGTCAATTGGAGTAAACTCATCCAAACAGATGTCAGTTGAAGGAGTTGTAGTAGTTATTGTATTTAAGTTAACGATGGGAAGAATCTGACTGATTTTATCTCTGATAGATGAAATTTTATTATTGAAAAAGTTCATAAAGTCCTGACTAGTAAGCTCTAAGGGAATGTTAGGATTGACAGAGTCCTGACTCTTTGTCAGCCTGGCTACAGTGCTGAAAAGAAACCTGGGATTATTCTTGTTCTCTTCTATTAACCCCTTGCACTCTGGTCAATTTCCCTAAAAACGCCTAAAAAATAATGTGCCCAAAGTAAATCAAAAGCTGTTCTTCAACCCTTTGCAGCATCTTCATGGGGTTGGTCTCATTTAAAAGAAAACACTTTGAATTTTTTGGCAAAACAGTCATAATCTCTCTAAGTGCTCTGGCCACTGAGTAACAATCATCTAAACATAGTGAACCTGGAGAAAATAAATTTCGCCTGGGTGTTTTTTTGGATACAAATGCTTGCAAATAACACACAGCTTCAGATCCGGGCTGGAATGTGCAACAGAAATGTAGAACCAAGTGTTATCCAGCTGAGGTCCAAATTTTGTAACAATACCACAAAAAATGAATATATTACACAGCTTTGTTCTCAGGTAGTTCCCAGGCGTTTTTGAACTGTGCCAAATTGTGCCAAATGGCACAGTTTGGAAAAACGTCTGTAACTTTTGAATGATTCAATATAGAAGCTTCATCTTGGGCTCTAATGAAAGGTGACACTCAGGGCTGTGTGTGTGTGTATGGGGGGGGGGGGTTGTTTATTCATTCATGAATGAATGAATGAACAAACAAGCCCTCACACACAAAGAAGCATGCCATGTAAAAAATGTGTGGCTTCTTTTTACAAGAAAAAATAACCTACAGTGCACTAAAAATTATTCTAAAATATCTGTAATGTAGAAGATAACAACTCCCACCCCCCACCCCACCCCCACCCCCGCTACAGAGGACGGACATCGGCCTTTGCTACATGACGGAATAGTCATGTGGCGATGTGGCGACCGCGGCGCACAGTCCCCGCGCCCCCCCCCCCCTCGCTACAGAAGAGTAGCGGGGGGGGGGGCGTTCACGGTCTGGACGCGGCGCACAAACCGTGTACCGCAGCGCACGGACTTCGGACTTTGTGCGCCGCACAGTTGTAATTTGCCGATCGGTCAAAAGTCATTTTTGATTACAATTTTCAAGGATAAAGAATAATTTAGCTTATAACACTTACCTGTTCACAACAGCATGTGGACGGTCTATGATGACCATGGAAGAGAATCCTAAACGTCTACTCTGCTGGGACAGCACCGCCTGTGGCTGAACAGGCCGATGCGCGAATGGCAGTCCCTGTCACACAGGTCGAACTTGTGGGTGGTCTCCGTGCTGCTGGGTCTGTGATGGTTCTTCCTGCGGGTCCTTTTTTCATCTGTTGCAGCAGTCAGTCTCTCTTCACCCAGCCTTACACAAAACAGCTTTCGAACTTCTGTGCTTCAATTGGCTAGCTGTATTCGCAGCCGTTGGTAGGCGGGTCCTTCTTGCTAGGTTTTCAGTCATTGGTTCTTCAAGGTTTCAGAACCCAATTCAAGGCTCTTATTAGTCGAATGAGAGGTCAATCACATCTAAACCAATCAAAGCACTCCTTTGGCTTTCTGTTCACGGCTGTGTCTGTAGTGGAAGAACGGAAATGCAGCTTTTTTTTTCAGTGCCTCCTAGGACGCAGCGCCCTCGTGCGCTCTAGGATGCAGAGACGTGCCCGCCCGCGGTACACAGAAGTGCAACAGGTTAATGCATAATAATAACTGGTTCTAGCTTTTCTCAGAGATTTTTTTTATAAATTAAAAGATGATTTCTCCAAGCTAAATAGATTTCATCTAAATTAGTGGAGTGCCATTTTCTTTCTAATTGACGAGTCTTCTGTTTTAAGCTACCAGTTTCTGTGTTAAACCAAGAAGTTAGAAATCTCTGATTAGACTTTTTCTTTTTTAAAGGGGCCACCATATCTAGAGTCTGATGCAGAGAAGCTGTAACACTGTCCACCATGCAATTAATTACAGAAGGAGCAAGCTGTCTATAGCTTATTTCCGTTGTGTTGACACATGGCATAGAGGAAACAATGTGCATAAATTTGGCAACAACATCATCTGAGAGGCATCTACTGTAGTAATATTTTTCCTTATGAGCCAAATAGTCAGAAATAGTAAAATCAAAGGTTAACAGACAATGGTCTGACAGTACAGGGTTATGAGGAGACACTACCAGATTTTCTATTTCTATGCCATATGTCAGAACAAGGTCCAACGTATGGTGGAGATAATGGGTACAATTTCCTACTTATCAAAAGCTATTTCAATCAAAAACATCTTAACAGGCCAAGTTACATGTTAACATAGGACCTCTTCTTTGATATAATTTTCACAATTCTTGCATCCATTGAACTTGTGAGTTTTTGGAGAGTTTCTGGTTGAATTTCTTTGCAATATGTCAGAATAGCCTCCCACAACTGCTGTTTTGATGTGAACTGCTTCCCACCCTCATAGATATTTTGCTTGAGGATGCTCCAAAGGTTCTCAATAGTGTTGAGGTCAGGGGAGGATGGAAGCCACACCATGAATTTCTCTCATTTTATTCCCATAGCAGCCAATGACACAGAGGCAGCATGAGATGGTGCATTGTAATGCATGAAGATAATTTTACTACGGAAGGCACGGTTCTTCTTTTTGTACCATGGAAGAAAGTGGTCTGTCAAACTCTATATACTTTGCCGAGGTCATTTTCACACCTTCAGGGACCCTAAAGGGGCCTTCCAGCTCTCTATCCATGATTCCAGCCCAAAACATGACTCTGCCACCTCCTTGCTGACATTGCAGCCTTGTTGGGACATGGTGGCCATCCACCAACCATCCACTACTCCATTCATCTGGACCATCCAGGGTTGCTCGGCACTCATCAATAAACAAGACCGTTTGAAAATTAGGCTTCATGTATTTCTGGGCCCACTGCAACTGTTTCTACTTGTGAGCATTGGTTAGGGGTGGCCGAATAGTAGGTTTATGCACAACAGCAAGCCTCTGGAGGATCCTACACCTTGAGGTTCGTGGAACTCCAGAGGTACCAACAGCTTCAAATACCTGTTGCTGCTTTGTAATGGCATTTTAGCAGCTGCTGTTTTAATCTGATGAATTCGTCTGGCAGAAACCATCATTATGCCTTTATCTGTATGAATCCATCTGTGCTCTGAATCAGCCACAAATTTCTTCACAGTATGATGACCACGCTTAAGTTTTCGTGAAATATCTAATGTTTTCATACCTTGTCCAAGGCATTGCACTATTTGATGCTTTACAGCAGCAGAGAGATCCTTTTTCTTTCCCATATTGCTTGAAACCTGTGGCATGCTTAATGTGGAACATCCTTCTTAACCTGTTGAACTCTGTTCAACTTCCCTAAAAACAACATGCCCAAAGTAAATCAAAAGCTGTTCTTCAACCCTTTGCAGCATCTTCATGGGGTTAGTCTCATTTAAAAGAAAACACTCTGAATTTTTTGGCAAAACAGCCATAATCTCTAAGTGCTCCTGTCATTGAGTAACAAGAAAGTTCGCCTGGGTGTTTTAGATACAAATGCTTGCAAATAATATACAGCTGTCAGATACTGGCTGGAAAACACAACAGAAATGTAGAACCAAGTGTTTTCAAGCTCAGGTCAAAATTTTGTAAAATTACCACAAAAAATGAATATATTACACAGCTTTTTCTCAGGTTGTAACAAGGCTGTGTCTGTGCAGGAAGACCGGAAATACAGCTTTTTTTTTTTAGTGCGCACTGAAACACACTAAGACGCACAGACATGACCGCCCACGGAAGTCAGAGTTGAACAGGTTAAGTTGTTTTCCTTTAATTGGGCTTACCTGGCAAACTAATTATGTCAGGTGTCTGAGATTGATATCAGTAATCCAAAGAGCCCTGAGACACAAAACCATCCATAAGTTCAATTGTAAAAACACAGAACTGAATGTTTATGACACTAAAATTCTATCTGCATAATAATTTGGAACGTGGTGTAGATGGCATGACACAAACTAACAAAAACACTGGCATATGGCAGGAAGTCTCGTGCAAAAGTCCACTGATGACTGTCAAAATAGGACAGGTAGTTTAGCTTGCATTCTGACCTTGACCTTTGACCCCAAAAGTATAGCCATTGGTGTTAGTCCCAAGGTAAACCTTTGTACCAAGTTTGGTATCCTCATTCCCTCTTGAGTTAGAGCATAGATATGGACGGCCAGCTAGTCAGTCAGTTGGATGGCCAGAGACAGCCCAACCGCCCTACTCACACCACCTCATCGTTGGCATGGGTAATAGGCTTTAAGTGTACTTCTTGTTAAGGTGTGTGGTAGACTGCAAGTCTAATTTAAAACATTACTGGCACATGCCTCTAGGGGGAACTACCTGTATTGTTCAGCACTACTATTAAGGGGACACATTAGAATAAGAGTGTGAAAAACCCCGCGCAGAATCCATGTTCAGTCTTATTATGTGTGTTGCAGAATAAACGGCAGAGTTAGCCAAAGAAATAACTCAAGTGTGATCATTGCTACACGGTAGGATATCACACAATTGGCGACGAGGATTAAAAGAAAAAAAATCAGCGGCGAGAAACAGAGAACATTGCGAGTGTGGCGAACTCAAGTGACTCCAGTAGTTCGAGTGCAAGTTCAGAGGAGGAAAAACGAGGTTTCCCCACCACGACGAGCAATGGCGGCTGTAATCGGAACGGTAACCCCTTTTGATAACTCGACTCAGTCATGGGAAGAATATAGTGAAATGTTGGACTTTTTCTTCGAAGCTAATGACATTGAGGAGCCAGACAAAAGGAAGGCTGTACTGTTGAGTGGAGTTGGTGCAACTACTTACAGCTTGTTGAGAAATTTAATAAGCCCTGCATTACCGAAAGATAAAACGTACGACCAGCTTACTGCTGAGCTTCAGAAGCACTTCAGCCCCAAACCGAGTGAAATCGTGCAACGATTCAAATTTAATTCACGCATAAGGAGGAACACTGAGTCCATAGCAGAGTATGTGGCAGAATTGAGGAAATTAGCACTGCACTGTGATTACAAAGACTCATTGGAAGAAATGTTAAGAGACAGACTTGTGTGTGGAGTGAATGATGACCGAATGCAACGGCGACTTTTATCTGAAACAAAACTCACTTTTGCAAAGGCTTTGGAATTATGCCAAGCGATGGAAACAGCATCTAAAGATGTGAGAGAGATGCAAGGGAAGCTAACAGAGGACACAGCAACGCATGTTCGTGTGCCTAAGACCCAAGTAGGTGTCCACAAAGTGTCGACTGACAAAACTCAGCACAAATTCCCCAGTTGTTATCGCTGCAAAGGCCAGCACAATGCTGCCGAGTGCAAATTTGCCACTGAGCTGTGTCATAATTGTGGCAAGCGAGGGCACATTAAGAAAGCATGTAGAATAAAGGTGGACAGCGCACAGGTGCTGAAAGCGACAGTTAATGGGCAAAAGTATGAAAACAAGGGCCCAGGAAAGGAACAGCGAGCGAATCAACTGAGAGGGGAGGGAGAAAGTGATACAGAAGACATGGGTTTTCACACAATTTACAACACGTCAGAGGAGCTGACCAAGGTAGCGCCCATCACGCGTACCATGAATGTTAATGGAATGAAAGTAACATTTGAAGTTGATACAGGCTGTGGAGTAACCATATTAAGTAAACAGCAATATACACAACTGTGGAAGAAAACAGACACAGCAGAATTAAATCCCTGTTCATTAAAATTAAAAACATACACAGGAGAGAAGCTAGACGTGCTAGGCATGGCACAAGTGAAGGTGCAGCACGAAAACAAAGAAAAGGACTTACCTGTAGTAGTAGTTGGGAGCGAAGGACCAAATCTACTAGGGCGAAGTTGGCTACAAGAACTGGCCATGATTGATCAGTTGGTGAATAAAGTGGAATCTCAGCCCAAATTGCAGCTGGAGGAGATCCTCGAAAGACACGCTGAGGTGTTCAAAGAAGGCTTAGGACAGCTAAAAGGTGTCACTGCAAAGATTAATGTGGACAAGGAGGCCCAACCACGATCCTGCAAACCCCGACCGGTGCCCTATGCAGTCAAGCCACTGGTTGAAAGCGAGCTACAGAGGCTGCTGGATGACAAGATCATTGAGCCAGTGCAGGTTGCAGAATGGGCGGCGCCCATAGTCCCAGTGAGAAAGCCGGATGGCTCCATTAGAATATGTGGAGATTACAAACTCACTGTCAATCGAGCATCACGGGTGGATCAGTATCCAATTCCTAAAGTGGAGGACCTCTTCGCACAGCTGAACGGCGGCCGACACTTCACGAAATTAGACATGAGTCACGCCTACCAACAAGTAGTCTTGGAAGAAGAATCAAGAAAGTATGTAACCATCAATACACACAAAGGCTTATATACCTACACACGCTTACCATTTGGAGTAGCTTCCAGTCCTGCTATATTCCAGAGAACTATGGAGGGCATCCTAGGTGGAATTCCGAATGTTACCATTTATTTGGATGACATCCTTTGTACAGGACCAAATGAACAAGAACATCTGAAAACGCTGGAGGAAGTGCTTCAACGGTTGGAGAAAAGCAGTCTGAGGTTGAAAAGAAGCAAGTGTGAGTTCATGGGAAAAGAGGTGGTGTTCCTAGGCCACAAGATCAACGCCAGTGGTCTACACCCTCTAACAGACAAAGTGGAAGCCATTGCGGAGGCGCCTGAGCCACAAAATGTTACTGAGTTAAAAGCCTACCTGGGCTTGTTGAACTATTACCATAGGTTCCTCCCAAAGCTCTCCACGCTGCTGGCACCACTACATACCTTACTTAAGAAGGAAGAAAAATGGTCATGGGGGGTCAAGCAGCAGAAGGCGTTTGAAGAGTCCAAAGCGCTACTTCAGTCCTGTAGTGTGTTAGTGCACTATGATTCAAACAAACCACTCATCCTGGCGTGTGACGCATCACCCTACGGTGTGGGTGCTGTACTCTCTCATCGTATGGAGGATGGCTCAGAGAGACCCATAGGGTTCGTCTCAAGAACTCTTAGTGCAGCTGAGAAAAACTACTCCCAGCTAGACAAGGAGGGCCTTGCAGTAGTATTTGGTGTAAAAAAGTTCCACAAATACCTGTATGGGAGACAGTTCGCTATAGTGACTGACCACAAGCCACTAATTTCACTGTTCAGTGAAATGAGAGCCATACCCCAGATGACATCTCAGAGAATTCAGAGATGGGCCGTTACGTTAGCAGCGTATGAGTACACCATCGTTTACAAAGCCGGACGGGACCATACGAATGCTGACGCGATGAGTAGGCTACCCTTGGATGGAGGAAGAGACAGCACGCCTGAGGAGGAGGAGAGAGTGCTATTGTTTGAAGATATCGGCGTGCCCCTGGTGAACGCACAACAAATAAAGAAGTGGACAGACAAAGACCCTGTTCTAGCAAGAGTGCGAGAATACATCTTGCGAGGATGGCCGAAGATGAACAGTCCTGAGTTCATTCCCTATGCCCGACGACAGGATGAGCTCAGCACCCAGGAAGGTTGTATCCTGTGGGGAGGACGCGTGGTTGTTCCACCACCTGGTAGGAATGTCTTACTGCAACAACTACACCAAGCACACCCTGGCATCACTCGCATGAAAGCGTTGGCGAGGAGTTACATGTGGTGGCCCAACATGGATGCAGAGGTGGAGGCGCTTGTGAAGTCATGTGCGGCATGCCAGGAGAACAGGAACAGTCCTCCAGCAGCCCCACTACATCCCTGGGAAGTTCCAGATAAACCATGGAGAAGAATTCACATTGACTACGCAGGTCCATGGATGGGAAGAATGTTCCTGATCATAGTTGACGCATACTCAAAGTGGATCGATGCATATTCTGTGAGTAGCTCTACTTCTACTGTTACCATTGAATGTCTTAGAAAGAGTTTCAGCCAACATGGGCTACCTGAAATCATAGTATCAGATAACGGTACATGTTTTACGAGTGAACAGTTCCAAGAGTTTTCTGAAAAGAATGGCATACGTCACATCACGACTGCGCCATACCATCCTTCTTCTAACGGCTTAGCCGAGAGGGCCGTGCAGACGTTCAAGTCACTCATGAAAAAGATGACAGGAGACTCTATTGAAACCCGAATGTCGAGAGCTCTGTTCAGCTATCGAATAACACCCCAATCTACAACTGGCAAGTCACCAGCTGAGCTGTTGTGTGGAAGGAAGTTGAGGTCAACATTTGACTTAATACATCCAGACTTCAGAAACAAAGTGCATGATAAACAAGAGAAACAAAAAGGTTATCATGACATGCATGCTAGAGAGAGAATACTGAGAGAAGGAGACGTGGTCTACACCCGCAACTTTGGCTCAGGACCAGCCTGGGTACCAGGAGAAATAACAGAAAAGACAGGCCCTGTGTCATTCAAGGTGACATTAGGTCATGGACAAGTGGTGAGGCGACACATCGACCAAGTTCGTGGTAGGAGCTCCATTCCCCTGCCGATGGCACCAGAGGTGTTGTCTGACACCCATCCTGAGGAGAGCATCAACGAACCACCACTTCAGGTGAAACCTGAGGTAACCGTCTCTGCAGATTCTACGGGCAGCACTGCAGCAGCCGAAACAGTGGAGCAGTCTGAGTCTTCACCTGCAGTTGGCTCACCCGCCGTGAGAAGATCTCAGCGAGCTAGGAAAGCTCCAGACTACTTGAAGGACTATACTTAGTCAGTAGTGAGTTCCCCAGCCACAGGACAAGAATGCGTCCTGGAACCTCACTGGGATGCGGTAGTCAAACCAAATCCCCAGTTAGACTGTTATGTGTGTTATACATGTGAAAAAAAAAAAAAAAAAAAAAAAAGAAAAGAAAAGAGAAAGAAATTATATGTATGGCACATGTGTTTAAGAAGTTAAAAGTAACTGATTGTTTAGGATTAAATGGGAGTTCCAGGATGTCTAGCATACTTGGCTAGTGTAATTAAAAGTAGTTTAATCTAGAGGGGAGGGATGTGGTAGACTGCAAGTCTAATTTAAAACATTACTGGCACATGCCTCTAGGGGGAACTACCTGTATTGTTCAGCACTACTATTAAGGGGACACATTAGAATAAGAGTGTGAAAAACCCCGCGCAGAATCCATGTTCAGTCTTATTATGTGTGTTGCAGAATAAACGGCAGAGTTAGCCAAAGAAATAACTCAAGTGTGATCATTGCTACACGGTAGGATATCACAGGTGACAATGTCAAAAAACAGTCCTACTTCAGTCCTCTTGGTGGCACAGCTAGCATATTTGACTCTGCTGCAGGAAGTTGTGAGTTCAGTGTCATATCCGGCTCTAGGGAGCCGGGCAATCAGAGCCAGGGGCAAGCCAGTGAGTCGTGATATTTTATTCAGGGTAAAGGATGAGGAGAGCACAGATACTCATGCAGAGGTACACTCACAGGTTGCACAGCGCAGAGGTAAGCAGCTCGTACCGGACGTGGGGGTAACAAAACGTACATACTCACAGCGGGATACAAACACAGGAATGCTGCAAGAGGAGTAGAAGCTGACACCAGACGAAGGGGCTTCAGCTTAGCAATGTGTTTATGTCGCAGCCCCGAGTCATCGAGGCTGCTCCTATTTATCCTCATTGGCAGCGCCCCAGCTGATGAAGACTAATTGGCTCCAGCCGTCCATAATGCTGCCAGCTGGGGGCCAGCTGAGACGCTGCTCAATGGGAAGCAGGGATGAGGGAAAACATGGGCTGAGTGCCGAGACGGCATCTCAACCCATGGTGACAGAGCCCCTCCCTCAAGGTCGGGCTCCTGAACGACCAGGAACATCCCAGCCCCCCCCCCCCCACCACCACCTAGGGTGGGAGGAAGGGAGGCGGACCGGAGGGGAAGAAGCCAAGGGAAGGACAACACCAACGGGGCAATGTAGGGTAGCGGGAAAGAAAAACCCAAATACTGACAAAACAGAATAATTAACCCAGGTACAGATGGGGGGGGGAAGAACTGGGTCAGCACGCCGGTTACATACTACCCAGAGAGCACCAACCATGCATGACCCAGAGCAAGGAAAAAAGAACCACCAAGAAGGTACAGGGCAAAAATGCTGAGTACGGTTAAATAAAGGGGAACCTATACACAGCGCTAATTTAAGTACATACACACACAGTCACCAAGAAAAGTGAGGGTGACTGGAACAAATGACAATTATAGAGCATGGTGTTACGGAAAACAAGGCACATGACTATAATGAACCAACAGGACAAAAAAGAAATACTGAGTGCAGGCAAAGAAAAACCCACACACACGAATATATAAATACCCAGTCACCTAAAGAAATGAAAGTGACTGGAATAAATGGATAACTGCAGAGCATGGTGTTACGGAAAACAAAACATAACTCTACAATACAAAAAACGAGGCTAAAAACATGGCACAAAAAGTAAAATGCTGAGCATGAGCGATGGAAAACAGCACTATAAAAACGAAACCACCAACAGGACAACACATTACACCCGAGTGACCTTAATAACAAAAGAAAAAGTGACACCCGAGGTGAATGGCAGGCAGAGTCCAAAAATGGCCGAGATGGCTCCGGAGATCTCCCCGCCCATTGTCCAGCTGGCGAATCAGGGAAAGAGAAGTGTTCGGACGGCGAACTCTGGACCCAGATCCCAGGAATCCAGTCCACCGGCAGCCGAACCAGGCTGCCCAGAGGGAAACAGACCAGTGGGGGAACCAGATCACCGAACCGAAAGTTCTGTGGGTCGGGTCGTCGACCCGCATCACTCAACCACCAGGACCGTTGAGACGGGCGAAGGATCAGAGCGGATCCCGGTGGAAGAGGCTCAGGGGAGAGCCGATGACGAGGGCGGCGGGCGTCAGGCCGCAGGAAAACGGCCACCTCCTCACCGGAACTGGACAATACTGGGGCAGCACCCACGTCGGACCCCGATCGGGCCTCAGGCGAACCCACGTTGGACCCCGACTGGGTCTCGGGCGAACCCACGTTGAATACTGCACCAGAACCGACCTCCAACGTTGAACCCGGACCCTCCAGCACCACGAGGAACAGCAACTCCTTGCCGGTGACCCTGGAAGAAGGCTCAGAAGAGAAAACAGAACCGGGATCAGGATCAGCGGCAGCGCCAGAACCCGGCGAGACGAGCTCAGACGCAGCGGACGGCTGCACCCTGCTCGTCTCCCCTGGAGATAGGCTGAAGTGCTCGGGGATAAAAAGAGAGAAAAGAAAGGAGAGCACTCGCCTGATCTCGGGTTCTGACGCCGTCCAGGACTGCGAAGATCCAGGATCCGTCGTCAGGAGGTCGTTGTCAGGCTCCCATCTAGCCGCGTCGGGCCCCGCAGCCAGCACGATGGTCAGCGCAGCTTGAGATTCCTCCAGCTCAGGTAACCCCGCCGACGATCCACTCGGCGTGAAGCCAGAAGAATCTCGTCCCGCCGGACCGAACCGCTCCTCCGTGGAGACCCGGGGACGCTCAGTCGTCGGCGTAGACTCCACGCAGCAGTCAGTCCCCCTCCTCCGTCCGCAATGTAGCTGCGGAACCACAGGCCCTCTCCATATCCCACCACGTTGACCCGGAGCCGGGGACCGCTCGGCGGAGAGAGACACAGAGGATGCGGGATTAGGAATACAGGTTACAGCAGGTGGGGAGAGTTCAGGGAGCTGCGAACCCTGAACTTCTCCAGGGATGTGACAGAGCAAATCATTAAGCAGGTGTGAAAAAACAATGACTTGCCTGCCCCCTGGAGGTTGAGTATCGCCTGCTGTAGTGGATTCTGCTTCTTCCTCTCCCCGCCCGGCGATAACGGAGGACCCCCCGGGAATTCGTCTGAGGGTCGCTCGCGTTGTCTCCAGCAGAGAGCTCACCAGGCCGGGATTCCAGGCACACACAGCGGTCAGGAAGCGCGTCGAGGAGGAGGGGGAAACAGCCGGGGTGAGCCAGCCCGAATGTCCAGGAATGACAGCGGGGGAACGAGGCTCAGGGGACGAGGCTGTAGAATCTCCACACTGACGAGGCGAAGGGATGACAGCTGCGTGGGAGGAACGGTCCTGACGATGACCCAGAACTGGATCCGGACGAGGTTCGTGCAGAGGTGACTCGGCGATGTGATGACGACTACTCCCAGGGGACGAAGCGAGGGGGAAACCCAGGATTCGCCGCTCCAGATCGGAGATCGAGACGAGGAAGGCGTCGAGCACGGGAAAGCTTCGTAGCCCTGAAGTCCTCACCATCAATCTCACTGCCGCCGCCACATGCCTGAAGGTGGTGACAGGAGACACAGAGCTCGCGACAGCCACTCGACCCCGGACATAACTGCTGTCAGCTGCGGCTCCTTGAAGGGAATCCCGAGTGACGTGGCGCAGGTCGGGGGAAGTCCTCTGGTTGGCGCGAACTCCCGGACTGGAATAACGGCAGGAACGGGACTCCGAAGCGGGGAAAGACGTCGCCCACTTCGACTCCCTGCCGGGATTTCCATCCACCCCGTGGAGCTTCTCTCGCTGTGTACCTGCAGCTTCTATCCTGGCACTGTCCTCCAGATGGTACAGAGAGTGAGGGTGACAGTCCAGGAGTTCCTCAGCACGGCCCGGATGCCAGCGTCTCGCGTTGGAGGCGTCGTGCAGGGTGAAGAACGTCCCGTCGACAGCCTCCGAGATGGACCTCAGCTCGTCGCCCTGGCGCCGGAAGTGACTCCTGGGAAACGGCATGCTAGCAGCGCTGACACCCGGACAGAAAGGTACATTTCCACGGCGACTCACGGCCGCCGGTAGCTCTTCTGGCTGCGACATACTGTCATATCCGGCTCTAGGGAGCCGGGCAATCAGAGCCAGGGGCAAGCCAGTGAGTCGTGATATTTTATTCAGGGTAAAGGGATAAGGGATGAGGAGAGCACAGATACTCATGCAGAGGTACACTCACAGGTTGCACAGCGCAGAGGTAAGCAGCTCGTACCGGACGTGGGGGTAACAAAACGTACATACTCACAGCGGGATACAAACACAGGAATGCTGCAAGAGGAGTAGAAGCTGACACCAGACGAAGGGGCTTCAGCTTAGCAATGTGTTTATGTCGCAGCCCCGAGTCATCGAGACTGCTCCTATTTATCCTCATTGGCAGCGCCCCAGCTGATGAAGACTAATTGGCCCCAGCCGTCCATAATGCTGCCAGCTGGGGGCCAGCTGAGACGCTGCTCAATGGGAAGCAGGGATGAGGGAAAACATGGGCTGAGTGCCGAGACGGCATCTCAACCCATGGTGACATTCAGTCCCCCATTATAGATGCTGCCAGTTGGGCTTCACCCCCGGTCAGGATTGACATCGCTTGGCAGGATCTACGGGTGGTATGTCAGTGTGATCCCTGGATGCCACCAATGTGTTGGTCCCGGTAGTGTGCTAGGTCCCAACCACCAAAGATGTTGCTGAGAGGACTCACTGGTGGTGACATGGTCAGAAGGTGAAAATCCTTAATCCTTACCTCTGACATTGGGATGACTTGGCATTCCCAAGTGTCCTCAAATCTAAGTATTAACTGGATCTCGAGTGGGATGTTTTTTCAGGATATTGTGGCCTAAATACATATATTCCATACCACACCATATTCCACCCATAAGAGTAAGTACAGTTAATTCAGAATGTGTGGTATTAAGTATACAGATTAAATGTTAAACTTTATGCCTGCTTCATGCTACACCTCTGCTGTCCACGTACGTGTAACCGGAAACCTCGTGTGACAAAATTTACGTCATCTCTCCACTCCACTAGTGTCCGGAGTGCTCAACCGTGGATGACCGCGTGCAGCCCAAATTTTGTGGCCGCGCCGCCTGCCCACGACCTGAACGCGTTGAAAAGCACATGCGCAAGACTGAACGTCCCATTCACAAGGCAGCGATATCGACACAGCATACATCAGTAGACGAAGAAGACAACGAGGAGGTGGAAAACGAGAATAAAAACAGACATGAATCATACATATATACTTTCTTTCACAGCGGCAGCAGCATCTTCATGGAAAAAGAGTGAAAACCGGGAAGTCAAACAGCAGCGATGGACTCTATATTTGAAGAGAAACTTTGTGAAGAAGTCCACCGTTTCTTCGTTGGTGAAAATCCGGGCACATCAGCGCTTTGGCGCTATCGGGCGTGAGTGAAAGTGCAAATGATGGTTGTGCTCATGCATCAACCGCTTGGCCTGGGTAAATGAAAAAAATGAGCATGTACAGCGCCGCATGCGTGCCAGGCTCATCCAAAGCGTACGCGGACCAAGGCGGACTAGAGAGGAAATGCAGCATGAAGCCGGCTTCATACTTGCGCTTTTAATAGGCTACTCTATCAAAAGAACAACTCAAAAAATACAGTATTTCAAGTATGTATAGTATTAATTATAAAGTCTAAATCTTAATCTTTCATGTAAATGGTAAGAACACTAATTCATACTTCTCTGTAGTATATTATAATCAAAAGATTAAGAACTAAATTTTTATGTATATTTGTTAATATAAGCCAAGTAAACTGAAGTACGAGGGGGGCTGAAAAGTTCATAGTGGTCAAATTTGACCAAATGTGGTTTATTTTTCAACCTAGTCTCCCCTTTGGTCCACACACTTCTTCCATCAGTGTTGCAGCACTTGGATCACTGCAGTTGAAAAATAAGCTACATTTGGTCATATATGACCTCTATGAACTTTTCAACTTATGAACTTTCCAGCCCCCTCCCCCATATACTTTCAGTATACAGTATGTTAAGTATAAACAAAGTAAACTGAAAGTATACTTTCCTCTTTTTGGTGTAAAAGAAGTATACTAACACTATACTTGAATGACCTTTTTTTGCAAATGTGTACAGGAAGATTATTGAGGGAAAATGTGAAAATGTCACTGTCCAAGCATTTATCAATGTAACAACATCACACTTTCTTTGGTCTGCAAGTACCCTTTAAATTACATGTTGTTGTAAACATTATTGAAATATTCTCAGTATCCCCTGTAGGGGAAAAAAAAGTCTCTGACCCTGACTGTTGTTTTGATTGACAGGAAGGTCGTAATGTAAAAAACTTGCAAGATGTTGAGCAGTTTTGCTTAAGAGAGAAGAACACATGAATTGAACCAAACATGCCTTGGGGGAAGTTTCAAAGGCAAAATGTGGAAGCCAGAATTTGCACATTAATGTGAAATGGAGGAGAATTTCTTTCAAGTTTATAGCCCGGTGTTAGTATTCTGATTGAAAAGTACCCTTGCCTCCTCATTCAAGGTTTAGCATTACCTTTGCTGGCTGAAACAAATATCTCTGGAGTAGTTTTCTGTGTTGTTTAATGTAAGCAAATTAACTGGAGAAGGTTTACACATTAAATTTAAATCAAGTCAGGACCCTGTTATAATTACATAGGCGAGCAAGAATAATTAAAAATGAAATAAAATGCATTAAAAGTTATCTCTTAATTGCGATTCAATGTCTCTAATTAAAAAAGTAGAGAGTCAAGTTTTAAATGATCCCATATGTCCTAGAAAGTCTAAATGCTGTTGTCTTTTGTGAAAACGATTAGCCAAATCTAAAATAAATCAGTGCCATGATTTGGTGACAAATCATGTTGGGCATGTTTACTATGTAGAGCACCAATGCACCAATATACTGTATCGGCTGATATATTCGTGCATCCCTATTTCCATCTTGCTGACTGATATCAGTCTATCGGCAAATAAGATTTGATTCACCAGTGGCAGTGTCCGATATTTATCCAGTGTGTCCCAGTTATGTGGCTGTGATTTTGCCCTGCAACAGACAATAACAGACTATAGCTGCATATTCAGAGAACATCTGATACTGAACCATTTTAAAGTATTTCACTTCAGCTATTTTGGTAGTATGGAGGTACAATGGTGTGAAAAAGTGTTTGCCCCCTTCCTGATTTCTCATTTTTTTTGTATGTTTGTCACACTTAAATGTTTCAGATCATCAAACAAATTTAAATATTAGACAAAGATAACACAAGTAAACACAAAATGCAGTTTTTAAATGAAGGTGTTTATTACTAAGGGTAAAAAAAATCCAAACCTACATGATCCTATGTGAAAAAGTGACCCCCCCCCCCCCTGTTAAAACATAAATTAACTGTGGTTTATCACATCTTTGGAAAGCTGAGTTCAAGTTCTCTAGCCACACCCAGGCCTGATTACTGCCACACCTGTTTTCAATCAAGAAATCACTTAAATAGGACCTGCCTGACAAAGGGAAGTAGACCAAAAGGTCCTCAAAAGCTAGACGTCATGCTGCGATCCCAAGAAATTCAGGAACAAATGAGAAACAAAGTAATTGAGATCTATTAGTCTGGAAAAGGTTATAAAGCCATTTCTAAAGCTTTGGGAGTCCAGCAAACCACAGTGAGAGCCATTATCCACAAATGGCGAAAACATGGAACAGTGGTGAACCTTCTCAGTAGTGGCGGGCCGACCAAAATTACCTCGAGCGCAGCAACGACTCATCCAAGAGGTCACAAAAGACCCCACAACAACATCCAAAGAACTGCAAGCCTCACTTGCCTCAGTTCTTTTTCTCTCAGTCATATTTTGTCTTAGCCTTGTTTTAAATTGTAATCGCTCTTGTCTTGTTTTCTCTTTTTTCTCCTTTGAATTCTTGGATGGAATATGGGTGGACAATATAAGCTGCGGCTTCAGCCATCACCCATTTCGGATAACTCACGTGGAATTGTATAGTAGAAGGAGTCTTTGTCTAATTTGACCTTGTTGTTATATTATACAGTTTCTTTTAACCTGTAATGTACTATCCGAAATAAATTCATTCATTCATTCATTCATTCAGTTAAGGTCAGTGTTCATGACTCCACCATAACAAAGAGACCGGGCAAAAATGGCCTGCATGGCAGAGTTCCAAAACAAAAACCACTGCTGAGCAAAAAGAACATAAAGGCTCGTCTCAGTTTTGCCAGAAAACATCTTGATGATCCCCAAGACTTTTGGGAAAATACTCTGTGGACTGACTAGACAAAAGTTGAACTTTTTGGAAGGTGTGTGTCTCATTACGTCTGGCGTAAAAGTAACAGCATTTCAGAAAGGAACCTCATACCAACAGTAAAATATGGTGGTGGTAGTGTGATGGTCTGGGGCTGTTTTGCTGCTTCGGGACTTGGAAGACTTGCTGTGGTAAATGGAACCATGAATTCTGCAGTCTACCAAAAAATCCTGAAGGAGAATGTCCGGCTATCTGTTTGTGACCTCAAGCTGAAGCGCACTTGGGTTCTGCAGCAGGACAATTATCCAAAGCATACTAGTAAGTCCACCTCTGAATGGCTTAAGAAAAACAAAATGAAGGCTTTGGAGTGGCCTAGTCAAAGTCCTGAACTGAATCTGACTGAGATGGTGTGACATGACCTTAAAAAGGCAGTTCATGCTCAAAAACCCTCCAATGTGGCTGAATTAAAACAATTCTGCAAAGATGAATGGGCCAAAATTCCTCCACAGCGCTGCAAAAGACTTATTGCCAGTTATTGCAAACGCTTGATTGCAGATGTTGCTACTAAGGGTGGCCCAACCAGGTATTAGGTTTAGGGGGCAATCACTTTTTCACACAGGGCCATGTAGATTTGGATTTTTTTCCCCCTTAATAATAAACACCTTCATTTAAAAACTGCATTTTGTGTTTATTTGTGTTATCTTTGTCTAATATTTAAATTTGTTTGATAATCTGAAGCATTTAAGTGTGACAAACATACAAAAAAAAATGAGAAGTCAGGAAGGGGGCAAACACTTTTTCACACCACTGTACTTCCAAACTACCAAAATACCTGAAGGGAAATACTTTAAAATGGTTCAGTGTCAGATGTTCTCTGAATATGCAGCTATAATCTGTTATTGTCTGTTGCAGGGCAAAATCACAGCCACATAACTGGGACACACTGGATAAATATCGGACACTGCCACTGGTGAATCAGATCTTATTTGCCGATAGACTGATATCAAATATTATTTGATATTTTTATATAAAATTATATTTTATATAATATAAAAAATGAGAAATCAGGAAGGGGGCAAACACTTTTTCACACCACTGTGCTCTCAGATCTCCTCTAAAATTTAATCGGTTCATCCCTCCATCCAGGGGCCACCTCTCGTGGAAATTTCACCAAAATGTGCCCAGTAGATTTTTGTAATCTTGCTAAATCAGACAAACCGCCCCAATCACATTAACTCCAAAACAACATGTTTTGGCTATTGGCCAGTTTATTATTTTAAACAATATGTTTTCTCTGTACAACAATATGTTGTAATTTCTTACCAGATTGTAATAAAATCTGTTTAAAGAATCCCCAGCTGACCGAAAATGCTGCACCGAGAGTTTTAACAGGTAATAGAAAGCTCATATTGTCACAGCCCGGCTCAAGGGAAGGACAAAATAGGGGGCTACACATTGTTTTAAACTAAAGATTTATTAAACATAACAGAACTAAAGAAACATTAACTGTGTAGATCAGTAACTTTGGTAGTGTGTGCAGTGTCTGGATTTGTGATGTGTAATGCTCCAAAGACAGCTAACCAAAGTTCAGCCTCTAACTATACCAACCACAAACCAAATGCCAAGGAGAGTGAGAGAGATTGGCCTCTTCTATATAAGCTGCTGGGATCAGTCAATCAGCCAGATCAGGTGTAAAGTGTTCCCATGACGATGTTTATTTCCCCAAATAAGGGAGCAGCTCAAGAACATCACATCACATGTTCCCCCATATCAGTGCCCCCCACCTCCCATTGGCTTCCTGTAGAATCTAGAATTAAATTTAAATTCCTTATTACTTACAAATCCCTGAATGATCAGGCCATTCATCTTAAGGATGTTATAGTGCCATAACATCATAATAGAGCACAGTGCTGCCAAAACTCAGTATTACATGTATTACCTCAAGTCTCAAGGTACAATTGGTGTGACAGCTTTCAGTTATCAGGCACTTCTCCTATGGAACCAGCTGCCAACTTACCTTTCATAGACAGACTCATCTCTGTCTTAAAGTGACACTCTACCAGAAATTGAGTTTTTTTTTTCTTGTTAACATGTCTCTACTATGTTTTTTATAACTTAAAAAGACATATCAAAAGCAAAATCACTCAAATATGTCATGTCTCTGTTCTTTTACTTTAAAGTTTCAGTTAAGCCCCGCCCCCTGAAAAAAGAGTTTAGATGGAGTGCTTCTGGTGATGTAACTATACAGGTCCTTAGTGTTGAGCCCATCAGGACTCTCTGGCCTAACTGAAATTAGCCTCCAGGGTGAGTTGGCATTTTTGGACAGCTGCTTTGAATACTTGAGTCAAATTAAGATGGGTTTTACCATTAAACTGTTAAGGACTGATACAGTTTCAGTCATTATCCTGGGCCACCGTGCATACAACTGGGCATGTCCTTCAGCCAGTAAGTCTTTTTATCACAGGATTTATTCTGTTTAATGTGGCGTTAGCCACTATTAGCCTTGCGGGATGTGGGTGGAAGTAAGCACAGATCCTGACATCTGGAGGAGGAAAAGTGACAAGATTTTGACAAAACTGTAAGACAATGAAAGGTTTTTGTTTTTTTTTGTAGAAAAAAAATGGTGTGATACCATTTTAGACACTGTAGATTTGTTTTTGTAGAGGATTTATATCCACCAGAGTGTGTCTTTAGTGAATAGCCTTAAAACTTTCCACTTTGATCAAGCTTTATTGCTAGGGTTGGCTCAGGTGACCCTTAACCATCCCTTAGTTATGCTGCTATAGGCTTTGATAGTTGGGGGACTTCATGACGCTCATACTTTTTCACACATTTCTTACAAGATGTTGTTGCAAGATTTTAACAGTTGTTTGCTCAGCATACATTTTCTTCTGACTCTAGATGACTGTCCCTCCCTGAGAGTGGCTGCTGGATGTTAATTCATGTTGAAAGGCAGTTCTTCCTCTCCACCATCACCAAGTGCTTGTTCACAGGGGCTCACCTGTTTCTATTTTCTGAGATGACAGGGACTTTACCTTACAATTTAAAATGCTGCAAGGTTGATTGTTGTGGACTGGTCCAGCACCCTTGTTTTTTTTCTAAACCTATTGAAATTGACATTCCTAATGCTAACATTTCAATATAAATACCTGTCTTTTATAAATCTCTCATTTTCCTAATAAAAACAAAGCATAAAATACCTATTTTTTAAATGTAAGGAAAGCTCAGTCTATGCCAGTGCTGATGCACAAGACTAGCCCCTTCATAGATTTTGTGATTTTGTGTCCAGCCAAAGTGAGTGAGCAGTGCCACCTACTGGAACACTGATGTCATCTTTTAGCAGCCAAAAAAAGAACTGTATGCCCTCCTCTAACAGAGCAAACATGCAATTACCTTATTAAGTTTAGTCACGTCACAGAGAGAACACACAAGACAAAAGGGCGGCGTTCAGTTCCTCTTTACTTTGTTCTTTATTACACATTAAATAGGAGTGGTGAGATTCATGGCAAAAAATAGACTCATTTGAGATCGGCTCACCACTCTACACTGCCCACAGCAGGGATGCCGTAAAGTGGTCATTCATTCACTTCCCTAAACCTGGACCCAGTCACACACTCTATTCACATACACAGAGCGGAGTGAACCTCCATTAAAGCAACATTCATTTAGACACACCAACAAAAATGAAGCACAATTTACAAAATATGCACCTTTCAGTATCACAACTATACAAAGGTTGTTAAAATACGATCCAGGTATAAATGATACATTTCAGAAATCAGCTGTTGGCACGCAATAAAAAGGAAGAGGAACATTTCAAACATTACAGTAAAACTATGTTTGAAACAGTATTGTTAACTGTTAGGATCCATAATTAAAATTGCATTAACAGTTATGTACTTCATGAAAAAGAGGTAATCAACTGGGTCAAAATCCATTAATCCTGAAAGCAAAAAGTATCATTTCTGGGCTCTTCTTATTTTAATGAATAACATTGCTTCCCTATAAACACCATTTTGTGCATCTCTTGACGAAACACAGGACAAAGTTAATGTGGTCTCAGTTTTTCCTACTGCCTAAATGTAGCACTTAATGCAAAGATAAAAAGGCAAATGGGAAAAAAAAAAATCCCCAGCAAACAATTGGAAAATACAATGGGGGTGACTGTGAAATAAGGAGTGACCCCAGAAGGAAATTGAGACTTTCACGTAAAGTCAGGCAATTTTCTCTACAGGCCAATTTTATGGCAATTATTGCCTCATTTACAAACATCCGTTCCAGTTAGAACACTGCCGTACACAAGCTTTTTGAGTGGAAATGACGAGCCATTTTTCTGGACAATCATGTGTGCTACAAGGCAGGCCTTCAAATAATGTCAACGGTTTAGAAAACAGTCCAAAATCTCCCAGAAGAATGTGAAAAACCCATTCGGGCACACAGAGAAATACTCCACTTCTGAAAGATTCCTTTGTCCTCTGGCCAGTCACAAGAAAAAAAAAGCACAACATACGATCACTTCTATGGCTTGTCATTTCACACTCAAAACCCCAGATCTTCCATTTAACCAAAACATTTAGTTTTCTTGGGTGACATTGACATTTTTGCAACATATCTTTAAAAAAAAGAAAAAAAAAGTGAATGAATCAATCGTACATTCGAGCCTTAGCCGAAAGGAAAAAAAAACAAAAGGAAACATTAAAGACCCTACTACATAAAAATTCAATTACAGATTCCCACCATTAGTCCCATTTTAAGTCTACTGCATGAGACTTCTGGAAACTGCTGTCCCAGTCACTCAATTTCAGGGAGAAAAGTGAGTCAGGATCACCAGCGGTTTACGATCTGCAAAGTAGCTTTTATTTTTTTTAAATGGCAGTTTCATCAAACGCATAGAACTACTTTACAAACCATTGAAAAGAAGGCTATCTTATGTCCGACAAAGTCGGGGGTTCCTTATCCCCGGCTCTTAAATAGCAACCAAAGGCAGTTTGCAATACCCATGTCTTCTGGAATACAATGCATGCCAAAAAAAAAAAAAAAAAAAAAAGAGAAAAAAAGAAAAACATCTCTCACCTCGTGGTAGGCAAGAAATCAATCCCCACACAGTACAAGGAAAAGACTACTAACTAATAAGGGCATTAAAACATTCAGAGCTGAGTAGGAGTTTGCATGCATACTCAGATGTGTCACCAAGTCTTAACTACAGGGGCATTACACAGTGGCTGGGACATTTGGATCTCATCGGCCCAAATGATGGTCCTTTCTTCATGACCAAAGAGTAGTCAACATGAGTGGGATGAAAATTCATTCTTTGGCATCCCACACTTTAAACAGCACATTTGGAGATGTTTTTAATCATAACAAAATTCAATTCAGAAGTTTGTTTTTCATAGGTAATTTCTGATATAATTCGCTACCAGCTCAGTGAAATTATCCCTATCATCATCATTATTCAAAAAAAAAAAAAAAAAATATCTTACTGTTGTACCCACCCATGTCCACAACTGGCACTAAACAGGAAAATGAAGCTGACTGGTAGCAAATAAAAGAAAGGAAGAAAATTCTGGGACGTTTTAGTATAGTGGGGACTGAGATACAGGCTAATAATTTAGTGTAATGTACAAAATGTATTACTTGTATTTGTCTTAAAAGGGTGGTTGGGGGAGGGGGTATTATTCACATAAGTGTACACTTTGTCTTTGATTTCTTTTTCTTCTTTTTGCCCTCCTTGCTCATCTTCTCCTTATGCTTCCGGATTTCCCGCACTAATGTGTAAAAGGCATCGTCAACTCCCTGCAGGGAACAAAAAGAGTACATTTTAATGTTTATATTGGGCAAAATAAAACCAGGAATCAACTCAAATCTCCAAATGCCATTTTGGGATGTCAAGGTTATACCGATTCTAAATGATTCAGAAATTTAAAAAAAAAAAAAGTGTAGGATCTGGACAGATTGTTGCAATTTGCAGTATGTGGGGCACAGCTACATAAAACGTTGATCAAATATGTATTTCAGAGTCTGATGGTCCCACACAAACACAGTTGCTGCAGTTAAATGAGCCAATTACTTCCCTCTCATGTACTCAACCCACCGGTTTTTAGATGGTGACTAAGAAGAATGACAGATTGTCCCATTTATATTTGCAATAATCTAAGACAAGTTTGAACTTCAAACACTTGGCACATAATCTGGTTAAAATCTTTTTCAGCAGAAGGTAAATCTGCAGCAAAATTACTGAACTATTCATCAAGTGCGTTTCAGCTGAAAAATATGTGCCCCGGAAAGAGTGTTCTCCTGAGCAACAAATAAACTGAGAAACTGTGTATAAATTATTTAAAAAGCCACTTCCAAACTGAATGATTCCTTTTGAATGAAGCAATTTATTCTGACTGAGGTGTTGAAACGAGGCTTTTATTTTCTCCCTGACCGCTTATTCCAACAACCATCTTCTGAATAAAAGGCTCAATGAAAATGCAGCAAGTGTCTTAATAGTACACTGAAACGGATTTGCAGTGGCTTTAACAGTTTGGATAGGGCAACAAAGGTGACAATTATCTGCAAGGAGCTGTAAAAGAAGAGAACCTGAGGCCAGTTCAGGTTTTGATCAACACTGCAAGAAAAGAAAGAATAAGAGGAAGAATTGTTATCAGCAAGAAAATAAATTTCCCCATACAGACACACTTGCATCTCTTGTTGAAAATACATCCGACGGCTCAAAAATGCACAACCTCCACTGAATCATTTCAGCATGTGATTTTGCCCACATTCTCCATCATTTCCTAAATCACGCATGAATAACCAGCACCACAGCTGTTGATTCAGCCCATTAGGACACCTTCACACTGGTACTTTATTCTGAATCCAAGAATGGTTGGGGGGGATACACAGACTGAATAAATATGGATGATATGCTGCCCCTTCACTCGATTGTAGTAAACTGAAGCTCTACCTTCTGGATTTAGAGCGCCGTCATCAGGACCCCATGCCCAATTTTATAGCATTAAATAACTGAGACCAAATTGATCAGAAAAATACACATGAACAAGCATCAGCTTAAGAATTTCTCTCTACTTATTAGGACAAAGTATTTTTGGAACAATTTAGTGAAGAAGAATTTTAATTCTTCAGTTTGGCAAAAGTGCTGCACACAATAATGGTCTAGGAAGGGTTTATTTTACTGCCACCAGGCTTTACTTTTGCAGCGCTGTCATATCATCCATCTTTATTTACACTCTATGGACAAATCTAACAGCCTGAGCGCAAACTAAGGATCCCTTTGCCAAGTTAACCAAAAGAAAGTGTGCAGATACTCTGCGCAGGTAGGAAATACCTCTGCATTTTATTAGAAGTCAGAGAAACAGACCCCATTTTGAGTAGTTAATAAGTGTTTTTACCTTTCTTGCAAATAAACTCACTCATGTGTGCCATAGTTCAGCCATGCTCAGTGCCTTCACCTGCTTGTACATCAATCTCCATTTGTATGATACACATTTACATGATTATTCAACAAGGATGAAGTGACATACAAAGCCATGAGGACAGAAAAAAAAAAAAAAAAAAAACATGTGAAAGCAGACACCCGCTGGAGTCATTTAAAGCTTGAGATTCAATAAATGAATCCAGTGTGAAAATGACCTTGGACAATTTACCATGATACACACAGAGACAAAAAGGGAAGAAATCTCCTGTTAGACACAGCCCCCATAGAAACCAGCAGGTTAGCTTTGAGAACAAACGAGGCACCAGCTCAGACTGGATGTCATCTTCCCACTGCCGTCTCCACAAATCCCACTAACAGAAAGAGCTGCTGGGATGCACTGATGCTTACACTTACCCCTTTTTTACATCACAACACACTTTTTAAGGTTGATACAGCTTGGCGTCTTTTCTTCCTTGCTGAGCTTTTTGAGGCGGTAATCCCTGATCTCCCGTACCAGAGTGTAAAAGGCATCTTCAACTCTCTGCGGTATGAGAAACAACTTTCCTCAATGCTGAGGGATACAGGGGGACATACTGCATTGGTGCATGTGTTATCAGCTACAGATGGAGGGGATGAAAGCAGTCTGACGGTGGCGTGAGCCTTCTTGTAAAGTCTGTCCTGCCTCATAATCTCAATCCTACATACACAAGCTTTAGTTTTTCAGCCATTATCTTATAGCTCTTGAAAGCAACAACAAAAAATAAAATAAATGATTAAATTATATGGAAAGACTAATTTTAGGCTGAAGCTTATTGTAAAAAAAAACATTTTAAAATGGCTTATTCTGGACAGCTATGACATACAGTTCCCATTAAAAAAGTATTCACTTCACTGGATGTTTTCCTCTTGTTGCTTTTGTAAGTGGAATTATGGCAAATGTAAAATGGTCCAAAAATATTTAATACCAGTTAAAATACATTTCAATAAAGTGAGTTCAATTTATTGAATTTCAATATGAAATAAACTACATGAATAACCAACACCACCAGAGGTGCTGATAGGGTCACAATTAGGTAAATGAACACTGGAGTGCAATGAATGCCTCTTCAGCAGCTGTAGCATAAAGACACCTGTGTGTAAAAGGTCAGCATTTCTGACAATTACACCATGAAGACAAAAAAAAAAAAAAAAACACCACCAAGCAACTCTAAGAAAAGGTTATTGATAAGTATAAGTGTCAGTCAGGGGACAGACATAAAAAGAAATATTTCCACCACCCAGTCAAAGTGGTCTGATGAGACCTAAATTGAGCTTTCTTGTCACATTAGACAAATGCTCCTCCAGCTGGCATTGAAAGTCTCACATCTTTGGGTGAACTCTAGTTGAGATTTAATATGAGGTTTCTTCAAAAGTAGCTTTCTCTTTGCCACTCTCCCTTTGACTTCTGAAAATGGGCAACAGTTTTTGTATCAGACTGTGTCCCCATCTCAGCTGCTGAAGCTTTTAACTCCTTCAGAGCAGTGATAGGAATCTTGGTGGCCTCTATTACTAGTCAAATTCTTGACTCAGATTGTGATGACTGCCTGTTTTAGGTAGACCAACATGTGGCCATATTCCTTCCATTTTTTTTTTAAATAACTGATTTAACCAAACTCCAAGGGAAGTTCTGAGACCAAGGAAAAAAAAACAAAAAACGTATCCAACTTATACATGTCAATAACTTTTTCTCAGAGTTGCTTAGAGTATTCATTTATCTTCAAGCAAAGTTCTCCCAGAATGTCAGTGTGGATTTCGGGGTGGCTGTTCCACTGTTGACATGATATTCGCTCTATGGCAGCGCCAAGAGAAGGCAGCAGAGCAGCACCAGCCATTGTATGTTGTCTTTGTTGACTTCACAAAGGCATTTGACACCGTGGACCGCACAACCCTCTGGAAGGTCCTCGAAATTTATGGATGCCCTGACAAGCTTGTTAACATCATCAAGCAGTTCCACTATGGAATGAAGGCACAAGTCTTAGTCGGCGGTGAACCCAGTGATGCCTTTGTGGCCAACCACGGTGTGAAGCAGGGGTGTGTGCTGGCACCAACTCTTTTCTCCCTCTACCTGACAGCTGTGCTGGACACTATGAATGAAGAGCTCAACAAGGATGTGTTTCTCTGCACAAGGACAGATGGCAAATTGTTCAACCTTGCCCGGCTTCATGCCCATACAAAAACACAGGAAATGTGCATCAGAGAGCTGCTTTATGCTGATGACTCCACCCTTGTGGCCAGTAACGCAGCTGATGTTTCTCTTTTGCAGCTGATATGTTTGGCCTAAAGATCAACATATCTAAGACCGAGCTGCTCTACCATTCTCCTCCAATGTCCACTGAACTGCCAGAAACGATTACAGTCCACGATGAACCACTGAAGACAACCGAGTCTTTCACTTACTTGGGCAGCACCGTCACAAACACCAACTCTGTAGATCTGGAGGTGGAAAGAAGGATCCAGTCCGCCACAAAGGCTTATGGTGCGCTATACAGGAGACTTTGGAGTTGTCATGATATCAGTACGAAAACCAAAGTGGAGGTTTATGCAGCTGCAGTTCTTCCTTGCCTGCTCTATTCCATCGAGTGCACCACTCTTTACCGCAGACACATCAGGACTCTGACAAGACTCCAGCTTCGCCACGTACGCTCAAGTGGCAAGACCGTATCCCAGACATTGAGGTACTGCATCATGCACACAGAGTCAGTGTTGAAACCCTAATAAACTGTGTCACAGCTTCGCTGGGCAGGGCATGTACATTGGATGGCCAACAGACTGCCAAAAGCTGTGTTCTACTCAGAACTGAGCCAAGGAAAAAGGAGCCATGGAGGACAAAAATTGCATTTCAAAGATGTCCTAAAGTGACATATGAAGAGAACTGGCATCCCCTGTGATACCTGGGAGGAAGAGGCACTCCGGAAAGTCAGTTGGCGAGGACTGTTAAGGAAAGCAACGTCAGCCGTAGAAGAGCAACGCCAGCAAGAATATCAGCGTGCACATGACCGACGACATTCAGCAACTACTTCAAGCATTTTCCCGTGCAACAACTGTCAGCGTTTCTGCAGATCCCAAGCGGGTCTGATTGCCCGCACAAGAGCCTGCTTGAGATAGACTTCAACTCAAACAAGACAAGAACAAGACCGTCATCTTCAGCAACGAAGGACAGCCATATCTTCCAAGCATCAATTGATACAAGAATACTGAATAATAAAGCACTATGATTTGAGCTTCTTATCTTGGAATTTCCCAAAGACGGGACTTTCAGAAACAATGGGGGGCAGTCATCTTCTTCACAATTGGTGGAACGTATCACGCATCGTCATTTGACCAATCACAATCAACATAACTGCGTCATCTTCTGTCTTTCCCATCTTTTGCCACTGTCAGTCGGAGTTTGGAATTAAGTGTAGTATGTGTTAAGGTTTTTTTTTTTTTTTGAGGAAGTTTTCATGGACAAAAACAGTAGCAGAGTGCCCGTTAATGTGAGGGGAACTGGGAACCGTTGTCTCCAGCAGACGGTCAGAGCGCTGCAAACTCCACGTAAGAGTGAGTAAAAAAAAGTTATCTTTTTCTTCTCGCTCCCAGGTGCTCTGATATTTTTGTAATTGTGACATACACGTTTGTCTGCTGCAGCTTCAAAATTAATCTAATTTGGCAGATTCATTTCCACTCCGTCGCTGTGCTGTGACTGTAGTCTCTTCACCAGCTACTACAATATTAAGTAATTTATATTCACTTTTTATGTATCTGGCAAGTTAAAGTCAGTGGCTTACAGTGCATCCAGAAAGTATTCACAGCACTTCACTTTTTCCACATTTTGTTACGTTACAGCCTTATTCCAAAATGGATTAAGTTCATTTTTTCCTCAAAATTCTACACACAATACCCCATAATGACAACGTGAAAAGGTTTTTTTTTTAGATTTTTGAAAATTTATTAAAAATAAAAACACTAAGAAATCACATGTACATAAGTATTCACAGCCTTTGCCATGAAGCTCAAAATTGAGCTCAGGTGCATCCTGTTTCCACTGATCTTCCTTGAGATGTTTCTACAGCTTAACTGGAGTCCACCTGTGGTAAATTCAGTGGATTGGACATGATTTGGAAAGGCACACACCTGTCTATATAAGGTCCCACAGTTGACAGTGCATGCCAGAGCACCATGAAGTCAAAGGAATTGCCTGTAGACCTCTGAGACATGATTGTCTCGAGGCACAAATCTGGGGAAGGGTACAGAAAAATTTCTGCTGCTTAGTGAGCACAGTGGCCTCTCATCCGTAAATGGAAGAAGTTCAGAACCACAAGGACTCTTCCTAGAGCTGGCTGGCCATCTAAACTGAGCAATCGGGGGAGAAGGGCCTTAGTCAGGGAGGTGACCAAGAACCCGATGTTCACTCTGTCAGAGCTCCAGCGTTGCTCTGAAGAGAGGAGAACCTTCCAGAAGGACAACCATCTCTGCAGCAATCCACCAATCAGGCCTGTATGGCAGAGTGGCCAGAAGGAAGCCACTCCTTATAAAAAGGCACATGGCAGCCCGCCTGGAGTTTGCAAAAAGGCACCCGAAGGACTCTCAGACCATGGGAAACAATTCTGTGGTCTGATGAGACAAAGATTGAACTCTTTGGCATGAATGCCAGGCGTCATGTTTGGAGGGAACCAGGCACCGCTCATCACCAGGCCAATACCACCCCTACAGTGAAGCATGGTGGTGGCAGCAACATGCTGTGTAGATGTTTTTCAGTGGCAGAAACTGGGATACTAGTCAGGATAGAGGGAAAGATGAATGCAGCAATGTACAGAGACATCCTGGATGAAAACCTGCTCCAAAGCGCTCTTGACCTGAGACTGAAGTGACGGTTCATCTTTCAGCAGAACAACGACCCTAAGCATACAGCCAAGATATCAAAGGAGTGGCTTCAGGACAACTCCGTGAATGTCCTTGAGTGGCCCAGCCAGAGCCCAGACTTGAATCCAATTGAACATCTCTGGAGAGATCTGAAAATGGCTGTGCACCGATGCTTCCCATCCAACCTGATGGAGCTTGAGAGGTGCTGCAAAGAGGAATGAGCAAAACTGCCCAAAGATAGGTGTGCCAAGCTTGTGGCATCATATTAAAAAAGACTTGAGGCTGTAATTGCTGCCAAAGGTGCATCAACAAAGTACTGAGCAAAGGCTGTGAATAATTTATGTACATGTGATTTCTTAGTTTTTTATTTTTAATAAATTTGCAAAAATCTCAAAAAACTTTTCATGTTGTCATTATGGGGTATCATGTGTAGAATGTTGAGAAAAAAATGAATTTAATCCATTCTGGAATAAGGCTGTAACATAAAATGTGGAAAAAGTGAAACGCTGTGAATACTTTCCGGATGCACTGTAAATACGTTAACATCCTCCAACCTTCAGACAAACTAAACCTGCCAACATTTAGATTCAAAATATGGGAGTTTTTTCCTGTTGTCTGTTCTAAAAATTGTGAATATATAGAAATATAAGGTGATTTTAATTAATTTTAATTTTATTAATATTTTTATATTTCTTTGAAATCAGAGTTGAATTTATTGTTAAGTTCTGGCTCTGCAAAATTATGATCAAAAGTTTCAATTAGAAAAAAAATTAAATTTTACCATAAACTGTTTAAAATTTATTGGAAAAACAGTAATTTCATTATAAAAATAGACAAAAAAATCCATAAAATAATCCACAAATTAATGATGAAGTCTCAAATGCACGAGTCATAATTTTACAAAAGGAAATTACAAATTTATGAGGAAAGTAGATGCAAATTTAGGTTAAAACAAATTTACAGAGAAAAGTAGAAAACGGTGTAAGAAGAAAATGGTTATAATTTAAGAAAAAAAACCTCAGACTTTCAAGACTAAGCCATTACTCAAGTTTTTTTTTTTGTTTGTAAGTAGGTGCTTTATTAGTACTGTACTTAACTAGTAATTTTTGGGGTGCCTACTCTTAATTATTAATTTCACAAGACAACTGCTTTTATATGAGTACAATTTCTGGCTATTATACGCACCTCTGATCGTCCAATTTAAGTATGTGTGAGTTAATTACTACAGTATTATTAATTTTTTTCCCTTTGGGTGTCACGTGTTTTGGTCATTGTGTAAAATGGTGCTTCATTATATGATATTTATAGATTAATTTTACTGCTACATTTATGTGTAGCACTGAAAGGTTGAAAAAATTAATTTTAAGTGTGAAGTGTGTTAAACACTGTTAATAAACGTGCTTTGTTATCTGAAGCAAGTGTTGTCTTTCCCCTTTATTTTCTTAGAGTACACCAGAATGCTTAATTCCATCCATCCAGCCATGTTATTCCGCTTAATCCTTTTCGGGTCGTGGAGGCGCTGGAGCCTATCCCAGCATCTTTGGGCGAGAGGCAGGGTACACCCTGGACAGATCGCCAGTCCATCGCAGGGCCAACAGAGAGAGACAGACAACCATTCACTCTCACAGTCATACCTAAGGACAATTTAGAATCCCCAGTTTTGATGCCAATTAACCTAACCTGCATGTTTTTGGCATGTGGGAGGAAACCGGAGAAATCCCGGAGTAAACCCACGCAGACTACATGTTGAAATCACAAAATTGTTATGGGGGGTCCCCACACACCCCTACAGGGGTTTAGTTTGTCACCTTCTTCACCCCTTCTGAGTTTACAGGTATATTAAAAGTAAATAGAGACCCTAAGTCACGCCCTCTCTACTTCTGCCTATGGGACCTTAAATCGGAAAAAATCTCCAATGAAATGAATGGCAAGAGCAAAATTATCTTTTGATCCCGATCTAATTTTGCCATGAGTTACACATATGACGTTTGCCAATTTAAAAGATAATTTTCCACGTAATTAAAGTTGTTGGTTGTCATAATAACAGAGTAATATTCAATTTTTGTGAAAACGATTAGTAGACAACATCTCCCATCATCCCACCGCAAACACGATCATAGCATGAGATTACTAAAACCTCACCTCCGGTTTCCTGACCGATGAAAGAAGGATCCAAAGAAGAGAAAAACAACACAAAGGTATTGTTTTGTATTTTGAGAGCTGAAGCTGATCCAGAGGACTGTTAGTTTACCCTGGGGGCGTTTTGAACACGTGATGTCAGGTACGTGCCTCAGTGTTTGTAGTCTTTTAATTGACACATTTTCATATAACCTTGTACCTTAACAGTTGGACAACCTGCATCATTATTTAGGTGGAAAATTATCTTTTAAATTGACAAGCATATGTGTAACTCGTGGCAAAATTCAATTGGGATCAAAAGATAATTTTGCTCTTGCCATTCACTTCAGTGGAGGTTTTTTCTGATTTAAGGTCCCATGTGTGGAAGTAGAGGGGACATGACTTAGGCTCTCTATAGCAATATGTACTTTGCAGTGAATATACATTTCAAATGAATTTTACTGTATTGGTAAACAAAAATACTTTGAGACCATTTATATTGGCATGTGAAAATGTGCATTGCATTATGGGATAAAATGGTTAATATCCTAGTGATCATTGGTTGAACAGTACTTTTCTAGATGCACTGTGGACAGTTTTAGTGCACTTTATAGATGTTAATTTATGATCATTTGACAGTGGAACGCCCCAAGAGACAGAGAACACATACAGTGAGCAGGGAGTAATTCTGGACACAGCACAAGTATTGTCACTTTTGCAGATTGTGAGTTACATCAATCTATTTTGAGTAAGAGTTTAATTTATCTACCATATGTGAAAGACATTTTAGATAAGTCTAAATTAATCAGCCAGATTCAAGAAGCATTCACAAACTTGCTGGTTCAACACAAGCAGCAGCATCATGTGGCGTAAATCAAAAAGTAAATGTAGACAAACAGAACTGAAACCAAGTCATTGAGCTATTTTTTTCTGCACCAGAGCTCTCCCCAAGACAGAAACAGATCACTCCATCAGTTACAGAAGGTCATGCTCACAACACATGATTAAATGTGACACAAAAACAAATCTAACACCCCATCACAGCAAACAGTAAATCAAATCATCAACCCTCCCTAGTAGGACAGTTTGGGACAGGGGTATAAAACCATACATATCAATGACAACACAACATGCAATGATTAAATTATCACCGAGGAAAATTCACTATATCAGAATTAATGATCCACAAAACAGGAGAAATTTCCAAGTAGCACCATCACAGGAAAAAAATAAGAGTTTAAGTGACACAAAAGGGCACCACAAATGGCATGTAGGAGCCAAAATTTGAATGTTTTTTCTGATAAGTGTATTGAATGGGTGTCCAAACTTCCAGTACAATAGCATGCCGGTTAAGTGATAAATTTGTCAAGTGAACAAACATGGCTCAGTGTCTGACTGGAGTCTCACCTGTCTGGTTTTGGCTGAGGTCTCAATAAAGGGAATGCCGTAGCTACGTGCTAAGTCCTGAGCCTGCTTTGTGTCCACTGTTCTGGACGGGAGGTCACACTTGTTCCCCACCAACACCATGGGGACGTCCTCGGAGTCCTTCACCCGTTTAATCTGTTCTCTGGACATACACAGACAATGGAAATGTCCATTTATTTCACTTTAGTTGGGGGGAATACTCCATTGGGCATTTAATGAAATGTTAAAAGGCTTTCATCGGTTAAGTAGAAGTACTGATGAAAGTACTTAGTGCAGGAGTTTGATGCTACTTCCAGTGTTCAAAGTGAAGTCTACAACAGGTAAAAACTCCAACATAAACTAAATTCTTAAAGAATGCTTTGTATTTACAGTAGAAACCACAAGTTTACATAGACTATAAAAAGACAACTTTTTTCCCCTCACTGTCTGACATTAAATAAGACTAAACTTTTCCTGTTTGAGATCAGTTAGGATTACCAAAATTCTTTCGATTTGCTAAATAATTTTTATATTTGGTAAATATTTTTTTTTTTTTTTTAAGAATTTTTTTTTTTTTTTTAACTTTCTTCAAAGTTAGAAGTTTGCATACATTTCCTAAGTATTTGGTGGCATTGCCTTTAAACTGTATGACTTGGGTCAAACGTTTTGGGCATCTTTCCACAAGCTTCTCACAATAGTTTGCTGGAACTCTGGCCCATTCCTCCTGACAGAACTGGTGGAACTCAGTTTGTAGGCCACCTTACTGGCACATGTCTTCAGCTCTGCTCACAAATTTTCTATGGGATTGACATCAGGGCTTTGTGATGGCCACTCAAAAACACTGACTTTGTTGTTCTTAAGCCACTTTGTACTTAATTTGGTGGTATGCTTCGGGTCATCATCCATTTGGAAGACCCATTCACACCAGAGCTTCAACTTCCTGGCTGATGTCCCGAGATGTTGCTTCAATATTTCCACATAATGTTCTTTCCTCATGATGCCATCCATTTTGTAAAGTGCACCAGTCCCTCCTGCAGCAAAACACTCCCACAACATGATGCTGCCATCCTCATACTTCACAGTTGGGATGGTGTTCTCAGGCTTGCAAGCTTCCCCTTTTTCCTCCGGATGTAACAACAGTCAATATCACCAAATGGTTCAATTTTAGTTTCATTAGACCACAGGACACGTCTCCAGTAATTAATGTCTTTGTCCCTGTGTGCATTTGCAAACTGTAATCTGGCTTTTTTATGTTGCTTTTGGAGTAATAGCCTCTTCCTCACCAAGTGGCCTTTCAGCCCACAGAACTCAACTGTGGATAATGACACTCTTACCAGCTTCAGCCAGCATCTTCACAAGGTCTTTTGCTTTTGTTCTGAGGTTGAACTACACATTTTGCGCCATGAAACAGTCATCTCTGGGATATGGGATGATGGCTGGACATTCCCACGTTTATACTTGTGTATAATTGTTTGAACAGATGAACATGGCACCTTCAGACATCTGAAAATTGTACATAAGGACGAACCATGCTTGTGGAGGTCCATAATTCTCTTCCTGATAGTAGTGTATGTAAACTTTTGACTTTGAAAAAGTAATAAAAAAAAGTCTAAAAAAATATTAGCAAATAAAGCAATGTAGCAAATGTAAAAAAATTAATTGTTAATCGTAACTGACCTAAAACAGGAAAAATTTAGTCTGATTTTGTGTCAGACAGTGAGGGAAAAAAAGTTTGTGTCTTTTTAATACTGTGTATGTAAACTTCTAGTTTCAACTGTATATGTTCAGTTTGAATGTAAGAAAATATTGGCTTTAGCTTGTTGCTGAAATTGATTTGAACATGTAAACAAACTAGCATAGAATTTTCTATATGTTAACTTTCTTGTTACAGTTTTTAAATTATTAAAGATTATGGGTTATTCATTATTTAAAGATCATAGCTGCATTAAATAAGATGTAGAAGCTGTAAATTATACAATATCTACAGATCAAAGTCACACATTGAAAAGAACATAAAACTCAATCCAAAATAGTTATGATGTCTTGAAAATAAAGTTTACTGCACGGGCAACTTATTACTCATGTCAGCCATTAAGTTAACCAGAAGTATGATCAGGCCAATGAATCACTGCTCCCTCTTCAGCTCTGCGCTCACCTATAGTGGTGAATGTCTTCGAAGGACTTGGTGTTGTTGATGGCAAAGACACAGAGGAAGCCCTCCCCTGTCCTCATGTACTGATCTCTCATGGCACTGTACTCCTCCTGACCTGCAGTGTCCAGGATGTCCAGTAGACATGTCTCTCCATCTATAACTACCTGCTTTCTGTAGGAGTCCTAGAAGGGAAGAACATGAGAATTTTGGTTTGCAAGTGTGATTTCCATTTACACTGAAGCTTAAGGAAAAAGCTACAGAATTATTCATTTATACTACTTTATAGGCTATTGAACAAGTGCTTAGTGCGTTTATAATTAAAAAAAAAAAAAAAAGTAGATAATGCTCCAAAATTGTTAAGTGATAATTCTGACAGTTAACATTTAAGCATGACCATTTTTAATCAATTTAAATACAATTTTACTTTAATATGCCTGTATTAAAAGCTGAAAACTCACTTTATAATAACAGGTGGGGTTTACTGCTAAATATCTGCATTGTTGTCCTACTTGCCAACATTTCTAGTAAATGTCAGTTTTTGTCTCATTTACTTTACTTTCAAATTTATCCTTCCTATAAATGTACAATATTTTTCATTAATTTACAAGATTTTGTTCTATGAATTTGTGTTTTTCTCCCCCTCACTTTTTAACTTTTCTTATATTTGTAGGTTTTTCTTATAGTTTTGATTTCTTCTTCCAGAATTGGTGGTGGTGGGGACCAGATGAACGAGACAAAAACTTACCATTTTTGTCTGGTACATGTGTATTTTTTTCCCCTTTCATATCATTACATCTTTCTCATAAATTTGCAATCTTCTTAGAATTATGAAAACTTTGCAAGATTCTTTTTCCTCGTGTGCTTGTTCATTCTTGTAAATTTCAGTTTGTTTTTCTTTTTAAGAAGAAAGGAAGCTACAGGAATTTACTGTCTATCATTGTGCAAAAGCCTCCAATTTCCATTAGCCCTCCGATTACAAGATTCTCTTTTCCAGAGAGTCAAAGCGTTTCAGTCACATGTTGGCGAACCTTATCCCTATGCAGAGTACCTGCCTAGCATGCATCCATTTATAAATAATTGATTGATTTAGACAATAATTCACTCTGCCTCTCTAGGCTGACAGAGAAACTATGGAAGGAGACGTGCACCGAGATTCATTAAAACCTGTTTGGTGTATTTTTAAAACAAACCAGTTGAACGTGTTGCAACTCCTTTTAAGATAAGTTTATCCTTGCTCTATTCCCCCATAAAGGGGAAAAAATGTAATTCTTTCATGGAGTTCACAGAAAATACATTCATTACAGAAAAAGAACAATATGACTTTCAGAGCAGATACTGATAAAGGGAACCAATTACTCATGCTCTGAACAGATTTATACATTTACAGAAACCATAAAAAAGATGTTATCAACTCTCTAACAAAACTTTGCATTGATAAATGTGCAAAAAAGCATAGTACTCAGAAATGATACCAGTAATCATAAATTACAACATACATATTGCCATAAATTGGAGTAACAGCCCCGTCACTGTTCTGTTATTTGTCAAGTCATACAAGTCATCATTTATCCATCAATACGGATAATTCTGGCCATTTACTCAAAGAGAAAATGCAGGAATTGAAAGATAAACAGCTAAGGCCAATACTTGGCTGATCTTTAATTCACAAAATCACGCAAGCACTGAGACCCCCCCACACCCTTACCTCAATTGTCGGATCATATTCATCCACAAAATGATTCTGGATGAGCTGTATAGTAAGCGCGCTCTTGCCAACGCCACCAGCTCCCACCACAACCAGCTTATATTCTGTCATGATTCACCTGTGGAACAAAAAAAAAAAAAAAATATATATATATATATATATAACATTTAACTCACAAAAACAGCCATTCAAAGGGCAAACTTTCAAATTATTAACACACCGTTACCATCCAGCTCAATTTACTGCTCATCCTTTATGCCTGACAACCCGTTTACTTAGCATGAAATGTGCACGCTCAAGATTGGCAGACTGAAAATATTAACACACGAGCTTTACTTCCAGTGACTAAATGGAATCATCCTCAACTCTGCTTTTAAACTGCTTGGCTGAACTGCTGGAAAATTAGATTTTACATAGTCAAGTTTATCACGATTTTCTGCTAGAAAAATGCTTATTTTAGTATTCAAGTAGCTTGCAGTGGAAGCTGCAATTGCCAAAAAAATTCAATGATGGTTAATCGTAAAGAGATAGTATGCAAATGATCAAAGTGTAATATATACAAAATAATTGTGTATCAATTCAGGAAAAGCTCTCATATTAATATAAATTTCTGCCCTGTGAGGTATATACAATGTTCAAGAGCCCCTTTCATCAAATATAAAAGAACTGTGGAGAGAGGTGGAAGACATGGTGATGAGATCATGTCTATGTGCAATTAAAAGTCTAAATCCAGCGACACGTCCAGTGGTAGTTTCTGAGTGACAGCCACACAACAGAGACTAACCCCAGGCAGAAATCCATAACATTACATTAAGGGTCCAGAATTGACAGGCAACTGAGAGGCTCTCTGCTGTCTGGCTGCACCCATCAATAGAGGCAGCTGGTCTTTTCAGAAGTTACAGTACACACTGCTGCTCACAGCTCTGAACAGACTGTAGTGAGAGAGGAGTGCCACAGTGAATATTACTGCCGTGTTGATGCAAACAGTAACCAGAAGGCTGATACGCATTTGTCCAACAAAAGGTGGATTTGTTTGTGTTCACAACTCATCCCAATGCCATCTGAAACCATCTGCTGTAATTCTGGACAGAATACTCCCCGGTCAGTGATTTATGTAGATTATTGGTGAGGGTGTTGGCTGCTCAGAATCCTTGTCTGTACCTGAGCAGGTTACGTTACAATGCAGCCACATGCTTTCCACACCTTAAAATATGTTTCAGTGAAAGTGGAATTTATATGACTGTAACGTAATGTATTGTACAGCTAGGTGTCAAGCTATATACTGCAATGATGTGGGGATAGAACAGCCTTTATGGTACAAATATAAACTTCCATTAGCCTTGTTTTCTGAATTAGTAAAATTAAACTGCTTTCAGTCTTGCAAATGTTTTCCCTCAACAACAGAAAAATTGAGATGCTGTGAAACTAAGATGGAAAAAGCCATTTCTAACTACTAACTAACCTGCACTTATATAGCGCTTTTCTAGTCACAAAGACCACTCAAAGCGCTTTCACCAATACTAACCCTCTATTCTAAGGGCCTACAGGAAAGAGATATCACCGGAAACGGATATCTAGGGGCAATTTAGAACAGCCAATTAACCTAACATGCATGTCTTTGGATTGTGGGAGGAAACCGGAGCCCCCGGAGTAAACCCACGCAGCACAGGGACAACATGCAAACTCCACACAGAAAGGTTCCTTATGACAGTGTTAGTCACATTTCTTAGTTCATTCATCTTCTTCTTCCGCTTAATCCTTTTCGGGTCGCGGGGGGGCTGGAGCCTATCCCAGCATCTTTGGGCGAGAGGCAGGGTACACCCTGGACAGATTGCCAGTCCATCACAGGGCCAACACAGACAGACAGACAACCATTCACTCTCACAGTCATACCTAAGGACAATTTAGAATCCCCAGTTTTGATGCCAATTAACCTAACTTGCATGTTTTTGGCATGTGGGAGGAAACCGGAGAAATCCCGGAGTAAACCCACGCAGACACGGGGAGAACATGCAAACTCCACACAGATCACTGTTGGTCGGGGGCTGGGATCGAACCCAGGATCCCCCGGCCAAGGGTGAGTTGCTGTGCTGCCGCAGTGCTAACCACTCCTCCACCGTGCCGCCCACATTTCTTAGTTATTATTAGTCTAAATATTCTATTCATGACAACACCGACTGTAATGGGAATACACATTTTTACAGCACTAGGTAGGTCCCCTTTGCCTTCAGAATTGAACTTTTTTTTTTTTTTCTTTTAAGACAGACTCAACATCCAGCTGGAAACATTCCTGAGATACTGGGCCATACTAACATAACAGCATCGTGCAGTTGCTGCAGATTTGTTTGCTGCTCATCCACAACGCTTTATGCGTACATCCATCTTATTAGGTTTAGGATAAACTCTGACCCTACCATCCGAATGTCACAACAGAAATTGAGACCTGAACGAGGCAACGTTTTTATAACCTTTAGCCCGTGCAAACTGTAGCCTCAGTTTCCTGTTCGTAAGCGACAGGAGTGACACCTTATGTGGTCTTCTGCTGCTGTAGCCCTTCTGGTTCAAGGTCAAGACGTGTTTTGTGTTCAGAGATGCTCTTCCACAGGCTCTGGCTGTAATGAGTGGTGATTTCAATTAGTGGTGCTTTTGTGTCTTTCATTCAACCTCTGGCATCAACAAGACATCTTCTACTCAGAGCGCTCACTCAAAGGGTGTTTTCGCTTTATTAGACCAAATCCCAGCAGATGAACAGTTTCTGAAACATTTACACCTTTCTTCTGACCCCTTCTGATGCTGGGTTTGAACTTCAACAACCCTTTTGAGTCTGTTTTGAAATGCAGAGTCGCTACCATGCGATTGGCTAATTAGATAATTGTGTTAAAACTAGGTTAGATTTTTACCCTAAACCACTTCCAAAATCCCGTTGACGGCATCTGCAACAGCACTATGCAACTTTCCTGTTCTTGATAGTAATATTGAAATTACTACACCGGGCACATTTTATGCCTTCAGTCACAATGGCCAATTACAGGGTACTTGGTTAGTTTGCAGCCAAGATCTCCATTGACTGACAGATGGGACTCAGATCGAAAACATAGCAGCTATACTCGCTCCTACCAAGAACATTAAAGTTGCACAGTGCAGCTTCAACGAGGAGTTAAACGACACCTAATAAAGTGGCCGGTGAGTGTATATTAAGGACTCGCCAAAAATGTTGAAGGATGTCAGTTAGCAGGCGTTTTTATGCATTTTAAGTCTGTCTGTCGGCTATGTGGAAACGCAGAACCCTGCAGTACCGGGGAGCAGAAAACAACAGCCAGACTGAGTTTAAAAGTCACCAGTTTGGTTTAAATGTACTCCTGTGTGGAAAAAAAACTCCCAAGCACCGGGCTAGCTAGCTTAGCATCGGATCGGGACCACAGCCTCAAAAGTAAGCCAACTCTAGTCCCATGTGAGCTAACGTAATACGTCTCTAAAAGCACTTTCCTATGCAGCACTGTCTGCACCATATCTCCCAGCACATTCGATGTAATTCATTCAAAAAAAGAGAAGAGTAGGGTACTTTGAAGCCGCCATTGACAGGCTAACCCGCAGCTCTGCACTGCAGGGCCAGACGTTAGCTTAACAGTTGGGCGTAGTTTTCTACACACACCGAAAAATCTGCATCTTCTCCGCTATACCTTTATTCTGTAGTCATAATGCGGACATAATCTATCAACTACACTTCTGAGCAGAATGTGGCGGCATACACAAAAAGGTTAACCCATGAAAACTGTCTCCCGGGTTTGTTTTACCTTTTAGTGAGTGGAGTTCCGCGTCCGAAAAGTAGCGACCAGACAAATCAAGCTGAAAATCCTCCCGTTTCACACGATCTCCGCATTTCCTATTTCTCACCAAAACGCCCGCACTGAAGTCGGACTGTTGTCGGCTCAAGACCAAGCGAGAACATGCGATAGAAAATGGGAAAATTAATCGATAGAACTTTCCATCTGATCCGGCGTCTGGCCTAGCTGCTCGGTCTGGCCTCCTTTACGCGAATATGGGCGGATACCAGGGCGCCCTTTACCCACAGAGCATATCTGGACTTTTTTAACCGGCCCGGGGTTATTTATCGCTCTGTGTCGCAATTGGCCTGTAATACGCCGTACTTTGTAGTTTGCGTGTGCACGATGCTTGCTTCAAACAGGTTATTTTATAAGTAGAGATTTATATAAGAAACACTGATCAATGCGCCTGTGTACAAGAATGTAATGCATTGCTTTACTTAAAATTTCAAACCACACATGCCGTAAATATTCATGCTTATACTTTCATGATTGCACGCTATTATACTGCAAACATACTGATCACACTAGCTATCTCTGTAGCTCCGCACAGCACAGTCAACAAAGCCTAGAGGGCGACTCCTCTATATAAAGGCTCTAAATATAACTGGAATACGCTGGAAGGACGTCATTCCCAAGCAAGGAACTGATTTGGCAATCCTTTGTCAGTTTTCCCACATGCTCACTACTGTCAGTCTTGCGCAGACAATGTGCATAAATGCACACAAAGTTTGGAAACCAATCCGCCCACAATTATTTTAAAACTGAAAACGAATTGAAACTTTTTTTTATGGACCTTGAGTCTGCAAATAAAATCTTACTACTATTTAGGAATCAAAATTCCCCCCCCCCCCCCGGTGTAAACTTTTATTCACGAGGCTGTGGAAAGACAGCGTCTGGAGCTGGAATAACACAAAAACATAACATCGAAACAGGACCATTTAAAGAGATACACAGCAAAAACCAAATTCAACACTTTTAATTTCGGTTCAGTTTTTACAAGGCTTAGTGAAACATACAAAGCATTTGTATTTGTATGACACTCTGAGGTCAGTGTTGAACATTAACACACAACTGTTAGATATTGTGACGTTGTGAGGGTTCATAGGAGAAGGAGAGATGACTGTGACGAAACAGGCTTTATTTATACACCCTGTAGGGAGCTTGGAATGAAGAAGCGATGTGATTTTATAAATCAAAGTTTAATATCAGCTTCACCTCCCTAACATGTCTCATCTCGGTGCAGAAGCAGAATAAGAGGTCGAGCGCAGTCAGACCTTCATACTTATACCCGCACTCAACAAAAGACATTGAATATCAAAGCCGACATCCCGCATTAACATAATCCTCCCTCCATTGTCCTCCGTCTCCTCCACCTGACCCTGGGTGGTCAGGGAGTTCGATCCGGTCTCCACCGCTGCGACTCCATCTGTTCTTTGATCCTCGCTGGCGGTTGAGACCTCTTGTCCTGTTCTGAGGCGTGAGGTCATTCCACATATGTAATCACTAAACATTCTAATATGTCTATACATATGTAGGTATGGAATATATGATTAATATAAGCCACGCCCCCCCCAAACGACTAAGAAAAGGACAATCAAATTAAGTTTACAGTTTAAGATAATCTCTATGACATATTATACTGTTAAACCTCTTGACAGGTGTTGTAAGATGTGCCTAATGCATGTGTTTAGATAGGACAGCTCAGTGCGTGAACGTGGGTGAGTGAGTGCGTGCGCGCAGCCGAGGCGCGCCCCGGCGGTGTGTGTGGAACGGCCCCGACGAGTGAACGGTGTGTGTGATTTTGGGCGGATGAGAGACAGAGAGCGAGGCGACCGGAGCAGGTAGAAATCATTGCTATCAACAGTGCAGTCTGTAAATAAAGCCCCAACGCTTCAGCAATACGGCCTGTGCCTCTGTGTACCACCATATCCTGTTTAACAAGAGTGAGATTTTACTCGGGAGTTGACCCCGGAGGAGGAAAAGCGCCTCCGGCCCTGGAGAAGACGGATCTCCCCTGCGTCCCCCAACCACGGTTAGGAGACGAGAGGCAGGAACGGTTAACACTGGCGACCACGAAGGGACTCTCACGCTGTTAAGAGGGTGGTGAGTACCGAACGCAAAGGACAGCGGCAGCTGGGCCGAGTGACTGTGATGGCAGCTAAGCTAATGAGACATGGCGGCCGCTCGCTATCCCGCCGATATCTACAGACAAGAAACTACTCAAACCCGTTCATGTCGCTGGCTAATCGTCAGGAGTGCAGACGAGGTGCTGTGAGGGCTCATGAATGTCGGGCTGAGACGAAGTGTGGACATTGTGGCCCATTTCTGTGTGATGAGAGCTGCGCGGGCGCACCTGTTGATGGAGAGGACTTGTTCGCGCCATTCGGCAGCCCCGCGCAATTTGCCACCGGCTGTGGACGGGGACCCAGCAGACCAGGACCTCAGCCTGTACAACCTGTTCGCTACCGCCTCCAGTGATGGCCCCAGCAGTTCCCGGCCGTCCACTCCACCTGCTAATGCCCCCAATGTGATCGGGTCTCTTCCACCCACTCCTTCCCATGTGATATTTGGCCATGGTGGGGGTGCGGTGGGAGAACCACACCATCAGGCTCAGCACGTGTCACGGCCCAAACGTCGGCGCAGAGGACCGGACCGTTACGGGGACTGGGTTACTGAGTGAACCAACTGTAGCAGTTCCTGTTTGCACTAGAGACTCTCCAGTTCACATTTTTGGACTCTAGTGTGGTTATAATGTTCTGTATGTTTGTTTAAAAAAAAAAAAAAAAAGCTGAAGTGACAATGCTTTCATATACCAACATGCATTTTATTCCATTTGAATGTATTGTATTCTGATTAGTTAGACAGTATTACTCCTGGTCGCCAAGAAATAGGTTTTCAGAATGTAATGTACTCCTTGTTTAATTAGAAACAATGGTATTTCAATGTATTTGCCCCTCACGTCTTCACTGCCAAATGAGCTAGTTTTACCACTGCATAGATACTCGTAACCTACCAACCTATTTGAATCCCTGTTATATATTGGACACTGCTACTGCTAGGCATACGAATGTAGAGAGTGTGTACCAATTTTATATGGTTTGGATGGAATGGAATTAATATTAATTGCCAATCCATGGTGGGGGTAGTGTTGTAAGATGTGCCTAATGCAGGTGTTTAGATAGGACAGCTCAGTGCGTGAACGTGGGTGAGTGAGTGCGTGCGCGCAGCCGAGGCGCGCCCCGGCGGTGTGTGTGGAACGGCCCCGACGAGTGAACGGTGTGTGTGATTTTGGGCGGATGAGAGACAGAGAGCGAGGCGACCGGAGCAGGTAGAAATCATTGCTATCAACAGTGCAGTCTGTAAATAAAGCCCCAACGCTTCAGCAATACGGCCTGTGCCTCTGTGTACCACCATATCCTGTTTAACAAGAGTGAGGTTTTACTCGGGAGTTGACCCCGGAGGAGGAAAAGCGCCTCCGGCCCTGGAGAAGACGGATCTCCCCTGCGTCCCCCAACCACGGTTAGGAGACGAGAGGCAGGAACGGTTAACACAGGGAAAACAAGGAAAAATCTTTCCAGCAGTCATGCTCCTGTAGAAAATTCAGTGGTAACAACAACAGTATAGTAATATCATAAATCAGCCTTAAAACTGTCACGGCACAATCTGATAACATAGTTAACAACTCTTGTCAATTTTGCATCAGTCCCTGTGCCGTCTGGGTTTTAATCTTCTCCCGAATCTGCTGTAGGTCCGCTTTGGCGTCCTGGTGGGACCCTCCTGTAAGGAATCTGCAGCTTGGGGAGGAGAGTGGTTATTTGTTCCCTGCAGGGGGGCTGAGTTTTTTTTCTTGGGGGGTCTACCCCGCCGAGGTGCTCTCGCCACCCGTGCAGGTTCGTCTCTCAACAAGAAGGCAGGTTTAAGTCTGTCAATGCTGACTGTTTCTTTTCTGTCCCCTAAATCAAGCACAAAATGCTTATCACCAGGTCCCAGCACTCTGAATGGTCCATCGCATGGTGGACGGAGGGTTGATTTTAAAGCTTCGTGTCTAACAAAAACGAATTCTGCATTTTTTAAAGCTTGGGGGACAAAAGCCCGTGGAAAAGAGTGATGTGCCAGTCCGGGGAGCGTGTCCGGTCCGGTGCTGCCTAAGGGCCTCAGGGCTGGAAGATGCCCAGGCTCTGGATGCTCTGGTAAAAACTCACCTGGGAGTCTGAGAGGTTGTGCAAAAACTAATTCTGCTGGGGAGGTGTCTAGATCCTCTTTAGGCGCAGCACGCAACCCCAATAAAACCCAGGGAAGTTTATTCACCCAATCTGTATCCGTTAGTGAGGCCCTGAGGGCGGCCTTTAAAGATCTGTGAAAACGCTCACATAACCCATTAGCCTGAGGGTGATAAGCGGTGGTGCGGTGAATTGTCGCTCCTAAGCTGCTGGCCATGGCTGACCACAGCTCTGAGACAAATTGAGGCCCCCTATCGGACGTGATGTCCGATGGGACGCCGAAACGTGCCACCCAGTTTGTTAAAAAAAACGCGAGCGACTTCCGCAGCTGTGGTTGACGCCAAAGGGACCGCCTCCGGCCAGCGTGTAGTACGGTCTATCATTGTTAACAGGTGTGTGAATCCTTGAGACGAAGGTAGTGGTCCCACGAGGTCGACATGAACGTGGTCAAACCTTCTGGCTGGGATTCGAAAAGGCTCTAGAGGAGCTTTTGTGTGTTTGTGTATTTTGGCGCGCTGACAAGACATGCAAGTTTTTGCCCATTCCTTTACATTTTTGCGCAGGCCCGGCCAAACAAACTTTTCCGCGACCATTTTAACCGAGGCGCGCACCCCTGGGTGCGCAAGGGAGTGAACCGAGTCGAAAATGCGGCGGCGCCATGCAGCTGGGACTACCGGGCGAGGTCGGCCGGTTGACACGTCGCAGATTAGGGGGGGTACACTGTCACGTAAACCCCTTTCCTCCAGTCTTAACCCTGTTGGTCCAGACAGGAGCGCGCGCACGTCCGCATCACTGCTTTGCTCCTCTGCCATGGCTGCGTAATCTATCCCTACGTGAATTGGGGCCGCGTACGCGTCCGCGTTGGCGAAGAGCTCTGCGGCTGAGGTAGTATAATCTGTCTCCTCGTGCTCTGGCGATGTCACAGCGCGAGAGAGGCAGTCTGCTACCACGTTAAGTTTGCCTGCCACATGTCGAATGTCTGTGGTGAACTCTGAAATTGCAGCCAGCTGTCTTTGTTGCCTGTCTGACCATGGTTCTGAAATTTTAGCCATCTCAAAAGTGAGCGGTTTGTGGTCTACAAAAGCCGTGAAACGCCGCCCTTCTAACCAGAACTGGAAGTGGCGGATGGATAAATGAAGCGCTAGCAGCTCCCTGTCAAAAGTGCTGTATTTGCGCTCGGTTTGGTTTAAAGATTTGCTAAAAAATGCTAAAGGTTGCCAGGTTCCGCCAACATGTTGTTCCACGACTGCCCCTATGGCCAGGTCTGAAGCGTCTGTGGTTAACGCTATGCGGGCCGAGGGATCGGGGTGAACCAACAATGTGGCATTCGCTAGAGCACTTTTTACTTCCACGAAGGCGCGTTCGCGCTCCGGGGTCCATTCGACCGCGTTGGAAGGCTTTTGTTTTCTGAGCGCGGCATACAGGGGCTGCATGAGTTGAGCTGCGCGGGGGAGGAAACGGTTGTAAAAATTCACCATTCCCAAAAATTCTTGCAGTGATCTGACCGTTTGTGGTCGTGGAAAATTTTTTATCGCGCGGACTTTGTCTGGCAATGGGACTGCCCCCTCTGGTGAAACTCTGTGTCCCAAAAAATCAATTTGTGACACGCCGAATCGGCATTTGGCTGGGTTGATTATTAACCCGTGTTCTTCTAGTCTCTGAAAAACTGTAGCGAGGTGTTGTTCGTGTTCTTCCTCTGACGGGCTGGCTACCAGCATATCGTCGAGGTAGACGAACACGAAGGGGAGGTCGCGTAATACCGCGTCCATCATACGCTGAAAAGTTTGAGCAGCGCCTTTGAGGCCGAACAGCATTCGCAAAAATTCAAAAAGACCAAAAGGGGTTATTACAGCCGTTTTAGGAATGTCTTCCACTCGAACGGGGACTCGGTGATAGCCGCGGACCAGGTCTATTTTAGAAAAAATGCGCGCACCCGCCAGATGTAATGAAAAATCTTGGATGTGAGGGATTGGGTAGCGGTCATGCGCTGTCGCATTGTTTAATCTGCTGTAATCGCCGCAAGGTCTCCAAGAACCGTCGGTTTTCGGGACCATGTGTAGTGGTGATGCCCAAGGGCTTTTCGAGCGCCTAATAATGCCTAATTTTTCCAGGCTGGCAAACTCGTCCGGTGCTATGGCGAGCTTGGTCGCGTCTAAGCGCCGAGCTTTGGCAAACACGGGTGGGCCTGTTGTGGAAATGAAGTGTTCAACCCCGTGTTTCGCTACTGTTGCTGAAAATTTTGGAACTGTGAGTGCTGGAAATTGGGTGAGGAGTTGGTCAAACTTACCTCCTCTGTAGTGACGCTGGCTTGCACGGGTGGTGGAGAAACTCGAGCTGAGCAGGGGATAGAAGCAAATGACCATTAACCAAGCGTCTATTTGCAAGATCGACTAATAACCCGTGTGCACACAAAAAGTCGGCGCCCAACAAGTTAAAACTCACCGCAGCTATAATAAATGTCCATCTATAGTTGCGGCCGTGGATGAGAAGAGGCAGGTCCCTTTCACCGAAAGTGTCAATGATCGAGCCGTTGGCTGCCATCGCTCCGTTTCCCCGGGGTCCCATGGCCCAGTCTGCGGGGGAAGGGGTGATGAAGCTCACCTGAGCTCCGGTGTCGATGAGGAACCGTCTCCCGGTGCGTCCGTCAGTCACATAAAGCAGCTTATTCGTCTCGCCGAGAGCCGTAGCTGCTAGCCATTTCTTGAATTTGCAGGGGGGCACGCATTTGTGTGCCCTCTCGGCGAAACGTTGATGAAAATAGCAGAGGTCGTTCCGCTTGCTGCGTCTTGGTCGCGTCGCTGCCGTAGTGGGCGGGCTCTGCTCCGCTGTCTGCGGTTTTCCGCTGCTCTGGGCCTCCGCGCTGAAATCTGCAGATGCTGCTGTGGCCATCTGATCGCCACAGGCGTTGATGAGCCGCTGCGCTTCTCGGGCCAGTGCGCGGAAGTCTTGCTGGGTGCTGCACCGCATGTTGGTCAGTGTCCCTCTCATGTGTGGCGGCAGAGTGCTGAGGAAGATATGCCGGAAAAGGAAGTTGTCGTTGTCCGCTTCCTTAAGCTGCAGCATGTCCTCCATGAGGGCCTTTGGTCTGCATCCTCTGTGGCCGTAGATCGCCAGAATCTTCTCTGCTCTGTCCTCGGCTGAGGGGACGAAGTTCTCAATGATGGTCGCCTTTAGTTCCCTGTATTTGTCGTGGGTGGGCGGTTGTTGAATTACGCTCCACGCGCATCTATGCGTGGCGGCGTCGAGTTTGGCGACGATGTGGTAAAACTTCGTCTCGTCCGCCGTTATGCCCGCCAGTGCAAACTGAGCCTCAGCTTGCTGGAACCACGAGCTCGGGTCGTTTTGCCAGAATTCTGGCAGCTTGACGGTGACGGCGCTTGTGTGGGCCGTCCCTGATGTGTCTGCCGGGTGAGAGCGCCTTTCTTCTGCTCTCACGGCGGAGCTGGGGATAGTGCTCGATTGAGCCCTCTCTGTGGATTCTGCCGTGGGGGAACGTCTTCCATCCGTTCCCCTGTCTGCATGGGCGCCGGTGCTTGCCTGGGTCGCCTCCGATGAGTTCATCGCGGGAGAACGTCTCTGTTCCATCCTCACGTCTGGTCACCAGTGTAGGGAGCTTGGAATGAAGAAGCGATGTGATTTTATAAATCAAAGTTTAATATCAGCTTCACCTCCCTAACAAGTCTCATCTCGGTGCAGAAGCAGAATAAGAGGTCGAGCGCAGTCAGACCTTCATACTTATACCCACACTCAACAAAAGACATTGCATATCAAAGCCGACATCCCGCATTAACATAATCCCCCCTCCATTGTCCTCCGTCTCCTCCACCTGACCCTGGGTGGTCAGGGAGTTCGATCCGGTCTCCACCGCTGCGACTCCGTCTGTTCTTTGATCCTCGCTGGCAGTTGAGACCTCTTGTCCTGTTCTGAGGCGTGAGGTCATTCCACATATGTAATCACTAAACATTCTAATATGTCTATACATATGTAGGTATGGAATATATGATTAATATAAGCCACACACCCCCACTCAACACAGAACGGAAGGGAGGTCATTCACACAGACCCCCGTCTCACTTATGGTGACACTGTAGAGGGTGTAAGGAAAGGATGTGGAGGCGAGGCAGGAGCGTAGGTCGACACAGGGTCTTTATTCACCCTAAACATAAATACAGCCAGTGGACCCCAGTGTTGCCCACTGGGGCTGAGTCTCTGGTAGGAGAGTTTTTGCGTCGCAGAGGCATGTAGAACAAGCTATTTTATACACGTTATGCAGACAGAGAGAATGCATGGCACATTAGCATAGTGATTGTCATCTAATACACATCAGTTAATACACATCATTAGCATGACATCAGCTAGCGCCCGGCCCAGACATCCTCTCCGAGGACACATACATAACAGTCCCGTCTGATTGCCCCCTGGGGCTCTCTGTCCGTTTGTAAATTGTCCTCCGTTTCCGCTAGCTGGTGGGTCCCCACACGGCTCCCCCCAGAACACTCAGAATGGGCTGTGACCCCCCCCCCCCAGTCATCTGGGCTCCAGCGCCGGTAGAACTGTCCTGCTGTAGAGGAGTGTCGGCAGGCATGTCAGTCCGTGGGGGGGACGAGGGAGGGGTGGAAAAGACAGTGTGCTCCGCTCCGAGCTTCCAGCACATAGAACGGCCGTGGATCGTGGGTGCACGGGGCCGGTGCGCGTCATGCGTAATGGAACAAACCGGCGATCGTCCGGCTTTAGGGAGTGAGGTGTGGGAAGAGTAATGTGGAGGAGGAGGGGGATGGGAATAAGTGAGTGCCGGCCCGGGATGTCAAAAGTGTCTGGGCCACGCAAAAATTGCGTGTGGATCTGCCATGGTGAGGGACTTTCCCGGTAAACCTGGCGGTGATCCGCAGCAGCTGTGCAAAAAAAAATTAATTCTCTGACTCCTCTTGCGGCTCAGTCCTGCCAGGATGTGGGGAAGGCGAATGGCCAAATTCCCCGAGGATGCGTAGTGGCTGTGAAAAAAAACTGAAGCTGTGTGAGGGACTTGGCGGTTTGGCTTTAGGTGCTGGAGCAACCCTAAAGTCATCGGGGAAAGCAATTGGCTAAATTCTCGCTGTGTGCCATGGCTGAGAAACCCATACAAAGTCCCGTATGCAGGCTGCATGTCTGTCTCAGTTGCGTGAGCAGCCCTAAAGGTTCCGAGGATGGTGATTGGCCGTGTTTCTCGGGCTTGTGCAGTGGCGGAGGACGATGTATAAGTCTGTGGAGCCAGTTTGTCCCTGGTGCGTGGCGCGCGCCTGGCACAGTGATCACATAGCTGGAAGTTGCGCTGTCCTCGTAATCCTGTGGTGTGCACGCGGGGCTTCTGTGCGCAAAAGTTCCACTGTCGGGAGGTGAGTCAGAGTTGGGGAGTTTGGTGGAAATCAACGCAGACGGCGCCGATGATCTTCCCCGTTCAGGCTGTTTCTGTGCGTTGCTCATGTCGCTGATCCTCGTGCACCTCGGTCCCAGTGCCGCACTCTCCGTCCAGCCCTGGAGGTCGCCATCGTGGAGAGAGGATAAGGCGTGCATGCTCCAGTGTGGATGCGAAGGATGTAGGTGATCCCCAGTCTCTGGAATCCACAGCGTGGTGAAAGGGAGCAGACGGTCATCCATACGTCAGGTCACCATGTGGTGTGCGGCGTAAGGGAGAGACAGTTCATCTCCGTCAGGTCACCAATGTGGAGAAAAAGGAATCCACGGCACGGCGAAAGGGAGAGATAGTCCATTTCACATCAGGTCACCAATGTAGAGGGTGTAAGGAAAGGATGTGGAGGCGAGGCACGAGCGTAGGTTGACAGGTTCTTTATTCACCCTCTAACATAAATACAGCTGGTGGACCCCAGCATTGCCCGCTGGGGCCGAGTCTCTGGTAGGAGAGTTTTTGCGTAGCTGAGGCATGTATAACAAGCTCTTTTATACACGTTATACAGACAGAGAGAATGCATGGCACATTAGCATAGTGATTGTCATCTAATACACATCAGTCAATACACATCATTAGCATGACATCAGCTAGCACCTGGCACGGACGTCCTCTCCAAGGACACATACATGACAGTCCCGTCTGATTGCCCCCTGGGGCTCTCTGTCCATATGTAAATTGTCCTCCATTTCCTCCAGCCCTGATGAGTGTGAGATAGTGTCCGTCCGCAGTGTGCTGGGTCACCACAACACAAACACATGATCAATCACAACGCTAACTGGACTTATAACACTGCCATTATAACACAGTTATAATGACACAGCAATAACACTTAGAACACACGAATAATAACAATCTTTGAATCCTCTGCAGCGCAAGCATGCCAGGAGAATCCCCACCCTCTTAACACAGCCCCAACGTTACAATATTATATTGGGTGTATCAATATGGCGGCATCCCAGGTGTAGTGGGAGGTGACGTCCCGCCTTTCCAGCGGTGGCGTCATGGGGAGTATAATGGGACATAGTTTAACACTCTTTAACACTCCATCCATCCATCCATCTTCTTCCATGGAGCGAGCTGCCACCGCTTTTCAGCCATTTTTGGAAGTTCCGGGAGAGCTGCCCATGCCGTGGACCAGGCGGTACACGGCCTTCGAGAACTATCTGGTGGCTCTCAACCTCGGTGAGCTTGAAAAGCTGTGTGCGAAGACGATTCTGGTCCATAATCTTGGGATGGATGGCCAGAGGATCCTTAGTACATTAGGAGGTGGTGATAGTTTTCAAGATGTGGTGCAGCTAATGACACGCTATTTTCATGCCCCGGAAAACATCATCGTAAGACGAATTCACTTCCGACAGCGCCACCAGCGGCAAGGAGAGTCAGTGCAACACTTCGTTGCAGATCTACACCAGCTGGCAGGGGAGTGCCAGTTTGGGGCTTTGGAGGGGGACATGGTCCGCGCCCAACTGGCGTAGCACGTCCTTAGTTCCTCCGCAAGAGCACGGCTCCTAACATTCGCCGGAGAACTATCACTGACCACGGCTGTGGAATTGGCGCAGTAATACGAGGCAGCAGACAGGCTGGCCAAAAATCTCGGTAAGAAGGACATGCTGCAGAAGAAGGAACAACAGTGGAAGACGCTGGCCGTGGACCTGGACAGCGAAGACGGCACGAGTGACGAGGAGTATGCCGCCACTGTAAAAGTTAGGTCCGCCCCAGGAACACCAAGGTGTTATGGCTGTGGGCCCGCTAGGCACCGATACAAGACAAGAGAGTGTCCATCTAAAGGGAAGCACTGTGGGAAGTGCAGTCTATTTCATCATTTCGCCAGGGCCTGCAAATATTTTGAGCGAGGGGACCGGAGACAAGAGGGGGGCCCCTCCACAAAAGAGCCTTCAGTAGTTCATACAGTCTCGCCGAATATGGACGGACGGATCTACTGTAACGTTAAATTGGACGGAGTCGAGGTACTGTTGTTAGTGGACACGGGATCATCGCTCTCCATACTAAATTGGGCTATGGTGCTTGTTTCCACACTACCGGGTGAGCAAGTAAGAGGCGACCTGTTATGGCTATGGTGGTAACCCATTCAACATCATGGGCTCACTACGGCTGTCGGCAAGGTATAGGTTGGCAATGTGCGACGTCCATTTCGTGGTGTCTACCAAAGGGTCGAATCTAATGGGATGTGACATGTTTTGTGGGCTTGGTTTCACAATAGCCAGAGGCATTGGTGAGGAGTAGTCCGGCTGCGGGCTGTGGGACTGGCCCTTTCCAGTGGTGGAGGACGGCGAAGTGTGGGACAGCGATTGTCCCGGGACAAAGGAAGACGGGCCGGACCAGCACCATGGGGCGTCACCGTGGGTTGGTCCTGGTGCCAGAGTTCAAATTACCCTGGAAGAAGGAACCGAACAGCATGGAGGGACACCTGCGGTGGCAGATAGAGCCAGTGTGCAGGCACCTTCTGGTTCCAGAGTTCAGCCGAGTACTGCCGGAGAACAGGGCGCTGCTGTGGCTGCTTCAGCGCAGGAGATGAAAGAGAGCGGGGCGAGACCGAGTGGTGCAAGTCCCAGATGTACCTACGAGCAGGATCCGAAGTGGATCTCGGATCAGGTTGGCGGGACTCTCAGACACCGAAGGGAAGCCCGGTCATGACGTGATGGATCGAAGAAGCCAGTTAGAGCTCCCCTACGTATTGGCCACGAGGTCCGCCCTGGGGTTGAAGCTCGGCTCAGAGGGATCCACACAGATCATGGGAGCAGCGGAGTGACCAGGGGAGGCTGCACGTAGTGACGAACCACGAGGATGGCTACTTGGGGCTGTCTGATGGATCCAGGAGGCACCCTAATGAGCTGTGGCGTGTAGGCGAGGACAGATGCCAGCGCAGCTCATCTCCAGTGAAGAAGAGGTGGAGACGCTCTGGGAGGGAGCCGCCAAACGGACATCCTAGGGTGGGTCTCCATGGGGGTCCATGAGGTGACTTTGGAGGGGGGGGGGGGGTTAGCGGCATGTTACATTGTTCTGAATAGTGTGCTATTTTAGTTTCCTGAAGCTGTCTAACCTATGAGTGTGGTTGTGTTATTCCCCTGAGTGTGTGAAAAAAAGGGGGAAACTGAGTGTAAAATGTAAATTCCCTAACACTGTTTGTTTAGTTTGCCCGTGTTGTGGGGTGGGGGTGTTGGGGGTGGGGGGCCGCCATTAGGTAATTGTATATATTGTTATTGGTGTTTAATGTTCGCTGTGTTGAGAAAATGTATATATTGTGGGGACCCAGCACACTGCGGACGGACACTATCTCATACTCATCAGGGCTGGAGGAAGTGGAGGACAATTGGCATACGGACAGAGAGCCCCAGGGGGCAATCAGTTGGTACTGTTATGTATGCGTCCTCGGAGAGGACATCCGGGCCGGGCGCCAGCTGATGTCATGCTAATGATTGGTATTAAATGACAATCACTATGCCAATGTGCCATGCATTCTCTCTGTCTGTATAACGTATAAAAGAGCTTGTTACACATGCCTAAGCAGCGCAGTAGCTCACCAAGCTACAAAGCATGTTTCATTATGTTGGAGGAAATAAAACCTTGCACCCTTCCAGCTCGTTGCATCTCGCCTGTTCTATTACCTCCACATTGGTGACCCTGGACGTGCATGGTGCGCCTCTTGCCTGTTCTATTACCACCACATTGGTGACCCTGGACGTGCATGGTGTGTCTCTCGACTATGCCACTTTCTCCACACTGGTGACCTGACGAGAGAGAATGACCGTCTACTCCCTCTCACCGTGCTGTGGACTCCAGAGTACCAGAGAGCGCCTGCATCCTCTTCATCCACACCGGAGCACGCTCGCCGGAGCGGGCAGTGCTGAGACCGAAACGCACCATGAACGGCGGCACGAGCGAACCAAAGGAAACAGCCTGAACGGGGAAGATCATCAACGCCGTCTGCGTTGATGTCCATCAAGCTCCCCGACCCTGACTCACCTCCCGACAGTGGACTTTCTGCGCACAGAAGCCCCGCGCGCACACCACAGGATTACGAGGACAGCGCAATTTCCAGCTATGTGGTCACTGTGCCAGGCGTGCATCACGCACCAGGGACAAACCGGCTCCACAGACTTATACATCGTCCTCCGTCCTGCACATGCCCGAGAAACACGGTCGATCGGCATCCTCAGAACCTTTAAGGCTGCTCACGCACCTGAAGCAGACATGCAGCCCGCACACGGGACTTTGTATGGGTTTCTCAGCCACGGTGCACAACGGGAATTTAGCCAATTGCTTTCCCCGATGACATTAGGGCTGCTCCAGCTCCTAAAGCCAAACCGCCAAGTGTCTCACACAGCTTCAGTTTTTTTCACAGCCGGTACGCATCCTCGGGGAATTTGGCCATTCGCCTTCCCCACATCCTGGCAGGACTGAGCTGCAAGAGATGTCAGAGACTTAATTTTTTTTTGCACAGCTGCTGCATATCACCATCAGGTTTACCGGGAAAGTCCCTCACCATGGCGGATCCACACGCAATTTTTGCGTGGCCCAGACACTTTTGACGTTCCGGGCCAGCACTCACTTATTCCCATCCACCTCCCCTTCCTCCTCCACATCGTTCTTCCCGCACCTCACTGTATCCCTGATGTTATGTATGCGTCCTCGGAGAGGACGTCCAGGCCGGGCGCCGGCTGATGTCATGTTAATGATGGGTATTAAATGACAATCACTATGCCAATGTGGCATGCATTCTCTCTGTCTGTATAACGTATAAAAGAGCTTGTTACACATGCCTAAGCAGTGCAGTAGTTCATCGAGCTACAAAGCGTGTTTCATTATGTTGGAGGAAATAAAACCTTGTACCCTTCCAACTCATTGCATCTCGCTTGTTCTGTTACTTCCACAGTATGTTCGGGATTATTTTTCTTTTAGCACACGACCATTTTATTTTCATGGACTATAATGGTTGAGGCAGCAGAATAATCCACCAGACCGTGTAGAGGGCATCAGTAATCTACCTGACCCCTCTAGGTTTGTGTTGTGGTATGCATGGATAGGCTATATATTTATGTTGTGTATTTTGATGTTTAGAGTGTGAGTCGGGCCGTAAATTTGGGGGAGGGTCCAATTGGTGTGCTTGCTATTTTTCTGAATGTTAGATATTATATTGGGTGTATCAATATGGCGGCATCCTGGGTGTAGTGGGAGGTGACGTCCCGCCTTACCGGCAGTGGTGTCATGGGAGTATAAAGGGACACAGAGGGAGAGGCGCCCTCTTCTTGGCTGTGGACCCCTTGAACCTGTATGGAGCGACTCCTATTGTTTAGTGTAAATAGTTAATATAGAGTGTTAAACTGTCACCCTCGCCTCCTCCTTTGGTCACCAGATTACAGACACAACAACAACACAAAGCCATTTCATATGGTGGTCCTGAGTGAGCAACCCAATGCACACCTGTGCTACAGTCATGGTGCTTAATCAGCATTATGATGAGCCACACCTGTTAGAAATGGATTATGCACTGAGAAAGTATGAGATTATTTGCTTTAATTTGTAGCGGAGAAAGTACAAGTTTTACGTTCAGGCCTTTTGGTGAGTGTACTTTTAGAAAGAAGAAAACTTCTTTATACAACAGACACACTAGAGGTCAGTGTTGACTCTGGCAGTTCACTACCTGTGTCTTATGGAAAGTGAACATTTTCCCACAGAAAGTAGACCCCAAAAATTTACAGCTTTGCATAAATTATGGCACGTTTGTTAATATACACATGTCACTTACTAAACAATTGACCAGATACATAAATGTCCCCTAAATCAAAAACTATAATTTATAACTTTTCATATATACTTATAACTTTCCTTGTTCAGATGCAAACTGAATAGATTCTATAAATGTATAATTCACCAGATACCTAAATCGACCAATATAACTGCATAGAAAATGGAATGTTTTTACATTAGTACAAATGTGTAGATATGGACAGTGGCTCCAGAAGCTGCAATTTCCACAGCATGCAGTATCATGATTGAATCTGCTTCCTCAGGGCAGCGCTGTGGAGCAGTGGTTAGTACTGCAGCAGCACAGCAACTCACTCTTGGCCATGGGATCCCTGGTTCGACCCCAGCCCCTGACCAACAGTGATCTGTGTGGAGTTTGCATGTTCTCCCCTTGTCTGCGTGGGTTTACTCCGGGAGTTCTCCAGTTTCCTCCCACAAGCCAAAAACATGCAGGTTAGGTTAATTGGAGACTCTAAAGTGGCCCTAGGTGTGAATGTGTGTGTGAATGGTAAAGGAATAGCACCGTACCGTGGCTTCATCCATCCAGGTGGATGCCCTCAATTTCCCCTCTGGGGCTCAATAAAGTATACAAAATCAAATGTAAAAAAAAAGTACTGATTATCTTACAGCTATCATTTTTGTTATTTCATATATTTGTTATCAATACATTTGGTTACTTGTGATTTATTATCATCATAAAATTAAATATTTCTTAAATTTATTTAGATGGGGGGGATCACAAGAAAGTCTCACTGACCATCTACAGAAATACAGCGGGGAAAATAAATATTGAACATGTCATCATTTTTCTCATTAAACACATTTCTAGTGGAGCCATTGGCCTGAGATTTTCTCCAGATATCAGTAACAACCCAAATAATCTTGATGCAAGCACCCGGATGCGTTCATGGCCATCACAGGTGATTTTAACCATGTCTCGGTGGGAAAAACACTACCAAACTTTCACCAGTTTGTTGGTTGTCCCACCAGAGAGAACAAAACACTGGATTTACTGTATGCCAATGTCAGGGATGCATATAGTGAAACAGCTCTACCCCCCATTGGCAAATCGGATCACTGCATGGTCATGTTAACACCCAAGTACGTCACCCTTGTGCAAAGGCAGCCTGCTTACAGTATACACGGACTGTGAGGAGGTGGACACAGGAGGCTGCTGATGCACTACAGAACTGCTTTGAGACGACGGACTGGAGCATACTCTGTGAACCACATGGGGTGGACATAGACAATATGACCGACTGCATCACAGAATACATTAGATTCTGTGACGACATGACCATGCCAGCTCAGACTGTACACTGCTTCTCCAACAACAGACCATGGGTCACCAGTGACCTGAAAGCACTTCTGAGCAAAAAGAGGAGAGCTTTTAGGGCTGGAGACAAGGAGAAGCTGAGGGGAGTGCAGCATGAGCTGAGAGAGATGCTGAGGAGGTGCAAGGACAATTATAGGAGGAAGTTGGAAGAGAAACTCAGCCAAAACAACACTAAAGATGTGTGGGAGGGAATGAAACAAATAACTGGGTACAAGGGGAGAGTCAGGCAGCCATCTGGGAGCCAGGAGAGAGCTGAGGAACTGAATCTGTTTTTTAATAGGTTCAACTCACAGTCTGTCACCCGAGTAACACAACCAGACCCCCACACACCCCTCCCCACCCACGTTCCCGTGCAGAACCTCTCTCCATCTCCCCCCTCCTCCTCCTCAGGGGGCACCAGGACCCTCCCTCACTTCACGGTGACTACAGATCAGGTGGAGAAACAGCTGGAGAGACTCCGTCAGCAGAAGGCTTCAGGCCCTGACGGCATCTCCACAAGGACCCTGAGGACCTGTGCCAACCAACTAGCTCCGGTACTGAAACACCTGTACAACCTGAGCCTGAGTCTGGAGAAAGTACCGGTGCTGTGGAAGACATCCTGCCTGGTTCCTGTCCCTGAGAAGTCATCTCCATCGGATTTGAATGAATACCGACCAGTTGCCCTCACATCTCATGTGATGAAGGTCCTGGAGAGACTGGTCTTAGCCCACCTGAGGCCGCAGGTGAAGACATGGCTGGACCCTCTGCAGTTTGCATATCAGCCCCATTTAGGAGTTGAAGATGCTGTCACCTACCTGCTGCAACAAGCCCATCTGCACCTGGATGGTGGAGGAGATACTGTGAGAATCACTTTTTTTGATTTCTCTAGTGCCTTTAACACCATCCAGCCACTGCTGCTGGGTGAGAAGCTGCGGGTGATAGGGGTTGACAGCTCTGTGATCTCCTGGATTACTGACTACCTGACAGGCAGACCACAGTTTGTCAGGCTGGGCAGTGTCTTGTCTGGAGTGGTGGCTAGTGATACAGGAGCACCACAGGGGACTGTGCTCTCTCCTTTTCTTTTTACCTTATACACCACTGACTTTTAGTACAACACTAAGTCATCCCACCTGCAAAAATTCTCTGATGACTCAGCTGTTGTGGGGTGTATAAGAGGAGGAGAGGAGGGGGAGTACAGGGCACTGATAGACAGATTTGTAGAGTGGACGGAGCAGAATCACCTGAGGTTGAATGTCAGCAAGGCCAGAGAGATGGTGATTGACTTCAGGAAGAGGAAGGCTCCTTCTCAGCCACTGCAGATTAGGGGGGAGGATGTGGGAGTGGTTGAGGACTACAAATATCTGGGTGTCAGGATCAGCAGTGGGTTGGACTGGAGATCCAACACCGATGCTGCGCACAAGAAGGGGATGAGCAGACTCTACTTCCTGAGAAAGCTGAGATCCTTCAACATGTGCAGCAGGATGCTGGAGCTTTTCCACCAGACTGTTGTCGCCAGCGCCATCTTCTTTGCTGCGGTCTGTTGGGGTAGCAGTATCAGGGCCAGAGATACCAACAGACTTGACAATATTATCAAGAGGGCTGGCTCTGTAATTGGTCTCAGACCGGAGACCTTTGAGACAGTGATGGAGAGGAGAACACTAAATAAACTGCGATCCATCATGGACAATCCTGATCACCCCCTCCACCACACACTAGATAGACAGCGAAGCACTTTCTCCAGTAGACTACTACAGCTTCGTTGTCGAACAGCCAGGTACAGGAAATCTTTCCTGCCACATGCAACTTCACTGTACAATAACTCACTATGATGTTGTATTCTGGCATAGCTATGCTGCCACACTGCATCTTACAGACTAACTGGTACATCACTTTTCACTCTGCTCCTGATAGTCCTTCTTTGTGCAATGGGATGATTCATGTGTTTATACGAGTCATCATATATTAAGCTATGATGTACAGTGGGGCAAAAAAGTATTTAGTCAGCCACCAATTGTGCAAGTTCTCCCACTTAAAAGATGAGAGAGGTCTCCAATTTTCATCATAGGTATACCTCAACTATGAGAGACAAAATGAGAAAAAAAAATCCAGAAAATCACATTGAAGGATTTTTAATGAATTAATTGGTAAGTTCCTCGGTAAAATAAGTATTTGGTCAATAACAAAAGTTCATCTCAATACTTTGTTATATACCCTTTGTTGGCAATGACAGAGGTCAAACGTTTTCTGTAAGTCTTCACAAGGTTTTCACACACTGTTGCTGGTATTTTGGCCCATTCCTCCATGCAGATCTCCTCTAGAGCAGTGATGTTTTGGGGCTGTCGCTGGGCAATACGGACTTTCAACTCCCTCCAAAGATTTTCTATGGGGTTGAGATCTGGAGACTGGCTAGGCCACTCCAGGACCTTGAAATGCTTCTTACGAAGCCACTCCTTTGTTGCCCGGGCGGTGTGTTTGGGATCATTGTCATGCTGAAAGACCCAGCCACGTTTCATCTTCAATGCCCTTGCTGATGGTAGGAGGTTTTCACTCAAAATCTCATGATACATGGCCCCATTCATTCTTTCCTTTACACGGATCAGTCGTCCTGGTCCCTTTGCAGAAAAACAGCCCCAAAGTATGATGTTTCCATCCCCATGCTTCACAGTAGGTATGGTGTTCTTTCTCCTCCAAACACGACAAGTTGAGTTTTTACAATAAAGTTCTATTTTGGTTTCATCTGACCATATGACATTCTCCCAATCCTCTTCTGGATCATCCAAATGCTCTCTAGCAAACTTCAGACGGGCCTGGACGTGTACTGGCTTAAGCAGGGGGACACGTCTGGCACTGCAGGATTTGAGTCCCTGGCGGCGTAGTGTGTTACTGATGGTAGCCTTTGTTACTTTGGTCCCAGCTCTCTGCAGGTCATTCACTAGGTCCCCCCGTGTGGTTCTGGGATTTTTGCTCACCGTTCTCGTGATCATTTTGACCTCATGGGGTGAGATCTTGCGTGGAGCCCCAGATCGAGGGAGATTATCAGTGGTCTTGTATGTCTTCCATTTTCTAATAATTGCTCCCACAGTTGATTTCTTCACACCAAGCTGCTTACCTATTGCAGATTCAGTCTTCCCAGCCTGGTGCAGGTCTACAGTTTTGTTTCTGATGTCCTTTGACAGCTCTTTGGTCTTGGCCATAGTGGAGTTTGGAGTCTGACTGTTTGAGGTTGTGGAGAGGTGTCATTTATACTGATAAAGAGTTCAAACAGGTGCCATTAATACAGGTAACGAGTGGAGGACAAAGGAGCCTCTTAAAGAAGAAGTTACAGGTCTGTGAGAGCCAGAAATCTTGCTTGTTTGTAGGTGACCAAATACTTATTTTACCGAGGAATTTACCAATTAATTCATTAAAAATCCTTCAATGTGATTTTCTGGATATTTTTTTTTCTCATTTTGTCTCTCATAGTTGAGGTATACCTATGATGAAAATTGGAGACCTCTCTCATCTTTTAAGTGGGAGAACTTGCACAATTGGTGGCTGACTAAATACTTTTTTCCCCACTGTATATAGGTTTTATAGTCATGTTAGTTTTTACTGTCCATGGGTAATCCCTTTGTCTGTCATGTGTGTGTTTCTGTTGTTTGGTTGTCAACTGTCATGCTGCTGTTACACTGTAATTTCCCAGTTTGAGATCAATAAAGTACATCTATCTATCTATCTATCTATCTATCTATCTATCTATCTAATCTACACATACAAAGAAATCAAGGCAACTGTGTTCACAAAACAAGTTATATTTAATAAAGTGGAATGACACAGGGAATAAGTATTGAACACAAAGAAAAAGAGGTGCAAAAAGAGAAACCAGCTGAAATCCATTAGAATTGAGGAAGTCATCCCATCCCCCATCAGTGCAAATTCATTTCAGCTGGTTAAATCCTGACTGATAGCCTTTAAGCCTACTGTGGCGGGCAGCGGTGGCACAGGTGTAGTGTGACCGACTACTGATCGGAGGGTCATGGGTTCGATTCCCGCTCTGTCTGCTGTCCGCTTGTTGAAGTGTCCTTGAGCACGACATTGAACCCCCAGTTGCTCCTGATGGTCTGGTTAGCGCCTGTGTGTATGGCAGCTCTGCCGTCATCAGTGTGTGAATGTGTGTGTGAATGGGTGGATTGCAGGATCTGTAAAGTGCTTTGGTCATCCTAGATGAGAAGAAAAGCGCTATATAAGTGAACTTTTTTTACCATTTAACAAGGTCTGTGAATATCAGATTGTCACACCACAAAGAACTCATGATGGGTAGAAGCAAAGAGCTCTCTCTAGACCTTTGCAACCTTATTGTTGCAAAATATAATATAAATATAAATGGCATTGGTTACAGGTGCATTTCTATACTGCTGAATGTTCCAGTGAGCATTGTTGGGGCCATCATTCGGAAGTGGAAAGAACATCATTTTACCATAAGACGGCCATGACCAGGAGCTCCTCGCAAGATTTCTGACAGCGGAGTCAAAAAAATTATCAGAAGAGTTATCCAAGAGCCCAAGACCACTTGTGGAGGGCTCCAGAAAGACCTGGAGTTAGCAGCTACTACTGTTTCAAAGAAAATAAGTCAGGGTTGTCCAATCATGTGCTATGGAGGGCCAAGACCCTGCAGGCTTTACCTCCAACCAGTGTCTTCAACAGCAGATTCCACTGAATTTCTTCCCACTGATTGCTGATAAGTGAAAACATCTGCTGAAGAGACTGGGTAGAAGAGAAAACCTGCAGGGTCTTGGCCCTCCATGGTACATGATTGGTCACCTCTGTAATAAGTAATACACTAATTTGACATGGGCTCTATGCCCACTCACCTTGTTAGACTCCATTGCTGAAGAAAAAGCATGTTGAAGTTTGTTTAAAGCCTGCTGCACAGCATTTGAGCAAGCCAGTAAAATACTGGTAGAATATAGTCTGGTCAGATGAGACCAAAATTAAACTTTTTGGATGCCACAACACACAGCATATTTGGAGGAGAAATGGTACTGCACATCCATCATAGTGTGGGGGGGGATTTTTAGCACATGGTACAGGCAGACTTTATATAACTGAAGGAAATAAGAATGGACAAATATACAGAGACATCCTTGATAAGAACCTGTTGCCACCTGACAAAATGCTGAAGATGAAATGAGGGTGGACATTTCAGCAAGACACTAGCCATGTTTACATGGACACCAGTAACCAGATTAAAAGCCTGATTGGAATAAAAATGCTTCATGTAAATAAGCCAATCTGAATATTCTGACCCGATCACATTCATTTGGATCAAAATTTCCTTCCGATTGAGACGGGTGGGTTATGCCAATTGTTAATCCGATTGGTGCGCATATAAACACTTATTCCAAAGTTTGGGTAGAAAATATGTTAACTGCGCATGTCTGTACATCAGCCACACGTTGACGTGACATATTTCCGCATTTACAGCAGCTAGCAGAAGACATGGCGGGAGAAAATCCACAGTCTGTGGGACTATAATGCTCTGAATGAGGCTTTAGAAAATTATGAATCAGTTTGTAAATCATTGGATTGAAAATGTACTTGAACATGTATAGATTGGATACCGGGGTCCACTTGGGGTGTTTACTTGGAATGCTCACTTGGTCAGGGATCCACTTGACCAGATCCCGGCAGGAGTAAAACAGAAGTGGTCTGTATCGTCCTGCTGTCTCTCTCTGTTCGTCATATGTAGAAGTATTTTACTGCTGGACTTGTAGCTTCATTACGGAGACCAGCAGAAGCAAAAGTACAGTCTGAATAACACAGTACAGGTCCATTTCAAAAAGAGAAAGACACGAAGCGGGGTTTGTTTACATTGGAAGTTGCTTCTTCTACTATTTCCGGAATGTCGGATAATTGTGCGCATGTCAAAATGATTTAGTCCGTTCAAACATGTGACACATGTAAATGCATGTCCTAATCGGATCAACTTTTTCAGGATCCATGTAAAACAGTAAAGTTCCGATCTGAATTGTAATCAGATTTAAGAAATTTTGCACATGTAACCGTGGCTACTGATCCCAAACACACAGCCAAGGAAACTCTCAACTGGCTCCAGAGAAGGAAAATAAATGGCGTTCACTTATATAGTGCTTTTTCTCATCTCTCGATGACCAAAGTGCTTTACAGATCCTGCTATCCACCCATACACGCACACATTCACACACTGATGGCGGCAGAGCTGCCATAGACACACAGGTGCTAGCCTGGCCACCAGAAGCAACTGGGGTTTCAGTGTCTTGCTCAAGGACACTTTGACATGCAGACTGCAGACAGAGCGGGAATCGAACCCATGACCCTCCGATCAGTAGTCGGTCACACTACACCTGCGCCACAGCCGCCCCAATAAAGCTGCTAGAATGGCCCAGTCAGTCACCTGAATCAGAATCAGAATCAGAATCAGCTTTATTGCCAAGTATATTTACAAGTAAACATACGAGGAATTTGACTTGACATTGGACGCGCACGTTAGGCGCATCCAATGACACGGCGCCATGCAAGGCGCCTGTCATACAGTTGAGGTAAAGAGGGGTCAAGGGAGGGGGAGGAAAACACAATAGGAGAGAGAAAAAACATAGTTAATCAGAATAACGCTCGTATAAGCTCATATAAAGCTCAAATGAGCCAAATTTTGACTACACAGAAAAAAAACCCTCTATGCACAATTAGCAGACACTATAGATCACACAAACAAGAGTTGAGAGAGGCAGTGTATGTATGAGTCAGTATATATGTATCAGTTCGTGTAATGTTGTGTGCATTTGTGTAGTGTAGGTGTGACAGTTGCTAGTGAACAGCAGAGGGCGCCTCCAGGCAGTAGATAGATGTTATAGTCACGTGACTTATAAACAAGTCCGGAGTCTGTCTCTTTGCTTGCAGATAAAGGCACATGGACTGTCGTAGCGGTTTGATTCAACCCACACAACACAGAGACAGAACACAGAGACAGTCAGCTCGCACTCCTGGGTTTTTTCCGCTGCATGCTGTGTTTACAGCTGTGAGGTTAAAGTGTCATCCATGCATTGTGTTCATGCATCCTGTCTGTACCTCTGATATGCAAATGCCCAGATTGACTGCTGTGAATGTCTTTGATGTATTGTCTGAGTTGAGTATATATGCTGCACTGTGCTGTAAATCTGCCTCTCATTCTGATTCTGCAACTGCTGGACACACACACCGTGTGTCTCCTCTCCTCTTTGAGAGCTGGAGGAATGAGGCTTCAGCCTGCTCACACTATGGGGCTGGAGCCGAGTTCTGATGAAAGCGAGATGATAATAAAGCTATTAAAAAGCCGACGCAGCCTTTATTTTATCATCATCTTCACTGGTGACCCCAAGGACGCACACGTTTTGTGCAAACGCAACCTTCTGATCTGAACAGCCACGCTGGCGACCCGAGACTGAAGAAAACGAGCGGCCAGCGAACGCAGCACCCGGGCATGAATGCTCCGTCGCAGCGGCCTGACTGGTCTGCCCTCCCTGCTGCCTCAGGGAGGCCTCGACGCAGAGCCCACAGCGGGCGAACTGCTCTCAGGACATCAACCAAGACCGGGTAAGCAGCAGAGAACGTCATGGAGCGCCCTCGCCGAGATCGGCACATCCACGCGGGACTGGCCGCGCAGCTCCTCCACATCAGAGCACATGCGGGCAACTCCCATGGCCGACGGAGCACACGTGGACCTGAACGCACCATGACTAATCTGCAGCCACAGCTCGTCAGAGATGTTTTTCGGCGCAGACTGCGCCGATCTCCACCAAGTTTCCGACCCTGATTTCCTCTCCAGCGGGCCAACCCACGCACGGAGCCCCGGCACACGCACCGGGGGTGACAAGGACGGCGCACCACGCACGGGACAAATACAGCTTTTCCGACCGCCTTCCTTCTGCTGCACACTGGCCCTTCAGGCTTGCTTGTACACCTGAGGCCCGCAGCTTGCTCACTGGATTTTATGGTCTTAGCCACGGCACACAAGGGGAATTCAGCTGTCTGCGGTTCCCGAGGCTTTAGGGTTGCGCCTGCCCTAAAGTCAACATGCCAGTCCCTCTGCTTTTATTTTTTTCTTGCCGCCGCTCCTGCTTTTCTTCATGGCCACGAGAGGAGTCAGAGACTAATTTTTTTCTTCTTCTGATCTCCGCATGTTCAGACGGGACATCGCGGAGCAGCAAACACTTTTGGTGCGACTCGAACGATTTTCCCACGCCCGCTCAGCATTTGCTACCCCCCCTTCTCCCTCCTCCTGCACAGAGCTTTTCCCTGCTCGCTGCCCAAACTGCAACATCGAGGTCACGATCCCCTACCGTGCCCTCTGGGGGGGAGCAGTGTAGCGGTTTGATTCAACCCACACAACACAGAGACAGAACACAGAGACAGTCAGCTCGGACTCCTGGGTTTTTTCCGCTGCATGCTGCGTTTACAGCTGTGAGGTTAAAGTGTCATCCATGCATTGTGTTCATGCATCCTGTCTGTACCTCTGATGTGCAAATGCCCAGATTGACTGCTGTGAATGTCTTTGATGTATTGTCTGAGTTGAGTATATATGCTGCACTGTGCTGTAAATCTGCCTCTCATTCTGATTCTGCAACTGCTGGACACACACACCGTGTGTCTCCTCTCCTCTTTGAGAGCTGGAGGAATGAGGCTTCAGCCTGCTCACACTATGGGGCTGGAGCCGAGTTCTGATGAAAGTGAGATGATAATAAAGCTATTAAAAATCCAACGCTGCCTTTATTCCATCATCCTCTTCAATGTGATTTATAAACAAGTCCGGAGTCTGTCTCTTCGCTTCCAGATAAAGGCACATGGACTGTCCTTGAGAAGTTCATCCACTGAAGACAGCAGCTGTCTGTCGATTGTTTGGGTTAGCAGCCACCACTACTGCTTATCTCATCAAGGAGGAATGTAAACAGGGCATCAAAACAAGGTCAAATCTACACAGCTCAGAGCCCACGGAGAATAGAAATTTCCTCTCTTCATGCGCTTGTGCTTCATAATTTTAATATTACAGGCTTAAACAGGCATTCCATTCCATGGAGAGCACAGGGCTCCAGATGTATTCCTTCACTGAATCACTGTCATTCAGTTCATCGTTTGCCGCTACACGTGCACTCCCCAACTGGTCAAATTTGATGAAGGAGCTTGCTGGGTCCGCTTTGATCAGCTCTCTCACCTTCCTTCAATTTCTGATACATCAGGGAACTTCACAGCCAAAAATAGAAGTCCTGAGATCATATCCAATAATGTTTCCTGCCAAATCTCCACAGACGCATGACTTCCAATGTCCATGAGTCTCCTCTTGGGTTCCTCCTGACCCGATCTTCTTTTGAAGTGGTGACAATCACAGTTAATAATGCCGCTTTCCAGATCCATAATTTCCATTTAGATTAAAATTCAGCAGAAGAGCGACTAAACACAGACAAAAACACAACATTGCAAGCTGGGATCAGAAGGGAAAGAGAGAGGATTAGAAAAGGCGTCTGCTCTCTCTCAGAAGCGGAAGTGAAACCTGATCTGAATCCAATTGAAAATCTATGGAACGAACTGAAGATCAGAGTTTATAGAAGACACCCACAGAACCTTCAAGATTTGAAGACAGTTTGTGTGGAAGAATGGGCTAAAATCACTCCTGAGTAATGCCTGTGCCTAGGTTCTCCATACAGGAGGCGTCTGGAAGCTGTTATTAACAACAAAGGCTTTTCTACTAAATATTAAATGAATTTCACCAAGTGTGTTCAATACTTATTCCCTGTGTTATTCCACTTTATTAAATATAACTTGTTTTGTGAACACAGTTGCCTTGATTTCTTTGTACATATGTATGGATTACTTGGGTTGTTAGTGATATCTGGTGAAAATCTCAGGTCAATGGCTCCATCAGAAATATGTTTAATGAGAAAAATGTTGACGTGTTCAATGTTTATTTTCCCCGGTGTAGGTTGCCATAGTTTGTAAGGCAAGTGACAGATTTCCAGATAATGGGCCCAACTGCAAACATAAGAAGAGTCTGGATGAAAGGATAATGACAGTTTTTCTTTCAAGGTGTCAATTTGTGCTCCAAAAGGTAAAATAATAATAATAATAAATTGAAGTAAAGATAGAAGTAAAACCAAGTCTTCTTTGAAACCTATAATGTTTTGGCAATTTGATGTGAACATTTCATAAAGTATTCTCAAACAGTGTTCAAGTTAAGGAGTTATAGTAAACGTAGGTACCCCAACACATAAAAATACAGGGCTACGGAGAGTACACTGACAGCACATCATACTTTTAATGGGAACAGGAGTAACAAAAGCAGTTCTTTAAACTATCATATTGAGTTTATTCTTATTGAGTTAAACTATAAATTTGAGTAATAGGTGGTGAACAGGTCAATCAAGGTACCTGTGCAGTAATCTTTACTGGAACCAGTATATTATAGGAACTATAGAGAATACCTTAGAGTTTCAAGGGCTGCAGTTCCTAGTCATAATGAATTGTAACATTTCTGTTACAATGGGTGATGACAGCTGCTGCACATAAATCATATTAAAGGTACTTAACTTTAATTAGCTGCTAATTTCTTAGAGTGGAGGCTACAGAGAAATCAATATATTTGAAAGAACTATTTTGCATGATTCCATATGTCATACACACGTGGACAAAATTGTTGGTACCCCTCTGTTAATGAAAGAAAAACCCACAATGGGCACAGAAATAACTTAAATCTGACAAAAGTGATAATAAAAAATTCTATGAAAATTAACCAATGAAAATCAGACAGTGCTTTTGAATTGTGGTTCAACAGAATTACTTTAAAAAACAAACTCATGAAATAGGCCTGGACAAAAATGATGGTACCCCTAGAAAAGATTGAAAATAATGTGACCATAGGGACATGTTCAACCAAGATGTGTCCTCTAATTAACATCACGTGTGTCTACAAACTTGTAATCAGTCAGTCAGCCTATTTAAAGGGTGACAAGTAGTCACTGTGCTGTTTGGTGACATAGTGTGTACCACACTAAACATGGACCAGAGGAAGCAAAGGAGAGAGTTGTCTCAGGAGATTAGAAAGAAAATTATAGACAAGCATGTTAAAGGTAAAGGCCATAAGACCATCTCCAAGCAGCTTGATGTTCCTGTGACTACAGTTGCACATATTATTCAGAAATTTAAGATCCACAGGACTGTAGCCAACCTACCTGGACATGGCCGCAGGAGGAAACTTGATGAACAATGGAAGAGATGGATAATACGAATGGTAACAAAAGAGCCCAGAACAACCTCTAAACACATTCAAGGTGAACTCCAAGGTCAAGGTACATCAGTGTCAGATCGCACCATCCGTCGTTGTTTGAGCCAAAGTGGACTTCATGGGAGACGACCAAGGAGGACACCACTGTTGAAAACAAATCATAAAAACGCCAGACTGGAATTTGCCAAACTGCATGTTAACAAGCCACAAAGCTTCTGGGAGAATGTCCTATGGACAGACGAGACAAAACTGGAACTTTTTGGCAAGGCACATCAGCTCTATGTTCACAGACGCAAAAATAAAGTAAACCAAGAAAAGAACACTGTCCCTACTGTGAAACATGGAGGAGGTTCTGTTATGTTCTGGGGCTGCTTTGCTGCATCTGGCACAGGGTGTCTTGAATGTGTGCAGGGTACAATGAAATCTCAAGACTATCAAGGTATTCTTGAGAGAAATGTGCTGCCCAGTGTCAGACAGCTTGGTCTCAGTCGCAGGTCATGAGTCTTGCAACAGGATAATGACCCAAAACACCCAAGAATGGCTAAGAGCGAAACATTGAACTATTCTAAAGTGGCCTTCTATGAGCCCTGATCTAAATCCTATTGAACATCTGTGGAAGGAGCTGAAACATGCCGTCTGGAGAAGGCACCCTTCAAACCTGAGACAACTGGAGCAGTTTGCTCATGAGGAGTGGGCCAAAATACCTGCTGAGAGGTGCAGAAGTCTCATTGACAGTTACAGAAATCGTTTAACAAAATATTAAGTTAAGGGTACCATCATTTTTGTCCAGGCCTGTTTCATGAGTTTGTTTTTTTAAATAATTCTATTGAACCACAATTCAAAAGCATTGTCTGATTTTCATTGGTTAATTTTCATAGAATTTTTATTTATTACCATTTTTGTCAGATTCAAGTTATTTCTGTGACCATTGCGGGTTTTTCTTTCATTAACAGAGGGGTATTTTCACCAGATATCAGTAACAACCCAAGTAATCTACACATACAAAGAAATCAAGGCAACTGTGTTCACAAAACAAGTTATATTTAATAAAGTGGAATGACACGGGGAATAAGTATTGAATACACTTGGTGAAATTCATTTAATATTTAGTAGAAAAGCCTTTGTTGGTAATAACAGCTTTTAGACACCTCCTGTATGGAGAAACTAGGTGCAGGCATTGCTCAGGAGTGATTTTAGCCCATTCTTTCACACAAACTGTCTTCAAATCTTGAAGATTCCGTGGGTGTGTTCTATGAACTCTGATCTTCAGTCTGTTCTATAGATTTTCAACTGGATTCAGGTCAGGTGACTGACTGGGTCATTCTAGCAGCTTTATTTTTCTTCTCTGGAGCCAGTTGAGAGTTTCCTTGGCTGTGTGTTTGGGATCATTGTCTTGGTGAAATGTCCATCCTCATTTCATCCTCAGCATCCTGGCAGATGGCAACAGGTTCCTATCAAGGATGTCTCTGCACATTTGGCCATTCATCTTTCTTTCAATTATATGAAGTCTGCCTGTACCATGTGCTGAAAAACACCACCACACCATGATGCTCCCACTTCCAAACTTCAGTGTTGGTATGGTGTTTTGGGCTGATGTGCAGTGCCATTTCTCCTCCAAACATGCTGTGTGTTGTAGCATCCAAAATGTTCAATTTTGGTCTCATCTGACCAGACTATATTCTCCCAGTATTTTACTGATTTGCCCAAATGTTGTGCAGCAACCTTTAAATGAGCTTAAGCATGCTTTTTCTTCAACAATGGAGTCTTGTGAGGTGAGTGGGCATAGAGCCCATGTCAGTTGAGTGCATTACTTACCATTTTCTTTGAAACACCAGTACCAGCTAACGGCAGGTCTTTCTGGAGCTCTCCACGAGTGGTCTTTGGCTCTTGGATAACTCTTCTGATAATTCTTTTGACTCCTCTGTCAGAAATCTTGTGAGGAGCTCCTGGTCATGACCGGTTTATGGTAAAATGATGTTCTTTCTACTTCCGAATGATGTCTCCAACGGTGCTCACTGGAACATTCAACAGTTAAGAAATGCACCTGGAACCAATGCCATCATCATGTTTTGCAACAATAAGGTTGCGAAGGTCTAGACAGAGCTCTTTGCTTCTCCCCATCATGAGTTCGTTGTGGTGTGACAATCTGACTTAACCAGCTGAAATTAAGTTGCACTGATGTGGAATGGGATGGCTTCCTAAATTCTGATGGATTTCAGCTGTTTTTTTTGGCTTTCTATGCCTTTTTGCACCTCTTGTTCTTCATGTGTTCAATACTTATTCCCCGTGTCATTCCACTTTATTAAATATAACTTGTTTTGTGAACACAGTTGCCTTGTTTTCTTTGTATGTATGGATTGCTTGGGTCGTTACTGATATCTGGTGAAAATCTCAGGTCAATGGCTCTATCAGAAAGAAGTTTAATGACAAAAATGTGGATGTGTTCAATACTTATTTTTCCCGCTGTATGTATGAAATTGGGTTTATAGATATGATATATTACTATTATAAGTGAATTGAGAGGGAAAGCATTGGAATGGTTAAAAAAAATCATGGATTCACATAACAAGAACAGTTCATTTGAAAAAGCTGACTGATTTGTGCAATCTGATTATCCTGATGTATCTTCACCTGAAAATATCAAGATAAAGATGTTAATTCATGAAAATATCTGTTATTTATCAGTTGTAAACATGTGTATTTATTCAGTGATTGTATAAACAGTACAGTTACAGTCAAGTGAAACAGACATAGCATTGATTTTGCTGTATATTTACCTCCTAATTCCACCAGTCAGCCAAAAGTAGACATATTTCATTTAAAAAAAAAATAAATTATTTTTTATATCACCAAGGGCAGAAAATATTTTTTTATTGACTAAAATATTGGCATAATTTGTCACAATCTGAGCACGGGGGGATTCCACTGTGTTCAGTTTCTTTGCCTTTTTTTCCTTATTTGTATAGTGTTGTATTTTTTAATTCTATTCCTGTTATTTTCCTGGTTTTCACATATTCTGTATTATTTCTTAGTATGACTTATTTTCCTGTTTATGTTCATTGGAGTTTTGTTATTTATATATTTGGGTTTACTTGTCTTTATTTGTCATCACAATATATTCGCTTCTTGCTGTTTTTCTTCTCTTTCTCTCTCTCTCCGGGGTTGCAGCTGTCAGAAGGACTTCCAGATCTTTTCCTGGTTGTGGGCGGTGCCCCTGTCAAGCTGTCAGCCCCATCTCCTCTCCTCATGATTCACAGTTGATTGTCATCACTTTCTCCTCCAGCCCACTTATGTGACTCACACCCGTTACCATTTGTGTTCATTTGTTTCTGGCCCTATTTAAGGGCAGGTACTTCTTTTCTTTATTGCTGGAGTCTCAAGAATCGTTTGTGTCAGAACCCTGTCCCCGTTCTGCCATTTATATCCATGTTTATCCTGTTTTCTTCCTGCCATTCATAAGTTTTGCTTTGTGCACTATTTGGCTTTTGTGTTGTGCACTGTTTGGACTTTTTGTGTTTCTTTAATAAATATCACAAACTACAGTTCAACATCTGGGTCTCCCCTCTCTGCCCCGAGGGGCAATTAATGACAGTAGACTCCAGACAGTTGGAGACCCAGCTGCTGCAGTTTGTGGTTTTTTTTTTTTTCACTCACATGTGGTTTGGCAATTTGGGCAGTAGGACGTGGCCAAAAGGGGACCCAGCCAATCAAAAAAAAACCACCAGCGGCAGCGAGGGTTTGCCGTTTTCTCCTCCTCCTGCCCAGTTTGGTTTCTCACCAGGGGTCTCGCCATGTCAGCCATCCTGGAATTTCCAACTCCTGGTCTGAGTGAAATTGAGCAGTGGGCTGTGAATATTGTGGGGGACATCCTCACACAGGCTCGTGCCTCCCGTACCCCCGAGGAGGCCCGAGAGTGTCTGGAGGGCGCGGCACAGGTACTCAAGGCATGCCTCAGCCTGTGGGACCACCCAGAGCTCGCTGACCTACTCCTCTCCATAGTCGCCCCACAGCCTCTGAGTCACGGGCTGGGGGAAACCACTCCGATGTCCGTGCCTGCGCCAACAAAGAGCAAGCATCCGCGTACACGGAAGCCTCCAGCCTCTCGCCACTCTCTGGCGGCAGCTCCGCCTCCTCCTCCCAAACACTGGCCCGCACCATTGGCCGAGGAGCTGAAGGAGTGCAGGCAGGTCATATTAGCAGAGACAGAGCTTCTACTAGAATATAAGGCATGGCTCCTCCCGGATCTTGTCCAGGAGCTGGAGGAGGCTTCACTGGGGGGCCCGGAGTTTCAGCTGATGAGTGAGCTTCCCCTGACTCCGGAGCCTCTCCCACTTCGCCATGGGCCGACATCTCTGCCTCCCGCTTCCCGCCGTCGCCCAGGGAAATCTCGCCGGAGGAACGCCTCCACCTCTCAAGCAGCAGTTTCTCCCACGCTGAGTCAGTCAATCCCCGCAGCAGCTCCTTTGCCGGCTGTCCCGTCAGCCTCCTCCTTCTCCTTGGCTGCTGTGACTCCCATCTCCTCGACATGTCCTCCTGCTGTTGAGGGTCTGACAGTTTTTTCCCCTGCTCCGTCCGTCGCCGTGTCTGCAGGGGCAGCTCCTCCACGTTCTTCTGAGGGGCCCACAACCGCTGAAGTCACGGAGAAGACTGATTCCCAACCAGCTGCAGCAGAAGACATCGCACCCCAGAAATTCAGGAAAGTGTTTTTTCACTCTCATTCAATTAAACATAAATTGTCTTGCCTGATTCCTGGTGGTGAGGCTCAGATTATGCAGTCTTCTGAGTCCTCACAATCTGCTGCAGCTATAGACTGTTCATCTACTCTCTCCGTGTCTCCTCCTTTTTCCCTTGAGTGTCCGCTGGCCCCAGGACTGAGCCGCCAGACGATGGAGGAGCCTGCGGCCCTGGAGAACCTGGTTCCAGCCTGGCAGCCATGGTCTGGACAGAGAGAGAGCGCTGGGACCGAGTTGAAGCCTGTGCCAACGTTGGAGTGTCCCCTGGCCTCAGCAGAGCAGGATCCCATGCCAGTGGGGAACCGACCTCCTATATCCACACCGGGCGAGCCACCTGTGTGAGTTGTCTTGCTGTGGGGTCCCGGGACTGTACCTACCACCATGCCTGCTGCAGGGGCCGCTGCAGCAGAGTTAAAGCTGGACTTCTGGAGGGCCGAGCCCGAGTTGTCGTCACCTGGATTGACAGAGTCCTGGACGGCGGTGGAGCTTGAGCTCAGGCAAGGGCTCTTCTTTGTTTTCACTGTTTCCATTTTTTAGAGATCTTGCCTGGATCTCGGCGGCAGTCAGCTGCACCTGAGCTCACCTCACCAGGCTCCACTGCCGCCAGTGACCCTGTTTCTTTGCCTCTCCTGTCTGAGACTTTCCCCAGGGTCACCGAGGATCATCCAGCTTTGCCAGAGGTCTCAATGGGTCCAGTCTCGCCACCCGAGATCACCGTGGGCCAAGCTCCTCCTGCCGAGGTCGTCACAGGTGCTGCGTCCCAGCCCGGGACCTCCGTGGGTGCTGCTCACCCTCTGTTGGAGGTCTTCGTGGGTGTTCCGTGCCAGCTGGAGACCTCCGTGGGTGCTGCCCTTCCTCCAGTGGAGGTCTTCGTGGGTGCTCCGTCCCAGCCTAGGGCCTCCGAGGGTGCTGCTTCCCCGTGAGATGAGGTCATCGCGGGTGCTTCGTCCCAGCCCGGGACCTCTGTGGGTGCAGCTTCTCCTCAGTCTGGGTCTCCGTGGCTGCTGTGTCCTAGTCAAGGACCGTCATGGGTGCTGCGCCCCAGCCTGAAGCCAACATGGGTGCTGCGCTTCAGTGTGGGTCTGCCGTGGCCGTTACGCTCCAGCCCGGGAGCCATCGAGGTTGGAGCTCTGACCCAGCCCGGGTCCACCGAGGGTGCAGCTCTGGCCCAGTCCGGGTCCACCGTGGGTGCAACCTTGCTCCGGCCTGGAGACGCCATGGGTGCAGCTTTGCTTCAGCCCGGAGCCACCATGGGTGCAGCTTTGCTCCAGCCTGGAGCCACTGCAGGTGCTGCTTTGCTCCAGCCCAGAGCCACCATGGGTGCTGCTTTGCTCCAGCCCAGAGCCACTGCAGGTGCTGCTTTGCTCCAGCCCTGAGCCACTGCGGGCGCTGCTTTGCTCCAGCCCAGAGCCACCACGGGTGCTGCAATGTCCCAGTCCGGGACCATCGAGGGTGCTACTGGCCAGTCCGAGGACATCATGGTTCCCTCTCCTCTGCCAGACGGCGTCGTGGTCCCCTCTCCTCAGCCAGACGCCGTCGTGGTTCCCTCTCCTCTTCCCGAGGCCGTTGTGGTTTCCCCTATTCCTCCATCCTCCTCATTGCTGGTTGTCCCTGTTGGGCAGCCACCCCCTGGACCACCTTTTCTGTTTAGGTAGTTAATGAACTCTGGCAGACCACCTGACAGACTGTGCCATTGGGTTGGGTGGCCCACATTCTCCAGCAGGCCGCCCGACTTTTACCATCATGCCATCTGCCAGGTCTGGGACTTTAGCCGGCCACCTGAACTGTCCAGCTCTCCGGTCCAGGGGGCCTAGGTGCCTGGTCCTGCCTGGTGTGGGTCCTGAGTGGGGTTTTTGTTTTTTGTTCCCTCCTAGCCTGGGTTTTGCTGAGGTGTAAGTCATGAAAAATTTTCTTTGTTTTTGGTTTGTTTCGGTCCTTCCGTGCCTGAGTCCCCCTCCTCCCGCCTGGGGTGGGGTTGTTTTCTTGTTTTTTGGTGGGGTGGGTTCTTTGTGTGGGTGGGTCCTTTTTCAATGTTGCCCAGGGTGTCTGGTTCCCACCCCTTGGGAGGGGCGCTCTGTCACGATCTGAGCTTGGGTGGATTCCTCCGTGTTCAGTCCTTTTGCCTTTTTTTCCTTATTTGTATAGTGTTGTATTCTTGAATTCTATTCCTGTTATTTTATCTTCGGTTGGTTTTCACATATTCTGTGTTATTTCTTAGTACTGTATGACTTATTTTCCTGTTTATGTTCATTGGAGTTTTGTTATTTATATATTTGGGTTTACTTGTCTTTATTTGTCATCACATTATATTCGCTTCTTACTGGTTTTCTTCTCTTTCTCTCTCTCTCTGGGGTTGCAGCTGTCAGAGGGACTTCCGGGTTTTTCCCTGGTTGTGGGCGATGCCCCTGTCAAGCTGTCAGCCCCATCTCCTCTCCTCATGACTCACAGCTGATTGTCATCACCTTCTCCTCCAGCCCACTCATGTGATTGACACCTGTTACCATTTGTGTTCATTTGTTTCTGGCCCTATTTAAGGGCGGGTATTTCTTTTCTTTATTGCTGGAGTCTCAAGAAGAAGCTAGTGGAGGCAAAATTCGTCTGGCCACGCTTGCGCAAGGACGTGAAAGAGTGGGCTGCAGCTTGCATCGCATGCCAGTGGGCCAAAGTGCACAAGCACTAAGCCCCCCTCGAGCCGTTCCAAATCCCAGCCAGGAGGTTCAACCACGTTCATGTGGATTTGGTGGGACCCCTCCCGCTGTTGCAAGGTCTTACGCACCTTTTAACAATCATGGACCGCACCACGCCCTGGCCTGAAGTGGTTCCTGCTGGCTACTATCACGTCCGCAGAAGTGGCTCATGCTTTTTTGTTAGCTTGGGTGGCGTGGTTCGGATCCCCGTCGGACATCACTTCCAACAGGGGTCCACAATTCGTTTCGGAACTCTGGTCCGCAATGGCCCAGAGCCTGAGGGTCAAAATTCACCGCACTACTGTGTACAACCCCCAGGCTAACGGGTTTTGCGAGCGTTTTCATAGGTCGCTTAAAGCAGCGCTCAGAGGTTCGCTCACAGATGCAAATTGTCAACCGCCTGCCCTGGGTTCTTTTAGGGTTGCGTTCCTCACCTAAGGAGGATTTGGCAGCCTCCCTGGCAGAACTTGTTTTTTTCTCAGCCATTATGGATCCCCGAAGAGTTTTTACCGGAAAACCCCGCTCCCGAGGCTGATCCGCCTGAGCAATTTTTGCACAGTACGGAGGCTTTTAACGTACCAGGCCCGGCCCACCATTATTTCCCACGCACCTTAATCCCAAAAAGCTTGCAGAACACCAGTTTTGTTTTTGTCAGGCACAATGTGCATTGGACCCCACTGCACTCACCGTATGATGGACCGTTCAGGGTGTTGGAACCTGGGGCGAAGTATTTTGTGTTAGACTTGGGGGGACCTAGGGACACCATCTGCATCAACAGGATGAAGCCCGCTTTTGTGTTGGCAGATGAGCAGGTGGTGCTGGCCCAAGCTCCCCGGCGCGGATGCCCACCGTTGGTGGCTCTGCAAGTTGGCGATCCCTCGGCAGGGACCTGTGCTCGCGAAGCTAATGTGTTTTCTCCCCCTCCCTTTTTCCCTCCACAGACTGACATGCCCTCTTGTACACCCCGCCAGGAGGGCAGTTTGACTGGATTGGTGACCCCCTGCTACAGCCACTATGGGCGCCAGCTCAAGTCCAAAGGACGGGGGGGTTAGTGCCCTTTCTGGGTGTTCGGGGGGGGACTGTGTGGGGGCATGGTGTGGGACTTCTCCACCCAGAGAAGAAGGCAACTGGGGAAGGGGGGAACAATGAACCGAAAGAGGAGGTGTCACCGGGGGGTATCAGACGGGACAGTAAGGACTATGCGCCCCCGGGGAGAGGAGTAAATGCCAGAGCTGCTGGAAGGAAAAGGGTGTGAGAGCTGCGCCGGCATTATGTCATGTTAATGTGCCACACAGGCTTTGTTCTAAACACAATGTATGATGGTCGGAAGTTCCGGGTCTCAATGCATGGTATTAAACATATAAAAGAGGAATGCACAGAGACCCGGGAGCTCTTTTACTGTGCTGTATGTTGGAGATGGAATAAAGTTTCTGTATCGTCCAGCTCGTTGCCTCGCCTGCCTCCTTTCTCCACAACTTCACTTTATGCAAGTTAATGAAAATAACACATCATGTCTGAAGAAATAACTTTTGTTTTCATTTTCATTATCAAAAGATGAGCTTTTGCTATCTCCAAAATCTTATTACAGTGGACTAAATTTTTGAGGCAATCCCAGTAAGAGAAAAAAATATTAATAAAGGGTATTGTTGAAACTATTTGTATGTGGAGATACCAGTAATAATTAACCAGCATGTTTTCTTTAAAAGCATAGCTACCATTATAATTACACATAAACAAATTTCCCCCTGGTGACGATCCTCCTCATGGATCGTCACCTTATCGTGGTGGGGGGGGTTTGCGTGCCCCAGTGATCCCAGGAGCTATGTTGTCCGGGGGCAATTTGCCTCTGATAGGGTCTCCCAAGACAAACTGGTCCTGGGTGAAGGGCCAGACTAAGAACGATCCAACAGACTCTCATGATAAATTGTATATCAAGGATTCAGTGTACCCCGCCCGGTATGGGGTTACCGGGGCCCCACCCTGGAGCCAGGCCTGGGGGAGGGGCTCGAAGGCTAGCGTCTGGTGGCCGGGTTTCTACCCATGGGACCCGGCCGGGCTCAGCCCGAAGGAGTTACATGGGTCCGCCCTCCAGTGGGTTCACCACCTGCAGGAGGGATCATGGGGGGTCCGGTGCTATGTGGATTAGGTGGCGGTCAAAGGCGGAGACCTTGGCGGACTGATCCCAAGCTTTCTAAACTGGCTTTTGGTACGTGGAATGTCACCTCTCTGGTGGGGAAGGAGCCTGAGCTGGTGTACGAGGTTGAGCGATACCGGCTAGATATAGTCGGCCTCACCTCAACACACAGCTCCGGTTCCGGAACCAGTCTCCTGGAGAGGGGCTGGAGCTTGGCCTTTTCTGGAGTTGCCCCGGGCGAGAGGCGACAAGCAGGGGTGGGTATTCTTGTATCACCCCACCTTGCTGCCTCTATATTGGAGTTTTCCTCGGTGGACGAAAGGGTTGCTTCCCTGCGCCTTCGGGTTGGGAAACGGGTCCTGACCATCATTTGTGCCTATGCACCAAATGATGTTTCAGAGTACCCACCCTTTTTGGAGTCTGTGACTGGGGTGCTGGAGGGTACTCCTCCTGGAGACTCCATTGTCCTACTGGGGGACTTCAATGCGCACGTGGGCAACGACAGTGAAACCTGGAGAGGGGTGATTGGGAGGAACGGCCTGCCCGATCTGAACCTGAGTGGTGTTCAGTTATTGGACTTCTGTGCTAACCACAGTCTGTCCATAACGAACACCATGTTCAAGCATAAGGGTGTCCATATGTGCACCTGGCACCAGGACACCCTAGGTCGTAGGTCGATGATCGATTTTGTTATCGTATCATCAGACCTGCGACCGTATGTCTTGGACATCTGAGTAAAGAGAGGTGCAGAGCTGTCAACTGATCACCACCTGGTGGTGAGTTGGATCCGATGGCAGGGGAGGAAGCCATTCAGACCTGGTAGACCCAAACGTATAGTGAGGGTGTGCTGGGAGCGTCTGGCTGAGGCCCCTGTCCGGGAGGTCTTCAACTCCCACCTCCGGAAGAACTTCAACCACATTCCGAGGGAGTCTGGAGACATGGAGTCTGAATGGGCCATGTTCTCCACCTCTGTTGTTGAAGCGGCGGCCCAGAGCTGCGGCCGCAAGGTGGTCGGTGCATCTCGTGGTGGCAACCCCCGAACCAAGTGGTGGATACCAGTGGTGAGGGGGGCCATTAAGCTGAAGAAGGAGTCCTATCAAGCTTGGTTGGCTTGTGGGACTCCCGAAGCAGCTGAGGTGTACTGGCAGGCCAAGCGGAGTGTAGCTCGGGTGGTTGCTGAAGCAAAAACGCGGGTATGGGAGGAGTTTGGTGAGGCCATGGAACAATACTTTCGGTCGGCTTCAAAGAGATTCTGGCAAACTGTTCGGCGGCTCAGGAGAGGAAAGCAGCTCCCCGTCCACACTGTGTATGGTGCGGATGGGACACTGTTGACTTCAACTGGGGATATCGTTGGGCGGTGGAAGGAATACTTCGAGGATCTCCTCAATCCCACTGATACGCCTTCCACAGAGGAAGCAGGGTTTGGGGATGAGGGGGATGACTTGCCTATCACAGGGGCTGAGGTCGCCAAGGTGGTTAAAAATCTCCTTGGTGGTCGGGCCCCGGAGGTGGAAGAGATTCGCCCTGAGTACCTCAAGGCCCTGGATGTTGTTGGGTTGTCATGGTTGACACGCCTCTGCAACATTGCGTGGAGGTCGGGGGCAGTGCCTTTGGCATGGCAAACTGGGGTGGTGGTTCCTCTCTTCAAAAAAGGGGACCGGAGGGTGTGCTCCAACTTTAGAGGGATCACACTCCTCAGCCTCCCTGGGAAGGTCTATGCCAAGGTACTGGAGAGGAGAGTCCGGCCGTTGGTCGAACCTCGGATTCAGGAGGAGCAATGTGGTTTTCATCCTGGCCGTGGCACATCGGACCAGCTCTTTACCCTCTCGAGAATTCTTGAGGGTTCGTGGGAGTTTGCCCAACCAGTTTACATGTGTTTTGTGGACTTGGAGAAGGCATTTGACCGCGTCCCTCGTGGATTTTTGTGGGGGGTGCTTCGGGAGTATGGGGTATCGGGCTTGTTGTTACGAGCTATTCGGTCTCTGTACGACCGTTGTGAGAGTTTGGTTCGTATTGCCAACACTCGGTCGGAGTCATTCCCAGTGAGAGTTGGACTCCGCCAGGGCTGCCCTTTGTCACCGATCCTGTTCATAATTTTTATGGACAGGATTTCTAGGTGCAGCCAGGGAATGGAGGGTGTCATGCTTGGTGACCACAGGATCTCATCTCTGTTGTTTGCAGATGATGTTGTCCTGTTGGCTTCATCCAGCAATGACCTACAGCTCTTGCTGGGACGGTTTGCCGCTGAGTGTGAAGCGGCTGGGATGAGAATCAGCACCTCCAAGTCCGAGTCCATGGTCCTCAGCCGGAAAAAGGTGGATTGTCCTCTCCGGGTTGGGGACAGGCTCCTGCCCCAAGTGGAGGAGTTTAAGTATCTTGGGGTCTTGTTCACAAGTGAGGGGAAAATGGAGCGAGAGATCGACAGACGGATTGGAGCAGCATCTGCAGTGATGCGGACGTTGTACCGGTCTGTTGTGGTGAAGAGGGAGCTTAGTTCTAAGGCAAAGCTGTCGATTTACCAGTCAGTCTACGTTCCTACTCTCACCTATGGTCACGAGCTTTGGGTAATGACCGAAAGAACGAGATCGCGGATACAAGCGGCTGAAATGAGCTTTCTCCGTAGGATTGCTGGACTCACCCTCAGAGATAGGGTGAGGAGCTCAGTCATCCGGGAGAGGCTCAGAGTAGAACCGCTGCTCCTCCACATTGAAAGGAGTCAGTTGAGGTGGTATGGGCATCTGATTAGGATGCCTCCTGGACGCCTCCCACTTGAGGTGTTTCTGGTACGTCCCACTGGGAGGAGACCCCGGGGCAGACCCAGGACTCGGTGGAGAGACTATGTCTCCCAGCTGGTCTGGGAACGCCTTGGTATCCCCTCTGAAGAGCTGGAGCAGGTGGCTGGGGAGAGGGAAGTCTGGGCTTCTCTGCTTGAACTGCTGCCTCCGCGACCCGGACCTCCGGAAAAGCGGTAGAAGATGGATGGATGGATGGATAAACAAATTTATTCCAAGAAGAATTTGCAGCTTTACAAATGATAAAAAAAATTCAAATTGAGAGAATTGATGTTTATCAAAGTTTATATTTGTGAGTTACTTTTTTTATGTTATGTTTTGTAAACTTAAGTTCTTGACAACTTCATACTGAAGAATAATTTATTGTGTGAGCAGCAATATGGGTTCAGACACAAGAGGACAACTGCATTTGCTCAAATGGAATTTATAGAAAAAATATCAACTGCCATTGAAAATAAAGAACATTCAGTTGGGGTATTCCTGGATCTTAAAAAGGCATTTGATACAGTGGATCATAATTTATTATTAAAGAAACTACAAAATTGTGGTATTAGAGGGGTAGCACTGTCCTGGTTAAGTAGTTACTTAAAGAATAGATATCAGTATGTATGTGTTGGTAGCAAAAACTCACAGTTACTGAAGGTTACTTGTGGAGTCCCACAGGGTTCAGTTTTGGGGCCATTATTATTCAATATGTATATAAATGATATATGTAAAGTTTCAGAAAAAATGGACTTAATATTGTTTGCCGATGACACTAATCTATTATGCAGTGGAAGCAATTTGGAACAACTTCTGGATACACTCGGAAAGGAATTACGAAAGCTTAAACTGTGGTTTGATTCAAACAAATTAACGCTCAATTTAAGTAAGACAAAATTTATAGTCTTTAACAACCATCACAACAACTCAGTATCTAAACTCAGTGTAAATGGTGTAGAGATTGAAAGGGTATCTGAAACTAAATTTCTTGGAGTAATAATTGATAATAAACTGTGTTGGAAGTCACATATTAATTATATTAAAGGTAAAATATCCAAATCAATTGCAACATTACACAGAGTGAAATATTTGCTGAATCAACCCACACTATATACCTTGTATCATTCATTAATACTCCCATACATGACATATTGTAATGAAGTATGGGGAAATACATATAAAACAAACATATATCCACTCTTTATGCTTCAGAAGCATAAAGAGTTGGGGTTTATCACAGCTGGTGATAAACCCCAACCAACAGGTCCCGGGCACCAACCTTCCAAGGAGACAGTGGGCTACACTCAATCGCTTCAGGACTGGACATGGCCCCTGCTTGGCCAGCCTTCACAGATGGGGCAGTAGCCCTAGCCCACTGTGCGCATGTGGAGAGGAGCAAACAATGGAACACATCATAGAGGCTTGCCTGCTCCAAAGACTGGAAGGAGGATTATACACCCTCCATACAGCAAACCAGGAGGCAACTGCTTGGCTTAAGGACTTTGCATTCGCTAAAAAAAAAAAAAAATATGCTTCAGAAGAGAGCTATTAGAATAATAAACAAAGCAGCTTACAGGGAACCAACAAATCCACTTTTTCTTAAATTAAAAGCTCTCAAGTTGAAAGATCTGGTTGACTTTAAAACTGTAATAATAATGTTTAAAGTGAAGAATCTATCACTGCCCGCAAATATCCAAAAGTTGTTCCAAATAAGGGAGAAACAATATCATTTTAGAGGAACATGTATATTTCAAAAACCTTCAGTGAGAACTACTGTGGCGGTTCGTTTTAACCCCACAACAGACTAAGGACACTCAGCCCTCTTCCGACTCTCTCACTCTGATCCTGCAACAGGTGGACACACTGGGTCCGCCTCTCTTTTTCTCTGAGAGCCGTGGGATCCCGCTCCGGGCTGCTCCACTATGCACCGGAGAGGGGATCCCGTGAAGGCGACATGATTAATAAAATCTGCTTAAAACCACAGCACGGCTGCTTATTTTTTCATGCCGCCTCACTACCACCAAGCAACACTGTGTTTCAGTGCAAGGAGTCAGATTATGGAACGATTTTGGACCTGAATTAAAATCATGTACAACGCTTGGACAATTTAAACTAAAACTAAAGGAAGAAATACTCCAAACATATATACTAGATGACATATAAAATCACATAAGGATTGTCATATCCAGCCTGTGTTGTGTTGTAGCTTAGTTTTTTCTGTCACATTTTGTCTTAGCTTCGTTTTTGAATTGTAATCACTCTTGTCTTGTTTTGTTTTTTTTTCTTTTGAATTCTTGGATGGAATATGGGTGGGCAATATAAGCTGCGGCTTCAGCCATCACCCATTTCGGATAACTTATGTTGAATTGTATAATCAGAGGAGTTATTGTCTAATTTGACCTTGTTGGATTTTCTTTCCCCCTTTGTTATATTATTCAGTTTCTTACCTGTACTATCCGAAATAAAGATTCATTCATTCATTCATTCATTCAATCTTGGTGCAAGAGACTTATGATGAAGTACTCCCATTATGACCACACTTGGTTGCTTTTCTCCAATTAAAACTTTTGATTACTCTATTTCTGGATACTGAAAACACATCTAATTGAGAAAGTATTTTTCAGTCCTGGTGATAATTTTTTAGATTATATTATTAAAATCTGTTTTGCCACAAGAGGGCAGTAATCCCCCATTTGGTTCTACTGCCAACGCTTCACCTGCTGCTCAGTCTGGTCTTCACACATAAATTGCATACATATAGACTGCATTTTTATAAGACCTTGCACACATTGATGAATTTGGTGTCAGTTGAACTAGAAACATAATTTTTAAGGGCACACTCTCACTGGTGCCAGGTGACTTGTTCCATGCAAAATGATGGCCCTCTGCTCTTCTGTATGTGGGGCCTACACCGGTCACACATTGATTTTGTTTACCCCAGTTCCCAGACTTCCTTAAGGAGTCCCTGACAACAGGAGCGCAGCTTCTTCACCTTACCCACCTTTGCATTTGTTTCATTCCTAAGACTACCTCTATCCTTTCCAAAGCTGGGGAAATGTTCCATTCTGGAGAACAATATAGAGAGCAAACACACTTACCAAGCGATCCAGACTTTGGGGGTCAAACCTCAGTCAGTACAGAACAGGCACTATAGTGTGAGTGCCCCCTAATAGTCTCTAAGCAACGTGAGTGTTTTGTAGTAATTTCTTTGAATAGCTGGAAAATTGTGTGTTTTAGTATATTTTCTTTTAATTAAATGTTTGAATTTAGTTACAATTTATGGGCACTGTGGATTTTTGTCTTAAAGGGAGTGTCTCCCACTTTGGCTTTCTGTGATGCTTAAATATACATGGAATACAGTGAGTTCACAAAGTATTCAGACCCCTTTCACCTTTTTCTGAATATATTTTGGTGAATATAGCTTGGTGTTTTGGATCAGATTTTTGAAATGCATAAATCAGAGCTAGAGCTAAAAAGAGAAAATTGTTTAGAATTGTTTAGAAAACAATTTCTAAAGCTACACAGGACACCATTGGCTTTAAAATTGTGAAATGGAAACAATTTGGCACCATTCAAAAGCTGCTTGACAAAAGTGAATTGGTCAAGAAGGATCGTAATGGAAGGTACCAAAAAGTCATCTTTTGGTATACCCTTTCACAACTTTTAACAAGGAAAATGCTAATAATTGTTAAGCATACTGAAATGAACTTTACCACTTGGTGGAAAGGACGACTTATGCAGAGCTTTAGAAGTTCTCTCAAGAAATATAGGAGATACAATGAGCACTTCTCCATAAACCAGGATGAGGAATGGCTCAACGGAAGTCATTTTTCGATACAAGGTTTTTGACCATCTGCTAGGGCATTTCAAAGTTACATTTAGAGGACTCTGAAATATTGTGGAAAAGAAGATTCTCTGGTCCAGGAAGACAAAAACTGAACTCTAATCACAACTTGAAGCACAATATGACTTGGAGTCGGCACTGCTCATCGCTGATTTAATAACACCCAGCATCATAGGAGTTTAAGACTGGTCAGAATTAAGAGAAGGATGAATGCAGTTGCATACAGAAAAATTCTTTGAAGAAAACATGCTCCAGAGTGCGTGACATGCTCCAGAGTGCGTGAAACATTGATCTAAAACATACAGCCAAGATAATGAGAGAGTGGTTCCAGGACAAGTCTCTGACAGACCTACCCAAAGCCGATATTTAAACTCCACCTATAAAATATCAATGGGGACACCTGAAGACAGCAGTTCACAGGTGCTTCTGATCCAGTCTAACAGAGCTGGTGCTGATCTGCCAGTCAGAATGGGATAAATTGCCACAGTCAGGTTCTACACAGGTTGCATTGTTATTCAAAAAAATAAAGCAGCAATCACTGCCAAACTTGCTTCTACAAAGTGCTGAAGTAAGGGTCTGATTTCTTACTGAATTGGGAGATTTTTTTTTCTTCTTCTTCTTCTTTTAGATTTGATTGGTGGTTGGCAACCAGCTTACAGGTGCATTACCGCCACGTACTTATCTCTATGTCATCACTCTATCTGGTCAGGAGCTCTTCTCAAAGGGGAGATTTTTTTTTTATTTTTGCTTTTAATCATTTTGTATACATATCTAAAGGCTTATTTATGCTCCACCTCTGCTCTGTGCGTCTGCTCAAGCACGAGGCTTGTGTGATGTAAATTTCATCATCAGCTCATGTTGCGGGGCCTCACCGCAGCTCAGCCCTTGCAGCCCAAATTTTGTGACTGTGCGCATTGACTACGCATGCATAAGATCCAACCATCCATCCGTCTATTCATCCATCCATCCATCCATCTTCTACTGCTTTTCTGGAGGTCCGGGTCATGGAGGCAGCAGCTCAAGCAGAGAAGGCCAGACTCTCCTCTCCCCAGTCACCTGCTCCAGCTCTTCAGAGAGGATACCAAAGACTTCCCCAGGCCAGCTGGGAGACATAGTCTCTCCAACGTGTCCTGGGTCTACCCCAGGGTCTCCTTCCAGTGGAATGTGCCCGAAACACCTCAAGTGGGAGGCATCCAGGAGGCATCCTGATCAGATGCTAAAACCACCTCAATTGGCTCCTTTCGATGTGGAGGAACAGCAGCTCTACTCTGAGCCTCTCCCAGATGACTGAGCTCCTCACCCTGTCTCTAAAGGTGAGTCCAGCAATCCTACGGAGAAAGCTCATTTCAGCTACTTGTATCTGCGATCTCATTCTTTCAGTCACTGCACTAAGCTCATGACCGTAGGTGAGGGTAGGAACGTAGATTGACCGGTAAATCGACAGCTTTGCTTTAGCGCTCAGCTCCCTCTTCACCACAACAGATTGGTACAACATCCGCTTCACTGCAGATGCTGCTCCAATCCATCTGTCAATCTCTGGCTCCATTCTCCCTTCACTTGTTAATCAGACCCCAAGATACTCCTCCACTTGGGGCAGGAGCTTGTCCCCAACCCGGAGAAGACAATCCACCCTTTTCCGGCTGAGGACCATGGACTCAGACTTGGAGGTGCTGATTCTTACCCCAGCTGCTTCACACCCAGTAGCAAACCATCCCAGCAACACCTGTAGGTCATTACTCGATGAAGCCAACAGGACAACATCATCTGCAAACAGCAGAGATGAGATCCTGTGGTCACCAAACATGACACCCTCCATTCCTTGGCTGCACCTAGATATCCCTGTCCATAAAGATTATGAACAGGATCGGTGACAAAGGGCACCCCTGGTGGAGTCCAACTCTCACTGGAAACAAGTTCAACTGGGTGTTGGCAATATGAAACAAACTCTTGCAATGGTCGTGTAGGGACTGGATAGCTCGTAACAACAAGCCCAATACCCCATACTCTCACAGCACCCCCACAAAAAACAATGAGGGACGTGGTCGAATGCTCTCTCCAAGTCCACAAAACACATGTGGACTGGTTGGGCAAACTTCCACGAACCCTCGAGGATTCTCGAGAGGGTTAAGAGTTGGTCCAATGTGTCACTTCCAGGACGCAAACCACATTGCTCCTCCTCAATCTGAGGTTCGACCAACAGCCAGACTCTCCTCTTCAGTACTCCGGCATAGACCTTCCCAGGGAGGCTGAGGAGTGTGAGCCCCCTAAAGTTGGAACACACACTCCGGTCCCCCTTCTTGAAGAGAGGAACCACCACCCCAGTTTGCCATGCCAAAGGCACTGTCCCTGGCTTCCTCGCAATGTTGTAGAGGTGTGTCAACCATGACAGCCCTACAACATCCAGAACCTTGAGGTACTCAGGGCAACTAGCATCCACTGCCGGGGCCCGGCCACCGAAGAGTTTTTTAACCACTTCAGCGACCTCGGCCCCTGTGATGGGTGAGTCGTCCCCCCTTGTCCTCAAGTTCTGCTTCCTCTGTGGAAGGATGTCTGTGGGATTGAGAAGATCCTCGAAGTATTATTCCTTCCACCGCCCGACGATATCCCCAGTCAAAGTCAACAGCACCCCATCCACTCCATACACTGTGTAGAAAGGTTGCTGTTTCCCCCTCCCGAGTTGCCGGACAGTTTGCCAGAATCTCTTCGAGGCTGACCAAAAGTCTTGTTCCATGGCCTCACCAAACTCCTCCCACACCTGAGTTTTTGCTTCAGCAACCACCCGAGCCGCACTCCACTTGGGCCGCCGGTACACCTCAGTTGCTTCAGGAGTCCCACAAGCCAATCAAGCTCGATAGGACTCCTTCTTCAGCTTGATGGCCCCACTCACTACTGGTGTCAACCACTTTGTTCAAGGGTTGCCACCATGAGATGCACCGACAGTCTTGCAGCCAGAGCTCTGGGCAGCTGCTTCAACAATGGAGGTGGCGAACATGGCCCACTCAGATTCCATGTCACCAGACTCCCTCGAAATGTGGTCGAAGTTCTTCCAGAGGTGGGAAATGAAGACCTCCTGGACAGGGGCCTCAGGCAGATGTTCCCAGCACACCCTCACTATACGTTTGGTTCTACCAGGTCTGAATGGGATCCTTCCCTGCCATCGGATACAAGTCACCAACAGGTGGCGATCATTTGACAGCCCTGCTCCTCTCTTTACCCGAGTGTCCAAGACATATGGTTGTAGGCCTGATAACACAATAACAAAATCAATCATTGACCTGCGACCTAGGATGTCCTATGGCCAAGTGCACATAGGGACACCCTTATGCTTGAACATGGTGTTTGTTATGGACAAACTGTGGTTGGCACAGAAGTTCAATAACTGAACACCACTCTGGTTCAGATTGGACAGGCCGCTCCTCCTAATCACACCCCTCCAGGTTTCACTGTTGTTGCCCCCGTGTGCACTGAAGTCCCTCAATAGGACAATGAAGTCTCCAAGAGGAGCACTCTCCAGCACCCCAGTCAGAGACTCCAAAAAGGGTGGGTACTCTGAACCATCATTTGGTGCATAGGCACAAATGATGGTCAGAACCCATTTCTCAGCCCAAAGGCACAGGGAAACAACCCTTTCATCCACCGGGGCAAACTCCAATGTGGAGACAACAAGGTGGGGGGATAAGAATACCTACCCCTGCTCACCGCCTCTCGCCCGGGGCAACTTCAGAGTAGGTCAAGCTCCAGCTCCTCTCCAGGAGACTGGTTTCAGAGCCCCCATGGACCCCCATGGTCCTCCTGCAGGTGGTGAGCCCACTGGGGGGCGGACCCATGTACTGTAGCTCCTTCGGGCTGAGTACATGGGCAGAAACCCAGTCACCAGACGCTCACCATCGAGCCCCTTCCCCAGACCTGGCTCCAGGGTGGGGCCCCAGTAACCCCATACTGAGGGAGGGGGGATACACTGAATCCTTGATTTTATATTCATCATGAGAGTCTGCTGGATCGTTCTTAGTCTGGCCCTTTACCTAGGACCAGTTTATCTTGGGTGACCTTACCAGAGGCAAATTGCCCCAGACAGCATAGCTCCTGGGATCACTAGAGCATGCAAACCCCCCACCGCGATAAAGTGACGATCTACGAGGGGATCCAACCTCCTGTTCAAAAGGACGCTTTGCCTAGTAAATGCAAAAAATGAAGCATATATATTACAGCCGCACGTGCACTGGCCTTGCCCAAAGCACATGTATACCAGAGCAGCAGGTAGCATAAACTCACCTTTAAGTTTCTTTCATTTTGATATTTTAGGTTATTGAATCTCGACTGATGGTTAAAATTGATATTTTTCAGTTTGGAATTAGTAGTGTACTTACAGTCATGTCAAAAAATTAGGACACCCCATTAAATATTTAGCTCTTTATTAATAAATGTTCACATAGCTATGTCTAACCTTGTTTTTGTTTTCATTTGCATTTTTTAACATTTATTTTAGCCATTGTAAGTGGGAATGAATGTGGGGGTGTCCTAAAAAAGATAGGGGTATCCTAATTTATTCCTCACTATTTGTTTAGAATTACATTTTACAAAAAATTGAAAAACGTCTTTAATTCATTTTTAATTGTTTAGTTGTATTCCATGAATCTCCCGGTATTTTTAACTTTGATATTAAATATCCACATGTCCAAATATGTTAAAAAACACACAGCCTTATACAGGGTGTCCTAATTTTTTCACATGACTGTAAGCTATCCCATCCATTCTGAAGTCCAGATCATTTGACTTGTGTGATCACTTCCTGTGCTTATACTGCTTGTGCATGGAGCAATTCCCCAACTCAGGCATGACTGGGAGAAGTGTGCTTAGGCATGGAATGAGTGCAAATGCCTGTACCCTCCCACTGCTCATGCTGCATCCTGCCCACCATACCTATGCTGTGACATTCATCCAACCGTTCATCTCTACAATTATTAAACAACTATGGCGAGGGGTATGATGCAGAAGTTATGTATACTCTTTTGCAGACGAAGCCAAGTGAGTAAAATCTGCATGAATATGGAGGTATTTCTGAACATTTGTGACCACACTTCAGATGAGATGAGGGATGTCAGCACAGTCCAGAGTGTTGTGTTTGGAAATAATGGATGTGGACATGTCCACATGTTGAGGATAGCTTTTATTGAATGTTAGCTGGAACAAGCTAGGACGGGCACTCGGTGCAGGTGACTGGAAGGTGGTACCAAAGGATGGAGGGCAAGAGCGAGGCTAGCCCTGGGTAGCCAGCTAATATATTCTACAGTGTGATGACGTCACAAATGCATACATGCCACCGCAGTGTGGTGCGTCATGCCATTTCCCATATATAAGATAAGATAAGCCTTTATTAGTCCCACAATGGGGAAATTCCAGGATTGCAGCAGCAAAGGGATAGCAGCACTAAGAGCGATAGTAGATAAGATAATAAGATAAGAACTGGTTAGCCAAAGCAGTAAATAAATATACATATGTACACAGTTATACACACAGTGCAGGAGCATTGCAACTAGATGGTATCAACAGCATTCGTCGGCCTCCGTCGGTCTATGATGACCATGGAAGAGAATCCTAAACATCTACTTTGCTGGAACAGCACTGCCTGTGGCTGAACAGGCCGATGCGCAAATGGCAGTCCCTGTCACACAGGTCGCACTTGTGGGTGGTCTCCGTGCTGCTGGGTCTGTGGCGGTTCTTCCTGCGGGTCCTTTTTTCATCTGCTGCAGCAGTCAGTCTCTCTTCACCCGCCTTGAGCTGTCTGGTCAGGGTGCCTCTCCATTTGGAGCGGTCCGTTGCAAGGTCCTCCCAGCGCTCTGTGTTGATCTCCAGGGCCTTCATGTCTCTCTTGCAAACGTCTCTAAAGCGCAGCTGTGGGCGGCCAACGTCTCTCCTGCCAGTTGCCAGTTCTCCGTAGAGGACGTCTTTGGGGATTCTGCCATCCTCCATACGGTGAACGTGGCCTAGCCAGCGGAGCCTGCGCTGCCTGAGTAGAGTGAACATGGAGGGAAGGCCGGCGCGGGACAGAACTTCTGTGTTAGGCACTTTGTCCTGCCAGGATATGTCCAGGATGTGGCGAATGCAGCGCAAGTGGAAGGAGTTCAGTCTCTTTTCCTGCCGGGCATATGTTATCCACGTCTCACTCCCATAGAGCAGTGTGCTGATGACGCAGGTGTTGTACACTGCCATCTTCGTCTTGACAGAGAGTTTGGGATTCTCCCACACTCGTGTGGTGAGGCGAGCGAGTGTGAAGGCTGATTTTCCAATCCTCTTGTTGATCTCTGTATCAAGGGAGAGGTTGTTGCTGATCGTGGACCCCAGGTACGTGAACTGATTCACGACCTCCAGCTCGTAGTCGTCGATGGTGATGGTTGGTGGTGCTTCCGTGCCTTGCACCAAGACGTTAGTCTTCTTCAGGTTGATGGTAAGCCCGAAGTCCTTGCATGCCTGGGAGAAGCGGTCCATCAGGGTCTGAAGCTCCTGCTGTGTGTGGGTTGCGACTGCAGCGTCGTCTGCGAACAGCATGTCTCTGATTAGAGCCTCGCGTACTTTGGTTCTGGCTTTCAGGCGGGCGAGGTTGAAAAGCCTGCCGTCAGATCTTGTGTGCAGGTAGATTCCCTCTGTTGCTGTGCTGAAGGCATGCCTCAGGAGCATAGCAAAGAAAATCCCAAAGAGGGTTGGCGCAAGTACACAGCCCTGTTTCACTCCGCTGCGTATGTTGAATGGCTCTGAGACGTTGCCATCGTGCTGCACTATCCCCTGCATGTTGGTGTGAAACGATTCGATGAGGCTTTGCAACTTTGGTGGGCATCCTATCTTTGGCAGGATCTTGAAAAGGCCCTCTCTGCTGACCAGATCGAACGCTTTGGTGAGATCAATGAAGACGACATACAGGGGCATGTTCTGTTCTCTGCATTTCTCCTGGAGTTGGCAGATGGAGAAGATCATGTCTATCGTCGATCGCTCAGCGCGGAAGCCACACTGAGACTCGGGGTAGACACTTTCGGCAAGCTTCTGTAGACGAACGAGAACAACTCGTGCGTAGACTTTGCCAACAACGCTGAGGAGGGAGATGCCCCTGTCGTTGTTGCAGTCGCTTCTCTCCCCTTTGTTTTTGTAGAGGGTGATGATCTTGGTGTCCCTCATGTCCTGTGGTACGGCACCTTCCTTCCAACACTGGCAGAGGACGTCATGCAATGGCAACAGTAGGGTGGTCTTGCAGTGCTTGATCAGGTCAGGGGGTATGCCATCGTTGCCGGGTGCCTTGCCAGCGGCCAAGCTATCAATGGCCTTGCTGAGTTCGTCGATGGTTGGCTCGGCGTCAAGTTCGTTCATGGATGGCAGGCAGTCGATGGCATCAAGGGCTGACGGTGTCACGGTGTTCTGTCTGGAGTAGAGGTCGGAGTAGTGTTCCACCCATCTCTCCATCTGCTTGTTCTTTTCTGTGATCATCTCCCCAGTGGAGGATTTGAGGGGGGCCGTCTTGCTCTGAGCCGGACCAAGTGCTTTCTTGATGCCATCGTACATACCACGGATGTTCCCTGTTATGGCAGCGGTTTGAATGTCTTGGCTGAGCTGAGTCCAGTACTCGTTGGCACAGCGCCGAGCAGTCTGCTGAACTTTGCTTCTCGCAGCCCTGAGAATCTGGAGATTCTTCTCGTTTGGGTACTTCTTGCACTCAGCAAGTGCTGAGCGCTTGGCTTCAATGACGGGGGTCATCTCGGTCAACTTGGCATCAAACCAGTCCTGTGACTTCGAGGTCTTCCTCCCAAAGGTAGCCAAGGCTGTGTGGTGGATGGTGTTTCGCAGCTCTTCCCACTTCTGCTTTGCAGATTCTCTTTCTTGTGGTACACCAAGTTCCTTCCCAAAGGTGGAGGCAAACTGCTCAACAAGTTCTGGTTGAGCCATCTTGCTGGTGTCAATCCGTGCCTTTCCAGGCTGTCTAGCATGATGGAATTTCTTCAGCTGCAGCTTGACCTTGCAACACACCAATGAATGGTCTGTGTCGCAATCTGCACTCTGGAACGAACGGGTGATTAGCACGTTCTTCAGTGAGGTGTGCCTGGTCAGGATCAAGTCCAGCTGGTGCCAGTGCTTTGAGCGCGGATGTTGCCAGGAAACCTTGTGTTGGGGCTTGGTCTTGAAGAATGAGTTTGTGATGCACAGATCGTGATATGTGCAGAACTCGAGCAGCCGCTGTCTGTTGTCATTCATTCTGCCCACGCCAAAAGGTCCAAGACAGGAGGGCCAGGTGTCGTGGTCAGCACCCACTCTGGCATTGAAGTCTCCAAGGAGAATGAGTTGTTCAGAGTTGGGGATGATCCTGACAGTTGTTGCGAGATTCTCGTAGAACTCGTCTTTTGCCTCTGGTGTGGCTGTCAGTGTTGGGGCATACACACTGACGAGGGTGACTGGGCCTTGAGTGGTGTTCAGGTGGAGGGTGAGGAGTCGTGCAGAGCCAGTGCTGCCCGGTTCCACCATCTTCAGCAAGGTGTTCTTCACTGCGAAGTCCACTCCGTGTTCCCTGTGTTCGTCACTGCCCTTTCCCTGCCAGTAGAACGTGTAGTCCTTCTCTCTCAGTGTGCCTGTGTCAGCCAACCATGTTTCCTGGAGAGTGGCGATATCCACTCCCAGTCTCTTCAGCTCATTATTGATGATGGCAGTCTTCCTGGTGTCGTTGATGCCCTTGAGGTTAGCAGCGAGTCCTGTCATCATAGTGTGGACGTTCCAAGTTCCCAGTTTTAGAGTTGGTCTCTTTTGTTTTATTGTCTTGCCTGGTGCGAAGGTTCTCAGCCTGCTCTTCGGACTTCTCCTCATCCCCATGCACCCAATGAAGAAAGCAAGCTGTGGCGGGACAACACCTTATTGGCTGGGGGCTGCCCAGCTTGAGGCGGGCGGTAGCTGTCCAGTGAGATCCGATGATCCCTCCCACCATCGGGAACAACCCCTGGCGCCGCGCTCTATGCCAATTGAGCGGTGGCTTATAACCGGTAACTGTCATTCCCCGTGTTTTGTCAACGCCAAAGGCGAAGCTGGAGTGTCCTCTCCAGTGATCCGGTGTTCTACCTTCCAGTGTTAGGCGTTGGTAGGATTCAAGCCTGGGCAGGAAGATATGGAGGACAAGATGTTGCCCATGCAGCATGTCCCCCCCCCCTCCACGTCACTGATGAATCCAAAGGAACAGCAGGGCTGCTACAGTTTGGCACCAGCGCCGTTGCAGGAGCTGCCAGAACGATGTTGAGCACAACATAGAACTGCCTTAGAGGCTTCGACTCCGGATTTTTCCTCAGGGTTAACTCCCAAAGCCTTTCCCGTGACCGGGTATGCCGCAAGGCAGCGGAGGTTTGAAATCAGGGTTTACCTTCCCCTAGATGGGCTACCTTCCCAGGTTGATGAGCCACCATCTACCCGAAGCATCTGGTTTTAAGGCGCCAGAGATCCGCCCTCGCCCCTTCTCCTATTAGTAAAAGCAGTTCCGCCAGGCTTAGAGACTAAACCACACGGGCAGGCTAGGAGTTGGACTTAGCTGTCAGAGGCTTTTCGAGACACACGCCATAAGGAGCATTTTATGAGCACTGGAAGCTTAACCCCAGTGCCGCTCCTGGCTATGACAACCTTGGAACAGCATTACAGTTTGTTAAATTATCCGGCAGAATATAAATATGTACCCAGACAGTATACAGTATTTCGCATTTGAATCAACAGTGTTGTTACCACCCTCAATAATAATTGTAATTGTCTTAGTTGTGTATTGGAGGGGATGATCTCTATTGTGCGAAGTTGTTAGGTTTAGTTCATTTAATACGACCTCTACAAGCAGCACTGGTTAGGTTATACAGTCTTACAACCTCTCCCTCGTGCACTTAGGATGGCACAGCCTACCGCTAAATGAGCACCTCAGTGCGTTCAGCATGTCCCACATGGTGTGGGACTCAGACTCCAGCAGAGTTGATAGTTTAGCCACCATCCTCCTCTCTCCTATCTCCTCCACTAGGTCGAGGCATCACCGCAGAACAGATAGATTTTTTGATCAGCCTGTTCAGTCTCTTCCTGTCAGCTGCCGTGATGCCGCTGCTCCAGCAGACCACTTCAAATATGATGGCTGATGCCACCACCAAATCGTAAAAAGTCTTCAGGAGTGCCCCTTGCACTCCAGAAGACCTGAGTCTCCTCAGGAGGTACAGCCTGTGCTGCCCCTTGTTGTAGAGCACGTTGGTGTTGTGTGACCAGTCCAGTTTATTGTTCAGATGAATACCCAGGTACTTGTAAGATGTCACCATCTCAATGTCTGTTCCCTGGATGTTTATCAGTGCTGTGGGGGGGTTGTCCTTGCTTGTGACAATCCATCACCAGTTCCATGGTTTTCCTTGCATTGATCTGGAGGCAGTTGTGCAGGCACCAGTCCACAAAGTCCTAGATAAGTCCTCTGTACTCTGCATCATCCCCATCAGAGATGAGGCCAATGATCGCAGAGTCGTCAGAGAACTTCTGTAGATGGCAGTGTGGTGTATTGTGTGAAAAGTCAACAGTGTAGAGGGTGAACAGGAAGGGGGCCATAACTGTTCCCTGGGGGGCCCCCGTACTGCAGATGATGGTGTCAGACACACAGTCCTGGGTTCTTACAAACTGTGGCCAGTCTGTGAGGTAGTCCAGTATCCACAATGGCAGGTGCTGGTCCACCCCTGCACACAGCAACTTGTCCCTCAGGATCACTGGTTGGATGGTGTTGAAAGCAATGGAGAGAGCAAAGAACATGATCCTCACAGTGCTCCCAGGCTTCTCCAGGTAGGACAGGGAATGATGTAAAAGGAAGCGCACTGCATCCTCCGCCCCGATGCCATGCTGGTAAGCAAACTGAAGTGGATCCGTCACTGGTCCCACCAGGGGGCGGATGTGAGCGAGGAGCAGCCTCTCCAGGGTCTTCATTAGGTGTGATGTGAGGGCCTCTGCTCTATAGCTGTTCAGGTCCTTGGGGTGCAGAGTCTTTGGTACGGGTACCACACAGGATGTTTTCCACGGCTGTGGTACCCTCCCCAGCTTCAGGCTCAGACTGAAGATGTGCTCCATGATGCCGCACAGCTGGTCTGCACAGGACTTAAGGAGCCTTGAGCTGATACCATCCAGGCCTGCAGCCTTCCTCGCCTTGATCTTCTTCAGCTCAGCTCTCACCTGGGTCTTAGTGACAAGCAGGATGGGGCAGGGGAACTGTGTGCTGGGAGGGGGGTTGTTGGGTCTGTGAGGGGAAAAACAGTGGGGGATGTATGAGGGGGGTGGAGGGAGGGCAGTGGACAGTGAGACTAGATGAAGGCGGAGGCAGCAGTGGTTGGTGGGCAGGCAGAGAAAAGGGCGGTTGGTCAATCCCGTTAAAGAACAGGTTCAGGTTGTTCACCCACTCCCTTCCCCCTGTGGCCTGGAAGGAGGAATTCTGGTGCCCAGAGATGGTTTTGAGGCTTCTCCAGACACTACTGACGCCACTCTGCTGCAGCTTGTCCTCCATCTTCTTCCTATAACTGTCCTTCCCCTCTCTGATCTTCCTCCTTAGCTCCCTCTGTATGAACTTCAGCTCCTCCTTGTTTCACAACCTGAAGATCATTTTCTTCTCCTTCAGCAGTGACTCCATCTCAGGATTGATCCAGGGTTTGTTGTTTGAGAAACACTGTATGGTCTTGGTGGGTACGTTCTCCACACAGAACTTGATGTAGTCTGTGATGGTGTGTGTGAGGCCATCAGTGTCCTCACCATGTGGATTCCAGAGCTGCTCCCACGCAGTGGATTCAAAACAGCTCCTCAGGGTGTCCTCCGCCTCCTCGGACCATATCTTCACTGTGCAGGTAACAGGAGGTTGTCTGTGTACCAGAGGTTTGTACATAGGCAGGAGGTGAACCAGGTTGTGATCAGATCTACCGGGGGGAATGTGTGTGTGTGTGGGGGGTGATGAGGTATATGCCTCTTTGGTGTTTGCATAAAATAAGTCCAGTGTTTTATTGTCTCTGGTGTGGCACGTAACATACTGGGTGAAAGTAGGTAGAATGGAGGACAGGGAAGTATGGTTAAAATCACCAGAGATGAGCTGGAGAGCATTTGGGTGCTGGGTCTCCAGCCTGCTGCTGACTGTGTGGATGATGTCACACGCTGCCTCAGCGTTCGCAGAGGAGGGTACATACAGTAAATAACAATCACAATGACGTGAGAACTCTCTGGGAAGGTATGCCAGTCGCATGCTAACGGCTAGCAACTCAATGTCCTTGCTACAGTGTTGTTCTTTAATTGTGTTGTGCCCAGGATTACATCATCTGTTGTTCACAAACATAATCAGCCCCCCGCCTCTGCTCTTCCCACTAGCTGGAGTCCGATCTGCCTGTATTAAGTGGAAACCCTCCAGTCCAATATTAGCATCTGTTGTTAGCTCTGTTAACCACGTCTCCATGAATAGCATGATGCTAACCTCTCTGTAGACGCTCTCATACCGGGACACAGCTGCTAGTTTGTCCGTCTTATTAAGCAGCGATTTCACATTTCCCATAATAATGGATGGTAGGACAGGCTTGTACTTTGTCTTCCTTGCACGTCACTTCGCTCCAGCTCGACATCCCCGTTGTTTTTGCCTGATTTCTTGAGGGATATCAGATCTCTCAGTTAGCACCACAGAGCAGCACAGTGCTAACAGTTGGCTTCTACTGTAAACAGTAGCTTCTCCACTCACCCAGTCTGTAGTCACTGGTGATATGAGTAGAAAGATAGCTAATATCAATGCCAGTGCGGCAATATTAGTGTCCTTGGCATCCATGATGGATATAGGGTAACAAGATCAGAAAAGTTATAGTAAAGAAAAAACGGATCGTAAATAAAAATGAGAAAGAAACTCAGAATTGAGCTGCTGCTGCAAAAAGGCTGCCAACTCATGTGGCACCGGAAGCTAAACACTAAACAATATCATATTTACACCCCTCACCCCCCCCCCCCCCAAAAAAAAAAAAAGCTTAGAACTTTATCCGTGGGTCGCCTTAGCAAGGGCAGCAAGTAAACATCGAGCAGAACTGGCATATCGGCTGATGTACGATATGAATGATAATTTATTGGGTATGGAGAAGGGGTGGGACTATATAAGCGTTGGCTTCTTCCCACTCCTTTTGAACAAAGCATTTTTCTTTTTTAATTTTATTTTTTTGGTTTTGATTTTTGTTTTAAAAATATTTTTGTCTGGATGTTCAAATAAATAAAATCAATCAATCAATCAATGTAAAGCAAGTTATACTAACTGGACCACTGTGAAAACCATCTAAAGCGTACTGTATTTCTAAACCATAACATCAGAAATTTTGCTGTCAGAGCGGTGGCTCGAAGAGGCTTATGCCATGCGAGGATCAGTCCCCAGTCTCCTGTACTCTGCTCAACATGCAGTGTGAAGTAAGGAGTTGCTATGCCTCTGTCTGAGCAAAGCAGGCTCGGGCTGTCAGCAGTCAAACAGAGTCCCATGTGATCTATGATGGAAAAGGCCAGCTCATGGAAAAGATCACATCCCAGGATGTTGTCACCAAGGCACGTCACTTGAAACATGAACACTGGGAGTGTTCTTGTACTCTTGACCCGTAGTGTATTCTTGACCCGTAGTGAACTGGCAGAGTGGTGTTTCCTACCTTGCTGATTTTTACGTGTCCATACTCAAACAGTTCCACTGGGTCTGGCTCAATTGGATGCAGGGGAAAGAAAGTCTTCACCGTGGCTTCGTCCATCAGGGGCCTCATGGCAGCAGTGTCCAGCAGTAGCGGTAGACTGACGCCATCCACTTCTACTGTGCACCACTTGTACGGTGTGTTACTGGAGTCCTATGAATGTATGGTGGTCAGACTGGACCAACTGAACGAGTTAGATGGAGGGCTTGCTGGGGCTGAGCGGCACACTTTGGCAAAGTAGTTCAGCTTACCGCAGCGTTGGCACTTCTGTCCTTTGGCAGAGCAGGTGGGTGTGCATGTTCAGTGCAAGGGAGAGCCACAGTTACCACATGGTTGGTGTGCTGTATTGTCCTGCCATCCCACGATGTTAACTTCAGGGTCCTCCTGGGAGGACGTGGGGTCGGTGGGTTCAGCAGCTGGGATAACAGCACATGCTAGCAGAGCAAAGTGTGGAGAGCGTGGGCTGGAGGCTCCTAGCTGGGTTGCTAGCTGAGCCACTGCCTCTAGCTGGGACACCAACTCCACCACGCTGGACAATGGAAGGTTGTCCGGCGCTATTAGCAGCTTCTCCTGCAGCTTTGGGTTGGTGGTGTGTTCCACTAACTGCTCCTGCACCATCTCGTCTTCCAGTTGTGCAAACCTACACATGCTGGCCAAACAGCGGAGGTCGGCAACTTATTGCTGGAGCAACTCACCCACATGCTGTCGGCACTGGTGAAACCTAATCCTCCTGACCAACACGCTCTTGGGGGTGGCAAAATGTCTGGCCAACAAAGCGACACACTCGTTATAGCTATCCACAGGTCCGAGCGTCTTAAAGACATGCTGTCCCTTGCTGCCAATGCACTGGATTAGCATGATGTGCAGCCTTAACTTGCTAGCTTTAGTTAGGTCCATGGCAGACACAAACGTTTCAAATGACTCTTGCCAACGTGACCAAGGAATGGGCGGCTCATCAGGCAAAGTGAGGAACGGTGGTAGAGATGTCGGTTGTATATTCTCATATTACAACAAGTAATGCGGACGTGATGACGCAGGCATGGATGACGTCATCACGCCATGCCTATAATAAGGGACTGTTGGTGGCAGCCTAGCTTCTTTGGCGCTTCGCCTCTAGCCAACACACTGCCTGTACCCTGCTAATATTAGCTTGTTTGTATGTTCCTTGTGCTACCAGCTCTCTTTAATAAAACCACCGTTCAGCACAGCCACTGCCTCCACTCTCCCTCATTTCTCAGACATAACAATGGCAATGAGGAGAAAAATTGATCTTCTGGAGGAAAAAATGACATTTTTCCTGAAGATGAAAGCATGTCTGGTACCCCAGCTGGAGAGTGAGGTGGATAGACGAATCAAGCTCTGCCAACATCAACAGGGAGTAGGAGAAGTGACCCAGCAGTACGTTGCAGACCTCTGCTGTCTGGCAAGCACATGCGGGTTTGGCTAACTAGAGGACAAAATGGTGCAGGACCAGCAAGTGTAACACACTAGTGACCCATGGCTGCAGGCAAAGCTGCTGATGGTGCCAGACGACCTGCCACTGGCGAAAGCGGTGGAGTTAGCGTTTCAGCTGGAGGCTGCTGACAAGCTAACATTACAGCTAGGTGGCCCACAACAACAGACCCCGCTAGCACAAGCAGTTACCCCTGCAGAAGAACCTGACTTACACCGCAACCTTCTCGGAGGACACTGAGGTGAAGGTTACGGGACATTGGAACATCATGAGACACCAAATGAGCGGTAACTGTGGTTCTCAGACACACCGAACGAGAGCGCACTCCTGCCTGGCCAGGGGGCAGTGATGCCAGTACACAGAGAGAGGGCATAAACTGGACTCGTCTCTGATCCTCGCCTGGCATAAGCCTGAGGAAGCCACCACAACCACTACCAGCATCAGAGGAGACAGGGCATAATCCGGACTCGTCTCAGATCCTCGCCCGGCATAAGCCTCAGGGAGCCGCCGCAGCATTGCAGGAGAGAAAGTTTGTGGCCAAGAGGGACCCCGGTGAATGACGACAACCTGGTGCATGTCCTGTCACCAGTGAGAGCAACACACCGCCACAACCACAACCAGCACCAGGAGAGAGAGGTCATAATCCAGACTCGTCTCAGATCCTCGCCCAGCATAAGCCTTAGGAAGCCGCCACAGCGCTGCGGGAGGGAGAGTTTGAAGCCGAGCAGGACCCAGCAGAGCAATGCCAATCCAGAGCGCATTCTGCCACTGGCGTGAATGGCACACCACCACAACAGCAATCAGCAGCGGGGATGAGAGAGCAGCAGCATCGAGTGCAGCCGAACAGATCGTCACTCGCAGTATTCGATTGGGTTTGGGTACGCAGATTCTAACGCCTGGACCCACAAACACTCCAGTCACTGCTGATGAGGATCATCACACGGTTAAACTTAAAATTAAACTTTATTTATTTATATAGCAGTTTTCGTACAACAAAGTGCAGCTCAAAGTGCTTTACAGTTAAAAACAATTCCACATTTAAAAACAATTGGGGCCAGCCACCTTCCAGATGGCTGATGGTTCAAGATGGCACACCAGCCATCTGTGAAGGGTGAGAGCAGCTGCTCCAGATCAAGCCGTGACGCTGGAACCGATCCAGCCAGTGTGGGACCCAGACTGGGACTTTGGTAATGAGAGAGCGCACCCAGGTCCGCCACAGCCAGCACCTCCAGGGGCACACCCACCGCGGGCTCACCAAAGGCCCCCTGAAGTTGAACTTTTAATGAATCTGTTTCAAAATATTTAGGCAGAGCATGGCTGACTACAGTGGCAGAATAACCCACTCAACCGTGCAGGGTTTACCAGTAGTCCACCCGGTTACCCAGGTTCAGGTTTATCTGATATGTGTTTCTGCCATAACGTTCATAATGGTTTTGGGTTTTCCCAGAGGGGAGGTGAATGTTGTATATTCCCATATTACAACAAGCAGCGGGGACGTGATGGCGCAGGCACGGATGACGTCATTACGCTGTGCCTATAATAGGGGAGTGTTGGCAGCAGCCTAGCCTCTTTGGTGCTCCGTCTCCAGTATAGCACCAGCCCCTGCTCCTGTATAGTTAGCTTACTAGCTAGTTGTACTGTACATGTGCTGTTAGCCACTGTTTAATAAAATCACCGTTCAGCACAGCCACTGCCTCCACTCTCCCTCATGTCTCAGACATAACGGTGTCAGCAGCGTTTCCATATTATCATTGTCCAAGTTTCTCCTCATCACCAGTTGTGTTTTGAAATAATGGATGCGGACATGTACACGTGTTGACGATAGCATTTATTGAATGCTAGCTGGAACAAGCTAGGAGGGACACTCAGTGCAGGTGACTGGAAAGTGGGTACCAAAGGATGGAGGGCAAGAGTGAGGCTAGCCCTGTGTAGCCAGCTAATATATCCTGTGGTGTGATGATGTCACGCGTGTGTATGTGCCACCACAACATGGTGCGTCATGCCATTTCCCATATATTACACAGAGCTACTGTGACAGTGGGAATGCAGGCAAGCAGGCAAGATGAGAAGAGGGGCAATCATGCTTCAACATGGAACAAAGCATCTAGTCCCAATGTGAGTGTGCCCAAATCAAAAACAAATAGGGTACAAAGTTCATAATTTTAAAGGGGCTGAAAACAGCTATCTGAAACCACTGCATGCTATTAAGTGGTTTTTCCAACACATACACTACCGTTCAAAAGTTTGGGGTCACCTCAGACAATTTTGTGTTTTCCATGAAAAGTCACACTTTTATTTACCACCATGAGTTGTAAAATGAGTAGAAAATATAGTCAAGACATTGACAAGGTTAGAAATAATGATTTGTATTTGAAATAATAATTTTTTCCTTCAAACTTTGCTTTCGTCAAAGAATCCTCCATTTGCAGCAATTAGAGCATTGCAGACCTAACATGATTGCACAAGGGTTTTCTAATCATCCATTAGCCTTCTGACGCAATGAGCAAACACATTGTACCATTAGAACACTGGAGTGATAGTTGTTGGAAATGGGCCTCTATACACCTATGTAGATATTGCACCAAAAACCAGACATTTGCAGCTAGAATAGTCATTTACCACATTAGCGATGTATAGAGTGTATTTCTGATTAGTTTAAAGTTATCTTCATTGAAAAAAAGTGCTTTTCTTTCAAAAATAAGGAAATTTCTAAGTGACCCCAAACTTTTGAACGGTAGTGTACATTGATAGAATAATTCTGTATTCTTTATCTTTTGGTACTTCAGAGTCTGTGTGAAGGGTACAAGGTCTTGGAAGCATGACATTTTATCTTTGTTTACCTACGCATGTTCTGTAATGTCTGAGAAAGGAGAGGGCTTGGAAGAACCAGACTGAACCAGATATTCTCTCATGGACAGTTTTGAGATAACAGGATGCTTAAAGACTGAAAGTTGTGTATGTGATTCAGAACAGTTTCCATTGGCGGCTCTGAGTGTACCACTTATTGTTGTCCGCTGATCAGTGCAAATTAAATTTACTGAAACTTTGATCTTGCCTGATTCTTCAACTACTGGTTAAAGAGAATTTTTCCAACATAATTGGCGCACCGAACAGCGACTCCAGACATCTTTTCTCCAGACCTGTGGCGCTTTGGACCGTTCTCTCTGCCGGTGCACGGGCCTGCTGGAAAGACCTCCTGCCCACCTCCCCATTGGAAGCGGTAGGTGACAGCAAGAAAAAGTGTGGAACGCCAAGGGGGAGAAGAGTGACGGAGAGAACCGAAGCAGATTGAAGTGAGTAAATTTAATTATTTAATAAATAAATGTAAATAATAAATATCTAAATAATAAATAAATTTTTGGGAAGAGGTGAGGGTAACAATTGAAAAAATAATCTCAAAACAAATCATATTGAATCCTAAACTGTTTTTGTTGGGTCTGTACCCAGAAAAGCATAATTTTAATAAAAGTGAAAGAACATTCATAGACCTCAGTTTGCTTAATGCCAAAAAATGTATTGCACTATTATGGAAAAAGACTCATAGACCAGATGTGACTCAGTGGTTAAGACAGATGTTAACAAACCTTCCATTAGAAAGAATAACATATATACTAAAATCAAAGGAAATTGTGTTTGAGAATATATGGAGACCTTTTATTGATTATGTAAAAAATTTAAACATAACTCTTGAAGAAGAAGGTGAATGATGTGTGTGGACCTTGTAAATTCCAAACTGGTGAACATAATATGTATACTTATGTATTGGATTGTCTAGACTAAACAGAGGAGCATTGTTGAAGACTTGATTTTGTTGGTGGTTGTTGGTGTTTTTAGTGCATTTTTTTTTTTTGTAGTACTTTAGTGTTAGTGTTTGATTGTTTGTATCATGTTTGTTAAAAAAAAAAAAAGGTTCAATAAAGATATTGTGGAAAAAAAAAATAAATAAATAAATTTATTTATTCAGACCGGCGGCACGGTGGAACAGTGGTTACCACTGCGGCAGCACAGCAACTCACCCTTGGTCAGGGGATCCTGGGTTCGATCCCAGCCCCCGACCAACAGTGATCTGTGTGGAGTTTGCATGTTCTCCCCGTGTCTGCGTGGGTTTACGCCGGGATTTCTCCAGTTTCCTCCCACATGCCAAAAACATGCAAGTTAGGTTAATTGGCATCAAACTGGGGATTCTAAATTGTCCTTAGGTATGACTGTGAGAGTGAATGGTTGTCTGTCTCTCTGTGTTGGCCCTGCAATGGACTGGCGATCTGTCCAGGGTGTACCTTAATCTCAAGATAGTTTTGACATTAATTTCTTTTGTTGTGCAGTTTTCTGTGGGATTTTTGTTGGCTTTATATAAGCAATTTAATCTTGTTGGCAGATGCTTTTTTAATTTTTAACTAACATTATCAATTGCCAGAATTTTTCGCTTATTTTAAGTAAAAATATCTGCCAGCAGAGCAAGAAAATTTGATTTATCTTTTGTTTGGGATGCCTGAAGGCAAGTAAACAGCATTAGGTTATTTCATTTGACTTATATTTGACTTTTTGCAGTGTAATTGTATTCTCTAGCTCACAGTTGCAACAGTGGCTTCACATGGGGAAAAAAAAGGGGCGACAGGCTGACTTGGACTTAACTTGGACGGTAAAATCAAAATCTGATGATAAATCTGAAAAATTGACCATGGTAAAAGGAAGAAAAAAAAGATTTGACTAATATGTGTTCTGTCTCTTCTGTGGTGCATGACGAGTCTGCCGTGGGGGCAAGGGGCCATACTTCTGCTCCTCCTCCATACTCCCCTGCTGCTCAGCCCATATACCCCGATCTCACAGAACTCCAGGCTGGAGAGGCCGTGACTGACGTTACCTCACCTCCGCTTGTCTCCACCACTCTGTCTGGGAGTAGCCACACCAGGGTGCAAGATTTAAGTAGATATGCACACATATCTACTCCACACTCACCATCAATACGATCAATAAAACTGAAGATTATGAAAAATGTTGTCACTGAACAATATCCTATGATTGAACTTTGAAATACAGCTTATATGGGACGATCCAAACCACAAAACAAGGTAACGATGGAAGTGTTGAAGCTTATAGAACCAGGTTTGATAGGCATTCTGGTTTAACTAAGGCTGATAATGATTCAGGTGTAGAACCTTAATGGCAGCATTTGAAAAGTGTCTTTTTACAAAATATGCATCGACACCTAGCTGATTACATCCGCAAAACATTTGGTCACATACCGCACCTGTGCAGTTGGCGATATGTTAACTTATGCCAAAAATGCAGAGACAATAGAGGAGGAAAGGAAAGAAAAAGGAAAAAAAACTGAAAGAAAAACCAACTCCTGTTTGTGTGATTGTTGACACAAAAGGGGGGGGGCGTGAGTTTCCCCCCGATTCTATTTTTCAGGGTGGCACCGGAACTGGACCCCAGTGGTGGAGGGGGGCGGAAAAGAGGCATGGGGTGGGCTGGCTGCAGCAAGGGGAATGTGACATTTGTCATCAATGTGGACAAAGAGGCCATTGGCGGAGGCAATGTCCTGAACACCAGCAACAACGAGGAGGGGGTGAAGGACCTCACAGGCCGACTACCTGACTTACTGCACTGAAGATAAGTGCAACTATTGATGCTAACACTGACATAACAGGCGTTTTCCATTTACCTGACTTTGATTTGACGTTGATAATACAACGTAATACAACGCAGGATAATACTGCAACATCCCTTCAGGATGTTGCAGGTTCAGGACGTTCAAATAAAGTTTCTGTGACACAGGAGCATGCAGATCATTAATAACAGGCACAGACATTCACAGTTTTACAAAATAAGATGAAAAAATAACTGTAAAAGCCACAAATGGTAAGTTAAAATCAGAGCACCTTTCAAAAAATGTCAAGGTAAAAGACCCTGTCACCAGTGACATGGCAGAAGGTTGTTTCATATTGTCTGAAGCATGCCCTGTCAACTTTCTGGGAAGGGATCTCCCCACAACCCTCAATATTGCCATAATTCCAATGAATAATAGCATGAGAGCATCACATTTTCCACATGTGGAAGGAATAAATGTAAAATAAAATAAAAAATAAATAATATTAAATGTAAATAATAAATAAATGTAAATGTATTGCAGGATTCCAATGTGCCTAGGTACTGCTACTCATTGTTTTTGGTTTCAGCCGGACCACACTCAGTGACATCAGAACTGCATGCAAAAGCTATGCAAAATTTAGAGTCCAAAACATTCCTTGCAAATCTGTCCTCCAGACTGGTCATTAAAATATGCAGAGTTGGTCAAAATAAACGCAAAATCACACTATAGACCATACAAAAGACAGTATCCTCTACGCACTTTGTTAAATGACCCACAATCACACATGCAGTTTTGTTTTTTGTTTTTTTTTACAGCAATAGACATCAGCAATGTTTGTTTTGTTTTTTGTTTTTTTAACATCCCAATACATCCAGATAATCAGTTTTGGTTTGCATTCACATTTGAAAACAAAAGGTACACATTCACCAGGTTACCACAAGGTTACTGTGAATCACCAACTATTTTTTCACAGGCAGTGTCAGCAAATTTGGCGCCACCTAATGGGAGCCAGTTGCTCCTTTATGTTGACGACATCTTGCTAGCATCACCTAATGAAGAAACATGCAAACAAGACACCACTGTCTTAATGCGATTTTTAGCAGAACAAGGTCAGAAAGTCAATAAGGAAAAATTAGAGTTGTGGAAAAAGAGGTCAAATATTTAGGGACCTATCACAAAAAGAGATGATGTTATTTCTGCGGTACTTTAAATTATTGTCGCTCTTGGATTGCAGATTACTCATTTGAAGTACAACCCTTATCTGATCTCAGTTACAAAACACCCATGGCTCAGGTGGACAAAATTGAGTGAACACCTGAGACAGAAGAGGCTTTTGTTAAAATTAAAAAACTTTTGGTCAGCACTGGTGTCCTGGCACTCCCCAATTACAAAAAATCATTTGTGCAAATGGTTGATTGTAGAGAGGGACACATGACGTCAGTCCTTCTCCAACCAAGTGGCACAAAAATGCATCCAATAGCATTTTATTCTTCAAGGTTAGACCCTGTTGCAAGGGCAGTGCCGCCATGTGTGCAGGCTGCCATAGTCGCCTCTATGGCGGTGCAGGCATCAGCAGGACTCATTCTTTTTCATCCCTTGACCCTAAAGGTCACACATGCAGTATCAGTTGTCTTGTCACAAAGTAAAATATCAGTTCTCTCACCATCCAGACACCTTGCATGCATGACAGTGTTATTATCACAGCCTCATCTAACCATTGAACGTTGCACAGTAACAAAATTAAATTAATCTGTAAATTAGGTCATGGAAAAGCACTCACAATGTACATGGACAACCAATATACTTTTTCTACTATCCATCATTTTGCACAACAGTGAAAAAAGAGGCATGATTACATCAACAGGAAAGCCAATCTAACACAAAGCTCTCAGAATTGGCCATATGCAAATGTGCCCCACACACTAATGACACAGATTGAATCTCTAAGGAAAACCACTTGCAGACAACACCACAAAAGCAGCTGCACAAGGTCATATAGGAAACCACACCACAGCATCTTTTCTTTTAACACTGACAGAACAGCTATCACATGACACACTCACTAATGCCCAGGAAACAGCACCACAAACTGAAATTTACTGGTGGATAAAAAAAAGGGGCAACATTTGACAACACTTCAAGACTCTACAAATGATGCAATAACATACCCATTTTGCTATGCAAATTATTCCACCAGACTGCTGTTCTGCTGCATGAGCTTTCCCATGTAGCAGCAGGGGGTATGATTAGTAAATTTGCTGCTCAATTTTGTAAAAAAAAAAAAAAGCCTAATCTGTGCAAATAACAATGCTCAGGGACAATTAAGACCTCAGAAGGCTACTTTCCCAGCGTTAGCTTATCGTTTTCAAAACATTTGCATTGATTCCACTGAACTAAATAAATGTGAAGGGAAGAAATATTGTTTGGTGATTATTGATACATTTACTAAATAGACAGAAGCCTTCCCTTGCACGCATCCAAATGCCATTACAGTAGCAAAGAAACTCTTAACTGAAATAATACCAAGATTTGGAATACCTGAAAAGATTTACTCAGAAAATTTTGATTTTGATTTTTTTGATTTGATTTTGATTTTGTATACTTTATTGATCCCCAGAGGGGAAATTGAGGGCATCCACCTGGATGGATGAAGCAGCCACAGTACGGCGCTATCCCTTTACCATTCACACACACATTCACACCTAGGGCCACTTTAGAGTCTCCAATTAACCTAACCTGCATGTTTTTGGCCTGTGGGAGGAAACCGGAGAAATCCCGGAGTAAACCCACGCAGATACAGGGAGAACATGCAAACTCCACACAGATCACTGTTGGTCAGGGGCTGGGATCGAACCAGGGATCCCTTGGTCAAGGGTGAGTTGCTGTGCTGCCGCAGCGCTAACCACTGCGCCACCGCACCAATGGAACATATTTTGTAAATCAGGTTATATCACACTTAGGTACAGCACTCAACATTAACTCATAAAAACCACTCAGCTTACCATCCACAATCTGCAGGATTAGTGTAACGAACAAATAGGACCATTAAAGATGGCTTAGGAAAGCAATGACAGAAATAGGAAAAAAATAATGGATGGTAAACCTTCCCTACTCCCACCAATAAGGCCATTTAATTCAGGTGATGAGGAAGGGTGTTTAGCTGATTACATGCAAAGAATGTTGACTGACAGAGATGTTGTACATGCTGCTCTTCCCAGGAAGGAGCACGGGGGTGCACCCATCATAGCCAAACTAGGGGGGATCTGGTCCTCATCAAAGCCATCAAAAGGAAAACTGGGCCAACGCTCCCTGGCAAGGACCACACAAGATCATCCTGGCGACACCAGCAGCCATGAAAGTCAAAGGACGTGATTCTTGGGTGCATTTAACACATTGCGAACTTTACCTCATTCAAAACCCTCAACAAGAGACTTTTTAATACACATTGCAAACTTTATCCCACAAAAATCCTCAGCAAAGTGACTGTTTAACTGTTTAACTGTTTCTCTATACAAGTGTTGACTGACGGTGCCCTCGAGCACCCAGCAATGGTTTGTGTAGCGAAACAAATGTTGTCTATCACGGAGAGACAAAATGCCAGAGAGAGAGGGTTGGCAGCAGAAGGATGTGAATGGTACACCTGTTTTTTTCATCATCGTCATCCTTGTGGTTACACTTGATTTGGTTACTTTTAGGGACACCATTACCTGTTTATTGCAGGGCTAGGTACATTACTCACACGCATCATGACTGACTAGAAGGACCAGGCTATGATGACCATGTTTATGCTAGTAATGTGTGGTGGAAGTATGCTAATTACACAGCCAAAACAGCTAATCGTTCAAATTGTTATGTGTGTTCTTTGCTCCCACTCTCAGCTGGTCAAATAGCTGTTACTGCTAAACCAATGGAACTGTCATAAGCTGTTTGTTTCTTGCACGAGGCTATGTATAGAAATAGTACAGCAAGCATTAACTTGAACCACAACTGCCACATTGTCTATGACGCCACTGACCGGAGACACGATGACACCCCTTACTCGGTGAAGGCAAGATTAACCTCTCTGAGGAATTTTTCCTTTTGTCTTAAAGGGTGTGGAAACGTCTCTTTGGGCAGTTTATCATTTTCCAGGTGTGCAACGGTACATAGTGCATCTCGCTCCTGTACTGCTACCTGCCAGACCAATGTACTGGGCAAAGCTGTCCTGAAGATCCTTGTTGTCAGTCTAGAAGTCTGGAAGGCAATGTCACCCTGCAGAAGCTCTGTAGCGCCGCAATTTGGGATTCTCACAAGTACGGCACGTATATGGTGACAGGGGGTTGGTGGCTGTGTGGCCATCGGGCCTACTCACACCTACCCATGAAGTGGGGAGGGATGTGTGCCCTCGTGGTGGTGACTGACCATACCATCATATTGTGGGCAGGACAGGCGGGCAGGGTAAAGAAGGATGTCTCTTTTTCACCATATGATCCCATCTGGGGCACAAATGTGCAAAGAATTCAAGTTAGAATCTGCTGGGCAGAAGGAATTCTATTCCTTGTTTCCTTGAGTGGGAGTGGCTAAGAACATCTTATGGATTGAAACAACTAGTTATAGATTACAATCGTTTGTGAATTTTTCTTTGTCTGCTTTTTCTGGTATAAATGAGGCGTTAACAGTTCTTAGACTTATGTTGACCCAAAATAGAATGGTTCTTGATCAAATAACTACCGACCGAGGGTGTGCGTGTGCAATTGTGGGGGATTATTGTACTTTTATCCCTGAAAATGATGCAGATGGTCACGTGATTGATTTTTGATTTTTTGATTTTGTATACTTTATTGATCCCCAGAGGGGAAATTGAGGGCATCCACCTGGATGGATGAAGCAGCCACGGTATGGCGCTATCCCTTTACCATTCACACACACATTCACACCTAGGGCCACTTTAGAGTCTCCAGTTAACCTAACCTGCATGTTTTTGGCATGTGGGAGGAAACCGGAGAAATCCCGGAGTAAACCCACGAAGACACGGGGAGAACATGCAAACTCCACACAGATCACTGTTGGTCAAGGGCTGGGATCGAACCAGGGATACCATGGCCAAGGGTGAGTTGCTGTGCTGCCGCAGTGCTAACCACTGTGCCACCGCACTGCCGATTGCTTCAGCCATATGGAATTTGACTGCTTTGCAGGCTACCATAGCCAAAGACAATGTCACTGATGAACATACCTGGTTAAGTTGGTTATTGTCTTCATGGAGAAGTCTCATCATGAACCTGTTATTGATTTTTGTGGTAATATTTCTGATCTTTTCTTGTATTATTCCCTGCATTCGTAATATGACTTGTGCATGTTAATTTAGTGATGTACCATGGACTGGTTGCCGGGGGTGATGGGGATGATAAACAAACAGTGTGAGCTCAAGGTGTCTCTCCATGACCCAAGTACAGAGTAAAAGTAGGATTGACATGCACAAAACCGAAAGAAGTTGCATGATCATGATGTGAAGTTTAAATGTACTAAATACATTTATGAAGTTCCAAACATTATTTTATTTTCTATTTTATTTTGTTACTTTTATTTCTGTTTTTATATTTTGTTATTATTTGTTTTGTTTTCATATTTTATGTTTTGTTTTTATACAGGCATACACATATATCCTTATTATATCCTTACTATCATCCTTACTTTATTTTCATTTGATTTTAATGTTTCTTTTATCATTAATTACTTTTATAATTAATTAATAAGTTTTATTGTTCTATATTTCCTCCTAAAGGACTAAATGTTAGGCGGCTAGTTAGGGTCTGTTGCACATCAATGCACTGGAGCTTAGCATAGCTGCCAGATGGAGATTTAGATGCCATAACTTGTTATCACTGACATGGTTACATGACCCAGTGACAAGACATGGACTCAGACTTGATACAATTAAGTTTATTAACAACAAGTATGGTGTTGGTGCGTGTGAGTGTAGGCTGGAACTGCCGGATACAGAGCGGGACACAGTACCGCCTGGCAACCCTAGGAACACACAGAGAAAGGGGATTACTGGAAGTCACGGCTGGAGATAAACAGTTAAACTGTGCTTACTGTGGGAGCAGATGGTAGCAGATGGTAGCAGCTCAGGTTCAGCGTGGTGACTGCAGCCAGGGAGACAGTGCCCTTCCGGGGGTAGTGCGACTCCGGCAGGTGAGTGTCCAAGAGGAGTTGGTGAGGAGGGAGTGCGGGGGAAATCCGCCCCTGGGAGGATTGAAGGAGGATTCCGCCGCCACGGACTCCGCCTGTGCACAGGGGATCTGAAGACAAAGGTGAGTAGGAATTGATGAGCTTGCGTGGCCAGCTGGAGGGATTCTCCAGCGACGATGAAGCAAGCTTTGGCTGGAACTTCGGTAGACAGGAGGAATTGGCGATAAGCTCGTCAGGAGTGCTGAGAGACATCTCCGCACCGCCGTGACGGGCAGCGTGGAAGATATAGGCCAGGTGTAATGAGGACCAGGTGTACGCGCAGCTGGGAATGACGAGCAGACCAGACCATGACACTACTCCCCCACTAATGAGCGCCTCTTGGCGATTGTCCCAGCCTACCTGGATGCATCCAACGGAACTCCCTGATGAGGTCTTTATCAAGCATGAGGGCAGGACGCATCCAGGACCTGGACTCCGGCCCATAGCCCTCCCAGACCACCAGGTATTGCAGACCGCGGCCCCGGTGGCAGACGTCCAGGATAGCAGTCACTCCCCACGCCGGGCTGCCATCGATCATCCTCAGAGGGGGTGGAGACCTGGGAGGAGGACACAGGGGGCTGGAAAACACAGGCTTAATTTGAGAGACATGAAACATATGCAGAGGGAGGGGGGGAGATCGAGCCGCACAGACACAGGGTTGACGATGCGGGAGATAGAAAAAGTCCCAATAAAATGCTGCGTCGTCTTCCTGCGCTCACCCTTCACATTGATGTTCTTAGTAGAAAGCCAAACCTGCTGGCCCACCTGGTATGACGGGACTGGGGTCCGGTGGCAGTTGGCCACTGAAGCGTTGCATTCAGCCGTGCGAAGCAGCACGGTCCAGGTTGCCCTCCACAGACGTTGACAGAATCTCAGATGCACCCGGACTGATGGTACGGCAATGTCACCCTCTTCCTCAGAAAATAAAGGAGGAGAATACCCAAGTGAAGCCTGAAAAGGGGACATACCTATGGCAGAGGACACAGTCGAGTTGTGGGTATACTCAATCCAGGGCAGGTATGGGCTCCAGCAGGCCAAGTTGGTCGAAACCACGCACCGCAGCGCCGCCTCCAACTCCTGGTTGGTCTGTTCACACTGACCATTAGACTGCGGGTGGTACCTGGATGACAGGCTAACAGTGGCCCCAAGGGCATGACAAAATGACCTCCAGACCTGAGAGATAAATTGAGGACCCCGATCAGAGAGAATGTCCACGGAGATCCCGTGTAGCCTCACCACGTGTTGGACCAATAGGTCAGCTGTCTCCTTAGCAGTAGGCAGCCCCAGAAGGGGAACAGAATGGGCCGCCTTAGAGAACCTGTCCACCAAAGTGAGCACTACCGTGTGGTTGTTGGAAGGAAGAAGGCCGGTGACGAAGTCCAAGGCCACATGAGACCAGGGCCTGCCAGGAACCAGGAGGGGGTGGAGCAGCCCAGCTGGCGGGGATAATGGGAACTTACCGGTGGCACACTGGGGACAGGCACGGACATATTCCCCGACGTCCTTCTGCAGAGAGGGCCACCAGACAGAACATTGCAACAGCTCCTCCATGCATCGCCTCCCTGGGTAGCAGGTGAACTTGGAGGAGTGAGCCCAGTGAATGACGTCACCCCGGACAGCCGATGGAATGAACATCTTACCAGCTGGCCCCCCGCCCGGGTCCACTTCCATCTCTTGAGCCCTCCTAACCTTTTCCTTAATCCCCCATGAGAGGGCGCCCATGACACAGGAGGCAGGAAGGATGGGATGATCTTCAGGCTCTACAGGATCCGTGGCGAATTGCCTGGAGAGGGCGTCCGGCTGGATATTTTTGGACCCAGGACGGTATGTGATGGTGAAGTCAAACCGACCAAAAAACAAGGACCAGCGGGCCTGGCGGGCATTCAAGCGCTTGGCCATCCGGAGGTACTCCAAGTTCTTATGATCTGTCCAAACCACGAACGGCTGTGAGGACCCCTCCAGCCAATGGCGCCACTCCTCCAGGGCCAGTTTAACCGCTGGCAGCTCCCTGTCACTGATGCTATAATTCCGCTCCGCAAGGGACAGCCGCCAAGAGAAGAAAGCACACGGTCAGACCTTGCCATCTGCCAGGGAACGCTGAGACGGGACGGCCCCCACACCAGAATCTGAAGCGTCCACCTCCACCATACATTGCAGATTAGGATCCACCTGCACCAAGATGGGAGACTCGGAGAACTGCTTCTTAAGATCTGTAAATGCTGCAGCCACCTCCTCAGTCCACCGGAAAGGGACCTTCGTAGATGTGAGACGCGTCAAGGGGAGAGCCAAACTGCTGTAGTTCCTGATGAACTGGCGGTAGAAATTAGCAAACCCCAGGAACTGCTGGAGCTGTTTCCTGGAGGACGGAACCGGCCATTCCACCACCGCCTTGATCTTGCCAGGGTCCGGGATAATTTCCTTATGCGAGATAATGAAACCCAAAAAAGACGCTTTGGAAGCGTGAAACTCGCATTTCTCTGCCTTGACAAACAGCTGGTTCTTCAATAGCCGCTGCAACACATGTCTGACATGCACCCGATGTTCCTCTAGAGACTGGAAAAAGATCAAGATGTCATCCAGGTACACAAACACGAATACCCCCAGAAAGTCTCTCAGAACATCATTGATCAATCGTTGGAACACAGCGGGCGCATTGGTTAATCCGAAAGGCATTACCAGGTACTCGAAATGACCACTGGGAGTACGAAAACCTGTCTTCCATTCGTCACTCTCGCGGATCCCCACCAGATGGTAGGCGTTGCGCAGATCCAGCTTCGTGAACGATGATGCGCCCTGGAGAGAGTCAAACGCAGAATTAAGCAAGGGGAGCAAGTATTTATCCTTGATGGTGATATTGTTTAATTCCCTGAAATCAATGCATGGTCTTAGTGAACCGTCCTTCTTGCCCACAAAAAAACCCCCAGCCCCTACCGCCAAGGAGGACAGGCGGATGATGCCTGAACTCAGAGATTCCTTGATGTAGGCCTCCATAGCTGCCCGCTCTGGTGGCGACAGGCTATATAGCCGGCTAGATGGAAGTGGAGCCCCCGGGCAGAGATTTATGACGCAGTCATACAGACAGTGTTTGGGGGGGGAGAGATAGGGCCTGGGCCTTACTAAAAATGACTCCAATGTCATAATATTCAGGGGGAACTTTAGCCAGGTCGAGGAGTGGGGTGGAGGGAACCCCCGGGGGCAAGGATGGCGAGAATGCAGCTGACTGGAGACAGGCACTGAGGCAAAACGAACTCCATGATCTGATACTCCCTGAGCGCCAGTCAATGGTCGGATTATGGAGGCGTAACCAGGGGAACCCCAAGATGACAGGAGAGGAAGCGATCGGTAGCACAAAAAACTGAAGCTCCTCCCGATTGTTACCAGACACAATGACAGACACTGGGGTGGTGCGCTGGGACACAATGGCCATGGGGGCCTTGGACAGTGCTATCAGCTGTAGCGGAGTCTTAAGGGAAATACAAGGAAGCCTCAAATGGGTTGCCAGGTCCTTAGAGATAAAACTCTGCTCTGCCCCAGAGTCGATTAATGCCTGTGTAGGAATTTCAGCGTGTTTATGTATGAACCGGATAGGGAGAAGAAGTCTGCATAGGGGATTAGGCTGAGGTGAGTCCGTGAGTCCACCTACTGCGACGCACAGATTCCCCCCTTTTGGCCGAAGCTGGCAACATGAGACCTCATGCTCCTCGCTCCCGCAATAAAGGCACAATCCCAATTTGCGGCGGCGCTGTTTCTCTGCCGCAGAAAACCTGGGCTGCCCTACACTCATGAGTTCTGAGGTAACAGGCGTCAGAAGATGGTAGAGCCAATAGGGAGGCTTGAGGAGTGGGGCGAAGCTGATTCTCTGAGCGACCATAGGCCTTACGTTCAGCCACCCGCTCTCTCAGTCTATTATCTAGGCTAATGGCAAACAAAATTAACTCAGAGAGCCTAGACAGCTTCGCTAGAGGGGCTAGCTCATCCCGAAGGCTAGGGCTAAGGCTCCTAATGAAAATGCTACAGAGGGCGGCATCTTCCCACCCCACTTCAGTAGCCACTATCCCGAAATCCACAGTATAATCTGCCACAGCCTTAGTCCCCTGTCTCAAGTTCAGTAACCGAGTGGTGAGAACTCTATCTCGGTCTGAGTGATCAAACACTTCGCTAAATTCCTGGACTAGCATAGTTAGCTCTGGCCATAACTGCATATGCCCATGCTAGCGCTCTTCCCTCCAACAGGTTGATAACATACCCGATTTTACTGTCTTCCGAGGAAAAGTCCTCAGGTACCCGCTGGAACACTACCTCACACTGCATGACAAACCCCCGGGCCTCTCCAAGTTTTCCGCTAAAACGGTTTGGGGTAGGAACAGGAGTAAGGTGAGCCGGAGGTCCTAGCCTGGGCTGGTTAGCTGGAGAGCTAGCGGGAGCTGAGGAGCTGCTGAGAGAAGGTAAAGCCTGGGAGCTAGTTAGCCAGTCTAACCGGTCTGTGACTTGGGCTAATTGGGTGAGAATGGACTGCTGCTGATAAGCTAATTGATCAATTCTGATTTCCATGTTGTTGACACGGCGCACCAAAGCGCTGTCAGCTGGGTTGTTCTGGTGGAGATGTACTGACATGGTTACGTGACCCAGTAACAAGACACAGACTCAGACTTGATACAATTAAGTTTATTAACAACAAGTATGGTGTTGGTGCATGTGAATGTAGACTGGAACTGCCGGAGACAGAGCGGGACACAGTACGGCCTGGCAACCCTAGGAACACACAGCAAAGGGGATTACTGGAAGTCACGGCTGGAGGTAAACAGTTACACTGTGCTTACTGTGGGAGCAGATGGTAGCAGCTCAGGTTCAGCGTGGTGACTGCAGCCAGGGAGACAGTGCCCTTCCGGGGGTGGTGCAACTCCGGCAGGTGAGTGTCCAAGAGGAGTTGGTGAGGAGGGAGTGCGGGGGAATCTGCCACCGGGAGGATTGGAGGAGGATCCCACCGCCAGGGACTCCACCTGTGCACAGGGGATCTGAAGACAAAGGTGAGTAAGAATTGGTGAGCTTACGTGGCCAGCTGGAGCGATTCTCCAGCGACAATGAAGCAAGCTTTGGCTGGAACTTCGGTAGACAGGAGGAATTGGCGATGAGCTCGTCAGGAGCGCTGAGAGACATCTCCACACCGCCGTGACGGGCAGCACGGAAGGTATAGGCCAGGCGTAATGAGGACCAGGTGTACGCGCAGCTGGGAATGACGAGCAGACCAGACCATGACAATCACTTTTCATTTATGATGCCTTGCATGGCATCAAAGGGGGGGGGGTGATAGAATAACTCTGTATTCTTTATCTTTTGGTACCTCACAGTCTGTGTGAAGTGTACAAGGTCGTGGCAGCATGACATTTTATCTTTGTTTACATACACATGTTCTGTAATGTCTGAGAAAGGAGACAGCTTGGAAGAACCAGACTGAACCAGATATTCTCTCATGGACAATTTTGAGATAACAGGATGCTTAAAGACTGAAAGTTGTGCATGTGATTCAGAACAACTTCCATAGGCGGCTCTAAGTGTACCACTTATTGTTCTCCACTGATCAGTGCAAATTAAATTAACTGAAACTTTGATTCTACCTGATTCTTTGACTACTGGTTAAAGAGAATTTTTCCAACATACATCAATAAAGATATTAACTATTATAGTAACCAGGTTAGGTTACTAATACCGGGAGATACAAATTTGTGACCCGTGCTGGCAAAATGAGTTGGAATGTGCACCGTATTGTTATGAGCTACAGGCACGAGAAGTCATAAATCATGACTCTTTCTTTGTTTGCTAGCGGCAAGTCCTGGGACACCCCACCCCCTCCCCCGTGAGTGTCTGGTATCATTGTAAAGCTTAGAAATCACACTTTCTAAAAATACATATGTTTTGGCGGAAGACATAACTGCCAACTGGTCAAATGCAAGTTTTAAACCTAGCCACAACACAGACAAATCAGCTTTTTCCAGGTCCGCTTTTGCACACTTCCTACAAATTGAATATCGTTTTGAAGGTCTTTCAATACAGAATATGGAAAAAACACCTCAGTTTTGATAATTTCCTCAGAGTGACTCATTTTGCCAGCACGGGTCACATTTGAGCTTATACTGTACCAATACCACATTGTTGCACATTATGGATATGGTGCAAATACTTATAAAATGAATGCACCAAGGTGCTGATGTCTCTCAGTGCCTGTGGCAGGGAGGGATGGGGGGGGGTGGGGGGGCGATGAATATTGGGTATTTTGGGAGTGGTGCGGCATCCTGCTGATGACATCACCAAGTCATATATTGGGTGGCCCACCATCTCATGAGGCAGTGATATGTTAGATGTGGCTTGGTACAGAGGTGGTTGGCAGTCGGCCCCATTGTACAGGTGTACCTTACTATATTCTTGTAATAAAGTTCAGTAAACGGCAGCATCCTCATCGGTCGTCATTGCCAGGTTTGTGGACATAACATTTGGTGACAAGAGATTAAACCATGGAGGCGTACTTACGACCGCTACAGCCCTTTCTCGAGTCCCCGGGGGAACCAACAGTCCTATGGCCACATTGGCTGGACACATTTGAGACCTACATTTCAACACTGGACCTGGGTAAACTCGACAAAGTAAGGAAACAAGCACTTCTCGTCCACAACCTTGGCATAGAAAGCCAGAGAATTTTCCACACACTAGGACCGACTGAGTTGTATGTGGATGCTGTCGAGGTACTTGCTAGCTACTTTGCCACTCCTGACAACGTGATAGCATGATGAATTCGCTTTCGCCAGAGATAACAAAGTATTGGTGAGTCAGTCCAGCAATTTGTCGCTGACTTAAGGCTTTTGGCTAGTATGTGCCGTTTTGGACTATTGGAAGATGGCATGGTGCGGGACCAGTTAGCCAAGCACACGTGCAATGGAAGGCTACAAGATAAGATGCTGACGGCACCAAATGACATGACACTAGCTAACACTATAGAGCTAGCATTCTAGCTAGACGCAGCAGAGAAGTTAGCCATGGAGCTAAATGGGTAACACAGAAGCTACCCGGACAGATGACGCTAGCTAACATGGTGGGCACAGAGGGAGAAGAGGATACAGCAGAAGAGTACGAGATGAATGCAGTTAGTCGAAGGTCTGCTCCGAGAGGCCCCATCTGTGGGAGCTGTGGGTCCCCGACGCACCAGGACAGAGCACGTTTTTGTCCAGCAAGAGGACAACGGTGTATCAAGTGTGGCCGCCTAAACCATTTCGCCAGAGTGTGCCAATCGCAGGCACTGTGGGGCCCGCCAAGTAAGCCAGCCCGCCCGCCAACAACGACCATTCATGCGGTAAGCCCCGACATCAACGGTTATTCATACAGCATGGTAGAGCTAGACAGGGTAGCCATGCCACTCTTGTTCGACAGGGCTGCGGTGCGGTCGATGTTAAACTGGGCCATGGTGAAGAAGTTTTTCCCCCAACCACAAAATCTAGAAGAACCCAACACCACTGTACAAATACGGTGGTCACAGACTGTGCAATGGCAGAACAGTGGAACTGACTGTTTACTAGAAGTCCAAAGTACTGTACAATTTCACGTTCCAAGTGGCAGCGCACGGTGACAACATTATGGGATGTGACCTTTTCTACAGACTGGGCTTCACTATCAGAGACAGTGCTGGGTTTGAATGGTCCAGAGGCAGCAGCTGGAGCACAGCGGACCTCGATGACGATGACGTGGTGTGGGACGAGACAATTAAGAATGGCACTGGATCCAAAACGTCCACCTTGCGCTCACAGGAGGAGAGCCGCCCAGAGGGGGAGAAGCTGGACTCATCTCTGTCCCTCGCTCAGCCAGAACCAGAGCCACGGGAGAGGGAGCCCGAGCATGCAGAGCCCCATATCACAGCAACAGCCGCCAGGCACAAACACAACGCACGACGTGGCACTGCAGAGCTCTTCAGATGGAAGAGAGGAGGAACCAAACTACTTCCGTACCCTCACTCAACCAGCTGCAGAGGTGACAACCGAGCTGAAGGGTGAAGAGTCCACCTCAACAAGCGACACCAGAGAATCACCGGACATCTACCATACTCACGACGAGCCTCAACCGACAACTGAGACAACGGGTGAAGGGTCCACAATGAACATGGTGACTACGGAACCGCCACAGCATGACGGAGGTCCCAAGCCGAACCACCAGGAGCACAACAGCAATGCTTAAAACCAAGTAAGGCGCCACTCCAAGTCATGGACTGGGTTCGAGTTTGTGCCAGCGAGAGACTGGGACAGCAACTGACCGGGCCACAGCCAGTGAAACAACAGGTGCTGCTGAGGATCGTAGCACAGCTGGGAACAGCATGCTTTCGGCTGACAGATGGTTTGGTTTGGCACACAAACCAACTACAGCATGTCCAGATGGCTGCTCCAGACGGCGAAGCTTTGCAGGAGTCAGCTACCACAGTGTGGGACCTGGGCCCCAGCATCATGAAAACTGGCCCTGGCCCCGGGGTTCCAACAGGAGGCAGCCAGGGAGGCAGCCACCTTGGGCCCGCTTCAAAGTCCCTCAGGCAGAACTGTTCTCCCCATGGAAGACTGTCTGTAAAAAGACTGTTCAGGTAGGAGCGCGGCTGACACAGTGGCAGAATAACCCACCCAGCTGCACTGAGTCCCACGGTGGTCTGCCCTCGGACCCTAGCCGTTAGGTTTTAGTCATGTTCAAAAAAAAAAAGCAACAAGTGTTCTTTAATAAAAAACAAAGTGTATGTTCTTTGAAAATGTGTTCTCTGAGTAATAATAACCAAAGTGTTCCCTATAATTAAAATGCTTACCCAGGCGCTGGACTGTGAGTTGTGAGATTTATTGCAAACATAAAATACAAAGTGCACAAACCAAACTATAAGGCAAGGTAGACTGACATGGTAACAAAGAGCATGAACAGAGAACAGGACATCAAACTTAACGTCTGGAAACTGAAGACCGCAGCGAAGAATGAACGGAGCAGCGGTCTTAAATAGGGCAAGATACCAATGATAACAAATGATTACAGGTGTGGATCACCAGAGCAAGGAGGAATGGGAATAGACTACAGGTGTGCAAGACTGTGAACCAAGCAGGATGACAACAAAGCACACTGTCAAAATAAAAGCTCAGTCAGGAAATGACAAACGGTAACTAAGGAACGGGTGAGGGCTCTTGTCAACAGGCAGATCTTAACAAAGTTGAAAACAGAACTACAACAGACACACTCAAAACACATAACCAACCATACAGTCAAATAATAACCCAGAATTGAGAACATATAGGAAAAAATCAGAAATAAACCGAGAGCATGAGCACGATGGACACACCACGTTCAGCCTCATGACAGAAATAATGTTTTTTGAACTATAATACCTGAGCAGTAATGCTAAGTGATAATGCCTGAATAGTCGCCCAAAGATGCTGGGATAGGCTCCAGCCCCACCACGACCCGAAAAGGATTAAGCGGAAGAAGATGGATGGATGGATGGATGTTGGGTATATACAAATGTTTGAAGCAATATGTGTGTGTTTAGCTAATATTAAGTAATTGAATAGTGTGAATTAGTTATTAAATTGGGGCGGGTACACCTGCTAAAGTTAAAATAGATTCTTCAGTTTTTTTGCAAGGGGGGGATGTGGTGTATGAATATTGGGTATTTTGGAAGTAGTACGGCATCCTGACGTCGCCACGTGATATATATTGGGCGGCCCACCATCTCATGAGGCAGTGATATGTTAGATGTGACTTGGTACAGAGGTGGTTGGCAGCTGGCCCCATTGTACACGTGCTTTGTACTCTACTATTTTCTTGTAATAAAGTTCAGTAAATGACAGCATCCTCGTTGGTTGTCATTGCCAGGTATGTAGACATGGGGGGGGGCTGTGAAAAAAGGTGCACTGCCACCTGCACTGGCCCGGCATAGTTACTACGATACTTTTTTTCCAAACTCCAGTGGCGGTAAAGGTGAGTTAAATTAGTGTGTATTTTGATAACAAAGCTATATGTGGAAATTTTGCCTATGTTGCTTTACACCGAGGCATAATTAATGTAGCCAAGCAGCCCCCAGTACGGAAGAAAAATAGGACATTGGAAGAAAAATAATATGATATAACATAAGCTTCAAGAATCAAATGTTGCAGTTGTAGGAGTTATTAGTATTTTAATATTGAAATCACTGCATAATTTAAGCACAAAACTTACTTTGAAACATTTTTTTTTCCTTCGCTCAGCTATCTGCTGTGGTCCGGCATGTTTTACAGGTGAGGAATGTGGGACTTGTAGTTTTTACTGATGGAAAAAAATAATGTGACACAAAAAAAGCTTTAAAAATCAAATACTGCAATTGTAGGAGTTACAGCGAGGAAAATAAGTATTGAACACATCAACATTTTTCTCATTAAACATTTCTGGTGTAGCCAGTGACCTGAGATTTTCACCAGATATCAGTAACAACCCAAGTAATCCATACATTAAAGAAATTAATGCAACTGTGTTCACAAAACAAATTATATCTAATAAAGTGGAATGACACAGGGAACAAGTATTGAACACACTTGGTGAAATTCATTTAATATTTAGTAGAAAAGCCTTTGTTGGTAATAACAGCTTCCAGATGCCTCCTGTATGGAGAAACTAGGCACAGGAATTGCTAAGGAGTGATTTTAGCCCATTCTTCCACACAAACTGTCAAATCTTGAAGATTCTGTGGGTGTCTTCTATGAACTCTGATCTTCAGTTCATTCCACAGATTTTCAATTGATTCAGGTCAGGTGACTGACTGGGTCATTCTAACAGCTTTATTTTCCTTCTCTGGACCCAGTTGAGTTTCCTTGGCTGTGTGTTTCGGATCACTGTCTTGCTGAAATGTCCACAATTGTTTCATCTTCAGCATCTCGGCAGATGGCAACAGGTTCTTATCAAGGATGTCTATACATTTGTACAGTCATCTTTCCTTTAGTTGTATGAAGTCTGCCTGTCCCATGTGCTGAAAAACACTCCCACGCCATGATGGGATGTGCAGTGCCATTTCTCCTCCAAACATGCTTTGTGTTGTGGCATCCAAAAAGTTCAATTTTGGTCTCATCTGACCAGACTATATTCTCCCAGTATTTTACCAGCTTGCCCAAATGTTGTGCAGCGAACTTTAAATGAGCTTCAGCATGCTTTTTCTTCAGCAATGGAGTCTTGCAAGATAAGAGGGCATAGAGCCCATGTTGGCTGAGTGCATTACTTGTTGTTTTCTTTGAAACAGCAGTACCTGATAACTCCAGGTTTCTCTGGAGCTCTCCATGAGTGGTCTTTGACTCTTGGATAACTCGTCTGATAATTCTTTTGACTCCTCTGTCAGAAATCTTGCCAGGAGCTCCTGGTCATGGTTGGTTTATGGTAAAATTATATTTTTTCCACTTCCGAATGATGGCTCCAACATTACTCACTGGAACATTTAGCAGTTTACAATTGCGCCTGTAACCATTGCCATCATTATGTTTTACAACAATAAGGTTGCAAACGTCTAGAGAGCACTCTTTGCTTTGTTTTATCATGAGTTCTTTGTGGTGTGACAATCTGATATTCACAGACCTTTTTAAAGGCTATCAGTTATGTAGTTATTTTTCAGCAGTCACCCCATCGGTCTGCACAGTTCTTCCATCGGTGTTGCAGTGCTTGGATCCCTACGCATGAAAAATGAACTACATTTGGTCAAATTTGACAACTATGAACCTTTCAGCCTATGAACTTTTCAGCCCTGTCGGTCCTGTTGTGGCGAAGTGAGCCGAAATGAAAAAGTATACTAGAAGGTCTCGCCAAGCTGATGGCTGCTCATGGGGAAGATGGTGAGTGTTTTGTAATTTGCATCTTTTATGTTATTCATCAGTGAAAACATCAGCATGTAAACAAAATAGCAGGATAACGGGCCACCTTCCTGTAATGAACCCAACTCCACCCACTTGAGGTGGTACTCAGTTGAAATGGAAAACCAATCACACCGTGTTGAGCCGAGGCGTGGCGAGTTGGGCTGACTAGGTACTAGTGGAAAAGGGGCTTTTGTGTTTTAATATTGAAATGCAGCATAATTTAAACACAAAACTTACATTTAAAGGATTTTTTCCTTTCCTCAGCTATCCGTTGTGGTCCATCATCTTTAGGCAGTCTTTTGTGTGCTGTAAAAAAGTCGCACTACCACCTCTAGTGGCCCGGCATAGCTATTACAATACCTTTTTTTCACAGCTCGATTACACAGCAATGGTGAATTAAATTTGTGTTTATTTTGAAAACGAAGCCTTATCTCAAAATTCTGGCAAAATAAAAGTCGAGAAAATATGGCAGGTGTGAGGAGGGTACAAATGGCCGCAACCCAGATTGACAGCCTATGTCCACAGGTTATCAACGCTTCGCTCACTCAGCTGCCTGCCCCCAACGCAAAGCGGCCCAGGACAACAAGGACATTTTTAAGGATCAGTGGGAGAAGCAGGTGTGCATCCTCACCGAGGCCGTGGATGACATCACTTCTGTGGATGACTTCCTTTCTGTGTCAGAAAACCACATCCTCGAGGATGTTCACAAATGCGTAATTTGCAGGTTGCTTGACCGGGCAAGCTGAAAAGATGGTAACAGACAGACAGACAGACAGATACACCCCCACACACACACATATACACACACATTGCGTGATTACCTTATGTCTTTGTTTTCCACCAAGGCATAACAAGAGTTATGTCTAGTTCCTAAGACCAGTGCTGGAGAATGAAGCTACTCTAGAACATAAGAAGACTACAAGCAAAAAGATTGAATGCATTCAGAGTGGGAAAACACATTTTATCAGGAAGGCTACTGCTATTAGGACTCTGTATTAATCTAAAAAAAAAAAAAGTGGTGTTGGTGCCTTCCTATTTTTTTTACCATTGTAAATTCAGTTTAATGTTGCAGCCTATGATGTAGCCATAAATGTCCAAACCTTTGAGAGCTCCTGAAACTATTAAAAAGTTGAAAGTTTCAGAGTGCTTGAAAACTAGATATAACATTTCTTTTACAGACTAGACTTGCCACAGTGTGATTTACTCTGTCACCACACAAATTATGTCAGAATCTGGCACACGGCAGGGAGCTGAAATTAAGGTTTTACGAATGTGTTATCATAAGGACATATGATCTCTGATGTTCTGTTGTCCTAAATGAGTAAAAAGTTGGCTGAAGGTATCCTCCCCCTCTCAGTGTAATGCAGCTTTAAACAGTCCACAATGCCTTGCGGTGTGTCCCAGTTCCATTGCGATGTATTTACCAGCAGCGGGAGTAATGAGACGGGGGAGAGCACCGTTTTCCGCAGCTGCTTCACGCCGCTAAACATTCATGGCCATAAAGACGGACAGACGCAAACTTTCGGGCAGCGGACTGAGACGCCAGTGATTTGTTTTCGGCCGTCGGAGGTCGCCTTTTGTACTGTTTTTGAAACGTGACTTTGTCGCAGTTCGCTGGAAGTGAGTTACTGGGCAATGTAGAGGAGGGACGGCACATTTTGCGGAATTTACGCCTTTTATCAGTTTTCTCCCTGAACTCCGACCGGGGCAGATGGTGCTGAGTTGGATCTAGTGAAGGTAAGACTGTTACACGAAGCTAATAGAGCAGACGGCGGCCGGCTCAGCTTTGGCGGAGCGGGGCTGATGGAACGGAAACATTTCTCTACTACTACTACATAGTTGGGCTACTCTCAGCCACTGTGGTTCATTTTCGCGTCTCTCCGACCTCACCCCCCCTCAACACCAAACATGTCTGCGAGGTGGAGATGTAGTAAAACGGTAAAAGGTGCAGGTGTCTTTTTTTTTAATCTTCAGTGTATCGAGCTGAATGTTTGAAGTAAAAAGAAAAAAAAATGAAATGTGGTTTTGCTTGACTTCATAATTTTGCGCAGGTCAGATCATTTGTTTTGTCTATTCAGCCAGGCACATTCAGTACTGAATTAAATGCAAGTGTTTCTTCAGAAAATAAGGTATATCACTAAACATATCTTTATAAAATTCACAAATTGCATTTTTTTTTAAATCTCCTCAATATTTGCAAACTTTTTAGCACTTTGCAAAAAACCACCCCAGCTGAAAGTTCCTACGTTTTTAGGATGAGCACAGTTTGCAGTGGGTCTTGACCAGTTTTGAGTACAGCTGTGCTTTAGAACGAACCTGTAGAGTAGCAGCACTTGCTCAAGGATCTGTGTCCTCACAGTTCTGCTTACATGAAGAAACTGGATCATGTAATTTGGTGGCCTTTGCTGCACGCAGTCATGTCACAGCACCATGAAGGCCAGACTGAAAACTACCAGCAGACTGGGGGAAATATATAATTGCTTCTTTCTGTTTGTTATTACAATCCCAGGTGCTCCTGTAAAGCTACTTTTGTTCTAGATGCTCATATGCAAGCTGTGATTAAGCACCGGATGATCTTTTACAAACCACAGTAATGTGGTGGTGTTGTTTTTTTACATCCAAAGGCCCCTAGTTGCCCCACTGTGCTGCTGCTGGAGCCTGCTGCTTGCCCCGCTGGCTCTTTAAAGCTGGCTAGTGAGCAGTGAATATGGCAAGGGAACAAAGGCGGCATTATTGCTGGCTGAACGTGCAGCCCAGATGTTCCAGATTCTGCCAGTGCTGACCTCCCAAATGGGGGGGGGGGGGGGGAGGCTGCTTCAGCGCTTAATAGTTTAATATCAACCAGGCCGGGAGAGAGCGGAGTGTGGCTCCAGGGCGAGGGGCCACTGGAGAGCTCAGAGGAGCTGTGGGTGCTGTGTGTGTGCTTGGATGGAGGTTTAAGTCCCAAACACCCCAGTCTTCAGAGTGGAGCCAAACTGAAAGTAAAGGACCAGAAGGAGGGGGAAAAAAAGTGTTTCTTACTGCAAGGACAGTATGAGAGGAAAGTGTGTGGAGATGTTTTTCTCATTTTGTGGTTACTTTGGTGATTGAGGTTAAAACAGTTTTAAAAGAATTAATACCCATAAAACCACAAAATAGCTAATCTGTTTTGCAGGAATTATAATTTGCATTTTACAGCATTAAGTTACAAATCCAAGTGTGTGTTCAGTAACAGTTTTAAGTTAATCGAGCGTAATTCCCCTGACCAACAGTGATCTGTGTGGAGTTTGCATGTTCTCCCCGTGTCTGCGTGGGTTTACTCCGGGATTTCTCCGGTTTCCTCCCACATGCCAAAAACATGCAAGTTAGGTTAATTGGCGTCAGCTGGGGATTCTAAATTGTCCTTAGGTATGAATGTGAGAGTGAATGGTTGTCTGTCTCTCTGTGTTGGCCCTGTGATGGACTGGCGATCTGTCCAGGGTGTACCCTGCCTCTAGTCCAAAGATGCTGGGAGAGGCTCCAGCACCCCCCCCCCCCACACACACACACGCACACACTCGTGACCCAAAAAGGATTAAGCGGAAGAAGATGGATGGATGGAGCGTAATTCCATTAAAGATGCAGTTTCTTGAACTTTCACTGGCCACCAAAACCACAGAGCAGCGGGGCCCATAATTTTCTTATCTCTTAGTTATGGCCTGTTGCTTTCTCACAGCCCGGGAATGCATACCCTGGATGTTATCAGTTTCCACTCTCCAGGATCAAGGCCCGTCTCTCATCTTTACCAAGCAGTATAATGTTTGTACTTGTATAGGAGCATTTTAACTACACTAGGCTAGATTAGGAGTCTCTTTTCTATGTCTTTATTCCCGCAAGATAGATGAACAATAACCACAGTCATTCCATCTCTTCAAACTTGTGCTATTGTTGATTAACTGCGTAAACATTATTCTTGTTTATGTGGTTGTATGACTTGTCTGAAAGAATTAAAAAGGAAGATGGATATTACTTCAGTTGTTCCTTGCCAGTCACTCCCAGTGGCTCCACAATAAACTGGCATCTGTCTCCGAGATCTATTTCACAACGGAACTGTTGCCAATTACAGCAGAGTATAAATTGCTAGTAATTACATGCTACTCCACAGGCAATGGTATTTCAATTAAAGTTTGGTTAGCAAAGGACAAGGATGTTTAAGCACTAGAAAAGACTGGTGTTACTCAAGAGAAGAAGTATACTGTTTAATTAACAGCAGTGTGGCAGGAGGTTGGTAGAGTAGAAATTAAATCCCTGTGAAATGACTACGCCAAAACGTTATTGGTTCCTCATTGCTTTATTGGGTTTTCACATTGTTTAACAGTGGTCAGCAGTGTTAGACAGTGACTAGATTGTAATGGCATTTATTCACAGAGGTACAGTTCTATCCTTGATTACTCACTGGTGGTTTCCTGTGGGATCGTTTTTCTCATTTTGGTCCAGGCATTCTTGTGGATCTGTTTTCATGACATGACAGCCCATTTTGTGTTTCCTAAAAGAAAACCTTGTTACAAAACCTGCTCAATTACACTCTTCATGGGGGCGTATAAGACTATAAAAATCTCAAAAGAAGTAGTATCTTAAGAGTAAAAGAAGGCTTCAGCATTTCTGTTACTGGATTCGTGCTGAAACACCCACAGGGGCATATGGTTACTTGTTTACATCAGCCAGTTGAAGCTTTTTGCCTGCCAGCTTGGTGTGCTCCTGTAGGTCTGGAGAAGTGTCATCGGCAGGCTGCTAAGAACTGCTCGCACACCTTACTGCTCATCTTGAGTCAGTGTTGTTCAACCAAAGCCAGACTGAAACAAATATGAGCAGGCTCTAATCAGAAGAAATGTGCTTGTGGTTTTGCTTCAGTTTGTCATCTTTCAACTGAGCCTAAATAAAACGCACAGGAGTTGGAGCGCTCCAGCAACAAATGCAATGCCTCTTTGGCATAAGAGCAGCTACAGAGATCAGCAAGTGGGCATTTCCCCAGGCTGTGGCTTTGACTGGCCAGAGGAATGGAGCTCAGGATGGTACTCTGCCCTGCACTGCTGTGCCTTTATCATCATTTGGGTTTTCTTGGTTAATATTAATGAGTACAAATGCTGCGAGACGGGACCAAAGCAAGTGACATTTTTAAATTCTCCACTGAGTCATATATTTATGGAAGGAAGAGATGTTGAATTAAGCCTGCAATTCCCCAAACCAGTGCAATATAAAGTATTCATAACAATGGTTTTTGTAAATCCCTTTGACCCCAGTGCATCTCTCTATGGGTTTTTGCATTATTCTCTTATTACGTTCCTGTTCCTGCTGTAGAATATCCAGGCACCGTCTCCTTGCCTGATCCTCCATGCCTGCTTTGCATCAAGACTTACTTGGTGTCTATTACGATTTCCACATAGTCCTGGAAAAATGTTTAAACAATATGGCAACTATGTTTAGGGTCACTGCAGAATAAAATCTCATGCTCTGTGTGTGCGTGTGTATGTGTGTGTGTGTGTGTGTGTGCGCGCGCATTTTCTTCCTTCACCTCTTTAATGCCATTTAAGGGCAGTCTGAAGGAAAGAAAAGGGACTTTATAACCTGCTGTGAATAAGCCAAGAATAGACCGGCAAAGGTGACACTTGAGTACATAGAGCTGCACAGACTGTACCCACAGGGTTAATACAGAATGAGACAGATACTTGAAACTACCTAAGTAGGGATGCAAGCTATCAATTAATTCATTAATTGATGATTGATTCACCTTATTGATTTAACGATTAATTGATAAGCAGCGTTTTTCCTGAGAATCTGCATTTCCCTCGGTACAATACGGTCCATCTTTAACATACTGTATAAAAAGTTGCTGTTTTTTCATATACTGAATAAAACATGAACATCCTATTCCTCAATGATTGATTGTACCATTTGCATTTTTTAACTGCAGACAATGACATTGTTTGTAGTTTAACAAATTTTGCACTGTATAGTGTGTACTATGTACTGGTACATCTCAGTAAATTGCAAATGTCATGATTTTTTTATTTATTTTAAAAACTATTATTAATATCATTTATCTTTTTTTTTTCCACAATATCTTTATTGAACCTTTTTTTTTTTTTTTTTTAACAAACATGATACAAACAATCAAACACTAACACTAAAGTACTACAAAAAAAAAAAAAATGCACTAAAAACACCAACAACCACCAACAAAATCAAGTCTTCAACAATGCTCCTCTGTTTAGTCTAGACAATCCAATACATAAGTATACATATTATGTTCACCAGTTTGGAATTTACAAGGTCCACACACATCATTCACCTTCTTCTTCAAGAGTTATGTTTAAATTTTTTACATAATCAATAAAAGGTCTCCATATATTCTCAAACACAATTTCCTTTGATTTTAGTATATATGTTATTCTTTCTAATGGAAGGTTTGTTAACATCTGTCTTAACCACTGAGTCACATCTGGTCTATGAGTCTTTTTCCATAATAGTGCAATACATTTTTTGGCATTAAGCAAACTGAGGTCTATGAATGTTCTTTCACTTTTATTAAAATTATGCTTTTCTGGGTACAGACCCAACAAAAACAGTTTAGGATTCAATATGATTTGTTTTGAGATTATTTTTTCAATTGTTACCCTCACCTCTTCCCAAAACATTCTTATTAATCTACATTCCCATAAACAATGAAATAGGGTTCCTTTACTTTCCATGCATTTTGTGCATGTATCTGGTATATTTTTGTTATATCTATTTAACTCCTCCGGTGTAACATACATCCGCATTAACCATTTGAAATGTATCAATTTAAGGCGTGCATTTATTGATTTGGTTTGAGCTTCTGTACAAGCCAATTCCCATTGTTCCTCTGAAATTTCAATTTGCAGATCTTCTTTCCAGTAGTTTAATCTTTTCAGTGAATTTTCACTTGAAGATAGTGTCAGTGAGTTATAAAACTCTGAAATAATACCCTTTCTTTTACTATCTTTCATCATCATTTTTTCCAAGGATGAATAAATAGGTCGAGTGAGAGCTTTATTTTGATTTGATCGAATAAAGTTTCTAAGTTGAAGATATTTAAAAAAATGTGTTCTATTGAGATTAAATTTGATCCTCAGCTCTTCAAAAGACATTATGTTGTCTGCACATGGCAAATATAAATCCTGAATCTTTTGTATCCCTTTTAAATTCCATACTTTAAATACAGCGTCCGCTCTCCCTGGTTTAAAATATTGATTACCCCATATTGGACTAAATTGTGACAATAACTGTGGTTCTTTTAAATAGTTTTTAGCTTCACACCATATTTTGATCATATGCTTTACAAATGGATTTTTAACTTGTTTTTGTAATTTTTTTGCCGAATCTGAGTATATGAATATGGGAAGAGGTAAAGGTAAATTGTATGATTCCATTTCAGTCCAGTGAGGGAGATCATTTGATGAAAAATAATATGTCATAGACCTCAGTTGTGCCGACCAATAATACAACATAAAATTTGGACATTTCAGACCTCCACGATCAAATGGTAAATATAATAAAGACAAACGTAATCTAGCCCTCCTGTTGTTCCATATAAATTCCACTAACTTTTTTTTTATTCTTGAGAATAGATCTAAAGGTGGTGATAAGGGAATGTATTGAAATAAATAAAGTATTTTAGGTAAAATATTACTTTTAAGTATATTGATTCTCCCGATCATCGACATTGGTAGTGACATCCATCTCTGAGTTAACTCATTGATATCTGACATTAAGGCTTCATAGTTGACACTGGCGACTGATTCTAGCTTAGGCATAATTTGGATTCCTAAATATTTAAACTGATTTACAACATTGAATTGATTTACCTCAGGGGCTGGGTAATTTCTCTGGGTCTCATTTAGCATTAATATTGAAGATTTAGTTTTATTTATTTTATATCCTGATATTTCCCCCAAAATTCTTTATTAAATTCAACAAGGTTGGAATTGATTTTTTTAGATTCGACATAAACAAAATTATGTCATCGGCGTACAGGGAGATTTTATGTTCTGTTGGTCCAACTTTAATTCCATATATTTGTGAATGTAAACGTATCGCTATCGCTAAAGGTTCAATTGCCATAGTAAACAGTAAAGGTGAAAGTGGACAGCCTTGTCGACATCCTCTATTGATTTTTATTGGTTTTGAAATATTGTTATTTGTTAGGATTTCTGCTGTAGCATTATTGTATATTATTTGAACCCATTTTATGAAATTATTTCCAAGTCCAAACCTTTGTAGGACTTCAAAAAGAAAGGGCCATTCAACTCTATCAAAGGCCTTTTCGGCGTCCAATGATAGGAGAGCTGTATCCGGTGCTTCTTTATTAAAATAAATAATATTAAATAGTCTTCTTACATTATGGAAGCCTTGTCTACCCTTTATAAAGCCATTCTGATCTCGATTAATAATATTTGGTAAAATTTCTTGTATTCGTCTTGCTAAAATTTTACAGATTATCTTAAGGTCGGCGTTTAATGGGCTTATTGGTCTCATATTTTCACATTTATTAGAGGGCTTACCTGGTTTTGGCAGCAGTATAATTAAGGCATTATTTATGTATGATGGTAAATTATTATTTTGAAATGCTTCTAAAACCATTTCCAAAAAAGGTTTTATTAATTTATTCTTAAATTTTTTATAAAGGTCAACTGGAAGACCATCTGGTCCTGCACTTTTTCCTGATTTCATATTATCAATGGCTAGCCCAACTTCTTCTTGACTAATTTTAGACTCCAATATCTCCCTGTTTTCATTTGGTATACACGGTATAGATAGTTCGTTCAAAAACCCATTTAGTTTTGTTAAATCAGGTTCATTTTTGGTATCATATAATTTTTCATAGTAATCTCTAAAGGCTCTATTAATTTCTAAAGGATCTATAACTACCTGTCCATTACTTATAATACTGGTAATTGGTGTTTTAATTTCCAATTGTTTAATCTGCCATGCTAATAATTTTCCTGATTTTTCACCTTGTTCATAAAAAGATTGTTTCAATCTTAGAAGACTCGAGGCAGCTCTATTCGCTGATTTTTTGTCGTATTCAGCTCTCAAAATCAGTAATTCATTCTCCAACCTTGGGTCACTTCCTGCATACACTTTTTCCTGAAGATTTTTTATTTTATGTTCCAATTTAGCTCTCTCCTCTCGAGTCTTCTTAGATTTTGATCCTGTATAACTAATAATATGTCCCCTAATAAAAGCTTTGAAAGCCTCCCACTTTACACATGCTGATGTTTGTGTAGTATTGATGTCAAAGAACTCGTCTATCTGTTTTTCTATATACTTGACAAATTCCTCATCCTGAAGCCATTTATGCTGAAATTGCCATCTACCTGATTCCTTTATCAATTTTTTATCTACATATATTAGACAACAGGGTGCATGATCAGAGATCACGATGTTATCATAAAAGCAGTTTTGAATCTTGGACCTTAATTCTGTGGAAATCAAAAAATAATCAATACGTGAGAATGTCTTGTAGGTACTGGAATAACAAGAATAGGCTTTAACTTGTGGTTTCATTTCTCTCCATATATCTAACAATCTCAATTCTTTCATAAAATGATTAATAGTCATCCTACATCCAATGTGCGTACAATCCAGTCCTGTTGATCTATCCACACCTGGATTCAATGTACAATTAAAATCCCCTGCTATTATATGTTGCCCTGTAAGTGATGATAAGATGAGAAATAAATTAGCAAAGAACTTCTGGTCATCTATATTGGGACCATATAAGTTCACAAGATTTATATTTTCTAATAGCAAAGAACCTTGAATGATTACATATCTTCCAAATTTGTCTCCAATTACATTTTTCACTTGAAAAGGAACTGATTTATGTATGAGAGTCATAACTCCCCTGGCTCGGGATGAAAATGAAGAGGTGAATACACTTCCCTGCCATCTACTCCTAATTCTTAACATCCTCCTCTATCAGATGAGTTTCTTGTAAAAACACAATTCTTGAACCCATGTCCTTTATTTTATTCATAACTTGTTTAAGTTTTTTTAAATTTTGTAGACCTCTGCAATTCCATGAAGTTAAATTAAGATTAACACTTTGGTCCATGATCAATAGAGAGTTTGGGATTACCTTGCAGTGTAAACATGCTCATACAGAGAAGCAAAAACATGAGTGGTTGAACATTCATCCTACAAACTACACACAAACAAATTTCCCCTTCCCACACTTGTGGCAAACCCCCCAAAATCAAAAGAAAAATTCTGTCTCCCGATATAGCCATCGACCGTTCCACACCCACGGGGAACAGCCTAAGCCACTCCTTCTTCATCCTCCCAATCACCCTAACTCTACTGCTTTTAATGACGTAACATTAACTCTCTTCTGTAGTTTTCCAACTTAACTCCAAAATTTTTAACAACTTTGTACATCATAGTTTTTTTTTTTTTTTGTTTGTTTTGTTTTTGTTTTGTTTTTTTTAATATATAATACAATCTATATTTTGTAAACTTACTATTTACTTCAAGTCAGTCAGATGCCTGTGCAAATGCTTAATTATTCTACCTTATATTTTGTTCATGCTTAGCTCCCACCAGTCTCTTCTTCTTCTTTGATCTTCTTGATGAACTCCTGCGCCTCCTCTGGGGTCTTGAAGATGTGGGTTCTGCCCTCATACGTGGTCAGCAGTCTCGCAGGATAGATTACACCATGACGAATCCCAAGGTTGCGCAGCTCCTTACGTACGGGATCAAACTGCTTCCTCAATTGCTGGATTCCTGTGGCCAAATCTGGGTAGAACCGCACCTGCTGGTCCTGGTGTTTAATCTCTCCTTTAGCACGTGCAGCGTTGAAGATCTTCATCCTGTCTCTGTTGCTTAGAAACTTCATAATTAAGGTCCTCGGCGGTCCCTTATCTCTCCGTGGGCCAATACGATGTGCTTTTTCCAGAACCACTGCTGATTGCAACTCCTCGCTGCCCAGCACCTCCGGAATCCACTTTTCCAGAAAGGAACATACGTCCCGACCTTCTGATTCCTCTGGAAGACCCACCAGCCTCAAATTATTCTGTCTCGACCGAGATTCCAAATCCAAAATATTATCTTCCAGAGATTTATTTTTTTTTTCCAAAGTGCGCACCTTTAATTGAAGACGGGTGACGTCATCTTCAGCACTAGCGAGACGGAGCTCCATCTGCGCCGTTCGTTCTACACAGTCACCCAATTCCTTTCTTATTCCTTCCAGCGCTGTCATAATCCCATCAAATCTAGAGGAAAAGTCCGCTCTCATTGAACTCATGGCAGCCATCAGCGCATCTGCGCCATTCCCCGCAGAAATCGCACCGCCGCCAGCCTCCTCCGCCATATATGGAGCCTTGTTTGCTGCGTCACAGACCTGAAAGTCCGTTAATTTGGACTGTTTCGGCGGCTCGCTTTTTCCTTTTCCTGGTTTTCCAGCCTTAGGCTTCGCCGACATATCCTCGCCCAAATGCTGGGATACGTTCTGTCCCAAATGAGAGAGTTATTTGCCGATTTTTTTCTCCAGGAGCAGAGCAGAGCGAGACACGTCCGTCCTACGTGGCAGCCATAACCGGAAGTCTCATTTATCTTTTTTAGTTATATTAAAAAAACTTTCACGTTCTAATTTATACTGAGATGCACTGGTAGACTGTTTTAACAGGAAAATAAATTATGAGCTGCTTCATCTGTTGCATGTTAAACATTGTCACAGTACCCAGGCAAACCCAGTACAATTCGTGCTCCCTCGGTTGTGTTGCTTCAGTGGCAACCTGAGTCCGGTCGGCTTTTCCGTCTAGCAGCAGGATGAAGGGAGGCAGCGGGGATATGCTTTTGTGCTCGTGCAGCCTGCTGCAGTCCGTTTCTCCACCCTGTTGATTTGACGGCTGGACATTGGAACGTGCCATTAGAACTTTTTGTGGTGGCTCTCTGACGCAACCCGGAAGGGCTTTAGCACCTTCTTCCACTTTTTTGGTTGAAATGCAGCAGTGGGTGACCACTTGCGCCCCTGCCTGGATGGCGAAGCCACTGCATTTCATAGAATAAACTCCCATTGAAAAGGACTGCTGAGTTATCATTTAATTGACAACTAATTTAATTCAGTCGACTAAATTCTTATTAACAAATAATCAAAAGTCAATTAATCATTAACATCCCTATACCTAAGACGTCCTGGGTATGACGTTAAACTGCATCCCGGCGAGGGGGTCTGTTGGACTAGGAGGATGATGGAGTGCCTCTTAACCCTCGCTGATATTCCCAGGTGTCCCTTGGGCAAGGACTAGTACCTGTTAGCCTCCCCTACTAAGGTTACGGTAAAACTCTCCAACAACTTTGTGCGTCATAATCCCCTAAGGGGACCAAGGGTTAAAGTGGTTCCGAGCACCCCCTTGCTGACCATATGAGGTGACAAATGGGGCAACTTGTTTGCCGTGAGTTGCGACCCGTGTCAGTCGAGGAAGAGATCCTGGTTCTTGAGGAATGTGTCTTGCTGCGGCTTTCACAAGTCCAACACAGTGCTTTGGCTCCTATTTCACTTAGACGGGAGGTTGGAAGGGCCCGGTCCAATCAATCACCTTGTCAAGGTCTACTCTGGGATGTCTTTTGGCAGTATAACATCTCCTAATCCCAGAAGCCTATGGCGGAGGGTCAGTTGAGTAATTTGCACTTTGGTGCTTTATTGCTCGAGTATACCATCCCTGTATCCCTGGTGCATAACCTGCAGGAAGTCCGCGGCTCTGTGCATCCCCTTGTAGGGCTCCGAGGAGGGTGGGGAGCAGGGATGATGAATCATACTCTATCAAATATGGCAACTAAACAAACCCCTAAAAAACGAATGTTGGAAGACGATGTGGATGACCCAGGAATTAGCAGGATGGCTCTTTCAAATGGTGATAATTGGCCGAGGCTTATTGTTTTAGAGTCGCTTTCATCAGATATGCCTCTTTCTAAGCTGTCCCCTTTTGCTGTACAGAAAGGAATTTCAGGTATTGCAGGGTCGGTTAAGGATGTTAAAAAACTGAGGTCTGGCCAGATTTTGGTGGAATGCCTAAAGAAATCCCATTCTGAAAATTTGTTGCGGTGTAATGTGCTGGCTGGTGTTCCAGTGAAGGCTTTTCCTCACCCTTCTCTAAACAGCTGCAGAGGAGTAATTCGTACTCGATAACTCCACGATATGGAAGAGGATGAAATGGCCTCAGAACTGCAACAGCAAGTAGTAACACATGTGAAGAGGATAACCATTAACCTCTTGCACTCCGGGATACCGCGGGCGGTCACGTCTCTGCGTCCTAGGGCGCACGAGGGTGCCCTAGGATGCACAGTGTGCGTCCTAGGGCGCACTGAAAAAAAAAAGCTGCATTTCTGTTCTTCCACTACAGACACAGCCGCGAACAGAAAGCCAAAGGAGTGCTTTGATTGGTTTAGATTTGATTGACCTCTCATTCGACTAATAAGAGCCTTGAATTGGGTTTCTGAAACCTTGAAGAACCAATGACTGAAAACCTAGCAAGAAGGACCCGCCTACCAACGGCTGCGAATACAGCGAGCCAACTGAAGCAGAGAACTTCAATAATTGAAAGCGTACGTCCCGTGCATAAAATCTGTTTTGTGTAAGCCGCTGGGTGACACACACGCATTCGCCAGTCTTTTTTATTACTGCTGTTCTTATTTGTTTTGAAAAATCGTTCGCCAAAACCGCAATCATGGAAGCGCAAAACCGCAATAATGGAATCATGGCTTGACCGGGTCGCGTGACCAGAACCACGAGTCCTAACAAGCAGACCAGCGTCATGTTTGTCTGACAATGAGGAAGAGAAGTTCGCCAGCAACACTGCTGTTGTGGACAGGTAAGTGTTATAAGCTAAATTATTCTTTATCCCTGAAAATTGTAATCAAAAGGACTTTTGACCGATCGGTAAATTACAACTGTGCGTCATCACCACATGACAGACCGCGGCGACCTGTGCTCCGTGTCCGGACCGTGAAGGCCCCCCCCCCCCCCCCCCCCGCTACTCTTCTGTAGCGGATTGCAGATATTATTGCAGATATTTTAGTACAACTGTGCGTAGTAGACCGTGGCGCACCGTCACCGCGGCCCGTCATGTAGCGATGGGCGATGTCCGTCCTCTGTAGGGGGGGGGGTAGTTGTTATCCTCTACATTACAGATATTTTAGTATAATTTTTAGTGCACTGTAGGTTATTTTTTTTCTTGTAAAAAAAAAAAAAAAAGCCACACATTTTTTTACGTGGCATGCTTCTTTGTGTGTGGGGGCTTGTTTGTTCATTCATTCATTCATGAATGAATAAACAACCCCCCCCACACACATACACACACACAGCCCTGAGTGTCACCTTTCATTTGAGCCCAAGATCAAGCTTCTATATTGAATCATTCAAAAGTTAGACGTTTTTCCAAACTGTGCCATTTGGCACAATTTGGCACAGTTCAAAAACGCCTGGGAACAACCTGAGGAAAAAGCTGTGTAATATATTCATTTTTTGTGGTATTGTTACAAAATTTTGACCTCAGCTGGATAACACTTGGCTCTACATTTCTGTTGCATTTTCCAGCCCGGATCTGACAGCTGTGTGTTATTTGCAAGCATTTGTATCCAAAAAAACACCCAGGCGAAATTTATTTTCTTCAACTTCAGTATGTTTAGATGACTGTTACTCAGTGGCAGGAGCACTTGGAGAGATTATGACTGTTTTGCCAAAAAATTCAAAGTGTTTTCTTTTAAATGAGACCAACCCCATGAAGATGCTGCAAAGAGTTGAAGAACAGCTTTTGATTTACTTTGGGTACGTTATTTTTTTTTTGGCGTTTTTAGGGAAATTGACCGGAGTGCAAGGGGTTAAAAAAGATGACGGAACAGTAAAAACTGACGCTTACATTCTGATGTTCAACTGGCATCAACTCCCAGAAAGAATCTAAATAGGATATCTGAGTGTAACTGTTGATAGCTTTATTCCAAACTCGGTGAGATGTTTTAACTGCCAAAAGTTTGGCCATGGCTCTGCAGGATGTAGGAATAAACCAGTCTGCTGCAAATGTGGAGAGGAAAGGCATGAGTTGGCCTGCACAACACCTCCCAAATGTAGTAACTGTTTAGGCAATCATGCATCATCATCAAAGGAATATCCTTGTTGGATCAAGGAAAAATAAATTCAAACTGTCAAATGTACTAAGAAAATTAGCTACCCTGAGGCACGTAAACTGGTAGAAGGTTTCCCAAAGTACAAATTCCAGCAGACTTTCTCCTCTGTTGTGAAACCTAAGATGCAGCTTGCTGAGTGCCAGACAGATCTGACCTGGTTAACTAAAGATAAGCCCTCATTATTAAGTAGTATTAAAAATTCTGGAGTCCCAGTTGAAAGTAAAACAAGCACTCAAAGCCTGACTACAATAAGTCAACCTTTAAGTCAAAGTCTAAGCAAGTCTGCAGAGCAAAACCAATTATCAAAAGAAAAGAAAAAATCCAGCTCCTCTACTCAGGCAAAATCAAGCCAAGAAAATAAATTGCAAAAGAATGAGAATCCAGAAGATGCAGAAATGTCTGAAGTCACGACTTGCGGTAGTCGCAGCCCCTCCCCCAAAAGCAAGCGTAAGGAGCGTGCTTTTGTTTACCTACCTGATGGCGGGTAGCCACATTATCCAGTGGAACTGTCGTGGCTTTAAGGCCAATTTCTCTGAAGTACAGCGTTTAGCTGCTAGTTTTAATCCCCTTGCTTTTTGCCTTCAAGAAACTCTCCTACTATCAACCAACCCCATGTCTCTGAAACATTATACTATGTATAATACATATGGTCCAAATGTGCATCGTCCATCTGGTGGTTCAACAATTTTAGTAAGGAATGACCTAATTCACAGCCACTTGGCTTTAGTCTGCAACTTACAAGCAGTGGCAGTTCGTCTAACTTTGCATAAAGCAATAACCTTATGCTCTGTGTATATACCACCAGATATGATTGTGACACCAGAAAATTTTGATGACCTTCATAATCAGTTGCCATCCCCATATATCCTTATGGGTGATTTTAATGGACATAATCTTCTGTGGGGAGGAATTTGCTCAAATGCAAAAGGAAAGATACTGGGGGATTTTATTGCTAAACATGATCTGTTTTTGGAACGATGGGTCTCACACATACCTACACCCAGGACATGGAACCTATACTGCAATTGACCTATCTATATGTGATCCTGAGCTAGTGCTGGAATTCTCTTGGCGAGTCTTGGATGATCTTTGTGGAAGTGACCACTTTCCACTAATATTGACGTCTACAGAAGTGGATGTGCAATCAAGAACTCCGCGATGGCAACTCAAAAAAGCAAACTGGCCTTCCTTTGTTTCTCTGTGCAAAGAGAAATTCAGCCAAAAATTTCAACCACACTGTCACTCTGTTCAGAGCTTTGCTCAAACCTTAATTACAATTGCAGATAAGACTGTCCCAAAAACATCAGCAAAGCCACATCATAGGTCCAACCCATGGTTCAATGATGACTATAAAAAGGCCACTGAGACAAGAAAAAAAGCAGAGAGGGTGTTCAATAAACATCCAACAACAGAAAACCTGACCAAATTTAAAATCTGTCGAGCTAAAGCACGCAGGATCATCAATGAAGCAAAGCGACAGAGCTGGAGGGAATTTATATCAAGCCTCACATCCAACACATCTACCAAAAAGATCTGGGATTTAATTAGAAAGATGAAGGGTAAGGAGAATGGACTTCAAATACAGGGTAATCTGCTGACGACAAAATATGAAATAGCTAATCAACTAGCAAAATCGTTTGAGAAGAATTCATCTATTGGTAACTATCGTCCTGAGCTCCAAATCATACAAGCACAAGAAGAACAAAAAGAAATAAACTTTTCTTCAGATAACTCAGAACCATACAACCAAGATTTCACTATGGAAGAACTTTTGTTCTCAATAAGGAACTCTCATGACACTGCTGTGGGGCCAGATAAAATTCATTATCAGTTTTTAAAACACTTACTCCCCCCAGTGCACTATCCATTCTCTTGACGGTTTTCAACAATATCTGGAAGTCGGGCAGTATTCCTGAAAGCTGGAAAGAAGCAGTAGTTATACCCGTTCCAAAACCCGGGAAAGATCATACTGATACCAACAACTCTTGTCCAATAGCTCTGACAATTTGCCTCTGTAAAACCATGGAAAGAATGGTAAACAATCGCTTTGTGTGGGTGCTTGATTCTGAAGGCCTTTTAACTGATTACCAGTGTGGCTTCAGACGTGATAAAAGCACTTTAGACCACCTTATCAGATTAGAGGCCTATATACAGGTTCAGGTTCAGGTTACTTTATTTGTACCCGTAGGTAGATTTGTTATGAAGTCAAGTGACATCCATATTTACAAACCACAATTACATTCAACATAAACACAAAACATAGGCACACATGAAGCTGACTATAAACATGATAAAAGTACTCAAGGCTCCATCAATCAGGACATAAGACAAAGAGATAAGAGGAAAAAAAAACAGATAAGAGAGAAGGGTCATATTAAAAAGTTAGACTAGTCAAAGAGGTTAACGTTATACGTGATGGTTTTATTAGAAAAGAACATGTAGTTGCTGTATTTTTTTTGATTTAGAAAAAGCATATGACACAACATGGAAATATGGTATTTTAAGAGACCTACATGGCATGGGTTTTAGGGGACATTTGCCTTTTTTCATTTCAAACTTTTTGTCCAATAGACACTTCAGAGTCTGAGTAGGAGATACCCTTTCAGAGCTCCATATGCAAGAACAAGGAGTCCCCCAAGGAAGCGTCCTCTCGGTTACTCTTTTTAGCATTAAGATTAATAGTGTAGTTGTTGCTCTTAGACCAAATACCTTTTGTAGTCTTTATGTAGATGACCTCTGTATTTGCTACAGGGGGAAAGACATGAGCACAATCGAAAAGCAACTACAGCTGTGCATAAACAAGATTAATAGGTGGTCAGTCAGTCATGGTTTTAAATTTTAAAAATCAAAAACTGTGTGCATGCACTTTTGCCTGCTGCGGTCTCTTCACCTCGACCCTGAGCTTTTCATAGATGGAGAAGCTATCAAGGTGGTAAAAGAAACCAAATTCCTTGGGCTTATTTTTGATAATAAGCTGTCTTTTATTCCACATATAAAATTTCTACGAATCAGATGTTTTAAAGCCCTTGATATTATTAAAGTTTTGGCTAAAACTAAATGGGGTGCAGACTCTACTGTGCTGCTGCATCTCTATAGAGCACTTGTAAGATCTTGGCTAGAGTATGGGAGCATAGTTTATGGATCAGCAAGGAAAACATACATCAGGACGCTAGAAACAGTCCATCACCAGGGGCTAAGGCTTGCCTTGGGGGCTTTCAGAACCTCTCCTGTTAAGTTTGTATATTGAAGCAAACGAGTCTTCACTTCACAACAGGCGCCTGAAATTGGCTCTCCAGTATATGGTTAAATTTAAAGCAGACCATAGAAATCCAGCCTATTCTGCAGTTTTTCACCCTCGATTTTTGCAGATGTATAAGGTCAGACCTAAGAGCATCACTCCTTTTGGACTCCGTATAGAACCTCACCTGGTAAAATTAAACCCTGATATAAGCAATGTAACGCAGATGCAGTTTTGTCCCATTCCACCATGGAGTTTAAGGAAACCCAATATAATTCTGGATCTGAGCCAAAACAAAAAGAAAGATACTCACCCAAATGTATACCAGCAGCAGATGTTGGACATAAAATGCTGTTTTCCTCACCATATTTCCATGTACTCGGATGATTCCAAAGTAGATGGCTCAGTCTCTGCTGCAGTTGTCACCGGGCACAATCAGTATGGTTTGTGGATTCCCAAACAATGTTCAATTTTTACAGCAGAGGCTCGTGCTTTGCTTCTAGCGTTGGAACACATTGAGAGAACCAAACAACAGAGCGCCTTAATTTTTACTGACTCCAGATCCTGTCTTCAGGCACTTGGGTTTTTAAAGACTGATCACCCCATTATTGTCCGGATTTTAGAGAAACTAGGGTTTTTTTTACAGAAACATAATGTTAATATCATCTTCTGTTAGATCCCCCAGCCATGTTGGCCTGTCAGGTAACGAGCAGGCAGACAATGCTGCCAAGAGAGCCCTTACCCAAGAAGTCACTCAATGCCAGATCCCAGCGTCAGACCTCAGGCCTCTAATAACCTCCTGTATTTTAAAGAAGTGGCAGACTGAATGGGACACATGCACTGCAAATAAACTGCATGATATTAAACCTGCCATAAGCCATAGACATTTGCATCACTTTCAAAACTGACATGATGAGGTAGTGTACACTAATGCCGTATTGGCCACTCTAGGCTTACGCACAGCTTTTTATTAAAAGGTGAAGCACCACCATCTTGTCAGTTTTGCGGAGGTTTTTTATCAATAAAGCACATTTTACTTGACTGTCCTGCTCTCATGACAGCAAGACAACGTTTTTATACTCAAGTCACTGAAGGATATTTTTAATAAGGCACCACCAAAGAAAATTTTAGGGTTTTTAGCACATGTGCATCTGAAGCATCTTATTTAATTTTTCTGATTTATTGTATCTACATATGTATCTCGCTGTATTTATTCTTTCATTTATCATACTGTCTCTATATAATTTTAACTCAATTTTCTTATTAGTTCTAATTTTGCCATGAAATAGCCATAGATGCTGACATGGCACTAAACAAGAACACTCACTCACTCACTCCCTATACCTAAGGTTTTAATTTAACATTTGATTGACATTTAAAGCCAATTATCAAGCAAAAATAATTACTGTTGCTTTAAGACTGAGAAATAATTGTAGAATAACACTGGTCAACACCAAATTTATTGTCTAAGTTTCTTTTTTTTGCTGATTTAGGACAATTTTGATGTGCTGAATCCAAAAATCACATCGGTTTTGCTCAATCAGGTCAACTTTTTGAATTATGGCCACATGTTGTTTTATACGTTTTTGTTTGCATGTACGTTATTTTCGCTTTATATGATGGTTAATGGTAAATGGCGTTCACTTATATAGCGCTTTTTATTCTCATCTCTTGATGACCAAAGGGCTTTACAGATCCTGCTATCCACCCATTCACACACACATTCACACACTGATGGTGGCATGCTGCCTAACATGGCGCTTCCGGGCCCACCAGGAGCAATTGCGGGTGAAGTGTCTTGCCCAGGGACACAACGGCAGGATATCTGGGGAGAGCGGAATTCGAACCGCCAACCATATGGTTATTGGACGACCTGCTCTACCTCCTAAGCCACTGCCGTCCCCGAATGATGCAAAATTCTTTTTTATGTCTTAAAATTCTCAGAATTTTGAGCAATGATGACATAACATTCAATTTACATGTACTTACCTTTATATAAAGGTAAGTACATGTACAGTCCAAAGTAAGTATAGGTTTTTGCTTAGCACCTGATCGAGAGAAATGGATATCATTTTCGGATTCAGCGGTGCAAAATTGTCTTATATCAGCTGAAAAAACACAGACAACTTACAAAAAAATATTTTTGTAACCCTGTGTAATCAGTAATGGAAAAATTTTGAAGCATTTTTTTGTTTGCCTCCTCTTGCTTTTCTTTTCTCTTATTCCACTGTTTAATGTTTCTACTTAATGCCATATTTAGAAAAGCAATTGGTTGAGGGTCAAACTGGCGGGAGGGAATGACTTTGTGATAGTGGCTAGGGAATTATGGGCCGTATGGGAGGTGTAATTGGTGGTGGTGGTGGGGTGTTGTGAACAAAAGAACCTTTTGACACAACTGAGATGGAGTGGTGAAGGTTAGATTCATGGAGAGTGATACGAATCTGCAGAGAAACTCGCGTCGCTCTTCACTGTCCTTGAACGGTTTGAAGGACCTCTTATTCTAGAGGTTGGATGCATTTTGTCAGTAGTTATTCACATTTAATAATAGGTATAGATTGTGTATTTTTACACACATGCACAGGTCAGTTCTTAAATCTTTGAACTGAATCAATAGTTAGTAAAAGCACCTGATTCTTTTGTATAAAGTTGCTGTACATATGTGGTATCTTCATAATTTCACAGAAGGGGATAATATGTTCTGTCACTGCACACTGTATGCTGTGATAATGTCTACTGTGTGATAGAGCAGTGATTACAGCAATGTCAGTAACAAAAAAAAAAAGCTTACCTACACCTTAATGGGATTCTTCCAGCCTTTACTTTTCTTTGTTAAATTACATTTGCATTTCTGCCCCCCCCACCTCCCGTGTAACTGAGTTAATCTTTCTGTCATCACTGCTTCCACTTCCATGTAATTAGCCATACAAAAGCAGGAACTGGCCTTGGGAATGTCTGCTGGCAGATTCTTCCTGCACCCCCAACAGATATGTTCCTATTCATAGAGAAGAACAAAACAGTGTTATGGCCAGCTGGTCCTGGCATGCCTCCATCTATGAATCAATTCTCTATTGGACTATCCTCGACTTGAAGGAGCTGTTAAAATATCCCAACTTTATTCAATATATATTTACTTTTCTAAATTGCTGTCACATGTGTAAATGGGCATCATTGGGGAGTTTTTTCAACTATGGCTTTAAGGAGTAATCTGTTACACTTTTGAGGATTTTGCCTTTTATTTAAGTGCATTATGTAGAATTTTTGTGACATTGGCCGTCATTTGTTAATTGTGCGTAGAAATCGGTGCGCATTTGGGTATAGAAATGATTGTGGGATATTTTCCTTGTGGTATTTATGAAATTGTGTATATCAGGGATAAGGGATAAGGACCTGTGCTTTTTCTAGTGCCAAAGACCACTCAAAGCGCTTCACCCTCTATTCTAAGAGCCGACTGAAGACAAATACCTGGGGGCAATTTAGAGTCACCATTTTACCTAAGTATCAGGTATGATGGTCAGTCATTGATAAATCTGGCAGCTGGAAATGACTGTCATTTAAATATCACGCACTTGCCTCACCCCTAGTGTTTACAACATGGAAAACATAAAAAAAGAGAATCTTATCTGAAGTGGAAATTGACATTATTTAAAGTGACACTCCGCCAAAAACCATGTTTTTTCTGTTAACATGCCCATAACATGTTTTTTGTGACTTACAAGACATATCAAGAGCGAAATTGCTCATATGTCTCATATCTGTTTTTGTGCTGTAAAGTTTCACTTAACCCCCCCCCCCCCCCCCCCCAAAAAAAAAAAAAGTGAGTTTGAACAGAGTGTTTCTAGTTAGCCTGATTGTTTATAACATTAACCAATCAGGCCAAGTACTGGACATGGCTGCAGATCTGACTTCACTGCCTCGGGGGAAGAGGGAGGAGTCTAGGAGCAGCAGGAGCTTTTACAAGTTGGCTAAGATGGCAGATTATACGTGTTCAGTTTTTGGTTGTGTGAGCAAGAAATCCTCTTTTAAATCACATGTCTGTTAGAATAATTTTGAGCTTAAATTATTCAAAGTCAAATAATCAGGCGGAAAGTTGAATTTATGTACATTTATTACAAAATCACCCCATTGGCCACTATGGGGGAGAGGTTACAAGGCATGACATTCAGACACACCTAGAATCTCTAAAGGAGCCATTCTTCTAAGTCTGAGATATAGTATATATATATATATATATATATATATATATATATATATATATATATTTACCGGAGTGGTAGCTCAGTTGGTAGAGCATCCGCCCCACACCCGGGAGGCAGGGGTTCAAATCCCGGCCGGGTCATGCCGAAGACCATATAAAAGTGGAACTTCCTGCCGTCCAGCTTGGTGCTCAGCAATAATGGAATGGAGGAGGGAAATCTGTGGTGGCGCCTTGCATGGCAGCGGCCCTCTGATTCTGCACTTGGGGTGTGTGTGATTGACACTGTAGATAAGTAAAGCACAATCTCGTTCTACTGTACATGATTGGTTGTACGGTTGAATGACAATAAGGGTGATTTCATTTAATATATATATGTATAGGTAGGAGAAAGGAGAGGGAGGATGAGGATAAGGGAAGGGGCAGAACGGGACAGTCCTGATAACTAAGCTTATCCAGGCGGACGTCAGACACTCTGGAGACATGGGTCATGAAGACATGAAATCCATAAAACTGACAGAATGTCTATCTACCACTGATCTGTACAGGCTGAGAAGTTCCTGTGCATTCCTGTGACCCAAAACAAGTTATGTCAAAGAGATTATAATAAATGGCTTAGATCATTCCTTACGCATGTACTGATCCTCAGTCTGAACTCGCTGAAATTGCTCACAGAAACAGGCCAAGAATATATAAACTTATCCTATGTGGAATGCACATATAAACATTAAACATGGCATATGAAAGGTATGATACTTCTCAAATATAATAATACATTATTAATATCAATAATAGTAGATAATATGGATTTTTTCTATCATGTCTTACCCACAGACATGAAAATATGACTGCAGTGATTAATTTTATTTGGAAAAACCTCAGTGTCCCTGCTAAAATACTGTAGAGAACTGCAGTCTGCATTTTACCCTGCATGCCGGGGGAGACGGCCCTGGGGTGCGTGGCGCAATGGCCGGAAGGATCATTCTCGGTGGAGCAGAGAGTCGCTGGAGGGTTCCACACCGGTCTCTGGTTGTCCACTCCCCACAGATCACCCCGGCTCGCCCGCGTGGGAATGACAGAGGTGAGTGGGCCGGCATCCGCCGGCGAAGCAAGCTCACTGGGGGCCAGCGGCCCGACGCGCCCACCCGCCGGCTCACCTCCTAGCTGGGAGTTCCAGGGCAAGTGGGCAACCAGAGACCAGTGTGGAACCCTCCAGCCTCCACACGGAGCCAGGCAGCAACTCTCCACTCCACCGAGAATGATTCTTCCACAGGTTCACCTATGGAAACCTTGTTACAACTTTTACTTCTTCAAGTTGGATTGCCTTCTCAGTTTTATACAATGTCCTCATCTTCTTCCAGCTACTGGTGGGCAGGAGTATGGGTGGAGCGAATTAGAAGTCACAGATCCACACATATATGGATCACCACCGGAGTGGTGGCTCAGTTGGTAGAGCATCCGCCCCACACCCGGGAGGCAGGGGTTCAAATCCCGGCCGGGTCATGCCAAAGACCATATAAAAGTGGAACTTCCTGCCATCCAGCTTGGTGCTCAACAATAATGGAATGGAGGAGGGAAATTTGTGGCGGCGCCTTGCATGGCAGCGGCCCTCTGATTCTGCACTTGGGGTGTGTGTGATTAACACAGTAGATGGGTAAAACACAATCTCATTCTACTGTACATGATTGGTTGTACAGTTGAATGACAATAAAGGGTGATTTAATTTAATTTAATATAAGTGGGTGAAAGATGTAAAAGCTCTTTCCAAGCAGTTCCAAGGCAATGAAATTTTTTTTGTGTATAAAAACCACAATATACTATTTTGGGAAACATACATTGGTTTTTGAGGTGGTTTTAGAGCAGCTTGAGTGCATCTTTAAGAGAAGTGAAGATAGCATTGTGTGGCAACCTCAAAAGTGGTGGCAGTGGCTCAGGAGGTAGAGCGGGTTGTCCAATAACCAGAGGGTTGGCGGTTCAAATAACTAATTAACCCTCTGAATGTGTATGGTGTAGAACTGTGACATACCCCCTAGTGGTCAAGAGTGGTAAATATTTTTTTGTCAATAAAAGTTCAGATTTCCAAGGCTATAACTTGAAGTGGTAAGAGATAATGGCTTACTGTCAATTAGAAAGATGTAAAATATGATCCAAAGTTTCAGATAGGAATAAATTTACGCGTCTAATTTGCATAATGTCACGGCACCTCTTTAAATTCCATAACTCAGTCAAAACTGGACTGTGGATGTATTTACACAAAAAATGGTTCAGTCTTTTGACACCATTTTTTGTACAGAGGTACCTCATCATCTTATCTTCAAAGTATATGAACAAGAAATCAGTACATTTAAAAAAAAAAAAAAAAAAAAAAATTTCTCACTTACTTTTGACAAAGTCAGAGTGAGAAGGCAGGCGCAGTGCTGCACTCTGCCACTAGGGGCACGGAAATTGTCACACTCAAAGGATTAATACTTAAATTTTAGATGCGCAGGATGACGTCCTGCCTCTGTCACAGCCCCAGCTTTGTGCGCAGCTGGCTCTCTGGCACCCGGTTATTGCAATATTCTACAATTTTACAGAAGCTAAAATTAAATAATTTCCCCGCACTTTTTCTGGTGTATAAAGCAAAATCCCTCCTGGTGATAAGTGTATTTATTTAAACCCTGAGGGAGACGGTGGTTGTTGTTGTTGTTGTTCATCTGTCATTCTCAACGATGACCAAGGACATCGCAGGGAAGAGGACTGGGTGTGGTGTGTCTGGCTGTGGCTGATCGGTCCGATGCAGGCACAGAAGGCTCTGCCACAGGTCGAGCACAGGTGATCTGCGCATGCAGAAGATACAGGGGTGGCTCTGGACTTGCGAAGCTCACGTTTTCTGTGAGCCTTGGCAATCCTGTTCAGCTCAAAGGAGGCAGCGCCTTTGCTGGTACGACTACGCCAGTCTGGTTGGTCTAGAGCTAGGGTCTCTCAGGTGTCAGGACTGATGTCAAAGCTCTTCAGGGACGCCTTAAGAGTGTCTTTGTAGGGCTTCTTCTGACCACCTTGTGAGCACTTGCCTTCTGCTAGTTCATGGTAGAACAGTCTCTTTGGTAGGCATGAGTCAGGAATACAAACAAGGTGGCCAGCTCACCTTATCTGGGCTCTCTTGAGCAGGGTGGGGATGCTAGGCAGCTCATCTCGGGAGAGGATCTCTGTGTCAGGGATTTTGTCTTGCCAGGTGATTTTCAGGAGCTTTCATAGGCAGTTCAGGTGGAAGCGGTTTAGCTTTCTGGCATGGTGCTCGTAGACTGTCCAGGTCTCGCAGGCGTACAGTAGGGAAGGCAGGACAACTGCATTGTACACCTTCAGTTTTGTGGTCAGCCTGATGCCTCTCCTTTCCCACACTGTTGCACGTAGCCGTCCAAATGCTGAGCTTGCCTTGGCAATGCGCGAATCGACCTTGTTGTTGATGTTGACAGACCTGGAGAGTGTGCTGCCAAGGTACGTGAACTTGTCGACAGCCTTGAGAGTCTGTTGACAGTGATGGCTGGTTCCACGTAAGTCTTCTGCAGTGCGGGTTGGTGCAGGAACTCTGTTTTTGTCGTACTGATTGTGAGCCCAAAGTTGTCACAAGCAGTGGAGAAGCAGTTCATGCTCTGCTGCATCTGGGCCTCTGTAGCGACGTTGAGTACGCAGTTGTCTGCAAACAGGAAGTTACTCACTGAGTCCCCTTCCACCTTGGTTTTGGCTTGGAGCCTCCACAGGTTGAAGAGCCTGCCGTCCATCCTGTACCTGAACCTGATGGCACTTTCTTCATTGTTGCAGAAGGCATCAGACAGCATGGCTGTGAACATCATGCTGAAAAGTATGGGCGCGACTACACAGCCCTGTTTGACCCCATTGGTGACTGGGAAAGCTTCAGAAGAGTCTCCATCGTCCAGTACTTGAGCAAGCATGCCATCTTGGAACTGATGAACTTGTCTGGGCAGCCGAACTTCGCCATGATCTTGATCATGAGCCCCTCACAACTGACTGTATCAAAAGCATTGGTCAGATCTACAAATGTTGTGTAGAGGTCCCTCTTCTGCTCTTGACACTTCTCCTGAAGTTGGTGTGTGGCAAAGATCATGTCAGCAGTTCCACAACCCTCTCTTAAGCCACACTGGCTCTCCGGCAGGTGACCGCCTTCCATGTGCTGAATGAGGCGGTTGAGAAGGACTCTTGCGAGGATCTTGCCGGCGATGGCGAGGACAGAGATCCCACGGTGGTTGTCACAGGACTCCCTGTTTCCTTTTCTCTTGTAGAGATGGACAGTGGAGGCATCCTTGAGCTCCTGGGGGATAACGTCCTGCTGCCACATGGTCTGAAAGAGCTCGGTGAGTTTCTGTATTAGAACTGGTCCTCCTGCCTTGAAGAGTTCAGTTGGGATGGCGTCAGAGTCTGGTGCTTTGCCATTTGAAAGGAGTTTGATCGCTTTTTGGACTTCTGATTCCGTTGGAGGTTCTGACAGACATGTTCACTTCTACTTGAGGCATGCAAGTGATGGCTTTTGCATTGATGGACAAAGGTCTGTTCAGGACGATGCTGAAATGTTCTGCCCATCTTTCCAGGATTGCATTCCTGTCGGTGAGGAAAGTGCACCCGTCAGCACTGAGCAGTGGTGATGTTCCTGAAAACCGAGGCCCGTAGATGGTCTTAAGGGCATCGTAGAAGCATTTGGAGTTGTTGCTGTCAGCATACTGCTGTATTTCATCTGCCTTTTTGCTGAGCCAGAAGTCCTGCATCTGTCTGAGCTTTGCCTGCACCTTTCCTTTGATGGAGTTGAAGGTTGTCTTTTTAGAGTCAGATCTGCTGTCTTGCTGGTACTGTATGTGAGCTTCACGCTTCTTGTCAAGCAGCTTTTGGATGTCCTCATCGTATTCATCAAACCAGTCTTGGTGTTTGTGCGTGTTCCGGCCCAAATGAGTGAGTGAGGTGTTGTACACCAGGTCTCTGAGAGCTGCCTAGTCTTCTTCTGCTCCGTACGCTCCAAGGTCAAGCTGACTAAGCTTGCCGTCCAGGTCCTCACTGAGGTCCTGTCACACGGAGTGCTGTTCCAGCTTGCTGACATTGAGTCGCTTGTTTGCCTTTTTCCCCTGTGGACGCTGTTTGGGCTGGATGTGCATGTTGAGCTTTGAGAGAATGAGTCTGTGGTCAGTCCAGCAGTCTGCGGCACACATCGCCTTTGTCACTCTAGTGTCCTGCCTGTCTCTCCTTCTCACAGTGATGTAATCGATTAGATGCCAATGCTTACTGTGTGGCTGCATTCAGGAGGTCTTGTTGCGATTAGGCAAGCGGTAGACTATTCGTGATCAGAAGGTCATGAGAGGTGTACATCTTCAACAGGAGACGACCGTTGCTGTTGCACTTTCCAACTCCATTTCTCGCAAGGACTCCCTCCCATGTCTGGTGGTCTGTACCAACTCTGGCATTAAAGTCTCCAAGAACATTAAGTTTGTCCTCCTTCGGTACGCCTTCAATGAGAGTCTATAAGTCCTTGTAAAACTTGTCTTTGATCTGATCTGGGTTTGTCATGGTGGGGACATAGGTACTGATGAATGTGGCATGGCGTTTTCCTTGGAGGGGGAGCCGCAGGGTCATGAGGTGGTCATTGGTTCCTTTGGGGAGGCTGGTAAGCTTGCTGATCAGATTGGATCTGATCACAAAACCCACTCCTGCTTCATGGCGTTCTTCGCTGCCTCGGCCACTCCAGAAAAAGGTGTAGCTGGCTTGACTTCTGTCAACTGACCTTCGTCTGCAAACCTGGTCTTGCTCAGAGCTGCGATGTGGATGTTGTATCTGCTGAGTTCTCTTGCGACAAGTGCTGTCCGTCTCTCAGGCCTGTCTGCTTCGGCACTGTCCATGAGCGTTCGCACATTCCAAGTGCCAATGGTGAGTGATGTCACCTTAGTTGATTTCTTCTGAGAATTTCGACCACTAAGGTGGGATCTCCGCCAGCTGCAGCTTGCTGGCCAGGGTGTAGTGAAGCAGGCTATGTTTAGGGCACCTTTTCTAGCCCCTTCCTCAAGCCATGGAGGTCAGCAGAGTGAATCCTAAAGAGGGCTGCTCAGACACCCAGGGGGCTGCCGAACTACACTGCTGCTTTGGTCCAGTAGAGAGCGACCCTGTACCCTGGGCCACCTGTGTGTGGGATTGTAGCTACAGTTTCCAGTGTATCCGCATCTGCTGCTTCTTCACTTGCCCATCACCACAGGACTTGGGGGGGGGGGGGGTGAGAAGGAAATTGGGGTGATGTCTTGACGTGTGTGAATTTGATTTAAGAGAGGGAGAGTTTCGCAGGGTTGTCAGCCTCACTCTCTCATCCCAGCCTATCTGGATCCAGTGGCAAGACATAGTCAAGACGGCTGGAGATGGGTTAGGATGCAGTGGATGGTCAGCAGTGTCTCACTGTGCCCTAGTTGTGCTCCACATTGCTTTGCTGGGTTTGCCTTCCTGCCTGTTGAGCCAATCTGGTAGTTTCCTCCGTGCAGTCCTCCAGGTCCAGTCTACGCATGTGTAGGTAGACAAGCCCTACCTCACCAAGGGTTTTAAACCTGTCAGCTACCCTCACCTGGTTTCGCCTGTCAGTTGAAGTGGTTTACCGGGGTGTGGCCATTGTTGCATGCAAACAGCTATTTGGAGCCACAGGTGAGAGTTGAGTGCCAAGTGGGAACCAAAGCGGACTGACCACCCGGAGGTGTGACTGTTGCCCCGTCAGAGGTACTATCCCTCCATGACAAAAAGACAGGAGGTGGAGCTAGAGGTGGCAGAGTTGAAGATGCTAAGATTTTCATTGGAAGTGACTAGGAGGTACAAGATTAGAAATGAGTATATCAGAGGGACAGCTCACGTTGAGCGGTTTGGAGACAAAGTAAGAGAGGCAAGGCTGAGATGGTTTGGACATGTGCAGAGGAGGGATAGTGGATATATTGGACAAAGGATGTTGAAGATGGAGCTGCCAGGCAGGAGGAAAAGAGGAAGACCACAGAGAAGATTCATGAATGTAGTGAAGGAGGACATGGAGAGGGTTGGTGTTACAGAGGAAGATACAAGGGATAGGGTGAGATGGAGGGAGATGATCAACTGTGGTGACCCCCTAAAGGGAGCAGCCAGAAGAAGAATAGTGTGTACTATGTGTTGGTGTGTCTGTAAATTACAAATGTCATGATTTTTAATTTTAAAAATGATTACCAATAACATATTTATCTTTTTAGTTATATTCCAAAAAATAACTCGCATTGTTCTAATTTACTGAGATGCACTAGTAGACTGTTTTAACAGGAAAATAAACTGTGAGCTGCTTCATCTGTTATATGTTAAACATTATCACAGTACCCTGGAAATCCAGGAAAACCCAGTACAATCTGGCCTGGAGACCGGACAGGAGACGATGACATAATTTTTGTCACACAAGCCTCGCGGTCAAGCAGACTTGGACAGTGGAGGTGCAGCATGAACCCAGCTTTAGTCCACTGCGGGCTCCTCTGCTGCTGCGTGTTAAAATGTTACCTCAGTGGTAACTTTGGTCCAATCTGCTTTCCCATCTAGCAGCGGGTTGGAAGCAGCAGGGATGGGCTTTTATGCTTGTGTAGTCTTTTTTTTTTTTTTTCCTTGCTCTGGTTCGTCCCTCCACCCTGCTGATTTGAAGCAGGCGGGTGGCTTTTCATGCTTGCCTACCACTAGAACTTGTTTTAGCTCTCTGACTTAACCTGGAAGGACAAGGTTTTTCGCTGTGCACAACACATGCGCGCTGGGGGACTTGGCGTCTTGTTCTTCTTTTTCTTTTATTTCAGTTGAAAGGCAGTAGTGGGTCACCGCACGCGCCCCCGCCTGGACGGCGACGCCACTATATTTCTTAGAGTAAGCTTCCATTGAAAAGGCTGCTGAGTTATCAATTAATTGACAACTAATTTAATTTGGTCAACTAAATTCTTATTAACAGTTAATGGAAAGTCAATTAATCATTAACATCCTTAGTTGCCATCAAAACAAATCTCAGAGAAATTACAACCGGAGGAGGGTGGGGTGAACGGATACTCATTTGCATTTAAAGCAGTATGCTATAAAAATGGCCTGTTTTGATGAAAGCTCGTTCCCCTTCTGTAAAATGGAACTGCAATAATTCAATCCTAAGTTGTTTTGACCAAAGCATGTCCCAGACATTTCAGTAACACCTCTTGGAGCTGTGTCATCATATGGAAACAGACTCCTTAATGTATCCTGACTTAATGTTGCATGTTTTCTCTCATTTTTCCACCACAGTGAATTTGCCAAATTGGCTTTTGCTGCTCTAAATCATTGCAGCGTACAGTAATGTTGGGGCCAACACTCTACAACCGCACCCCCCTCTTCTGACCAAATGGAGCTCAAGGTGTGGGTGGATGGCATCCAGAGGGTTGTCTGTGGAGTCACTGAGGCAACCACCTGTCAGGAAGTGGTGATTGCCCTGGCACAGGCTATAGGTAATTCCTGATTTATGAAAACTACAAGATAAGCATGTCAACCTATTGCTTCCACTGTGTAGTTTTGTACTTCATTGATCATTTTTTTTTACCAATACACACATAAAACATTTCTATTAGTATTTTTCCTAAGCTCTCCTGCCTACTTGTTTAGCTCCTGTAAAGATACAGTAGGTCATATGCTTACTATAATGGAACCTTTTTAGATCCAAGACCCCCACCCCCACTCCACATATGGCTCCTTCAAGAACAGGGGTATTTGAGCATACTGTATTGACATCACTTCCCACAAAGCACTGGGCAGGCAAAGGAGGAGGAGGAGGGAAAGTCTGACTCATCTTGCTGTCCTCTGCCAATCTGTGAATGCAGCACTTTAGAGCCCCTTCCTCTGATTTTAGCATCATGTTAAGTGATCAGACATCAGTACTGATTTGGTTTACACATGGTATCATGCCTGTGCTTTAGATGAAGAAATCTTGATGCATTTACAACATTCACTGAGATGTGTTGCAAATCTACTCCTAAACGGTATGGGAAAGGGGTGCAAACAGTGTTAAAAACAGAATAGGACCCCTACACAACAGGTGTGTGTGTGTGTGTGTGTGTGTCCCTTTGAATAGCCTACATGTGAGTCTGCTCTTGACTGTAGGGTTGAAAATAAACTATTGCTATATAGTGGTGTGAAAAAGTGTTTGCCCCCTTCCTGATTTCTCGTTTTTTTTGTGTTTGTCACACTTAAATGTTTCAGATCATCAAACAAATTTAAATATTAGACAAAGATAACACAAGAAAACACGAAATGCAATTTTTAAATGAAGGTGTTTATTATTAAGGGGAAAAAAATCCAAGCCTACATGACCCTGTGTGAAAAATTGCCCCCTAAACCAAATAACTGGTTGGGCCACCCTTAGCAGCAACAACTGCAATCAAGCATGTGCGATAACTGGCAAGGAGTCTTTTACAGTGCTGCGGAGGAATTTTGGTCCACTCATCTTTGCAGAATTGTTGCAATTCAGCCACATTGGAGAGTTTTCGAGCATGAACTGCCTTTTTAAGGTTATGCCACAGCATCTCAGTTGGATTCAGGTCAGGACTTTGTCTAGGCTACTCCAAAGTCTTCATTTTGTTTTTCTTAAGCCATTCAGAGGTGGACTTGCGGGTGTGTTTTGGATAATTGTCCTGCTGCAGAACCCAAGTGCGCTTCAGCTTGAGGCCGCAAGCAGATGGAAGGAAATTCTCCTTCAGGATTTTTTGGTAGACAGCAGAATTCATGGTTCCATTTACCACAGCAAGTCTTCCAGGTCCTGAAGCAGCAAAACAGCCCCAGACCATCACATTACCACCACCATATTTTACTGTTGGTATGATGTTCCTTTTCTGAAATGCTGTGTTGCTTTTACGCCTGATGTAATGAGACACACACTTTCCAAAAAGTTCAGCTTTTGTCTCGTCGGTCCAGAGTATTTTCCCAAAAGTCTTGGGGATCATCAAGATGTTTTCTGGCAAAACTGAGACAAGCTTTTCTGTTCTTTTTGCTCAGCAGTGGTTTTCATCTTGGAACGCTGCCATGCAGGCCATTTTTGCCCGGTCTCTTTCTTATGGTGGAGTCATGAACACTGACCTTAACTGAGGCAAGTGAGGCCTGCAGTTCTTTGGATGTTTTTGTAGGGTCTTTTGTGACCTCTTGGATGAGTCGTCGCTGCGCTCTTGGGGTAATTTTGGTCGGCCAGCTGCTCCTGGAAAGGTTCACCACTGTTCCACATTTTCACCATTTGTGGATAATGGTTCTCACTGTGGTTCACTGGAGTCCCAAAGCTTAGAAATGGCTTTATAACCTTTTCCAGACTGATCGATCTCAGTTACTTTGTTTCTCATTTGTTCTTGAATTTCTTTGGATTGCAGCACGATGTCTAGCTTTAGAGGATCTTTTGGTCTACTTCACTTTGTCAGGCAGGTCCTATTTAAGTGATTTCTTGATTGAGAACAGGTGTGGCAGTAATCAGGCCTGGGTGTGGCTAGAGAAATTGAACTCAGCTTTCCAAAGATGTGATAAACCACAGTTAATTTATGTTTTAACAGCAGGGGGCGGGGGGATCACTTTTTCAAACAGGGCCATGTAGGTTTGGAATTTTTTTGCCCTTAATAATAAACACCTTCATTTAAAAACTGCATTTTGTGTTTACTTGTGTTATCTTTGTATAATATTTAAATTTGTTTGATCTGAAACATTTAAGTGTGACGTACATGGAAAAAAATGGAAAAATCAGGAAGGGGGCAAACACTTTTTCACACCACTGTAATATACAGGCTTTCTTTATAATAAGTAAAGTATGTTTGGTTTTTTTTATATTAGGGACAAAACCAGTGTCCAAAAAACAGGTATATTTGAGGACAGAATTATAAGCCCTCCTATGAAAATTTCATTTAAAAAAAAAATAAATTCCCAAGTGCTGTTAACGGTGCATAGTATTTATTTAACACAGCTTTTTCAAACATTGTAGTTTTTTTTACAAAGCATAAATGATTTACTTTGGACACAGCAACAAAATTATTTCCCCAAAACTACCACAGTCAATATTATTAGCCCTCTGAAAAGCTAATCTTTTTATTGAGCCATAGCACAAACAACTGTTGTGTAATGATGTGCTTTAACTTTGCAATGTTCAAAGCTTGTGAAATCAAGTTAAAACTGAGGGTTAGCTTCCAATTTACACACTATAAAAACTTCAGCAAGGTTTTGAGCTGTCACTTAAGAAAACATCATGCCAAAAACAAAAGAAATTATTTCAGACTTTAGAAAGAGCAGTCAGCAGCAAAACTGGGTCTGGGTTGTTGCTTTGACTTCCAACACAACAACAACCCAAAACATGTCACTCCCAGTAAAGAACTACCTGAAAGCCCTGATTTGAATCCCACTGAAAATCTGTAGGGTGAACTGAAGACCAAAGTCCACTCAGACAACCATCAAATCTGGAGGAGCTCGAGAGACCGGCCAAAGAAGAATGGGCTATGATTGCTCAGGAGACATGCGAGAGTTGTTGAAAACCACAGCAAATAACTGCAGGATGTTATCCAGCAAAAAGGATACACAACTGACTATTAGTATCAGGGGGCTCATAATTTTGACCCTGGTAGTTTTTGTGAAATAATTTTGTTTCCATGTGCAACGTAAAATAATGTAAGATGAGATAAACCTTTTAGTCCCACAACAGGGAGTTACAGTATTGCAGCAGCAAAGGGATAGCAGCACTCAGAGCAATAATATATAAAATAAATAAGATTTTAAAAATTGGGTAGAAAACTATATATATACTCAGTGCAAGAGCATTGCAGTTAAATTGTATTTACAGCATTACAGCAAAGTTAAATTACCCCACAATATATAAACATAAATCTAGACAGCATCCAAAATAAAACTAAGATGTTTGGAAAAGCTGTGTTAAAAATTCTTTGCACTTAACAGCACTTGGGGGGGGGGGGGAGGTTTAAACATTTTCATAGGAGGGCTCATAATTCAGTTCTCAAGCATATATTTGAGAGCAGTTCCACCTTGTGATTGACAAGTTGCTCCCTCATGACCCATGTGTAGCATCATAGTAGCAATGTCCATCTTTGTTATCTGAGCAAAGTATGACATTGTCACAACATGAATACCCTTTACTTAACCTGTCAGGGGTTTTAATATTGTGTTTGGCAGCTGTGTAAAAGTAGCATATGACTGCTTTGTTTCTAAGAGTACAGCCGTGGACAAAATTGTTGGTACCCCTCTGTTAATGAAATTTATTTATTTATTTAGCGAATGCAAAGTCCTTAAGCCAAGCAGTTGCCTCCTGGTTTGCTGTATGGAGGGTGTGTAATCCTCCTTCCAGTCTTTGGAGCGGGCAAACCTCTATGATGTGTTCCATTGTTTGCTCCTCTCCACATGCGCACAGTGGGCTAGGGCTACTGCCCCATCTGTGAAGGCTGGCCAAGCAGGGGCCATGTCCAGTCCTGAAGCGATTGAGTGTAGACCACTGTCTCCTTGGGAGGTTGGTGCCCGGGACCTGTTGGTTGGGGTTTATCACCAGCTGTTTGTTTGGGACCTCCTTGGTCTCCCATTCCTCTTGGGAATGTTAATGAAAGAAAAACCCACAATGGTCTCAGAAATAACTTGAATCTGACAAAAGTGGTAATAAATAAAAATTCAATGAAAATTAACCAATGAAAATCAGACAAGCTTTTGAATTGTGGTTAAACAGAATTACTTTAAAAAACAAACTCATGAAACAGGCCTGGACAAAAATGATGGTACCCCTAGAAAAGATTGAAAATAATGTGACCATAGGGACATGTTCAACCAAGATGTGTCCTCTAATTAACATCACAGGTGTCTACAAACTTGTAATCAGTCAGTCGGCCTATTTAAAGGGTGACAAGTAGTCACTGTGCTGTTTGTTGACATGGTGTGTACCACACTAAACATGGACCAGAGGAAGCAAAGGAGAGCGTTGTCTCAGGAGATTAGAAAGAAAATTATAGACAAGCATGTTAAAGGTAAAGGTTATAAGACCATCTCCAAGCAGCTTGATGGTCCTGTGACTACAGTTGCACGTATTATTCAGAAATTTAAGATCCACAGGACTGTAGCCAATCTCCCTGGACGTGGCCACAGGAGGAGACGGATAATACGAATGGTAACAAAAGAGCCCAGAACAACCTCTAAACACATTCATGGTGAACCCCAAGGTCAAGGTACATCAGTGTCAGATTGCACCATCCGTCGTTGTTTGAGCCAAAGTGGACTTCATGGGAGATGACCAAGGAGGACACCACTGTTGAAAACAAATCCTAAAAAAGCCAGACTGGAATTTGCCAAACTGCATGTTGACAAACCACAAAGCTTCTGGGAGAATGTCCTATGGACAGACGAGACAAAACTGGAACTTTTTGGCAAGGCACATCAGCTCTATGTTCACAGACGCAAAAATGAAGCATACCAAGAAAAGAACACTGTCCCTACTGTGAAAGATGGAGGAGGTTCTGTTATGTTCTGGGGCTGCTTGGCTGCATCTGGCACAGGGTGTCTTGAATGTGTGCAGGGTACAATGAAATCTCAAGACTACCAAGGTATTCTAGAGAGAAATGTGCTGCCCAGTGTCAGACAGCTTGGTCTCAGTCGCAGGTCATGGGTCTTGCAACAGGATGATGACCCAAAACACCCAAGAATGGCTAAGAGCGAAACATTGGACTGTTCGAAAGTGGCCTTCTATGAGCCCTGATCTAAATCCTATTGAACATCTGTGGAAGGAGCTGAAACATGGCGTCTGGAGAAGGCACCCTTCAAACCTGAGACAACTGGAGCAGTTTGCTCATGAGGAGTGGGCCAAAATACCTGCTGAGAGGTGCAGAAGTCTCACTGACAGTTACAGAAATCGTTTGATTGCGATGATTGCCTCAAAAGGTTGTGCAGCAAAATATTAAGTTAAGGGTACCATCATTTTTGTCCAGGTCTGTTTCATGAGTTTGTTTTTTAAAATAATTCTGTTGAACCACAATTCAAAAGCATCGTCAGATTTTCATTGGTTAATTTTCATAGAATTTTTATTTATTACCACTTTTGTCAGATTCAAGTTATTTCCGTGACCATTGTGGGTTTTTCTTTCATTAACAGAGGGGTACCAACAATTTTGTCCGTGTGTGTGTCTATATACAGTGGTACCTCTACTTACGAAATTAATTCGTTCCGGAAGTATTCTCGTAACGTGAAAATTCCGTAAGTAGAGGCGCGTTTTACATGTAAATGCCATAATCCGTTCCAAGCCCCCCAAAATTCGGGCATAAATCATAAAAACGCATCAAAACATGTAACAAATACATGTTACAATTAGATTACTGCACAATAAACATAAAATGAGAGTTTAAAATGAGAGAATAATAAAAGAGAATAATAAAAATTATGTTCATTTACCTTTTAACTGCCATCGTCGTCGTCACCTTTTGCCTTCTTTGGTTCATGCTCTGTCTCATCAGTGGTTTTTGCCTGACGTTTTGTGAAGAAACGATCCAAGGACATTTGCTTTTGTCGGCTTGTAAGGGCTTCCTTTTGTTTTAATACCGTGCTGATCGTTGATGTATTACGGCCATATTCTTTGGCGAGATCAACCAAACGCATCCCCTTTTCATACCTTTCGATTATCTCCTTCTTTGTTTGTATGGACAAAAAAACTCTTCTTTTTTTCTCCTTTTCCACTTATCTCCGTCACTTTCTTGGGGCCCATAGCGAATAAATGTTAATTCTGTACTGTACACACACGTAAAACTGCCCGAACACTTCGTGGCCAATGGGATACCAGGAAGATGCTAGGCGATAGCCAATGGCAGAGCAGCTACAGGTATGTTTACGTTCGGTAAACTACGGGAGCTGCGAGGAGCGCGTACTTTTTTGCCTTTCGTATCCTGAAATTTCGTTCGTAACAAGAGGCAATATTTTCCCGTTGAGGCGTGTCGTAACCTGAAAATTCCGTATGTAGAGACGTTCGTAAGTAGAGGTACCACTGTGTGTGTGTGTATATATATATATATAAATAATATAAGCTGTTGGGATGCTGACTAGGGCTGCACAATTACTCGAATCACAGTCAAAATGCCAGTCTTTACAATTATATAATCACACAAAATGCTGCCATTTCAGTTTTAAAAACTATAAATGTTATTTTGTAAACGGTACTGTGCAAACTTATGGTTTTGTATCTTCTATACAACTTAGTGTTTGAGTTGAGAAATAAACATTTCACACTGAGTTTACTCAATAGCAAAGCAGGTAGACCATGAATCATCATGAAACCATCTGTTAAAAAAAAAAAAATTAAACTCTAAACAAAATCACATTCCAATTTTTGGGGGCTATCATTGTAATCACATTTTTCTCATATTGAACACCCTTAATGCTAACCTTGACTCTATATTTTAGGGTCAAACATGTATTGTGCTGTATTGTTTTCAGGCCGCACTGGGAGATACACTCTGGTAGAAAAGTGGAGGGACACAGAGCGTCATCTAGCCCCCCATGAAAGTCCTGTGGCCTCTCTGAACACATGGGGCCAGTATGCTGGTGATGTCCAGCTGATCTTGCATCGCACAGGGCCCTCACTGACGGAAAGACCCCCTTCAGAGGGTCCCCCACTCCGGGGGCCTGAACGTGGCCTTCATCGGCAGAGTCTTCCTCCACTTGCAAAGCTTCGTCACCCAAGTGATCGATCCCTCCGCCGGCGTGAACCTCGGCGCAAATCTCTCACATTCACCGGTGCACCCAGAAGCCTTAGGGAGATACTGAGTGGAGGCCGACTCGGAGAAACTGAGGCCAAACGAAGACTTCTTCTGGGGAATGGAGGGATTCACCACAATTCAGGACCAGGTCTTGGAACCACATCCCCTGGCCTGTGGGCCTGTCGCATGGAAGATCTGGTGAGGCTGGTTGGTCTCCAAAGAGAGACGCTCAATGTGTTGGAAAAGAAGCTTGAGGTCTATGAGGCCGAACTCCATGCCTGTGCTGAGGGGCGAGGCGGACGAAGTGGCGGGTTCACTGGGGACCCAGGTGGAGGATTGATGGAAGAGATCCTGCGGCTAGAGAAGCATCTGAGGAAGAATGAGATAGAAATGGAGGAAGAGGAATTTTGGGCCACTGAGCTGCAGATTGAGCTGGAGAGTGAACGACAGCTGGAGGAAAGGCTGCAGGAGTTACGAGGGCGTCTGCGGGGCTGTGAACTGGAAATTGAAGAAAAGCTTGCAATGTTACAGGTGAGCATTGCCAAAACTTTTCATTTTTTGGTCATATTGAAATAAATTTCTATGTTTCATTGTTGAGGTCATCCAGTCCTTGTTACTGTTAAGCACCATGTGGTGTATTTTTCTATTTATCTGGTCTCATTTACCTTTTAGGATGTTGAAGTAGGCCTGGAAGAGGAAAAGCTGCAGAGGGAGCGACAGGAGAGCCAGTGGGTGAGTGAAGCAGAGGCTCGGGCTCAAGTCCTCAGGGTCAAAGCAGAATTGAAGTCCCAAGAAAGGCAGGCTGTCCAGCTGGAGAGCAGCTGCAAAGCTGTGGACAGGTCACTTGGACAAAGTGGCAAGAAACTGCAGGTAAGGTGTATCCATTTTAATCAGTTTTCTATTAAGTATTGCTGCAGAATATTTTAGTAACTGGGGAGACTATCAATAATGTGCACAGCAGAAAGTTCATAGATTCACCCTGTCCTAGTAATCATCCAGTTTCTCCATTTGAAATGCGTACATTGCATAAAAACATTAACATTGTAAAACAAGGAAAGCTGTTACTATATACCAAGTTTTAGTATAATTGCAGTGTTCTGGGCAGGTAGATAATTTAGGAGGAAAGAAAATGGTCAATAAAGAGCACAAAAATGCAGAGAAAAAATCTACTATGTCCAGCTACAATCATCCCCTGTCAGGATACATTAAAGTAACCCCCCCCCCCCCCCCGTTTTGTCAAATGCAGGAAAAAGTTTGAAGATATTATTTTCGAAAGGAAGACCGTTCCAAGCCGATAATAACATGATGTTGATGCTGACGTTTCATTGTCTTCTTCACATTAATTTGTCCCAGTCTTTTATTTAAGGACATGCAGCACGAGCTGGAGCAGCTGACTAAGGAGCTGAGACAAGTTAACCTGCAGCAGTTCATCAAGCAGACGGGCACCAAGGTCACAGTGCTGCCAGCTGAACCCACTGAGGAGGAAAGTACCCGCAACACTGCTGGTATAGGTAATGACATTATTTATTAAGTATTAAATCATTTTTTGAGGAATGTTTTTTAAAGCTTGGAATCTGAGTTTTGCCTGCAGTGTATAGTGTTATGACACTGAGGCTGGTTAATGGAGGGTACAGGCTGGCTCAGATTAAGCCTTGTATGTGCTTGTATGCATTTATTTGCAAATTGCATAAGCAAAGATTAGTTTTTGAAATTTTATGTTGTCATCACAGCTTCCCCACAGCGCATAACTAACCTGTTTCCATCGCGTATGGTCACTTTTTCCCGTTGTGCTGACAATAAAGTGAGGTCTCCATGAGTAGACATTTAGTTTTGAGAGCTGAGGTTTGGGTTTAGGAAAAGAATTGACTTGAGTTTGACATTAACTTTTTTGCTCACCAACCACTGTGGCTAATTTTCCAAAGTTACTAATCACTTAGCCTTTCCACTAGCTACAATTTTGTGGTTGGAAAATTATATTTAATATGATCAAATTTGACTATCACATGCTAAAATTTACTTGAAGTAAATTTACAGCCTTTTTAAATGTGTATGACTCTTATACATCCATAAAAAATAGGAATTGAACCTGTTTATTTATGAACAGCAGTCAGTACTGTAAAACGGCCCTTGAGGACTGAAAGTTATCCCTATAAATTGGGACACCCCTTCAGGCTGCACTACATCGTTAGTAGATGCTGATGGAGTTAACCTAAGTGGACACTACCTGTTTTCACCAGGAAAAAACAAGAGAATAGAAGATGAGGAAAAAAATCTCATCTTAAGGAGAAAAATGTCTCAACAGTGAGTCTACAGTGGAGATCAAAATTAGAGAACAGTGTATTAATACTTGATTTATTCAAAGATATTGTTATTCTTCATTGTTCAGAATTTGACAGAATATCAGCTGTGACTATACCACTAGCATGTTGTTTTTTGTTTTTTTTTTTTTAAATAACCAAGGCACTTCAACACAAACATTTATTCTATTATCCATCCATCCATCCATCCATCTTCTACCGCTTTTCCGGAGGTCCGGGTCGCGGAGGCAGCAGTTCAAGCAGAGAAGCCCAGACTTCCCTCTCCCCAGCCACCTGCTCCAGCTCTTCAGAGGGGATACCAAGGCGTTCCCAGACCAGCTGGGAGACATAGTCTCTCCACCGAGTCCTGGGTCTGCCCCGGGGTCTCCTCCCAGTGGGACGTGCCTGAAACACCTCAAGTGGGAGGCGTCCAGGAGGCATCCTAATCAGATGCCCATACCACCTCAACTGACTCCTTTCAATGTGGAGGAGCAGCGGTTCTACTCTGAGCCTCTCCCGGATGACTGAGCTCCTCACCCTATCTCTGAGGGTGAGTCCAGCAATCCTTCGGAGAAAGCTCATTTCAGCCGCTTGTATCCGCGATCTCGTTCTTTCGGTCATTACCCAAAGCTCGTGACCATAGGTGAGAGTAGGAACGTAGATTGACTGGTAAATCGACAGCTTTGCCTTAGAACTAAGCTCCCTCTTCACCACAACAGACCGGTACAACGTCCGCATCACTGCAGATGCTGCTCCAATCCGTCTGTCGATCTCTCGCTCCATTTTCCCCTCACTCGTGAACAAGACCCCAAGATACTTAAACTCCTCCACTTGGGGCAGGAGCCTGTCCCCAACCCGGAGAGGACAATCCACCTTTTTCCGGCTGAGGACCATGGACTCGGACTTGGAGGTGCTGATTCTCATCCCAGCCGCTTCACACTCAGCGGCAAACCGTCCCAGCAAGAGCTGTAGGTCATTGCTGGATGAAGCCAACAGGACAACATCATCTGCAAACAACAGAGATGAGATCCTGTGGTCACCAAGCACAGGACCACAGGATCTTTATTCTATTAAAAAAAAAAAAAAAAATAAACACTCAGCAAAATTAGAGAATAGTGACCACTGTGTCAGAAGAGATGATTTAAGCAATGTTGTTTTAGGGCTATAGGATTAAAAAACTAATAGGAAGTGTAGCGCCTCTTGCTTTGAATGACTTCAGCACATTTGCTCCCCCAGGACATCACTAGTTTCTCACACTGCTCTGGTTTGGGAGACAGGATTATACGAAGACTCTCATTGGGGAATCGGTTCAACACTGCAGCTGGAATTACTCACCAGTTCACTGCTGAACAGGGCAAGGATCTGTCTCGGCACACAGTGTCTCGACGTTTAAGACCATTTGGACTCAAAGCTCACTCTGCAGTGACCAAACCTCACGTCAGCAGAAAGAATAAAAAGGCTAGACTTGCCTTTGCCACAGCTGATATTCTGTAAAATTCTGACCAATGAAGAATACCATGTTAGAATAAATCAAGTATTAATACATTGTTCTCTAACTTTGATCTCCACTGTCCATGAACAGTTCTAATTGATAGAAAAAGTCAAAAATGTACTAAGGAAGATGTAAATTCAGAGAAATATTTGGACACCCTGGCGACAGGTTTGGTCCCACGGGCTATATATTTAACATCCGTGGACCAGCCCACTAAAAATGCATATCTAGAGGGTAAAGGGCTATCCACACCAAACATGATAATGCTAACTATAAAACTATAGTTTTAAAAATCATTCTAAGTGTCCACACCTATTAACGATATCACTCTAACAGCAGAGCCAGACATGAGCTGCACACTCCACACTGGCTTCACCCCACCACATACATGTTTCTCCTGCTGCAGGATGAGACCGGTTATGCCGCTGCTGCAATCAGTAATCTTAAAGGATTTTTTTAAACTAGACCAGTACTTTGGGCAGAGAAAAAAAAAAAATAAGAAGGAAAACTAAGAGTGTGATATTTTTCACCTAATTTTTTTTCTCAGCTCCAGACTCTCACAGGTAGGATGAAGTGAGCGCACAGCACAAAATGGAATCACATGGGCTTGCAAATGATTAATAATAGGCTAATAATAATAATTTCAGCTTGGATGCATAGAGCTGTTTCAGAGGGCTGCTTTATCTATTCAGATACAGTCTATGGTCATTTCTCCTCCTCCACCACCTACTGTGTACTCAGATCCTGCTGAAACTTACTTACTTAAACCCACAGTTCACCATGGAGCATAGGCCATCGCACTCGGTTCTGGGCTGCTCTCTACTCCCCTCCAGTTGGTTCCCTGCCGTTTCAGCTCCGCCTCGGTGTCTCGTCGCCAGCTGTTTCGAGGCTGGCCTCTCTTTCTCTTCCTCTGTGGGTTCCAGGTCAGGACTTACAGTGGGGCAAAAAAGTATTTAGTCAGCCACCAGTTGTGCAAGTTCTCCCACTTAAAAGATGAGAGAGGCCTCCAATTTTCATCATAGGTATACCTCAACTATGAGAGACAAAATGAGGAAAAAAAAAATCCAGAAAATCACATTGAAGGATTTTTAATTAATTAATTGGTAAATTCCTCGGTAAAATAAGTATTTGGTCACCTACAAACAAGCAAGATTTCTGGCTCTCACAGACCTGTAACTTCTTCTTTAAGAGGCTCCTCTGTCCTCCACTCGTTACCTGTATTAATGGTACCTGTTTGAACTCGTTATCAGTATAAAAGACACCTGTCCACAACTTCAAACAGTCAAACTCCAAACTCCACTATGGCCAAGACCAAAGAGCTGTCAAAGGACACCAGAAACAAAATTGTAGACCTGCACCAGGCTGGCAAGACTGAATCTGCAATAGGTAAGCAGCTTGGTGTGAAGAAATCAACTGTGGGAGCAATTATTAGAAAATGGAAGACCTACAAGACCACTGATAATCTCCCTCAATCTGGGGCTCCTTGCAAGATCTCACCCCGTGGGGACAAAATGATCACGAGAACGATGAGCAAAAATCCCAGAACCACATGGGGGGACCTAGTGAATGACCTGCAGAGAGGTGGGACCAAAGTAACAAAGGCTACCATCAGTAACACACTACGCTGCCAGGGACTCAAATCCTGCAGTGCCAGACGTGTCCCCCTGCTTAAACTAGTACATGTCCAGGCCCATCTGAAGTTTGCTAGAGAGCATCTGGATGATCCAGAAGAGGATTGGGAGAATGTCATATGGTCAGATGAAACCAAAATAGAACTTTATTGTAAAAACTCAACTTGACGTGTTTGGAGGAGAAAGAACACCATACCTACTGTGAAGCATGGGGGTGGAAACATCATGCTTTGGGGCTGTTTTTCTGCAAAGGGACCAGGACGACTGATCCGGGTAAAGGAAAGAATGAATGGGGCCATGTATCATGAGATTTTGAGTGAAAACCTCCTTCCATCAGCAAGGGCATTGAAGATGAAACATGGCTGGGTCTTTCAGCATGACAATGATCCCAAACACACTGCCAGGGCAACGAAGGAGTGGCTTCGTAAGAAGCATTTCAAGGTCCTGGAGTGGCCTAGCCAGTCTCCAGATCTCAACCCCATAGAAAATCTTTGGAGGGAGTTGAAAGTCCGTGTTGCCCAGCGACAGCCCCAGAACATCACTGCTCTAGAGGAGATCTGCATGGAGGAATGGGCCAAAATACCAGCAACAGTGTGTAAAAACCTTGTGAAGACTTACAGAAAACGTTTGACCTCTGTCATTGCCAACAAAGGGTATATAACAAAGTATTGAGATGAACTTTTGTTATTGACCAAATACTTATTTTACCGAGGAATTTACCAATTAATTCATTAAAAATCCTTCAGTGTGATTTTCTGGATTTTTTTTTCCTCATTTTGTCTCTCATAGTTGAGGTATACCTATGATGAAAATTGGAGACCTCTTTCATCTTTTAAGTGGGAGAACTTGCACAATTGGTGGCTGACTAAATTCTTTTTTGCCCCACTGTAGCGTGTGATGCTGGTTTCCTGAGGATGTGTCCAATCTAGTCCCACTTCCTCCGCAAAATCTGTTCTGCCACTGGTTTCTGTCCCGCTTGCTCCCACAGGTCTTCATTCCTGACCTTCTCCAGCACACCTGATGTTAAAGATGCGCCTCAGGCACGTGTTAAAGAAAGTCTGGTGCATCGTCTTTGTTGTTCTCCAGGTCTCACATCTAACTACTACTAACTAACTAACCTGCACTTATATAGCGCTTTTCATCTATTCTATAGCGCTTTACATCTATTCTATTCTACTTTACAGATGTAAAGTAGAATAGACTTGACGTTGGAGTTGAAGATGCAAAGTTTTGTTCTTGTACAGATCTCTTTGGTGCCCAGATATTCTTCAGTATGACAAAAACTGCTTTTGCCTTGCCGATCCTGGCTGTGACGTCTCGGTCTGTGCCCCCCTGTCAATCCACCACGCTTCCCAGGTAGACAAAAGACAAAAAGATCCTGCTGAAAGCAGGTAGATAAACATCCCCAGCCTCTTGTCATTTATTTCAGTCCTGCTGTCAAAACAGGTTGACGGTGATGGTTGGATGTTTTCTGATTGGCTGAAAGTGTTTTTATTGTTAATAAAATCGGGAATTGCAGTTTTTTAGTCTCACATTACAAGGTTTATTATTAAAATTGCAGTTAGAGAAAACTACAATCCGCCAAAGTGGCTAGTGGGAGTGGCCGTCTTACTGTGGAAATCTGCCCGCCATTGGCGGGTGTCAATGTCAGGTCCTGATTATGTTTGCATTTAAGTTGTGGTGATGGGGCAGTTTACTGGCTAGTATATCATTGTTTGAAGGGTAGCATTGCAGTACAGGAAAAGCTTATCTGTCAGGGAGATAATATTGCACATAAAAGCAGGATAAAATTAAAGTAGTAAAGAATTGCATTTTTATTATTTTAATCTATATCAGTAGATTATCTTAATGTTGGCAGTTTATGAGCACCACTGGTATCTTTGATTTTGCCTTATTTCTCTCTGTCCTTCTCTGTCCCTCTCACTTGTTCAGCTCACTCTGTGACAGGCTCATTTTATCAAACTCCTCTTTTCCTGGGGTCCAGGAGAGAGTTGTTGTATAAATTATGTGCACTAAATCTGAGTGCCGTACGAGTGTTATTTACCCAGCGGGTCACAAAGATATAACCCTTAAACTCGGCTAACAAAAAATGAATAAATACAAGCCTGACAGCATAATGCACAAATATATAGTGACCTATGAATAATTTAGTATTCATTTTCCAAGCTGGTAAAATACATGAAAACTACTGTAGTATTATTATTGCATAAAGGTGAGATGTCATTAAACAGGAAGCTGTAGTCCTCTTGTGGTAAGGATGTAATAATTGTGATACACCACTTTTTTTTTTCCACAATATTTTTTATTGAACCTTTTTTTACAAATATGGCACAAACAGTCAGACACTAACACTAATGTAATTTAAAAATTAAAAAGAACACTAACAACAACAACACCATCAACAAAAAAAAATGTAATAAAAACAACAACAACCATTAACAAAAGCAAGTCAACAACAATGCTCCTCTGTTTAGTCTAGGTAATCTATTACATAAGAATACATGATATACATTCACCAGCTTGGAATTTGCAAGGTCCACACATATCATTCACCTTCTTAGTTATCTCAAACACATTTTCCTTTGATTTCAGTATATATGTTATTCTTTCTAGTGGAAGGTTTGTTAACATCTGTCTTAACCACTGAGTCACATCTGGTCTATGAGTCTTTTTCCACAGTAGTGCAATACATTTTTTGGCATTAAGCAAACCAAGGTCTATGAATGTTCTTTCACTCTTATTAAAGTTATGTTTTTCTGGATACAGACCCAACAAGAACAGTTTAGGGTTCAATGTGAATTGTTTTGAAATTATTTTTTCAATTGTTACCCTCACCTCTTCCCAAAACATTCTGATTTTTCTACATTCCCATAAACAGTGAAATAGGGTTCCTTTACTTTCCATACATTTTGTGCATGTATCTGGTATGTTTTTGTTATATCTATTTAACTCCACTGGTGTAACATACATCCGCATTAACCATTTAAAATGTATCAGTTTAAGACGTACATTTATTGATTTGGTTTGAGCTCCTGCACAAGCCGTTTCCCATTGTTCCTCTGAAATTTCAATTTGCAGGTCTTCTTTCCAATAATTCAGTCTTTTCTGTGAGTTTTCACATGAGAATAATGTCAATGAGTTATAAAACTCTGAAATAATACCCTTTCTCTTACTATCTTTCGTCAAAATTTTTTCCAAGGATGAATAAGTAGGTCGGGTGAGAGCATTATTTTGATTTGATCAAATAAAATTTCTAAGCTGAAGATATTTTAAAAAAAAAATGTGTTCCATTAAGATTGAATTTAATCCTCAGTTCTTCAAAAGACATTATGTTATCTGAGTGTGACAAATATAAGCCTTGAATCTTTTGAATCCCTTTTAAATTCCATATTTTAAATACAGCATCCGCTCTCCCTGGTGTAAAATATTGATTACCCCATATTGGGCTAAATTGTGACAGTGAGTGTGGTTCTTTTAAATATTTTTTGGTTTCACACCATATTTTGATCATGTGCTTTACAATTGGATTTTTAACTTGTTTCTGTAATTTTTTAGCCGAGTCTGAATATATGAATAAGGGAAGAGGTAAAGGTAAATTGTATGATTCCATTTCAGTCCAGTGAAGAAGATCATTTGATGAAAAATAATATGTCATAGACCTCAGTTGTGCTGACCAGTAATACAACATAAAGTTTGGACATTTCAGACCTCCATGATCAAATGGTAAATATAGTAAGGACAAACGTAATCTAGCCTTCCTATTGTTCCATATAAATTCCACTAACTTTTTTTTAATTCTTGAGAATAGATCTGAAGGTGGTAATAAAGGAATGTATTGAAATAAATAAAGTATTTTTGGTAAGATATTACTTTTAAGTATATTAATTCGCCCGATCATCGACATTGGTAGTGACATCCATCTCTGAAGCAACTCATTAATATCTGTCATTAAGGCTTCATAGTTGGCACTGGCGACTAATTCTAGCTTAGGCAAAATTTGAATTCCCAAATATTTAAACTGATTTACATTGAATTGGTTTACCTCAGGAGCTGGGTGATTTCTCTGGGTCTCATTTAACATTAATATTGAAGATTTTGTTTTATTTATTTTATATCCTGATATTTCCCCAAAGTTCTTTATTAAATTTAACAAGGTCAGAATTGATTTTTTTTTTTTAAATTCGACATAAACAAAATTATGTCATCGGCATACAGGGAGATTTTATGTTCTGTTGGTCCTACTTTAATTCCATATATTTGTGGATGTAAATGTACTGCCACCGCTAGAGGTTCAATTGCCATAGTAAACAGTAAAGGTGAAAGTGGACAGCCTTGCCGACATCCTCTATTGATTTTTATTGATTTTGAGATATTGCTGTTTGTTAGGATTTCTGCTGTAGCATTATTGTATATTATCTGGACCCATTTTATGAAATTATTTCCAAGTCCAAACCTTTGTAGGACTTCAAAAAGATAGGGTCGAATGGCCCTATCAAAGGCCTTTTCATAATAAGGTCATAATGTGGTCATAATATGTTGCCCTGTAAGTGATGATAAAGTAAGGAATAAATTAACATAGAAGTTTTGATCATCAATATTGGGGCCGTATAAGTTCACCAGATTTATATTTTCTAATAACAAAGATCCTTGGATGATTAGATATCTTCCAAATTTGTCTCCAATTACATTTTTCACTTGAAATGGGACTGTTTTGTGTATGAGAATCATAACTCCCCTAGCTCGGGATGAAAATGATGAGGTAAACACGTTACCTTGCCATCTTCTCCTAATTCTTTTTACATCCTCCTCTATTAGATGAGTTTCTTGTAAAAATACAATTTTTGAATCTCTTTTATTTTATTCTTAACTTGTTTAAGTTTTTTAAGATTTTGTAGACCTCTGCAATTCCATGAAGTTAAATTAAGATTAACGCTTTGATCTATGATCAGTAAGGAGTTTGAGATTACCTTGCAATATGAACATACTCTTGCAGAGAAGCAAAAACATGGATGATAGAACATTCATCCTACAAACTAAACAAAAACAGATTCCCTTTCCCCACATTTGTGGTGATCCCCCCCCCCCCCATAATCAAAATATTCCGTCTCCCGTTATAGCTAGTGACTGTTCCACACCTGCGAGGATCAGTCAAACCACTCTCTCTTTCTCCTCTCAATCACCCTGACTCTACTACTATTCTTATGACATGACATTAACTCTCTTCTGTAGTTTTTTTCAACATAACTTCAAAGTTTTATAGCAACGTTGCACATCATAGCTTTTTTTTTTTTTTTTTTTTTTTAAATACAGTCTGTATTTTGTAGACATGTTATATGTTTCAGATCAATCAGATGTCTGTACATACGCTTAAATGTTCTACCTTTGTCATCTTCATGCTTAGCTCCCACCAGTTTCCTTTTGGATCTGCTTGATGAGCTCTTGCGCCTCTTGAAGGGTCTTGAAGGTGTGGGTTCTCCCCTTATATGTGACCAGCAGTCTTGCCGGATGAATCACTCCGTGACGAATCCCAAGGTTGCGCAGCTCTTTGCGGGCCGGGTCGAATTGCCTCCTTAGTTGTTGAATTCCTGTGGCGAAGTCTGGGTAGAACCGCACCTGTTGATCCTGGTATTTAATTTCCCCTTTAGCTCGTGCCGCATTGGTGACTGTCATCTTGTCTCTGTAGTTGAGGAACTTCATAATCAGCGTCCTCCGTGGTGTCTTATTATCTCTCGGTGGGCCGATTCGGTGAGCTGTCTCTAAAACGACCGATGACTGCAGATCCGCATTGTTCAGCGCTTCTGGAATCCACCTTTCCAAAAAGGAACATGAGTCCCGTCCCTCCGCTCCCTCCGGGAGGCCCACCAGCCTCAAATTATTCCGTCGCGAGCGGGAATCCAAGTCTAGAACGTTATCTTCCAGATGTTTACATTTTAATTCCAGTGTTTGAAATTTAGTTTGCAGGCTGGTGACGTCATCCTCAGCGCTTGAAATTCGGAGCTCCGCCTGCGATACTCGATCCATACAGTCATTTATTTCTTTTCTCATACCTTCTATCGCTGCTATAATCCCATCAAATTTAGACGAAAACTCTGTTCTCATGGAGTTGATGGCAGCGAGCACTACGCTTGTCCCCTCCCTAGCAGTTCCCGCTCTGCCGCTGGCTCCCTCCTCCGCCATTGTCTCTGGAGTTTTCCCTGCCTCGCCTCGAGCATGGAAGTCCGTTAGGTTGGGTTGTTTTGTCGAGTTGCTTTATCCTCCACCTAATTTTCCAACCTTGGTCTTTACCATATCCACGCCAAGACGCTGGGATGGGTTTTTGTTCCAATTGAGAGAGTTTTAGTAAAATTTTTAGTTTTACGAGCAGAGCAGTGTGAAACACGTCTTCCTACGTGGCCGCCATAACCGGAAGTCCGTGATACACCACTTTATATTAATTAATTTTAATTAAGATTTTTAGCTCAATCCAGCGAAGCCAAAAGGAGCTAATGCTATCACGCTGTGTCCGTCATGCATCAGTCCGTCTGTCCGTCTGTTTACAATAGAAATTGCTACTCCTAGGCATTTTCCCCCATGGTCACCAAACTCGCTTGCAATGATCCTCAGGATGGTCTGCCTCTAGGTTGTGCTTAAGGTTTTGCTCAAAGTCAAAGGTCAGGAGATCTCGGCACTTATGTGATTTCAGAAAAAAACAGTACTTATAAGATAAGCCTTTATTAGTCCCACAATGGGGAAATTCCAGGATTGCAACAGCACAGGGATAGCAACACTCAGAGCAACAATCAGAAGGCAAGAAAAAAAACAAGCAAGCAAGAGCAGCTAATATACATATGTACATATTACTATAAAATATATATATACACACACACACACACACACACAGACACAGTGCAGAGCATTGTAGCTGGATGGAATAAATATATGAATATATGAACACACAGTGCAGAGCATTGTAGCTAGATGGAATAAATATGTAAATATATAAACACACACAGTGCGGAGCAATGTAGCTAGATGGAATAATATGTAGATATATAAAAACACAGTGCGGAGCATTGTAGCTAGATGGAATAAATATATAGATATATAAATATAAACACACCCAGTGCTGAGCATTGTAGCTAGATGGAATAAATATATAGATATATAAATATAAACACACCCAGTGCAGAGCATTGTAGCTAGATGGAATAAATATGTAAATATATAAACACACACAGTGCAGAGCATTGTTGCTAGGTGGGATGAAACAGCATAACCGTCTACTTAGTTATCCTACATGGTATGATTATGTGCCCATACATATTCTCACCCTCCATAGCGACCGGTATGTTCCTAGTTGTATGCCGGAGAGGACCATTGTGTAAGTCTATTGCATCTTTTGCATTCAAAAAACTATTAGTTTGTTACGTCTTTTTGCTATCTCTGCGAGCAGCCCTGCTTAGGTTGTACAGTCTGACAGCCGTTGGTAGGAAGGACCTACGAAACCTCTCGGTTGTGCACCTGGGATGATGTAGTCTGCTGCTAAATGAGCTCCTCAGTGCATCCAGTATGTCCTGCATAGGGTGGAACTCGGACTCCAGCAGAGATGACAGTTTAGCCACCGTCCTTCTCTCTCCTATCTCCTCCATCGGATCAAGGCGTTGCCCCAGGACAGAGCTAGCTTTCTTAATCAGTTTGTTCAGTCTCTTCCTATCGGCTGCAGTAATGCCACTGCCCCAGCAGACCACTCCAAAAGTGATGGCTGATGCCACCACCGTGTCATAGAATGACTTCAGCAGCGCCCCTTGTACACCAAAAGACCTGAGTCTCCTCAGCAGGAACAGCCTGCGCTGTCCCTTCTTGTAGAGTGCGTCAGTATTGTGTGACCAGTCTAGTTTATTGTTCAGATGAATACCCAGGTACTTGTAGGATGTCACCATCTCGATGTCTGTTCCCTGTATATTTACTGGTGCTGTGAGGGGCTGCCCATGCCTGCGGCAGTCCACCACCAGCTCCTTAGTTTTCCTCGCGTTGATCTGGAGGCAGTTCCGATGGCACCAGTCCACAAAGTCCTGGATAAGCCCTCTGTACTCAGCTTCATCTCCACTGGAGATGAGACCAACGATCGCAGAGTCATCAGAGAACTTCTGTAGATGGCAATGTGTTGTGTTGTGTGAGAAGTCCGCAGTATAAAGAGTGAACAGGAAGGGAGCCAGCACCGTTCCCTGGGGGGCCCCCGTGCTACTGATGATCGTGTCGGAAACACAGTCCCGGGTTCTCACAAACTGAGGCCGGTTCGTGAGGTAGTCCAGGATCCATGATGACAGGTGCTGGTCCACCCCTGCGCGCAGCAGCTTGTCCTTCAGGATCATCGGTTGGATGGTGTTGAAAGCACTGGAGAAGTCAAAGAACATGATCCTCACCATATTCCCGGGCTTCTCCAGGTGGGACAGAGAACGGTGAAGGAGGAAGATCACCGCATCCTCCACCCCAATGCCATGCTGGTAGGCGAACTGGAGTGGATCCATCGCTGGTTCCACCAGGGGGCGGAGATGAGCAAGGAGCAGTCTCTCCAGGGTCTTCATCAAGTGGGACGTCAAGGCCACCGGTCTGAAGCTGTTCAGGTCTTTGGGGTGGGAAGTTTTTGGTACAGGTACCACACAAGATGTTTTCCACAGCTGTGGTACCCTCCCCAGTTTTAGGCTCATGTTGAAGATATATGTCACAATCCCACACAGCTGGTCTGCACAGGACTTGAGGAGCTTTGCGCTGATGCCGTCCGGTCCCGACGCCTTCCTCGCCTTGATCTTCCTCAGCTCCGTCCTCACCTGGGTCTTGGTCAGGGTCAGGATGGGGGGCTGTGTGTTGGGAGTGGGGGGGGGTGTCGGTGGAGTGGGGAGTGGGTAGCAGGACTTGATTTCTTAGAGGCAGCAGTGGTTGTTGTGCAGACAGGGGGGAGGGCGGTTGGTCAAATCTATTGAAAAACAGATTCAGGTTGTTCGCCCACTCCCTGCCCCCCGTGGCCTGGGGGGAGGTATTCTGGAGCCCCGAGATGGTTTTGAGGTTTCTCCAGACCCCGCTGATGTCGCTCTGTTGCAGCTTGTCCTCCATCTTCTTCCTGAAGCTGTCCTTGCCTTCTCTGATCTTTCTCCTCAGCTCCCTCTGTACGGACTTCAGCATCTCCCTGTTCCCCGACCTGAAGATCCTCTTCTTCTCTCTCAGAAGTGTTTTTATCTCAGGGTTGATCCAGGGTTTGTTGTTTGAGTGACGCCGTATGGTCTTGGTGGGAACGGATTTGTCCACACAGAAGCTGAGGTAGCCCGTGAAGGTGTGAATGAGGCCATCGATGTCCTCACCATGTGGATCGCAGAGCTGCTTCCAGGCAGTGGCTTCAAAACAGGCAATTGCCCTAATAGAGGGAATGCTTTGGAATAGAACTCTTGGCAGTTACCGTAGTAACAATATAGCCGCAAGTGGCGATCATCGGGTTCCAAGCAGGTGTGGACTTCAAGGTCTTCTATTGCTTAGCAATAGCATTTAAAACCTAAGGTCAGCTACGCATTAGTTTTTAAAGCAGCACTATGTAACTTTCTTGTTCCTTGTAGGAACACTGAAAAGGCCACATCCATGGCGATCATGACCCCAGTTCCAACAGCCAGCCACAGGGTTTTTTTGTTGGTGGTGGCTTAAGTGATTCGCTGCTGGGACCGAGGCCACGTCTGCTGTCCCCCCCCCCCCCCCCCCAGTAATGACACCAAAAAAGAGCTGTTGAGGGCAATGTGGGCCCACTCAAGCTATGGCTGATGTGGCGGTCACACGGTCAAATCTTGGTTTACCATCAAAATAATTTTGCAAACATTATTTTGAGATGAAAATCTAACGTAGTGCTGCATTAAAATGCACAGGAGAGTCATGCTGTACTTAAGCTGTTTTTCAAAAGAATAACACCTCACTGGGAAGATTCAAACCCAGGACCTGCTGCATTCCAAGCACTCACCATAACCACAACACCACACAACTGATTTAGCTTGCACGCTAACTTTCTCAAATGATAAATATTTAATTGAAAGGATTTCTGGCAGCAGTAGTACAGTGTTTAAAAGTTTATGTACACTTTGTTTTCAGATGCACAGAAGAGGTATGTTGCACTTGAGAGGAATGACACATTACCAGAAGGATTTGAACAGAGGCCGTCCGCATGACAGACGAGTGTTTTAACCCCTACATCACACTACTACTTTAAGTCACACACTAACTTCCTCACACACTAGCAAAATATTACACTGACAAGACAAAATGGCTGACAGACATTTCATAAACATGATTTTTTTTTGAGCATTAATAGAATTGCATAAAATTTAAAGGTTAGCTGAAGAATACTGGTGTGATTGTGAGTCTGAAGTTTCATCAAATTTGAATCTGTATATTCGGAGTTAAACCCAAAACTAAATGCCAAATAGAAACCGTAAAACTTGATTGGCCTGGAAAATCAAAACAGATTGACATTTTTGGATAATTTTAACAACTTTTCATTATCAATGTCTGTAGATGATCTCAGCTTAATTTCAAGCAATTTGGATGAATGGCCTAGGAGGAGTTCATTTTGAGTTCCTTTGCACATTTTTATCCCCCACCAGACGAAGCCCAAAGGGTGGTCATGTTATGGGTCAGTCTGTGTGTCTGTCCGTCTGTCCCACTTTTGTGAAATCAACTCCTCCTACAGTTTGGTTCCGATTGTTTTGAAACTTGGTACCATGGTTTGATATACTCTGATGATGCGCATATTTGCAATTTCACTCTCATCGGATGACCTGGAGGTCACAGGTATACAAGTTCACCTTGGGATCCTGACCTCTGACTATGGGTTTGGGGTCAAAAGGTCAAAGGTTAACATTAACATTCCCTATGTCCTATTACTGTAAAACACGTAAAGCTAGGGTCACCAAACTTTGTACACAGGTTCACTCTGTGACCCTGAAGTGTGACTATGGTTTTGGGATTACAAGCTCAAAACTCAACGTCATAATGGCTTGTAAACTATATCTCAACAACAAAGCAAGCTAGGGTTACCAAACTTGTTACACAGGTTCACCTTGGGATCCTGACCTCTGACTGTGGGTTTGGGGTCAAAGGTCAAGGTTAACATCCCCTATGCCTTATTACTGTACAATGACTAAAGTTAGGATCACCAAACTTGGTATACGGGTTCATCCTGTGACCCTGAAGTGTGACTCTGATTTTGGGATTGGAAGGTCAAAGGTCAACATCAAAATGACTTATAAACTATATCTTAATAACAAAGAAAGATAGGGTCACCAAACCTGGTACACAGGTTCACCCTGAGACTATGACCTCTGACTACAAGTTTGGCATCAAAAGGTCAAAGTTGACACTCTGTGTGCTGTCTTACTATAGAATGTGTAACGCTCTCTAGGGTCACCAGACTTGCTACACAGGTTCACCTTGTGATCCTGCCCTACAACTGTGAGTTGTATACTTTGTTGTATATTCGTGGATGATGGGTTTATCATAATTTGGTTCAGTCACAGCAATTATATAGAAAAGTTGAAAACTGCTTTCCGTCAGTAAGTATTGGGATCTTCAAAAAAAACAGAAGCAGGGGATGTTGCACTCGCCTCTAAGTGCTCTTGTTGAAAATTTGATGGACAAAACTTAATTTTCAGAGTTTGCCACCACTGACAAAAAATGCAGACTGTTTCAGTGAATAGAATGATGAAACAATTCTTAGTCTAGGCCCACCGTTCTCAAGATATTTGCAAAATAATTAAACTATTAATTATAGCACCACCTATGTATGCCGTGCCTTGATTTTTTTATTTTTTTTTTCTTTCTTCATTGTCTCTGGGTAGTGTGGAGAGTTTCTGATCGGACTGTAAAATTTCAAGTTTCCACATATTACTGTTTTTGGTCCCCATGGACTTTTAGAAGATGAAGCCAATTCTATTGTCATTCAGTCCATACAGCCAATCATGTACAGTAGAACGAAATTACATTTCTCCTATACAGTGTTAATCACATCTAGAATCAGAGGGGTTGCTGCCATGCAAGGCGCTCCCACAAACAACTTCTCCTTCCCCCATTTGATTACGCTGACCACCAAGCTAGAAGGTGGGAAGTACCATTTTTATATGGTCTTTGGTATGACCCGGCTGGGACTTGAACCCCCAACCTCCCGGTTGTGGGGCGGATGCTCTATCGACTAGGCCACCACTCCACTAGTGGAGCAAAAGAAGAAGCGGAAGAATAATCAAAAGAAAAACAATAGGTTTCCTGCAGCACAGCTGCTTGGAACCCTAACAAGCTGCCACGTGTTTTGAGTGAAAAACACATGTGGCAGCTTTAGTTTGTATGCAGCAAAACACAAAAATTACACAAAATATTTAGTCACGGTAGTACACAGTGCCTTTTTTTAACGTTAGATGTTAATACCACATTGTTTACTTGACTGGGTAACAGCACGCATAAGTAAAGAACTGGTGCCGAGCCTTTAAATATTTATCCATTTGATATAAAATTATATTTTATTGATTTATTTTTTGTCAATTAATACAAGGTGGAATGATAAGATTAGCTCTCCACAATGCAAGCAGGTACTCTGTGTACTGCTGTGATTTGAGTACCGTGTGTGTGTGTTACTGCGTACAACCTTATGTTGCCACTCATTTTTCCCACTCTGTGTTTTGTAATTGCCGTGAGTTCTGTTTTGTGACATCATGTGCATTCCCTCTATTCTCAACAAACTTGCACACAATGATCCTCAGGTTGGTCTGCCTCCATGTAGAGCTCAAGGTCAGTGTCAGGTCGGGAGATCCTCCTAGACAATTTCCCCAATGTTCAGCAAACTCATGCACAATGATCCTCAAGTGGGTTTGCATCTAGGCTGTGCTCAAGGTCAAGGCCAGCGGTCAGGGGATCTGAGCACTCGGGGTGATTTCATTGGGCTGGAATGAGCTATTCAGTCACTGACAGTCTGGTTACTTGAATGTCTTGGCTTTTATTGGCTTAGTAACTGATACCCACTTTGTCTTAGCATGATTTACAGTTTAGGGCTCTTAATTAAACTCCTCGGTAATGATTTAAAGGATAACAACTGAGTGGGGATGACTTGAATGTGAATGAAATTGAGCTTTTGTGCCTGACTATAAAATCCTCTAATTTAGCTGAATGGCTCATTGGCGCCCTCTGGTGACAGTTTGTTAGTGGTACAGAACTTATGCAATACATCGTATGTTTGTATTTATTTTGGGGGGGGTGAGGGTGATTAAGTGTTTATTTGGATCTACATTTAAAGATGATATCATTTTTATAAAGAATTAAACTTGTATACAGTTCTGACAACTGTGAAATACAACTGAAGTCAACCCAGTGCTTTGAAACAATAGTATAAAATATTTAAAGCTCATTTTTATATCCTATTTCAGTCTGTTGTTGATGGTGTTTGCCATGTGTGTCAGCTCAGAAGTTTGTATCAGTCTGTTTAATTGCCTGTTGACAAACACTTGGATTGTTTGTTTTTTCTTCAGATTTAATCCCACTGACCGGCTCTTTGAAGCGGAGCTCTGTAGCACCCAGCCACCTGCGGGTCCTCCACAGTCCCCTGAGTTCTGGCCTGAACCCTGAAGGGATCTATGTGTGAGACGGGGAATACATCTTGTTCCCCCATCAGGAGCCTGAGTGGCTCCAGAACTGATTAGCAAGTTGATATCTTAGTACAGGATGCCTCTTTAGCACACTACTATGCACTGATTTTATTTTATGATTTTGTTAATAACCTGAAGACAACTTCTAGTGTGGAGACATGATGTTTAAGTGGAGTCTTAAAGCACTTAATGGAAATGAAAGATGGTTTGGATCTGTGGCAAAGTAAAGAATATACGGCTCTGTAAATGTTGGGCTTTTGTTGAAATGCTTTATAAACATATCCACGTAATGTACTTTTACTCTCATTTTAGTACCTTCTGAATGACTTACATTTGCTCTGAAGCATCGTGATTTTAAAAAACTCTTGCCTTTTAAACAGTGTTGTTGAGGATCTTATTATGTAAACATATAAATGTTTCTGATGCATTTTCTCCAGTATTATGCTGGTTTTTGAACAAGTGAAGGATCAACAATATTATAATCACAAAGTTTGCCATGTTGCATATTAAAATCTATTCATGTGCTCCATTGTTTGAAGTTAAAACTATGCACAGGTGGTTGATAGTTTTCTAATTGTAGAATGTTTTGTTCTGTATGTACCAAAATTATGGCTTACTGTAAATATATTTTCTTACTTTCCAGCTTTTAGTGAATTAGTATATTTTAATACAAAGCAGTGCATTTATTTTGAAATTGCAGTCCCTTTCCCATTCCCGCAGTAATATCTGCACAAAGAAACAGTATTTATTATCCTCATAAGCTTTATTTTGTTGCCGTTACGTTATATTTTTGTCAAATGTATTATGCTTGGTTTTCTTACGTGTCATGCGGCCAAAGATTTGTAGGTCCTGTTGCATGTTTCTGTTCATTTACAAATTTGCAGAAAGCCCGCTGACTAATAAATCATATCTTTAAAAAAGTGGCATGTAATACTAGGAGTTAGGTTAGTGATGGTTACAGTGTGCATAAGCGTGAGACTGACTCGGTGAGGGAAAGTGGGTGGGTGTGAACATTCTTAGTAGCCAAGGTCCGAAGCCCTTTATGGTTGTAGATCAACACATGTGAGATACAAAAGCATGATGCCCCTTTTGGGTGTAGTTCAGCTGCTAATCACATCAAAGTGCCTTACAATCATTCCACAGTTGGTGTATACAAATAAATGTACAGCAAAGCTTTAGTAGGGTCAACGGAGGAATGATTGTAGCTAGCTTAGATCAGACGTCTGTAGTTATTAGTGAGGGAAACGGCAATAGCATGGCAACAAAGAGGAAACGATGTTTAGGTGTTAGCGCTTTCTACTTTGCTGCTGTATTATTGTTGGTATGTACGAACACTTGTCATGCAGCACATGTATACTGTAGCTTGGATCAGTACTGTCTCATAGTTATGGTCACTGTTTACAACTGCATATTCTCTAGAGAACTGCAAGATGTCAACTGTACATAACCTGTATTTTCTTTTTTTGTCTGCCTTAATATACTGCAAAGTGTTGTCAGATTTATGGCTGTAACAGGCTGCTGATGTGACATGGATTGCATGGTTCAATAAACCATCTGACAAAATTAGACGTCTCACAACTGGTGCTTGGTGTAACTATTGGGAAGTGTGTGACTACTGTATATAGTACTGTTTAAGTATTGAGCCATCCCCCATTTCTTTGTAGTTTTTGTTAGGGAAACTCCTACACAAATTTAATGAAATATGCAAACATAAATGTTAAGTATATAAGGAAAAAGCAAAGTTTGTACAATTATGGGCTTGAAAGTCAGTATTTGGTCTGACCATCTTTATTCTTCAACACAGCCTGAACTCTTAGTCAAGCTTTCTTGTCATTTCTTTAAGTTGTCTTCAGAAATAACTCTCCAGGGTTTTTGGAGGGAATTTCAAAGCTCTTCTTTGGATGTTGGCTGCCTTTTGTTCTGTTCTCTGTCAGGATTTTTGTTATACTGTAATAATCCCAGAGGGAAATACAAAGGCATTCATGTAGATGAGGCAGTCACGCTGCAGTGCCAATCCCTTCACACACTCATGCACACCTAGGGCCACTTTAGTCTCCAGTTAACCTAACTTGCATGTTTTTTTGGAATGTGGGAGGAAACCAGAATGCCCAGCGTAAACACACGCACGCATGGGGAAAACATACATACTCCACACAGATGGGCCTTGCTGGCTGGTGGATTTGAACCCATGACCGTCTTACTGTGAGGCAACAGTAGTAACCACTACAGCACCGTGATGATGCCTTGTTTCAAATTTGGATTCATCACTCTGCAAGATCTGTTTCCACCTCAGTCTTTTCTCCTTGTTTCCCTTCCTCAGAATGACTTTTTGATATTCATTCTTTGGTTGAGATCATCCTGAAGAGTCTTTGGTTCAGGGAGATGGAGCAACAAGAGGCCCAGGTGCACCTCTGAGGACCTGTGTCAGGTCTTTGCAGGATTTTTTACTCCCCGTTATTAAAGGACATGACCCCATAGTTGCCAAGGCCTCTTATTATAATCGACTTTGGGCTTGTTTTTTTCTGAAGTCTCTTGCAAATCTCGTCAGTCGCGGGTTTTTGGGCTTGTTTTTTAACGTGTAGTTGCTTATTTGGGCTTGCTTTGCTGTCTGTGTGACAGCTTTCCCAGCTCGGTTGCGCAAGATTATAAGCTGTGTCTCCATACCAAGAAGTTCAAAATCTGTTAATTTTTGGAGAAGTTATTGAAGTAAAAGTGGCCGGCCAGGGGCTTCACTTCTGACGGCCAGTGATCTTCTAGTTTTTCTATCCACCTTATTCCTGAGGGTGCTGCTGTAGAAATGATTATGGGGGCAGCTTCTGGTTTCAGCTGAAGTAGTGTTAAATCAGTCAGCAAGAGTGGAGTAGTGGGGCATTTAAAATAGCATTTCTAAAAAGTGTTTCAAATTTGTTTTAATGTATAGTCCACATACCTGTCTTGCACTCAAGTGGCAGATAATTTCAGCACTTGCAGTTTTTGTATTTTTTAATATTTTTGCGTAGTTCTGGTACTTGCTGCTGTTCGTGGTGTGAGAGTCCTCACAACCAAGCACAGCTAAATCTGTGGCTTCAACAGCAATGAGTAGATCATGCACCAAAAACTTCAAAGGATTGTTGGTGTGATCGGTGGAACAGACGCAGGACAGACACATCACCAGGTATGTTTTCACTTGTATGAATGTCACAGATCTGATGTTTATATATGTCACCAGATGCATATTGTCTTGTATTGTTTTTAAAAGGGGAATGTTATTTAGTCGTAATAATTCTGAGAGCCTGGGGGAGATATCTAATCCTAAGTATTTAGTAAGATAAGATAAGCCTTTATTAGTCCCACAATGGGGAAATTCCAGGATTGCAACAGCACAGGGATAGCAACACTCAGAGCCATAATCAGAAGGCAAGAAAAAACAAGAGCAGCTAGTATACATATGTACATATTACTATAAATATATATATATATATATATATACGTATATAGACACACAGTGGGGAGCATTGTGGTTGGTGAATGTGCAGCAGAAAGTCTAAGCTCTCTCTCCGCGGATGCGGCGGACCAGCTGGATGTCTTTGGGCATGATGGTGACCCTCTTGGCGTGGATGGCGCACAGGTTGGTGTCCTCGAAGAGACCCACCAGGTAGGCCTCGCTGGCCTCCTGCAGAGCCATGACGGCGGAGCTCTGGAAGCGCAGGTCGGTCTTGAAGTCCTGAGCGATCTCCCTCACCAGGCGCTGGAAGGGCAGCTTACGGATGAGCAGCTCTGTGGATTTCTGGTAGCGACGGATCTCTCTCAGAGCCACAGTACCGGGCCTGTAACGGTGAGGCTTCTTCACTCTGCCGGTGGCCGGAGCACTTTTTCTAGCAGCCTTGGTGGCCAGCTGCTTCCTGGGGGCTTTTTCCTCCAGTAGATTTACGGCGGTCTGCTTGGTTCTTGCCATCGCTCTTTATTATTCTGTCTTATATTTCTTGCACGCCGCCTAAACTCCAGCCCGGCACCCGCGTCGTTTTCGCTTCAGTTTCTCCCGGTATGTCGAGTTTCTCCGTTAGCACCGGGTGGTGGTTGAGTGCTAGCTAGCTCTTCCCTGCTGTATCGTCTCCTGCTGTAAACAGAGGCTCCGTCCGCCGACTCGGGAGACCTTTGGGGCGATCTGTGTGTCCGTGATATATATAGAGTGAAAGGTGTGCCAGATCAGAAAGTTATCACCGGATCAGAAAGAAGAAGGAAGATAAAAAGATTCAGAATTGAGCCGCTGTTGCAAAAGGCAGCCGACTCGTGTGGCGCCGGAACCAGAAGAAGAATATCAGGTAATATTACCTGATTGTATTGGAATAGTGGATGTATTTGAGAAATTACAATTTATAGGTAAGACTGTTGATTTACCCCAGTTAATAGAGTGGTCTGATAATGATGAAAATTTATCAATGAGCGCCACTGTCTGAAGAAGAGATCTTTGAGTTTTCAAGGAAAATCAATACATCATCAGCATAAAGACTTACCTTGTGCTCTTTTTCTCCACTTTGGATACCTCTGATATCAACATTTTGTCGTATGGCTGCTGCTAATGGTTCAATAAAGATGGTAAAAAGTGAGGGAGAGAGTGGACACCCCTGCCTAGTACCTCTCTGGAGATTAAAGCTTTGGGAAGTCTGATCATTTTTTCGGACAGACGCAGCTGGACAGTTATAGTGTTTTAATCCAGTTTATGAAAGATGAACCAAACCCGAACTTGTTTAACACCATAAAATGAAACTTCCAACTAACTTGGTCAAAGGCTTTCTCTGCCTCCACAGATAAAATTGTAGTTTCTAAGTTATTGATCTTGCAGTAGTCTATTAAATTAAATAGCCTGTATGTATTATTAGCCGAGTGCCTACCCTTGATGAAACCTGTTTGAGCTGGGTGTATAATAACCGGAATTATCCTTTCCAGCCTTTTGGTGAGAGCTTTGCAAATTATTTTAAGATCGACATTCATAAGTGAGATGGGATGGAAGCGTAGGTTCTTTTCCAGGTTTAAGGAGCAGGATAGTACTAGCCAAATTCACATTTGGAGGGATTACGTTATCTTCTTTAATTTGGTTCACCATTTTAAAGAAAGTAGGTGCCATCACAGGCCAGAATTTTTTATAAAATTCTACTGGAAAGCCATCTGGTCCCGGAGCTTTGTTGTTTGGGATGTGCTTAAGTGCCTCCTGGAGTTCAGACACCAGAAGAGGTGCATCCAGAGCTGCAGTCTGTTCATTATTTAATCGTGGTAAGTTAATATCATCCAAAAATTTATTTATCTCTGAGTCAGATGGGTTAATTTGAGATGAGTAGAGGTTTTCATAAAACTTTCTAAAGCAGTTATTTATTTCTTCAGGCTCATGGGTAATATTTCCAGTCATATCCTTAATAGAGTGGACAGTTGTTTTTCTTTGTTCATTCTAAGCTGGTTCGCAAGATATCGCCCCAATTTGTTACTGTGTTCAAACTTCTCAAGATGCAGTCTTTGTATTAAAAACTGTTCTTTTGTTTAATTTCTTTTAATTCCATCTTTAATTTTCTCAAATTAAGTGCCTGTTCCTGTGGAGAAACACCACAGGTCATCTCCAGTGATTTAATTTTCTGTTTCAACTCCAGTACCAGTGCTTTTTCATTAATTGCAAAATATAGATCAATAAAATTTTGGACAATTGTCAGAAAAGGTCTGTATGTGTTAAATAAGCATTCATGGCATGACCGCAGCATGAGCATTTTAATTTCAGGGTAAAACCAACAGCTGCAGCCGTCTGTATTTACCCTGACCTTAAAACATTCAAGCACAGTGTTGTGGTTCTTTGTGGCTCTGACTAGATTCTACGTCTGCTCTGAGGTAAATTTGATTATGTCCAACATATTTTAACAAAATGCATCCAACTTTATTGCAGTGGAGACATTGATACGGTGGGGCAAAAAAGTATTTAGTCAGCTACCAATTGTGCAAGTTCTCCCACTTAAAAGATGAGAGAGGTCTCCAATATTCATCATAGGTATACCTCAACTATGAGAGACAAAATGAGGGGGGAAAAAATCCAGAAAATCACATTGAAGGATTTTTAATGAATTAATTGGTAAATTCCTTGGTAAAACAAGTATTTGGTCACCTACAAACAAGCAAGATTTCTGGCTCTCACAGAACTGTAACTTCTTCTTTAAGAGGCTCCTCTGTCCTCCACTCATTACCTGTATTAATGGCACCTGTTTGAGGTTGTGGACAGGTGTCTTTTATACTGATAATGAGTTCAAACAGTCAGACTCCAAACTCCACTATGGCCAAGACCAAAGAGCTGTCAAAGGACACCAGAAACAAAATTGTAGACCTGCACCAGGCTGGCAAGACTGAATCTGCAATAGGTAAGCAGCTTGGTGTGAAGAAATCAACTGTGGGAGCAATTATTAGAAAATGGAAGACCTACAAGACCACTAATATCTCCCTCGATCTGGGGCTCCACGCAAGATCTCACCCAGTGAGGTCAAAATGATCACGAGAACGGTGAGCAAAAATCCCAGAACCACATGGGGGGACCTAGTGAATGACCTGCAGAGAGCTGGGACCAAAGTAACAAAGGCTACCATCAGTAACACACTATGCCGCCAGGGACTCAAATCCTGCAGTGCCAGACGTGTCCCCCTGCTTAAGCCAGTACATGTCCAGACCCGTCTGAAGTTTGCTAGAGAGCATTTGGATGATCCAGAAGAGGACTGGGAGAATGTCATATGGTCAGATGAAACCAAAATAGAACTTTTTGGTAAAAACTCAACTTGTCGTGTTTGGAGGAGAAAGAACACCATACCTACTGTGAAGCATGGGGGTGGAAACATCATACTTTGGGGCTGTTTTTCTGCAAAGGGACCAGGACGACTGATCCGTGTAAAGGAAAGAATGAATGGGGCCATGTATTGTGAGCTTTTGAGTGAAAACCTCCTTCCATCAGCAAGGGCATTGAAGATGAAACGTGGCTGGGTCTTTCAGCATGACAATGATCCCAAACCCACCACCCGGGCAACAAAGGAGTGGCTTCGTAAGAAGCATTTCAAGGTCCTGGAGTGGCCTAGCCAGTCTCCAGATCTCAACCCCATACAAAAGCTTTGGAGGGAGTTGAAAGTCCGTGTTGCCCAGCGACAGCCCCAAAACATCACTGCTCTAGAGGAGATCTGCATGGGGGAATGGGCCAAAATACCAGCAACAGTGTGTGAAAACCTTGTGAAGACTTACAGAAAACATTTGACCTCTGTCATTGCCAACAAAGGGTATATAACAAAGTATTGAGATGAACGTTTGTTATTGACCAAATACTTATTTTACCAAGGAATTTACCAATTAATTCATTAAAAATCCTTCAATGTGATTTTCTGGATTTTTTTTTTCTCATTTTGTCTCTCATAGTTGAGGTATACCTATGATGAAAATTGGAGACCTCTCTCATCTTTTAAGTGGGAGAACTTGCACATTTGGTGGCTGACTAAATACTTTTTTTCCCCACTGTATATCTCAAAGCTTTTGTTTACAACGTTTTAGCAGTGGAGCTAACTAACGGAACTGCTGTCTGCGAGGCCACTTTTTAAGGTCATCTTCTCATCCCTCGATAGTCGTTGGAAGTGGTATGATTATATTACTGTTTCTGAGGTGCAAAAGGCCGTGTTCCTGCATTTTTGATGCTGAAGTCATTGTTTTTAACAAGGAAAAGTGTCCCGTTTCCATGACAACCCCACTTTCTAAACTAGTATTGGAAGTTGCGCCCATAATTCACGCAAGGCATCATGGGGGCTAGGAATAAGGTGGATAGAGATCAGTGGCCTACCCAACTCCACTCGGCTCTGTACTCACTAATGGAGTGTGAGATATCTAGGTTTTTTTTTTACACAGATCAGTACATATGGGACCTTAAATTGAAAAAAAAATTCTCCATTGAAATGAATGGCAAGAGCAAAATTCTTTTGATCCCGATCAAATTTTGCCACGAGTTACACATATGATGTTTGTCAATTTAAAAGATAATTTTCCACGTAATTAAAGTTGTTGGCAGTCGTGTAATATTTAGTTTTTGTTTAAAGGGCTAGCGGACAACAACTCCCATCATCCCACATCACTAAACTGTAATCGTGTTTAGTGCTGTTACTTATGCAGAATGTACGCGTCTTTGATCACAGTTTAAAAAATTAATTTATTAAAAGTTTTTATGTTGACTGTGTCTACTACGAATTTGCTGTTGCTTATGTAGAATGCATACTGTATGTATTTTCCTTTAATTAGAGTTTATAAAATTCCGTTATTCAAAGCTGACTGTGTTTACAGTCAATTCACTGCAAACAGAAATAAATCTATATATCGATACATGTTATCAAGCAGCCTCTCTTTTACAATGTGGTAGGTTGCCTGTTAGGCTTGTTTCCATAGAGCTGGTTGCTTGTTTCTCTTGTGAAACCTGGCAACACTGCATGACCCTCACATACTCTGTTGTGCAGACAACACACAATTATTTATCAATGAAGCCAGATGATGGTAATCAATCAATCAATCAATTAAACTTGAGGCTTGTCTTAAGGAAATCAGAGTTTGAATGACTTGTAGTTTCTTACTATTTGAATGAAACTGAAGTCATTCTAGTTGGCCCAAAAAACCTTAAAAATATTATGCCAAATCAGTTGCTTAGTTTTGAGAGTATTATTCTAACAGTTCTGTAGGGAACCTTGAAGTAATTTTTTGATCAAGATTTGTCCTTTAATTCGCATATTAACCTTATTTCTGAAACTGCTTTTTACCATTTGTGTAATACTGCCAATATTCGGAACATCTTTTCTCAGAAATGCTGAGCTATCCTCCAGGTTGTCCCAGAATGTCTCTAAAGCGTCTTCACTGGATCCAAAATGCTGCAGCTAGTTTTAACAGGTACTAGAGAGATCATATCTCTCCTGATTTGGCCTCCCTTCATTGGCTTCCCATAGAATCTAGAATTAAGTTAAAAATCCTTCTCACCTACAAAGCTGTAAATCATCAGGTCCCTTATTTAAAATATCAGTTAGTACCTTGTCATCCTAACAGAGCGCAGAGCTTTCAGTTATCAATTCAATTCAACTTTATTTATATAGTGTAGAAGAGCTGGAAATAACGAGGCGGTTTTGTATCATAAAAGCAGCGTCTTTAATGAATAACTCTTCTATCTTGTCTCATCTGGTGCAGAGCTTGGCAGAAGGCAAAGAGGAAGAATTCTGCCCAGCTCGCTGGTTAAATACAGGCACACATCCAAGACATGCAAAACACAAGCTGAAATCCCCCATTATCTAAATCCCCCATTAGTCCTGTTAACTCCTCCCTTCATCTTGGGAGGTGATGGGAAAACCTCTCCTCGCCTTAGGGGGTGAAGGTGTGAAGTCTGTTACCGCTGCGTCCTGTGACGTTGGTCTTCACCGCCGTGTTGGTCTTCACACGGCGGTGAGATTCCTTTGTCCCTTTCAGAGGTGTGAAGTTCCTTTGTATATTCTGTCCCAAACATTTCCACATGCTCTAACAAATGTAGGTATGGAATATATGAGTAATATATACCACAGGCCCCCCAAACAACTATGAAAAGACACAGAAAGATTCACAGTCTAGGGTAATTACTAAGACATACTACATGTTACAGCTGTTGCCACAGAAGAACTTTTAAGCAGCCATGCTCCTAAGAGAGTTCAGTGAAAACATAACAGCATAGTATAATCACAAGTCAGTCCTAAACTGTTGCGGCACAATTAGCGAAAAAAAAAAAAATTGCAGAGAGGTGTAATCAGTCCTTGCGCAGTCTGGGTTTCAATCTTCTCCCAAAGCTGCTGTAGTTTGGTTTAGGCGTCCTGCTGGGACCTTCTTGTGAGGCATCTGCAGTGTGGGAAGGAGAGAGATTATCTGTTCCCTGCCTGGGGGCTGAGACTTTTTCCTTGGGGGGTCTACCTCGCCGAGGTGCTCGGGCCAGCTGTGCAGGTTCGTCTCTCAACAAGAAGGCAGGTTTGAGTCTGTCAATGCTGACCGTTTCATTTCTATCCCCATAATCAAGCACAAAGTGTTTGTCACCATTTTCCAGCACTCTGAACGGGCCATCGTATACTGGGCATAACGTTGGTTTAAGGGCTTCATGCTTAACAAAAACAAACTCTGCGTTTTTTAAAGTTTGAGGAACAAAAACTCGTGGAAAGGAGTGATGAACTGGACCGTGGAGAGAGTCCTGTCTGTTACTGCCTAAAAACCTTGGGACTGGGAGATGTCCTGGTTCCAGGTTTTCTGGTAAAAATTCACCTGGTAGTCTAATAGGCTGGGCAAAGACTAATTCTGCAGGGGAAGCATCTAAATCCTCTTTAGGTGCCGCACGCAACCCCAATAAAACCCAGGGAAGTTTATTTACCCAATTTGTGTTCGTTAATGAGGCTCTGAGGGCGGCCTTTAGGGACCTGTGAAAACGCTCGCATAACCCATTAGCCTGAGGGTGATAAGCGGTGGTACGGTGAATTGTTGCCCCTAAACTGTTGGACATGGCTGACCAGAGCTCTGAGACAAATTGAGGTCCCCTATCTGACGTGATGTCTGATGGGACGCCGAAACGTGCCACCCAATTAGTTAGAAAAACGCGAGCGACTTCCTCCGCTGTAGTTGCCGCTAGAGGGACTGCCTCTGGCCAGCGAGTGGTGCGGTCTATCATTGTTAGCAGGTGTGTGAAACCCTGGGAGGAAGGCAGCGGCCCCACGAGGTCGACATGAATGTGGTCGAACCTTTTAGCAGGGATGGGAAAAGGCTCCAGAGGGGCTTTTGTGTGTTTGTGTACTTTGGCGCGCTGACAAGGAATGCAAGTTTTTGCCCATTCTTTTACGTTTTTGCGCAGGCCTGGCCACACAAACTTTTCGGCAACCATTTTGACCGAGGCGCGCACACCTGGATGCGCGAGGGAGTGAATTGCGTCGAAAATACGGCGGCGCCAAGCAGCCAGTACTAACGGGCGAGGTCGGCCGGTTGAAACATCGCATATTAGGGGGGGCACGCCGTCGCGCAACCCTTTTTTCTCCAGCCTTAACCCTGTTGGTCCAGACAGGAGCGCGCGCACGTCCGCATCACTACCTTGTTCTTCCGCCATGGCTGCATAATCTATCCCTTCATGGATAGGTGCTGCATATGTGTTTGCGTTAGAGAAAAGCTCAGCTGCTGAAGCAGTGTAATCTGTCTCCTCGCGCTCTGGCGGTGCCACAGCGCGAGAGAGACAGTCCGCTACTACGTTAAGTTTGCCCGCAACATGTCGAATGTCTGTGGTGAACTCTGAAATCGCAGCTAGCTGTCTTTGTTGTCTGCCCGACCAAGGTTCTGAAATTTTAGCCATAGCGAAAGTGAGCGGTTTATGGTCCACAAAAGCCGTGAAACTCCGCCCTTCTAACCAAAACTGGAAGTGGCGGATGGACAAATGGAGCGCCAGCAGCTCCCTGTCAAAAGTGCTGTATTTGCGTTCCGTCGGGTTTAGCGATTTGCTAAGGAATGCTAAAGGTTGCCAGACCCCCTTGACAAGTTGCTCTACAACTGCCCCTATGGCCAAGTCTGAAGCATCTGTGGTTAGAGCAATGCGGGCCGAGGGATCTGGATGGACTAACATTGTGGCGTTAGCTAGGGCGTTTTTAACTTCCGCAAAAGCGCGTTCGCGTTCTGGGGTCCATTCGACCGCGTTGGAAGCTTTCTTTTTTTTGAGCGCGTCATACAGGGGTTGCATGAGCTGAGCTGCATGAGGGAGGAAACGGTTGTAAAAATTAACCATCCCCAAAAATTCCTGTAGCGATTTGACCGTTTGGGGCCGTGGAAAACCTTCTATCGCATGAATTTTGTCTGGAAGCGGAACTGCCCCTTTCGGGGAGACTCTATGTCCCAAAAAATCAATTTGCGATACGCCGAATTTGCATTTGGCTGGATTAATTATTAATCCGTGTTCTTCTAGCCTCTGAAAAACGGTAGTGAGATGCTGCTCGTGCTCTTCCTCAGATGAGCTGGCTACCAGCATGTCATCGAGGTAGACGAAAACAAAGGGGAGGTCGCGTAAGACTGCGTCCATCATACGTTGAAAAGTCTGAGCAGCACCTTTGAGGCCGAAAGGCATTCGCAGGAATTCAAAAAGGCCGAAAGGGGTTATAACCGCTGTTTTAGGAATGTCTTCAGCTCGGACTGGGACTTGGTGATAACCGCGGACTAAGTCTATTTTTGAAAAAATGCGTGCACCCGCTAAATGTAGTGAAAAGTCCTGTATGTGAGGTATGGGGTAGCGGTCATGCGCTGTAGCGTTGTTTAATCTGCGGTAATCTCCGCACGGTCTCCAAGAACCATCGGATTTCGGAACCATGTGAAGCGGCGAAGCCCAAGGGCTCTTCGAACGTCTAACAATGCCCAATTTTTCGAGAGCTGCAAACTCGTCCCTTGCTATGTTGAGCTTGGCCGCGTCTAAGCGGCGAGCTTTGGCAAAAATGGGAGGTCCCGTTGTTGGAATGAAGTGTTTAACCCCGTGTTTGGCTACAGTGGCTGAAAATTTGGGGGTTGTGAGTGCTGGAAATTGGGTGAGGAGTTGCTCAAATTTACCTCCTGCCGTGGTGACGTTGGCCTGCACAGGTGGTGGAGAGACTCGAGCTGAGCATGGAATAGAAGCAAAAGATAGTGCATTAACCAGGCGCCTATTTGCTAGATCAACTAATAACCCATGTGCACATAGAAAATCAGCGCCTAACAAGTTAAAACTCACCGCCGCTACAACAAATGTCCATCTGTAGCTGCGGCCGTGAATGAGGAGGTGCAGGCTCTTTTCACCGAACGTGTCGATGTCAGAACCGTTGGCTGCCACTGCTCCATTGCCCCAGGTGCCCATGGCTCGATCTGCGTGGGAGGGCATGATGAAACTCAGCTGAGCTCCCGTGTCGATGAGGAACTGCTTGCCTGTGTGTCCATCCGTCACGTATAACAGCTTGTTTTTCTCGCCGAGAACCGCTGCCGTTAACGGCCCTCGGCTTTGGCGTTTTCCCGACATCGTGAACTTGCAGGGGGGAACGCATTTGTGGGCTTTCTCGGCGAAGTGTTGGTGATAATAACAGACGTCAATCTGTTTGTTACGCTTGGGCCGCGCCGCTGTCACCGTGGGTTGTGGCTCTCCATGGCTCGGGGCGTCAGTTTTGAGGTCCGCGGATGCCGCTGTAGGTGTCCGCTCCTTGCAGGCGTTGACGAGCCGATAAGCCTCGCTGGCCAGTGTGCGGAAGTCTTGGTGGGTGTCGCACTTCATATTGGCGAGTGTCCCTCTCATGTGTGGTGGAAGTGTGCTGAGGAAAATAAACTGGAAAAGGAAATTGTCGTTGTCCTCCTCCTTAAGCTGCAGCAAATCCTCCATGAGGGCCTTCGGATTGCCCCCTTTGTGGCCGTAGATCGCCAGGATCCTCTCGGCTCTTTCCTCCGCTGGTGGGACATAGTTCGCCACGATAGTCGCCTTGAGCGTCTCATACTTGTCCCGGGCCGGTGGTCGCCGGATCAAGCTCCGCACACACCTCGAAGTGGCGGAGTCGAGCTTGGAGACGATATGGTAGAATTTTGTATCGTCTGCTGTGATGCCCGCCAGTATGAACTGGGCTTCAGCCTGTAGAAACCAAGAGGCGGGGTCTTCTCGCCAGACGTCTGGCAGCTGGACAGCGACGGCGTTCGTGCACACCATCACTGTTGTGCCCGCCGGGTGAGAGTGCCTTGCCTCGGCTCTCACGGCGGTGCTGGAGCTCGGTTGAGCTCTCTCGGTACCCTCTGCCGGGGGGAACAGCTGTCTGCTTGTTCCCTCGTCTGCGTTGTCGCTGGCGTAAGTCAGATTCGCCACGGATGAGTCGCTTGAAGAACGCCTCATGTCCATACTCGCGTCAAGGTCACCAGTGTAGAAGAGCTGGAAATAACGAGGCGGTTTTGTATCATAAAAGCAGCGTCTTTAATGAATAACTCTTCTATCTTGTCTCATCTGGTGCAGAGCTTGGCAGAAGGCAAAGAGGAAGAATTCTGCCCAGCTCGCTGGTTAAATACAGGCACACATCCAAGACATGCAAAACACAAGCTGAAATCCCCCGTTATCTAAATCCCCCATTAGTCCTGTTAACTCCTCCCTTCATCTTGGGAGGTGATGGGAAAACCTCTCCTCGCCTTAGGGGGTGAAGGTGTGAAGTCTGTTACCGCTGCGTCCTGTGACGTCGTTGGTCTTCACACGGCGGTGAGATTCCTTTGTCCCTTTCAGAGGTGTGAAGTTCCTTTGTATATTCTGTCCCAAACATTTCCACATGCTCTAACAAATGTAGGTATGGAATATATGAGTAATATATACCACAATAGCGCCATTTCACAACAACAGTCATCTCATAGCACTTTCAACTGTAGGGGAAACCCCCACAATTGCAGAAAGACCCCAGCAATCAGGCGATCCCCTGTGAGCAAGAGCTTGACGACGGTGGAGAGGAAAAACTTCCTTTTAACAGGAAGAAACCACCAGCAGAACCAGGCTCAGGGAGGGGCAGTCATCTGCTGCGACTGGCTGGGGGGTGAGGGGATAGAGAAGATGAAAAGATCAGGCTCCTCTGCTATGAAACCAGCTGCCAATATGGTTTCAGGCAACACACTTGATCCCCGTTTTTAAGAATAGGGTTAAAACTTTTCTTTTTGATAAAGCTTATAGTTACAGTTGGATCGTGTGACCCAGAACCTTCCCTTAGCTATGCTGCTAAGGGACAGCTGGGGGACCTCCCATGATGCACTCGGATTTCACTTCTTTCTTCTGTCTCAATACGTGTTGTAACATTTTTGCTGTTCATTAACATCTATTTGCTCTCTCCCTGAGATTGAGTTTCCATCATGTTGCTCATTCTCTACATGTCTGCCCCCCCCCCCCCCAGCCAGTCACAGCAGATGACTGCCCCTCCCTGAGCCTGGTTCTGGTGGAGGTTTCTTCCTGCTAAAACGGAGGGGGTATGGTGCATATTTAAGGCACATTATGGCATGCTTGTATGGTACACATTCTCCCCCACATGCATCCAGTAGGCATGACGGTGCAGACCCTACAGAGCAAACGTCCAAAGGAACAATGCCCCAGCAGGGACCTCGGCTAGGAGGTGGGTGCTGGGGAAGACGGAAGTCAGAGACAATGTCCCAACGGGAGCCCCCGAGGTGGAGAAGGAGACAGAGGCGCCAGCAAGTCTCGGAGGCTATATGTGACTGTGGGTTCATGTGTTTACTGAGCTTCTGTGGGGTGAAGGTGTGAGATACTTGATGTGGGGGTTTAGTATATCTGGTGTATAAAAGCTGTGAGGAAAGTTGGTTCTGTCTCTTTTCTGCTGAGAACTTTGATGATAGAAGATGTGACTTCCAATAAAGCTTTCCTGAGAAATAAACTCAGTCTCGTTTGTAAGGCATCTTCTACACTGGTGACCTACGACTACCTATGGCCGGTGACGGCGAGCTTTCCGCACCGGACTCTTAAGGAGCCAACCGGGTTAACGCAGCTACCATGCTACAGCTGCCCGACTTCTGGCAACATAACCCGCGCTCCTGGTTTACCACTGTGGAGGCGCAATTCCACCTTCGGGGAATCTCAGCGGATACAACGAGGTTCTACCATGTCGTCGCGAAGCTGGACAGCCTCACAGTGCAACGGCTGGAGAGCCTGACCAACCACCCGCCCCAAGACAACAAGTATGGCACACTGAAAGCTGCCCTCATCCGAGCCTTCACTCCCTCGCGGGAAGAGCGAGCAGAGAAGCTCCTGGCGCTGACAGAGGGAGAAGCAGACAGGCCAGCGGATCTGATGGCAAAGATGATGAGCCTGAGAGGCGAGGATGACGACAGTTTTATCTTCGCCCACCTCTTCCACAGAACGCTCCCGCCAGCAGTGAGAGTCACCCTGGCCAGCTCGCAGCCGCTCGTCAACCGCGACTACCACGAGCTGGGACAGGTGGCGCAACGCCTCGTCGACTCCCATAGACGGCGCGCGGCCACGACGGCAGCAGCAGAGATGACCGCCCCTTCGCGAGAAGGAGGGAGACCAGAGGCTGCGACACCGGATCCACTGACGGCAGCAGCGGCAGAGACCAGGAGAAGCGGAGCTGACAACGCCCTCTGCTTCTACCATCGACGTTTCGCCGAGAAAGCCCACAGATGCGTCCCACCGTGCCGGTATCAGCGCCAGGGAAACGCCAAGTCCGGGAGCCGGTAGCAGCTGCGACTCTCGGCACGAAGAACAGGCTGCTTTTCGTGACGGACGCGAATTCTGGGAAAGAATTCCTGGTGGACACGGGCTCCCAGCTGAGTTTTGTCAAGCCTACCTACGCGGACACCCTGGCGCCGGCCAGCGGCCCCCTGGTGTTAGCGGCGAACTGCTCCACAATCAAAACCTATGGGGAGAAGACGCTCCGCCTGTCCCTCCACGGGCGCACCTTCGAGTGGACCTTCGTTGTTGCTGCAGTTAACAACAACATGTTAGGTGCTGACTTTTTGTGCTCAAACAGTTTGTTAGTTGACCTTACTAATAGACGTATTGTAAATGCACTGTCTTTCTACTCTATCTCCTGCACAGCTCGGGTGGCCCTGCCTTCTGCACATTCCAATGTCACAGCTGCGGGTGGTAAGTTTCATGCATTACTCAACCAGTTTCCAGCACTCACGGTCCCTACATTTTCAGCGTCAGTTGCCAAACACGGGGTCGAGCATTTGATAAGTACCTCGGGCCCCCCTGTTTTTGCAAAAGCTCGGCGGTTGGACCCAGCTAAACTGGCCATCGCGCGCGAGGAATTCGCCAACTTGGAAAAACTGGGCATAGTCCGGCGTTCGAACAGCGCCTGGTCGTCACCCCTGCACATGGTACCCAAGGCTGACGGCTCGTGGCGCCCTTGCGGCGATTTCCGCAGATTAAATAATGCTTCAGCCCACGACCGCTATCCGATTCCGCACATCCAGGATTTTTCGGCGCATTTAGCGGGGGCGCGCATCTTTTCCAAAATAGATTTGGTGCATGGTTATCACCAAGTTCCAGTCCGTGCGCAGGACATACCCAAAACGGCAGTTATAACCCCTTTCGGGCTTTTCGAGTTTTTGCGCATGCCTTTCGGCCTCAAGGGCGCCGCGCAGACGTTCCAACGCATGATGGATGCAGTGCTGCGCGACCTCCCTTTTGTGTTCGCTTATTTGGATGATATTTTGGTAGCCAGCGCGTCCGAGGCCGAGCACGAAAGCCATCTCACAGCCGTTTTTCAGAGGCTCACAGAACACGGGCTGATCATTAACCCAGCGAAGTGCCAATTTGGGGTAGCGAAAATCGATTTTTTGGGACACCGCGTGTCGCCAGAAGGCGCGGTCCCGCTGCCAGATAAAGTGCGCGCGATAACGGATTTCCCCCAACCGCAGAAGGTTAAGGCGCTGCAGGAATTTTGGGGGATGGTCAATTTTTATAACCGTTTCCTCCCAAACGCAGCACGGCTCATGCATCCATTGTACGCGGCATTAAAGAAACAAAAACCTGCATCTAAGGTCGAGTGGTCCCCGGATCGGGAGTGCGCTTTTTCACAGGTCAAATCAGCCCTCGCGAACGCTGCGTTATTGGCACACCCGGTGCCAGCAGCTCGCATGGCGCTAACCACAGACGCCTCCGACGTGGCAGTGGGAGCGGTTGTCGAGCAACTGGTGGCAGGATGCTGGCAACCACTCGCGTTTTTCAGCAAAACGTTGCGCGATAGCGAGCGTAAATACAGCGCGTTTGACAGGGAGCTTTTGGCCCTGCATTTGGCCATCCGCCACTTCCAGTTCTGGTTGGAAGGGCGCCGTTTTACCGCGTTCGTGGACCATAAACCCTTAACTTTTGCAATGGCTAAGGTTTCAGAGCCTTGGTCGGGCCGACAACAGAGGCAGCTGGCTGCAATTTCGGAGTTTACCACTGACATTCAACACGTAGCGGGTAAACACAATGTAGTGGCTGATTGCCTCTCGCGTGCAGTTGCAGCGACAGGCCCCCAGGGGGCAGATTCGGCGGCTGCAGACCTAGGTCAGGCTTGCGGCGCGGAAGCGCTCACAGCCCCGGTCTGCGTCGGGTTAGATTATGCAGCCATGGCCGCTGAACAGGTTGGCGACGCGGACGTGCGCGCGCTCCAGTCTGGGCCAACAGGGCTAAGGCTGGAGCACAGGGTGCTTCAAAGAGGCATGCCCTCCCTAATCTGCGATACCTCCACGGGGCGTCCCTGTCCCGTAGTCCCGGCTGCGTGGCGTCGCCATGTTTTTGACTTAATACATTCACTGGCACACCCGGGCGTCCGCGCGTCTATCAAAATGGTAGGAGAGAAGTTTGTTTGGCCGGGGCTGCGTAAACAAGTCAAAGAGTGGGCTGCAGCCTGCGCTGCGTGTCAAAGAGCAAAGGTACACAAACACACACGAGCCCCTCTAGAACCTTTTCACATCCCAGCCAAATGCTTTGATCATGTGCATATCGACTTAGTAGAACCTCTTCCGCTGTCCCAGGGGTTCACACACCTTTTAACCATGGTAGACCGCACCACACGCTGGCCAGAGGCGGTCCCTCTGGCGGCAACCACAGCGGCAGATGTTGCACGTGCCTTTTTAACAACTTGGGTCGCGCGTTTTGGTATCCCGTCAGACATAACGTCTGACAGAGGACCCCAGTTTGTTTCCGAGCTCTGGTCGTCCATGGCACTCAGCCTGGGGGTGAAAATTCATCGCACGACCGCGTATAACCCCCAGGCCAACGGTTTGTGCGAGCGCTTCCATCGGTCATTGAAAGCAGCCCTCAGAGCGGCTCTCACGGACACAAATTGGGTTGATAAGCTCCCATGGGTTTTATTAGGGTTGCGTTCAGCACCTAAAGAGGATTTGCAAGCCTCTCCGGCCGAACTTGTTTTCGCCCAACCCCTCCGGTTACCGGGAGATTTCCTCCCTGAGAACCCTGCTCCGGAGCACCTCCCCGCTCAGCTGCTGCAGAGCGACGCGGGGTCACACACCCTCCCCGGTCCCGTTCATCACAGTTTTCCACGTGTTTTTGTGCCCAAAACCTTGAGGAATGCAGAATTTGTCTTTGTTAGACACGACGCACAGAGGTTAGGTTTAAGGCCACCTTACGATGGACCGTTCAGAGTGTTAGAAACCGGGGAAAAGCATTTTTTGCTCGATTTGGGAGACAGGAGGGACTTAGTCTGCATTAACAGACTCAAACCCGCTTTTGTGTTAGCTGACAACCCAGTACAGTTGGCCAGAGCCCCCCACCACGGCAGGCCACCCGGGAGACGCTCTGCTAAGCTTTCACGACGATGTGTTAATGATTCTACTTCACAGATGCAGCAGACAGCCACAGGCAGAGCGAGACCTGCTCACAGCAGATATGGCAGAGAATTGAAGCCCAAGCAGTGGGACATGTGATCTGTTGTGCCAAGTTTTTTTCTCTCTTGTTCTGTGTGGGGGTGTCATGATTCTATGCATTTGAAGTGTAACCTGTCCTTATTTGAACGTTTGGGGGGGGGGTTATATGGTGCATATTTAAGGCACATATATGGCATGCTTGTATGGTACGCATTCTCCCCCACATGCATCCAGTAGGCATGACGGTGCAGACCCTACAGAGCAAACGTCCAAAGGAACAATGCCCCAGCAGGGACCTCGGCTAGGAGGTGGGTGCTGGGGAAGACGGAAGTCAGAGACAATGTCCCAACGGGAGCCCCCGAGGTGGAGAAGGAGACAGAGGCGCCAGCAAGTCTCGGAGGCTATATGTGACTGTGGGTTCATGTGTTTACTGAGCTTCTGTGGGGTGAAGGTGTGAGATACTTGATGTGGGGGTTTAGTATATCTGGTGTATAAAAGCTGTGAGGAAAGTTGGTTCTGTCTCTTTTCTGCTGAGAACTTTGATGATAGAAGATGTGACTTCCAATAAAGCTTTCCTGAGAAATAAACTCAGTCTCGTTTGTAAGGCATCTTCTACAGGGGGTTTTCTTCTCCACTGTAGCCAGGTGCTTGCTCACAGGATCACCTGATAGGTGGGGACTTAAAATTGTGGAGTGTTTGCCCTACAGTGTGAAAGTGTTATGAGACAACTGCTGTTGTGAATTGGAACTATATAAATTGAATTGAATAGTTTAACTGCTTTAGATGTATTTTAGTTCTGCCTTTTCTTTTGTCTTCCACTTGGTCCAATTTCCTTTTTTTTTTTCCTGAGGAAATTGGAAGATGGTCTGGTACAAGGACAAGACCGAAGTGGAAAAACAGTGTTCAAAGAAAACCTTTTAAAACATCCCGAGAAAGCCTGGGGAACTACTTTTTTTTTTTTTTTTTTTTAAGAAAGTTTGACTCCAATCTAAAGAAATAACTGGTGGTTCAGGGCTTTTGCCCAGGCCTGGAGGTGAAAGTGGAGATTTCTTGTAGCATGGAGTTTTAACCAGTAGATGGAGGCATTTCCTCAGTAATGGTGGAGACACAGCAGGCGCGACTTATTACATCACATATAATAAATACTAAAGAGAGGAAAGATGTTCGTGTATAAAATGAAGACAAACTTTACAGAGTTATAGGTGTTACTTTGCTGTTTTCTAAGGTTTTCAGTTGAAACAGATTGTGTTTTCTTAAGTTTTCAGATTATTCCATACTGTAATTGTGGGAGAACGGTCTTATTATTGTGAGAGTCGACATCCCTGGTCCTGTGAAACCTTAAAAACTGCAAATTGGTTGTGACTGAACTTAAATGCTACCGAGTTAATAAAGACACAAATTGAGACACTGGTGCAACGTGTGTGTGACTTGCAGAGATTGCAATGATGTGGCAGAAAGCCCGTTAAAGGCATCACCAAAGACTGTTTGATCATGCAAAAAGCTTTTGACAAGCTGGGAGGAGACCTCTTGTTTTTCATCAGCCTGTAGACTATAATCTCACTTCATCACCCTTTACCACATGACTTCTTGGTTTAAGGCCTTGGCTTACTCTACATTCCTCTGTCACCTGACCGTAGTCTAAAAGTACACACTACTTACTGAATTTCTAGTATTGTACACGAATGCAACTGCAGTCTCATACTTTTCTAGTAGTTTCTCTTGCCAACACGCATGTCCAGTGGAAGAGATTCATGCTCACTGAAGCTGTGCTTAATCTCGTCACATGTGAGACTGAATTCAGAGTTGGTGTATGAGGAGAAGAAGAAAAGCAGAAGAAGCCTTTGTTTTGTTTTTCTCCACGGAAAGTTTTGATTTCTGTATTTATTGTACAATTTATCAGCAATAATTTAAACAGCATATGTGTAAAGCATTAATGAAATGTGCAACATTTGCTCAGTTAAGTCTTTTTTTTTTAAAAATCCATAGACTTTTACAACACTGACAAAGACATATATACTTAATGGTATATTCACAAAAAAAAAAAAAAAAGTATTTACAAGCACACATGCCACTTCATAAAACAGTTGATAACAGATCTGAGGCAAACCCCAGCTGAGGAAAACTACCAAAGCGATGTTGTGTAATCAAAAACACAATAAAACTCATCTATTCAGTCACATGTGAAACTTTGAACAACACTACACTTGAAGGAAAACTTTATGGAGAGGCCAAGATAAAGTTTCTAACATGGTGATGATCTTGTTTGGCCAGCTTCTTCAAAAGTAAGGGTGTGTGTGTGTATAATATATATAACAATAGCACAAATCTTCCAATGTGCAGTAGGGTGCAGGGATCTCACGTCTGATCATGATTTTCCCCTGAAGGAGCCGAAAATAAGGAGTATTTGGTCAAATCCAGAAATTACTTAATCACAACTTTATCTGTGAAATTAAATCTTTATATCAACACAACTCAATACAATAGAGGACTACAGTGACTGAAAAAAGACAAGATGAACTTTTTTTTTGGGGGGGGGGGGTTAAAGCAGGAAAAAAAAGTGCACTTAACGTCTCAAAGAGTAACAATCATCCTACATACAAACGGCTGGGAAAATACAGTACATTCAATATCAAAGATCTTTAAGGTGCTATCCTACAATGGTTCCTGGAGGTGCAGGAGGTCACCGCCACTCTGAGCAGAAATGCTTCATTAAGGAGATGCTGGTCAAGCAAACCCTTGTAAATGAAAGGGTCACGCTTTTGATTTCAATATTTATTAACCCCCCCCCCCAAAAAAAAGCCCAAGAAACCAGGGTGAAATGTTGCTAATATGAAGGGAATCGGACCTAAATCCTAATCTGTGATCCAGCTGCTATTGTTTTTACTAGTGGGGATGGTACTGTGTGTGTGTGTGTGTGTGTGTGTGTGTGTGTGTGTGTGTGTGTGTGTGTAGGTGTGTGTGTGTAGCCAGAAGATACCGTACATCTCTTTTCAGTAATCCACCCCCAGCGGGAGAAGTGGGGGGGGGGGGGGGATCAAGCCTACTTAAATCCAAAATTGGGACTGGATGCACTTTGAGCAGCACCTCTCTATAGGCCCATTCATTTACATGAGGGTGCCACTTCCATGTATTAATATTTACAGTCAGAGTGGGCCAAGATGTGAATGATCTTGGCAGAGGTCAGTAGCAACTTCATACATCCAGAGAGACTCACTGACTGCAATATTGTCTTGGCACTAATGCTGCCATGTCAAAATGTGTTATCAAAGAGGATAAAAAAAACAAAGTCCGGCACAACACATCCGTGTGGTGTCAATCACTGTCGATTATCATTCAGATTGTTTAATCTACATAAGTGCAAAAGGCACGCTCCGTCACACCTGCCCCGTTTCACCAAGTCAATAATATACATGATAAAACCTTCAGTGAAACCCAAGTTAAACCGTTTTTAACTTCTTTTTTTTAAGGAAAATACACTTCTGCACACAGGTTAACGTGAACTGCTCAGCTCCTCTAACAGGCAGAAAAGCGCTCATGTGCGCTACTCTCCTGGGACGCGTCCCCGGCGTCACCCTCCCCCTCGTCACTAGTGGGACTTTCCTCGCGCTCGTCGGGTGAGCCTGCATCCGCGTCGTGGGACTCCTCGTCATCCATAGATTGGGAGTCCTTGGAATGGGACGAGGCTCCAAAGTGCGCAGACAAGCCGGGGAAGGCGGCGGCGGCGGCTGCGGCCGCCGCTGCTGACGCGTGTGCGGGATACAGCCAGGGGAAGGGGGAGGCGAGAGCGGCCGCCGCGGGGTACACGTACTTTTCAATGTTGCTCTTGTCGAAAAAAGGCATATATGACGCGGCGGCCGTGGGGTTGATGAAGTAGAAAGGCATGCAGATGGGCCCCTGCTGTCCCACGCTGCTTATTCCCATCAGAGAGTTCATAAACGCCACGTCGGGTCTGACGGGGTCCGCGTCCGCAGGCCAGCTCAGCTTTGTTTTTTTGGCCACCCGCTCGTCTCCAAACTCCTGTTTGATCTTTACTGCCTTCGCTCCCTGCGCCTGCGTGCGCTCACACTCCCGCTCTTTGCCGTCGCTCTTTTCAGCCTCGCCCCCGTATCCACTGTCCGTGTCCGTGTCGTGCTCGTTGAGCTCGCCGCCCTGGGTCCTCTGGATGACCGGGACGCAGTTGGCCTGGCTGTCGGACTTCTGCGCGTCCTGTGCGTCCCCGGCGGGAAGCTGGCGGTGGAGCGGCGACGCGCCCGACTGGAACTGCGCCAGCACCTTGTGAAGGTGGCTGACGAGCTGCGCGCACCTCTGCTCTCTCGCCGCCCAGTTCTCAAACTGACTCAGGTACTGCAGAACCTCTTTGGCACAGGCCTGGAACCCAGAGTGGAACGCGTCCAGGTTGATGGAAGATTTCATCGAGCGATCTCCTGCGGAGCACGGAGTTGAGAGAGGAGAAGTTGAAATTGTGCAGTGCAAGGTGCAGCGCGTTAGAACTAGACATCTATTTGAAAAGCAGGTTTGCGTGTCTGTCCTTTCTGCAAGACGTTTCTCAACATGCACACTATAAGTTTAATAAGCCACTCTCCCTTTTTAAGTGCAAATGAGTTAAACTAGTGTTCTGCTCCGAACTTAAAACCTTGTGTTTTTATCCTCACCGTTCTGCAAAGAAATGATCTTCTGATGCTGCTGCTCAGTCACAGCCGTCAGTGCGTTTAAATGTTTGAGCGTCAACTCCAGCACGACTGCTTTCTCCAAGTGGCCGAGCGTCTGTGGACGTAAAAGAACACAAAAATAATGGCTCCGACGGCTGCCCACCAGGTCCCTGTCACGTACAGCCGTCCGCACAAACTTTTATTTATGGTCTCACCGACATCTTGAGATGTTCGGGTAACAAATCCTTCAGCTGCCCGATACATTCATTGATTCTGTCTCTCCTCTTCTTCTCTATCAGCCGGTGTGGCAACTTGTACGCGTCCTGCAAGCAAACAAACGTGTTTAATGGCTTGAAACTAAAAATAGCTGCTCTCGTTAAAGTTGCGATTTATAGTGTGTAGGACAGAAACGTGAAACAACTGAATAACGGTAAAGAAAAGTGGTGCGCACCTTCCCGCTGTCCTCTCTTTTTATCCCTCTCTTAGACTTGCACATGTACAGCGAGGGGTAATCCACCCTAAAGTCAGGAGGCAGCAGTTGGATTATTCGCCAGTTTGTCGCCGCGATTCATAGTTTGAGAGAGTTTCCCGAAAGCCATACTCACCCCAGCAGATCCGCGTGCTCCATGAACTGCCTGTCCTGCAGATGCTGCAGTCTTTCATCCATCGCGTCTGCGGTGCCGATCCGCCGCCGAGCTTCCTGAGGGGGGAACGTTCCGCTGCTCCGCCGACCCACACACACACACGGACGACCGAGGGAGATGGTGCGCGGCTGCGTGTCCTCCGGCCGAGCTGCTCCTCGCACTGATGTCTGCACGTCCCGAGCTGCCACTTTGCTCTGTGGTTAGAGCGCACGCGCGCCTCCGCTCGGGAACGGCTTCCTGCTCACGTGTAGGCTGCACCAGCACAAAGTCCGGTAATTAGACCTCGTCTGCGCGATAGTCGCTGTCCGCCCAGCTCCTGTGGGGACTTGATCCAAACCGCTCTCCGGCCACCGGCTCGGCGGGAGAAAGCACGCGCAAACGCTGAACGCAGAAGAGCTGGCCGCGCTTTGCGTTCAGCGTAACGGGGGTGAGAAACTTCTCGCTCTTTTCCAGCTGTAGAAATAAACATGAAGACGGTATTCATCAGTCAGGCAATCAGAGCTTTATTTATATTGCACTTTTCATGCAAAAAGGTGTAATATAAAGTGTTTCACATATTGAAACTTTCACTTTCCTCCACTGTTAATTTTTTTTTTTAATAAAATAAGATCTGTGCAAGTGTGAGCTGAGAGATTAATAATGCTGAGAGTGTCTTCTTTCCCGCCCGTGAAGTGAGCGCTTGTCAGCACGCCTTGTGAAGCAGGATGACCTACTGCAAAGCTGCGTTGTCAGTAACCATGGCACCGGCCCAGCTGTGTGCTCAAACACGTGCGTGCAGTTCTTTATTAAACACAGCATGGACTTTCCGTTTATTGCTACATAAAGTTGTCTCACTTCGTGGGCTGGCGTGTTGAATCCTCCAATTCCCTTTAGACTAACTTCATCTACTATCTCTCCATCCATCCATCCATCCATCTTCTTCCGCTTAATACTTTTCAGGTCGCTGGGGGGTGGAGCCTATCCCAGCATCTTTGGGCGAGAGGCAGGGCACATCCTGGACAGATCGCCAGTCCGTCGCAGGGCCACCACAGAGAGACAGACAACCATTCATTCTCACAGTCATACCTAAGGACAATTTAGAATCCCCAGCATGTTTTTTGGCATGTGGGAGGAAACCGGAGGAAACCCATGCAGAACACACACAGAGGTAAAAAAAAAAAAAAAAAAGTCTGGAACTTTCTTTCACATGTGTTGCTGCAAGTCAAAGTTTCACACTTGACACCAGTAAGTGTGACACCTGCTCCCCTCTCGGAGATATTGTTCAGAAACTCATCAGATGTAAAATCCTCACATGGCTCATGATCGCGTTACTTTTTCCTGTAAGTCATGTGACTTTTTCTGGCTGACAGCATATGGCTCTCTTCTGTAACTGCTGACAAAGAATGAACCAGACACTCAGCTCTCTTAATGAAGTGTGCCCTCCCCTGTGGCAGCCTTTCATTAACTCCTACCTGCTGATTTATCTCTAGTCTTTTCCTTTCTTGTCTTTAATGTGACTTTGTAGTGATCAGCTCAGCGTCGTGTGTTGGAACCCCCCTTTGTGTCTTCTGCCTCCCTTCCCTCCTCTTCCTTTCCTCCTCTCTCTGCTCCCTGCTCTATATGTGGCACTGGAGCCTGTTTGGAATCCAGTCCAAATGTTTTCCATATTAGTTCAGAGCCTACTCCAATTCCAAATAGCAGCCTGTCCTGGGTTTATGGTGAGGGAAGGCAGGGTGGGGAAGGGAAGGGAGGCAGAAGGCAGATCACCCCAAACATTGCAACGGTGAAACTTGCAAAGACAGACAAAGAGGCCGGAGGTGGAATGGGACAGGGGCAGAAAGGTTCCTCAGACAAGAAGGAGGGAAAGAAGAAAAGAGATGACAGCCCAGCACCAGAGGACAGCCGTAGGTGCAGAGTCTGTCGTTTCCCTCTGCTCGTCGCCCTGCTCCAGTTGCTGTTGGGGGCGGCTGTCGCAGCTGTGGCCTTCCTCACGTTGGCCATCAGCCCCTCACTTTCAGCCCGGGAGACACCACACTGGGCTGGGATCATTGTAAGCTCTGTCTTTATCCTCTACCATCAGCCACTTGTTTGCATGGAACAGCCCTGTTTCTGATACCTCTGCATGACCCTCAGCTACACCCACAACCTGTTGTCCATCTTTACCATACTGCATGTCAGCACTGGTCCTCAGCAGCACCTCTCAACCAGACGGGCCCTCAGAGCACGAAGACTCAGTCTAATAGATCTCCATCTGTCATAATTCATCTCAATGTACGTGAAACTTTCTCAGACAGAATAGTTGGCCTACAGTTGCTGGCGTAGGTCCAGGAAAACTTCAGCAATTGATGAGATGAGTCATCCAGTCACAGCATGACAAATTATAACTCCCAACACCTTTACCAATGTGTGATACATATATGCACGCACTTTAAACCTCATCAGTTCAAGCTTTTGTACTTTCTCACACACAAATACATTGCATACAATAATTTCTTGACAACACTGCTAAGTTCAAGTACCCATCATTCTGCTTTCCAACTGAATCATTTTACTTCTGATTTCTACTGTTATGGCTTATTGGGTTTTTTGCCAATCGCTCCAAAACAAGCTACCAACCCCAATTCCAATGAAGGTGGGACATTGTGTAAAACATAAATAAAACAAAATATAATTATTTGCAAATCTTTTTCAACCTAGATTCTATTTAATACACTACAAAGATAAGATATTTAGTGGTCAAACTGATAAACTTTATTTATTTTATTTTTTTGCAAATATTCACTCATCTTGAATTTGATGCCTCCAGCATGCTCCAAAAAAGCTGGGACAGGGACATATTTACTATTGTGTTACATCACCTTTCTTTTTAACAACACTCAATATTAAGCATTTAGGAACCGAGGACACTAATCGTTGAAGCTTTATAGGTAGAATTCTTTCCCATTCTTGCTTGATGTACAACTTCAGTTGCTCAACAGTCTGGGATCTCCGTTGTCGTATTTTGTGCTTCATAATGTGCCACACATTATCAGTGGGAGACAGGTCAGGACTGCAGACAGGCCAGTCTAGTACCTGCACTCTTACTACAAAGCCAGGCTGTTGTAACAGGTGCAGAATGTGGCTTGGCGTTGTCTTGCTGAAATTAGCAAGAATGTCCCTGAAAAAGACGTTGCTTGGAATAACAGCATATGTTGCTCCAAAACCTGCATGTACCCTTCAGCATTAATGGTGCCTTCACACATGTGCGAGTTAACCATGCTATGAGCGCCAACACCACCAACACCCCATACCATCACAGATGCTGGCTTTTGAATTTAACGCTGACAACAATCTGGATGATAGTTTTCCCCTTTACCCCAGAGGACACAACATCTATGATTTCCAAAAACAATCTGACATATGGACTTGTCAGACCACAGTACACTTTTGCACTTTGCATCCCTCAAGCCCAGAGCAACCATTGGCATTCCTGGGTGCTGTTGATATATGGCTTTGCATGGTAGAGTTTTAACTTGTGCTTGTAAATGTAGCGCTGAACTGTGAAATTTCTCCAGATTCTCTGGATCTTTTCATGACATTATGGACTGTAGATGATGAAATCCCCAAATTTCTTGTAACTGTACATTGAGAAACATTCTTGGACTGTTGGACTATTTGCTCACACAGTTGTTCACAAGGTGGTGAACCTTGTCCAATCCTTGCTTGTGACTGAGTCTTTCGGGGATGCTCCTTTGTCATAACACTCCCCTGTTTCTAATTAACCTGTTCGCCTGTGGAATGTTCCAAAAAGGTGTTTTGGAGCATTCCTCAACTTTTCCAGTCTTTTGGTGACTCTGTCCCAGTTGTTCTGGAATGTGTTGCAGGCATCAAATTCAAAATGAATGAATATTTGCCAAGAAACAAAGTTTATCAATTTGAACATTAAATATCTTGTCTTTGTAGTGTATTCAATTGAATATAGGCTAAACAGGATTTGCAAATCATTGTATTCTGTTTTTATTTACATTTTACACGATGCCCCAACTTCATTGGAACTGGAGTTTGTATTTTAACCATTTCTACCAAATTTTCTTTGACTGGCTTCCCCATGGAAAGAAGGTGGACCTCCTGTGAGGCTATTGTTGTTGGGTTGTCTCATTCACCATACAAGAGCAGAAAAAACTGTCAGAAATGGTTTTAGAGCAATCTAGAGTCTGGGCTGTTGGCGTACAGAAGTTACTTTTCCGTATCCTTATCTCAAAATGTAAAGCTTTGGACACTTTTAAATGAGCATCCACCATTCTAACAATACACATACTGTATTACCAAAAGCTACAGATATGCGTAATAGGTCAATTTTAAATAAGTGTTAGAGTTTAGTTTGACATGTACAAAAAAGCTATGCACGCATTGAAAGCAGCTGATGTGAGTTGAAGTTGATACCATTAGTCAGTTGTAAACACTGAAAGTCACTATACTTCCTAATAAAAAAAAACAACCAAGAAAGTTAAACTATAAGAATATAAATGTTAAAAGATGAATAATTATTTATTAATGCTTCCTATGTGAAATACGCAATCAAAAACAATAATGGAACACATAAATTCCCTTCATTAAAGTTTGGCAGGGTTAAAGGGTTAAGTTACAAAGTCATATTTTGTTGATAGGAAGAAAAAAACATGTTTGGAACCATCCTAGCCTAACCAGATAGCATCTGCTCTCCAAAACATCCCTGGACACCAACATCCCGAGTTAGATCCTCACGAGATTCAGCCAAGTGAAAAACACTGAGGTCATCAAGAACTTTCCAGAGAATCCTGGGTGCTTAAGAACCTGGGAAAAACATTTAAATAAGACGCCGCACGTTAGTCACAAGACTCCAATTGCACTGAAGAGACAGAGATAGTGTGTTTGTGTGCAGGAGGGAGAGAGAGAGCAGAGGGAAAAACAGAGTAATCAGATGGCTGCTGAATCATGCAATAAGAAGAAACACCTCTGAAAACCTACAAATTACTTTCTGGAACAGGTTTTGTTACAAACACTGTCAGAAAGTATGTAATTGCAAGAAGATATAGTCTATTAAAAATCATCCAATAAGTGGAATGCATGGGGCATCTTTGTAGTGAAGGACATGCTGATATTCCTAATGTTCCGGTATAAATTAAATTAAAAAAGACTTTGCCAAACCTTTCTGGTGTGTTGCAGCTGTGTATAGTGTCCATCCTGGGCTTCATCCTGTACTGTATCACCTACCTCCCTGATGAGAGGACATCTTTGCAGTTCATTGTCAAGGTGAGTTCCTTTCAACCTAACCCTTACAAGTTAAATTCAAAATGGGCAATTAAAGACAGCCACCAACTGAAAGGGAATACTTCACCCAGGAGGACATGGGACAAAAATAAAACTTCCACCCACCCTAATAAAACCCCACAGTCACCTAGAAATGTGGCCTGACTGGCAGCAAGGTGTAGATACCACCCCAAAGCAGGCTTCTTCCTCATGTTCATTCCTAATCTTACATGTATTAGTCAGTTTGTCTTACAGAAAGCCTTTACAGAACTCACTGATGGAGTAAGGGAGTTCCTATAGGAAAGTACAACTGTCAGTGGCATTAGGAGAAAAAGCATTTATCAGTATTTCTGAATAAAAGCTTTCTGCAAGACTTCCTGTGCTTCCGTAAATGTGACTTGATCGCACAGCTTTTAATTAGCTGCACAATATATGCAGCCATTTCATGGCAATTAAAAACAAGTTTGCCATTGTTTCCAAAGAAGAGACATAACATCTGCAAATATACACAGAAGAGTAGTTTCAAAGCACTTTTAACAGTATTTTCAGTGGAGAAGGGAAGTTATTTACTCATTTGGTGAAATGCTGGAAAGTTGTTGCCTGCGGTGTTCTTCTTATGCAGCTTTGCGTAATTTAAATGTTGTTTAAATGAATAGTTTAACCAGCAAGGATCACTAAGATTATATATAGTCCTCTAAGGAGGAGTAATTTAAATTATGTTAATTTCTTTTTCTGACGAACTTGTCAATTAAATCTTGTAAGTAATGTGCCTGTCCCTGTTTTTGTGTCAGCTAGCGCTGATGTGTCACAAATAATTCAATATTGCAGCAAGCCTGTGCTGTCTCAGAATAAATTAACTTTGAATTTTTAATGTGAACATATTTTGTTTTACTGTATTTTCCAGCATATACTTATGCTGTGAGTGCTCAAATTAAATAACACTGTGATTAGCATATGTAAAAAAACCTCCCTATGTCAGGTTTAATAATGATCTAAGGCTGCACTTAACCTACATGGTTCGAGTAGCCTAATTATGACCTTTTTTCATCCCATGTAGCAAAGATTAGATCTACAGGTGCATCTCAATAAATTAGAATATCTTCGAAAAGTTGAGTTATTTCAGTAATTCAATTCAAAAAGTGACACTCATACAGCAGGGAAAATAAGTATTGAACACATCAACATTTTTCTTCTTAAACATATTTCTGGTGGAGACATTGCCCTGAGATTTTCACCAGATATCAGTAACAACCCAAGTAATCCATACATACAAAGAAATCAAGGCAACTGTGCTCACAAAACAAGTTATATTTAATAAAGTGGAATGACATAGGGAATAATTATTGAACACATGAAGAAAAAGAGATGCAAAAAGGCATAGAAAGACAAGAAACCAGCTGAAATCCATTAGAATTTAGGAAGCCATCCCATCAGTGCAAATTAATTTCAGCTGGTTAAGTCCTGACTGATAACCTTTAAAAAGGTCTGTGAATATCAGACTGTCACACCACAACAAACTCATGATGAGTAGAAGCAAAGGGCTCTCTCTCGACCTTTGCAACCTTATTGTTGCAAATCATGATGATGGCATTGATTACAGGTGCATTTCTAAACTGCCGAATGTTCCAGTGAGCACTGTTGGAGCCATCATTCAGAAGTGGAAAGAACATCATTTTACCATAGACCGGCCACGACCAGGAACTCCTCGCAAGATTTCTGACAGAGGAGTCAAAAGAATTATCAGAATAATTATCCAAGAGCCAAAGACCACTTGTGGAGAGCTCCAGAAAGACCTGGAGTTAACAGGTACTGGTTTCAAAGAAAACAATAAGTAATGCACTCAACCGACATGGGCTCTGTGCCCGCTCTCCTTGCAAGACTCCATTGCTGAAGAAAAAGCATGTTGAAGCTCATTTAAAGTTTGCTGCACAACATTTGGGCAAATCGGTAAAATACTGGGAGAATATAGTCTGTTCAGATGAGACCAAAATTGAACTTTTTGGATGCCACAACACAAAGCATGTTTGGAGGAGAAATGGCACCACACATCCCATCATGGTGTGGAGGTGTTGGCACATGGTACAGGCAGACTTCATATAATTGAAGGAAAGAAGAATGGACAAATGTACAGAGACATCCTTGATAAGAGCCTGTTGCCATCTGCCAAGATGCTGAAGATGAAACAACTGTGGACATTTCAGCAAGACAATGATCCCAAACAGCCAAGGAAACTCATCTGGCTCCAGAGAAGGAAAATAAAGTTGCTAGAATGACCCAGTCAGTCACCTGACTTGAATCCTATTGAAAATCTGTGGAACAAACTGAAGATCAGAGTTCATAGAAGACACCCACAGAACCTTCAAGAAGACAGTTTGTGTGGAAGAATGGGCTAAAATCACTCCTGAGCAATGCCTGCACCAAGTTTCTCCATACAGGAGGCGTCTGGAAGCTGTTATTACCAACAAAGGCTTTTCTACTAAATATTAAATGAATTTCACCAAGTGTGTTCAATACTTATTCCTTGTGTCATTCCACTTTATTAAATATAACTTGTTTTGTGATCACAGTTGCCTTGATTTTTCTGTATGTATGGATTACTTGGGTTGTTACTGATATCTGGTGAAAATCTCAGGTCAATGGCTCCATCAGAAATATGTTTAATGAGAAAAATGTTGATGTGGTCAATACTTGTTTTCCCCCTATACAGATTCATTACACAAAGAGTGATATATTTCAAGCATTTATTTTTTAAATTTTGATGATTATGGCTTATAGCTCATAAAAACCCCAAATTCAGTTTCTCAGAAAATGAGCCCAATAAGAAAAAAATTGATTTTTAATAAAAAATGTTGGCCTACTGAAAAGTATGTCCATGTAAGCACCCAATACTTGGTTGGGGCTCCTTTTCCATGAATTCCTGCATCAATGCAACATGGCATGGAGGTGATCAGCCTGTGGCATTGCTGAGGTGTTATGGAGGCTCAGGTTTCTTTGATATTAGCCTTCAGCTCATCTGCATTGTTGGATCTGGTGTCTCTCATCTTTCTCCTGACAATACCCCATTCTCTATGGGGTTTAGGTAAGGCGAGTTTCCTGGCCAATCAAGCACAGTGATACCATGGTCATTAAACCAGGTATTGGTGCTTTTTTCAGTGTGGGCAAATGGCAAATTCTGCTGGAAAATGAAATCAGCCTCTCCATAAAACTTGTTAGCAGAGGGATGAAGTGCTCTAAAAATTTCCTGATAGATGACTGTGCTGACTTTGGACTTGAGTAACACAGTGGACCAACACCCAGCAGATGACGTGACTCCCAAAATTAGGTGCCAAGTCCTGTCATGTGGAAATCAAGGTCCCAGAGTCTGGAGGAAGAGTGGAGAGGCACAGAATCCAAGTTTCTTGAGGTCCAGTGTGAAGTTTCTACAGTCATTGATGACTTGGGGAGCCAAGCTGGTGTTGGTCCACTGTGTTTTATCAAGTCCAAAGTCAGCGCAGCCCTCTTCCAGGACATTTTAGAGCACTTCATATTTCCCTCTGCTGACAAGCTTTATGAAGATGGTGATTTCATTTTCCAGCAGGACTTGGCACCTGCCCGCATTGCAAAAAGTACCAAAACCTGGTTTAATGACCATGGTATGACTGTGCTTGATTGGCCAGCAAACTGGCCTGGCCACCTAAACCTCATATAGAATCTGAGGTATTATCAAGCAGAAGATGAGAGACACCAGACCCAACAATACAGATGAGCTAAAGGCCGCTATCAAAGCAACTTGGGCTTCCATAACACCTCAGCTCAGCAGTACCACAGGCTGATCGCCTCCATGCCCCGAAGCATTGATGCAGTAATTAATGGAAAAGGAGCCCCTACAAGTTATTGTGTATATACAGTACATGGACAGTAGGCCAACATTTCTATTAAAAGCCAGTTTTTTTTCTTATTGATCTTATGTAATATTCTAATTTTCTGCGAAACTAAATTTGGGGTTTTCATTAGCTGTAAGCCATAATCATCAAAATTAAAAGAAACAAACACTTGAAATATATCACTGGGTGTGTAATGAATCTAATATATGAGTTTCACTTTTTGAATTGAATTATGTAAATAAATAAACTTTTCGATGATATTCTAATTTATTGAGATGTACCTGGATATCATGAACTTTTAAGATGGGGAAAAAAGTGAAATCCAGTATTCTCAGACTGGATTCAGACCTCATCCATATGTGGAAATAAATCTGATATGAATCAGATATCTGCCAATATACAGTGCATCAGGAAAGTATTCACAGCACTTCACTTTTTACACATTTTGATATATTACAGCCTTGTTCCAAAAGGGATTAAATTCATTTTTTCCCTTAAAATTCTACACACAATATCCCATAATGACAATGTGGAAAAAAACTGAGATTTTTGCAAATTTATTAAAAATAAAAAACTAAGAAATCACATGTACATAAGTATTCATAGCCTTTGCCATGAAGCTCAAAACTGAGCTCAGGTACATTCTGTTTGCACTGATCTTCCTTGAGATGGTTCTACAGCTTAACTGGAGTCCACCTGTGGTAAATTCAGTTGATTGGACATGATTTGGAAAGGCACACACCTGTCTATATAAGGTCTCAAAGTTGACAATGCATGTCAGAGCACAAACTAAGCATGAAGTCAAAAGAATTATCTGTAGACCTCCAAGACAGGACTGTCTTGAGGCACAAATATGGGGAAGGGTACAGAAAAATTTCTGCTGCTTTGAAGGTCCCAATGAGCACAGTGGCCTCCATCATCCATAAATGTTTGAAGTTCGGAACCACCAGAACTCTTGCTAGAGCTGGCCGGCCATCTAAACTGAGCAACCGGGGGAGAAGGGCCTTAGTCAGGGTGGTGACCAAGAACCTGATGGTCACTCTGTCAGAGCTCCAGCACTCCTCTATGGAGAGAGGAGAACCTTCCAGAAGGACACCCATCTCTGCAGGAATCCACCAATCAGGCCTGTATGGTGGAGTGGCCAGATGGAAGCCACTCCTTAGTAAAAGGCACATGGCTGCCCGCCTCAAGTTTGTCAAAAGGCACCTGAAGGACTCTCAGACCATGAGAAACAAAATTCTTTGGTCTGATGAGACAAAGATTGAACTCTTTGGCGTGAATGCCAGGCGTCATGTTTGGAGGGAACCAGGCACCGCTCATCACCATGCCAATGGTGGTGGCAGCATCATGCTGTGGGGATGTTTTTCAGTGGCAGGAACTGGGAGACTAGTCAGGATAGAGGGAAAGATGAATGCAGCAATGTACAGAGACATCCTGGATGAAAACCTGTTCCGGAGTGCTCTTGACCTCAGACTGGGGCGATGGTTCACCTTTCAGCAGGACAATGACCCAAAGCACACAGCCAAGATATCAATGGAGTGACTTCAGGACAACTCTGTGAATGTCCTTGAGTGACCCAGCCAGAGCCTAGACTTGAATCCAACTGAACATCTCTGGAGAGATCTGAAAATGGCTGTGTACCGACACTTTCCATCCAATCTGATGGAGCTTGAGAGGTGCTGCAAAGAGGAATGGGCGAAACTGCCTAAAGATAGGTGTGCCAAGCTTGTGGCATCATATTCAAGAAGACTTGAGGCTGTAATTTCTGCCAAAGGTGCATCAACAAAGTATTGAGCAAAGGCTGTGAATACTTATGTACATGTGATTTCTTAGTCTTTTTTAAATTTTTAATAAATTTGCAAAAGTCTAAAAAAAAACTTTTTTCATGTTGTCATCATGGGCTATTGTGTGTAGAATTCTGAGGAAAAAATATTAATTTAATCCCTTTTGGAATAAGGCTGTAACATAACAAAATGTGGAAAAAGTGAAGCGCTGTGAATACTTTCTGGATGCACTGTATCAGTCGTGTAGGTGGACAGATTAGATATTCTCTGTCCATGTGAGTCTCATCGTTGAAAATGTGACAGTTCTGCATTTTTCATGATGTAAACATACTTGCAATGGGCACTCCATGCTGTGCTAAAAACAAAGAAGACTACTCTGAAAACCAAGAGTACTCAAGACTCCTCATAAAATATTATGATTTAAAGGTCCCATTCACTGAATAGCTGTGGATTTTGTATGTAGTTTTTTTAACCATGTGAAATGCATCTATTGATCATGTGATTATTGAAAAAACAACACTCACTTCTCTTTAAAAACACAGCCTTTATATTGTTTCTGTGTCTGTTTAATCATTGTAACTCTTCCGGATTTGTTCTTCTACATCAAGAAAAGGTAACCTCAGCCGTGATACGTGCTGCTCCTCTATTACTGGCTGGGGGAGCAGATAGCGGGGAGCCCATGGTAACAGTGCTACTAGGGAGTTAGCTTACCAAACACTGTTTATATTGATATTTTCTTTAGCTCTCAGTCATCCTAATAGACATCCCTGTTTCCACCTGGTTCAGTAATCCACAGTTGATAATATCTCATGTCATTTTGGCTTATTTTGGTATATTTTCTTCATCGTGCTACATCGTTCAGTTAGTATTAGCTTGGTGAGGCGACTGCAGTCGGTCAGTTTGACGACAGAGCTCCCCTCAGACCAAGGCGTCCAGTTGGAGCTAGCAGCTGAGCTAGTCATTGACAAATGTTTCTGTGCTTATTGTACTCCCGGGATCGGTCACATCTTTATTAACCACTGAAACCACAGACCCCTGTCCACTAGTGATGCATTAGTTTATTCATTGAGACAAATTTACAGTGCATTGGTTGGCTCAGGCTTGTTACCCGAGATAGGAACTAGCCAGCTGAGATTAGCAATAGTGATTTAAGAGGGAGGGTGGAGTTAAATGTGGCTTGTCGGAATTCAAGGAGATTGTTATGTCCACAAACCTGGAATGAGGCACAGAGAGTGGCATCTTCTTTGAACACGAACTTTATTCCATATGGTTCAATAATATACAGTACACGTCTACCATCATACCGAGCCAGCTGGGAAGAGGCCCTAAGATGGTGGCTCTCCCTTACATGTGGTTCGGCGTGATGTCACCAGCCAGCTGGGTCATCACGCAGATGCCGATTAACCCCTTGTGGTATCCCAATACCACATTCACTCCCCTTCCCCCCCGAAAAAAAAACAAAAAACCCAGAGAACTTTTTAATAATCATAACACTCCCCAATTTGGCACAAAAAACAACATAACAACAATGTTAACTAGGGTTAGTGGGTGGACCGCCGCTCAACCTAATGCGGCTGAGTGGGTTATTCTGCCACTCATTTACCAGCTGTGCTCCTATCTAAACAGTCACTTTTTTTCTTACAGTCTTCCATGGGGAAGGCGATTCTGCTGGAAGGGGGGGGGTTGTAGTGAGCCCATGGTGGCCTCACCTCTGGAGCTTTGAAGCGGGCCCGTGGCGGCCGCTTCTCTGGAGCTGTCTGCCCCCTGAGGCCAGTCTTCATGATGCTGGGGCCTATGTCCCACACTGTGGTAGCCGACTCCCATGGAGCCTCGCTGTCTGGGGCAGCCACCTGGACACTCCGTATTTGGTTCGTGTACCGAACCGAATCATCCGTCAGCCGAAAACACGTAATCCTCAGCGGCGCCTGTTGATTCCTTGGCTGTGGCCCGGTCAGTCACTGTCCCGGTCTCCTGCCGGCGTGAACCCGAACCCAGCCCATTACTTGGAGTGGCGCCTTACTTGTTTTCATGCGCTGTTGTTGTGCTCCCAGTGGCTCTGCGTGCTTGCTCCACCTGGGACCCCCGTCATCCTGCGGCGGTTCCGTTGTCACCGTGTTCACTGCAGACCCATCATCCATTGTCTCTGTCGTTGACTGCGGCTCATTGTGGGTACAGAAGGTGCCTGGAGCCTCTCCGGTGTCGCTCGTTGAAATGGACCCTCCACCCACCAACTTGGTCGCTCCTACTACAGCCGACCGAGCACGGGCACTGAAGCCGTCCAGTTCCTCTACTGAGCTGCTCTCCTCCTGAGAGCATGAAGTATGCGCTTCGGTGTCAGTCATTGAAGCAGACTCTTCACCCGTCCGCTCTGTCGTAACCTCCATGTCGTGTTCACCCACCACGCTGTGGTCACTCTCAGTACGGAATTCTCTCTTTTCGCTGAGCTCACTCTCTGTGCTGTGCTCTTCGGCTGGCTTGTCGTTCTCAGTGGGCATGTGCTCCCTCTCCTGTGGCTCTGATTCCACCGTGTTAGCTAGCGTGTAGCTTCTGTGTTTGGCGCCCATTTACCTCCATGGCTAACTTCTCCGTTGCTACTAGCCGGGACGTTAGCTCCCCTGAGCTAGCTAGCGTTGTGTCTTTTGGCGCCACTAGCATCTCAACCCACAGCTTCGTGCTACGTGTGTGTTCAGCAAAGTAGCTAGCAAGAAGTTCAACAGCATCCATATATGACTTTGTCTCACCTAATGTGTGGAAAATTGTCTGACCTTCTACGCCGAATTTGTGAGCAAGAAGTGCTCATTTCCATACTTTGTTGAGTTTGCCCAGGCCCAACGCTCCAATGTACGTCTTGAACGCATCGAGCCAGCGTGGCCACAGGACTGCTGGTTCCCCTGGGTACTCAAGAAACAGCCGTAGTGGTGCCACACACACCTCCATAAGTTAATCCTCAGTTGCCAATTGTTATGTCCACAAACCCAGAATGAGGCATAGAGAGTGGCGTCTTCTTTGAACATGAACTTCATTACATATGGTTCAATAATATACTGTACACGTCTACCATCACACTGAGCCAGCCGGGAAGAGGCTCTAAGATGGTGGCTCTCCCTTATATGTGGTTCGGCGTGATGATGCAGCCGGCTGGTGACGTCATCACTCTGATGCCGATTAACCCCTTGTGGTATCCCAATACCACAGAGACACTCACTGAAATTACACTTTCTGAGTAAGACTGCACAATGATGCTGCAATAATTACATATTTAAAGGAAATTTGACTTAAAATATGTCATTAACAGTTCATTAAGACCTGTGGGAAATGTCAAAATATGTGGGGAAAAAGGTGTAGTGAAAGGGACCTTTAAGTTATACATGACATTTGTGACAATCCCCTCGTATCTGTTTGTATCTGCTCTGTTGTTTGTTTGTTTGCTGGAAAAAAAGATGGAGGAAGTGGAATGAAGACGAAGGCTCAGGCCAGTAGCCATATGTCGACGAAACATGTTTTTTAAGCATTTGCAGAATTTGTGCTGAGCAAGTCTAAATCAAGATATCTGATATGGTTGTAGTAGCTTTTACAAGTACATGTAAGTAGGCAGTCCAAAAAAACAAGTAGATTTGCACAAAAAGTTGGATCTGGGCATTATGGTATAAATGCAGCCTAAATGGACTGTTTCAGACCATGTTCTTTCAATCAAAGAAGATATCCATAACAGGCACACAGCTCTGACCCAGACCCATTGACTTGCAGTGCAAACATTCTGTTTGGGAGGAGCAGCCAATCAGAAAAGAGCTGTCTTAAAGGATGGCCTAAATATTGAAGAATTAAAATGACTTGTTTCAGTGGTCACAGAGTTCAAATATAAAAACAGCTTATGGAACCCACATCATCACTATATTCACTCTATGACTTTATTATCCACTCCTTCATTCATTTCAACTGCCCTTGGTACAAGTTAAGCAAGTAAAAATGTGCTGCAACTATTATATTATGTTGGCAGATGGGCTGCTGGCTCTCTGACTAAAGTGTGGACTAAACAACCCAGATGTGATGAATGCTCTGGGGCTGCAGATCACCTCTGTGTAATGAAGCTGGCGATGTTCAGTAAAGTGTCAGTCGATCCACTCGCTCTACATACATCTGTAATCAGCCATACCCATTTCTCATAGCTATTCCAAAATTAACATAAAAGCCATTTCAAATCAAGCACCACTCATCACTTGCATAATTCCATAAGCAGGATGTAACCGAGAGCCAAATGCACCAGTGAATGAGGCTTCCAGTTATATAAGTGATGGCTTAAGATGAAGATTTAGTGTTGTCGAGATTGTGCAACTGCGTAAACAACACAGAGCCTCTGTCATATTTCACAACTGTATTTTTAGACACATTGTTGTTCACTAAAGGATGGATAGCTGCAGGGCTGCATAGCATGACTGATGCCTCATTTGAACCAAAAGCTGGGCTCGTACACTGATGGTCAGACCTTGCCCTGTGTGTTATGGGTAATCTCTTTGAACCTAATTTGCCACAGGCGCAGAGCCAGCACGTCTGCTTCTAAGCTACAGTTTTGGCACTGTGGGGTAATCACGAGACAACAGGCTGAAGCAGGAGCCAGAATAAACAGTGATATCTAAAAAAAAAAAAAAACCCAGCAAGCTGAAGAAAGATTTCTCTGATCAAGTGTGGTCTCACGCTTCTTCTCTCCCCTCTGCAGCTCCTGTACTTTGTCCTGTGCGTGATTGGCTTGGTCATTTCAGTGCTGGTCATGGCATTCGCTGGACACCACCACACGCAGGCCAGCAGCTTCAACTGTGTACAGGCAGGAAAGGACTGTGTGTGCAAGCTGATTGAGGACGACCCTATAGCTCGCACCTTCACCTATGAGGGGGTCAGCGACTGCCAGGAGATCACTGGCACGCTCACACTTTACTTCCTGATCCAGATCTTTCTGAACCTGGCCCAAGCACTCCTCTGTGCAGTGGCTGCTTTCATCATGTGGAAGCACCGCTACCAGGTCTTCTTCGCCGGCCTTCAGATTGCCTCGCCCTCCGCCCAGCTTTGGCAAAAAGTTTAATATGGAGTTATAATGAATAACAGGACTAGTTTTAATTGGTCTGATTCAGATAGAGGAGGGACATTTGCCTTTTTTTGGTGTGTGCCTTAGAGTGTTTTTTAGTTGTTGCACTATAATGGCTTTTTGCACAAATTTTGTATATGAGCAAGTTTTCACTTCCAGCTGCTGAGGCTGACATCAATAAATGATGATGTAAAGTCAATAAAAAAACAGTCATGTACGAATTATTGTGACAAACATTCTATGCTTGACATTGGCACCCAATGATAAGCCAAATGTTGGCAGAATTTAGTTGTGACGTTTAATTCCTATTAGCCACTCTGGCAGATGGCAGATTCTGTTATATAGTCTTAGTAAGAAATAAATTAATGATGACCCCAAAACATTTAGAAAAAAAACTGTAAATTCATGATAAAGTCACCAGTTTATTAGGGAAAAAGACTCATCATAAGAAAAATGCTAATTTAAGAGGGGGGAAAACAACAATTTGCACGAATGAAGTCAAATCACAAGTTAAGTTGCAAATTTGTTAAAAAAAATTGCAAATTTATATTTTTTTAAAAATCATTGACAAAACCAAGAGAAGAAAAATCTCAGATTTATCAGAAAAGTAGCAAGTTTGTGATATGAAAAATTGCTTTACCCAAAAAATGTGCAAATTTATGAGGAAAAACAGCTTTTCAGTGAAAAACTGGATTATTAGCTAATTCCAGTGAAGTCGAAAGGCACTAATGCGATGGTGCTGCATCCGCTGTCCGTCTGTCCGTCCACAATTCACGGGAATCACTACTCATCCTAGACAAATGGCTGGATGTCAGCAAACTGATAGTGATCCTCAGGTGGGTCTATGTCCAGGTTGTGCTCAAGGTCAACTTAAAAGTCAAAGATCAGGAGATCTGCACACTTAAGTGATTTCAGAAAAATCACTGCTTCTCCTAGGCAATTGCCCCGATGCTCACCAAACTCACACAATGATCATCAGGTGGGTCTGCATCCAGGTTTTGCGCAAGGTGGAGATCAGGGTCAAAGGTCAGGAGATCTGAGTGCTTTTATGATTTTATGAAAACTATTAAGCCTCCTAGGCAATTGCCCTAATTCTCAACAAATTCACACAGTGATCCTCAGGTTGGCCTGAATCCATGTTGCAGTCAAGGTCAATGTCAACGGTCTGGCGATCTGAGCATTCATGATGTCACAGAAATCGTCACTCCTCCTAGGTGATTGCTCCAGTGGTTGACAGATTCACGCACAGTGATCTTCAAATGAGTCTGCACCTAGGCTGGGCTCAAGGTCAAGGGTTAGGATATCTGAGCACTCTCGCTGTGATTTCATCAGGCTGTGATGAGCTACTCTGTCATTGACAGTCTGGTTAATAATGCTGGCAGGACTTTTTATTACAGTCTGAATCCATTTATTGCCTTGGTACAGAACACAATGCGATTTCTTGTACCTTCATTTTAATGTCAAATATTTCTTTGTGGCTCCACTTTTTTTTTCCTGACAAAAGTTGCTCAAAACGGCACAGTAAAAATGCTGAGTGGCACGTAACTTTTGAAAACTACTAACCCTTGTGCATTGAGCAGGAAAGTTTGTTGGGACTTTTTAGTGAGACATATTGATAGACCTATTACTGTATCTGTTGCTCCAATGATACTGACAAATTCACATTTAATTAACACTTTTAATTTTACTTTATGTACGCCTCAGTCTTAGTTAAAATGATTCCTATTTATGGGTGGGAGGGGGCCAATTTCTTTCCAGCATAACCTTTGTTTATCTCATTGGCTTGCACGTAAACATGCACAGCTTTTATATATTTAACCCCTGATTTTAACAGTACTACTCAGCTGTTAGAAGTGAAGCCCTACCAGTCAGACGCACTAGAAACTGATCTGGACAGCAGTAACACAAGCTAAGAAAACTACACTTCCTTATGCTGGATCCAGGCTGAACTGGGCTGTGGTGGAAGGTGGTTACCAGGCCAGGAGCCAGCATGACTCAAGCAGCCTGTAGAAGTCAAACTGCTGCAGCCACAAAGGGAGGGGAGACAGCTGGGGGAGAGGAAGGGGGACTCAGACAGGCAGCTGGGCTGAAGTGACAGCAGGGCAGGCAGTTTATAGTGTTTCACAGGAGAAATGGAAGAAACAGCCAGACATATTTTTAGTTTTGATATGATAATAGAATAAGACATTTCAGCTTCATAGGTATCTGTATCTTTTCTCTTTCCTGCAGGTGCTGAGATAATTTGCCTTTACATACTGAAGCTGAACAGTATATGAAAACATGTCATAGCAAACTGAATACAATACATGCAGTGAGAAGGAACTAGAATCACAGAGATACATATGTGGATAAAATTGTTGGTACCCGTACATTAAAGAAAAAACCCACAATGGTCGCTGAAATAACTTGAAACTGACAAAAGTAATAATAGATTTTTAAAAAAAATGACTGAAAATTAACTAATGACAATCAGATATTGCTTTTGAATTTAGGTTCAACAGAATCGTTAAAAAAAAAATAAAGCAAATGAATGAAACTAGCCTGGACAAAAATGATGATGCCCGTAGAAAAGATTGAAAATAATTTGACCATAGGAACATGATAAACTAAGGTGTGTCTTGTAATTAACATTACAGGTGTCAGTGGCCGTCTGCCTATTTAAAAGGTGAAAAGTAATCACTGTCCACTGAACATGGACCACAGAAAGCTAAGGAGAGAGTTGTCTCAGGAGATTAGAAAGAAAATTATAGACAAGCATGTTAAAGGTAAAGGCTATAGGACCATCTTCAAGCAGCTTGATGTTCTTCTGATTACAGTTGCACATATTATTCAGAAGTTTAAGGTCCAAGGGACTCTAGATAACCTCCCTGGATGTGGTCGCAAGAGGAAAATTAATGACAAATTGAAGAGATGGATAATACGAACGGTAACCAAAAGTCCAGAACAACTTCCAAAGAGATTAGAGGTGAACTCCAAGGTCAAGGTACATCAGTGTTAGATCGCACCATCCGTCGCTGTTTGAGCCAAAGTGGACTTAGTGGAAGACGACTGAGGAGGACACCACTGTTGTAAGCAAATCATAAAAAAAGCAAAACTGGAATTTGCCATAATGCATATTGACAAGCCATAAAGATTCTGGGAGAATGTCCTTTGGACAGCTGAGACAAAACTGAAGCTTAAGCAAGTCACTTCAGCTCAATGTTTACAGAAGGAAAAATGAAGTATCTAAAGAAAAGAACACTGTACCTACTGTGAAACATGGAGGAGGCTCGGTTATGCTCTGGGGCTGCTTTGCTGCTTCTGCCACAGAGTGTCTTGAATCTATGTATGATACAACAACATCTCAAGACTATCAAGGCATTCTGGAATGAAACGTGCTGCCCACTGTCGGAAAGGTTGGTCTCAGTCACAGATCATGGGTTCTCAAACAGGATAATGACCCAAAACTCACAACTAAAAACATCCAAGAATGGCTAAGAATAAAACACTGGACTATTCTGAAACGGCCTTCTATGAGCCCTGATCTAAATCTTACTAAACATCTGTGAAAGGAGCTGAAACATGCAGTCTGGAGGAGGCACGCTTCAAACCTGAGACAGCTGGAGCAGTTTGCTAATGAAGAGTGGGCCAAAACACCTGTCATTGCCAAAACACCAGTCATTGCAATCACTTGATTGCAGTGGTTGCATCAGAAGGTTGTGCAACAAAATAGTTAAGGGTATCATCATTTTTGTTCAGGCCAGTTTCATTAGTTTGTTTTTACAAATGATTCTGTTGAACCAAAATTCAAAAGCAGTGTCTGATTTTCATTAGTTAATTTTCAGTCATTTTTTTAAATTTATTATTACTTTTGTCAGTTTCAAGTTATTTCAGTCATTCAGTCAGTCATTGTGGGGTTTTCTTCCTGCAATGCAAGGGTACCAACAAATTTCTCTGTGTACTACATCTGCTTTATCAGTAAGAAGTAAAGTTTACCCTCTTTTATATTATGCTATTTGTGGTTTCATATACACACTTTGACACATATGTAGTTTTGTAGGCTTTGTTTTGCACATTCACACAGTTTATACATGAAGTTCAAAATGATTACTCATATTCAAAACAATTACTTCAGAGTGAACATCTGTAACTATCCAACCTGCAATCCCCATCCGTGTTGTGGATGTGCAGATTGGTCAGCATACAATTATATACTGTACAATAATATACTTTATTACTGTATTAATAACTGTTTTGTCATGCATGTGATTAACTGTGGTCATAATTCACACAAAAAAAATTAACTAGTCCTTAAAGTTTCCTCAAAGATCAACCTTTCTTGACTACTCATGTAGACTAAACATGACTAACTTAATAAAAAACAAGCAACTGTGTCAGTGTCTATCTCTGGTTAGATAAAATCTGTCTAAGGATTAATTTCCCATTCTGTAGATAACATGCCATAAACAGGGTGTAACAGTGGACAATTTTTCATCCATGTGCTTGTTCTGTGTTATGTTGATGCATCACGCCACTACAAATCTCACAGCCAGACACAGGAAGTCACATGACAATCATCATGGGGTATGTTTATTTATAAAAGAGTGACTGTGAGGAGGGACCTTCCACTCCTTCTATACAACATAACAGCTTTCTGTATATGGGGGGATGAGTGATATCTTTGACTCTAGCGGGCACTGATGCTGCTGTGTCTTTAGAGAGAACAGCAGAAGACAGAAGATCAATACACCTATTAACACAAAGCATGACAACACTGGCCCCAATCTCCCAATAAACTAAATCACATCCAGTAGTTCAAATGTAATTTCTTTTCCCATGTTTGTCTGTGCTGCTCGTATGTATCCTATAGCTGTATCAGATGTGAGTTTGGTTTGATTCTTTTCACATATTAAAGTCAAAACTCCACCAGAAAGGTGTTTAGATGGTTGACTTGCATTTACTGACTTATTTTCTGTGTGTTTTCTCATTCTCTGCTCTGAAAAAACACAGCCGAAGCATGTGACTCAATGATGATCCAAGTGTGGGTAAGGTTGCGCTCTTAAAGTAAACAAACACTGTTCAGGTGTGATAAGTAGTTCAGCATGTAATATGATCATTTTTAGCTCAATTCAGCGAAGCTGAACAAAGCTAATGCGATGATGTGGTGTTCCAGCATCTGTCTGTCTGTCTGCCCTGTCAGTTCGTCCACATTTCATGAGAATCACGACTTCTAGGCATTTGCCCTGATGCTCACCAACTTGCACACAATGATCCTCAAATGGGTCTGCATCCAGGTTGTCCTCAAGGTCAAGATGAAGATCAGAATTCAGGAGATCTGTGCACTTACAGTGGTGTGAAAAAGTGTTTGCCCCCTTCCTGATTTCTTGTTTTTTTGTATGTCTGTCACACTTAAATGTTTCAGATCATCAAATAAATTTAAATATTAGACAAAGAAAACACAAGTAAACACAAAATGCAGTTTTTAAATGAAGGTGTTTATTATTAAGGGAAAAAAATCCAAACCTCCATGGCCCTGTGTGAAAAAGTGATTGCCCCTAAACCTAATAAACTGGTTGGGCCACCCTTAGCAGCAACAACTGCAATCAAGTGTTTGCGATAACTGGCAATGAGTCTTTTACAGCACTGTGGAGAAATTTTGACCCACTCATCTTTGCAGAATTGTTGTAATTCAGCCACATTGGAGAGTTTTCCAGCATGAACCGGCTTTTTAAGGTCATGCCACAGCATCTCAATCAGATTCAGGTCAGGACTTTGACTGGGCCACTCCAAAGTCTTCATTTTGTTTTTCTTAAGCCATTCAGAGGTGGACTTGCTGGTGTGTTTTGGATCATTGTCCTGCTGCAGAACCCAAGGGTGCTTCAGCTTGAGGTCATGAACAGATGGCCGGGCATTCTCCTTCAGGATTTTTTGGTAGACAGCAGAATTCATGGTTCCATTTGCCACAGCAAGTCTTCCAGGTCCTGAAGCAGCAAAACAGCCCCAGACCATCACACTACCACCATCATATTTTACTATTGGTGTGATGTTCCTTTTCTGAAATGCTGTTACTTTTACGCCGAATGTAATGGGACACACACCTTCCAAAAAGTCCAACTTTTGTCTCGTCAGTCCACAGAGAATTTTCCCAAAAATCTTGGGGATCATCAAGATGTTTTCTGGCAAAACTGAGACAAGCCTTTATGTTCTTTTTGCTCAGCAGTGGTTTTCGTCTTGGAACTCTGCCATGCAGGCCATTTTTGCTCAGTTTCTTTCTTATGGTGGAGTCGTGAACACTGACCTTAACAGAGGCAAGTGAGGCCTGAAGTTCTTTGGATGTTGTTGTGGGGTCTTTTGTGACCTCATGGATGAGTCGTTGCTGCGCTCTTGGGGTAATTTTGGTTGGCCGGTCACTCCTGGGAAGGTTCACCACTGTTCCATGTTTTTGCCATTTGTGGATAATGGCTCTCACTGTGGTTTGCTGGAGTTCCAAAGCTTTAGAAATGGCTTTCTAACCTTTTCCAGACTAATATGGTAAATGGCATTCACTTATATAGCGCTTTTATTCTCATCTTTAGATGACCAAAGCGCTTTACAGATCCTGCTATCCACCCATTCACACACTGATGGCAGCATAGCTGCCAAACATGGCGCTGTCCAGACCCACCAGGAGCAATCTGGGTTAAAGTGTCTTGCTCAGGGACACAATGGCAGGATATCTGGGGAGAGCGGGATTCGAACCACCAACCATCTGGTTATTGAACAACCCGCTCTACCTCCTAAGCCACTGCTGCTCAATTACTAGATTACTTTGTTTCTCATTTGTTACTGAACTTCTTTGGATGGCAGCATGATGTCTAGCTTTTGAGGATCTTTTGGTCTACTTCACTTTGTCAGGCAGGTCCAATTTAAGTGATTTCTTGATTGAGAACAGCTGTGGCAGTAATCAGGCCTGGGTGTGGCGAGAGAAATTGCAACTCAGCTTTCCAAAGGTGTGATAAACCACAGTTAATTTATGTTTTAATGGGGGGGGGGACTTTTTCAAACAGGGCCATGTAGGTTTGGATTTTTTTTACCCTTAATAATAAACACCTTCATTTAAAAACTGCATTTTGTGTTTACTTGTATTATCTTTGTTCAATATTTAAATTTGTTGGATGATCTGAAACATTTAAGTGTGACAAACATACAAAAAAAAAAAAAAGAGAGAAATCAGGAAGGGGCAAACACTTTTTCACACCACTGTATGTGATTTCAGAAAAAATTGCTACTCCACCAAGGCAACTGCCCCAGTGGTCACCAAACTCACTCACAAGGATCCTCAGGTGGGTCTGCATCCAGGTTGTGCTCAAAGTGACGGCTGAAGTCAAAGGTCAGGGGCCTTATGTATAAAGGATTGTACAATTTTCATACTGAAAGATGGCGTACTCACAAAATCTGAAAATTACATGCGCACAAAAATTTTTCAGATATATAAAACTGTTTGCACGCAAGATTCTTCACTCCTTTTCTTTATACATCCCATTTCACCATGAAAACCAGCGCATGTGCATGATCTCTTTACTCCACCTCGGTTCTTCCCACTAATAACTGTAAATGAATAAAAATGCCTAAAAAAATGTCACTCTGCTGTCAAATAATGATTGTCAATCCTGCGGAAAAGGGCAGCATAAAAAAATAATAACTTCACGGAGTGTGACACTGAGGTGTTGATAATAAAGGTGGAGGTCAGAAAAAATATTTTATTTTGTTCTGACCCTCCCGGAATCAACAATAAACACAAGTTTACCGGGTGGACCATGTTACAATGGCAGTTAATGCAGCCAGCTCAGACAGAAATAAACTTATAAAAGAAATAAAGTAAAATGGTCTAGCATTAAAGTCAATAGGCAGATCATTGCTCATAGACAGTGTTGCTGGGGTGACTGGGGGGTGCTGGTGCTGACACACACAAAAAACAATGTTGTGAAAGAAAGCCCTTGGCAGTCTGCACATGAACAGACAGGCAGATGTGATGTTATTAAGTAAAGTAAATAAATAAAGTTAAATAAAGTGAATACCACTCCAATCTTACTGCTGAATTTAGACTAGTTACAAACCAAATCTGTCACATTGTCAGAATCCAAATTACGCATGATAACCAAGCAGAACACATGGAGCTGCATAATATAAAAGCCTTGAATTTGTAATCAAACAGAGATATTTTAGGTGGCCTAGTTGATAGAGAATCCACCCCACAACCAAGAGGTTGGAGGTTCAAATCCTGGCTGGGTCATACCAAAGACCATATAAAAATGGTACTTCCTGCCTTCTAGCTTGGTGCTCAGCGTAATAGCATGGGGGAAGGAGAAGTTGTTTGTGGCGGTGCCTTGCATGGCAGCGACCCCACTGGCTGTACATGTGATTAACATTGTAGGTAGGAGAAACGTAATTTCGTTCTACTGTACATGATTGGCTGTATGGACTGGATGACAATAAAGTTAGCTTCATCGTCTTCTTCCTCTTCTACACCATAAAAAGGTCTCCTCACTCTAAGACAGCTGCGTGTGGCAAATGTGTCTGCTACAGCTACCAGGGTTCACCCGCAGGGATCCGCCTGTCCTCTGCCTCACAGCATGTATTGTGCTGGAGCCAGGGATTGATGAATTCAAAAGTGCATTTAGCTGACCAGAATTCCTCCCCCCTTCTCCACCAAGAGATGGATCTATGCATGTTGCCTCGTGAGTCAACTGTATAGTCTCTGGCAAATTTTATTATCTCTATGTCACATTTACAGAAACAGGATCCAGTTTACAGTGGTGCTGGTTTTGGTCCATGAGTGAGGCAGGTTATCTGAAGGAAATTAGTTATTATTCATCGGAGTTTCACTGTGCTCAATAAGCCCAGTTATGGAGATAAATCATGTAATAATAATCATGTTATTAAACAACTAATTCATAGACAAAGCATTTTAACAGAAGTAGAAATGTTATTTTAACACTTTCTGTGAGTTTCAGCTGTTGTGTAGATTAACAGACCCACCTGATAGAGTCAAACAGAATTTTGTGGAGAGTCCGCAACTTCTCACGGCAGGTGAAAACTTTGTGACTCGGCCCGCAGATTCTCACGTCACGTTTGTTTTTATACATTCCACTGTGTGCGTGACAATCAGCGTACGCCGTGTTTTTCTGTATGTGCACCATTTATATGCAAGACTACAGGATATCTGAACACTTAATGTGATTTCAGAAAAATCAGTACTCCTCCTAGGCAATTACTGTAATTCCCAACAAATTCATGCACAAAGATCATGAGGTGGGTCTGCATTAAGGTTAGGCTCAAGGCAAAGATCATTGTCAAAGGTCAGGAGATCTGGGCATTCATGATTCTACAAAAATTGTTCCTCCTCCTAGGCAATGTCCCCATTGCTCAGCAAACTCATGCTCAGTGATCCTTAGATGGGGTCTAAATCATGGATGTGCTCAAGGTCAAGGTCAAGTCAGGAGATCTGAGCACTCTCGGGGTGATTTGATCAGGCCAGAATGAGCTACGCCCTCATTGACAATCTGGTTTTCTTGGCATCCAAACACCAAAGTTAATTTTCCCTTCATGATCAAAATGCTATCTCAACATGAAAAATTTTGTCAGACATAAAGGATGTGCTTAATATTACCCTCTATCCTCTCTTCTCTGAGTTAGATGTATTCCACTAAAGCTGCACTTAACCCAACTAGTCTACACAGTGACAGCTGCTCACCATTACGGCACCGCGTGAACTAATTTTAATGGCTGTCACAGGCAGCAGGAGCAAATGCAGGCCTGCCAGCGTAAACACTGAACTGAAGCCAAGGAGGATGGTTTTCTCTGCAGAGGGTAAATGACAGGGTAAAGGACCGAGATTCTTTCTGGCTGTCGTTTATCATCCCAAATATATGGTACGCCAGCACAAAGACAATTAAACAGGAGTGGTTTTTGAATCATCCATCTTGACAGTTAATGAGTGCTCAGTAAACAGTGAAGATGTATGTATGACAGCCCTAATATAACCAACACTTCAATAAAATTAATAAAATCTTTTTTTCATGCACTTACATGTGTGTTTAGATTAGTTTGGCCCAGTTTTTTTTAACTTCAGCCCGTCATTCAAACTATTTTAACTTCTCATCTTAGTGTTTTGCTCCACATTTTCATTCGTGCTTTTAGCAGTTTCAGCAGCTTATCAAGTCATTACTTCAAGGTGTTCAGATGAACAGTAATGGCAATGTATTACAACCAAAGAAGAGTTTTTCCAAGATGCTCGCTCCATGGTGACAGCCACAACATTAATTCACACATTTTTGAAAACATGCCCTTTTTTACTGTAATTAAAAAGAATGAGATAATTAACAAAGTTTTATAGCAATATTAACCAAGAAACAAATTTGAAGACAAATATCGAATTACACAATCGATCGTGCACATTATACCAGCACGTTGCTGGTATAATGTACATTAGAACGTCTAGACTGTCTGAATAACAGCAGGGTGCTCCAATTATAAGTCTGATGTTTTCTCCTTTGGGTCTTTTGTTGGGCAACTAATTGTTCTCCTCTGAAGTGATGAGATACGGTCCACTTGTAGCCACACATGTGACTTACTTAATGCCTTGCATAATGCCTCACATCTTAGATAAGAACAAAGTGCAGAGTTTCCTTGGAGATAACAGGAAGCTGTGAAAGTGTAATCTTTTATATGCAAGAGACTGCTTGGAGGATCCTTTGTGGGCCAAAGACTGTGAGGGGGATGCCAAGGGATTTAAGAAGAAATGCAAAGTTACCTTTGATGTGAATGCAATGTGACTTGTGAGCTGTGGGGAGACCTGGTTATATAAGGGACGAGTTTTTTCTGAGATGTCCTCTTTTCTACAATGCTCATGTTGGAGACGTGTAATAAACTGCCTTGAGACAAACCTGCCTCGTCAATTACACACTCCATACACTCATTTTCACCAGATTTAAGAGGCAACACTTATTTTTGCATACAAAGATCAGCTTTGATGGAAATTGAATTGAATTCAATTCGATTGAATTCAGTTACGTGGAAATAACTGAACTCTGTGAGCCCCAGCAGGAATTTATCCCATAGTCATGTGAAAAAATTAGGACACCCTATGAAAGCCCGTGTGTTTTTTTTTTTTACATATTTGGACATATTTATATTTAATATCAATTTTAACAATACAAGGAGATTCAACTAATATAACTAAACAATTAAAACTGAAGAAAAGACTTTAAAATTTTCTGTAAAATGTAGTTCTAAAAACATGCAATTTCTGGTGAGGAATAAATTAGGACACCCCCACATTTATTCTCACTTAAAATGGTTAAAATCACACACAGGTGTATCACATCAGGTGCACATGATTAGAACATCGTTACTCAGCATTCTGAAGGAGGTTTGTCCTATTTAAACCTCAGACATTTAGGTTGTTGTGCTCCTGATTGTGAGATCGAAAGAGCTGTCTGAGGCCTTCAGAAAAAGCAGCTTATGAGTCTAGTAAGGGATTCAAAATGATCTCAAAAGAATTTGAAATCAGCCATTTCACTGTCTGGAAAATAGTCTACAAGTGGAGAACATTCAAAACAACTGCCAACATGCCCAGGTCTTGCCGTCCAAGCAAGTTCACCCCGACAGCAGACCGCAAGATGCTAAAAGAAGTCTCCAAAAACCCTAAAATGTCATCATGGGACCTACAGCAGGCTCTTGCTACTGTTGATGTGAAAGTGCATGCCTCTACAATCAGAAAGCGACTGCACAAGTTTAACTTGCATGGGAGGCGTGCAAGTTAAACTTGTGCAGTCGTTTTCTTGCATGGGAGGCGTACAGGGCAGTGCGGTGATGGATTGGTTAGCACTGCGGCAGCACAGTAACTCACCCTTGGCCGGGGGATCTTGGGTTCGATCCCAGCCCCCGACCAACAGTGATCTGTGTGGAGTTTGCATGTTCTCCCCGTGTCTGCGTGGGTTTACTACAGAATTTCTCCGGATTCCTCCCACATGCCAAAAACATGCAAGTTAGGTTAATTGGCATCAAACTGGGGATTCTAAATTGTCCTTAGGTATGAATGTGAGAGTGAATGGTTGTCTGCCTCTCTGTGTTGGCCCTGCGATGGACTGGCGATCTGTCCAGGGTGCGCCCTGCTTCTTGCCCAGAGATGCTGGGATAGGCTCCAGCCCCCCCGTGACCCGAAAAGGATTAAGAGGAACAAGATGGATGGATGGATGGGAGGCGTGCAAGGAGGAAACCTTTGCTCTCTAAGAGAAACATGAAGGCCAGACTGAAGTTTGCCAGACAGAACATAGACAAAGACTAGGACTTCTGGAATAATGTTCTTTGGACAGATGAGTCTAAAATTGAGTTATCTGGACACCAGGACAGAGGACGTGTTTGGCGTAGACCAAATACAGCATTCCAGGAAAAGAACCTCCTACCAACTGTGAAGAATGGAGGTGGAAGTGTCATGGTCTGGGGATGCTTTGCTGCAGCAGGACCTGGCCAGGTCACAATCAGAGGGTGCTTAAGGGCCATGTGAGACCATCTGTTAAAAAAAATTAAAGCTGAAGCGGAACTGGACCCTGCAACATGACGACGACCCAAAACATACCAGTAAATCCACCAAGGACTGCCTAAAAACTAAGAAATGGAGAGTCCTGGAATGGCTGAGTCAAAGCCCAGGTCTTAATCCCATTGAGATACTGTGGGTGACTTGAAACGGGCTGTACATGCAAGAAACTCCTCAACTATTTCACAGCTGAAAGAATTCTGCATTGAGAAGTGGGGCAAACTGTCCTCAGACCGATGTCAGAGACCGGTAGATGGCTACAAGAAGTATCTCACTGAAGTTATTTCAGCCAAGGGGGTAACACTAGCTGTTAGGCGGTAGGGTGTCTTAACTATTTCCTCAAAATACACATTTTTGTTGATATCTTTTGTTTAATGAGTAAAACGAGGTTAATTTTTGTTATTTACCTGCAATTAAATCACCTTCTTTTCCAGAGATAAATAAAAACAAGATTAGACATCAATATGTGAACATTTTTTTAAATAAAGAACTGAATATTTAATGGGGTGTCCTAATTTTTTCCCCACAACTGTATATATTAAAGTGAAAATGTAATTTTTTTTTTAAATTTTAAAATATTTGTAAAACACTTAGTGGTTTCTGAATTTGGTGAATAGGCATCAATTGTATAAACTGTATTTGTCTCAGAAATAACACATATTGTTCTGTTCACACTCCGACAGGCAGTGAAAAGTAAGCTAGGAGCAGGAAAACAAAAGAAGAGGAAAACAGCAGCCTTGTGTATAGCAGAATGGAATGTACGCACTCTGTTGGACAGAACAATATCACAGTGCCCAGAAAGACAGACTGCACTTGTGGCCCTGGAAATGAACAGGTACAATGTAGACATAGCTGCACTTAGTGCAACAAGATTGCCTGGATATGACAGCTTGGAAGACCATGGGTACATCTTCTTTTGGAGTGGGAAATCAACTGAAGAAAGGAGAGAAGCAGGAGTGGGCTTTGCAGTTAGGAGATAGCAGCAATGCTTGATGAGGAAGCGGTGCCAATCAACGACAGAATAATGAAGAGACTCCCACTACAGCGGAAGATGTATGCCACACTCATCAGTGTATATGCCCTAACAATGACCAACACAGAGGAGGCGAAGGAAGAGTTCTACAGCGATTTACGTGAGACTATCAGGCGTGTACCGACTGATGACAGGCTGATACTCATTGGAGATTTTAATACCAGAGTTGGTTCGGACACTGAGAAATGGAAAGGAGTGCTAGGCAGTCATGGAGTAGGCAAGTGCAATGCTAATGGAGAACTTCTACTTGCACTATGTTCAGAGTACAACCTTGTGATAACCAACACTCTATTTAAGCACAAGGACACACGCAAGAAGACATGGATGCACCCAAGATCCAAGCACTGGCACTTGTTAGACTACATCATAATAAGGCAGAGAGACATAAGGGATGTATTGGACACCAGAGCAATGAGAGGTGCAGACTGTGGTACTGATCATGTTATGCTGAGTTCTAGATTAAGGATTTGCAGACAAAAACAGCACTGCAGGATGGGTGTGAAGCCACCACGGAAGCTAAACACTAGTGCACTGAAAGGCCAAAAGAAGCAGGAAGAACTTACACAGAAAATGGATGAAAACTTGAAAGACTGGGACAGCGACAACTCAGAGAATGACATAGAAGAGAAATAGGCAACACTGAATGATATGGTGTATCAGACTGCAAGTGATGTATTAGGCCACCCTGAGAGGAAACATCAAGATTGGTTTGATGAGCATGATGAACATCTGAAGAAACTACTAGAAGCGAGGAATACAGCTAGGCAGGAAAATCTACAGTGTAACACAAGGTCGAAGAAGAAGAAATACTCAAAGGCTCAGAGTGAGGTACAGAAGTACACCAGAGAGATGAAGTCCAACTGGTGGGACGAAAAAGTGGAGGAACTTCAAACTGCAGCAGACATGAAGGACATGAAAACATTCTTCACAGGTTTGAGAGAAATCTACGGTCCTAAACCAAGAGGATTGATCCAACTAAAGGCTATGGATGGTGAAATGGTTTTGCAGGAGAAAGACAAGATCCTGCACAGATTTGCAGACCACTTTGACCAACTACTAAACAACCCTGAAGATCTCACTGAAGAGGCTAAAGAAGCTCCAGTGCAGCGACCAGCTGTATCAAGTCTGGATGAACCACCAAATCTTGATGAACTAATGGCAGCTATCAGGACAACACAGGATGGTAAAGCTTCAGGAAGGGATGGAATTCCAGCAGAAGTGTGGAAATTTGGGGGTGTTCAGCTGACCAACTGCCTGCACAAGCTCATCCAAGAAATATGGGATGCCCAGAAAGTACCTCAAGACTGGAAGGATGCAAGTATTGTGCCTTTGTTCAAGAAAGGTGACAGGAAAGATTGTGGAAATTACCGAGGTATATCACTGCTAGCCACTGTTGGTAAGATTCTCTCACGTGTACTACTGTACAGATTCAATGAACAAATCTCGCAGAATGTACTATCGGAAACCCAGTGCGGCTTTAGAAGTGGAAGAAGCACAATGGACATGATTTTCTGCTTGAAACAGGTTCAAGAAAAGTGTATAGAACAGAACATGCCGCTTTATGTAGTCTTCATAGACTTCAGTAAAGCCTTCGATACTGTTTCGCAACAAGGACTTTGGCAGGTACTCAAGAAACATGGCTGTACAGAGAAGTTTGTCAGCCTGATCGAGGCACTCCATACAGGTATGCAAACAAACGTGGCAATGTGTGGTTCAGTATCTAAAGACTTTTCAGTAAGCAACAGGGTGAAACAAGGGTGTGTGCTGGCGCCTACACTCTTCTCGCTATATCTGGCAATCATGCTTGAGGTGGCCTTCAAAGACACTTCAGAAGGTGTATACATTCAAACAAGGAAAGAAGCAGACTTGTTCAATGTGGCACAGTTTAAAGCCAAGAGTAAGACATCGATAAAGGTAGTAAGAGAAATGCTCTTTGCCGACGACAGTGCTCTAGTTGCACACAGTGCGGAAGATATGCAATCTTTAGTGGAGAAATTTGCAAGAGCAGCTAGCCAATTCAGCTTCAAAATCAACACCAAGAAGACAGAGTGCCTTTGTCAACCACCAAAGTTCCAGTTATGAATATCACTACCAGAAGAGATCAGCATTGGTACAGAGCCACTAGTCAAGCGCAAGACTTTCAAGTATCTAGAGAGTACTGTTTTAGAGAATGCCAGGCTGGAGGATGAACCATCTCTCAGAATGGGAAGAGCAAGCGCTGTGTTTGGAAACTTGAGGGAGAGACTGTGGAATAATCGACATGTGTCTATCCGTGTGAAATGCAAAGTGTACAGAGCGACAGTATTGGCTACTCTATTGTACGATCCTGAAACTTGGACTGTCTACAGAGTGCAGGTAAAGAAACTCCACACGTACATGATGAGACACCTTCGAGCCATAATGAACATCTCATGGAAAAACAAGATAACCAACATAGAAGTGTTGAAATGAGCTGGGCTACCATCAATGGAGGATATGCTAATACAGATGAACGTGAGATGGCTCGGACATGTTGAGAGGATGGACCACCAGCGTCTCCCTCAGCAGTTACTCTACTCACAGTCATGCGAGGACAAACGCAATCAGGGTAGACCAAGGCTCAGATTTAGACACTGTACAAAGAAACTTGAAGAAGCTGGATACAGACAGGAGTTCCTGGCAGCGGAAGGCTAAGGACAGAGCTGTGTGGAGGAATCTGATCAGACCTAAGTGAAACAGTCATTGTCGCCCATGACTGACTGCTATGATGATGATGAGCATCTCCAAAATCAGACCCCCCCCCCCCCCACATACACACAACTTTCAGCTGCTCTCAAAGGAGTACACTGGTTTTGTAGTTCCCCCTCGTGGCTGGGTAACCAGCTGTCCTTTCCCCATTCTATTATGCTGAGCACCAAGCTAGAAGGTGGAAAGTACCATTTTTATATATATCTTTGGTATAACCTGGCTGGGGCTTGAACGCACAACCTGTGGGGTGGATAGTCTGCCATTAGGCCTTCAGCCCAGTCTCTCTTGAGAAATATAGATGGTTGTGGGCTATATTAATCATATATTCCATAACCTACATATGTTGAAGCATGTGGGAATGTTTGGTGATTACATATGTAAGGCGACTTCACACCTCTGAAAGGACAAAGACTCTCAACCGCCAGTGAAGAACAAAGACGTTCCCAGACACTGCGGTGGAGACCGGAGGAGCTACCCTCACCCCCCCAGGGCGAAGAGAGGAAGTACCAAGACAATGGGGGGATTAAGATAATGAGGGATGTCAGCCTTTGATATGCATGTCTTTTGTTATGTGCAAGTATAAAGTCAGAGAGCCGGAGGTATTCGGCCTCTTTTTCCTTCTGCTGCTTCTGCACTTAGATGAGACTTGTTAGGAGAGCTGATAATAAACTTTGGTTTATATATCATACCGCCTCGTTCTTTCAAGCTCTTCTACACTGGTGACCCCTGACGCGAGTATGGACCTGAGGCGTTCCCCCGCGATCAACTCATCTGTGGCGACCCAGGCAGACGCCAGCGCCCACGCAGACAGGGGAACAGATGGACGACTTTCCCCCCCGGCAGAAGGGATTGAGAGGGCTCAACCGAGCACCAGCGCCGCTGAGAGAGCCGAAGCAAGGCACTCACCCTGCGGACACATCAGTGACGGTCTACACGAATGCCGTCGCTGTCAAGCTGCCGGACTTCTGGCAGGAAGACCCCGCCTCGTGGTTTTAACAAGCTGAAGCCCAGTTTACACTGGCGGGCATCACGGCTGACGATACGAAATTCTATCATATCGTCTCCAAACTCGACGCCGCCACTTCGAGGTGTGTGCGGAGCATGATCTGGTGGCCGCCGGCCCAAGACAAATATGAAACACTGAAGGCAACCATCGTGGCAAATTACGTCCCCTCAGCTGAAGAGAGAGCCGAGAAGATCCTGGCGGTCTACGGCCACAGAAGGTGCAAACCTAAAGCCCTCATGGAGGATTTGCTGCAGCTTAAAGAAGAGGACAATGACAACTTCCTCTTCCAATTCATATTCCTCAGCACGCTGCCGCCACACATGAGAGGGACACTCGCCAACATGAGATGCAGCACCCAGCAAGACTTCCGCGTGCTCACCAACAAAGCTCAACGGCTCGTCAACGCCTGCAAGGAGCAGACACCCACAGCAGCATCCGCAGACCTCAACGCTGATGCCCAGAACCACGAAGAGCCACAACCCACTGAGCAGATCCAGCCCGCGGTGACAGCGACACAGCCAAAACGTAACAGACGGAGCGACGTCTGTTATTATCACCACCGCTTCGCCGAGAAGGCCCGCAAATGCGTTCCCCCCTGCAAATTTACGATTTCGGGAAACGCCAAAGCCAAGAGCCGTTAACAGCAGCGGTTCTCAGCGAGAAGAGTAAGCTGTTATATGTGACGGATGGACACACCGGCAAGCAGTTCCTTATTGACACAGGAGCTCAGCTGAGTTTCGTCATGCCCTCCCAAGCAGATCGAGCCATGGGCACCCGGGGCAACGGAGCGGTGGCAGCCAACGGCTCCAACATTGACACTTTCGGCGAAAAGAGCCTGCACCTCCACATCCACGGCAGCAACTACAGATGGACATTTGTTGTAGCGGCGGTGAGTTTTAACTTGTTAGGCGCAGATTTTTTGTGTGCACATGGGTTATTAGTGGATCTAGCGAATAGACGCTTGGTTAATGCACTGTCCTTTGCTTCTATTCCCTACTCAGCCCGAGTTTCTCCACCACCTGTGCAGGCTAGCGTCACCACGGCAGGAGGTAAGTTTGAGCAATTCCTCACCCAATTTCCAGCACTCACAATTCCCAAATTCTCAGCCACTGTGGCTAAACACGGGGTTGAACACTTTATTCCCACAACGGGCCCACCCGTATTTGCCAAAGCTCGCCGCTTAGACGCGGCCAAGCTCAACATAGCTCGGGACGAGTTTACTACCCTTGAAAAATTAGGCATTGTTAGATGCTCGAAGAGCCCTTGGGCCTCACCACTTCACATGGTTCCGAAACCCGACGGTTCTTGGAGACCGTGCAGAGATTACCGCAGATTAAACAATGCGACAGCGCATGGCCGCTACCCAATTCTTCACATTCAGGATTTTTCACTACATCTGGCGGGTGCGCGCATTTTTTCAAAAATAGACCTGGTCCGTGGTTATCATCAAGTCCCAGTTCGAGCAGAGGACATTCCTAAAACAGCTGTAATAACCCCTTTCGGCCTTTTTGAATTTCTGCGAATGCCTTTCGGCCTCAAAGGCGCTGCTCAAACTTTTCAGCGGATGATGGACGCGGTATTACGCGACCTTCCTTTTGTTTTCGCCTACCTCGACGACATGCTGGTAGCCAGCTCGTCTGAGGAAGAACACGAGCAGCACCTCACTACGGTTTTTCAGAGACTAGAAGAGCACGGGTTAATAATCAATCCAGCCAAATGCAAATTTGGCGTGTCACAAATTGATTTTTTAGGACACAAAGTCTCTCCGAAAGGGGCAGTTCCACTTCCAGACAAAGTTCACGCAATAAAAAGTTTCCCACGGCCACAAACGGTCAAATCGCTGCAAGAATTTTTAGGAATGGTTAATTTTTACAACCGTTTCCTCCCCCACGCAGCTCAGCTCATGCAGCCCCTATATGACGCACTCAGAAAAAAGAAAGCTTCCAACGCGGTCGAATGGACCCCGGAGCGCGAACGTGCCTTCGCGGAAGTAAAGAGCGCTCTAGCTAATGCCACATTGTTAGTTCACCCCGATCCCTCGGCCCGCATTGCGCTAACCACAGACGCTTCGGACCTAGCTATAGGGGCAGTTGTAGAACAACATGTCAGCGGGATCTGGCAACCTTTAGCATTCTTCAGCAAATCGCTAAACCAAACTGAGTGTAAGTACAGCACTTTTGACAGGGAGCTGCTAGCGCTTCATTTATCCATCCGCCACTTCCAGTTCTGGTTAGAAGGGTGGAGTTTCACGGCTTTTGTAGACCACAAACCGCTCACCTTTGCTATGGCTAAAATTTCAGAACCACGGTCAGGCAGGCAACAAAGACAGCTGGCTGCGATTTCAGAGTTCACCACAGACATTCGACATGTGGCAGGCAAACTTAACGTGGTAGCAGACTGCCTCTCTCGCGCTGTGACATCACCAGAGCGCGAGGAGACAGATTATACTGCCTCAGCCGCAGAACTTTTCACTAACGCGGACACATACGCAGCACCTATCCGTGCAGGGATAGATTATGCAGCCATGGCAGAGGAACAAAGCAGTGACGCGGACGTGCACGCACTCCTGTCTGGACCAACAGGGTTAAGGCTGGAGGAAAAGGGTTTACGCGACGGCGTGCCCCCCCTAATATGCGATATTTCAACCGGCCGACCTCGCCCGTTAGTCCCAGCCACATGGCGCCGCCGTATTTTCAACTCAATTCACTCCCTCGCGCACCCAGGTGTGCGCGCCTCGGTTAAAATGGTCACCGAAAAGTTTGTGTGGCCAGGCCTGCGCAAAAACGTAAAAGAATGGGCAAAAACTTGCATTTCTTGTCAGCGCGCCAAAATACACAAACACACAAAAGCCCCTCTGGAGCCTTTTCCGATCCCGGCTAGAAGGTTCGACCATGTTCATGTCGACCTCGTGGGGCCAGTACCTTCCTCCCAAGGTTTCACACACCTGTTAACAATGATAGACCGCACCACGCGCTGGCCAGAGGCAGTCCCTTCTAGCGTCAACTACAGCAGAGGAAGTCGCTCGCGTTTTTTTGACAAACTGGGTGGCACGTTTCGGCATCCCATCGGACATCACGTCCGATAGAGGACCTCAATTTGTCTCGGAGCTTTGGTCAGCCATGTCCAGCAGCTTAGGGGCAACAATTCATCGCACCACCGCTTATCACCCTCAGGCTAATGGGTTATGCGAGCGTTTTCACAGGTCTTTAAAAGCCGCCCTCAGAGCCTCACTAACGGATACAAATTGGGTAAATAAACTTCCCTGGGTTTTATTGGGGTTGCGTGCTGCGCCTAAAGAGGAAGATCTAGACGCCTCTCCGGCAGAATTAGTTTTTGCACAACCTCTCAGGCTCCCAGGTGAATTTTTACCAGAGAACCCAGAGCCAGGGCATCTTCCAGTCCAAGGTTTTTAGGCAGCAACGGACCGGACTCTCTCCCCGGTCCAGCTCATCACTCCTTTCCACGGGTTTTTGTCCCACAAGCTTTAAAGAACGCTGAATTCGTTTTTGTTAGACATGAAGCTTTAAAACCAACTTTCCGCCCACCATACGATGGGCCATTCAGAGTGCTGGAACCTGGTGATAAACACTTTGTGCTTGATTTTGGGGATAGAAAAGAAACAGTCAGCATTGACAGACTTAAACCTGCCTTCTTGTTGAAAGACGAGCCTGCACTGTTGGTGAGAGCACCTCGGCGGGGTAGACCCCCCAAGAGAAAAGACTCAGCCCCCCTGCAGGGAACAATTAACCACTCTCCTTCCCACGCTGCAGATTCCTTACAAGAAGGTCCCAGCAGGACGCCTAAATGAACCCACAGCAGTTTTGGGAGAAGATTAAAACCCAGACAGCACAGGGACTGATGCAAACTACTCCACAGTTGTTCACTAATTGTGCTGTAACAGTTTAGGACTGACTTATGATTTTACTATGCTGTTATGATTACCACTGAACTCTCTTAGGAGCATGGCTGCTGGAAAGTTTCTTCTGTGGCAAGAGGTGTAACAGTTAGTATGTCGTAGTAATTATCTTAAACTGTGAATTTTTCTATTGTCTTTTCTTAGTCATTTGGGGGGGGGCTGTGGGCTATATTAATCATATATTCCATAACCTACATATGTTGAAGCATGTGGGAATGTTTGGTGATTACATATGTAAGGTGACTTCACACCTCTGAAAGGACAAAGACTCTCAACCGCCAGTGAAGAACAAAGACGTTCCCAGACACTGCGGTGGAGACCGGAGGAGCTACCCTCACCCCCCCAGGGCGAAGAGAGGAAGTACCAAGACAATGGGGGGATTAAGATAATGAGGGATGTCAGCCTTTGATATGCATGTCTTTTGTTATGTGCAAGTATAAAGTCAGAGAGCCGGAGGTATTCGGCCTCTTTTTCCTTCTGCTGCTTCTGCACTTAGATGAGACTTGTTAGGAGAGCTGATAATAAACTTTGGTTTATATATCATACCACCTCGTTCTTTCAAGCTCTTCTACAATGGTCCTTAATTTTATCGTTATAGTATCCACTGGAAGAACACACAGCACAGAGGGAATACAACCATCTTTTAATAGTATAGGTCTGTCCTGCATGAGCTGATATATAATTTTAAATGTGACATGTAAACCCCCCCCACCACCACCACCCTTATCTACAACCAGTTTAATGACAGTGGGAGTAGCTGTGTCCCCATAAGCAGCACAGCTGGTTTAGTTAGTAGAGAGACTGTAGTTTTTATGGATGCTCTCTATATATTCTACTCACTCCACAAGGCATTCATGTTCCCAGCTGGTTCATCAATCCACATTTGATCATATCTCACTTTCAGGTATTATTTTATTATATTTGGATGAGATGCCCTGTAATCTCACTAGCAGACATGCTAGCTTTGCTGCAGTTTTTTGGCTCCACTTGTCATAACTCCCCCATCCAACAGCTGTGACCCTAGTAGGACCACCTACCTATACTGGACTATATATCTCATTCTAAACATTATTTTATATATTCTACAATAGTTTTTAAAAATGGCTACTAATAAGATGGCTACTCCACCAGCGGCAGTTAGCCTCAGCTAACACAGCCAGCCATTTGCTCAGACAGGCTTATTTTTGTGCTTAGGCCTCAGCTACCAGTCCTACACTACAGACCCCTCAAACCAAGCACCCCCATCCCCGATGAGGCTTTCTCTGGGCGTCTCACATTCATATCCAGCTAATTTAAGTTAGCTAGCCCGGTTTGTGTCCGACAACCAAAGTTAGCCATCTAAAGTTACCCTAAACCATAGATAACAGAAGTGAGCAAAGAAGGGTGGTGTGAAGTGGGGCTCATTAGCATTTAAAGAAACAGACACTGAAAGGGTCACTGTGAAGAAGGGTGTTTAATCTGGATGAAAATTTGTACTGTAGCATACACCTAAGGTATCTTGATCAAAGCGTGCCACAGATATTTCATTAAGACCTCTAGCAACTGTTTCAACATGTGGAAAGAGGGTAGACTATGTCCCCTTGAAAGGAAAACGTCCATTTCACCGATGAACACAACCACTGAGTGTGTGAGTGGGCTGGTAAAGATGGGGTTAGGGAGAATGTGAGTACTCATTCATTAACTACGACTGTGAAAAAGCTTCAGTCAAAGCACTGAGTCTTGTTACGAGTTTATTACAATATTTGATAGCATAAAATAAAATTTCTATACAATATGACACTGAATGGCAGAAAAGTTGCATTTATATTCTGCCGTTCATTTGTGCAAGGTTAAAACACATTCAGACTTAATCAACTGCAGTCCAAGAGAGAAGAATGGAGATGATTTATGCTAAAAAAAAAAGTAAAATAGACAGTGATATGAGGAGACAAAGTTACATGAGCTGATGATTTTCTATAGACATGCAACCAAACTGTGAGCTTGACATCACAAATGTCAACATAGATTCAGATGTTCAAGTAAGTTTTACACAGGTAATCATTTCTATTCACATTTGTCACTTATATACTCTAGAAAGGAAGTTGTGCAGTGAATGCATATTTAAACACAACACAAAACACTGAAAATGACACCTCCGACACACCCGTAACTGTTAACAGCTAACGGTTTAACATTTTACCCTTTTTAATAAAAAAGTGCACTTGCAGCAGTTGCAGTGTGGTGTTTCCAGAAGGTCAATAAGAAAAGCAACCAGATTCCAATTTTAACTTGCTAAAAAATAACACTCCAGTTACAAGCCAGAAATCCTTTAATAAAATCTAACAGGTAAAGGAGGGGATCCTAGATGTTAACATGCACATGACTCCCCGCGAGGCCAATCACTGACCTCTATGAGGCTGGATAAGCAGCAGTGTGACAGCAGTGGAGCCAAGGCCAAGACATGGTCGTCCACAGACTTGACAACAGTTAACCCTTAACCCAACCCCAACATGTCTGCCGACCTCTGCTGGGCACAGTAACACCACACTAAAAGATGTGTGCTGTGGCCAGTCATTCAGAGTGTTGGTCTGTACAGATGAGTAGGGCCACGAGGCACATTAGTACCCAAACTGGGCTACGTTTGTCATACCAAAGGCAGTGTGACAAAAACTACAGATCAGCACTTGCATGCATTCAATAAATATAGGTGTAGATCTCAGTACACAGATTGTTCTTAAGGCTGGAGCTTTTGTTGTTGCATTTCTGCTTTGCGCCATGTACCCCTTCAGTGTGATGGGATGTGATGGTTGGGCTGAGGAGGACCCAGGAACCCGAGCCTCTGCTTATTCTTCCTTTGCTCCGTCATCTGGAAAAAGCAAAAAGAAAACATCAATTTGATTGTTTATAAATTCCTAACGCGAGTCTGTGCACTTCACACACAATCATGGTGTTCCGGGGGGGGGGGGGGGGTTACTACAAAATAAGTTTAAACAACCCAGTTAACATGCCAGGTTTTTGTGAGGTTTGAACAAAAAAATTCTGGATCTTTTTCCACCTTTATTGTGATTTATAATCTAAACAATTCAATTGAACTGAAATGTGTTGGTTTTCATACCCACTGTATTTCTTCTTTTTAAATTTGTATTCTTAAAATTTGACATACAATATTTCTGCAACAGATATGCATCACTTCATTCGATTATTTTCTCCCCAGCAGTTGACTAAGATGTTATGTGGGTGTGTGCTTGTGGTTCACAGTGGATGTCGTTTTAGACTGTATGTGGTGGTGGTGGTGCTGGGGGGGGGGGGGGCTGGCGAGGTCTCAGCATTGATGTCACAAATGAAGTGCGTTAGTTCTTTACACCACAAACTGAACGTGCAGATTCAAGGAAAAACTGAGTAGCCATGCCGGGCCAAAAACACCCCCAAACAAACAACCTCCGCTGCGAAAAAGTGCGTTAAGTGCTGAGGTCAGCAGAGGTTGTAATGAAGGAGGAGCTGCAGGAGAACTTTCCTCCCAGATTTCACATCGAGTGTGAAAGCTGCAGGCCGCCCTTTGTGGCCTCTCCTACGTTCAAATAAGCACATGCACCGCTTGAAGTGTACACGAAAGTCTGTTTACCATAAGGGTGGAGCAACATCCTCCTTAAACCTCATGACTCCTCATTAGTCGGAAGAGACTACAGTAAACCTAGATTAGTAAAACATATAACACTTATTAGGTGATTCTGCCCAGTTGTTCTTATAGGGGGTTATAGGAGGGATCCTAGCCAGCATGGCAATGTCACAAACTTCACTGATTCCAGTGGTTGGCTGAGTGTGTTGGTTTCATTTCAGTGTCATCCTTCCCTGTTTTCACACATCCGGCAGAAGAGGAACAAGGACAGGCCTGTGACTGGAATCACATGCAGGGAGGCAGGTGATGAGAGTGATCAGTCACACTGTAGCAGGACAGCCAGTCATCCCAGCAGCCAGAGGCTCACTGGTGGCTCTTAATCGTGTCAACTGCTGACGTGATCGTCGCCTTTTGTGCTGCACTCACGTGCAAAATCCGTCTACATTAATAACCTCAGATTTGGACAGAGAAGTGAGTGCTGGAACAGGATCTTTCCTGTGTACTCTTCCCCTGTGGGTGTTTTTAGGTGAAATGAGGCTCAAGGTCAGGAGGTATGTGATGCTGACAGTCCAAAAACTACATCCACCTAACAAGGTGCTGCTTTTTTTTTTTTTTTTTTCTTACAGCAACTTTAGCTTTAGTTTGTTTAAAATACCCCAACACTAGGCTATTCCCCATGTTATAAACTGGATTTCTACCTGCTCCTTCAGCTCAGCTAGCTGGATTGAGAGCTGAGCCACCAGAGTGGCAGTGCCGTCCAGTTTATCCTGCAGAGACCGCATCTCATTCTGCTCGTTGTCTCCCTCGCTGCTCAAGAGAGACATGGCCCTCATGCGTGGGAACCAGTCCAAGTTCTTCTCCTGGAGGAAAGAAAGAGAAACACGATGTGAGAAAACCAAAGAAAAGGGTGAAAGCAACACAAGAAAGCAGTCTCAGTAGGTCAGAGATGCGGCAGCAAACACTATGTTGGCACACAACTAAGATTTGCATAGACATGCAGGGAGCATAATGCAAAAGGCCGACTGCAGGAGGAGAGTAAACAGAGCGGTAGCGGTAACTGGAGACGAGCGTGGAGATTTAATATTAATCATTTCATCAGAATGGAAGCTGTTCACTGGTTTGCACTTGACGACGCAAATTTTTTTTTTAAGCGGCGCTGCAGTCTCTTGGATACAGCAAACAGCAATAAAACACTAAATTAACAGTAACTGGCATTTCAATTCTCACCCACTCCATAAACACACTGGTGATGTGGGAGATGAGTCACTGTCGTCTATCAAGAACACAACTGGGAGTATAGTGTTACTCTGTGTGTGTGTGTGTGTGTGTGTGTGTGTGTGTGTGCGTGTGTGAGATCACATGCAAAATGTGTCTGCTTAGCATATATTTTATTTTTCCAACAGTGCGGTAGATAGAGGGAATCATCCACAGTGATGCTATGACAACAACTGCGTGCGCACAAACCTATAGAATTATGTAAAGCGTGTCTGCGTTTGTGCATGTGTGGGTGTGCGTCCGTGCGGCTAGGCGCGCAGCGGACTGTGAACAAGTGTGTGTGTGTGTGTGTGTTTTACAACATGTGTGACTCTTGTGCAACTCTGAAAGTGAGATGAGCTTCACAGACAGCCATCAGCTTATCTTATGTAATATTCTTTTAGCTAGTTCTCCTGATAAAAAAATTGCTCAAAAAGGTGGCGAGAGTGGGATTTGACTGGCACCACGTTGGGTCCGGTAGGAGGAGTGAGGTATTCTCCCACCTTCTCTTATGTAAGAACAGGCTGCAGGGATAAAAAGACAGATCAGAGTGTGAGACGCGGAGGACAAAGTTGAGGACATGAGGGAAGTGCACAACGAGGGTGAACAAGAGCGTGTGTTTTCATTAACGACTTCACTTAGTGGGACTTTAATAAATGTCATAACTTGTTCCAGCAGACAGATTAAAACTGAAATAAACGGCAATTCTTTAAACAGCCCATATTGCGCAAAATTGTGCTTTTGTGAGTTTTAACCTGATAAAATACATCCATGGCACACATGTATACAGTTAAAACATGAAAACCTTCACTTCATTGAGAATTACACACCTCCTTTATGTGATTAAGTCTTAAAAAAAAAAACAACTAGTGGATTGCATCTCCTGGGTTTTGTAATATTACAAATGAGCCAACCCCGCCTTCAGTTCCCCTCCACCCACAGTCCTGTAGACTGTTAAACTTTGCTGTAGGCTATGCATCGTTGCTTGTCATTGGCTAACAGTGACTCATTTAAAAAAACTTTACCCAATCACATTAGAGGGGTCTTAATATTAGTGAGGAGATTTGAATATCTTGAAGAAAGTTGAATAAATTCAATGCCTAAAAAATCCACAATATTGGGCCTCCAATATTTACCTGATAAAAGAAAAAAACAACAGAATACACAGTGTATGTTCAGTTCTTTATCTTTGTATTCTTGAAGTTAGTAAAGCTTAGAGTTGTGAAAGAGGATGTCAAAACTAATGACAAACTCAAAATAAAGGGCCACAATGCATCAACATTTACTGAAAATTTCACTGTGCTTTAGACGAGAAATAAGAACTTGTAGAAGAGGTCTTCTAGAATTCAAAACAGAAAGCACAGAGGGAAAAAAAAACCAAATTTAAAACAAGAGACATGTCAACATCATAATTTTTTTTTTTAAGTTTTCCAAATATTAAAAAAGAAATTCTCAAGGGAAAAAGTAATAATTGTTTTTAAAAACACCACCACCAACAATCAAATGAGAATGCTTCAAATGTCGTGAGATGTGTGAATATTTCAGTTCAGCTGACCTTAATTATTGGAAAAAGTGTTAAAACTCCAGGTTTGCCACTGATATCAATGACCAGCAACTTTTTTGTTTCATTTTTAGCTTTTTTTCTTCCCAATTTTGCAATCCCCCCCCCCCCCAAAAAAAAACCCTAATTTATTTTATGGTGTAATAAAACCAGCAGTCACAATATACACTACTCACAAAAAGTTAGGGATATTCATCTTTCAGGTGAAATTTCAGGATGTACCTAAAATGCATTATAGCCTTTACAGGTGAGCTTAATTTGACATTCTCTAACCTTTTGAATGAACATGCCCAACTGTTCAATGTTTCAGTACTTTTTGCATAACTTGCTGTTCTCTAACAAGGTGCTTAATGGCAAAATTCACAACAGGTTTTTGGGCCATAAATTGACCAATAACTTTTCTGGTTCAATTACAATTGGTATTTAAACAGTCCTGTTCATCATGCTGTTCACATTTTGACATCATGAGACCAAGACGACACCTAACAATTGATAAACAGTACCTCGCCATTGCGAGGCTTCAAACAGGATGTTCTCAGAGGGAACTGGCCACTGAGCTTAGAGTGTCATCAGCAGGTTGCAACAGAGATATAGAGAGACTGGAAGAGTCACAGAAAGGCATAGAAGTGGACGTCCTTTGGCCACATCCCATGCTGATGACCGCTTCATTGTGAGCAGTGCCCTGCAGAACCGGATGATGAATGCCATTCAACTTCAGGCACATTTAAGGGAGGAGAGAGGCACCCAAGTGTCATGTCAGCCCATTCAAAACCATTTACATCAGTGTGATCTGTGTGCTAGATGACCTGCAAGGACACCTGACCACACCATCAGGCACAGACGTCATCTTGCATGGGCCAGGGAGCATTTACACTGGACAAGGGACCAGTGGGCCTCAGTGCTGTTCTCTGATAAAAGTTGATTCACGGTGAGCAGAAATGATGGCCACCAACGATGTTGGAGACGTCAAGGAGAGTGCGATGCATCAGCCACTGTTGTCACCAGACGAGTCTTTGGTGGTGGTGTTACAGTCTGGGCAGGTGTGTCTAGTCAATACAGAACTGCCCTACACTTTGTGAATGGTACAGTGACAAGCCGATACTACCTGAACAACATCATTACAGGGCATCCAGAAAGTATTCACAGCACTTCACTTTTTCCACATTTTGTTATGTGGAATATGCCTTATTTCAAAATGGATTAAATTCATTTTTTCCTCAAAATTCTACACACAATACCCCATAATGACAACATGAAAAAAGTTTATTTTAGATTTTTGCAAATTTACTAAAAATAAAAAAACAAACTAAGAAATCACATGTACATAAGTATTCACAGCCTTTGCCATGAAGCTCAGAATTGAGCTCCGGTGCATCCTGTTTCCACTGATCATCCTTGAGATGTTTCTACAGTTTAATTGTAGTCCACCTGTGGTAAATTCAGTTGATTGGACATGATTTGGAAAAGCACACACCTGTCTATATAAGGTCCCACAGTTGATAGTGCATCTCAAAGCACAAACTAAGCATGAAGTCAAAGGAATTGTCTGTAGACCTCTGAGACAGGATTGTCTTGAGGCACAAATCTGGGGAAGGGTACAGAAAAATTTCTGCTGCTTTGAAGGTCCCAATGAGCAGAGTGGCCCTCCATCATCCATAAATGGAAGAAGTTCAGAACAACCAGGACTCTTCCTTGAGCTGGCCAGCTGTCTAAACTGAGTGATCGGGGGAGAAGGGCCTTAGTCAGGGAGGTGACCAAGAACCTGATGGTCACTCTGTCAGAGCTCCAGTGTTCCTCTGTGAACAGAGGAGAACCTTCCAGAAGGACAACCATCTCTGCAGCAATCCACTAATCAGGCCTATATGGTAGAGTGGCCAGGTGGAAGCCACTCCCTAGTAAAAGACACATGGCAGCCCACCTGGAGTTTGCCAAAAGGCACCTGAAGGACTCTCAGACCATGAGAAACAAAATTCTCTGGTCTGATGAGACAAAGATTGAACTCTTTGGCATGAATGCCCAGCATCATGTTTGGAGGAAACCAGGCACCGCTCATCACCATGCCAGTGGTGGTGGCAGCGGCAGCATCATGCTGTGTGGATGTTTTTCAGTGGCAGGAACTGGGAGGCTAGTGAGGATAGAGGGAAAGATGAATGCAGCAATGTACAGAGACATCCTGGATGAAAACCTGCTCCGGAGTGCTCTTGACCTCAGACTGGGGCAACGGTTCATCTTTCAGCAGGACAACGACCCTAAGCACACAGCCAAGATATCAAAGGAGTGGTTTCAGGACAACTCTGTGAATGTCCTTGAGTGGCCCAGCCAGAGCCCAGGACTGGCCAAAGATAGGTGTGCCAAGCTTGTGGCATCATATTCCAAAAGACTTGAGGCTGTAATTGCTGCCAAAGGTGGGTCAACAAAGTATTGAGCAAAGGCTGTGAATACACACCCCGTACATGCAATTTTAGTTTTTTACTTTTAATAAATTTGCAAAAATCTAAAAAAAAAAACTTTTTTCACATTGTCATTATGGGGTATTATGTGTAGAATTTTGAGGAAAAAAATGAATTTAATTCATTTTTGAATAAGGCTGTAACATAACAAAATGTGGAAAAAGTGAAGTGCTGCGAATACTTTCCGGATGCATTGCAATCCAGTCATTGTGCCCCTGCATAAACAACACAAGTCTAATTTCATCTTCATGGATGAAAATGCTCCAACTCATTGAGGTCGCATCATTAGGGAACAGCTGCTGGAGGCTGGGGTACATCAAATGGAGTGGCCTGCACTTTTTCTAGATCTGAATCCCACAGCAAACCAATGGGATCAGGTGAGTCGACGTGTAGAGGCTTGTAACCCTGTACCCCACAACCTCAATGACCTGAGGGCTGCCCTTCAAGAAAAGTGGAATGCCATGCCTCAGCAGACACTAAAGGCCCTTTTCCACTAGCCTCACTTGGCCCTACACCGCACCACTCAGCCCGCTTTAGGCGCTTTTCTACTAGCCCCAGCACCGGTTAAGCAGGTACTTTTTTCGTACCTGATCCAGGGCAGGGTCTAACTGGGCTGAGTAGGGCTGAGTAGGGCTGTGATATGACTTTAAGAGACTGGTCGCCGCTGATTGGTCAGGTTGTAACGTCATGAAAGCGACTTTTTCTGCTGAATTTACTCCACGACCGCCATTTGTAATTGTTCAGCAGTGAACACAGTGCGCCCCTTTAATACGGTATATTATATTAATATACTGTATAATATACTTATATAATAATATACTCTAACTAACCTGCACTTATATAGCGCTTTTCTAGTCACAAAGACCACTCAAAGCGCTTTACCTAATATTATATATTAGGAGGTGCGCAATTTTCTTTCTATATTAGGCAACGATCGCATCCAGCGCGAGTTGGACGGATCTACTTGAAATGCAGGTGTCCGAGCAGATGGCTTCTCAAGGGCACATCCGTACTGCCAAACAGTGTCGGGAGAAGCTGAAAAAGCTGAAAAGCGATTACCGAGCAGTGAAGGACCACATTGCTCGAAGTTCAGCGGATGGAAGGAGTGGAAGTGGTTCGCTGAGAGACATTGGGCTCGACACATCACTGTCACAGCCACTGTCACGGTCACGGCCCTTGGAAACCGTGGATGGTGAGTGTTTATTTGATATTGCGCATCTGTTCGCCACTTGATCCGTTCTATGCCAAGCTCACTGTTTTTAAGAAATAGGAAGGTTGTTAGCTTGTGGGTAATGGTTGTTACTGAGGCTTGCGTATTGTTTTGCAGCCAACTGCAGATTCACGCTTGCTTTGTGTTAAGTATTAGCGCGAACAAAACGCTGAATTACGCTTATTGTATTACGGTTAAAAACTTGAGAGTGTTGTGTACATGTTGCACTTTGATGTTAAGTTTTAAATTGCGTGCATTTTCTTTCTAGAATCGCATTTCATATCACAGGGGTCCACCTCAGTGGAGATGACTGACACAGCGGACTCTCCTGGCGCTGCGTCTGCGTCTGGCTGAGCGCCAGCTGGATCAGCTCCACATCACCAGCTCCATCTGGATCACGTTCAAGTGCCGGTAAGGCACAATAACCACAATTTTTTTTTTTGGTTGAAACAGGTCCAGCAGCGGAAACCAGGGTCGAAAATCCATCCATCCATCCATCTTCTACCACTTAATCCTTTACAGGTTGCGGTGGGGCTGGAGCCTAACAAGTTATGTACCAAATTGATTAATGCAATTTCCTGTAGCTGCATATTAATTAATTGAAAATGTCTTTTTAAATGTACAAAAAGGTTATTCTTTGGTCTTCACTTATCGGTGTTCCACAACCATTTTTAGGTGTGGTGATTGAAGTGCTGTTGTAACTCCTGTTTTAGACAAACAAAGTGCATGAACTGCATGCTTCATTGAAATGCTTCGCGTCAGCTGACTGTATTAACCCATTCAGATTTCTGCGGCCACACTACAAGCAACTAGTTTAAACATTACCCATCCATCCATCCATCCATATTCTTAATCTTAATCCTTTTTGGTTTTGCAGGGGGGCTGCAGCCGAAGACAGCACCCTGCGTGTTGCAAAATCTGCTCTACTGAGGGGCAGCAACATGACAGTTCAGCTTATATACAGCAATGAAGCATAATATAATAGTGACATTCCACCACAGACTTTCACCTGTGTAATTCCATAATATATGTAGTGATCCAGCTTTAACGACCATGCCTTTCTGTCTTTCCATCTAGGCAAGACGAAAACAGACAACTCCCATCGCTGACCTTACATTAGCGATGGTCAACATGCATGACGAAGAGATGCGGCTCTTGGAACGGCAACATGACCAGCGGCAAGAATCAGGAGTACATGCAGCATTTGTGACAGGTGGCCGCAGATGTGCGGGCAGATGCACGTGAAGCCCTGGAGCAGGACGCTGCGTTATGAAGGGAAGAGCTCGCAGAGATGCCATCGCCCAGTCTGTTTTTTTGTTTGTAAATTTTGCTTCGGGAATAAAATTGTATTGTTTGCATCAAAAGTCTGGTTTATCTGTTATGACACCGTATGAGAAAAGCCAATAATTACATACACATTCCATTCTCTGTTCACTCCACATGCTGCTGTTCATCAGGTCAGGTGTATAGCCTTCTAATGGTAATTTAATTTTTAACAACACAACGAAACGTAATGTCTTGGTAGGTTTTTTTTTTTTTATTTTAAACATTTGCAATGCGGAATCCATTTCTCTTGAACGGGTACATTTTTTAGGTTATAAGCAGTTGTACAGGTGTGCTTGAACTTGTAGACACTGATAAAGGTAAGTATGTGTAAGTTGAATGTTGCATCACCAGTCAAAATTTAATAAATTAAGAAGGAATCTAGCAAAAATTTGGCACTAATAACAGTAGAGAGATCGGACAAGGATACACAACTGTGTTTTTGTTGCACACAACTGTTGTTACCAACAAGTGCAAAATTTATATTCCCTTTTCCCAAAAATTAAAAATCAATTTGTAAGTAAAAGTGGGAGACCTTTACATGGGAAAATATGACATGTATCAGCACATGATTTATAGTTCAATTTGCATTTCCACCTAAGCAAAAGTGGCTTGTCGAGCTGGATTTTTGTGAAGACGGCCTGTGCGGTGTTTCTGCATGTAATTACATACCTGTCAAGTGATATGGTTTCGCCGTATTTTAATATGGGGAAAATGCAATTTTAGCAAATACGGGTGTATTGCCATTTCTGTACGCCAAAGAGAAAAATATACGGGAAAAAAAATTGAGAGTGTGGGGAGGAACACGTCGTGTGTGACCCCCACAGCGTACGGGCGGGCAGAGCGCTCAGCGTGAGCAATTATCACAACAGTGAGAAGTGTGGACTCATCATTAGGCTGATGGCTTTGCACCTTCTTAACAGATAAGCGTTATGAACAAGAGGACAGGTAGATGGACCATGCACAACATTTTATTTACAAAAAACATTTTTGAAATATGTATGCACATAAATGTGGACAAAATAGACAAGTATTGCATCACGTATTATATTGTAACATGCAGCTTGACATGGTGACGTCCCACCAGGAGGTTTAAACTCACGCCTCCCGCTCCGGAGTCCCACACTCTACCTGTGTCGCCAATAGGGTCAACCCACTTGTCAAGCCAAGTAGGGTGCGTATATTGAGTTCGCTACAATATCTCCACCCTGCTCCTCTGCTCTCTGTGCCGCTGCCACCACTGGTTCATCTACTGCATCATCCAATGTAGTGTCAAACGTCTCTCCATGACTCTCACACAGATTGTGCAGAGCACAACAAGTCAGCACCATAGATTTAACCAGTTTCATGTCACAGTCATTCCTCCTTCCTTCTCTCCTAGTCATCAGCCATGTTTGTTGTGGAGGATTCAGTCGCGTGTGTTTCACGTCACGAGGGTGTGGCGCCGCCTGCTGTTCAACAAATCCCACCCACAGCAGGTGTGCCAGCAGGTGCGCCAGCAGTAGTTGAAAAGCAACTGAGGCTGAACCGAACCGAAGTGAGTAGAGCCGGGTTTTCAAACCGGGGCTGAGTGGGGCTAGTGGAAAAGCGCCTTAAATGGACTTGTGAACAACATGAGATGTAATTGATGCTCAAGGGCACATGACAAGTTATTGAGACGCTGACATTTTTTGTTGTGGTATACCCACCACTGTTGTTGGCTTTTGTTTCAATAAATTGTTTGAGATGAGGAAATAACCATTGCATGCGTCTACTTAAATGCTCTACTTTGATGACATTATATCACTGTAGCGTAACTTTTTACATTTTCCATAAATTTCACCCAAAAGCCAAATATCCTTATCTTTTTGTGAGTAGTGTAGCTCCGGCCTCTTCAAATGGCAGCTCCCAGTCCGCATTCGGACCCAGAGGGTCTTACATCCAGCCCCCAAAGCCTTTTGATACAATTTGAAGAAAAAAAAACCAAAACCAAAACAAAACACACCTGTTTCATTTTGACGGAATGGGCGGGGGGTGAGGTCTATATACAAATTTTGCTTCCACAGCTCTGACCTTTGGTGTAGTGAGCAGCATGCTAGCTCAACTATGGCATCTATGAGCTCAGGGTGTAGCCAGCTTGATGGTCATCATCACAGAGCTGTCTCCTATGGTTGGTCAGGTTATATATTCAGCTTTAGTTCATCAAACTTGTTTCCAAAGGACCAAGCATTTGAGACAAAAGGCTAGGCAGCCTTCGTCTGTTCAGAACCCCATTAGCCGAGCCAAGTATGAAGACTGGCTTCCCTGCTTCTGTTTACATTGTCGCCTCTGTCACCGGTCACCGGTACTGTTATGGGAACTTGGCATATTCTCCTGATTGTGCAGTAATTCCTCTCTGCTGTAGAAGATGTTTGATATACTTCAACAGTGCTTAACCACAAAAAGTAATACAAATAACAACCACACACGGCATTGTTTGAGGGAGTACAGAGCTGTAACATATCAGGTGTGTGGGGGCAGCCAGTGTTAGTTGAGATATGCTTGCCTGACATAATGACGTCAGTCCCTACCGAGGGAAAAGCAGCAGAGCATCACTCAAGGCTGTTTACTGTAATATTCTATCAGCTGTAAATATTAATGTTTGGCAATAGCCTATAGACAATTTTAAATGCTTTATTGCCTGATGTGATAGCATGCCGATATACAGTGTGCATCCCTAGTAGAAGCCTTTTTAGTATGTAAAGCTTGACGTTAAAACACAGGAAGACATCATGGTGATTCAAGAAGGCCACCTACACTGAGAACAACTCTCACCTTTTTTTTTAATATGTCAAGATACAGAAAATGAAAAAAAACAACAACTTTTACTTAAGGGTGACTACATAATGAAAACAATGTTACGGTTTTATGAAGCATCTCAGAATTCAGATTATCGCCAAATTTTACACACTGTACCTTTAATGGAATAACTAATATGCTTGATGAAACAGGGATGACGTGCAGCAGAGTAGCACAACAGATGCTCAACAACCTTCAAAAACTGGCAAGCTGTACCTTTTTAAAAAGTAGGCACTTTTGCCTTCATTCAGTAGTGGCTGTGAAGACAGACAGCCTGAAGTACGGACAGGTTTAACAAAAAGAAGAAAAAAAAAAACACAGAATAGGTTAATTTACAGCTCTCATACTGGTCCTGTTAGGTGTCAGGTGAAAAAAAACTTACCCACACAGACATATGCATGATTAAGACTATTCAATAAGTCATTTTGTCTTTGACTATTTCTTTTCACGGTTGAATACAGGGGAAGCAGCTAAACTGGGTTATTAATTTATTCTATAACAGCCTGTCTGAACCTACATTTAGCCTATTCTGGTCTTTTTCATCCAGGGAACGGTTATTTTAAAAAAAAAATCTTCATAACATCTGAGGCATATCTGACACTCATCAATAACTGATTAAATAAGTAACCTCAAAGATGTGAATTTACAAACTTTAGAATATTTAGGTGATTAAAGCGCGAAGCGATAAAATTAAACAGTGAGTGTACAGAATCTGAACTGTCCGATCAATGCTTTGTTGCTCTTTATTAAACTGAGCTGCACTGTCTGAGTCAGGCATTAGCGCTGCTTCACTGATCCATTTAAGCACGTCGGCGAGCATGACTTTACAGACACCCAAGTCTTTTTTTCTGAGCTGTCATCACAAGACTGATGTGTGTTTAACCACACAGAAGTACATACTGTACTTCAGGATAAAGGTCAATAAGCGAAGTGAGATCAGTGCTGTATTAGTGGGATCGACCTCAGACGTCACCAATGTCAGGAAAATACCAGTAAAACTACTAAGATGCTGTTCGCAGGTTGGATTTATTTTCCTTTAACCAAGTTTAGAAGGTTTAATTTGGTTTTTCATTACATGGTTTTAAACACATAAAAAGCAACCCTTATAACACATTTCGACAGTTAAAATAAAACTAGCGTGGACAAAGATTTTTACATAACCTAGATTTCTTTATAGTATGGCCAATGTCCACATCTTCTATAAAACTACAGCTCAAATATGTGACCAGGGAATGAGTGAATTTGTTTAAAAGACAACTGCAGTAATTAACCAGCTACGACTTTCTGAATTTAACAATACATGTTGAGATTTAGTGAGATTTTCGCGCTTTTGGCCCATTCACACTTTGATTTTTAGTATTTTTTAGCAGAATATATGTAAATTCTTGTGTTTAGTTGCAGTATCTGAACCCCCAATAAGTTATGCCACAATTACAATTAAGTGAGAGGCGTCAGCTACCATGGAATCATGCTAACCCTTCAACCTAGCAGTCAGTGTCAAATGAAAATGGATTCAGCAGCTAAACAGCTCATCTATTCCTTCAAATGTTTTCAGAAACACTTCATCGTTTTGCTTTCAACATATCAGAGAAAGTTTACCGTCAGGCCACCATGCCAACGGAATACAGAAATCTGGGTGCAGCCGCTCACGAGTTTATGCATCATCCAATCAGAAGCATTTGTAGGAGGCTGCAGAGTTGACCAGAGAGATGTCAAGCACCAAGCGTGTGATAATCAGGAACGGTGCTCATCAACAGGTAGTGTGGGTGCAGGTGGGCAGGTGAACTGGGGTCATCCAATTATTGTCCTCAGTCCAAATACAATGATTGGCTGATGTCTTTATAGCCTCGTGATGGACGGAAAGGGTGGATTTTTTTCTTTTCTTCCACGCCATTTATTCATTCATAGTGGTCAGTATGTGAAGAGAAATTGAACACATTTAGGGGGAAAAGGAGCATTTAGAATCAATGTGGTGGGGCTTAAAGTGTGGAAAAATATTTTGAATAATCAGATAACCAAGGTGTTTTTATGTCTTGTTATGACAGAATAATTTATTTTATTTATACTTTGGTAGTCTATGAGAATCTGCAACCTGTGGCTTTTTCAGAAAAGGTAAAATTGGGGGGGGGGGGGAATGGTGAATTTATGATTTTAAAAAAATCTACATTTAGAAAAAAGTTGCAAATTTATATGTAAAGAGTCAAACAACAAGAAAGCCAAAAAAAAAGTTAAAAAAAAAATGTGCAAAGAACTGCAAAAAAAAAAAAAAAAAAAAAAAAAAGGAATATTTGGGAGAAAAGCTCCATATATAAGAAAGTAGTGGGAGCTGCCAGTGGTAGCATTCAGCCTGCTGACGTTAAGAGCACTGGCTGTCCACGTTCACCCAAAATCAAAATCGGCCCAGATTTGTCATAGATGCAGCTATTAGATCAGTATGAAAAGCCTTTTTTTTTTTTTTGTACCCGTAGGTAGAGTTGTTTTGCAGTCTGGTGACAAGCCACCAGCTGCCGGTCGCTGTGTGCGCAAGCACCCCTTAACTCCCTAACCTGCATGTTTTTGGCATGTGGGAGATAACCGGAGAAATCCCGGAGTAAACCCACGCAAACACGGGGAGAACATGCAAACTCCACACAGATCACTATTGGCCAGGGGCAGGGATCGAACCCACGATCTCACGGTCCCCGCGATCCCCCGGCCGAGGGTAAAACTGTGCTGCCACAGTGCTAACCACTGCGCCACCGTGCAGCCCAGCCTTTGTCATTTCATTTACAAGTTATCACATTTTCAAGGTTTTCCCGAGAATTGACCTCTGACCTCTGCAAATCTGAACTCATCCCAGAGGGTGACCTCTGACCAAATCTGAACTTGTCTGAGATTTGTCATAGTTATAACTTGAAAACGCCCAACGGAAATTTAGAGAGTGTGCCAGTGTGATCGGCCGTTGGTTGTGGATTTAACTCCTGACAACCTAATGAACAAAAAAAGAAAGAAAAAGAAAAAAAATATGAATGAAAATCAATAACCTGGACCTTTGACCTTTTGACCTCAGACTCACGGTTTGAGGTCAGGATCAAAAGGTGAGCCTGTGTACAAAGTTTGTTAACCCTAGATTTTCTTGCTCAACAGTAATAGCGCAAAGGGAATGCTAACCTTGACCTCTGACCCCCAAACCCACAGTCTGAGGTCAGGGTCCAACCTGCCCAATATTTGTCTGAGATACAACTATGGGATCCATTTGAAAAGTTTCCATCATTTCTTCCTCTAGTTACCGTGTTCACAAGATTTAGGGAAAAGCTGACCTCTGACCTTGAACGCCTTGGAGATTTCTCAGATACAGCTACAGTATCGATTTGAGAAGCCTACATCATTTCCCTCTGTGGTTATCGTGTCCACAAGGTAGGTGCTGACGCCGCTGCTCATCCTCCCGGCGGGGTGATGACAACACCCCATCAGCTGTTTTAAAGGACAAAGGGTAAAAACCGAGCCATCACTGATGTTCATAGGCCAGTTTACACTTTTAATGTGTTTTACCTTCATTTTAGATATAAACATGTTGTGTGGCACCATGCAGATTTTTATTTTATTTATTTTTTTGGCCAAAAATACTGAAATCAGCTGATTCCATGGTGAAGGTTTTTGACTCTTGCTCAAAACCGTTGACTCAAATAGATACTGTAAGTCCAGGCTATTACATGATGCAGCCGCACAATCATAATGTACAAGTGTCAAAATAAACAGTGGACTGATATTACCACTATAAGACAGACACGTGCATGCACACGCATACTCTTCTGTGTGGAGCAGCGTCATAAAAGTCACCACATCTCATTAAGCTAAACCTGACCTCTGTCCTCACTTGACATGGCAGAGACAAGGCCCTTTGCCCACTTCTGCTGCCTCTTTTATCGCAGATAACGTGTCACATGTGCGCTGCGTAGTAAATGAGAGTTCACGGCGTGACAATGACTCCGTGCCTTTGTGTGTCCGTGTGTGCGTGTAAGAGAGAAAAGGACAGGGGAGCACGTGCCAGACAGGGCTGAGCTATTAGCAGGCCACTTGAGATGGGTTATGTAACGTTGTGGCTGCTGCTGCTGCAGTACCTGCTAGGCCTGGAGTCGCTGTCATAATTTTGCACACAAACACCGGCACACCGATTCACATCCGCATGCACAACACACCGCCAGCACGGTCGCGCTGTGTAACGAGATCCTGCGCTTTTGCCTGGCACCACATCACTTTATCCCATCAGACCAGATGCAGTCATTAGCTTCTGTGTGTGCGTGTGTGTGTGTGTGTGTGGTCATCAGGTTGCGGCTCTTTTCCCATAGTAGGGAGGATTGTTTTAATTTGTACAGTAGCTTGTGACAGTTAATTTCAAATTTCAGAGCAGGGCAATAAAATGCAAAAAAAAAAAAAAAAAAGCTGCATTAATGAACAGCAAATCTCTTTGTTTTTTCTCACCGAATCATCAACTCGAAACTGAATCTGGAGGCAAACTTATGCAAGAGGAGCTGTAGTCATTGAAAGTAAAACTGTTTCCATTTGTAAGTGAACGTGAGAACAACACTGCCCGGTACAGCTGGATCAGACATTATGCTGTTTTACTTGGCAGTTTGATAGTAAAAGGACACATGATGTTTGGTTTTTGCCAACAGACAGACAGCTATGGATGCATTCAATACAATAGAGGGCACTGTATGTTCTAGTTAGTATTTCAAAAAGCAACAGCATGTCTAGAGAAGCAGCGATTTTTGAAAAATCCCATAAGTGCCCAGACTTTTTGACCCCGACACTCAGCACAACGCAAATACGGACCCAGCTGTGGATCACTGTGTGTGAGTTATGGTGAGCATCCGGGCAATTGCCTAGGAGGTGGAATAATTCTTGTGAACTGTGAAGGGACAGAAAGATGGACACAGCACCACGGTATAAGCTCATTTTGCCTTCAATGGAATGAGCTAAAGCAATTTTTGTTTACATATTTTTTCCATTTAGGTTCTTCACTCCGGATTTATTTGGGTGCTTGGTTAAAAAGAAAAAAAAAACAAAACAACCCCACAATGTTTGAACACAAATCAAGACTGCTTAGTCGCCACTAGTCTAATTTAAAGTCAGTACAGTGAGGCGGTAACTTTCTCATAAGCATCTTACATATCTGATTTCACTTTGAAACCCTATTTTCAGGGATTTCTGTAGCTTTTCCCCTAAAGTATTATACGGTATGTTGACTTTGCCAGGAGCTGAAATGTTTTAATCTTGACACTGAAGTCTGGCTGCAACTAATACAAGTGTTAATAGAACTTTAAGATCTAAAACTCTCAAGTGTCTGATGAAAGTATATCCCGTTTCACTGCAACATGACTTAAGGGTTATAAAATAGAAGCCTTGTATATTTTTATTTCATACTGCAGAGAGGTAACAAACACATGACACAAAAAGTTGCTCAGTGTGTTATTGCAGCTTGGCTAAGCGTATAAGAAGGTGTGCAGCATATAAGAAAGTGTTCATATACATTTGTGACTCATTGTTCCCTCTTCACCAAGCAAACTTGGCCTGGCGTCAGAAAGCCGACCTGTTGGAAGACCTGCTGATGCATATTAATTCAATGTCTGTCACCTGTTTGTTATGCAAATTGTTCATTATAATACCACTATTTGAATGCCCATCACGGAAGAATGTTAATCACAAAATGTGCCATTGTACTCTGAGGCTTCATTTGAATCCATTAACCTAACAGGAACACCTTTAGTTGCCCCTACATCCTTCAACTTCTTGTCTGTGTGTCAGTGCGAGAAGTTGGTGCATTGATGATAATAGGGCTGGACTGGGTTTAATTACTATTTAACCACACTGTGTCCCTGCAGGTTAGGAGCTCAGTATAGTGAAGACTACCTGAACACAGAGAGCAGTCTCTCTCATGCAGTGAGGGGGAAGGAGAATAAATTGGGATGCCTGGCACAGGCCTAGAGGCTCAGTCTCATTTTTTCGATCGCTTGTCTGCTGTAGAGGATCACGCTTCTGCAACACTCTGTGCAAGTCTGCTAAATAAGGGAGGTTGTGCATCTTAAAAACTCAGACACAGACATCTGTATGCTCATCTGCTTGGTACAACATGCTGGTAAAATGTGAATAAGTGGCTGAAATTAATGCATTTCTTTTTGCTCAATGTTGCTGGCATTAAAAAAAAAAAAAAAAAAGACTTTGGTGTGTTTATGTGCCAACATTAAAAATAATGGATATGTATTCACACTGTTGCAGCCACAAAAACAGAAAATATGTCACTTCAGCTGCAGTATTTTAAAAGCAGAACTAAAAAACACTCCAGTGAGCACAAGCCTCTACCAAGGCAGCTGCCTAATTTCCTCCCTCATTTTAATTTCTCCTAACAGTCTGTAAGCTGTCAGCAGACAGTTTGAAGGTCATAGGTTCAAACCCATCGCTGGTGAGTGGCAAACCTTTCTGTGTGGAGTCTACATGTTCCCCCCAATGTCTGCATGGCCTTTGCTGTGTACTGCGGTTTCCTCCCACAGCCCAACGACATGCATGTTAGGTTAACTGTCACTAACTGGGGATAAATTGTCCTTAGATATGAATGTGAGACTGAATGGTTGTCTCTTTGTGTTGGCCCTGTGATGGGCTTATCTTGGACACATGATCCATAGGAAAAAGGTTGGGAACTACTAATATAGAATAACTTTTTTCTGCACGGAAAGTGTGCGTGAACATTGGGTTTACTGACTGCAATCATCTGGGCCACGTAGCTCTCAGGACCAGTGTACTCTGTTGGATCCTTCACCCTCACCAGAACCAGAAAGTAAAGGTAGTGCCACATGCTGTGCTCAGATTTGATATGCTCCTCAAAGGACACCGTCTTATTGTCAAATTTGTCCCTTTCCAAGCCTGCAAAAAAGAACCAAAAAACTTCAATAAGAATTCCTCTAAATGTAGAGCTTTGTGTATCATTTGTATTCTAGTTAGCAAATAGCTGTACACACCACAGATGAAACAGGTGGTTTTGAGGATCTCTTCCTTTCGCTGCTTCTCGCTTCTCAGGTCTGCAAACGTGTCAATGATCACACCAAAGATGAGGTTGAGAACGATGATGATGACGACGAAGAAGAACAGAAGGTCGTAAACCACTCGGGCCGCAAACAGAGGCTCCTGGAATATAAGCACAATACAGGGAAACATGTAATTCTATGTAGAGTTGGGACTAATTCGATGATTACTGACATTTATTGTTTTCCCCCACAATATGTCATGTTGCCTTGCCTCTTTGGAGGGTCTCCGGAGGATGTCTCCCACACCTCCTCCATTACGTAGCCCCTGGTTCAACACTGTGATTATACACATGGCCAGAGTGTCGCACACCCGCTCTATCCTATTGTCTATGTGAAGACACACACACACAAACAGCAGGAATAGACGGAGGGTCATTGAGAATTTATTATAGTTAATGAGAATTTATTTCTATTAAGAAAATCAAAACACTCTGATATGAAATCACACATTAACCTGAGATGCTTAAATACTTAACATTATTAGAGCCCAAGCTCTCAGAGGGTGAGTGGCAAGAGCCCTACTTGCACCGATTATTATTCGTCTGCAGAAATGATCGCTTTCTGGATTTTAGCAGCGGTGGCAAATTTGGCCATTTCCTGTTCTTGTATTTTAACAAACTTGTCCTGGGGAAATTGTCCGACTGAGCTCATTTTCCACCGAGGACCACCTAGACCAGGGGTGTCCAATCATGTGCCATGGAGGGCCAAGACCCTGCAGGCTTTACCTCCAGTCAGTGTCTCAGGGTTTCCTCTGGTAACATTTCTCCGTGGCGGCCCGCCTCGCCAGAAATCGTACCGCCATGCCAAGCCGATATGATTTTATTAATAAAAATATAAGAAGCAATGACTCTCCGCAAGCGCGCACACAAAAAACACGCGTGGCAGTCATCCGCGTGGAGTTTAGAAGCGCCCCGCTCACACGAGTTTTCCAGTCAGTCAGCAGTGTCTCGCTAAGCGTGACTGTCCGACAGAAATATGAGTTTATTAAAGTACTTTAAACGCAGAAAAAAAACAAAAAATCACAAGAGGTATGTAAGCACTGTCGTTTATCATGGTTTTAACCCGCTGGAAACGGGAGCCATAATGGAAGAGTCATATGAAGGGAAAGGCAGGGGGACTGATGAATTGCTGAGGATATATTTCACCAACCACTACAATATTAAGTTATGAGACTGGCAATTTCTCTCTTTTCTCGCACGAGCAGGCGTGCCATTTTTATTCTCCAGCGCCAGTGACAAAGCAACAGCTAAAAACGCTAGCTCTAAACTGAGGTCCTTCAGCAGCTGCCTAGAGAGGTGCCTGACGAGAAAGCCTAAGCATACAACTATAACGGCCGTTGCTAAACGACTGGCCATTTATATCTGCACTAAGTGGCCAGGAGCCACTTATTGAATGAAAAACCCACGTGCAGGAGTGGTTTTGTGCGTTGTATTGAACAAAACCCCAAAACGTGTTAATGGGAATGAATGAAGAGTGAATGTGTATGTGTGTGAAACACCCAAGCTGCCAAGTGCCCAAGCTGTCAGGGAGCGAAGGACCCAAAGGGCTCCCTGACGCACCTGATGGAAAATAAATATGTGCATTTTTAAAAAAATGTTTTTTTAACCAAATAGCCAAATTAGGAGGTATTTACTTGTATTATTAGCATATTTGTAATTTGTGTGTATTTTCTACTATTGAATAAAAAAAAAAAAAGAATCGAATTGTAGGCGCTTCCTGGCCAGATGTTATGATTTGGAGACAGTCACTTCGCATCTATAACTGCCTAAACAGATCATTCTGTACATGAACACATATTGTGGTGAATTATGTCTTTAGAGTCCGCTGCAGTTCCCTATCATGTACCTGGCAGGTTAAGATGACCGAAATTCACGAAGTCAGTGACTTTAATCCATCAGCAGCCTTCAGACAAACTAAATGTGTCAACATTTGATTTCAAAATAAGGGAGGTTTTTCCTGCTGTCTGGGTGGTGAGGAGATTAAAAAAAACTATAAAGAAATATTACAACAGAAATAATGACATCCTTGGTCATTTAAGCTAATTTATTTCATTAAATACAATTTTATTAATATTTTTTCTTTGTAATCAGAGTTAAATTATTGTTCTGTTCTGACTGCAAAATTATGGTCAAAAATGTAAATTGTTATAAGGAAAAAGTAAAAAAAAAATACCACAGTCTGTTTCAGATTTATCTAAAAAAAACAAAACAGTAATTTTATTTTAAAAAACAGACAAAAATTAGTCATAAAATAATCCACAAATTTATAATAAAGTTTCAAATGTACAAGAAAAGTCAATTTTACAAGAGGAAATTACAAATTTGAGGAACATGGTTTCAACTTTAGATTTACAGAGAAAAGTAGAAAACTACAAGAAAATTGTTAGAAACTTTTGAGAAAAACCTCAAACCTTGAACACTGAAGTCATTACTCAAGTTTTTAAGTGGGTGCTCTTTGTACCCTTAACTCAATTAGAAATTTTTGGTTGCCTACTTTTAATTATTAATTTCAAAGTACTGCTTTTACATGAGTAGAATTTCTGGTTACTATACCCACCTGATCATATAATTTAAGTATGCTTGAGTACATTGCTATTATGAGCGTTTCTTTCCCTTCCCTACTCTCTCAATGGAAAAAAAGAAACACTAGAATAAAAATCCAAAAAAATACACATATTTTTGTCATTTATGTAAACCATGACAAAAAAAATCCTGCAGGACAAAACATGACACTTGATATTTTCTAACCTGCTTGTATACCACCATAGACCTCTGTAGACCTCTGTAGTAGACTACAACAGCGGCTGCATTTCTTGCGTAGATTAAGAATACATGGCGTTGATAAAAGGATTATGCTAATATTTTACCAGGCTGTGTTGGAGAGCTGTATTAGATACAGCATTACAGCCTGGTTTGGCAACCTCTCTGTGAAACTAAAGAAGAGTGTTGCGTTTAATTCATTCAGCATGGAAAATTATTGGAGTTAAAGAGTATTTACCCATGCAGATCTTACACGACCAGGCAGCCCGTAGACAAGCTCAAAAAATAATCAGTGACATGAGACATTTACTAAACAATGAATATGTGCGGCTGCCCTCAGGGAGGAGATACAGAGTCCCCAAGTGCAGGTTCAATAGATACAAGAACTCATTTATCCCAACGTCAGAAAAACTTTTAAACTCAGATAAATAGGTCAGGGACACTTATAACTCCTGTTATTAATGACTGCTGCTATACATTTATGTATGTATGTACTTGTATTATTTATTGGGTTTTATTTCATTTATTTTGTACTACATCCATTGTATATGTGTGGATTGTGTGGTTGCAGCACGGGTGTCAAGCCCAAGACAAATTTCCCCTTGAGGGACAATAAAGTTTATCTTATCTTATCTTATCTTAGACAAAGAGAGAACCTGAATTAGACAGAGCTCGGACAGGGCAAGATGAGACAGAAGAGAGGAGCCAAGGAGAGGGAAGTGTTCAGGCAGAGGAAGGAGAGAAGGATAACACCACTAAAAAGTCTAAACACAGGATGTCTGGGTGGGACCCCAACTGGCCCAATATTCAAGCCTCGGTTGTACAATACTTCAGATGGTAAGTTCCATATGCAACGTTACGGTGTAAAATTTTAAAAAGAAATAAATAGTATAAAATTAACATATTCTGGCAAGTTTACCCCCCCTGGGGGAAAAATATGTTGCCACCGCACCAAGGTCTTTAAACCAGAGGAAACACTGGTGTCTTCAACAGCAGATTTCACTGAATTTCTTCCCACTGACTGCTGATCAGTGAAAACACCTGCTGAAGAGACTGGGTAGATGAGAGAACCTGCAGGGTCTTGGCCCTCCAAGGCACATGATTGGATACCCCTGATCTAGAGGCATGTGTCATCAAAAGTTATTCAAATCTCTTGCAAAAACTCAAGGATGATGCCAAATTTGACATCTCACCATGAAACACGAAACAGCTATAACTCGGACATACGTTGGCTCATTTGCCCCGGTGGATACTAGTATGACTCTGAATGCATTCACATAATATTATTCAAAATTAGTTATAGTGCCACCTATTGGTTACAGGAAGTATTGCACTAAATCATTTTATTTAGTACTCAAAGACTGTTGATCAGGATGACATGAAATTTTCTGAGGTTTATCAGAGGGCATGGTTGATCCTAAATAACAGTCACATTTAGCCTGCACTCACAGCTGTTGCCATGGAGATGTATTCCTTGCCATTCAATCCGCAACTGTATTTGGAAGGTTAGGAAAATTGTGGCATCACAAAAATTGGCACATACAGTATGTCAGACTCTCTATCCTCTATAGTCCTATAGGGGTCTGGAACATGTACCTAGTACATAACAGTTTCCATAGTAACAGGTGTAGGCACCAGATGTGCAATGTCAGAAGCAGGCACAGGACCCTGAGAAGATCTGATAGCCTGAGCACATCTGGTACCTACACCTGCAAGTTTTGATGCCTTGTTGTTAAACACAGGGACGGCTATAACTTGGATACACAAGTTCCACCAACTTTTTTACGATAGATACTAATCAGACTGTCAATGACACCATCAAATAGTTTTGTTTTTTTTTTTCCCTTGGGGTTCCTAATTTTTTGTAGACCCCCCACCCCCCAAAAAAATACTGAATGGGGTTTTCTATTAAAATAATGGAAAATCAGGTTTCCTATTGAAAACAGTGAAAAATGGCATTCCCTTTGCAATATCATGGATAGAGTTGGAATTGAAATTTCTAGGGGCCATATGCTTGGACGGGCAGTAGGGGCCGCAGACTGTGAGGGCCCATTTATTGCTGCTGGCAGCTTTAATTGTATTTTGATTGCTTTATTCTCTTAATAAATGAACTCTAGTTTCACTTTCTCAAAAACAAGCAAATAATTCATCATATGGCTATTTGTCTGAATTTCACAAGTTAAATAAATTAAAATGGGAAAAAATGCATCTCTGATTTTAGGGATAAATGCATTCAATTGTAGTTTAACCCAATTCAAAAGTGAATGGCTCTGCTGACTCTGAAGAGTGACTGATAATAAAATGGCAGCAGCCCCCTATGATGAGAACATAAAGCCACAATCACAGCATGGAGGAGAAGGGGAAAGATTGTCGAAGAGATCACGTGTGTGCCCTTATAGTGCAGATGATCCATGGAGAACAAACTGGAGCAGGAGTCGTCCCCACCACCTCGTCAAGTGTCTTCATGTGTATGCCTCACTGTGAGTGTGTGTGTGTGCGAGACTAATGTTTCATTAACCAACAACTGCCGTAAAGGTCACGTCCACCCACAACCGCAGTCACAACCCCCCCCACACACACACACGCCTTAAAACAAGTCCACCCAACAGTATTTTTCCCAATGAGAGGGGTTGATTAACTATAGAACTCACCAGGAACTAATGTGGGTGTTGAAATGGGACAGCTTTCTTTCATACATGAGTTTTCGACACCATCACCATTGTTACTCTGTAACTCCCTTTTTCCTACAGAAAGAAAAGAAATTGGAATATTTAAGTCAGTGACAACAGCGCCGAGGATTTCCATATCATTAAATTGTTCTGCTGCATTTAAATTTCTCTCTGCTAATTCTCATCAGCACTGGTAAAAGTCAGCAGGAAAGATATAGTCAGACATTATGTAAACTGAGATACCAGCTGCTGGGTGGGTGGTAAAGTGTAGCTGAAAATAAAAAAAAAAAAAAAAAAACCTGAACAAATCCTTTGCACATCGACAAAGCCCTGAGCAACATGAGGGCTGCATGGCCAGAGTGTGATCCACTAAGGCAGGAGGACTGTACATCTGGACCAGAGTGCCACCCAAAGGACCGTCAGTCATAATGGTGAGGATGAACCAATAGAGGGCAGGGCTGCAAGACAGGAGGGAGCAGAGACAGCGGGGTCTTGGGGGTGAAGGGGGGTGGGGAGCAGAGCCTCAAGGTGTTTGTCAGGAGTATTGTCAGGGTGTTCCTCAGCCATGATGAAGCTGCAGTTCTGCTTCAATTCAGCTCTCAGCTAACATACAGAGGCGTGATCCCAGCTGGTTACATAACCCACCACTGCTCTGCCGTGTCTGCTGTGCTCTATTCAGTACAACACAGGATGGCGCGGCCACCAGGTTATGCAACAGGTGCACATGTGCTAGCAGGATGTCTTCTTAACCATTGGTGCCGCCGCTCATTAACACACCCACACTCACCATGCTGTTTTCAAAACATGTGTTTGTCTGTGTGGATGTGGCATATTGCAAAGTACATGGTCAACAACTTTTAACTATATGTACTATACATACAGAGTGTGTGTGTGTGTGTGTGTAAGAAAGCACCAATTACACCATTTTAATTAAGAACTTGAACATTTAATGAAGACAAAACTATGAGTAAACTTCAACTAAATACAATCTTTGTAGGATTAATAACAAATCCTTTTTTTCACCCTAGTCACGATTGCTTAAAAGTCACGTTGACTACAAACTGGTATTCTGGGTAAACCCAAAATACAGTCAAGGGCACGTGCACATGTATGGTCTATTGTTGCAAGAGCAACAGCCCCTCAAAATGTCTGTGCATGTGTCTGGTCATGGGTCACATGCATACAGTTAAAATATTTAAACATTCACTTCACAAAAAGTACATACTGCTTTTGTTTAGTTAAACCCTTTAAGAAATGAGCGGATTGCTTTTCTTGGGTTTTATGACATCACAAACCAACAAGCTCCACCTTCAGCTCTCTATGGCTATGGTTACACTACAGGTCTTGATGCTCAATTCCAATTTTTTGCTGAGATCCGATTTTTTTGTGTGGGCATATCACATTACAACTTAAATCTGACCCCCATCAGACTCCAGTGTGAACGGTCTACAGCTATGAAGTGACCCGCATGCGCAGAAGAAAACATAACGTCAGACACAGCGTTGCAGAACGACTGGGGGGGGGTGCAGAACTCCTTAACCCCAATGCAGTGCAGCAAAATAAAATGTTAAATACATAAATCATCAATATGAGACCAGCTTCATTCCTCTACAGGCCAGATGACCGCTGTGATCAGCTCTGCTTTAACAGAACTGATCGCCTCTGACAGCCCTCTTTAAAATGAGTAAATGTGCCATTACTGTGCGCCTGTAATGTCTGACAGTTTCAGCCCCGAACTCCCCGCCCCAAAATTTTGAAGTTATTGTACAGTCAGAGCCGACAAAAATTACAATCCAGTGATAAAGGGAAGGAGACTGATTAAAAAGAGAGCACAAATCAGCAGTGTCTCCCATTCTGGCTGCATCCGCCACCGCAGAATTGTAGCATCTGTCTCACTTCAATGAGGAAAAAGTTGTGTGAAATGCGACATGACCGTTCAGACGGAGGTCGCTTTGGAAAACATCAGATATGTATCCGAATTAGGACCACATATGAAAGTGGCCTGGGTTTGGTGTGATGTGGTCTGATGTGTGCTGTTCAGACTGTCATTTAAAAAAATCAGATATGGGTCACATTTGTGCAAATAAATCGGAACTGAGCATTAAAACCTGCATTGTGAACGTAGCCTATGCTAGCAAAATAAATGCACCCTCAATGCCTCTCTAGTTGTGAAAAAAGTTAAGTCCCTTCCACAGCATGTGGTGTATGGGGGGGGCACACATCTCTGTTTCTCTGACCCTAGGCCACACAGCTACTGTAAGTAGTGGAAGCTACAGTGAGGGGTCAGTCCTCTGGTAACTCAGTGTTAACTCAAAAACTTAACTCTCAAAAAAAAACTTTATCCTTAATTTTAATAAAAACAGTCTGTTTTGGACATTATTTACCAAAGCTTTTTTGATAAGCTGTAAAACTACATAAATACAGTCACGTGAAAAAATTAAGACACCCTGTATAAGCCTGTGTGCTTTTTTTTAAACGTATATGGACATATGGATATTTAATATCAATGTTAAAAATACTGGTAGATTCATGTCATACAACTACACAATTAAAAATGAATTAAAGACTTTTTTCAAATTTTCTGTAAAATATAATTCTAAACAAATAGTGACAAATAAATTAGGACACCTCCACATTCATCTCCACTTAAAATGGCTAAAATAAATGTTAAAAAATGCAAATAAAAACAAAAACAAGGCTAGACATAGATATGTGAGCATTTCTTAAAGAACTGAATGGGGTGTCCTAATTTTTTCACATGACTGTATGTACTTGAGTAGGGCTTGGCAATAGGGGCCAAAAATCATACCTCGATATAATTATTCACTATCTCGAATATATATGCATCTTGATACAACAAGGGCACTCTGAGGAGAGTGCAATGTCCCGTGCCTCTGTTTTCTTTGTAGATGCCAATACTTGATGACAGAGAGCAGTTTTCAACTTTTCAATATAATTACTGTAGCAGAACCAAATTATGATAAACCCATCATCCACAAATATACAACAAAGTATACAACCCATAGTTGTAGGGCAGGATCCCGAGGTGAACCTGTGTAGCAAGTTTAGTGACCCTAGAGAGCTTTAAATGTTTTATAGTAAGAGATCACAGAAAGTGTCAACCTTGACCGTTTGACCCCAAACCTGTAGTCAGAGGTCATGGTCTCAGAGTGAACCTGTACAGCAGGTTTGGTGACCCTAGCTTTCTTTGTTGTTGAGATATAGTTTATAAGCCATTTTGATGTTGACCTTTGACCATGCAATCCCAAAACTATAGTCACACTTCAGGGTTACAGGGTGAACCTGTGTACCAAGTTTGGTGACCCTAACTTTACTCACTGTACAGTAATGAGGCATAGGGAATGTTAACCTTAACCTTTGACCTTCTGACCCCAAACCCATAGTCTGAGGTCAGGATCCCAAGTTGAACCTGTGAACCAGGTTTGGTGGCCCTAACTTTACTTGTTGTACAGCAATAAGGCATAGGGAATGTTAATGTTGACCTTTGACCTTTTGACCCCAAGCCCCATAGTCAGAGGTCAGGATCCCAAGGTGAACCTGTGTAGCAAGTTTGGTGACCCTAGCTTTCTTTGTTGTTGAGATATAGTTTATAAGCAATTATGATGTTGACCTTTGACCTTGCAATCCCAAAACCAGAGTCACACTTCAGGGTCACAGGGTGAACCTGTGTACCAAGTTTGGTGGCCCTAACTTTACTCGTTGTACAGTAATAAGGCATAGAGAATGTTACGGTTAACCTTTGACCTTTTGACACCAAACCCATAGTCAGAGGTCAGGATCCCAAGGTGAACCTGTGTAGCAGGTTTGGTGGCCCTAGCTTTACTTGTTTTATAATAATAGTAAATGTAGCATTTACCATACTGTAACTGCAATGTTAACTTTGAACTTTGACCCCTTGACCCCAAACCCATAGTCAGGTCAGGGTGTAAATCATCCAAGATGTGTATTAGATACAACTACTGTATCGATTTGAAAAGCCTACATCATTTCTTTCAGTAGTTATTGGGTTTATAAGATTTAGGGAAAATCTGGCATCTGGCCTTTGACCTCAAGGTTATCCAATGAGAGTGAAATTGCAATATGTGCATCATCGGAGTATATCAAACCACAGTACCAGGTTTCAAAACAATCGGAACAAAACTGCAAGAGGAGCTGATTTCACAAGACAGTTAGGTCGAATCTCATTCTCCTCCCTTGCAAACTCATTGAATTTAGGCACGTTCATGTTAAGTGGCTGAGGGTTTAGGGCTGTCCCAATCTGAAGTCATGAAGTGGCTGGCTGCTTACCCGCTGACTTTTTGAGCCCTTAAATGATCCCTTTTCCTAAGTCAGTATGCTATGGTGACTTAAGGTATGGGAATTACCCACAGTTCACAGCACCATGCCGAGGCTTCTCAAGGGAAAGCTCCTGATTGGTCACCTGTTAATCACTGACCACCCCTTCACCCCTACCCACCCCACAAAAAAAATACAGATCTTTGCCAAAATAAAAATATGACATACAGACTTCAAGTTTATGCTGAAATACACACCATTTAAGCAATTTAATTACATTTTGGTTAATTATGCAGTTTGAAAAAATATGATTTGCAGTTGTAATAAATTAAATCATCTTTTGAGGCTGCAGCACATTTAATTCAGTTCATTTCTGAAGAAAGCAGAAAGTCTGAAATAAAGTCTGAGACCCACAATAGTTGGTCCCATGTTTTCATGTCACAAATTAAAAGTTTGGTTAAAATAAATAGGCAGAAAAGACAGATTTTTATTAAAATGGTAACACTGAAAATGAAATAAGACATAATTTGACCCCCTTTATTTCAATAAGAAAATATTACAATTATAAATATAGATGGGCAAAAATGAAGGAGAATGCAATAATTTAAAACAGAATTGGGGTTTTAGTTTAAGAAGTTACACAAAAACCTCTAAAGACCCTGAAACACACACAGGCTTGAACTTTCAGGATCATTTTCTTTTATCCTTTGCCAATAAACCCTGTTTGTTTCTGATTTTAGTTTTGTCTGGAATCTGTTTTCATCTTGTCCTGTTATTATGCCTCGATGAAACGAGAGGCATACAGTAATCAGTTAATGCGTCTGTGTGTATATGTGTGTGTGTATCTGTCCATCTGTCTGTTTCAGCTTGCCCGATCAAAATTAAGTGGAACTAAAGGCTTGTATCATTATATCGCCATATTTTCTCGACTTTTAATTTGTCAGAATTCCGAGTTAAGGCTTTGTTTTTGAAATAAACACAAATTTGACTCACCTTTAACGTCAATGAAGCTGGGGTTGAAAAAGTATTGTAATAACTGTGCTGGGTCACTAGAGGCGGCAGTGCAACTTTTTTTTACAGCACATGGATGACTTCCTGTCACAGTTGATCCCTAGCTGAAATGTTATAAAATAGCGGTTACTGAAAAAAAAAAAACACGTATTCAGCAACTACACCATTTATTCATCAACATCGATTGTTTTCACACTGGTTTTGCTGTTTAGTTGTGCAGAGGAAGGACGAGGTAAAACTCGTTAAAAACTCACTAAAAACAACAAATCCCAACATTCCTCACCCGGAAATGGTCGCAGTGAATTGCGCATGCATCCGGAAACTCCCGCCACAGGGAAGTGCTGAGCAATTCACCAATACTGGGTGAACAAATGTCCATCTTTTTGCCTGTTTTCTTCCTCTGCCACTAAACAACAAAAGCTCCCGTTCGTCTTGATTGTCATTGTATTCACATACCTCCATCGCTTCCGCCATTTAAAACATCTGCCACCCTGCTCTTCTTTTGTTTGGATTGCAGCTGTTCAAATCAGTTTAGTGGCTCTTGGCTGCCGCTGACAGTACGGGCATGTGAGCTGCAGATTATTTTCACTGCGCATGCATGTACTCCAAAACTACTGGATGGATTTGGATGAAATTTTTACTAGAGGTGGTTCTTGGGCTACAGAGAAACCTAAAATATTTTGGTGATGATTCAAGAATGTATACCTCCGCCAAGGCTCTTATCTTCTCACAGTGTGTTAGTAAGAATACTCTAAAACAACTAGATGGATTTGGATGAAATTTTTTACCACAGGTGGTCCTTGGGCTAGAGATGGACCCATAACATTTTGGTGATGATCCAAGAATGCATACCTCCGCCAAGGCTCTGGCACTGAGGCATCAACACCTTGGCACTTTTATTTTACTTTTGTGATCTCTTATATACACTATTTTTGTTTCCTAATGCTTTTAATAAAGCAAATTTAAAAAAAACAACAACTTTTGAGTTGCCAAGGTAACAAAGTGTGTCCCATTTCTACCATTTTGAGCCACTTCATCCCCTCACAGAGTCGCATACTTGAACACTACCGATGGTGGCAGCCTAAGTCTACAAGGGCTCAGGGCTTGAGGGTTTAGGGAGGAGATTGCAATTCGGCCTTACTGTCTATGAAGTGAGGCGAAACAGAAGGTCATAGGTCAGGGGCTACAACTCCTGCAAAACTCATCTGATCAGAACCAAGTTGCAATATGCAAATCCTCAGTGTATGTCAAACCATGGTACCAAGTTTCAAAACAATAGGAACAAAACTGTATGAGGAGTTGATTTCACAAAAGTGGGACAGATGGATGGACAGACGGACCCATAACATAATCCCCCTTTGGGCTTCGACTGGCAGGGGATAAAAACTGTATGTGTTATGTAAACTACAAATGATGCGTTATTAATTATTTCAGTAAACATCACCAGCAAGTAACTTATACAACTGTATACATATGAAATTTAAATTTATACAGTAGGCAGCACACATAATGTTGATAGTTCAATTCTCTCTCTCTCTCTCTCTCTCTCTCTCTCTCTCTCTCTCTCTCTCTCTCTCTCACAGACACACGCACACAAAATAGGTTTAATACAGTAGTTTATGGAACTTTTAGTTTCAGCAGTGGCTGGTATATAAGACTTTGCATTCCAAGATGTTTCATCTTGTAGACAATATTAGGATATTAGCCCTGTAAGTTATTCTTACTGTAAACTAAGTTTTTACTGAGCATTATGCATTGGTATTTTCTTGTTTTATTTAATATAAATTAATTCAATACTTCACTCAACTTACCGATGGAGAGATGAAGTTTGTTGCTAAAAACACTGCAACCACCCACTTGCATTGCTTTCACATTATCACAGTTGTTGGTAGTTATAGCAACCAGGCCCACTGGACTGAGTTTCCAGCTTGTCAGGAGTCAGATATCCTGCAGTGCTGCATATTCCCTGGTGTGGTCTTGGGGAAAACAGCTGGTCTAGAGACCAGAGGCTTACGTTCTAGGGGCCATCTTGAGGGGGATGCCTGCAGCGACGGTGCCCTAGCCAGGGCCTCCCCTCCTTATTCCCTGCTGGGGCACCAGCAGGCCGGGGTAGATGTAGGATCATTCATTTTTACCCCCTGAATTTCTTCTTTTTTTTTTTTTTAACCTTGTTACAGGTCCATGAAGCAAAAAAGGTTGGCAACCACTGCTCTATAAAGTGAATATTTTGGAAGCCGCCCTCTAGCTGGATGTGGATCAGGATTGAGTGGATGGGGGAAGGGCGGTTATGTGTTCGGAGGGAGAAGAGGCGGAGGCAGAGTCAGTCAAAGTGGCAGAGAAATAAAGTAACTTTCGCTAATATTCTAATTTATTGAGATGCACCTGTATAGAGAATGGGTGCGTGACATCACCTGATGTAAAAACCGCAAGGAATTGTGGGAAAGGTGGTCTGCCTGTCTTTGTTTACTAGCGAGTAACGACAGGCCAGATACGGAACACAAAAATGAGTGGTGTCTGAAGGTGGAAAGAAATGTGTCTGATAAAACTATCAAAAACAAAAAAAACCTGGACACAAACCACTACATGTGGCACTGGGATTTCCCTTCTGTGCGCACTGGAAGAGAATTTCCAGAGTGCATATTGTTGCCTTCATTACGCATGGATCTAAACATCAGCTGTGGACTGAAGTCCATAGAATGTTTGGCATCGTTAGATTCAGCAGCTTCTCCTCTTTCAGGTGACTATAAAAACGTCCGGTTCAAGGTAGTATTTACTTCTTCAGTCCCTCCAGGATTTTGCGATGTTGCGATTGCACCAATTCATGCAAAATCAGCCAATCAGCGCAACTATTGCACGACCTTGCAACTTTGTCCAATCACCGCAACTTTCCCGCAATTTTGGCCAATCCTCGTCAACTTCCACCAGTTTCACCAAATTTGTCTAACTGGTGCTGAAACGCTCAGTCTAACCAATCAAATGCATTGTTGCGCCGTGTTCACTTCCGTGTTTACAGTGAGTAGTGAATTTATACTTTACAGTGAGTAACGGAACACATCTGCAAACAGAGTGTGTGATTAAAAAAAAACCCTCACCCGCGAGGTTTTCAACACCGTCCCTTTCTCCGTCTCCCCCAGCCTGCCTGTGGACACCTCGCTACGTCTCCGTCCTGACTGCGTGTGCGAAGCGCTGGGTTTGTGTTGAAAAACATGCGCCTGCCCAAAAGCACCCCATCGCGGGAGCGCGCGTGAGGAGAGTACACTACATTACAGTGAGTGTTTGAACATCTTTAGAGGTAAAAACATTACTACATCCGGTCAGAGGGCTTTAAAACTGAATCTCCATTATGGAAGGAAAAACGCACCCCCCCCCCCCCCCCTTGCCGTCCCGTTGTAAATGAAAGAGATGTGTGTGTGTTGAAGCCCAACATGCAGACAGGTAGGCATGGAAAGACAGAGGATATTTTGTATTTTTTTTTTCCCCCAAAAAACACAGACTCCAATAGCCAATACAGTGCAACAGAATAATGTATTTTTTCCTCTCTGCTCGGTACAGAGTGGTTGGGAACCGTAGGGAGTTTTCAAATAAAGGTACTACCAATAATTTCCAAATCTCTACTCCTGAACATGCATTCAATGTAATTTAGCTGTTGTAATGGATATTGTGTTAATGTTTGTATTTGCTGTTGCACAAGGGTTTTTTCTGTATAGCAGAAGTTTCTGCTTAATTTACAAATGACTATAACAGGAAATTTTTGACAATCCTGTACTTTTCTTGTATTGTTATATAGAAAATCACTGCAGTAAACTGGAACAAAGCATCTGTTTTAAAATTTGGAATTCTTCCTACAACTTTTAGTGCAGAAAACACTAAAAACACTGCAACTCTTCCCGCAACTTTTTGAAAAAGCTCCAGCGAATTCAGGCTTTTTGGCCCGCAACAATCATAAAAACATCCCGCAACATTCTGGAGGGACTGCTTCTTGTTTTCATCTTGTCCCACATCCCGTTTAAATCCCTAAACAGGTTAAAAATCATTTCTAAACATTAACGTTTGCATTAAAATACACTTTTGCTCTTGTTTTGTAAACATTATGGTCTAAACTTTGAGCAACAATTGGAAAAAAAAAAATCACTGTCCTGATTTAGTCTGTTTTTATAGTGGCTAATTATACATGTAATTTTTTCAGTGTGCCAGTGGGAGCGTTTGGCTTATTAAATCACATTTGAATGAGCAGTGTTGTTGCCACCCTCGATAATAACTGTAATTGTCTTAGTTGTGTATTGGAGGGACGAACTTTATTGTGCAAAGTTGTGACGTTTAATACGGTCTCTATGAGCAGCACCGGTTAGATTATAAAGTCTGACAGCCGTAGGTAGGAAGGACCTGCGGAACCTCTCCCTTGAGCACTTAGGATGACACAGCCTACCGCTAAATGAGCTCTTCAATGCGTTCAGCATGTCCCGCATGGAGTGGGACTCGGACTCCAGCAGAGATGACAGCTTAGCCACCATCCTCCTCTCCTACCTCCTCCACTGGGTCGAGGCGCTGCCCCAGAACAGAGCTGGCTTTTTAGATCAGCCTGTTCAGCCTCTTTCTGTTGACTGCTGTGATGCTGCTGCCCCAGCAGACCACTCCAAACGTGATGGCTGATGCCAACACTGAATCACAGAAGGTCTTCAGGAGAGCCCCTCGCACTCAAAAATACTTTTTTGGAGTGCGTCCTTTTCCAACGTTATCCAGGTTTCTATTCAGGTCCTATTGTATAGTTATATCTATTATATGTTTAGAATAACAGTTATTATAGTATATCTGTATAGCTTTATATGACATCCTTGTCTCGAAGAGGCAATGGTTAGCGCGTCAAAGGTTGGAGCAGCGCCTGGAATGACTATACAGCCCAATCCTTGAGTGGCAGTCTTTGGAGCAGTTGGTGCAGATGAAGATTGATGGTGCATGTGCTGATGCTGCATGTTCTTTCCTCGCCGCACGCTTCATTGCCATCTGGACTCTCGTGATCGCTTCCATCTTGAGAACACCCTCTTTGACACTGTGGCGCCAGGTGGCTCGATTTTTGACAATAACCTTCCAGTTATTGGCGTTGATCTGCACACACCACATGTCGCGTTTGCAGACATCTTTAAAATGCAACAGCGGTCGGCCCACACGGCAGATGCCCACCCGTAGTTCTCTGTAAAGGATTTCTCTCGGCAGACGGTCAGGCTCTATGTGGTGCACGTGGCCGAGCCACTGGAGTTGTCTCTGGCTGAGAAATGCAGGGATGCTTGGCAAGTCAGCGCGCTCAAGGACCTCGGTGTTGGGGACTCTGGCCTGCCACTTGATGTGCATAAGGTGTCAAAGACAGCGGAGGTGGAACCCGTTTAACTGCTTCTCCTGCCTGGCATAGGCTGTCCAGGACTCGCTGCCATACAGGAAAGTGGACAGGATGCAAGCTTGGTATATGAGTAGCTTGGTCTTCGAACTCAGCAGACTGTTGTTCCACACACGCTTGTTGAGTTTGGCCATGACAGCAGCTGCTTTAGTGATTCTGGAGCTGATCTCAGTGTCCAGCAAGAGTGTGTTTGAAACAGCGGACCCTAGGTAGGCGAAGGTGTCCATAACCTCCAGCTGTGTGTCGTCAATGGTAATGACAGGAGAGGAGACAGCATCTTGCGCCATGATGTTGGTTTTCTTAAGGCTGATCATGAGCCCAAACTCCTTGCAGGCGTGGGACAGTTTGCTGACCAGGTGCTGCAGGCCCTCCTCGCTGTGTGATGCTAGAGCAGCGTCGTCTGCAAACAGCAGCTCACATATGACGACCTCGTAGACTTTGGTTTTAGCACGAAGTCTTGCGATGTTGAGGAGTTTTCCATCTGATCTTGTGCGGACACAGACACCTTCAGGACAGTCGGCGAAGGCGTAGTGGAGGAGCATTGAGAAAAAAATCCCCAAAAGAGTCGGTGCTAGAACGAAACCCTGCTTCACTCCACTGCTGACTGAAAAGGCATCTGAGGTGGCTCCATCAAAGCAAACAGTACTATGCATGTCCATGTGGAAGGAGGAGATGATTGCAAGGATCTTTGGGGGACAACCAATCTTTTGCAGGATCTGTAAGAGCCCGCTTCGACTAAGTCAAAGGCTTTGGTCAGGTCCACGAACGCAAGGAACAATGGCTGCTGCTGCTCTCGACACTTCTCCTGCAGCTGACGGAGGGAGAAGATCATATCCACTGTGGACCTTCCGGCTCTGAAGCCACACTGGGACTCAGGATAGACTCGTGAAGTGAGGCTCTACAGGTGGAACAGGGTAACCCGGGCGAAGACTTTGCCAACTATGTTCAGAAGAGAGATACCGTGGTAATTGTCGCAGTCACTGCGGTCGCCTTTGTTCTTATACAGTGTGACTATGTTGGTATCGCTCATATCTTGGGGAATGTAACCTTGCTCCCAGCAAAGGCAGAGGAGATCATATAGTGGTTGTAAGATGCCTGTTTTCCCGTGTTTCAGAACTTCTGGGGGGATATCGTCTTTCCTTGGAGCCTTGCCACAGGTGAGGCAGTCTATGGCTTTGCCGAGTTCTTCCAGCGTGGGCATTTCATCAAGCTCCTTCATGACTGGTAGGCCAGGCAAGGCATCAAGGGCAACGTCTGTCACGATGTTCTGGTGGTTCTAATGGTCGAGCATTATCTTGAATTGTACTTGACCCAACGCTGGAGTTGTTTGCTCTTGTCGGTGATGGCTTTGCCTGTCTTAGCTTTGAGTGGTGCTGTTGTGATGCTTGTTGGGCTGATAGCTGTTTTGATGCCCTCATACATTCGATTTGGTAGATCCGCAATCAGCAGCTACCTGGATGTTGATACACAGGTTCTGCTAGTACTCATTGGCGCAACGGCGAGCAATCTACTGGGCCTTGCTCCTTGCTGCTCGAAGGGCGTCGCGTGTGCCAGGGCAAGGGTTCTGCCTGTGAGCCAGCAGTGCTTCTCTTTTGACCTCTGTGACTGGCTGCATTTCGTCCCAGTGAGCCTCAAACAAGTCAGCATTCTTGTGTTCTTTCTTTCCGAATGCGGTTATGGCTGAGTCGTAGATGGCGTCGCGAAGGTGGTTCCATTTGGCTTCCATGTTGCCTGGGATATCGGACTGGAGGTGAGCTTCAAGTTTCCTCTGAAAGCTGTCAGCGAAGGTCTGAGCCTTGATCGGATCAGAAATTCCACAAGTGTTGATGCGGGGGCGACCCTTAGTCTTGGCATGGTGGATCTTCCTTAGCTTCAGTCTGACCTTACTGACAACAAGGGAATGATCTGTATCACAATCAGCGCTGTGATAGCTTCTTGTGTGAAGAATACTGCTGAGGTCCACTCTTCTGGTGATGACAAGATCTAGCTGGTGCCAGTGACGGGACCGGGGGTGTCTCCAAGACACTTTCCACAGCTCTTCACACTTGAAGTAGGAGTTTGTAATGCAGAGGCCGTGATGACAACAGAATTCCAACAGCCTCTGTCCACTCTTGTTCATCCTGCCTATGCCAAAGTGGCCAAGACAGGATGGCCACACTTGCCAGTCTGCTCCGAAGCGAGCGTTGAAGTCGCCTAGCAAAAATAAGCCTTCAGAGCAGGGGATTCTAGATAGCACTTCCTCTAGAGCCTTGTAGAACTGATCTTTGGCTTCTGGAGTGGATGTGAGGGTCGGGGCATACACAGAAAGGATGTTCACAAAGCTCGATGATGTCCTCATGCGGAGGGCGAGGATTCTTTCGGACCCTCCTGTAGGGGTTTCTGTGGTGGCCATCAGCGAGTTCCTCACTGCAAAACCTACACCATGCTGCCTGGACTCGTTCTGGGGCAGGCCCTGCCAATAAAAGGTGTAGTCTGATTCTCTAAGAGAGCCACTGTCAGCCAGGCGGGTTTCCTGAAGGCAGGCAACATCCATGTTAAGTCGTACCAGTTCCTTTTTTGATGATGGCGGTCTTGCGAGAGTCATCCATTTTTTTATTATTATTTTATTATTATATCTTTAGAATAATAGTTATTATAGTATATCTATATAGCTTTAGTATAATAGCTATTATATACCTATTATACTAAAGGGTTTCTCAAATTGGCTCAAGTATTTTTTTGTGTTAAAAGTTTCCATATAGATCTCTACTGTTGAAATGAATCATTGTTATGCTGCTTCCAAACTATGTACTCTTTCTGTATTGATCATCTGTGTAGGAGCTACAAATTCTTACTAGACCGTTAAAAAAATTTCTTTCAGCGTCTGTTATCTCCATGCTCCATTGTCTTGCAATCTCTGTCTAAGTTAGTTCCATTATTTTCACCCGTGCTAGTTGTTACATCTTGTCAGGTCAGGCGTTGGTTTGCTTGCTACCTGACAACCATGAAAACCGGTACTACCTGTCTCATGGGTCGGGCCGACGGCGACTCAACCGGCAACCCTCCCCTTCCGAGGGCATGGAGGGTGAAACTGGGCATCTTGGTAGAACTAAAAACAATATCTGTCACAGGTCTGTGGTGGACCACTCCCAGTTACACGGGGTGAGACTGGACATCCTGGCAGAAAAGCACATCTGTCGCAGGATCTGTGGTGGACTTTTGCCAGTCGGTGCATCGTGACATGCACTATACAATGAGCAGAGATAAACAAACCTATCATCTGGTCAGTCACTGCAACAGACACTGGAGTCAGTTTGTCTTCGCCTGTCCTTGCTACTGATAATACTTCTATCTGCCAAGAATGTGCCACTAGTCCAGTAAAAGCTAGCGGTACTCAAATACTTTGCAAGCAGTTTCATGAAATGATCAGTCAGGAAGCAACTCATACCAACTCGGACGTCGCCCGGGTTAACAAGGTCCTCGCTTATCTGTTCACACTCCGACAGGCAGCGAAAAGTATGTTAGGAGCAGGAAGAGAGAAGAAGAAGAAAACAGCAGCCTTGTGTGTAGCAGAATGGAATGTACGCACTCTGATGGACAGATAACATCACAGCACCCAGAAAGACAGACTGCGTTTGTGGCCTTGGAAATGAACAGGTACAATGTAGACATAGCTGCACTTAATGAAACAAGATTGCCTGGATATGACAGTTTGGAAGATCATGGGTACATCTTTTTTTGGAGTGGGAAATCAACTCAAGAAAGGAGAGAAGCAGGAGTAGGCTTTGTAGTTAGAAAGGAAATAGTAGCAATGCTTGATGAGAAACCGGTGCCAATCAGCGACAGGATAATGACTATGAGACTCCCACTACAGCGGAAGATGTATGCTACACTCATCAGCGTGTATGCCCCAACAGTGACCAACACAGAGGAGGCGAAGGAAGAGTTCTACAGTAATTTACGTGAGACTATCAGACTTGTACCATCTGATGACAGGCTGATACTTGGAGATTTTAATGCTAGAGTTGGTTCGGACACTGAGAAATGGAAAGGAGTGCTAGGCAGTCATGGAGTAGGCAAATGCAATGCTAATGGAGTACTTCTACGTGCACTATGTTCAGAGTACAACCTTGTGATAGCCAACACCCTATTTAAGCACAAGGACACACACAAGAAGACATGGATGCACCCAAGATCCAAGCACTGGCACTTGTTAGACTACATCATAGTAAGGCAGAGAGACATAAGGGATGTATTGGACACCAGAGCAATGAGAGGTGCAGACTGTGGTACTGATCATGTTATGCTGAGATCTAGACTAAGGATTTGCAGACAAAAACAGCACTGCAGAATGGGTGTGAAGCCACCGTGGAAGCTAAACACTAGTGCACTGAAAGGTCAAAAGAAACAGGAAGAACTTACACAGGAAATGGATGAAAACTTGAAAGACTGGGACAGCAACAATTAACCTGTTGAACTCTGTTCAACTTCCCTAAAAAACGCCTAAAAATAACATGCCCAAAGTAAATCAAAAGCTGTTCTTCAACCCTTTGCAGCATCTTCATGGGGTTAGTCTCATTTAAAAGAAAAAAACACTGAATTTTTTGGCAAAACAGTCATAATCTTTTGACTTTTTTCTATGTGATCATAATCTTGCTCACTTGAGCTCTATTTTGATAACTATGCTTTTTTCTCTCTGCCCAATGTGTCACCCCCTCTTTACCCCCACTGTATGAGGCGCCTGTCGGCTGCCACGTCATTAGGGAGCACTTAACATGAGCGCATCTTAATGTCAAGTAAAATTCCTCGTATGTGTAAAAACATGCTTGGCAATAAAGTTCATTCTGATTCTGATTCTGATTCTCTAAGTGCTCCTGCCACTGAGTAACAAAAAAGTTCGCCTGGGTGTTTTTTTAGATACAAATGCTTGCAAATAACATACAGCTGTCAGATACTGGCTGGAAAACACAACAGAAATGTAGAACCAAGTGTTTTCAAGCTTAGGTCAAAATTTTGTAAAAATACCACAAAAAATGAATATATTACACAGCTTTTTTCTCAGGTTGTAACAAGGCTGTGTCTGTACTGGAAGACCAGAAATACAGCTTTTTTTTCCAGTGTGCAGAGACGCACTAAGATGCAGAGACGTGCCCGCCTGCGGAATTCACAGAGTTCAAGGGGTTAACAGAATGACATAAAAGAGAAATGGGCAACACTGAAGGATACGGTGTATCAGACTGCGAGTGATGTTTTAGGCTTTAGAAGGGGAAGAAGCACAATGGACATGATTTTCTGCTTGAAACAGGTTCAAGAAAAGTGTACAGAACAGAACATGCCACTTTATGTAGTCTTCATTGACTTCAGTAAAGCCTTTGATACTGTATCGCGACAAGGACTCTGGAAGGTACTCAAGAAATATGGCCATACAGAGAAGTTTGTCAACCTGATCGAGGCACTCCATACAGGTATGCAAGCAAACGTGGCAATGAGTGGTTCAGTATCTAAAGACTTTTCAGTAAGTAACAAGGTGAAACAAGGGTGTGTGCTGGCGCCTTCACTCTTCTCACTATATCTGGCAGCCATGCTTGAGGTGGCCTTCAAAGACACTTCAGGAGTATACATTCAAACAAGGGAAGAAGCAGACTTGTTCAGTGTGGCACAGTTTAAAGCCAAGAGTAAGACATCAATAAAGGTAGTAAGAGAAATGCTCTTTGCCAATGACAGTGCTCTAGTTGCTCACAGTGCAGTAGATATGCAATCTTTAGTGGAGAGATTTGCAAGAGCAGCTAGCCAATTCAGCCTCAAAATCAACATCAACAAGACAGAGTGCCTCTATCAACTGCCAAAGTTCCAGTTATCAGCATCATTACCAGAAGAGATCAGTATTGGTACAGAGCCACTAGTCAAGTGTAAGACTTTCAAGTATCTTGGGAGTACTGTTTCAGAGAATGCTAGGCTGGAGGATGAACTATCTCTCAGAATGGGAAGAGTGAGTGCTGTGTTTGGAAACTTGAGGGAGAGACTGTGGAACAATCAACATGTGTCTATCCGTGTGATATCCAAAGTGTACAGAGCAACCGTACTGGCTACTCTATTGTACGGTGCTGAAACTTGGACTGTATACAGGGCGCAGGTAAATAAACTTCACGCGTACATGAAACACCTTCGAGCCATAATAAATCTCTCATGGAAAGACAGGATAATCAACAAAGAAGTGCTGAAACAAGCTGGTCTACTATCAGTGGAAGACATGCTAATACAGATGAACGTGAGGTGGCTTGGACATGCTGAGAGGATGGATCATTAGCGTCTCCCTCGGCAGTTACTCTACTCACAGTTATATGAGGGGAAACGCAATCAGGGTAGACCAAGGCTCAAATTTAAAGACAATGTAAAAAGAAACCTGAAGAAGTTGGATATAGACAGGAGTTCCTGGAGGCGGAAGGCGAAGGACAGAGCTGGTGGAGGAATCTGATCAGACCTAAATGAAACAGTCATTGTCCCCCCGACAGACTGCTATGATGATGATGATGATGTGTAATAATGTGTTTATACTTATCAAGCATCATATATGGCAAATTTGAACATAAATCCAACATTTCACTGCTGGGACTTAGAAATGCCTGTAGCTGCAGAGACACATGCTGCAGAAAACTGTGTTGAAACAATGATTGATCACCTTTGTGCAAACGATGGTTTTCTGATTGTTCACCTGGAAGATTTGAGGTGGCTGGACCATCCACTGGTGAACTGAACATGAGCCTCTAATGATTTATAGTTTTTAAATTGCTCATGGGTGTATGCACTCACCCCACAAACCAGGTGGACAAACACATCTGACAGTGTGACTCGAGGCAGTTGGTCAAGATCCGTGGTCCATTTCTTCTGCTCATACGGATCGATCCCATTTATTTCTTTAAATTTTTGGAGGTAGCGCTCTTTTGCTTCCTTATTCAGCTTGTCTGAATAAGGAATTTTAATTTTCTGTTTGTGGCGTTCCATCAAATGTATGTCTGTTTGCATTTGCAGTTGCTGTAGACAACAAGTAAACAAAGATGCCAGACCATGAAAATGGCGACAACGGCCCAGAATGCAGCACGACATGATATCAACACCCATTCTCCATATTGCCTAGGCCTGCTTAGAGGGGAGATGACACACACTGATATCTTGTGACTTTCTGACCTTGACCACAACCTGAGGATTATTGTTTGTGAGTTTGGTGAGCATCTGGGCAACTCCCTAGGATAAGTAGCAATTCTTGACAATTGTAGCCAGCGCCATGACATAAGCTCATTTCACCTTTAGGAATGTGTTTTAAAAAAAAGGCATACCAACTGGATGTACAAAGCATAACTGTAATTCTGCCCTTTGATGCAGCATGGGCCTGACAGTGAGAGTTTAAAGAGTTTTGACCTGGAGGAGGCAGGGGGTCGACCTCCATGCGAAAGTCATCTTTGAGGAAGAGGAAGCCAATGATGGAGAAGAAGTACACGAGAAATATGGCCAGGACAGCAGTCAGAAAAATGGAGCGGCCATTTCTCGTCACACTCTTAATTACGTTGAGCAGCGTCTCCTCTCGGATCACAAGGTCAAACAGCTGTAAAGATCAATACCTGTAAGTCAGGACTAATTTAGAATATTTAATTGCTGTAAAAATGCAAATGAGATTTCTTACCAAGAAACTGTAGAAGAACTCGTGAACAAAGAGGCCCAAGACGCAGGTGATGGCATAGAGAAAATGGTAGATAAACAACTTGTCCATCACCACTGCTTTGTAGCCTCGAGTGAACGTTCCCTGGTTGCCCACAAAACTTACAAGAAACACTAGCTTGTTGAATAGCTGAAAATAGAATAAAACTGTGCTCAGGGACAGAAAAAACAGCTTTGATGTATGTATAGGCAAGAACAGAAACATCCCTGAGCATCAGTGGGTCAAATCTTATTTCACTTACGTTGGCAGTACCAAGCAACAACAGAGCAGGTCCAAGGCCCATAGTGTAGATAGACCGCAGAATGAGGGAGACCAGGAAGAACAGGATGCCCCATGGCTTGGGTAAAACGGGAAGTAAGACGGTGAAGACCCCCACTGCCACCCATAATGAAATATTCCAAAATGCAGACAAGGTGCCTGAGTAAAAGAATACAATTAATACCAGGACTAGAAAATACAAAACGAAAAATATCTTTAATTGGTTTCTGACCCTGAGAACTTAAATTGTCAAAGACTGTCAAAGGCAACATTTGATTCTTTATTTGTTCTGTGATTAGATTTCATGGTGGAGCTACACATAACATCACCAATCTCAACATACTGATAATGATGGTTAAAGTAAAAGATGTCATAATTCAAAACATACGGCAAGAGACTTAGCTTGCTGTACACACCTACGTTGATTAGAGCTAAAGTGTGATTTCTCAAATTAAAACAAATGCCAGTGTTTGTGGACTAAAGGTGTGTAAAGCCTTTAAATAATTGCTAACTCAGGTAACACAGCTCAGTAAAAAAACAAGCAGGTAAGCAATAATCTACTATAATTAGCATTCCAGAAAAACAATTTGTAGAACTCAGTCCATAACTCATTGAAGCGGACCCATCTAGAGTAAATTGGAATGATGAAAAGTTCAGAACAATCTAGTTCATCCATCCTTATCAAGGGTCAGCAGCAAGTGAGGGCAGAAATGTGTGGTTAAGGTGACCAAAATCTCTTTCTATGATATCTAACTTATCAATAGAAGAAAACACTGACAGAAACCTACGGAAAGTATGTATTTGTCTCAGTTTTCTCACAAAAAGACTGCTGATTAGTGACTTTTCAATGTTACTCAAAACATTAATCTCTTATTACCACTTACTTTTATTTAAAGGCCAACAGATAACTTGCTCTATATGATACCTTGTCTAATACAAGTACCTAACATGGGGACTGAAGCAGACATGAATAGTCCTTTGCATCTTCAGACAGAAACCCCCCTTTTTTTTTTTACATTCACAACTATTTACTTTACTGCTGTTTATTAATAAAAAGGATCTTCATTAGCTGATGTTTAGATAACCAGCTAGTCTTCCTACATGAATGCTGACTAACTTGCACTTTTCTAACAAGGAAAAAAAATGTTTTTCCTGCAAAGTTTTGGTTGATTGTTGGAAATCATTCAAAGGCTAAAGCAAAGTTTATAAACATCCAATTTGAATGTTGAGTCTGTTGTCATTCCTTGTAAATTTGTTAAAAAAATATGGGCAAATTAAAAATTGGTGGCTAGGGAAAGGAATCAGTGATGATGTTAAACAAAATACCATCAATAAAATTAGGACACTATTCTACATTTCCATTGCTCTTCTAAGCTTTAAATAGTTTTTGCGTGAAATTATCAACCAGACCATCAATGACGGAGTAGCTCATTCCAGACTATTGCCCTTAAGCACAGCCTAGATGCAGACCCATCTAGGATGTGACTAAAGTCAAGGTCAATGGCCTAGGAAGAATGACGTTTTTCATAAAATTATAAATGTCAAGCTCTCCTATCTTGACCTCAGCCTGGATACAGACCTACCTGAGGATCACTGTAAGTGAGTTTGGTGAGGATCCAGGCAATTTCCTAGGAGTAGTAGTGATTTTTCTAAAATCATGTAGGTGCCCAAACCACCTGACCTTTGACCTTGAGCACAATCTGGATGCAGACCCACCTGAGGATCCTTGTGAGTGATGTTTGGTTACCACTGGGGCAATTGCCTTGGGGGAGTATTGATTTTTCTGAAATCACATACAGTAAGTGCCCAGATCTCCTGACCTTTGACCTTGGGCACAACATGGATGCAAACCCTCCTGAGGATCATTGTGAGTGAGTTTGGTGAGCATCGGGGCAAATGCCTAGGAGGAATAGTGATTCCTGTTAAATGTGGATGGATGGAAGTATAGTTTGTTGCAAACTTTTGTTTTTTATGTGTCTACATTTCACCAGTTCTTCAATTGGTCAGTTGCTTACTCTTATTTTGAAGGTTTGTGAGACCATATAGAAGCTCTTATTTAAAAAGTTCACTCAGGAAGAGAGGTTGATTTTCACACCTGCAGAGTTCAGACTGGAAATGCTCATCTTCTTTTGACTTCACCTGTGCTTAAGAAAAATCTACTTTTCTGTTAGTGTGTGTTTTATCTCTGCAGGCAGGGCAGCAGAGCTCAGGCGCTGCCGAGGAGTCAGCAGCAGCTGGGAAGATAGAGACACTGCTTGGAGTAAAGTTCCGCTTCATATTGAAGTGGCAAATTATATGCGATATGCATGATACAGGCATTTTATGCATTACGGGTGGCCAAATGCACCGATACAATGAATATATTTGTTATATCACCCAGTAATAGCTACAACACCATTTTAAAACATTTTAATCACTAATCTGCAGAGCAACCTCTTTTGTTGTCCTTTTCTTTAAATGCTAATAAGCCCCAGTTGACCACATCCCCTGTGGTATAGGGTAATTGGACAGGGTAACAGTCCAAATAAAGCATCATCAGAGTGAGGGATGTGTGGTTTGAGTGGTTGATAGGAAATGGATGGTTCTCTGAGTGTAATAAGCACTGAAATAACCCTGAAAGATAGAATAGATGCTCTGTCGGCTGCAGCTAACAGTTGGTGGAGGAGCCACCCCGGCCAGAGTGCAATAAGCTATAGTAAAATAATCTAAAATACCATCTTTTTTTTTTCCACAATATCTTTATTGAACAATTTTTTTTTTTTTAACAAACAATCAAACACTAACACTAAAGTACTACACAAAAAAAAAAAAAATGCACTAAAAACACCAACAACCACCAACAAAATCAAATCTTCAACAATGCTCCTCTGTTTAGTCTAGACAATCCAATACATAAGTATACATATTATGTTCACCAGTTTGGAATTTACAAGGTCCACACACATCATTCACCTTCTTCTTCAAGAGTTATGTTTAAATTTTTTACATAATCAATAAAAGGTCTCCATATATTCTCAAACACAATTTCCTTTGATTTTAGTATATATGTTATTCTTTCTAATGGAAGGTTTGTTAACATCTGTCTTAACCACTGAGTCACATCTGGTCTATGAGTCTTTTTCCATAATAGTGCAATACATTTTTTGGCATTAAGCAAACTGAGGTCTATGAATGTTCTTTCACTTTTATTAAAATTATGCTTTTCTGGGTACAGACCCAACAAAAACAGTTTAGGATTCAATATGATTTGTTTTGAGATTATTTTTTCAATTGTTACCCTCACCTCTTCCCAAAACATTCTTATTAATCTACATTCCCATAAACAATGAAATAGGGTTCCTTTACTTTCCATGCATTTTGTGCATGTATCTGGTATATTTTTGTTATATCTATTTAACTCCTCCGGTGTAACATACATCCGCATTAACCATTTGAAATGTATCAATTTAAGGCGTGCATTTATTGATTTGGTTTGAGCTTCTGTACAAGCCAATTCCCATTGTTCCTCTGAAATTTCAATTTGCAGATCTTCTTTCCAGTAGTTTAATCTTTTCAGTGAATTTTCACTTGAAGATAGTGTCAATGAGTTATAAAACTCTGAAATAATACCCTTTCTTTTACTATCTTTCATCATCATTTTTTCCAAGGATGAATAAATAGGTCGAGTGAGAGCTTTATTTTGATTTGATCGAATAAAGTTTCTAAGTTGAAGATATTTAAAAAAATGTGTTCTATTGAGATTAAATTTGATCCTCAGCTCTTCAAAAGACATTATGTTGTCTGCACATGGCAAATATAAATCCTGAATCTTTTGTATCCCTTTTAAATTCCATACTTTAAATACAGCGTCCGCTCTCCCTGGTTTAAAATATTGATTACCCCATATTGGACTAAATTGTGACAATAACTGTGGTTCTTTTAAATAGTTTTTAGCTTCACACCATATTTTGATCATATGCTTTACAAATGGATTTTTAACTTGTTTTTGTAATTTTTTTGCCGAATCTGAGTATATGAATATGGGAAGAGGTAAAGGTAAATTGTATGATTCCATTTCAGTCCAGTGAGGGAGATCATTTGATGAAAAATAATATGTCATAGACCTCAGTTGTGCCGACCAATAATACAACATAAAATTTGGACATTTCAGACCTCCACGATCAAATGGTAAATATAATAAAGACAAACGTAATCTAGCCCTCCTGTTGTTCCATATAAATTCCACTAACTTTTTTTTTATTCTTGAGAATAGATCTAAAGGTGGTGATAAGGGAATGTATTGAAATAAATAAAGTATTTTAGGTAAAATATTACTTTTAAGTATATTGATTCTCCCGATCATCGACATTGGTAGTGACATCCATCTCTGAGTTAACTCACTGATATCTGACATTAAGGCTTCATAGTTGACACTGGCGACTGATTCTAGCTTAGGCATAATTTGGATTCCTAAATATTTAAACTGATTTACAACATTGAATTGATTTACCTCAGGGGCTGGGTAATTTCTCTGGGTCTCATTTAGCATTAATATTGAAGATTTAGTTTTATTTATTTTATATCCTGATATTTCCCCAAAATTCTTTATTAAATTCAACAAGGTTGGAATTGATTTTTTTAGATTCGACATAAACAAAATTATATCATCGGCGTACAGGGAGATTTTATGTTCTGTTGGTCCAACTTTAATTCCATATATTTGTGAATGTAAACGTATCGCTATCGCTAAAGGTTCAATTGCCATAGTAAACAGTAAAGGTGAAAGTGGACAGCCTTGTCGACATCCTCTATTGATTTTTATTGGTTTTGAAATATTGTTATTTGTTAGGATTTCTGCTGTAGCATTATTGTATATTATTTGAACCCATTTTATGAAATTATTTCCAAGTCCAAACCTTTGTAGGACTTCAAAAAGAAAGGGCCATTCAACTCTATCAAAGGCCTTTTCGGCGTCCAATGATAGGAGAGCTGTATCCGGTGCTTCTTTATTAAAATAAATAATATTAAATAGTCTTCTTACATTATGGAAGCCTTGTCTACCCTTTATAAAGCCATTCTGATCTCGATTAATAATATTTGGTAAAATTTCTTGTATTCGTCTTGCTAAAATTTTACAGATTATCTTAAGGTCGGCGTTTAATAGGCTTATTGGTCTCATATTTTCACATTTATTAGAGGGCTTACCTGGTTTTGGCAGCAGTATAATTAAGGCATTATTTATGTATGATGGTAAATTATTATTTTGAAATGCTTCTAAAACCATTTCCAAAAAAGGTTTTATTAATTTATTCTTAAATTTTTTATAAAGGTCAACTGGAAGACCATCTGGTCCTGCACTTTTTCCTGATTTCATATTATCAATGGCTAGCCCAACTTCTTCTTGACTAATTTTAGACTCCAATATCTCCCTGTTTTGATTTGGAATACACGGTATAGATAGTTCGTTCAAAAACCCATTTAGTTTTGTTAAATCAGGTTCATTTTTGGTATCATATAATTTTTCATAGTAATCTCTAAAGGCTCTATTAATTTCTAAAGGATCTATAACTACCTGTCCGTTACTTATAATACTGGTAATTGGTGTTTTAATTTCCAATTGTTTAATCTGCCATGCTAATAATTTTCCTGATTTTTCACCTTGTTCATAAAAAGATTGTTTCAATCTTAGAAGACTCGAGGCAGCTCTATTCGCTGATTTTTTGTCGTATTCAGCTCTCAGAATCAGTAATTCATTCTCCAACCTTGGGTCACTTCCTGCATACACTTTTTCCTGAAGATTTTTATTTTATGTTCCAATTTAGCTCTCTCCTCTCGAGTCTTCTTAGATTTTGATCCTGTATAACTAATAATATGTCCCCTAATAAAAGCTTTGAAAGCCTCCCACTTTACACATGCTGATGTTTGTGTAGTATTGATGTCAAAGAACTCGTCTATCTGTTTTTCTATATACTTGACAAATTCCTCATCCTGAAGCCATTTATGCTGAAATTGCCATCTACCTGATTCCTTTGTCAATTTTTTATCTACATATATTAGACAACAGGGTGCATGATCAGAGATCACGATGTTATCATAAAAGCAGTTTTGAATCTTGGACCTTAATTCTGTGGAAATCAAAAAATAATCAATACGTGAGAATGTCTTGTAGGTACTGGAATAACAAGAATAGGCTTTAACTTGTGGTTTCATTTCTCTCCATATATCTAACAATCTCAATTCTTTCATAAAATGATTAATAGTCATCCTACATCCAATGTGCGTACAATCCAGTCCTGTTGATCTATCCACACCTGGATTCAATGTACAATTAAAATCCCCTGCTATTATATGTTGCCCTGTAAGTGATGATAAGATGAGAAATAAATTAGCAAAGAACTTCTGATCATCTATATTGGGACCATATAAGTTCACAAGATTTATATTTTCTAATAGCAAAGAACCTTGAATGATTACATATCTTCCAAATTTGTCTCCAATTACATTTTTCACTTGAAAAGGAACTGATTTATGTATGAGAGTCATAACTCCCCTGGCTCGGGATGAAAATGAAGAGGTGAATACACTTCCCTGCCATCTACTCCTAATTCTTTTAACATCCTCCTCTATCAGATGAGTTTCTTGTAAAAACACAATTCTTGAACCCATGTCCTTTATTTTATTCATAACTTGTTTAAGTTTTTTTAAATTTTGTAGACCTCTGCAAGTCCATGAAGTTAAATTAAGATTAACACTTTGGTCCATGATCAATAGAGAGTTTGGGATTTCCTTGCAGTGTAAACATGCTCATACAGAGAAGCAAAAACATGAGTGGTTGAACATTCATCCTACAAACTACCCACAAACAAATTTCCCCTTCCCACACTTGTGGCAAACCCCCCAAAATCAAAAGAAAAATTCTGTCTCCCGATATAGCCATCGACCGTTCCACACCCACGGGGAACAGCCTAAGCCACTCCTTCTTCATCCTCCCAATCACCCTAACTCTACTGCTTTTAATGACGTAACATTAACTCTCCTCTGTAGTTTTCCAACTTAACTCCAAAATTTTTAACAACTTTGTACATCATAGTTTTTTTTTTTTTTGTTTGTTTTGTTTTTGTTTTGTTTTTTTAATATATAATACAATCTATATTTTGTAAACTTACTATTTACTTCAAGTCAGTCAGATGCCTGTGCAAATGCTTAATTATTCTACCTTATATTTTGTTCATGCTTAGCTCCCACCAGTCTCTTCTTCTTCTTTGATCTTCTTGATGAACTCCTGCGCCTCCTCTGGGGTCTTGAAGATGTGGGTTCTGCCCTCATACGTGGTCAGCAGTCTCGCAGGATAGATTACACCATGACGAATCCCAAGGTTGCGCAGCTCCTTACGTATGGGATCAAACTGCTTCCTCAATTGCTGGATTCCTGTGGCCAAATCTGGGTAGAACCGCACCTGCTGGTCCTGGTGTTTAATCTCTCCTTTAGCACGTGCAGCGTTGAAGATCTTCATCCTGTCTCTGTTGCTAAGAAACTTCATAATTAAGGTCCTCGGCGGTCCCTTATCTCTCCGTGGGCCAATACGATGTGCTTTTTCCAGAACCACTGCTGATTGCAACTCCTCGCTGCCCAGCACCTCCGGAATCCACTTTTCCAGAAAGGAACATACGTCCCGACCTTCTGATTCCTCTGGAAGACCCACCAGCCTCAAATTATTCTGTCTCGACCGAGATTCCAAATCCAAAATATTATCTTCCAGAGATTTTTTTTTTTTTTCCAAAGTGCGCACCTTTAATTGAAGACGGGTGACGTCATCTTCAGCACTAGCGAGACGGAGCTCCATCTGCGCCGTTCGTTCTACACAGTCACCCAATTCCTTTCTTATTCCTTCCAACGCTGTCATAATCCCATCAAATCTAGAGGAAAAGTCCGCTCTCATTGAACTCATGGCTGCCATCAGCGCATCTGCGCCATTCCCCGCAGAAATCGCAGCGTTGCCAGCCTCCTCCGCCATATATGGAGTTTTGTTTGCTGCGTCACAGACCTGAAAGTCCGTTAATTTGGACTGTTTCGGCGGCTCGCTTTTTCCTTTTCCTGGTTTTCCAGCCTTAGGCTTCGCCGACATATCCTCGCCCAAATGCTGGGATACGTTCTGTCCCAAATGAGAGAGTTATTTGCCGATTTTTTTTTTTCCAGGAGCAGAGCAGAGCGAGACACGTCCGTCCTACGTGGCAGCCATAACCGGAAGTCTAAAATACCATCTTGAATAAGATACATTGGTGTGAAAAAGTGTTTCCCCCCTTCCTGATTACTCTTTTTTTTTTTTTGTATGTTTGTCACACTTAAATGTTTCAGATCCATCCATCCATCCATCTTCTTCCGCTTAATCCTTTTCGGGTCGCGGGGAGCTGGAGCCTATCCCAGCATCTTTGGGTGAGAGGCAGGGTACACCCTGGATCATCAAACAAATTTAAATATTAGACAAAGATAACACAAGTGAACACAAAATGCAGTTTTTAAATGAAGGTGTTTATTACTAAGGGTTAAAAAAAAAACAATCCAAACCTACATGGCCCTGTGTGAAAAAGTGACCCCCCCACGTTAAAACATAAATTAACTGTGGTTTATCACATCTTTGGAAAGCTGAGATCAAGTTCTCTAGCCACACCCAGGCCTGATTACTGCCACACCTGTTCTCAATCAAGAAATCACTTAAATAGGACCTGCCTGACAAAGTGAAGTAGACCAAAAAATCCTCAAAAGCTAGACATCATCCAAATAAATTCAGGAACAAATGACAAACAAAGTAATTGAGATCTATCAGTCTGGAAAAGGTTATAAAGCCAATTCTAAAGCTTTGGGACTCCAGTGAACTACAGTGAGAGCCATTATCCACAAATGGCGAAAACATGGAACAGTGGTGAACCTTCCCAGGAGTGGCCTGCCGACCAAAATTACCCCAAGAGTGCAGCAACGACTCATCCAAGAGGTGACAAAAGACCCCACAACAACATTCAAAGAACTGCAGGCCTCACTTGCCTCAGTTAAGGTCAGTGTTCATGACTCCACCATAAGAAAGAGACTGGGAAAAAATGGCCTGCAAGGCAGAGTTCCAAGAAGAAAACCACTGCTGTGCAAAAAGAACGTAAAGGCTCGTCTCAGTTTTGCCAGAAAACATCTTGATGATCCCCAAGACTTTTGGGAAAATACTCTGTGGACTGACGAGACAAAAGTTGAACTTTTTGGAAGGTGTGTGTCCCATCCTATCTGGCGTAAAAGTAACACAGCATTTCAGAAAAGGAACATCATACCAACAGTAAAATATGGTGGTGGTAGTGTGATGGTCTGGGGCTGTTTTGCTACTTCAGGACCTGCAAGACTTGCTGTAGTAAATGGAACCATGAATTCTGCTGTCTACCAAAAAGTCCTGAAGGAGAATGTCCGGCCATCTGTTTGTGACCTCAAGCTGAAGCATACTTGGGTTCTGCAGCAGGATAATGATTCAAAATACACCAGCAAGTCTACCTATGAATGGCTTAAGAAAAACAAAATGAAGACTTTGGAGTGGCCTAGTCAAAGTCCTGACCTGAATCCGATTGAGGTGCTGTGGCATGACCTTAAGGTGGTTCATGCTTGAAAACCCTCCAATGTGGCTGAATTACAACAATTCTGCAAAGATGAGTGGGCCAAAATTCCTCCACAGCGCTGTAAGAGACTCATTGCCATTTATCACAAATGCCTGATTGCAGTTGTTGTGGTTAAGAGTGGCCCAACCAGTTATTAGGTTTAGGGGGCAATCACTTTTTCACACAGGGCCATGTAGGTTTGGATTTTTTTCCCATAATAATAAACACCTTCATTAAAAAACTGCATTTCGTGTTTACTTGTGTTATCTTTATCTAATATTTAAATTTGTTTGATGATCTGAAACATTTAAGTGTGACAAACATACAAAAAAATGAGAAATCAGGAAGGGGGCAAACACTTTCTCACATCACTGTATATGATCATGTGCTGGTAGATGATCTGGTTGGGATAACAGTTGTTGGATGGGGAGGATGTCAAGGGGTGCCAAAAGCAGTAGCTATGCTAGATTAATTCCACTAGCGTGTCTGCCGAAGCCATCCCATCTACAATATAACAAAATAAAACAAAATAACACCTCAAAGTGAGATATATAAACCCAGCTGGAACAAGGACCCCTAGTAAAGCAAGTACGACATATAGAGTAGTCATAAAACTGCAGGACAGGATATCTAGGTGCAGCTAAGGAACAGAGCGTGTCCTGTTCAGTGACCACAGGATCTCATCTCTGCCATTTGCAGATGATGTTGTCCTGTTGGCTTCATCGAGCAATGACCTACAGGGCTTGCTGGGACGGTTTGTTTTTGAGTGTGAAGCGGCTGGGATGAGAATTAGCACCTCCAAGTCTAAGTCCATAGTCCTCAGCTGGAAAAGGGTGGATTGTCCTCTCCGGGTTGGGGACAAGCTCCTGCCCCAAGTGGAGGAGTCTCAGTGTCTCATTCACGAGTGATGGGAGAATGGAGCGTGAGACTGACAGATGTATCGGAGTAGCATCTGCAGTGATGCGGATGTTGTACTGGTCTGTTGTGATGAAGAGGGAGCTGAGCTCTAAGGCAAAGCTGTCGATTTTTTTTTTTTTTTTTTTTGTACTTATTTTGTACCCGTAGGTAGATTTGTTTTGCAGTCTGGTGACAAGCCACCAGCTGCCGGTCGCTGTGTGCGCAAGCGCCCCGTATCCCTAACCTGCATGTTTTTAGCATGTGGGAGGAAACCGGAGAAATCCCGGAGTAAACCCACGCAACACGGGGAGAACATGCAAACTCCACACAGATCACTGTTGGCCGGGGGCAGGGATCGAACCCACGATCTCACGATCCCCGCGATCCCCCGGCCGAGGGTAAAACTGTGCTGCTGCAGTGCTAACCACTGCGCCACCATGCAGCCCTATTTACCAGTCAATCTACATTCCTATGCTCATCTATGGTCATGAGCTTTGGGTAATGACTGAAAGAATGATATTGCAGATACAAGCGGCTGAAATAAACTTTCTCTGTAGGATTGCTGAACTCACCCTTAGAGATAGGGTGAGGAGCTCAGTCATTTGGGAGAGGCTCAGAGTAGAACTGCTACTCCTCCATATTGAAAGGAGCCAGTTGAGGTGGTTTGGGCATCTGATCAGGATGCCTCCTGAACGCCTCCCACTTGAGGTGTTTCGGGCATGTCCCACTGGGAGGAGACCCCGGGGCAGACCCAAGACTCACTGGAGAGACTATGTCTCCCAGCTGGCCTGGGAACATCTTGGTATCCTCTCTGAAGAGCTGGAGCAGGTGGCTAGGGAGAGGAAAGTCTGGGCTTCTTTGCTTGAGCTGTTGCATCCACGACCCGGACCTCCGGAAAAGCGGTAGAAAATGAATGGATGGATAAAACCACAGTCACTATGCTCGGCTAACTAGGTTAGCTGTACTACTGGTATGCCCTCAGATGCTTATGGGAATACATAAACTCCTATTGGCACTAAAAAAGGTGGAGACAGAGATATTGGGAGGGTCCTTACACTGAGTTATTATGGCATAACTTTACTAATAATTAATTTATTAATAATTAATTTGCTAATGATATTTATACTGCTGTGGATAAAGGTGAAATTACTGGAGCCATATTCACTGAGCTAACAAAATCATTTGATCTTGTAGATCACCATCTCCTCCTGGATAAACTTTATGCCACTGGCCTCTGTCAGAATGCAGTTCTCTGGTTTAGCTCATACAGACGTGGACAAAATTGTTGGTACCCCTCTGTTAATAAAAGAAAAACCCACAATGGTCACAGAAATACTGTAACTTGAATCTGACAAAAGTGGTAATAAATAAAAATTCTATGAAAATTAACCAGTGAAAATCAGACAATGCTTTTGAATTGTGGTTCAACAGAATTATTTTAAAAAACAAACTCATGAAACAGGACTGGACAAAAATGATGGTACCCCTAGAAAAGATTGAAAATAATGTGACCATAGGGACATGTTCAACCAAGATGTGTCCTCGTCGGCCTATTTAAAGGGTGACAAGTAGTCACCGTGCTGTTTGTTGACATGGTGTGTACCACACTAAACATGGACCAGAAGAAGCGAAGCAGAGAGTTGTCTCAAGAGATTAGAAAGAAAATTATAGACAAGCATGTTAAAGGTAAAGGCTATAAGACCATCTCCAAGCAGCTTGATGTTCCTGTGACTACAGTTGCACATCCATCCATCCATCCATCCATCTTCTTCCGCTTAATCCTTTTTTGGGTCGCGGGGGGGCTGGAGCCTATCACAGCACCACGGGACTGTAGCCAACCTCCCTGGACGTGGCCACAGGAGGAGACGGCTAATACGAATGGTAACAAAAGAGCCCAGAACAACCTCTAAACACATTCCTGATGAACTCCAAGGTCAAGATACATCAGTGTCAGATCACACCACCCGTCGTTGTTTGAGCCAAAGTGGACTTCATGGGAGACGACCAAGGAGGACACCACTGTTGAAAACAAATCCTAAAAAAGCCAGACTGGAATTTGCCAAACTGCATGTTGACAAGCCACAAAGCTTTTGGGAGAATGTCCTATGGACAGACGAGACAAAACTGGAACTTTTTGGCAAGGCACATCAGCTCTATGTTCACAGATGCAAAAATGAAGCATACCAAGAAAAGAACACTGTCCCTACTGTGAAACATGGAGGAGGTTCTGTTATGTTCTGGGGCTGCTTTGCTGCATTTGGCACAGGGTGTCTTGAATCTGTGCAGGGTACAATGAAATCTCAAGACTATCAAGGTATTCTAGAGAGAAATGTGCTGCCCAGTGTCAGACAGCTTGGTCTCAGTCGCAGGTCATGGGTCTTGCAACAGGATAATGACCCAAAACACACAGCTAAAAACACCCAAGAATGGCTAAGAGCGAAACACTGGACTATTCTAAAGTGACCTTCTATGAGCCCTGATCTAAATCCTATTGAACATCTGTGGAAGGAGCTGAAACATGCCGTCTGGAGAAGGCACCCTTCAAACCTGAGACAATTGGAGCAGTTTGCTCATGAGGAGTGGGCCAAAATACCTGCTGAGAGGTGCAGAAGTCTCACTGACAGTTACAGAAATCGTTTGATTGCAGTGATTGCCTCAAAAGGTTGTGCAACAAAATATTAAGTTAAGGGTACCATCATTTTTGTCCAGGCCTGTTTCATGAGTTTGTTTTTTAAAATAATTCTGTTGAACCACAATTCAAAAGCATTGTCTGATTTTCAATGGTTAATTTTCATAGAATTTGTATTTATTACCACTTTTGTCAGATCCAAGTTATTTCTGTGACCATTGTGGGTTTTTCTTTCATTAATAGAGGGGTACAAACAATTTTGTCCATGCAACACAACAATGACAACACAAAACAATGTGTTGTCATTAATGGTAATCAATCTGATTCTTATGTTCAGCAAAGAGGTGTGCCAGAAGGCTCAACTTTAGGACCACTTCTTTGTACCATCAACATAAATAATTTACCATCGTTCATTCATTCATTCATCTTCTTCCGCTTAATCCTTTTCGGGTCGTGGGGGGGCTGGAGCCTATCCCAGCATCTTTGGGCGAGAGGCAGGGTACACCCTGGACAGATCGCCAGTCCATCGCAGGGCCAACACAGAGAGACAGACAACCATTCACTCTCACAGTCATACCCAAGGACAATTTAGAATCCCCAGTTTGATGCCAGTTAACCTAACTTGCATGTTTTTGGCATGTGGGAGGAAATTGGAGAAATCCCAGAGTAAACCCAAGCAGACACGGGGAGAACATGCAAACTTACCATTTACCATCGATTCTAGATAAATGCAACATGCAACTTTATGCTGAGGATACCGTCATATACAAATCTGACAAAAAACAGCACAGAAGTGCAAAAATCTTTACAGGAAGATTTTAATTTAATACAAGAATGGTTTGAACATAATCAACTTGTACTCAATAAAACAAAATCTTGTGTTATGTTATTTGGAACTAAACAAAAACTTAAGCAGACAATTTCCCCTTTGATTATAAATACCAAAGATAGGAGTGGACTTGTCAGTGTTGATAAATTTAAATATTTGGGTGTCTGGCTTGATCCTGAATTGTCATTTAAATCACACATTCATACATTCTTAAAAAAATCATTTTGGGATCACCAATCTTCATTGCTTCCGTATGTGTTTTTCCTCGTAGAACTCGTTTGAAACTTGCATCTCAACTAATATTTCCTGTTTTTGGCTACTGTGATATTACATACCCAATTTTGTTAAGCATTGTTTGTTTGGACACCCTTGAAAACAAGATGTTACAGCTCAAGGGGTTTATCCTAATAACTAAATTTGTCTCACAACTGGAGAAAAATCTGAATTGCCTACTACATGAGGCTTAGGCGCACCCTAAAGCTGACAGGATTATGTTTTTTGGAGTTGTTGCATCGATTAGCCACTCCAGGTACCCAGAAAGAGCACTGACAGAGTAAAATTTTCATATGTTCATATGTTCTTCAAAAGTGACCAGAAATTCTCACCCTCATCTCCATCGTCACCAAAGGGGTAGAATACAGCTACAGCAATGTTGAGCAGACAGGCCAGGTAGAATGAGATGCTCCCCCAAAGGGAGATGTGGCGTGAGAACCAGAACAGAGCCTTATTTTCTGTGCAAACAACAGGAAGAGTGAGTGCAGGCAGACAAGTTCAGCTTGCACAAAATCAATTCAATACCATGGAAATAACAACAGAGCCAACACTGGACGGAAGTCATGCTTCATCGTGATGCAGCTACCATTATTTTCCAAGAAGTACATTTATAGTGTTGATAAGACTTACTGCGGATCTTCTTCTGCCACCTCATCTCATTGTAGAGGTTGTCAAACTGCTCAAAGAAGTCGTTGACCTTGCTGCCTTGGTCGTCCCTCTCGGTGGTGGTGAAAACACGCATCTTTGACTCCTCGGTGAGGTACTTGCAGATATTAGGGACTGGAAACACGATCTGCTCCATGGTGCGGTCATGACGTACGATCTGAAAACAAAAATGGACCATTACAGGTTTTCAGCAGGGATTTAATGGGTAGAGAGAAACATTTTTATTATGGGAACAAAAATATCAAAATTTTAATAGAGGGTCACCTCTATCTGAGCTGTATGTTTGGCATAGTACTGAAGAGCATCATCCTGCTCATTATCCGGGTCCATGCCTGATCCTGGCCCCAACCCCGACCCCGGCCTGAGGCTCTGCTGCAAGATCTTGTTGTGTCGGGCCAACTGAGATTCAAAGAGAAAAAAGTTTTAAATCACAAACAGTAGTATTAACCATTCCTCAGTGTTTTTTTTTCCCAGCAGAAATTGTTGAATTTAGATAAAGGTTTAGAAGAAGTTTAGAAAAAAGAATCAAGAACCAAAATTAATGTTCATTTCTGGTTTTAATCTGTTTATTAGAATAGCCAACGTTAAAAAATCACATACACGAATTCGAATCCCGCTCTCCCCAGATATCCTGCCGTTGTGTCCCTGGGCAAGACACTTCACCCGCATTGCCTCCAGTGCCCATAACACTGGGTATGAATGTGTATAAATGTATAAAAATGTTCGGTGGTGGCCGGAAAGGCCGTTGGCACAGATTGGCTGCCACGTTTCCGTCAGCCTGCCCCAGGGCAGCTGTGGCTGCAGAAGTAGCTTGCCACTACCATTGTCTGTCTGGAGTGAATGAATAATGTACCTATTTGTAAAGCGTCTTTGAGTATATATGATAAAGCGCTATATAAAATCGATGCATTATTATTATTTATTATTATATACAGTACATTACAGCTTTTTTTATAAACACACAGAACACCCTGCTATGTCCCTGTAACAGTGCAATTAAAGCAAATCAAAACTTCACATTAAACTTAAAATTAGCTGTATAGAAATAATTTGAAAATAAACATTGCAAAGTTGCACTGTTGCACTTATATGACATTAATTGAAAAAAAAAAAAAACAACCCTGGGGAAGAATTATAAACATATGAAAAGAGTGAAAATAATTTACAATGTTTGCAAAGAGGTGAAATAATCAATAAAGTCGTTTCATTTCTGGAAAAAAGTTCTGAATTACCTCTAATTGTGGAATTGATCTCATCTATTTTGATAAATGACACAATGTCGTTAAGCCACATAGGGATACAGTAGATGGAGGTTTAGGAGATTTCCAGAGGAGTAGGATACGGTGCCTTGCTAATAGAGAAGTAAAGGCCAATATTTTATGCTGTGTGGGAGTTATTGGGAGGGCAACACAAGGAATCCCAAAGACAGCAATGTAAGGGTCTATTTGAATCTGGGTTCTCAGAACTGTGGACAAGGTAATGAAAAAGCCCGTCCAAAACTTCTGCAGCCAACTACAGGAATAAAACGTGTGTGTCAGGTTACAGGGTAAGACATGACATCTGTCACACTGGTCCACTATGTTGGGATAGATTTTTGACAGTCTAGACTTTGAGAAATAAACTTTGTTGAGAACCTTAAACTGTATTAATTGTAACCGGACACAAGGTGTACATGATCTAGCAGAGAGAACAGCATGATCCCACCTATTATCGCTTATTTCAATTCACAGCTCCTGCTCCCAGGCCTGTTTATTTTTCACTACAGTACAAGAATCTAGTGCCATGAGAGAATTATGAATTTTGGAGATGACAGATTTTTGACCAAGTCTAAATGCTAAAAGGTTGTCCCATGGTTGATCAGAAGGGAGTGAAAGAAAGCAAGGAAAAAGGGATGAGACAAAGTGTCTAAGCTGAAAATAAAGAAATAGGTGGGAAGCAGGGAGATTAAAGTCAGTGGCTAGGTCAGAAAAATTTGCAAAGAGGCCATCTTTATAAAGCTCGCTAACAATTCTAATCCCTCTGCTGTGCCACAGAAGATAATGAAGCATTATTAAGAGAAGGAGGAAATAAATGGTTTTTGAATAGTGGCATCTTCACAGACGGAGACAGGAACATGAAATGATGTCCAAACTGTGACCAAATCTTGAGAGTGGACGAAACCACCGGGTTCTTTGTAAACTTAGCTGGGTTAAAAGGTAATGGAGAAGTTAGCAGTGCTGCAGGTAAAGAAGATAGAAAAGACTGAATTTCAAGTCTATACCATAACTGTTCAGGAAAATGAAGCCAATTTAGCAATTTATGAATATGTGAAGACCAATAATACAAAAGAAGATTAGGGAGGGAAAGACCCCCATCAGAAGTAAATTTCTGTAATAAGGATAAACTTAGTCTAGGGGTCCTCCCTCTCCATAAAAATGAAGAGATAATCTGATCTAAAGATTTAAAGAAGTGTTTGGGTAGGAAAAGAGGAATACACTGAAATAGGTAGAGACACCGCGGCAAGACATTCCTTTTAATGGTATTAATTCTACCAATCAATGACAGAGGAAGAGAGTTCCACCTCTGACACTCTGCCTTAATCTGAGCAATCAATGGGGCAAAACTGGCCGAACAAAGTGATGATAAAGAGCGAGTAATGTTGACCCCCAAATATTTAAACCCCAATGGGCAAATTTTGAAAGGAATGTCAAATTGGGTAAGCTTTAAGGCCAAAGAATTTACAGGAAAGCATACACTCTTGCCATAATTTACCTTAGAGCTGGAAAAAGAGCCAAACTTCTCCAATAAGGACAAAATTGGTGGCACACTAATCAATGGCCTGGACACATATAAAAGAAGATCATCCGCATAAAGAGATAGTTTAAGTTCAATGCCAGAGCGAAAAAGACCATGAAATGAATGAAGAGATTTTAAAGCCACTGAAAGTGGCTCTATGGCTAAAGCAAACAAGAGAGGAGACAAGGGACACCCCTGTCTTGTGCCACGAGATAAGCTAAAATAATCAGAATGTGTGTTGTTTGTAACAATGTTAGCCTGGGGAGAAGTGTGTAAAAGCTTAATCCATGATACAAACTTCCTCCCAAAGCCAAGCTTGTTCAACACCGCAAAAAGATAATTCCATTCGACACGATCAAACGCTTTCTCTGCAACCAACGAAATAACAACTTCAGGATCTAGAGAAGAGTGATCAAAGAAGATGGTGTTAAAAAGCATGCGAACATTAAAAAACAGCTGACGCCCCTTAATGAAACCGTTCTGGTCCTGAGATATAACTTGAGGAAGAACTTTTTCCAGTCGGGTTGCCAACACTTTGGCGAGAATCTTCAGATCAACATTGAGAAGTGAAACAGGTCTGTAGGAAGTACAAGATGTGGGATCTTTATCTTTTTCAAAAGGAGAGATACAGACGCCTGGGTCAGCATAGGTGACAAAACACCTCGCTCTAAAGATTCATTATAAACAGCACAAAAAGGAGGAGACAACTTAATAATAAACATTTTAAAAAAATCAACAGGAAACCCGTCAGGGCTAGGTGCCTTCTAATTGTGCATGGATTTAATTGCACATGTAATTTCTTCTAAAGTGAGCGGTGCGCCAAGTCCATCAGCAATCTGTGGATCTATAATGTGAATATCCAGATTCTGAAGGAAAGCCATAATTTCACTCATATCTGTGGAGGATTGAGATTTATAAAGGTTTGAGTAAAAATCTTTAAATGTTTCATTTATAGCTGTCGGGTCTGAGACTATACTCCCAGACGAGTTTTTGATTTGAGGGATTAATTGAGCAGAAGCTTGACATTTTAGTTGGTGATCTAAAAGTCGACTTGGTGTCTCTCCATGTTCATAATAATTTGCCCGAGATCGTAATATAAGACGTTCAGCCTCATTTGTTGTAAGAAGGTCTAGTTGTAATTGAAGGTCTTGCTGTTGTTTCAATAGTCTCTGTGATGGATTAGAAGCATTTTTCTGTCAATATCCTGAATATTAAATAACAAGTCATTCAACTTGTTTTTTGGTTTTTTTCAGTTCTATTACGATGTGTTGAATAGGAAAAGATTTGCCCTTGTAGATAAGCTTTAAGTGATTCCCACAATAGACAGGAAGAAATTGAGTCGCTACTGTTAGTAAATAAAAAATCATCAATTGCCGATGTGATGAAAGTGTTAAATTTGTTGTCCGATAATAACAGTGAATTAAACCTCCATGGTGAAGAAAAGCGAGGGTAATTTTTAAATGTTATGTCGAGGCTGAGAGGGGCATGATCTGAAATGACAATTGGATGATACTCAGTGTACGTCACCCAAGATAATAAAGACCCACCAACAAAAAAATAATCGATACGGGAATAGGATTGGTGCACCTGTGAAAAAAAAGAATAAGCTCTGGCATGCAGATTCAAACGTCTCCAGGGGTCAGCATACCCATTCTGTAACATAAAATCAGATACTGATTTGGCCATGTGAGACTGTGTAAAGGATCTGAGACTAGAGCCATCCAGAGATGGATTCATTACACAATTAAGATCACCGCCTAGAATAAGACAATGAGTGTTAAGAAGAGGAAGAGTATGCAATAATTTGTCTGCAAAATCTTGACTTTCAAAATCTGGAGCATAGATGTTTACTAAAAGAACAGGATTATTAAGTAACACACCCGCAGCTATCAAATATCTGCCATTTTTGTCTACTGTCATTTCAGAGATAGTAAAATTGACACTTTTACTGATTAAAATAGCTACTCTTCTGGCTTTTGAATTAAAGTATGAGTGAAATACCTTACCAACCCATGGACATTTAAGTCTAAAATGTTCACCATCTCGTAAATGTGTTTCTTGCAAAAATATTATGTCAGCTTTCATCCGTTTCAGATGAGCGAACACCTTCGCTTGCTTAACTGGGTTATTCAGACCTTTCACATTCCAACTCAAAAATTTGATAGAACAACCTCCACCTAAACTCTGTGAGCTACACAAATCATGGTCAGTCATTTACAAACAGCCATTGCACATAGAATTCCCCCCTAGAAAAACAAAACAAAAAAAGCACCAGGGACATAGCTAAAAGAACACTCCAACCCCCCCCCCCCCCCCAATAAACACCTCTGTATCCAACCCCAAATGTTGGAACAGCAGTGTAGACTCCAACAGGAGTCATTCTCTAAGTAGCACTTACAGTTGATAGAACTACGGCTAAAAATAGCAGCTGGAACCTGCAGAGTAGAACTAAACAGCATTCAATGTTTGGCACTTTGCCATAGTGTTTAATATGACAAACTGCAGAAACAAGCCAGTTTCTTAATTATCTAAAACAAATAGCACCCTAAAAATAAAAAAGGTGAAAGACAAGTAAACAATACTTCAAAAATGTGGCTCCCAAAGAAGAAAGCTGTTTTCACACACAGAAAACCCCGGGCAGACATAAACTATCTACAATGCAGAACAATATATTGTACTTATTACTAAATATATTCAAGTCTCTTATATCTCAATTTAGATAACAAAAACATGTCTGTAGATGAGGTCACCTCTCTTGGGCATAGACCAAAATAGCTACTAAAATTAAAAAATACTAAAAATTACTAAAATAATTAAAATTCAAACCTCTGAAGTGTGTGGTATAAAACTCACCAGTATTAAGGCATTAAATTAAAAAAAAAAAAAGAAAAAAAAAAACCGTCAGCCAAATAATTTCAGTTACCAAATCTGTTTGGATATTGACTTGATGAAAGTCTTTGCTTCCTCTGGAGACATAAAGTCACACTGCACCCCCTTATAGGTGACGCGTAGCCGGGCTGGGTTAAAAAAAACATTGAACCGGACGCCCTCGATATCACGCAGCTGGCAGCGAACCTCAATGAAGGTGGAGCGGGCGCGCGCCGTCCTGGCAGTATGGTCCGGGAAGACTGAGATGGCCATGTTTCCATTCTTAATCTGCTGAAGCTCCTTTGCCTTCTTCAGAATCTGGGCACAGTCAGAGTAATAATGAAGCCTCGCCACTATAGCCCAGGGCCGCTCACCCGCTCTGGGTTTGGCTGCGGGAATCTGATGTGCTCCATCCACCAGCGGCTCCCCTTCAAGAGCAAAGGCCTCCATCAGCAGTTTCGCCACATTAGCCGTAGTTGTCGAGCCCGGGTCATCTACTGGAATGCCGATGATTCTGATATTGTTACGGCGAGATAAGGACTCCAAGTTTTCACATTTGTCCTCCAGCCTTGCAACAGTTTTAGCTAAATGCTCTACTGTCTTTTGGAGAGCTGTAATATCATCTGTGCAAGCGGATAGCGACTGCTCCACTTCAGCTACAGTGCATTTTAGCTCGGTGAGGCTAACCTGAATGGCAGAGATATTAGCAGCCAGCTCCCTTTTCAAGGTCACCAAATCAGCCTGAATTGAAGACAGACTGTCACCAAGAGCCGACTGAAGTTCCGTTTTGAAAACAGCCGCCACATCAGCCCGGAGAGCTGACAATAATTCAGTTTTCAGCGTGGCTACATTGACTACAGAGGCTACAGGTAGCTCGTCAGTCACTGTCATCCGCCGGGGGGAGACTTCACCGCCACACGAGGAGTCGCTTCGAGCAACAGGCCGCACGTGTGGCTGGATAGTATTACCTCCTTTGTTCGACTTAGGGGGCATTTTGTATCAGAATAAGAAAAAAAAATTGGTGTGCTAAATGGTAAACAACAAAAAAAGTTCTGGCTTGTACAATCCGTAAAAAGTGCCTATTAACATAAATGTTGAATAACTCTGCAGGAGCTCACTGCAAAGCGACCTATTCCATGTCTCATCAAACCGCAAAACTCATGTTCATTTCTTTACCTTTGCTGTTCAAGTTTAATGCAATTAGGCCAAGATGTTTTCTTATAATCCTGCTAATAAACAGACATAAATTGTATAAATCACAAATGTAGCAAGGTGTGTTCATTATTGTATTACAATGAAGAGACGATTTAAACCAGAATGACTTCCAAGATTCATAGTTATTATTATGTGGCTGCTAAGCTCATGGCCAAGATTAAGAGCCATTAGCAGATAACAGTGAGTGTCTTTATTTTTTGTTTCTATGGAAGGCCATCATTTCTTTCTTTTTTTTTTTTTTGCTTTGGTTTTTATTTGTGAACACATTCCTCACGGGAAATGGGGTGAAAAAGAGGGGAGAGACACACGAAAATCACTCTTGCTGGGAATCGAACCAGGGATCACTATATTTGAGCATGATACGCCTGTGTGCATTGGAACTATCATATGTTGTAACCGTTGGGTCACCAGAATACCCTGTAATTTCCCATTTTTAAAATCAGATTTTTAACAAACTGCAGCAAACATCACACTACTTCTAGAGATACAAATGGATGACAAACAAACATGAATAATGAGGGAAGAATTTGTTTAGCTGTAGTCTTCCAGTCTCTCCATTATGACTGTGATTTCCTTTTTCATGTAAATTTGACTGATACTGTATGCTAAAGTCAGCTCTAACTTAAGTTTTTAACCAGCAGTTGCCCATGGAATTCAGTGAAATCTAAGAAGATGTTTTAAGCTCATATTCATGCTATCCCACAGAGGATCAACATAAGACATTCCAGAAAATAAAATACTTGATATGTCAGCAATGGGTAACAGAGGCGTCACAGGAGTCACATATTTAATTCAATTTTCAATTCAACTTTATTCGGATAGTGCCTAATCACAACAACAGTCATCTCAAGGTGTTAGATATACAAGCACAAATGCAGATCATAAATAATTCAGAGTAAAACACCAACGATCGAATGATCCCCTATGAGCAAGCACTAACTAACTAACTAACTAACCTGCACTTATATAGCGCTTTTCTAGTCACAAAGACCACTCAAAGCGCTTTCATTAATACTAACCCTCTATTCTAAGGGCCTATAGGAAACAGATATCTAGGGACAATTTAGAACAGCCAATTAACCTAACCTGCATGTTTTTGGCATGTGGGAGGAAACCGGAGAAATCCCGGAGTAAACCCACGCAACACGGGGAGAACATGCAAACTCCACACAGATCACTGTTGGTCGGGGGCTGGGATCGAACCCACGATCCCACGATCCCCACAATCCCCCGGCCAAGGGTAAACTGTGCTGCCGCAGTGCTAACCACTGCGCCACCGTGCAGCCCTAGACGACAGTGGGAAGGAAAAACTCCCTTAATAAGAAGAAACCTCTGGCAGAACCAGGCACAGGAAGGGGCAGTCATCTGCCATGACTGGTTGGGGGGGGGAAGAAAAGAAAGAAAGAAGAGACACTATTTATACAGACAACAACAACATGCACGTAGAACAATGCTCATACAGATACGACATGTAATGTTGCATCAGAGCTAGGTTAACCTAGGATTACGGCAGGGGTGTCTAATCATGTGCCATGGAGGGCCAAGACTCTGCAGGCTTTACTGCCAACCAGTGTCTTCAACAGCAGATTTCACTGAATTTCTTCCCACTGATTGCTGATGAGTGAAAACACCTGCTGAAGAGACTGGGTAGAAGAGAAAACCTGCAGGGTCTTGGTCTTCCATGGCACATGATTGGACACCCCTGGGTTACGGCATTTTTATTTTTTATTTTATTTTGTGTACTTTATTGATCCCCAGAGGGGAAATTCAGGGCATCCACCCAGATGGATGAAGCAGCCACTGTACAGCGCCATCCCTTCACCATTCACACACACATTCACGCCTAGGGTCATTTTAGAGTCTCCAGTTAACCTAACCTGCATGTTTTTGGCCTTTGTGAGGAAACCTGAGTACCCGGGGTAAAAACCATGCAGACACGGGGAGAACATGCATACTCCACACACTAGGGGTGGGATCAAACCCACAATGGTCAGGGGTGGAATCAATCTTGTGACCTTCTTACTGTGCTGCCACTGTGCTAACCACTGCGCCACCATGCTGCCAAAGCCTTTTCAGGCTTTTTAAGCTAGCTAACAAATCTCATAGGTAGCACTACAAGCAGACGCATGCGTAGCTGGACCTAGTGATATAATGCCCAAACACTATGCACACTATGTATAATTAGCAGTGTTTTTAGTGGACATAGTAGATGGTAATAGTATAAATCAAAAGTATGACAGGCAAAATCCAATCTAAACTTGTGAATGACGTTCAATTAAAACATGATATCACCATCTAGCTAGCCAGCTGTCACATAACCTATACACACAATCAAAAGCATCAATGTTTGTTTCACAGGTGTGCCATGGAGTGACTTTGTAGGTTGAGAATACATGAATGGCTCCCCAAAACATGATACGTTTGATTTTACAGCAATAGTAAAAAGACAGACTTACAGGTTTTAGCTTTTCTGAAAGCTTATGGACACAAACCATCAGTGGTGGACTGTCAGGACCAGTTGGGCCTTCTCTGGTGGCCTAAACATTATCAGAATCACTGACCTACAGTAACACATTGCATTCCTATATTTGTTCCATGAGGATGTATTAAGTTATTCCCAATAGTCTATTCTCTTCATTTCACAGCTTTTCTCTTGGCTGCATTACTTCCAGTAGTGTAGCGTATGTTAGAGTTTTTGTCCAATTATGTCAGCCATCATGTGTTGCTGGGGTCAAATACATCTGCCTTGAGGCCTTCAGGAATGAAGAGTGCAGGCATCTGTATCTTAAAATAAATGGTATTGAAGACTGTTGCTTTGATCAGATTTTGAGTTTGCCAGTGGGGCAAGCTTGTGGGCATCTGATAACACTGACATTTTCATGTCCTTTGATTGGATGGTCAAGGTTATGTGTCCACAGATCCGGATGAAGTTGAGTGTGGAGATCATAAAGACTAGGTAAGACATGGCTAGCCAATTCAAAAAAACAGTAATACAACAAATAACTGTTTGTGTATACCATTATTACATTACTGCAGGTGCTGACAACTATTATAATTGCCTACAAAATATGATGACTCCATTTGCCATGAAAATGTTAGCAATGTCCTATCTAATCCTTATCCTTATATACAGTTGAGGACAGAATTGTGAGTCCCCCACAAAAAATTTCATTTTTTAAAAAGTATTTCCCAAGTGCTGTTAAACAGTACAAAGAATTTTTAACAAAGCTTTTCCAAACATCCATCTTTAGAAAGCACACTCACACACACCATCACAGACTACATCAACTTCTGCGTGGAGAACACCGTACCCACCAAGACCATACGGTGTTTCTCAAACAACAAACCCTGGATCAACCCTGAGATAAAGTCACTGCTGAAGGAGAAGAAAAGGATCTTCATGTCGGGAAACAAGGAGGAGCTGAAGTCCGTACAGAGGGAGCTAAGGAGGAAGATCAGAGAGGGGAAGGACAGCTACAGGAAGAAGATGGAGGACAAGCTGAAGCAGAGTGACATCAGCGGTGTTTGGAGAAGCCTAAAAACCATCTCTGGGCACCAGAATACCTCCTCCCAGGTCACGGGGCGTAGGGAGTGGGTGAACAACCTGAACCTGTTCTTTAACAGGTTTGACCAACCACCTGCCCGCCAACCACTGCTGCCTCCACCTTCAACTAGTCCCGCTGTCCATGGCCCTCCCCCCACCTCCCCTCATACACCCCCGCTGTTTTCCCCCCCCCACAGACCCAACACACACACCCCTCGCAGCACACAGCCCCCCTGCCCCAACCTGACTCTCACTAAGACCCAGGTGAAAGCTGAGCTGAAGAAGATCAAGGCGAGGAAGGCTGCAGGTCCAAACGGCATCAGCTCGAGGCTCCTCAAGTCCTGCGCATACCAGCTGTGCGGGATCATGGAACACATCTTCAGTCTGAGCCTGAAGCTGGGGAGGGTACCACAGCTGTGGAAAACATCCTGTGTGGTACCCGTACCGAAGACTCCGCACCCCAATTACCTGAACAGCTACAGACCAGTGGCCTTCACATCACACCTAATGAAGACCCTGCAGAGGCTGCTCTCCACCTCTGCCCCCTGGTGGGACCAGCGATGGATCCACTTCAGTTTGCCTACTAGCATGGCATCGGGGTGGAGGATGCAGTGATCTTCCTCCTACATCGTTCCCTGTCCCACCTGGAGAAGCCTGGGAGCATTGTGAGGATCATATTTTTTGATCTCTCCAGTGCTTTCAACACCATCCAACCAGTGATCCTAAGGGACAAGCTACTGTGTGCAGGGGTGGACCAGCACCTGTCATGGTGGATCTCGGACTACCTCACAAACCGACCACAGTTTGTGAGAACCCACGACGGTGTGTCTGATACCATCATCTGCAGTACGCCCCCCCCCCCAGGGAACAGTTCTGGCACTCTTCCTGTTCACCCTCTACACTGCTGACTTTTCACACAACACACCACACTGCCATCTACAGAAGTTCTCTGACAACTCTGCGATCATCGGCCTCATCTCTGATGAGGATGATGCGGAGTACAGAGGACTTATCCAGGACTTTGTGGACTGGTGCCTGCTGAACTGCCTCCAGATCAATACGAGGAAAACCAAGGAACTGGTGGTGCAGTGCCACAGGCGAGGACCCCCCCCCCACACACCCCACAGCACCGGTAAACATCCAGGGAACAGATATTGAGATGGCGACATCCTACAAGTACCTGGATGTTTACCTGAAAAATAAACTGGACTGGTCACACAACACCAAAACAATCTACAAGAAGGGGGAGCACAGGCTGTTCCTCCTGAGGAGACTCAAGTCTTTTGGAGTGCAAGGGGCACTCCTGAAGACCTTCTATGATTCGGTGGTGGCATCAGCCATCACATTTGGAGTGGTCTGATGGGGCACCGGCATCACGGCAGCCAACAGGAAGAATCTGAACAGGCTGATCAAAAAATGCTAGCTCTGTTCTAGGACGACGCCTCGACCCAGTGGAGGAGACAGGAGAGAGGAGGATGGTGGCTAAGCGGTCATCTCTGCTGGAGTCCAAGTCCCACCTCATGTGGGACATGCTGAACGTACTGAGGAGCTCATTTAGCGGTAGGCTGTGCCATCCTAGGTGCACAATGGAGAGATTCCGAAGGTCCTTCCTACCTACGGCTGTCAGACTTTATAACCTAACTAGGGCTGCTTGTAGAGGTCGTATTAAATGTATTAAACATAACAACTTTGCACAATAGAGAACTCCTTATACAAAGGGCGATCGGCTGCACCTCGGACACAGTCCAAGGATGGATTATTTTTTCACACATAGGGGGTTGTTCAGAACGCCATATACAATGATACAGAGTGATGATAATCTAGTCAGTAGCGGTATTGCACCTGTAAGCTGGTTGCCAACCGCCAATCAAATCTAAAAGAAGAAGAAGAAGAGACTATCCTCTCCAATACACAACTAGGACAATAACAATCATTATTGAGGGTGGCGACAACACTGTTGACTCAAATGCAAAATATACTGTCTGGGTACATATTCATATTTTGCCGGGTAATTTAACAAACCGTAATGCTGTTTATACCATCTGGCTGCAATGCTCCTACACTGTATATTTAACTGTGTACATAGGTATATTCATTTATTGCCTTGGCTAACCAGTTCTTATCTTATTTACTATTGCTCTGAGTGCTGCTATCCCTTTGCTGCTGCAATCCTGGAATTTCCCCACTGTGGGACTAATAAAGGCTTATCTTATCTTATAAATTATTTTACTTTGCACACAGAAACAAAATTATTTCACAAAAACAATTACCAGGGTCAAAATTATGAACCCCTTGAAAAACTGACCTTCTTATAGAGCCACAGCACAACCCACTGCTGTGCAATGATGTGTTTTAACTTTGTAATGCTCAACGCTTGTAAAATCAAGTTAAAACTCAGGGTTATCTTTCAACTGACACACACTATAAAATCCTCAGCAAAGATTTCAGCTGTCACTTGACCAACATCTCACCAAAAAACAAAACCGGTTTAGACTCGAGAAAAAGAATTATTGATGCTCTCAAAGCAGGAGATTAACACACAAAGATATCACAGCATTTCCAAGTGTCAAGAACTGGAGTGAGAAGTATCATCAAGAAATTCAAAGAGAGCCACACAGTACAGAACAAGCCTGGCAGAGGTAGGAAGTGAAAGATTTCAAAGACTCTGGAAAGGCAACTAGTGAGAGATGTGTCTAAAGACCCCAGAATAACTGTCAAGACACTAGTGAATGACTTAGCCAAGTCGGGAAACTGTAGTCTCAAAGAAGACAATCACTAGAACCCCGCACAGGAATGGACTGTGAGGCTGCAGACAGGAAAAACTCCACTTCCGCGGAAGAAACTCCTTCAGGTCTGAATGAAGCATGCCAAGGACAACCTTGAGAAGGATTATGCATACTGGAAGCGCGTCCTTTGGTCGGATGAGATGAAAGATGGGAGAGGCGTACAACCCTAAAAACACTGTCCCCACAGTGAAACATGGTGGTGGGAGTATTATGCTGTGGGGATGCTTCTATGTGTCTGGAACTGGGAATCTCGTCAAGGTGGAAAGAATCATGAAGAAAGAAAGATATGTGAAGATTTTGAAAGAAAACCTCAAGCAGTCAGCAGGAAAACTGGGTCTGGGTCATTGCTTTGTCTTCCAACACAACAGCAACCCGAAACATATGTCACTCTTGGTGAAGAACTACCTCCAGAAGACCAAAGTGGAAATTACTGATTGGCCTGCACAAAGCACTGACTTGAATCCCATTTAAAATCTGTAAGGTGAACTAAAGACCAAGGTGTAACCCCTGCCTTATGTTAATTTAGGTAAGGGAAATAATTAAGTGTAGACCAGTTGCTAGGTTCGTAAGGGTTACAATAGGGAATTAAAATGAGTGTGGAATGAAATAGCTGGAGGCAAGAAATGAGCAATAACGGTTGTTATTTATAGGGAAAAAGTGAGCAATATATACAGACAATTTACCACTATACAAATATACAACGGCCGGTATGAAATAAAACCCCAAAGATGTCCTACTGAGCTCAGTGTTTGTTTGTCCTTTTGGGTTAGTCGTTTGACCAGTCAAGATATCTTGTATCTCCAGACTCAGGTTTCTTTTCCTCTTTTAAAGCGGCGACTTGGGTTGTTACCACTTTGAATCCTGGGCACTGGAGAGAGGAAGGGTGCTCTTCAATCGAGATCCTGGTTAGATCTCAGGTCAATCTCGGTTCAGTCTCGGGTCAGGCTTGCCATCTCCATTCGGAGAGAATCCAGGATCCGGAAGGTTCTTGATCGGCAACCAAAAAAACCTAGCCAAGATGAGGTCTCGGTGTGAACACAGCAAAGGACACAGCCACAATGCCCCTCACGCTCATGCTCCCGTCAACAAGAAGAGGTATCTGTGTGAATCAGACCGCTTCACAACCTCTCTTGTCCGCGCTCATATCGTGAAAGACTGAATTCCGAGTGTGCGCTTGCTGCCTCTACTCGGAAGGCGGGGCTAATATCGCTCTTAACGAATGGAAAGACCCAGATCACCCAACGTGACCATGAAACGCAAATTTAAAAGTTGGATGACGAGGATCGCACTTCCTCTTCCCCAAGATAGTCGGTTTTCAAAATAAAATCATACACTTTGATTAATACAAATGAAATCTGAGAAAAAGGGTCATTTTCTCAGCTGGGTTACACTCTCCCGCGCTAAATATCATGTACGTCCCATTGTATGTGCAACCAAGACTGCCCATCGTCAGTATTGGTTGAGTTGTAATGTGATCATTTTCAGTATCGTCTCCATCCGGTATCATTTATGGGCGGAACTACGACGGTATCTGGTCGTCTTCGAACCCCCGACTTTCGTTTCTCTTTTGACTTTGTACAGAGTGTACTTTGTGAGTTTTGAGCTTTTGGTTCTGCAGTTAGTTTTACAAGTTGCGTTTGAATTTCTGCAACTTGTTTTGAGAGTTCTTGGAGTGAGTTTAGCGTGATATTGTCCTCATCTTCATCTGAACTGCATTGCACAGTTTGCACGTGGGAGATCACTTTTTGTTTTGAACTGCTCAAATGTTGTCTCATCCTTAAGTTTTTGGCAGCAATTTGGTCCTCTTCAGTGCGTAGCAAGAGAAGCAAATCGGGAAAAGTTGGGGGACTTGTTCGTTTTTGTTTTAACTGGAGTGCAGTTAAAAAGGAATCATCCCAACAACCTCGACAAAACTGCGTGACAAGCAGCCTGTCAAAATCCTGGCTTGAAGCGCCACCACGCTTCACATTGTGAGTCAAAGCTACGTGAAGACGTTGTAGATATGACGAGGGTTTCTCACCTGTGTTTTGGAAGGTGTCAATAAACCTGGTGTAAAGCTCTCCGCCATCTTGAAGTGTACCATAAGCAGAATCTAACAGCTGAAGGTATTCTGATGGTGAGCTGTTGGGGTTCAAGTACTTGACTACATCAGCTGCTGGGGGTAAAAGAGACTCAATGATCTTTCGGGATTGCTGCAATTTGGACATAGCGGAATCAGTCAAGATTAATTCTACACTGGAGCGCCAAGTGTCATAATCTAGCTCATAAGTTGGTCAGGGGTCTTTGCCAGAAAAAGCTCCGAGCTTTTGTGAAAACGGCTGCACGGAAAAATCTTCCCTTTTTACAATGTGCGTAACTACCACACATTGCACTTCTGGGGGATTTAAATCATGTGCAGAAATGGTGGGCATACTTTGAGCTGGGGTGCTCGCCGTGTGATTCGACTGGTTAGTTGGCTGTGCACCTTGAATACTGGGCTCAGCTGCAGAAGGCTGAGGTTGAGGTTCATCTAAGAAAGCTTCAGGTAAGTTATCAGGTAACTTAACTTGCTCTGATTGATCATTTTCAGATTCTTTGATTTCCTCAGACATCCGTAACATCACGTATTTCAGGACATCTGCAAAATCTCTGCCCCTCATCTTCGCTAGGTTTTTAATGTTAGTGAGAAATGACTTGGTCATTTCGCTCCCTACACGGTGTGTATAAACACTGGCAAGAGATTGTATCATATAGCTGGCTCCACTATCAGATACATGAGTACATGGCAATGGGTCAACAGTTTCAAAAGCAACACCCGAGTGATACTCAAAAATAGCACTCTGGAAAAACTCAGACTTACTATCTGTTACTTTTATGACTCTTGAAATCGATCCATACAGTTTCAAAAACTCAGACACTTCATCAAGTTGCTCATCTCCAGCGATTTCACTCACTATCACTGCATTTGGAATTTTCACAGATTCACGTTCAACAATATCCATTTTGGGTACGTATAGGCTTGAAATAACGTAAGAGAGAGAGAGAAAAAAGCTCCTGGCTGGCTCGCCACTTCTTATTGTAACCCCTGCCTTATGTTAATTTAGGTAAGGGAAATAATTAAGTGTAGACCAGTTGCTAGGTTCGTAAGGGTTACAATAGGGAATTAAAATGAGTGTGGAATGAAATAGCTAGAGGCAAGAAATGAGCAATAACGGTTGTTATTTATAGAGAAAAAGTGAGCAATATATACAGACAATGTACCACTATACAAATATACAACGGCCGGTATGAAATAAAACCCCAAAGATGTCCTACTGAGCTCAGTGTTTGTTTGTCCTTTCGGGTTAGTCGTTTGACCAGTCAAGATATCTTGTATCTCCAGACTCAGGTTTCTTTTCCTCTTTTAAAGCGGCGACTTGGGTTGTTACCACTTTGAATCCTGTGCACTGGAGAGAGGAAGGGTGCTCTTCAATCGAGATCCTGGTTAGATCTCAGGTCAATCTCGGTTCAGTCTCGGGTCAGGCTCGCCACCTCCATTCAGAGAGAATCCAGGATCCAGAAGGTTCTTGATTGGCAACCAAAAAAACCTAGCCACTTTGAATCCTGGGCACTGGAGAGAGGAAGGGTGCTCTTCAATCGAGATCCTGGTTAGATCTCAGGCCAATCTCGGTTCAGTCTCGGGTCAGGCTTGCCATCTCCATTCGGAGAGAATCCAGGATCCGGAAGGTTCTTGATCGGCAACCAAAAAAACCTAGCCAAGATGAGGTCTCAGTGTGAACACAGCAAAGGACACAGCCACAATGCCCCTCACGCTCGTGCTCCCGTCAACAAGAAGAGGTATCTGTGTGAATCAGACCACTTCACAACCTCTCTCGTCCGCGCTCATATCGTGAAAGACTGAATTCCGAGTGTGCGCTTGCTGCCTCTACTCGGAAGGCGGGGCTAATATCGCTCTTAACGAATGGAAAGACCCAGATCACCCAACGTGACCATGAAACGCAAATTTAAAAGTTGGATGACGAGGATCACATTTCCTCTTCTCCAAGATAGTCGGTTTTCAAAATAAAATCACACACTTTCATTAATATAAATTAAATCTGAGAAAAAGGGTCATTTTCTCAGCTGGGTTACAAAGGTCCAAGCCAGAAGGCCACCAAATCAAGAGAAGCTTGATAGATTTGCCAAAGAAGTATGGGCTGGGATTGCTCACGAGACATGAGACTTGTTGAAAACTACAACAAATGACTGTAGGCTGTTATCCAGCAAAAAGGTTACACAATTGACTACTAGCATCAGGGGGCTCATAATTTTGACCTTGGTAGTTTTTGTGAAATAATCTTGTTTCTCTGTGCAAAGTAAAATCATTTATGCTTTGTAACGGCAACTGGGATGCTTGGAAAAGCTGTATTAAAAATTATTTGTGGTTTTTAACAGCATTTGATAAATAATTAAAAAAAACACACACACACACACACATTTTGGCTCATAATTCCGTCCTCAAGTGTACGTATATCTATAGCTGTACCCGACAGGTCAACGCAACCAGCTGTGGGCAGACTTTCACCAGACTCAAGCTAACATCAATTTTGCCTGTTTTTCTTCCACTGTCACCATGTTTGTTACTGTCAGAAACTTTTAACTCTACTTCTTCTTCATTAGTATAATTTTTGGCACCCTCTGGTGATTGTATTGCTTAACCCAATGTAAAGTATGCATAGAAAGATGATGGCAGTGATGGTTACGACATTTAAGACACACACCCGTTTTGGTATGTAAAGGTAGCATTAAAAAAAAACCCTTAGACTGATGCTGCAGCCAAAAAAACTGGTCACAATGATACAGTGAATTATAATATAATGGGTAAGTCTGGATTTTTCCCCTTGTTTTTATATTTGCCCTTTTGCCAAATGTGTAAATGTGTTTTTTCCTAGTTAGGAAAAAAAATATATTAATATAGCCACAAGCGGCAATCACCGTATTCCAAGCAGATAAGGTCTTGTATTGCCTAACAACAGCATTAAAAATCTAAGGTCTGCTACACATTAGTTTTTAAAGCAGCACTATGCAGCTTTCTTGTTCCTTCTAGAGACACTGAAAAGAGCACAACCACGGCAACCATGACCCCAGTCCCAAAAGCCAACCGCAGGGCTTTTTGTTGTTGGTGGCTAAAGCGCATCCTGTGATTCGCTGCTGTGACTGAGGCCACATCTGCTGTCTTACCAGTGATCACACCAAAAAAAGAGCTGTTGCAGACAATGTGGTCCTACTCAGGCTATGGAGGAAGTGACAGTCACATGGTCAAATGTCAGTGTACCATCAAAATAATTTGGCAAACATTATTTTGAGGTGAAAATCTTACGTAGTGTATCGTTAAAAAGTACAGGAGAGGTATGCTGTACTTCAGTTGCTGTTCAGAAGAACAAGACCTCCGTGGCAAGATTCCAACCTGGGACTTCCTGCATACCAAGCACTCTCCTTAACCACAACACCACACAACTGCTTTAGCTTAAACTAACTTTCTCAATTTTTTTTTTTTTTTTGTACTTATTTTGTACCCGTAGGTAGATTTGTTTTGCAGTCTGGTGACAAGCCACCAGCTGCCGGTCGCTGCGTGCGCAAGCGCCCCGTATCCCTAACCTGCATGTTTTTAGCATGTGGGAGGAAACCGGAGAAATCCCGGAGTAAACCCACGCAACACGGGGAGAACATGCAAACTCCACACAGATCACTGTTGGCCGGGGGCAGGGATCGAACCCACGATCTCATGATCCCCGCGATCCCCCGGCCGAGGGTAAAACTGTGCTGCCGCAGTGCTAACCACTGCACCACCGTGCAACCCAAATGATAAATGTTCAATTGAAAGGATTCTAAGCAGCAGTTGTACAGTATTTAAAACTTAATGGTAAATGGCACTCACTTATATAGTGCTTTTATTCTCATCTCTAGATGACCAAAGTGCTTTACAGATCCTGCCATCTACCCATTCACACACACATTCACACACTGATGGCGGCATAGCTGCCAAACATGGCGCTGTCCAGACCCACCAGGAGCAATTGGGGTAAAGTGTCTTGCTCAGGGACACAACGGCAGGATATCTGGGGAGAGTGGGATTTGAACCACCAACCATCCGGTTATTAGACAACCCTGCTCTACCTCCTGAGCCACTGCTCACTACACATTGTTTTCAAATGCACAGCAAAGGTATGTTGCACGAGATACGACACCTTACCAGAAGGATTTAAACCCAGGGTTCCTGCAAGATAGACAAGCATCTTAACCCTTAAACCACACAGCTGCATTGGGTTACACACTGACTTCCTCACGGACTAACAAAATATTCCACTGACAAGACAAAATGGATGACAGATATTTCATAAGCATGATTTTTGGAACATTAACAGAATTGCATGAAATTTGCTGGTTAGCTGAAGAATACTATAAGAATAATTGTGAGGTTCCATCAAATTTGAATCACTATATCAGGAGTTAAACCCAAAACCACACGCCAAATGGAAAATGTACAACTTGACTGGTACAGAAAATCAAAACAGACTGACATTTTTGGATAAGTTTAACAACTTTTCAATGTCTGTAGATGACCTCTGCTTAATTTCAAGCAATTTGGATGAATGGCCTAGGAGGAGTTCATTTTGAGTTCACTTGCACATTTTTGAAAATATGGTGCAGAAAACTTCATTTTTAGAGTTTGCCACCGTTGAAGAAAAGTTGCGGAAGGTTTCAGTGAACAGAATGATGAAAGAATTTTTAGTCTAGACCCAGCAGTTCTTGAGATATTTGCAAAACTGTAAAAGTGTTTATAATAGCGCTACCTATGTACACAGTGCCTTAATTTTTGGTCTCTGAGTAGCAGGGAGAGTTTCTGATCAGACTGTACAATTTCATGTTTCCACGCATGGGCGGCGTTACGCCTTTTTTAGGGGTGCTGCAGCCCCCCTAAATTTGAACTCAGCACACCTAAAAATTGGAGGGAGAAAAGTTGTGATTATAAAATTTTAGTTCAACTTTGACAAGCTGAAATAACATCCAAAACATATTCAGTAGTTTGTCATTTAAATATTTTAAAAATGAAAACAACCCTCGTCACGCAAATGGTATGATCCTTCCTCTCACACACATTCTCTCTCCTGGCTGCAGCCAGCCTGACACACACACACAGAGAAGTCCCTCCCTATCCCAACAGTGGGAAAAGTGAGGGGACAGAAGGCTGCTGCAGCTCTTCTACAGGTAACACACTCGTGATGCATGACGCCAGCCTCAGCTGAGTTTTTTAAACGTGAGATTTTCATGGGGTGGGGGTTGGAAAATAGACTATTAATAGGCTATAAATAGCCTATAATATAACAGAAAATGCTGCATCTTTGCTCATTTAATTTTTGATTTTTAATTTATGAGAAAAAACCTCACAAATTTATAAGAGTAAAGTCTCAAATGTACAAGAAAAAAGCCCTAAATCAGCATTACACACAAATTATGAGAAAAGTTGATTTAAATGGGGAAAAAATCTTTCAAATTTACAAGGAAAAAGAAGTAAATTTCAAATAAAACTGCCATAAATTTAGGAGAAAAATCTCAAACTGTCCAGACATCTCAATAACTTCTTAACTATTTTGGGGTAACTACTCATATATGTTTGAGTAATAATATATAAAGACAACTTACTTTTACTTGTGTACAGTTTCAGTCAACTCTACCACTTAAATTAGAGATTTTTTAAAAATTGAAAATGTGGACACTTTTTATGTGAATTTGGAGAGTTCTCATAAAATACCTACTTTTTCTGATGATTATTTTTCTTCTTTAAGATTCAAGATTCAAAAATTTTTATTTGTCAATACTACAATATGTACAGGACATACAGGAGAATTGAAATGCCATTTCCCTCTCTTCAGTGGTGTGTGCAATATAAAAAAAACAAAAGATGTATAGACTTTTTATGAAAATTTTGAAACTTCATGAAAAATTTTTGCTTATGGATTGACGTTTTTTCTTGAATTTGTGACTTTTGTGTCATAAATTGGCATCTTTTTTCTTCCGTCTTTGCATTTTTGACTCAATTTTCTCTCCTCTTTCCACTGAGTTTTTCCTTAATTTTAAAAATTAGTGCAAATGAGCTACATTTCTCTTGTGATTTTCTGACCTTTGTCTAAACAAATTATTCGTTTACTTTTTCTTAATGAATTTAGTAAATCTTTGAAACAACTTATGTTTACATTCTCAATCACTAATTGTACATATGTGAATTTTTTCCTTATAAATTTGCAACTTTTATCTTTTAACTTCAAGGTTGTTTTTCTTGTAATTTTGCATTTTTTTCCTCTCATGAATTTAGTACATATTTTAAATAAATGGGTGTTTGTCCCTATAAATTTGTTATGTTATTCTAGTAAATTTGAAGCTTTTATTGTATATACACTACTCACAAAAAGTTAGGGATATGTGGCTTTTGGGTGAAATTTATGGAAAATGTAAAAAGTCCATGATACAGTGATATAATATCATGAAAGTAGGGCATTTAAGAAGAAACATGCAATGGTGATTTCCTCATCTCAAACAATTTACTGAAACAAAAGCCAACAACAGTGGTGGGTATACCACGACAAAAAAATGTCATTGTCTCAATAACTTGCCATGTGCCCTTAAGCATCAATTATAGCTTGACAATGACATCTCATGCTCTTCACAAGTCAACTTATTGTCTGCTGAGGCATGGCATTCCACTCTTCTTGAAGGGCGGCCCTTGGGTCAGTGAGGTTGTGGGGTGCAGGGTTACAAGCCTCTGCACAGTGACTCAGCTGATCCCATGGGTTTTCTAAGGGATTCAGGTCTGGAGAAAGTGCAGGCCAATCCATTTGAGATACCCCAACCTCCAGCAGTCGTTCCCTAATGATGCAACTTCGATGAGCTGGAGCATTGTCGTCCATGAAGATGAAATTAGGCCTGTGTTGTTCATGCACTGGCACAATGACTAGGTTAATGATGTTATTCAGGTAGTATCGGCTTGTCACTGTAACATTCACAAGGTGTAGGGCAGTTCTGTATTGACTAGACACACCTGCCCAGACTGTAACACCACCACCACCAAAGGCTTGTCTGGTGACAACAGTGACTGATGCATAGTGCTCTCCTTGATGTCTCCAACATTGTTGGCAGCCATCATTTCTGCTCAACGTGAATCGACTTTCATCAGAGAACAGCACTGAGGCCCACTGGTCCCTTGTCCAACATAAATGCTCTCTGGCCCATGCAAGACAATAGCCACGGTTACATGGGCAAAATTTCTTCAGTCTGATAACAATTCAGATCAGAACTTTACTGTTTACATGGATCCTGAGAAAGCTGATCCGATTAGGACGTGTGTTTCCATGTGCCACACGTTTGAATGGAATAAATCATTTTGACATGCGCACATCGACATTTTGACATTCCGAAAATAGTAGAAGAAAAAGCAACTTCCGGTGTAAACAAACCCCGCTTTGTGTCTTTTTCTTTTTGAAATGGACCTGTATTGAGTTATTCAGACTGTACTTTTGCTTCTGCTGGTCTCCGTAATGAACCTACAAGTACATACTTCTGCATGTGACGAACAGAGGGAGACAGCAGGATGATATAGACCAGTTTTGTTTTACTCCCGCCATGTCTTCCGCTAGCTGCTGTAAAGGTGGAAATACGTCACATCGACGCATGGCTGATGTACAGACATGAGCAGTAAACATATTTTCGACCCAAGCTTTGGAATAACTGTTTATATGCGCACCAATTGGAATAACAATCGGCATAACCCACCCGTCTCAATCGGATGAAATTTTGATCCGAATGAGTGTGATCGGGTCAGAATATTCAGATTGGCGTGTTTACATGAAGCATTTTTATTCCGATCAGGCTTTTAATCCGGTTACTTGTGTCCATGTAAACATGGTTACTGATGCCTGTGCCTGGTGGTGAGGTACCCTTGCAGGTCGTCTAGCACACAGACCACGCTGATGTGAATGGTTTGAATGGTCTGACGTGACACTTGGGTTCCTCTCACCTCCCTTAAATGTGCCTGGAGTTGAGTGGCGTTCATCATCCGGTTCTGCAGGGCACTGTTCACAATGAAGCAGTCATCAGCGTGGGATGTGGCCTAAAGATGTCCACTTCGATGCCTTTCTGTGACTCTTCCAGTCTCTCTGCATCTCTGTTGCAACCTGCTGATGACACTCTGTGACACTCTAAGCTCAGTGGCCACTTCCCTCTGAGAACACCCTGTTTGAAGCCTCGCAATGGCGAGGTACTGTTGATCAATTGTTCGGTGCCATCTTGGTCTCATGATGTCACAATGTGAACAGCATGATGAAGAGGACTGTTTGAATATAAATTCTAATTGAATCAGCAGATTTATTGGTTGATTCATGGATCAAACACCTGTTGTGAATTTTGCCGTTAAGCACCTTGGTGGAGAACAGCAAGTTATGCAAAAAGTACTGAAACACTGAACAGTTGGACATGTGCATTTAAAAGGTTAGAGAAGGTCAAATTAAGTTCACCTGTAAAGGTTATAATGCATTTTAGGTGCGTCCTAACTTTTTGTGAGTAGTGTATGCTTGTGGTGTTTTTCCTTTATAATTGTGTGGCTTTTTCTCAAAGTTCTGCACCTTCGGAAAATTTTGAGACTTTAAAATTATGACAAAACATTTATGCAGAATAGATAAAGTAACTTCCTTCCTTCCTTCAAAACCACAGGGATTCACTTGTTAAGGGCAAAAGTAGGATAATTCTGACCTCTGTTAGACCATTAAGTGTGGTGGTTGAATGCTGCCACTTAACAAATTGGACCAAAAATGCCAAGGTCAATTTTTTTTGTCCCAGTCCAGCCCTGGCTAAGACAGCTAGTATCAGACATTTTTCTTTAATGGTTGCATTGTCAATCAACCACTGTGTGCTGTTTGAATTCGAGAGAAAGAAGCAGTTGTTGTTTTGGAATAAGCAAAATACTAAATCCAAGCTGTTACTGTTTTTATATATCATCACATACAATGTTCCCTAACTAGAAGCCAGGGAGGAGATGTATGAAAAATGATAACGCTAACAAAATAACGTGTGTGTGTGTGTGTGTGTGTGTGTGTGTGAGTGAGTGAGTGAGTGAGTGAGTGAGTGAGAGAGAGAGGGAGAGAGAGAGAGAGAAGGGTGTGTGTGTGGTGGAGCTCATTGGGTGCTCAGTACACCTACAGCTCTGATCCTAGAACCGCCCCCATTTCCACGTATTACCGTTTTTGCTCGCCATGCGCCTTTAGAGGAGGAGGAGAAGAAGAAAAAGTAGTTTCCTGCAGCATAACTGCTTGGAACCCAAATAATAATCAAAATTGTTGGCAAGAAAAATACCTCATCTGACAACTGATTGCCCACTAAACTCACCAACCCCTAGCCACTTGTATAACTAAGATAAACAGTGAGATGCTGAAAAAGTTCACGCACATATCACAACTAATTTCCCATGGGGACAATACTCCTGTATCCTTTAATAGTGCAGCAAGTACCTCTCAGTAAAAATACCTAAAGAGGTGTAGTAGAAACAGTGTCATACATATCAAAATGAACTTTATAAGACCAGCAGTGCAGTTAATTCAGAGTAGCAGTTTTCAGTCATTTAGCACTCCTGAACTGTGTTGCCCTGAGGAGAAATACAATCACACCTGTGTCCTGGACAGACACAAACTCAGACTTTTTTTATTACCTGATGGGCCAGGATGTAAATGTTGTGCCCAACATCTTTGGGTTTGATCGGGTCTCCGACATTGTCCTCGTCCTCCTCACTCTGCAAGCCCTGCACGTAGGCTTCCTTTATTACGTCCACCTGATCCACATGAAGTAAAATGTTATATATATGATCGATGAAGTACATTGGGGTATGAGCCCATTCGCACACACTTACCAGCTCAGTGGGTCGCATCTTGTAAAGAATCTTTTCTGCATTTTCACTGTCATGGCGGCTTTCCATGATGGCCAGTAGGAGCTTGGAGGCATTGTTCTGCAACAGAAATCTCATCGTATGAGCTCTCACATTTTAATCAATTGAGCTCAACCAAGCCCAACCACTCCAAATCATTTACGAATTAATGAATTGGTGTCGATTTCAGAAGAATCACAAAGTGTGAATGCTATAAACCTGCCTGATGAGTTATAATGGCAATTAAACCTCTAATTAAGCAGTGGAAACAAGCTGTTTCTGACACTAGAGATACAGAAAATGACACAGCAAAGTATAAGCACTGTTCTAATAATGGCTGATCATCATTAGTGAGCCTCTCTGGGTTGCTGCTCACCTTGAGCTCCAGCACCAGGTCCAGCCGATTCTTCTCCAGGGGGTTTATGTTGTTGACAATCAATGCTATAATAATGTCGATGCCATTGGACTCATGCTTTGCTATACAAGTCTGGAAAATAACAAGTGAGAAGATAAAGGAGGGCTAAGATTCTTACAACCAAAGGACAAAGTCACACAAGCCTGATACTGAACTCCAGCTCATTAATTAAACACTAGTATATTCTATATTAAACTAATGCTGTTTCTAGTGATGCTGCAATTTTTAGAAGTTCTGCAAAATGTCTACAAATTCACTACGGACTACAACTCTCAAAGATCAAACAATGTCCAAACTTGAAGCTAGTGGATCAGACATTTAAGGGAATGTACACACTGAATTCAGTGTAAACCACAGTGGAAATGACTCAAATTGTGCATGCACACTATTGTGTGTAAAGACACACTGCAGTGAAAAAAACCTTTTGGCAACAGTAACACAATCTTGGCTCATCACCTACCCAACCAAACATTTGCCTCCCAGTTATTTGAAGGGAATGGAAGTCAAGTTTAAGGGTCAGCGTTTTGCCACACTGTGCATACTGTAGAAGTGAACGTGTATGTGGTCAGAACAAGGCTTCCAGGGAGCATTAGGAGCGGTGCACTGCTGCACACAGAGACTGCTTCAAAACTCCAAAATAGTCTGATTCAGTGTCATTTTAACAGCACAGTCATAGCTTATAATTGTCTTGCTCGAAAACCGAGTGCAGTAAAAAGAGAGAAAAAAAAAATCAAAACTCAAATCATACAGCCAAAAAAAGCCAGAATATCAGCAGAATTTTGTACATGTATGATATGATCTAATCTCTTTAGCAATGAAAAATATCCAGCCCAGCAATTACACATAACCTGTTGTCTACCTACCTGGTTTTCATGGCAGGGACCCTGACAATACTCCGTGATGGTTTCAAGGGTTTGGCGAATCAGGTCCACATTACTTTCATTTATGTAAAGCCCCAGCAGTCCAAGGCCTCCTGTGGTGCTCCCACAAATACAATCCAAGAACTGAAGAGTCTCACAGACCAGGTTGTAGTTAGTCTTGTTGTTCTGACTGCGCAGAAAGTTCTGTGGTGAGAAGAGAAGGGGGGGGGGGCCAATTAATCAGCAGCCAGTTTAGAATTGGTCAGATGTTGAGGTTCTTGAAGAGTTCAAATACCTGCAGGTCTGAATTGTGGTTCTCACAGAGCAGTTGGAGATAACGCAGGATTGGTTTCATGATAGTGATGGCTGGGCTCATGTGAATTTCATCCAAAGCCTCCTCGGCGCCAATTATCTCACTGGTCTGTCCGAGGCCTTCAAAGTCAGGGTCCAGTTCCTTTCTGAAGGTGCAGAAGGCCTTTGAGGTCACTGAGGAGGCTTCCTTCAGCTGCCCTCGCATGTCCTCCCTCATATGAAGCCCAGGATCTTTCACTGTAATGCAATACAAAGTAAAAATTACAAAAAAATATAATTCACTGTTTCACTTTTGGGCAATAGATGAGTCTTTGTAAATAGACTGAGATACAGTATTTATCTAAATAATGCCACTTTGCAACCAGTGATTAAAGACATTCTCAAAAGATGAAGAACTATGAAAGTCAGAGACTCCCTGAAAAAGAGTGGGCCATTATTGAGTGGCAGAGTCTGAAAGCAACCGATATTGATACAATGGCCTTTTGACAGGATTGTGGTGTGGGTCGTCATATGCTTTTGACATGTGACTGCAAGAACTGGGAACAGCAGACTGCACAGAGGTCAGCAAAGCAGCAGAGATCACATTGGATTTATCCATTGCTATTGTTTTAAAACTTAAGGACCTCACACAGTGTGAAGGCATTAATGATTTACAGCGCTAAGAGTTTTGAGCTTTTAACTCACTCTATGCCTGCTTCTATAACACTGCCGGTCCATGTCTAGGACATGACCTACACGACTCAGGATGGTACTTTGAAATGCTTGCCTCCCAGCATCTAGAAGAGATTTGATTCACTTTAAAGATGAACTTTACCATCCACCATGACAACACTGAGGTTTTTACTGAGATATGATAACCTTTACACAGCTGTTAAAAAGGCAGTAAAATTTAATTAAAAAGAAAAAAAAAGTGTTTTTTGGGGGAATAAGTATATATATACAGTATATATATATATATATATATAGTATATATACTGTATATATATATGGTTGTACAAGTCTGTATACCCTTAAATACTTTACTGAAGTACCATTTGATTTGATTACAAATTCAGCATTTCATTACAAATTTTGGGGTAGACATTTATCAGCATGCCATAATGTGACTTGGAAATATTTGCCCATTCCTTCTTGCAAAAGTGCTTTAAATCTGTCAGATTGTACAGACATCTCTTGTGACAGCCCTCTTCAGGCTACCCCATAGATTTTCAATTGGATTTAGGTCTGGGCTGTGATTGGCCATTCCAAAACTTCAATCATTTCATTCTGTTCCCCCGGTGAAGTCATTTTTTTTTGTTCATTTGCCTGTATGTATTGGGTCACTGTCATGCTGAAACATGACATTCCTCTTCATCTTTCTAACAGACACTAGCCAGTTTTGGGCTATAACTGACCAGTATTTCATACTGTTCACAATTCACTTCACCTTGACTAAAGCCCCAGTTCCAGTTGAAAAAAAAAACAACCCCAAAGCATGATGATGCCACCACCATGCTTCACAGTGGGTACAGTGCTCTTTGGGTGACTCTCACCAGACCATAACACATTTTCCCCACATAGTTTTATTAGAATTGATGTGTTTTCTCAGATAAATTTTGCCAGATGGTTTCCAGTTGTATGGAAATAAGGCAGACTGGTTTCACATACAGTGCATCCGGAAAGCATTCACAATGCTTCACTTTTTCCACATTTTGTTATGTTACAGCTGTATTCCAAAATGGATTAAATTCATTTTTCCCTCAAAATTCTACACACAATACCCCATAATGACAACACAAAATCAGTTGTTTTTTTTTTAGATTTTTGCAAATTTATTAAAAATAAAAAACTAAGAAATTCACAGCCTTTGCTCAATACTTTGTTGATGCACCTTTGGCAGCAATTACAGTCTCAAGTCTTTTTGAATATGATGCCACAAGCTTGGCACACCTATCTTTGGGCAGTTTCGCCCACTCCTCTTTGCAGCACTTCTCAAGCTTCATCAGGTTGGATGGGAAGCGTTGGTGTACAGCCATTTTCAGATCTCTCCAGAAATGTTCAATTGGATTCAAGTCTGGGCTCTGGCTTGGCCATTCAAGGACAGTCACAGAGTTGTCCTGAAGCCACTCCTTTGATATCTTGGCTATGTGCTTAGGGTCATTGTCCTGCTGAAAGATGAACCGTCACCCCAGTCTGAAGTCAAGAGTGCTCTGGAGCAGGTTTTTATCCAGGATGTCTCTGTACATTGCTGCATTCATCTTTCCCTCCATCCCGACTAGTCTCCCAGTTCCTGCCGATAAAAAAAAAAAAAATCCCCACAGCATGATGCTGCCACCCCCATGCTTCACTGTAAGGATGGTATTGGCGTGGTGATGAGCACTGTTTGGTTTCCTCCAAACGACGCCTGGTATTCACGCCAAAGAGTTCAATCTTTGTCTCATCAGACCAGAGAATTTTGTTTCTCGTGGTCTGAGAGTCCTACAGGTGCCTTTGGGTAAATACCAAGCGGGCTGCCATGTGCCTTTTACGAAGGAGTGGCTTCCGTCTGGCCACTCTACTACACAGGCCTGACTGGTGGATTGCTGCAGAGATGGCTGTCCTTCTGGAAGGTTCTCCTCTCTCCACAGAGTAACACTGGAACTCTGACAAAGTGACCATCGAGTTCTTGGTCACCTCCCTGACTAAGGCCCTTCTCGCCCGATCGCTCAGTTTAGATGGCCGGCCAGCTCTAGGAACAGTCCTAGTGGTTCAGAACTTCTTCCATTTATGGATAATGGAGGCCACTGTGCTAATTTGGACCTTCAAAGCAGCAGAAATTTTTCTGTACCCTTCCCCAGATATGTACCTCGAGACAATCCTGTCTCAGAGGTCTACAGACAATTCCTTTGACTTCATGCTTGAGTTGTGCTCTGACATGCACTGTCAACCGTGGGACCTTATATAGACAGGTGTGTGCCTTTCCAAATCATGTCCAATCAACTGAATTTACCACAGGTGGACTACAATTACGCTGCAGAAACATCTCAAGGATGATCAATGGAAACAGGATGTACCTGAGCTCAGTTTGGAGCTTCATGGCAAAGGCTGTGAATACTTACGTACATGTGATTCCTTAATTTTTTATTTTTAATAAAGTTGCAAAAATCTCAAAAAAACTTTTTTCACGTTGTCATTATGGGGTATTGTGTGTAGAATTTTGAGGAAAAATGAATTTATTCCATTTTGGAATAAGAATAACATAAAATGTGGAAAAAGTGAAGCGCTGTGAATACTTCCCGGATGCACTGTACAGTACACATCCAGTACTTCCCAGATATTCTTGCAGCTCTTTCAGTGCTACTACAGGGGTCTTGGCATATTCTCTGAACAGTTTGCATCTTGTTTCCCCCCCCCCCATCAATTTTGGAGGGATGTTCAGTTCTCAATGTTATTATTGTTCCAGGTATTCTCCACTTCTTGATGACCATCTTCATTGTGTTTCATGGGATATGTAATATCATGATTTTTTTTTTTTTTTTTTTTTTGCATCCTTCTACTGACACCTTTTATCAATCCCATCTAATGCTTTGTAAGCTCTCTGTGAATCATTGCCTTTGATGTAGGATGCAACTAAGTAAGGAAAGTCAGGAAAATCTTACTAGAACAACTGAACTTAATTTGGGGTTAATCAGAGTCACTTTAATTGATGGTACTGGTGTACCCAAAAAGACTGAATGCTGTGATCAAATCAAAAAGTGTTATAGGTCACATTAAAGGTGGTCTATAATCACAAAAACCTGGCATTGTAACAGGGGTGTGTGTGCACTTTTTATAGCCACTGTATGTTTGTATCTGTTTTTGTGTGATGTTCAGAACCTTAATGAAAATGAACTGTGCTCACTTAGTTTTCAATTTTTCATCCCATTTTAATGCAATTTTTTCAAGTTGCATGGTTTGTTATTTGAAAAAAAAAATAAACAAACACTTGCTGTACCTTTCTTAAATCTCATGCTGCTGATATCGCCATCATCATCCCTTTTTCTGCAGCTGATTTCAAACATGTTCACCGACACTGTTGCTCGAATCTCCTGCTGGGCCAAATGCATGCGGTCATAAAAAACCTTGAAGAACTTCTCAGACTTCTTCTGTTTGTACAGCTGGGTGTAGAAGGAGTTCTGGACGGGAGGAAGAGTGGTGAAGAGTATAAATCTCTAAATTACGGAGAGAACAAGAGATTGTGCATTTTGTTGCAGCCCACCTGTATCTGTGTGTTTCCACCCTGGAGGAGGGCGATGCCCAGCAGGATGCTTTCTTCAAACAATCGATCGTTCTTGGTGTTTACAATGAGTTCAATTACCAGCTCTGATGCACCAACATTGTCCAAGAGACACTGGATCTCCACAATACTGCTGCCTGGCTTGTCAGAGTCCAGCATGGCAGAACCTATTGCAGAGAAAATGTCTCAGAAACTGCATTTTAAAAATAGGCAAATTAATAATTTTCCCATCCATCCATCCATCCATCTTCTTCCGCTTAATCCTTTTCAGGTCGCGGGGGGGCTGGAGCCTATCCCAGCATCTTTGGGCGAGAGGCAGGGTACACCCTGGCAAGTCCATCGCAGGGCCAACACCTATTCTTGTCAATTAAAATTCAAAACTGTCTGCCACATATTTCTATGCTACTCCTATCAGGACTCAACATTTAGCACAGGCCCACTGACCAAATGTCAGCAGAGTTAACCTATGGCTGCACTTAACTTGACACTATGGTAAGTTGTGCATTCTCTTACAGCATATAAAACTTACATACTGTATATTAGAAAAAAATATAAATTTACCATAAGCAAGACACAAACTTAAGAAAAACAGAACCTGCAAGAAGAAAGGTACAAATGCATCATTAATAAAAAAAGATGCAAATCTACAATAAAGAAGTCACAACTTTAACCAAGTCACAGATTTTGGAGAAAAAACTACAAACTTGTGAAAAAAAACTCAAGTTTGTATAGTATGTAGCAAATTTATGCTAACAAGTTGTCAAAAAATATATATTAAACCTTTGGGAAACTAATGAAACGTTCAAGAAAAAAGTAATTCAATTACAAAAAACGGTTGCAAATATACTCACTACTAGCGCTGATTGTCCACATGAACGTTTTGTCTTTTTTGGACAAAAATGGTTCAAATTGACTCATCATAGTGAAAATAGCCAATCCCTTGGATAGTGGAAGTACTGGGTGGTTAAACTACTAACAAAACTACTAACCACAGTGTCTGGTAAGCTCAAAAGTCACTAAACTCTACTCAGAACAGTGACATCATATTTTCACTAGATTCACCAACAGACAATTGGCACACAGCATAAACCCCAAGCAGCGGTTTCCTATAAATTATTGTTTGTAGTTTCCTCTACAGTGGGTTGTTATTTCAATATCTAGTGGATTTATATGGTGTTTTCAGTACCTCCAGATGATGGCTTGACAAAGCCTCCAGATAAGCTGTTTCCACTCCCGAGCTCAGACTTAGAAAGAAGCTTTTGATTTCCAAAGTAGCGTGTGAGAAGAATCTTTCTTAACTCGTTTCCCTGTGGAGACAGAAATCATAATGTTAAATCCACATCACAGACTGGCAGACTATCAACTTTAAGCCATTTTACATTTCACATCTTACAACATTTGAAAAAGGATGTGCATACCAGTTGCATTGGTATCAAAACATAGGAAAAATGTTCACAAATGTCCCATCCAGTGGAAAATTTGTGCTTTCACTGGCATGAAGTCTACTCATTCATCTAATAGAAGTCTGATTTCTTCTCATTTTTTCTAATAGGAATGATCATCCTTATCCCATGACAACTTTTTGTCTTGATGGGAGTGAAAGCTTGCAGGATGACAATGTTCTTATCAAAGAAGAAATTGGAGCATAAGAGAGCGTGACAGTAACTGTGTTGTCCAATATTTTGATCCGGACGACGCATTAGGAAAGGATGATGGCAGCCAAGAAGTGACTGGACAAAAGCCATCATAAATAATTAGAGAGGTTATTTTATAATCTTATGTTTAGGAGTCTTTCCGGTCCTCCAAATAGTTTTTTTTTCCCTGTCTGTTTTGAATACAGCCTCTGCATTCTTGCCATCTACTTACACTTCAAAGTCTAATCCTACATTACTTTAAAAAGGTACACACTAAAACTACAGAGAGCACATATAACATACCATTTCTCTTACAGACATACACATATAATGGTAATAAAAATTCAGATGGCTCCACATTACTGAGCTATATACAGTGCAAAAGTCCAATTTGCTTCTAGAAAATCATTTATGGATTCAAAGTGCATCTGAGATCAAGTAAAGTTGAACCACAAATCTATCCATCGTTATTGTGTGCTCAATATCAGTTCAAATGGTCAGCTGACAACCCTAAATACTCTTGCTTCAATGTCATCATCATCACTGATCAGCAGACTGAGGAGGAGACAAATGTACAGATTGATAGATGGAACCTCTGGTAGTTTCCATGGAGATATAGTTTGTAGTTCCCCTGGCTGCAGTGTGTGCTGGTTGATTACACTGGTCAACACCAAATTTATTGTCTAAGTTTTTTTTAGCTGATTTAGGACAACTTTGATGTGCTGAATCCAAAAATCCCATTGGTTTTGCTCAATCAGGTCAACTTTTTGAACTATGGCCACATGTTTTCTTACGTTTTTGTTTACATGTACGGGTATTTTCGCTTTATATGATGCAAAATTCTTTTTTATTTCTTGAAATTCTCTGAATTTTGAACAATGATGACGTAACATTCAATTTACATGTACCTTTATCAGTGTCTACTATTCAATTTACAGTACAACTGTACAACTGCTGTACAACTGCTTATAACTTAACATAAAAACCTGAGCTGATGGAGAGAAACGGATGTCATTTTCAGATTCAGCGGTGCAAAATTGTCTTAAATCAGTTGAAAAAAACACAGTCAACTTACAAAAAAATTATTTTTGTTATGTTGTGTTATAGATCGCCCCCGGTGAGATAAATTCATAATGCAAATTCACTAAAACCAGGGAATATTTAAAATTGTTTTGCAACAATTTTTGCCTTTACTAGGTAGTAACAGTTGAGAGAAAAAAAAAAACGCCAACAAGAGTCGTTCTACGGTAGGCAACTAATGTAAAAACAGAAAAATCATAAATGAAGCTGATTTCATAAAATACCTCCAGCCACCAAATTCTCAAATGATCGTCTTTGGTTTCATGTGACCAAAATCAAATGCTATACATCCCTGAATCAAAAATTATTTGTTTAAATGGACCGTCTTAAGTGCCTCTTTAAAACATTCATGAGTTTTGCTGCGCTTGCACCTGCAATTCAGCCAACTATGTCCCCCCGTGTCTCTTTTCAAGTTTGTGATGATCACAGCCATGTCAAATATTAAGGCCATGTCATATGTGACAAATTTGTTGGTGCATTCAAACGCAGAAAAATAGTAATGTGGCAAACAAAAATGACCAATCATCAAATCCTCAAAAATAAAGAGTGGCAGTTATCTACGCAATAAAAGATCTGATGAACAATGCACTATATTGTATCGACACAAAGAATGTGCAGGTTCAATCGTGGTAAAGACCATCATACTAAGTGCACCGAAGGGCAAAGACGTGGAGGAGCATGTGTAGCTGATGCTCCCCGTGTCAGTAAACACTTCATCTCATCTGCAGTCAGCAGAGACGCTTGTCTGCCTGCACTGTCTGGCTGAGCCGTCTCTCAGACACACACACACACGTACGTAAACTGAGGGTGAGGATCCTCTGAGCCAACTTCTCTCATTTCCACACATCGCTACACAGACAAACTCAGAGCGAGAACAACCTCGGCGCTGCACTCCATAAGGCAACACATCCCGCCACATCCTCTCTGATTGCAGACTGAATCTCGTTTGACTTAACATTTCCCTTTCACTGCCACAGGATGTGTTCATAGTGCTATTCTCTAAACCAGTGAAAGAGACACTCCAGCAGGGGAAAGTTCAAAAGGGGATTGAAGGTGACAAGTCCCCCCCCCCCCCCTCCTTTGGCTCCATTCTCAGTGAAGCAGCCTGCTGGCCAGGTCTGCAGAGAGGAAGGAGAGGAGAGAGGAGGCAGGATGGCACTAGAGGAGAGTCAGCCCAGCCTGACTCATCTGCTTGCTGCTGCACCGACAAGAAAAATTCTAGTCAGGTGATGTAAGAGCCACGAGAAAGAAAGCGATAGGAATAGAGGTAGAAGAGCTGACAGAAGTAAGAGAAGGGTGGGTGGGAGGAGGGGAGACTGGAGGAGGAGAGAAACAAACAAAACCTAGCAAAGAACAGACAGTCGTGGTGTTTTAAAATGTGCACCGGCACGCCACACTGCGGCTCTGGTGTCCAAGCCGGGGATGAGCTGCCTATCCCCACCTCCGGCATTCCTCCCCCTTCCCCTCCCTCCTTCAGACCTCTCGCAGTTCTGCTTTCTAAAGACTTCCTCAACTCCAAGAAGAGAAAAAAAAAATACAGCAAGAGCTCTGTGCTTCTTTAGGTGGTTTGAAAACTCATACAGACAGCTGAGAGCAGAATCAGCTGGAAAGAGGACAGCGTGTCAGGAGAGCATGAACTCACTTGGCTCTAGTAGGGGTCACCGCAGCAGAGAATCTGGCCACGAAGGACGATGAGGAGGGAGATGTGGAAGGTTTGGGGTGAACATTTTCTTTTGTGCATTTGTTTCTCCCACAACAGAGGTGTCAGGGATTCGTCCGTTGTTTACTTCAGGTTAAAGTGACATAGCACAGTATCTGTACAGGCCAATAGAATTCCACAGATTCACCACCAGGAAGCAATGTGAACACCACTATTATTTCATACCGAATTTAATTAATAAAGCACTTAAGTGCACTTATATAAGGGGACAGTGCAAACATGTGCACAGGGGGGAAAGTATCAAGCGGGGTGGGGGGTAGACATATTTAGTATAATCAACATGGGCAAAATTATGTTGGTTAGCAGGTCTGAGCGTCAGTTTTATTTAATCACCCAACCATAATTGTGGAGTGTGTATATATATATATATATATATATATATATATATATATATATATATATATATATATATATATATATATATATAAGCATTAATATAGCAATATTGAGATTGACATGTTGGCCAGCTGGAAATATAAAAATTAAGAAAAATCTGGAAATTGGTTGGACCATGATTTTAGAAAGAGTAAAATTTTGGCAGCCTTATAACATGTAGACATGCCACAATATTATTCACTAAAGGAACTTCTTGTATAAAAATGATTCATCAAGTTCATTTTATACTTTACATACATCACTGTTTACAGAGCATCTGGAAAGTATTTGCAGCACTTCACTTTTTTCACATTTTGTTATCCAAAATGGATAAAAATTATTTTTTCCTCAAAATTCTACACACAATACTCCATAATAACAATGTGAAAAAAAGGTTGGGGTTTTTTCGATTTTTGCTAATTTATTAAAAATAAAAACCTAACAAATCACATGTACATAAGTATTCACAGCCTTTGCTCAATACTTTGCTGATACACCTTTGGCAGCATTTACAGCCTCAAGCCTTTTTGAATATGATGCCACAAGCTTGGCACAACTATCTTTGGGCAGTTTGGCCCATTCCTCTTTGCAGCACCTCTCAAGCTTCATCAGGTTGGATGGGAAGCGTTGGTGTACAGCCATTTTCAGATTTCTCCAGAGATGTTCAATTGGATTCAAGTTTGGGCTCTGGTTTGGCCATTCAAGGACAGTCACAGAGTTGTCCTGAAGCCACTTCTTTGATATCTTGGCTGTGTGCTTTGGGTTGTTGTCCTGCTGAAAGATGAACATTTGCCCCAGTCTCGGGTCAAGAGCGCTCTGGAGCAGGTTTTCATCCAGGATGTCTCTGTACATTGCTGCATTCATCTTTCCCTCCACCCTGACTAGTCTCCCAGTTCCTTTCACTGAAAAACATCCCCACAGCATGATACTGCCACCCCCATGCTTCACTGTAGGGATGGTATTGGTGTGGTAATGAGTGGTGCCTGGTTTCCTCCAAACATGACGCCTGGCATTCATGCCAAAGAGTTCAATCTTTGTCTCATCAGACCAGAGAATTTTGTTTCTCATGGTCTGAGAGTCCTTCAGGTGCCTTTTGGCAAACTCCAAGCAGGCTGCCATGTCCTTATGGGCACATAATCATACCATGTAGGATAACTAAGTAGACGGTTATGCTGTTTCATTCCATCTAGCAACAATGCTCTGCACTGTGTGTGTTTATATATTTACATATTTATTCCATCTAGCTACAATGCTCAGCACTGGGTGTGTTTATATTTATATATCTATATATTTATTCCATCTAGCTACAATGCTCCGCACTGTGTTTTTATATATCTACATATTATTCCATCTAGCTACATTGCTCCGCACTGTGTGTGTTTATATACTTACATATTTATTCCACCTAGCTGCAATGCTCCGTACTGTGGGTGTTTATATATTTACATATTTATTCCATCTAGCTACAATGCTCTGCACTGTGTGTTTATATATTCATATATTTATTCCATCCAGCTACAATGCTCTGCACTGTGTGTCTGTGTGTGTGTGTGTGTGTGTGTATATATATATTTTATAGTAATATGTACATATGTATATTAGCTGCTCTTGCTTGCTTGTTTTTTTCTTGCCTTCTGATTGTTGCTCTGAGTGTTGCTATCCCTGTGCTGTTGCAATCCTGGAATTTCCCCGTTGTGGGACTAATAAAGGCTTATCTTATCTTATCTTTTTACTGAGGAGTGCCTTCTGTCTGGCCACTCTACCATACAGGCCTGGTTGGTGGATTGCTGCAGAGATGGTTGTCCTTCTGGAAGGTTCTCCTCTCTCCACAGAGGAACACTGGAGCTCTGACAGAGTGACCATTGGGTTCTTGGTCACCTCCCTGACTAAGGCCCTTCTCTCCCGATCGCTCAGTTTAGATGGCCAGCCAGCTCTAGGAAGAGTCCTGGGGGTTCTGAACTTCTTCCAATTATGAATGATGGAGGCCATTGTGCTCATTGGGACCTTCAAAGTAGCAGAATTTTATCTGTACCCTTTCTCAAATTTGTGCCTTGAGACAATCATGTCTCAGAGGTCTACAGACAATTCCTTTGACTTCATGCTTGGTTTGTGCTTCGACATGCACTGTCAACTGTGGGACCTTATATAGACAGGTGTGTGCGTCTTTCAAAATCATGTCCAATCAACTGAATTTACCACAGGTGGACTCCAATGAAGCTGCAGAAACATCTCAAGGATGATCAGTGGAAACAGGATGCACCTGAACTCAATTTTGAGCTTCATGGCAAAGGCTGTGAATACTTACACTACCGTTCAAAAGTTTGGGGTCACACAGACAATTATTTTGTGTTTTCCATGAAAAGTCACACTTATTTACCACTATGAGTTGTAAAATGAATAGAAAATATAGTCAAGACATTGACAAGGTTAGAAATAATGATTTGTATTTGAAATAATAATTTTTTCCTTCAAACTTTGCTTTCGTCAAAGAATCCTCCATTTGCAGCAATTACAGCATTGCAGACCTAACATGATTGCACAAGGGTTTTCTAATCATCCATTAGCCTTCTGACGCAATGAGCAAACACATTGTACCATTAGAACACTGGAGTGATAGTTGCTGGAAATGGGCCTCTATACACCTATGTAGATATTGCACCAAAAAACAGACATTTGCAGCTAGAATAGTCATTTACCACATTAGCAATGTATAGAGTGTATTTCTGATTAGTTTAAAGTTATCTTCATTGAAAAAAAGTGCTTTTTTTTCAAAAATAAGGAAATTTCTAAGTGACCCCAAACTTTTGAACGGTAGTGTATGTACATGTGATTTCTTAGTTTTTTTTATTTTTAATAAATTTGCAAAACTCTCAAAAAAACTTTTTTCACATTGCCGTCATGGGGTATTGTGTATAGGATTTTGAGGGGAAAAAATGGATTTAATCCATTTTGGAATAAGGCTGAAACATAACAAAATGTGGAAAAAGTGAAGCACTGTGAATACTTTCCAGATGCACTATATACTGAAATTAGCTGCCTTTATGTTCTTCCTCCTCATTTTGTTTGTTGCTCAAATCAGTTTAGTCTCACATCACTGCCATCTACTGTGTTTTCATAAAAATAGCAAATATGTTTTTCAGATTTCAATCCCAATGTTGAATAATGTTGATAAATAAAATTCAACACTCTCCGAAAGGATGTACATAAATTATCATCATCATCATATCATTACGTATTTGGCAAAAAATGGTCTTCATGAGGTCAACAATAACACTGTTCATCTTGATAATTTCTGTGACAATTTATAGTCCAACAAAATTTGTTACCATTACAGGTTTAGCCACACAAATCAGTTACAGAATAGCTCATTCCAGAAGATGAACACACCGCTAGGTCACCATGAGCCTTTGCTCTTTTTTTTTCCCCCCCCTATAAAACATGTAGTCTCGGCCTGCTCAAAGTTGAAATGAGATGTATTCATAGCTTGTGACGTTTTAGCAACCTAAATGCATACTTATCTGAGTTTTGTGACTATCCAGGCGATTGCCAAGAAGAAGCAGAGATTCTCGCGAAAAGTAGGACTAATGGAGGGACAGACAGATGCAGTGAGAATGCATTAGCTTATTTTGCCTTCACCAGAAAGTGCTACGTATGCTAGCAACTTAACTGTACAGCCATAATAATTTAGGGAAAACAAGTTCTACATACTTGTTCTACATTAGTAGTATTATGGTACAAATCATTTGCATGTAACTCAGCAGCTTTCTAGACAGTGCCAGAAAACTATAAATGGCATCTGAAACCAGAACTCATCCCCAACACACAGACGCACACCGTACACTTTCGAACTGCGGTTCAACAGCACATGGAATGATTTTACGGAACAAACACGCCTATCAGCCAAACAAATTACACCAACATGTGAGAGCAATTCGTTAGACAGATTCAAGGAAACCAACCAGTTGCACAAACAAGTATTTAACAAATGTGGTCTGAAAAGGCTGGACTTTTAACTGTCTAGATCACTGTGGAAATACTGTTGTTCACTAATGTCATTAGGCTCTGATTGAGTTTATTAAGAGGGCGATGATGTTTGACTTGGGTATGCAGAAAACAAGGCTCATCTATTTTTTTCTGCCTCACAGGAACACAAATATTTACTGTACATTCATATAAGTGGACCTAATGAGAGGAACATGGTTAAATAAAACATTTCTAAGAACTTGGTGGGACTCCATTAGGTGCAAGTCAGCAGTGATAAGGAGAGGCCCATTTGTTTTTGAGGAAAATGGATGTTCTAATACATGTAATTAAAATATAGTTTTAAAAAAATTAAAAGCAGTATAATTCCATAAATGTCCAAATCGGGCTTCCAGTCATGGCCGCCACGTAGGAGGACGTGCTTCCCTCTACTCTGCTCCTAAAAATAAAAAAAATCGACAAATAACTCTCTCAATTGGAACAAAACTATCACAGCGTTTGGGCGAGGATATGCCAGTAAAGCCTAAGGCTGGGAAATCAGGTGGAGGAAAAAGTGAACCGCTGAAACAGTCCAAATTAACGGACTTTCACATCCGTGACGCAGCAGGAAAACCCCCAGTTATGGCGAAGGAAGCTAGCGGAGGAGCGGTGACTGCTGACGACGGCACAGGTGTGGTGCTTGCTGCCATTGGCTCAATGAGAGCAGACTTCTCTACTAAGTTTGATGGGATTATAGCAGCGATAGAGGATTTGAGAAAAGAATTAAGCGACTGTATGGAACGTGTAACGCAGGTGGAGCTCCGAATTTCCAGCGCTGAGAATGACGTCACCAGCCTACAATTAAAGGTGCGCACATTGGAATTAAACAATAAACGTCTGGAAGATAATGTCCTGGATTTAGAATCCCGGTCGAGACGGAACAACCTAAGGCTGGTGGGTCTTCCTGAGGGTACGGAGAGGCGGGACTCATGTTCCTTTTTGGAAAAGTGGATCCCAGAAGCGCTGAACAACGCGGAGCTGCAGTCATCAGTCGTTCTGGAATGCGCCCACCGAATTGGCCCACAGAGAGATAATAAGGCAGCACCGAGGACGCTAATTATGAAGTTCCTCAACTACAGAGACAGGATGACGATCTCCAATGCGGCGCGGGCCAAAGGAAAATTTAAATACCAGGATCAGCAGGTGCGGTTCTACCCAGATTTGGCCAGGGGAATCCAACAATTGAGGAAACGGTTTGACCCCGCCCGTAAAGAGCTGCGCAACCTTGGGATTCGTCATGGAGTGATTTATCCTGCAAGACTGATGGTCACGTATAAAGGGAGAACCCACACCTTCAAGACCCCAGAAGAGGCGCAGGAGCTCATCAAGAAGATCCAAGAGAGACTGGTGGGAGCTAAGCATGAAGCATGAATAAGATATAAGGTAGAATATTTAAGCATTTGCACAGGCATCTGACTGATCTGAAGCAAATAGCAAGTTCACAAAATACAGATTGTATTGAATTAAAAAAACAAAACAAAACAAAAAAAACTATGATGTACAAAGTTGCTATAAAATTTTGGAGTTAAGTTGGAAAACTACAGAAGAGAGTTAATGTTATGTTATTAAAAGTAGTCGAGTCAGGGTGATTGAGAGGAGAAAGAAAGAGTGGTTTTGCCTGATCCTTGTGAGTGAGGAGCAGTCAATGGCTATAGCGGGAGACGGAATTTTTTTTTTTATTTTGGGGGGATTACCACGAATGTGGGAAGGGGAAATTTGTTTGTGTGTAGTTTGTAGGATGGATGTTCAACCACTCATGTTTTTGCTTCTCTGTGTGAGCATGTTTACATTGCGAGGTAATCCCAAACTCCTTATTGATCATAGACCAAAGCGTTAATCTTAATTTAACTTCATGGAATTGCAGAGGTCTACAAAATTTAAAAAAACTTAAACAAATTATGAATAAAATAAAAGACATAGGTTCAAAAATTGTGTTTTTACAAGAAACTCATCTAATAGAGGAGGATGTAAAAAGAATTAAAAAAAGATGGTAGGGAAGTGTATTCACCTCATCATTTTCATCTTGAGCCAGGGGAGTTATGACTCTCATACACAAAACAGTCCCATTTCAAGTGAAAAATGTAATTGGAGACAAATTAGGATGATACCTAAACATTCAAGGATCTTTGTTATTAGAAAATATAAATCTGGTGAACCTATACGGTCCCAATATAGATGATCAAAACTTCTTTGCTAATTTATTTCTTATTTTATCATCACTTACAGGGCAGCATATAATAGCAGGGGATTTTAATTGTACATTGAATCCCAGCATAGATAGATCAACAGGACTGGACTGTACGCACAATGGATGCAGGATGATCATTAATCATTTTATGAAAGAATTAAGATTGCTAGACATATGGAGAGAAATGAAACCGCAAGTTAAAGCCTACTCTTGTTATTCTAATACCTACAAGACATTCTCACGTATTGACTATTTTTTGATCTCCACAGAATTAAGGTCCAAGATTCAAAACTGTTTCTATGATAACATTGTGATCTCTGATCATGCACCCTGCTGTCTAATATATGTAGATAGGAAATTGACAAAGGAACCAGGTAGGTGGCAATTTCAGCATAAATGGCTTCAGGATGAGGAATTTGTTAAGTACATAGAAAAACAGATAGATGAGTTCTTTGATATCAATACTACACAATCATCAGCATGTATAAAGTGGGAGGCTTTCAAAGCTTTTATTAGGGGGCATATTATTAGTTATACAGGTTCAAAATCTAAGAAGACTCGAGAGGAGAGAGTCCAATTGGAACATAAAATAAAAATTCTCCAAGAAAAAGTGTATGCAGGAAGTGACCCAAAGTTAGAGAACGAATTACTGATTCTGAGAGCTGAATATGACAAAAAATCAGCGAATAGAGCTGCCTCGAGTCTTCTAAGATTGAAGCAATCTTTTTATGAACAAGGTGAAAAATCAGGGAAATTATTGGCATGGCAGATTAAACAATTAGAATTTAAAACACCAATTACCAGTATTATAAGTAACGGACAGGCAGTTGTAGATCCTTTAGAAATTAACAGTGCCTTTAGAGATTATTATGAAAAACTATATGACACAAAAAATGAAACTGACTTAACAAAACTAAATGGGTTTTTGGATGAATTATCTATACCTTGTATTCCAAATGAAAACAGGAAGATACTGGAGTCTAAAATTAGTCAAGAAGAAGTTGGGCTAGCCATTGATGAAATGAAATCAGGAAAAAGCGCAGGACCAGATGGTCTTCCAGTTGACCTCTATAAAAAAAAATTAAGAATAAATTAATAAAACCTTTTTTGGAAATGGTTTTAGAAACATTTTAAAATAGTAATTTACCATTATACACGAATAATGCCTTAATTATACTGTTGCCAAAATCAGGTAAACCCTCTAATAAATGTGAAAATATGAGACCAATAAGCCTATTAAATGCTGACCTCAAGATAATCTGTAAAATTTTAGCAAGACGGCTACAAGAAATATTACCAAATATTATTAACCGAGATCAGAATGGCTTTATAAAGGGAAGACAAGGCTTCCATAATGTAAGAAGACTATTTAATATTATCTATTCTAATAAAGAAGCACCGGATACAGCTCTCCCATCATTGGACGCCGAAAAGGCCTTTGATAGGGTCGAATGGCCCTTTCTTTTTGAAGTCCTACAAAGGTTTGGAATTGGAAATAATTTCATAAAATGGGTTCAGATAATATACAATAATGCTACAGCAGAAATCCTAACAAACAGCAATATTTCAAAATCAATAAAAATCAATAGAGGATGTCGACAAGGCTGTCCATTTTCACCTTTACTGTTTACTATGGCAATTGAACCTTTAGCGATGGCAGTACGTTTACATCCACAAATATATGGAATTAAAATAGGACCAACAGAACATAAAATCTCCCTGTATGCTGATGACATAATTTTGTTCATGTCGAATCTTAAAAAATCAATTCCGACTTTGTTGAATTTAATAAAGAATTTGGGGGAAATATCAGGATATAAAATAAATAAAACTAAATCTTCAATATTAATGCTAAATGAGATCCAGAGAAATCACCCAGGTCCTGAGGTAAATCAATTCAAAGTTGTAAATCAGTTTAAATATTTAGGAATTCAAATTTTGCCTAAGCTAGAATTAGTTGCCAGTGCCAACTACGAAGCCTTAATGACAGACATTAATGAGTTACTTCAGAGATGGATGTCACTACCAATGTCGATGATTGGGAGAATTAATATACTTAAAAGTAATATCTTACCCAAGGTGCTTTATTTATTTCAATACATTCCTTTACCACCACCTTCAGATCTATTCTTAAGAATCAAAAAAAAGTTAATGGAATTTATATGGAACAATAGGAGGGCTAGATTACGTCTGTCCTTACTATATTTACCATTTGATCGTGGAGGTCTGAAATGTCCAAACTTTATGTTGTATTACTGGTCAGCACAACTGAGGTCTATGACATATTATTTTTCATCAAATGATCTCCCTCACTGGACTGAAATGGAATCATACAATTTACCTTTGCCTCTTCCCATATTCATATACTCAGACTCGGCAAAAAAATTACAGAAGCAAGTTAAAAACCCATTTGTAAAGCATATGATCAAAATATGGTGTGAAACTAAAAAAATATCTAAAAGATCCACACTTATTGTCACAATTTAGCCCAATATGGGGTAATCAATATTTTAAACCAGGGAGAGCGGATGCTGTATTTAAAGTATGGAATTTAAAAGGGATTCAAAAGATTCGAGACTTATATTTGTCAGGTTCAGATAACATAATGTCTTTTGAAGAACTGAGGATCAAATTTGATCTTAATAGAACACATTTTTTTAAATATCTTCAGCTTAGGAACTTCATTCGATCAAATCAAAATAATGCTCTCATCCGACCTACTTATTCATTCTTGGAAAAAATCTTGACGAAAGATAGTAAGAGAAAGGGTATTATTTCAGAGTTTTATAACTCATTGACATTATCCTCAAGTGAAAACTCACAGAAAAGACTGAATTATTGGAAAGAAGACCTGCAAACTGAAATTTCAGAGGAACAATGGGAATTGGCTTGTGCAGAAGCTCAAACCAAATCAATAAATGTACGTCTTAAATTGATACATTTTAAATGGTTAATGCGGATGTATGTTACACCGGTGGAGTTAAATAGATATCACAAAAACATACCAGATACGTGCACAAAATGTATGGAAAGTAAAGGAACCCTATTTCATTGTTTATGGGAATGTAGAAAAATTAGAATGTTTTGGGAAGAGGTGAGGGTAACAATTGAAAAAATCATTTCAAAACAAATCATATTGAATCCTAAACTGTTTTTGTTGGGTCTTTATCCAGAAAAGCATAACTTTAACAAGAGTGAAAGAGCATTCATAGACCTCAGTTTGCTTAACGCCAAAAAATGTATTGCACTATTGTGGAAAAAGACTCATAGACCAGGTGTGACTCAGTGGTTAAGACAGATGTTAACAAACCTTCCATTAGAAAGAATAACATACATATTGAAATCAAAAGAAATTGTGTTTGAGAATATATGGAGACCTTTCATTGATTATGTAAAGAACTTAAACATAACTTTTGAAGAAGAAGGTGAATGATGTGTGTGGACCTTGTAAATTCCAAATTGGTGAATGTATAGTATGTATACTTACGTAATGGATTGCCTAGACTAAACAGAGGAGCATTGTTGAAGACCTGCTTTTGTTAGTGGTTGTTGGTGTTTTTAGTATTTTTTTTTTTTATTTATTTATTTTTTTATTATTTTAGTGTTAGTGTTTGATTGTGTTTTGTTTGTAAAAACGTTCAATAAAAATATTGTGGAAAAAAATAAATGTCCAAATCGTATCAGATGCAAAATACACGATTGTAAACATCGTTGCTGAACTGCAGTGTTGCAGGGGCAGCGCACATCTTCGTTACACCGGAGAACAGCACAGTGGGGTGTCTCAGGAAATTATCAGTTACAGCTTTGTTTTTCAACTGGGGGTCCGTGAGAAAACATTCAGAGTCCTGTGGGCAATTGTATAATTTAACTTTTTAATTGGTCCAAAAATTGCAAACAACTTGCTATTGTGCATTGGCAGCTGCAGTGGCTCCTTCATCACTCCTCTTCTTCTTCCTCCTCTTGACTGAGCCTGAACCCGAGTCGGGGATTCCTATACAACTGGGGACAGCAGTTTCAGGAAGGACTCTCAGGTTTACCAATGCTGAGTCCACAACATCCAAACAGGAAAAATGTCACCACCTCCCCAAGAAACTGCATGCCGGTGTCAGCCGCCACCAGCGCTGACCAAGCAGTGGTTACAGAGGTCCGCCGGTGTTGTGCTGAGAAAAGCACATCTGCCTTGAAAGCAACCCCCATCACGGGAGCACATGTCTGATAAAAGATGTCTCTGTTAAGTGGCTGTCTGTCTCATTGTCAAACTAATTCCAACATCAGCACTGAAAGCATCAAGCAAACTCCTGGCTCGAGTTGAACAAAATCCAACTTGTGTGGACGTGAACCCCGAGATAAGCAGAGACTCGTGTCACCCAGAGCAAATGTGTGCATGTTCGTGTTTTTCCATTGACTTTGTATGTAATCACACTGTTTCACCCCGAGTATCAACAAATTACAAGACTAAATTGTCATTAGATATGCCATAATACAGTTTTTGGGCATTTTTTTCAATGTAAAAAGGGCTACATGGTTCAAGAAAGGTTGCATAGTCCATATGCATATGAAAATATGAAAATGTTGGCCCTGTGATGGGCAGGTGAATTCTCCAGTGTGTATTCCATCTGTCGCCTGAAGATGCTGGGATAAGCTGCCCTCAACAATCAAAAGGATTAAGTGGTGAAGAGAATGAATGAATGAATGAATGAATGAAGAATAAATAGCTTACAACCAATATGACTTTGGATCAGGCTTCCATGATGGACACTGTGTCCACTCTGTCTCCATGTTTCCTCTTAATTCCAGTTGTGGGGATTTTGTTGTTTTTATCCCATAAAAGCCTGACAAAAATTATATCCCTCTACTGGTTTTCACCTGCCTTTTATCATCCAGTTAAATGGTAAATTAAAGGGACTTATATCAGGCTTAGGTCCCATTCTACACTGCTAATGGAGAAAGTTAGGATGCTAACAAGCTATGGTGAACACACACAACAACATTAGGATAGCAGTGCCACAGCTTTAGACCCTTGTGGTTTTTTCTGCACTACACAAGCTTAATTGTCATTTTTGAGCTAATGTGACTCACACTAACTGCAATACAGCAGCTGAAAAGTTCATCGTGGTCAAATTTGACCAAATGTGGTTTATTTTTCAACCACAGGGATCCAAGCGCTGCTGCAACACTGATGGAAGAAGTGTGTGGACCGAAGGGAAGACTAGGTTGAAAAATAAACCACATTTGGTCAAACTTGACTACTATGAACTTTGCAACCTATGAACTTTTCAGCCCCCTCCCTCGTATGTGCATTAATTAAACTGAAAGCTAGGAGCAGTCTCACATTCCAGTAAAAACAGAAAATGCAATTCACATAATTTAACCCTCGATCCCGTCATGTGCCTCCCTGCAAACAAGTGACCTAACTCACATGCGATGAGTTTCAGGCAACACATTATGAACTGTGTCAAAATACTGTTCACAATGACAACTAATTCCAGTCATAGTGACCCTGATATGCAAGACATCAAGATTTTTCTTAATGATAAATAATCTGATAAAAGCACCAAACACAGGGTTATTTAGTGTGCTCCATAGTCACTGGTATTGAGTCCTCTCAGTCAGTGAGGTATTCAGTCTATTTTTCAGTGAGAGTTGACAAGAAGAAAGTGTAACTAATGCATACAATGGTTCAGCTTGATACAGCTTCAACTTGAAGGCAACATAAAGGGGAACTGGTTTTCTTTTGGGTGTTTTTATTTTTCTTTTTAAACCTGTTTTCATTTTCTGCAAATTCAAAGTGGCTCGGCTTAAATTTACACACAGCACATACAGTCAATCTTGCTTACCAATAAGCAGTTTTTTTTTTTTTTTTTTTTTAAACCCTCAACATTAATACAGTGTTTGCACTGCAAGTCAAATGTCAAAAATGACGCTTGGAACTGAACATGTTTCGTGGGCTCCATGCTCCATGTATGAAGTTATTTCTGTACAGGTGCACAGACTTCCAGTGCCCAGCCAGACCAAACAAACATAATGTACTAATCTCTCATTTCCAGGCAACCAAAGCATAATCCCCGCTACACAGACACCTGACAGATGTTGGCAGATAAGTGAGGGCAAGAGGACGGAAGAACCCCCGCCCCACCGCAATTTCAAACCAAAAAACTAGACATGCAAAATAGATTTCTGCAAGCATAATGTTTTTGACACAAGATAAATGTTACCAAACTTCAAAAACAGTGTCACAGTGTTGTTTCTGGATTTTTAACTCCCATTTTTGTGACGTTAATAAGCATGCTGCGGCAGTCCGTGGCATCCGTGACGTCACATCACTCTCTGCACGCCTGATCCTCCAGCTGAACCTGAAGCATGGTCCACCCCAGCTCCCACCACACAAACGGGAAAACCCTGCAGGATGAGCTCACGCACACACTGCCAGCACGACACGGCATGCCTCGGAGAGCATGCTTGCATGTGTGCGTCTTGAGCGTGGCTTTTCGTCTACATGTGCGCAAGTGAGGCGCTTAGTATTGAGATGGTGGTAATCTGTAAATCTGCTTTGCCTTGGCCAGGTGGCGTGAAACTTGGCTAGCGAGACAGAGAGGGAGAGACAGACGGGCAGCGTGTGAATGACAGGGATGAGTGTGAAACAGAGGGTGGAAAAGACACCATGTGAGACAGGTTTGTGTTGCGTAATTAGTTTATCAGTCCTGTAAACAGGAAGACATGCTTATGTACACATATGTTTAAAAATGAGAATTTTACAAACATGTATATGTCAAGATTTCAAGAAATGGCATCTTACACACTGTAATGACTTCAGATTTTTAAGCATTAGGGCTGCTATCAGCTGCAATAACTATATGTTGTAAAACACAATTTTTTTCTAAATCTTTAATGAAAAATATAGAACTGAAAAAGAAGCTTTATTCATATATATCCTTTGGTGCTCCACTTTCATTATAATCCTACACAGCATAACTTAACCCTTACGGAAACCATCAAGAGCATTAACATCCCAGTGGAAAGTTGAGAAGATGCTTCCTCTGACCAACCTTCTTGGTACAGAATTATTAATCAAGGTATCAAACTGGCTGACCAACACCGTGGCAACTTTTCAGCTGACAACTACACAGCGTGCAAGGTAAGAGATGAAAACCCCAGCCACCAGCAGGTCTCACGTGTGCAGTTTGTGGCAGGTGCTTCTGTGCTGGGATTGGGCTTTAAGTCATCTCCGGACACACAGAGGCAATTTGTAAAGTCATGGTTTTCATCGACTACGATGGACGATCATCATCATAAACAGACCCGAGTCAGTTTGGAATGTAACTGTCAAAAACTGCAGTTTTAACAATAGAACACGAGAATGGCTCAAATACGAGGCAGAGGAGTCTGAGCGCAGTCACCCTCAGAAACTGAATAAATGGATCTGTAGTTCACTTAGTAGCCAGAAGGTGTCAGGAAAACCAGAGTTCCCTAAAGTACCACACAGTATCTTTATTAAGGCATTAATACTGGGTGGCAGGTGGCTGCACCCACTGGGTGTCACTGCTAGTTTTGAGACATTTTTAATGCAGTTATGGAAACAATTGTTTGCTGTGTAGTTATTACTATTAATAATTGTTTGCATGTTTGCACCACTTATGCTAAGTTCACATTTCCAGTCTGAAGTGACTCAAATCCAAATGGGATCAAAGTCATTTTCGAATGTTCAAATCAGAATTCATTCATTTTTACCTCTGTGCATGACTAGGGTGCTGATGTCATGACTGAGCTCTGTTGTTAGCATCCATGCTAACAGTTACCATTAAAACAGCTCACTGAAATCTGGGGTCTGACTTCCTTCCTTCTTTTGGATCGACTAAAAAAAAAAAAAAAAACATCCACTGAGCCAGTGAGACTAAACTCAAGTTCAAACCCAAGTCAAGCCCTCCATGTGCTCATCTGTGGGCAGAGTTTCTATGTTTATCCCATGTTGTTTCTACAATTCAAAGACATGCTCATGGCGGCACCCCGCAGGGCGGCCGCTCCTCCAGTTGTACATGTGACTATCATTGTGCCCGGGAGAAATGTGATTTCATTCTACTGTACATGTTTTGCTGCGTACAGACTGAATAACAAAAAAAGTTGTCTTTCAACTTTAATCTACTTTCTCTAAAGGTGATAGACAACATTTTGAGCTCCTGGCCAGTAGCACTCACTCTAGCACCAACTGGTTAGTAGAGACACGTGACATCAACCCAGCCATGCTATTGGCTGTGACATCTTAACTGGCCATAGATATGCAAATACTAGATAGGACATGGCTAGCCACATTCTACATACATAGGTTACTTACATGATTACAATACAGTGAACAGTTGTTTGTATATCCTGTTATCACAATGCTGCGGGTGCCGTCAATCACTATAATTACCTACAGAATATGATGCCTCAGTTTGTCCTGAAAACGTTAGCCATGTCCTATCTAGTGTGTCACATACCTATGTTGCCAGCCTCTGGAGTCTTGTCATGCAACTGTTTAAATGTAAATATTATGGTTGTTTCGGACCCATAAAACATATTTTAAGTATTTTTTTTAACAATATATTACTTCTTTAAAAGAATATAAAGGCTTTACTTCTGCACCTTTCTGAACACTTTACTGGTGGATTTTTTTTTTTTAAATATTTGTTTTCATGAAAATGCTGCCCAGTTCACCTTTAAAGTGGATGCATGTTTGCAGAAATGTCTTTTATTCCTGTTGATAGAGCATGCCATTTCAGGTCAGATGCAACTGTTGTATAGGGCCATTAAGTTTAAGAACAGAACATACTGAAGCTCGTTTTATACACCGTTTACAGTGACCTCACCAGACATTCATGAACACATCCTCAGTAGCCTGAAATGGCCTCGCATTAAAGCACCAGTGGATTGCTGGTGTAAGGTTTCCATGGATTTGTGAAGTATAATAATACCTATCCTACCTTTAAAAGGCAAGACAATTTTATTTATTTTTAGGCAACCTGTGTAACGTGTGAATGCAGTAAAACTATACAGCAAAGCTGCTACTTAATTAAATGCATTTTAAAAATTCCCCTCACTCTGCATTATCTGTACTGTTGACTGCAGATGAAGCTCTACTGTCCTTCTCGCATGCCTGGCACGATCGGGGCAAACACAGAGCTGGACCTGGGTGGGACAAGTAGGAAGTCAGCTAGCAAAGACTTGGGAGGGCAGACAGAACACGACAGACTAAGACAAAGCATGGAGGGAGCAAAGAGGGAGAGACGTTGCCTAAGAGCTGACAGGAGAGAGAGTCAGAAAGGAGGGAGGGAGAACGTGATGCTCCACGTGATGCTGGCTCAGCCACTGCAGGCTGTTACGTAAGCGCACCCCCTGCCCTGTCTCCTCATGGACTGAGCAGACTCTGCTTCTCTCCAATCCCCGTCCCTGCAGCCGCTGCCCTTTTTTTTTTTCCCTCTTCCACTCACATGGCTCCTCACATGGCTGCTTCCCTACCTCGCTCAATGACTCTCCCTCTCCTCCGCCCACTCATTGCACCCCAGGGGAGCCACCAACCTCTGCTGCGTTTGCTGTCACTCCGTCTCTCTCCTTCTGTTTTTGTCTGTCTGCCTCTCTCTCCCTCTCATTATTTCCATCAGTCGCTTCTCTCTCTCTTTCACTCGCTCCTGTGCAGCGAGGCTGCAGCTCCACTCTCAGGGCTTCAGGGATATGACAAAAGAAAGGCCACAAATACATGCACGAGAGCACACTCCTGCACACCTACACAAACCGACATCTCGCATACTGTTACCGCACTGTCTGGCTTCTCAAATGCACCAAGTGGAGCTTTTTTTTCTTCCTTCTAAGTAACTGTTTTTTCCACTTTGAAATAGTCTGAGCTTGTTCCACACAACTGTTGAATCATTTGTCTTTTAGAAAAAAAAAAAACCCCTTGCCTGAGTGACACAAGATGCAAACACAAATACGGGAAACAAAACCAACTCTTCACACAGTTGTCACACCGATTGCAATGTATAATAATGACAAGCTAGTGCTGTTGACAGTATTACTAATGCAAATACACAGATAGAAAAGGTAATCCTATTCTATTTCTCTGTTGTGGCGAGAAGCTGTGAGCAAGTTAACGTTCTGAGTTAAACTTCTGCATAAAACCACCAGGTCAAAGGGGAGCTGCACCGCTTTCCACACACTTCTACTGTACTTAAAGATGGTATTTAGTGCTGCAAGCAAAGGATGTTTTACTGTAGTTGTTCTAGGCACTGATTAAAGTCTTTACTGAAGCAGCACATCCTGCGCGAGTTCCACAGCAGCACGTTCCCTCACCACGCAGCACCAGCAAAATAAGACCATACATCTGTCCTCCCGCCCTCACCTTCCACCCTCTTGGTCTCAACAAACAGATACGTCTCTAAAAGTCTTCTTTGCACAAATTTATGTCACATCCTTCCAACTTTTGTCATTCACTTCCCAGGCCCCTGACTGGGGTTGGGGGGGGGGGGGGACTCGGGGTCCTGTACCCCCCCCCCCCCCCCCCGACTCTCTCCAGTATTGATTTGTTTGTTCAGTGCATGTCATCCCCCCCTCTTTTCTCCTTCTCAGTGCCAGTGTGTCCTCAAGTGCCTCCTTGCCTTATGTAACATAGACGGGCCCACAGCATTCTGATGAAGGGGAGTCTGGGCTCTGGGCCGACAGACCTGAGAGAAAACAAGGACTATGCTGCACTGCTGATAGGACTACACCACTGCTGGCACAAGAAGCCAGAGATAAATCCACTGCAGGCTTTTAAATATTCTTACCTAATGATTATGTTTTGCGTGCAACAGCGGGTAATTGGACACTTCAGTCTATTTCCTTGTACCGCCTTCACTTCGAAGCATGCCAAATAATTTCATGGCGGGTCAAGTACTCACAGATTCCTCAAAGCATTCCTTCTTCTCCAGCATCTCTCTCAGTGTCTGCAGGATCTTGATGCATAGCTTGTCCTCCTTGTCCATCAGCTTTTTGGTGTGTTTTATCAGCCTGTCAGGGTGAGGGTGGAAGAACATCATTTAGTAAAGTTTATTTAGCTGATTTATGTAATGCAGAACACCGGGAAGTGTCCTGAATACCAGTTTGGGGCCTCCAAATATCTGCTAATAATCCAGAGTGAATGTTTAAATATTCTGTACAGTCTTGCTTCTCTCTCAGTGGAACGCTACATCTACATTACCAGAAGTTTGTGACTTTTCTTGTAAATTTGGAACTTTTCTCCTTGCATTTTTTTTTTTTGTAAATTTGCATCCGTCTTCCCCTCTCCAAAAGCAGACTATGTTTTTTTCCTCATGATTTTTCAAAATGTTCATGCAATTTTGAGTTTTTTCTTGTATATTTGGAAATGTATTCATGGAAATCTATAGCATTTTTTTTGCTCAAGTTGTTACTTTTTTGTGAATTAGCTTTTTTCTGATAAATTTGTGAGGTTCATGTCCACATTTTGGCATTCTTAATCGACACATAATATGAATAAAAATGGACAGTGAGGAAAAAAGCTGAATATGCAAATATTAAATGTGAAATCCAAACACCAATCATCAAATATTTGGGTACAACTCCAATTTGTTGCCAGATGAAATTACATTTTGGAATACACATGGATGTTGAGCATCCTTCAGGGTTTGGTCTGTATGTATAACTATTCTATGGCTAAATACTACATCTATAAGTTAGAGGCACTACTAGACTTGCTGCAAGTCTTCCCCTTGTGTTCCTTGTTGTGTACACACTGTAGGCCATGAGAAGCTACATACTTGGACATGAAAGCGCCGCTGTCACAGCGGATGCGAGCCGCCTCTGGAAATAGCAGCTCGGGGCTGTGAAGAACATCCACCAGCACGGAAAATTCTGCCTGAACTTTCGGGTTGAACTGCTCCTCCAGACAGGCCACAACGCCCTGAAAATCCAGACAAACACTCCGAAATTAAAGCTGCCTTTACAA